>JAVRKA010000056.1:0-2400000 GCA_034508555.1 Venustoraphidia nigricollis
ATGTCACGTATTTGTGAAATCTAAAATTTTTTCATTTCATCCAAAGTTACCGAAAAGTTATAATAATTCTCAAAGTCTTCATAAATTTTAGAATAATATGTTTTTGTGTAAAATTTCAAGCATTTCTGTACAAATAAACCATTAATTAAGTAAAAATTAAATAAATTATTAGTATTAAAAGTTGCCTACATTTAGAATTTAAACTGCCGCGCTGAAAATAACGAGTTGCATATCTCGAAAGTAAAGAAGTACCTTTATAAGTTTTATTAAAATTCGATTTAAATCTTTAATAATCATAACATAAACTAATTATTATTAAATTTTTAAAGACATACCTATGTTCTTTTAGGTACATATATTATTTTTAATCTTTTGACGATTATTAAGGTTATAAAAAAAGAACAGTCTAAGTTCCCTGAAACTTATATTTTCCATTTAAAAAAACATTAGACGGTGACGCAACAAAAAAATTTTTTGCCCAAATATTCATCAACTGTATTAGAACATCTGTCAAATTACCAGAAATATTTTACGCCCCCCTCAAATTCTTAACAGGTACGTTAAAATAGCGAAAACAATTATGGCACATATGACATATATATATGTATTATATCTGTAAAACAGCTTAGATCAGGGGTGGTCAACCCAAATGATCTTGAGGACCATTTTGGAAATGCATCATAAGGGGACATTCATTAATTACGTGAGGCGATTTTGGCGATTGTTCGACCCCCCTGCCCCCTTCCCCTTTGGTAAGATGACGTGAGATTTATCTCGACCCCCCCCCCTCCACCATTAATCTCACGTGAGATTTTTTAAAATGCTTATTTTTAATGTAAATATGTTAATCGGTGCTTGATTGCGTTGGATTTATTTAATTTGCTTAATTCTTTTTTTTTCAGACTAGTATTTAAGACTTTAATTTTTTCTCATAATTTCGACAGTTAATTTTTCAATATATTTTGATGCGCAAATAAGGTATTTTTTGATACATTGATTTTCACTACTTAGGCAACTTTAAAATAAATATATTTTGTAAAAGTGCGATGAATCTCGCAGGCCGGAAAAATATTCAAGGCAGGTCGCATGCGGCCCGCGGGCCACGGGTTAGCCACCCTTGGTTTAGATTGTGACTATTATTTTGGTGTTTTTGTAACACCTACCATAACAGCAAGAGGCATACGAAAGGTCGTATGAAGGAGTTATGCAAAAAAGATGGTGATTTTACAATAAATTTCTTCGATTCACGTTATTGAATCAGTGGTTGAGTTCCACATGGACAGGTTATACAGACGTTTAATTATTTATTACCAATCGGTACCCGCGACTTCGCACACGATTGAGATAAAACAATCTGATGTAGCTTTTTCCCGTGGCAATTTAATTTTGCTGTTTAAATCTTATGTGTTATAGCGACCCGGCCCGGCCCCCGGCTTCGCCCGAGTGCGACAACAGTAGTGAAGCATTCGGCTCCACCATATTACAGTCTTGCATCGTGGGGCTGCGCCCCGCTCTGCAAGACATTAATTTATAAAGCTTTCGACTCCCCCAAATGCATATTCTCTAAATAGTGTATTTTCTGACATTTTCATACATTTTGTAAAGTCAACATAAGTCGCTAGTTGAATAACACCGTCCAAATATTTATTTTAGTAAACATAACAGCTGTATACCTACTGAAATGAGACAAGCGCACGGCATCGTTTGTAGTTTTTTCCAGAGCTGCATTATCGATTTTATACTGTTTCAATATTAAATTTTCAATCAAAATTGTTTTGGTAATTTCCTTTTGACAAATCTTCAGAACAAAAAAAGAGCAGATTTTTTTTTATTTTCAAAATATTTCCAAAATTAAATTTAGAAAAAAAATGTGTCTCCGACAAACAGATAAACAGAAACACACGAACTGACAGCAGTCACTCTATTACTCCAAACTGCTGGACCGATTGTAATGAAATTTTGTGTGTGCGTTTGCGTCGGTCCGTAGATAGTTTAAATTCTAAATTGGACCCGAAACGCACTCGGGCGAAACCGGGTCGGACCATAAGTACAAAAAATTTCATCAAAATCGGTTCAGCCGTTTAGGCGGAATAGATTGACAAACGCTTGTACAGAAATATTATTTTTATATACAAAAAATATTAAAGTAAATAATCGTTAGTCCAACCCTGTATAATTTCTTAAAAACGTACAAACACTATTATTTAGTTTTAAAATTTCTGTGTTTTACAAAAAGTAACACTCGAATCTATATAAGAATTTCATGTCATGTATTTGTGAAATCTAAAATTTTTTCATTTCATCCAAAGTTACCGAAAAGTTATAATAATTCTCAAAGTCTTCATAAATTTTAGAATAATATGTTTTTGTGTAAAATTTCAAGCATTTCTGTACAAATAAACTATTAATTAAGTAAAAATTAAATAAGTTATTAGTATTAAAAGTTGCCTACATTTAGAATTTAAACTGCCGCGCTGAAAATAACTTTAGTTGAATTTCTCTATGGGAAAGAATAGAAATACCCTAGATGACACTGACGTAAGGTTTTACAATACAATTAATTTATTATTTCAGAGAAAATACAATGAAATATTTGTCAAATAAGAAACAGTTATCAGTTATAAGTATCATTGACAAAAATACGTAAGTAATTTTATACTTCTGTCACATGTAATTTGTTTCGAATATTGCGAAATATTAATTATTCGACTGAATAAGTTGTTTTTATGTTATTATGTGTAATTTTTTCAGATTCAAACGTGCGACCCATTAGTAATGATTGTCGAAATCTGCATAAAATTGCCATGTATTGATGTGAAAGTCGTCTCTGTTCGGGTGTCAAGTTTTGAAGTTTGGTCAAAGTGATACGAATGTGCTTTTCTGTCAACGTAACGCTGGGTACGCATGGAAAAATGGTAACCGATAACAATTTTAATATTTTGAAACGAAGACAACCATTAATCAGATATAGACAGCACAGGATTCGGTTCAACCGATGGAGCTATTTACCGCTAATCTAGGATATTCGTATACCGAACAGTCATATTTTGTCATAGTCAGCTACTGATCCGAAAAGACGAAGTAAATTATAATGTACGACAATTTGAACAGCCACAGAAATGAGTATGACCTGCTTTCTTTAAATATTTTGTGTGATTTGAAAAAATCCGGCGCCAATTTGTTCAAAGCGTTCCCCATTGGGTGCTCTGAAATTTTTTAAAAAATTGGTGTAGCCGTTTTCAACTGATTTCAGAAAGAGTATTTTTTTATATCTTACTGTATATTTCCTACATTTATGAACCGATTTGAAAAAAATCGATGCCACTGTGTTCAGAACTTTGCACACTTTATGTGCTCTATTTTTTTTTTTACTATGACTTACGGCTTCGTAACAGCGGAGGTGGTTTTATCGGAACTGATAAACTCTGCCTTCGGGTTTTTGTCCTACAATGCCTTTAAATAATAAATTGTATAATAATGAATTTCATACTATTTCAGGATCGGATTGACGCCATGGCTTTCTTGATCTCACTGAACAGAGGTGAAACGACGACCTACTATCTGCCAGTTTTTGTTAAGGCAATATAACTTGGCGACGTTTAAAAAACTTAAGTCTTCTGTTTTATAGGATAATTAGCTAATAAAATATTATAATAGTGGGGCGAAAGAGATAATTGTGCACTGAACGATAAAACCACTAAATTTGAGCTGCTTTATATTGTTAAAAGATGTAGATATTAATACAAATTATATCTATTGTATCGCTTATCAGAAAGTGCACAATACTGGTATATTTTTAGTCTCATCTGTCCGACTATAAAGAATTCTAAGATAATAATATTAATAAGTGTTTGTTAATTGAATGTCAAAATAAAACTTGGTAATATATAAAAGTTTTCATTAATTGTTGTTTTCATATTTCCTTTTACAGTAGCAATAATATTTTCTACCATACGTTTTAAATGAAATTCACTATAGATAATAATATGGTAACTACGGAAATCAAAAATGCATTATAGAAAATCGTTTGTTGCAATTTTTTGTGGAACGATTTTCTATAATGAGTTTTTGGTTTCCATGATTACTATATCAACAAAACTCATGTATATATTGCGTCTTAAATGAAATTCCCAGTATAATATACATTTTTTAATCAAATCATTGAAACTTTGACAGGATTGTCAATTTCCTATTATAAAATTTATGTAGGTTTTTTCAACATTTATTAATCTTATTAAACTGCCAATTTGCTTTATTTTTTCATAAATAAGCCTTTTATAAGAAGCAGATTCTTCTGTCAGATGTTAGCTTTGAATAAAATTACAAATGTGCGCTTAAAAAGTTAATTAAAAATTGCAACAATGGATGTAATGTCTTATTGTAGATATTTCTTTTTTTATGAAAACACGGTTATAGTGGCAGATACTCAACTGTTTATTATGAATCTAATGCCTACAAAAGGTGTGGGTGTTGGTAGTATAAACAGCTTTTATATATAATTAATGATTATTAATCTTTTGAACATAAAAATATTTTTTTAACTATTATGGGTTATCTATTGTAAAGTACGGGAGCTTTCATTTTGAACAATGCCGGTAATGCAGTTCTCGATTTTAGAGCTCCCAAACTCAACAATATATCATTAAAGTGAAATAACTTTAAAATCTATTGATGCATATTAATTTGCTCTTAATATAATGTTTACTAATTAGTTTCACGTAGTTTGAATGCAGTTTTGAACTAGGCTCCCAATGATACTGCTACACATATATATATATATATATATATATATATATATATATATATATACATATATATATATATATATATATGTGTGCGGGCAATAACTTTCGAAGGAGTTAATTGATTTTAACGAAATTTGGGCCACGTGTTTAAATCCATTACCGCAAGAAGCCTATTTAAAATGGGCGTAATCGGGCCATTTTAAGGGTAGTTTTTAGGGGTTGAAAAATGTTTTTGGGCCCCAAAATACCGAAAAAATTATCAGAATCGTTTCAAAATTGACATTTAACCCTTTAGTAGTAATTAAAAAGTGTCCCTAAAATTTCAATAAAATCGGCCCAACAGGACCGGACTTACAAATTTTTTGAGAAAACTAATTTGTAGATAGTGACTTATTTATTGAAGGGTGTATTTAATTCAGTGTAGACGTTAGATTGATAATATTATTAAGGAGTCAAATTTTTAATTTTGCCCAAAAACCAATTAAGTTCGCGTAATAAAGCCACACTGTCTGTATAAGCAAATACACTATATTGTCGGCAGGGTTTTGGCACTGCGACCCGGGTTTTTTTTAGTCTTATATTTAAAATTAGAGTTTAAAAAAACTAAAACAACACGCTGTTATGAACTAAAAAATACAAAATAATTTGACATCAAAATTAGCTTTACTGTAAAAAGCGTGGAGTGCTTAATATCGGTAACAATTTTTTCATTTAAGTACTAGCTAATTGTAAACGTAGAGCTATTATGAAAATGTAAGTAGATAGCACGCCACTTTTTTACAGTAAAGTTAATTTTGTTGTCAAAATGTGTTGCATTTTTTAGTTCATGAAACAGTGTTGTTTTAATTTTTTTAAACTCTAATTTTATTACATATTAATTATCATCACCCTACTAAATCTTACTTAAGTATACAAATGGAAACTTTTGCTTTTCATTTTGTCACAAAGAAATGACGTTATTGAGCTTATTTTTCAATATTATCTTTATTATCATAGTACCAAATGAATATTTTTATTAATTATACGATAACAGACAATTATTATTCAAAACAAAATCTTCAAATATACGTACCACTAAAAATGAGTGACCTCAAAAACAAAAACTTTTACAACATAAACTTGAAGTTCGTGAGTGCGACTAAAATAGCTGATATCGAGTTTCGAGAGTGTAGTAAGAATAAAATTAACGAACTCACCGATCGACAACACAAAATAATAAATGTTTTGTAAAACAATGACTTAATTTTTCGTCGTCAGTGAGTTCGTTCTATTAATTTTATTCTTTCTACACTTACGTAACTTGACATCAGTTATTTTTGTTGCACTCACGATATTCAAATTTACATTGTAAATATTTTTTCTCAGGGTAAAGTCCCTTCATACTAATTAATTCATGTTTTAAATTGCATTCGTAGGAAACGCATTTCTTACCAGTCTTTACTTTCGACTGCGTTGCCGAATTAAAAAGTACCCTATACTTTGGTAACAGCAGACAGCCAGCGTACCAAATAGAGATGCATCAAGTCAAGTAGCTTGTGACATTTTAATATTGATATACATATTTTTGGGTCTTTTAGAGACAACATTAATACTCTGCATTGTCGACCACAACATTGTTTTGTTTTGTGTTTCTATTAGCAACGCTTAAGAAACAAACAAGTATAACATTTTTTTCAATCTCGTTCTGATTAGACGTTTTGAGACTTCGTCTTGATTAAATCCAATTTTATTGTTTTATTTACTTTTTTATTATATGTATATTGATCACAGTGATATTTATAATATAAAGTCGCTATATTTTGAATTGGGGAGCTTTCTAATACACGGACGAAATTTCATTGAAACTGGGTTTAAGAGTTACGGCAGAACAGACATACAGAGAGACAGAAAAAAATTATCAATTACTTGGTATCATGCAAAATGTCTAAAAAAGATTATTTAAAAAAAAGTAATTTATAGGAAAAGTTCCCTTTGCAATTTTATTATCAGTATTGATAACAAATACGTACATTTTCACAAAATGAAAAGATGAGCGCTGAAATTCCGGTCAGAAATGATCCGAAATCTATGAAAGATATAGAGGTGATATCTCTCTATTATGAAATATGTTATTGCAATATGGATTTTATATAACTCTTTAGTAGAGAAGAAATATTATATATATATGGATTGAATCTCTCAATCGAGATTGGTATTTGTATTAGTGGTGAGTGTTGATTCAACGAGTTAGTTAAATTAACTGTAAATCATTCGTCAACGAAACAACTGTTTCTATTCTTAGAATTAACTAGTTGACGTCGTGATCTATCGGTAACAAAACACAAAACGAATGAGACGAACCGACGCCCGAAGTAAACACATCATTGTGCATGTGTTCTTTTGTCTGTCGAGTTCTGATTGGTTGGTCAGGACAAGCGAAGGGCAGTATTAATTGCATGTGTTTATTTACGTCTAATTCGTCTTTAAATATTAATATAGTATAGATCTAATGTGTTCATTATTTAAAACCAACGAAATACAAACAATTTTTTCTTCTGTGGCAAAAGTAACGAAACCAAATGGTTTTTCAACTAGTTGACGTAGCACACGTTATGGTTTCGTTTCGAGAATGCCACCCATCACTAATGTATATTTTGGATAAAGCTGACGTCAATATTAAAGCAAGAAGAAGGAATGCCGAGTTATTAAAACCTTACCCGCTAAACACACACAACACAAAACTAATCGATATCTCTTATTGCATTCATACCGACCAATAAACAGTGTGTTTGACAATCAAATGATTCTTTTATAGAACCGACAAACTTTGCTGTCACAAGATATAAAAACCCGGGTCGCAGTGCCAAAACCCTGTCGACAATATAGTGTATTTGCTTATACAGCCAGGGTGGCTTTATTATGCGAACTTATGTTGGTTTTTGGGCAAAATAAAAAATTTGACTCCTTAATACACCCCTTAAAATAACATTTATTTTCTTAATTCCAATATTATTATCAATCGAACTTCTATACCAAATTATATACAACTTTCAGTAAATAATTCACTATCTGCACAGTAGTGTTTTCATAAAATTTGTAAGTCCGGTCCTGTCGGGTCAATTTTATTAAAATTTTAGGGACACTTTTTAATTACTACTGGGGGGGTAAATGTCAATTTTGAAACGATTCTGGGAATTTTTTCGATATTTTGGGGCCCAAAAACTTTTTCAACCCCTAAAAACTACCCTTAAAATGGCCCGATTACGCCCATTTTAAATAGGCTTCTTGCGGTGATGGATTTCAAAACGTGGGCCAAATTTCGTTAAAATCAATTAACTCTTTCGAAAGTTATTGCCCGCACATATATATATATATATATATATATATATATATATATATATATATATACATATATATATATATAAACATTTTTAAAAATGGTGCCAAAGTGTTTAGGAGGTTATGAAACGTCGAGAAATTTTGGTCCGACCCCTAGGTCCCGCCATCCGACCGACGCCAATAGTGTATGTTGCCATATGACAAATACACTAATAATAATTTACTATGATACTACGAAATGCGCCATTTAACTATAATGGAGCTGGAATGAATAACAAAAAAATAATTCAACTATTTCCTATTAGAAATCATTTCCGTAAACACAGCTATGCAAGATTAATGCCGCCCCGGATTTATCTGACAATGCATTGTGTATTATGATATATAAATATTATAGCAAAACTCTTATAGGTATCTTGAAATCGATGCGGCCGGTGTGGCGCTTCGAAACCTATTATTCAATCGATCATCTTGTATGCATCATCTTGTATGCACAGTAAAAAATATAAAATTATAAATCAGATACGTCGTGGCTCTCACTTCTGGATAACGGAGCAGTTTCCATTCAATGTAAAAGCAGACTATACCAGTGCACATTATAGATAGGGTAGGAAATAGGGAGAGACGACATTTACCACGCGTCCACTCAGGGGCGTATTTACATTAATAATAGTTTTTTAAGTGAAACTTCTTATGGAACGGTGGGGTAAAATCAATTCATGAGATTGAAAGTGTAACGACACATGTTGCAACCGTAAACTATAAAAAAATTAACCTCCTTCAAAAAAGTTACTGAAAAGATGAAAATAATGAAATTTTAAGGTCGGAGCCCATTTCATTACTAAAACTTTTAATTACATAGGTACTTTATTGAAATTGGCATCGATCTCAAAATTTTATTATTTTCATTTTTAGTGACTTTTTTGAAGGAGGTTATAATTTTTTAAAAGTTTTTTACTATTTCATTTTAGTGGATTTGATTTCGCACAGTTTTAAAAACTATTGAACCGATTTAAGTAAAAAATATGTGGGATCACCCTGAAGGCATGGCCTATTAAAAAGAAATGAATCATCAAAATCGGTTTACAAATGCTGCATATATATGAGGTAGCATACATTAAAAATATGTTTTTTTGATGTCATTTAAAAGTGGATGAACCGATTTTAATAACGTTTAAAAACGTTTTTTTTTAGTAAGAAAAAATTTAGTTTAAAATTGACAATGCAAAAAAAACTTTTTTAAAATTAAAATATTAATCTCCTTCAAAAAAGTCACTAAATAGATGAAAATAATGAAATTTTGAGGTCGGTTTCAATTTAGTAAAAGTAGATCTATTTTTATTAAATTGGAACCGGCCTCAAAATTTCATTACTTTCATCTTTTTAGTGACTTTTTTGAAGGAAATTAATATTTTAATTTTAATAAAGCTAAATAAGAAAATAATCATCAATCGGTTTACAAATGTTGGAGATATGAGGTAGCATACATTAAAAGAACATGTTTTTTTGAAGTCATTTAAAAATAGATAAACCGTTTTTAATAAAAACTATATATGGTACCAATCCGATAGCATTCTGAAATAATGACGTTGAAATTTTTCAAATCGGCTTACAATTAACGAAAATATCGGTGAACATACATAAAAAAACACACAGACGAATAAAGAACCTCCTTTTTTTGAAGTCAGTTAAAAACTGGTTGATAGCATTAAGTTAAGGTGGCTGCCAGGTAGAGCCTCGAATCCGGCGCTCGGTGTCTACAATTTTTTTTGATATTTTTACAATTATTCCATTTTCCATCTGTATTTATTTCCAATTTTTTTCAATTCTATCATTTCAACTCTGTAAGTGAGGAATGGTACTAATTTAGGTCAAAATTCACTTTTCAAAACTGTACAGTAATTTTTCATTTTGGAAAAATTCTGTTCGTTTGTTTGTTTCTTTATTTGTCTGTGAGCACGATACAAGTCAAACGGCTGATTGAATTAAAAGCAAATTTTAGTAAGATGTTTGGCATGTCTCGACACTGGTTCCGATCGCTGACTTGCTGACATATTAGTAAATTTATTTACATCGATGATATTGTTTAAGAGGACAGTGGATTAAATAATTAATGCTATTTCAGGCTCTTATGTCTGGATCTGCACCACATATATCATTTATTTGCATCCTAAATATTAGCTAATCAAAAAATTAGTCTACAAAAAAACTTGCATTTTTTGATAACGAGTTCTTGGAGTATAAGTACCCACGTTCAGGTTTCTTGCGCTTTTTGAGGTCTAATTATACAGAATATAATTACTATGTCATATTTATTGTTTTTATGAATACTGTTTTAATCTTTAAACATAAGTACATTACATTACCGAGCTGGGTAGAGTAGTGGTACAGTACTAGACTCGCATTCGGGAGGTATGGGTTCGATTCCCGGCAGGGGCAGATGTGGCTGGGACTTTTTCCTACTGCCTCTCGCTGAGAAACGGTAATTCCTGTACCGGCCATCTTGATTGAGGTTTTCCATGGTTTCCCTCAATTAATTCCAGATAAATATCGAGATGGTTCCTTATTTGAGGCCATGGCCGAATACCTATCAAACTCCTAGTTCAAAAATTACCTACCTTATCCTAATTTCCTATAATTCCTTCATTCGCCCATTGCTATTATATAAGTTGAAGTTTTAGAAATGTAGAAAATAACGGGAAGTGGTAAAATGGAAAACAGTAATGGTGCGAATGGCGTCTGTTATGACATAAAGTCGAGAAACGGACGTTAAACGCATTATTATTATTATAAGTACATTACATTGGGAAGGTTGTCACAGAAATTTGTCTACCAAATCACTGATTAAATTTATGAAATAATGTATCTATCTGTCTGTTAATGTGTCACGAGTATTAACTAATTTAACCGAACTGATTTAATTTTTTTACACCGGCTTAATTATTGAAATGTTTGCTGATAGTTGAGTTGCAGTCTGGTCCTGTTTTAGACCGTTATCAGACTTGATTCTTGTTGCAATGATCGGTTATACGTAGATATAGTTCACCCCCTTATATTATGTTATATACATATTATATAGTATATAGGTATGCATTACATGGATATGTATATTAATCACTAAGACCTCACTTCTGCAAGCAAAAGTAATAACAAAGAACTTCAATTATCTAATTGCTAGTCTGTTCTAATTGTTAGTTCAAGTACAAAAGGAGCAATTTGTAAAGAGCACGTCTAAATCTCTTGCTTTTATCGAACGCTTGCTTCTGGTATTATAATTCGTAATGGTTTTAGTTTATTTGCTAAACACTGCCATTTGTGAATAACGCACTTTTATAATTAATATTATACTAGATTTTAAAGCGAACAATTTCGCTTAACATATCAAAAGCTACGCGACCCTTTTCTCCATTAATTTCAAAGTGTGCTAAAACTAATTCTTCTTCACAGAGTTGAATGTTGCCTTTTTTCTTTGAAAATGAACCGTATACCTTTAAATTTCTATTTAAGTTTCTAAAAGTTATTGAATAAGGCTGTCGCCTTTCTGGATAAAGGTTCAAGTATTCTGCTTGAGCCCACGTGGTATTTTTGTTACGCTGAATGTATGCGCAAAAATAGCCTTGTTCTCCAAATTTGAGAATGCTTGAGCCATCTTAGAGAGTAAATCAAACAAAATGAATTAGCAAAACTGTAGCGATCGCTCGACAGATTGTTAACCTGTCAATATGTATTTGTTTCAACAAATTTTGTTTTACACGGCACACTTCGATCGGTATGGATAACGGCAAAAAGTTATTTTGGTCAGTTTTGTAGCTTCTGATTGGTTTAGATATAGGATATACTATGTCAAATTATTCAGAAAAATAAGCAGAATTTGAATATCTGAAAATCAAAAATGCCGTCCATAAGAAAAACCAAAGTTCATGTCAATATCTCATTATGTAGTGGAAATAAAAAAATTAAATCTACACCACTGAAAAAACCTTAAAAAGTTATCAAAGAATGGTTAATGAAATTTTCAAATATCTTCATAAATAAAAAAGTTATGGCCAGTTTTCATAAATGGCAATTTTCACTATTTTCTGAATAAATTCATAGGGTATCAAAATTCAATTGTTTTTTCGACGGGACGTTAATGAGCCCAATTTTCTGCACTACTTTGCCCATTTAACCGACTTTCTATCTCCACTAATAACAAAGTTACCCATGTTAGCCAACGTCAGTTGAGACACCCTGTACAAAGAAACAACGTTATCGATTATCTTCAAGGACAATAGGGTTCTTCATATTTGCATATCCAACATCCTCCCAAAATTTGGTTTCAATACGCTTATCTGTTTAACGTGTATCGTCTTCATAGACAAACAGACGCACAGAATCTTTTCAAAAATGTTTTGCACATCCGCTAGCTATAGACTTGTTTCGTTCATATAAGGAGTTATATCTAGGTTAATTTCGCACGAAATCAATTCAAATAGTTGTTTTCTGAAAGGAGGAGATTTTGTTCTATAGAACGGAAACATTTCTAGATGGATTCGAGTTTATAATTGCTTCGAAAATTGTAGCTGAAAATCGCGTACGTACAACCCTTTAAATGATCCGATTGGACCCATTTTAAAAACCCGGGTCGCAGTGCCAAAACCCTGCCGACAATTTAGTGTATTTGCTTGTATAGGGCCGTGTGGTTTTATACTTTTATTATGTGAAATTAAGTTTGTTTTTGGGCAATATAAAAATTTTAACCCCTTAATACACCCCTTAAAATAACATTTTTTTTCTTAATTGTAATATTATTATCAATATAACGTCTACACCGAATTAAATACACCCTTCAATAAATACGTCACTATCTGCAAATTAGTGTTCTCATAAAATTTGTAAATCCGGTCCTGTCGAACCGATTTTATTAAAATTTTAGGGACACTTTTTAATTTCTACCAGAGGGCTAAATTTCAATTCTGAAACGAATCGGAGAATTTTTTCGGGATTTTGAGGCCCAAAAACATTTTTCAACCCCTAAAAACTACCCTTAAAATATCCCGATTAGGCCCATTTTAAATAGGCTTCTTGGGGTGACGGGTTTCAATACGTGGACCAAATTTAGTTTAAATCAATTAACTCTTTCGAAAGTTATTGCCCGCACACACACATATATATATATATATATATATATATATATATATATATATATATATATATACATATATACATATATATATAAACATTTTTAAAAATGGTGCCAAAGTGTTTAGGAGGTTATGAAACGTCGAGAAATTTTGGTCCGACCCCTAGGTCCCGCCATCCGACCGACGCCAATAGTGTATGTTGCCATATGGCAAATACACTAATAAGCTTCGTGTGGTGATGTATGTCGACATGGAGACCAGATTTCGTTGAAATCAATAGTATAAGTGCCATATAGCAAATACACTAATAAGTAATAACATTTGTTGCTTTCTATTTGTCTGCCTCAATTCTAATTGTATCGATTCCGCAAAGTATTCGATACATAGGAAATTTCACGGTGAGCTCTCCGTCTATTATTCGTATGAAGTATGTGAGTGAGTCGTAGTAGCTGTGTACCTATCTAAAACGATATGACGGCCATTCACCGTGTATTGGAGCCACCCCTATATGGTTGTAGTAACCCCAACGGCCAGGCCTCCCCGGCGCGTTGGCGCCAAACGTGCATTTCGGCATGCCTTGGGAAGGTTTATGTAGAACTACACGGGATCTCATTCACAACCAAAACTGCTATAGGACAGCTGTGCACAGATAGAGAATCAGGGTGAACAACATGACCTAATTTTTTATCTCGTTACCTAAAGACGCGTATAGCCCGTAGGTTATGCAGTTTTCTACCTAAATTTCGTTCTCTCATCAAAGTGACGTAATTTCGACATCTTCAGAGCAGAATTTAATAAACTCTATTGATGTGAAATATCTAATAGCGCGCTTGGATGGAATTGAAAAGATGTTGATTGTAAATTGCGATGCCGCATTCGGCCAGCCTCGTGTCTCGTCGGCTCTTTCTGACTTGGCGCTTTCCTCTCAATATCTATATTCGGCAGCTCCCTCTCTACTACACTACGCACTCGCTACTTTATGTGCATTCTAGTGTGTCGGCGTTTTACTCATCAATAGCTTCCCCATTTTTGAAAATAGCGGGAAAAACATTGTCAAAGTTATGCTACTTTTATTACGAAGCTACATGAAAATTTTAATTAGCGTCAGATAAAAAGTTTCAGATCTTTGTCTAACGAAGCCAACTGTAGTGTGCTGAGCGAAATAATTGTTGCGGAATAATTGTTACGAAATAAAGTTATAAAAAATTTAAAAAATTAGATTTTAATTACTTTTAAAATGTTTATCATTTATTTCGGCTCAGATCTATTTAAAATGATGAAAAATACAATCTACAGTCAAAAGCGTTTACGACGACATCGTTTAGAACAACATACCGGTTATATTGACCAAACCCATAGGCCCCGGCTGAATGCTATATGACCGCCTTATAAAAAACACTGCTTTTTACGACATACCGCATTAAGCGACTTTATTTAATGTAATATCTTCATATCTTCAGAGAATTATATCTGTTAGAGCGACCATTTGTATTGTAAACAAAATTCGTACGCACAGAAGTGCTTTAAAATTATAGATTTTATGAATACAGAAAAATGACAAAATGATAATGTAAATATTATTCCTATTAATATCTATGGATTTATATGCATCTACACATTCAATAATACTACTTACTACTTAATAAAAAAATACTTTGTACCTCGAAAACATCACCGGTTGGTACGACTATCGGTTTTTACGACCAAATATGAGTAGACCCTTCGGTGTCGTTATAACAGATTTTGACTGTATATGTAAAACTAATGTTTTCTTTTTACAACCATAATTACATGTAAGTACAATATAAGAATATATTAATAACTGACTTATTAAATACTAAGCGCTACCCGCGGCTCTGCACGCGATTAAGATGAAACAATGTTTATAGCAGTAGTGAAGTCTTCGGCTCCACCGTAATATTAAGCATGGATAGGTATATATCTGTACTTACACCATGTTCTCAAATTAAGTCAGTTTTAAGATTTCTTTCATCAAAATAAAATATAACTTTAATTATTCCGGGACAGTGTAGCTTTTTATTACTGAAAGAATTTTTAGAATCGGCTCAGTAGTTCAAGAGATTACTCTCTGGGACTAAACACACAAATAAACAAATTTTACCTTTGTATCTTTATTCAATATATGTAGATGCAAATCGATATACAATTCGATTTCGTGTTTATTAAAACTAATTACATAACACCACCAATTTCTGGAAACACAGCACTTAATTTAATTTACTATATAAATTAGCTGTTTATTGTTGTTCGTTTATTCCATAAATAAGAATAAGAAACGCCTATTTAAGTAGGTACTCTACATAAATTTTCATTTGCAAATCCTCTAATAACTTGAAACTGTCGACTGAGAAGTGTTTCCGGATACGTATTTTCATTTTAATGTGCTTTTCGCTTTCCCATATCCAATTTACAAGTGTTCAAGTACTCTGCTACCTAAAAAGAAATTCTCAAAACGTATCTATCTATCTATCTATTTATAGGATCACTCGCGTGCCTGTCCGTCCGTCTGTCACAGCCGATTTGCTCCAAAACTACTGGACCGGTTTAGTTGAAATTTGGTACACATATGTAAGTCGGTGACCCAAAGACGGGCGTGTAACGTAAATACATGAATTTTAAACATGGGGACCGCTTTTGGGGGGTAAATTAGAAAATAAAAAAAAAGTTTTGTTAACTATATCGTGTGACATATCAAAAGAAAGGGGCTTATAGTAAGCGTCTCAAATATAGTTTTTCTATAATTTTAAAGTAAATAGTTTTAAAGCTTTTTAAGATAATAGATGAAAATTGACCATCTCCCCTATCTCTGAAACTACTGAGCTTAAAATTTTGAGGGAAAGTTTGGTTGAGGAACAGTTGAAAAAAAGAAGCTTTACCGATGTTTCGCTTGTGGCCTACGTTTCGAAAAATATATTTCCATCTTCGAAACGTAGGCCACAAGCGAAACATCGGTAAAACGTCTTTTTTTCAACTGTTCCTCAACCAAACTTTCCCTCCACGTTAAAAATATATATTGGAACAAAAAATATTAAAGATTGAAATTTTGAAGAAAATAGGAGACATAAGGCGTCAACCATAGTTTACAGGAAAATCTAAACGAAAATTCTGTCTCAAAGTTCTCACGGAATGGTACGGAACCCTCTCCTCGCGAGGTCGACTCGCACTTGACCGTTTTTTTTACTTTTGTGATATGATAAGGTTGTGTACAAACATTGCTTCCATACAAAACTAGCCAAAGCATCAGATTTAAGAATGTATTATTAAATTTGATACACGTTAAATATGGACGATTTTTAATGATTTACACAATTGAATAATGTAGGTACCTACTAATGTGAGCTATATTATGAGGCTCAATTATGAAAAAAACCCGGGTCGCAGTGCCAAAACCCTGCCGACAATATAGTGTATTTGCTTGTATAGGGCCGTGTGGTTTTATACTTTTATTATGTGAAATTAAGTTTGTTTTTGGGCAAAATAAAAAATTTAACCCCTTAATACACCCCTTAAAATAACATTTTTTTCTTAATTGTAATATTATTATCAATCTAACGTCTACACTAAATTAAATACACCCTTCAATAAATAAGTCACTATCTGCAAACTAGTGTTTTCATAAAATTTGTAAATCCGGTCCTGTCGGGCCGATTTTATTAAAATTGTGGGTAAACTTTTTAATCACTACCAAAGGGTTAAATTTCAATTTTGAAACGATTCGGAGAACTTTTTCGGTATTTTGGGGCCCAAAAACAGTTTTCAACCCCTAAAAACTACCCTTAAAATAGCCCGATCAGGCCCATTTTAAATAGGCTTCTTGCGGTGATGGATTTCAACATGTGGCCCGAATTTCGTTGGAATCAATTAACTCTTTCGAAAGTTATCGCGCGTACACATATATATATATATACGTATATAAATATATATATATATAAATATATATATACATATATATATAAACATTTTTAAAAATCGTGCCAAAGTGTTTAGGAGGTTATGAAACGTCGAGAAATTTTGGTCCCGCCATCCGACCAACGCCAATAGTGTATGTTGCCATATGGCAAATACACTAATTAATAATAATTCTCATAATCGAATGTTCATTCGAGTGTGTGATTCCTCAATATTCTGTTTGATTAGAGTAGTCAAATAAGTTCTACTCTGTCACACACTGCTTCCATTCCCTGTCGACTTTGAGTTGTTCAACTTCACGAGTGCCAGGAGTCGAAGGAAGAGAGAGAGAGAGAGAAGCTCATTTAATTTTGCTCTGACCGTTCAATCAAGTAAATTTCATTCCTATTTGTTTGTATAACTAATGACCACAACTAAGATATCTCGACATATCGTTATAACCGAATAATTTCGTTAATAGAATTCATAATTGCCCATCTCTAAATATTATGGATACATTTCTGTCAAGCTTTTGACAAGGAAGTAACATTTACACGGGAACTGATCATTACTTACATCAAGAGTCACAGATACACATTATATTTAGAAGAAGCGTCATCTCAATGCCCTTGTGTCAAAATAAAATGAATTACCCAATAAAACTATTGGTATTCTGAATGCATTTCACAGGCAACATGACGTACAATATGATATGCATAAGAACAGGATTCCAGGGTTGCAGGAATACTTACTGAATAGTTTATGTGGAAGGAAGAAGCGTGATTATATAGATCGGTCACAAATTCGGTAGTTGGATAACTAATGCATGCATAAAGGTTGTTTGGACCGTACTAAATTCTACAATCCTAATTAATGCTTCTGAAATTACCAAATACGTTATTTAATATTATAAGAATAATTATTTATACCCAAAAAATATAAAACTGAAATTATTAATGTTCTGTATTTTAAAGAAAAAATATAAAATAATAACAGCCGAATCGGTATAATATTGTTTCTCAAAGGTGTTTTTGATCAGTAGGAAACATCTCCCTTAATACTGTATCAAAATTAATGTTACACCATTTTGGAGATTATCTTTCTCTCTAATGACAAAAACTAAGTTATTGATATATTATCTTGAAATTAATGTTTTCAATAAAAAATTACAGTTTAAAATTTAGCCATCTGGCGGCAATCTGTTTAATAGTTGTCGGTAATATGGCAATTTGTAATGTCAGTTGCAGTCAAACTTATTTTGTTAAGTACTATTTTTTTATTATAAAATACTTTGAATTAATAAAAATCTCCATTTATTTCCACCCTATTATATTACGTGACTGGCCACTAACGGTGCGAAGTATTCCCACGGATCCCCACTAGTATTAAATTAAATTAATAAAAAAAAATCCAGCCAATTGAATGACATGACCATTCTAATTGACATAGAATATATTATAATAATTAAAACATAATTTCTGTGAAAACGTTTGACTCACAATATAAGAGACAAACCTCTTAGCGATTCGCAACCAAATTTTGGTAAGTTGTTTGACATGTAAAGATGAAAATCTTTGTTGGTTTTGAGAAAAATCGGCTAATGAGCAAAGAGATATGAGCCGTAAATTTTTTTTTGTTAAGAGTATACTTTTTATTGTGAATTATTATTCCAATTATTTTTTCAAGAAAATTTTGTATCACACGTGTTTTTCTAAGCTTTATAGTTTTGTAAATATTTTGAAATTAAACAAAAATCAACTGTAGTTTTGCAGCTTTGAAAATCCGTCAAAAAGAAATAAGTTATGTATCTGCCTTTGGTTAATTTTTAGATGTTAGACCATTTTATGTAACCAATAACCATGCAAACGAGATGCATATATAATAATATATAATACTAGTTGCTACTCGCGTCACCGCACGCGTTAAGTTGGAATGGTTCTGTCGCCCAATTAGCTGGAATTTTTATAATATTTGAAAATATAATAATTATTGAAAATAAAATTATGGAAATTTTATCAGTTTTTCGATGAGTTTGAACCGGAGATTTGTAAAATACCTAGATAAAGGCATCGCTACACGCTCGGTAATTTTGCACCCCCCATAAACGTATCAGTTGCAAAAAAAATTACGTGAAAATGAATTTGTCACAAGTTTCAAGTTTGTCACTTCAGGTTTCATAAGAAAATTCTTGACCTACGAGAATCTTCATCCTGCGAAGACGGTATCGCAGACAGTAATAGTATTACGGCGATGTCTGAACAAATATTTCTCCAGTCCTTATTAAAATAGCAAAGCTGGTTTCCGATGTAAAATACATTTAAGAGAAGCTTAGACGTACCCTACTTCAATGGTTCTCAAACTGTGCGTGACGATGCTCTGAAGCGTTATAAAATAATGTCTAGGGTGTCACGACATCCTGAAGCATTATAAAGTTATGCCTGAGGCGTCTCTATTCCCTAAAGCATAAAAAAGATATTTTTAAGGCGTCGCTTCCTAACCAAGCAAATCGAAGCAAAAATTCTCCGCAAACCCACGTTTTCATTAAAATAATATCTGTAATATTATCGTCGTCAAAAAAACAGTGGTAGCGTGTAATTATGTACGCGCGTTAGAGGTGATTAAAAGATAATTTTTATTTCATCTTCAAAGTTCAATTCCAGATATATGTTATAATAGAAAACAAGATCAGGGGTAATTGGAATAATGAAATTAAATCAATTTAAACACTCATTGATTGCAACGTTTTTAGAGCTTGAAAAAGTCTTAATAAAAAAGACGAAACTTTGCAATCAATGAGTGTTTAAATTGATTTATTTTCATTATTCCAATTACCCGTGATCTTGTTTTCTATTATAATTTTTAATTTGCATACAGATATAATTTATTGGAAAAAAATAATAAATGAACTGGAGGAAGATATTATTATCACTAGTATTCACAACTAATAAATGTTTTCAATATTTACTATCAATCACTAAACTGTACTTGAGCCGCGAGTAGTGGACACTGCGTTTGTAGCGCCTGCGCGGTTACTCTTTACAGAAGCAGCCGGCAGCTGTACATTGCGTACAGAAGCAGCCGACAGCTGTGCGGAAGGGAAAATGGTTCTACTGTATATAATTTATAAGCACCATCTATGTTCACCATCTTTGTTCATATTTTTTTTTTTAATATCCGTGATTTTTGGCTTCTGCGCTTATTAGTGCAATTAGCCACAACTTTATTCGAAATTATTGTTCAGAAGTTTTCTTCTGAGTAAAAATTTAAACTCAAGCAATCATTCATCCTTCTTCATTCATACCACGAACATTTTTCCATTCGTACCTTATTAGTGTATTTGCCATATGGCAACATACACTATTGGCATCGGTCGGATGGCGGGACCTAGGGGTCGGACCAAAATTTCTCGACGTTTCATAACCTCCTTAACACTTTGGCACCATTTTTAAAAATGTTTATATATATATATATATATATATATATATATATATATATTTTGATGTTCTCTTGCGTAGACGGACTCCCACTTATTACAACACTGTCTTGAAAAGAAAAGAAAAAAAGAGACAACAGTCGAATCTGTGTTGTCGGCGTCGCAGGAGGATATCTGATCTTAAGTTGCTGGGCCCGTTTAGTTTATTTGACAGATAATTTGATATCCGCCTATGGGCGTCCGATCAACACAGACCCTTAAGACAAAAAAGAAACAATCGTGTTAATACTTAGTTATATTTAAACGTGTTAATTACTAACGGAGCAAGCTTAAGTGCTATACACAGGCAGAACGGACAATCGGTCAATAATTCACAATTTCAATAATAACAGGTACGCAGAAAATCACAAATGACTTATTTACTAATATAGTACTATTTTAATAGTTACTAACGGAGCCAACTTAATTACTATAAACGGACAGAGCGGACAATCAAACAAAATTCACAAGATACCGACATAAATTACAGAACAAAAACAGATACGTCCGTATCCTTCAAATACCGGAACAGAGAGTTCTTACTTAACTAATATAATACTACTTTAATAATAACTAACGGAGCAAATGCTTAAATACTACAAACGGACAGAACAGACAACAATTCACAAAATACCGACTTAAACTACGGAACAGAAACCAGATACGTCCGTATCCTTCAAATACCGGAACAGAGCGTTCTTACTTAACTAATATAATACTACTTTAATAATAACTAACGGAGCAAATGCTTAAATACTACAAACGGACAGAACAGACAACAATTCGCAAAATACCGACTTAAACTACGGAACAGAAACGGATACGTCTATACCCTCCAGATACCGGAACAGAGAGAGTTTGTTATTTTATTATTGTTTATTATTTTCACGAAACCGTCACCTAGCAAACATATTCATTACACAACAATGTCAGGCTTTATTGTTCGTTGCTAAGTGAGGCATTTTATCGTAGTAGCCACGGATATCAGAAAATGCAATACTGAATCACAGCTGCCTATAACTGTTCAGATATAATTAAATTATTAACTATTTATTTAATTAACTATTAAGGTTATACTATATATTCTTGTGACATATGGGCATAATGTCACAATATATATATATATATATATATATATATATGTGTGTGTGTGCCGGCAATAACTTTCGAAAGAGTTAATTGATTTTAACGAAATTTGGCCTACGTATTGAAATCCATCACCGCAAGAAGCCTATTTAAAATGGGCGTAATCGCGCTATTTTAAGGGTAGTTTTTAGGGGTTGAAAAATGTTTTTGGGCCCCAAAATACCGAAAAAATTCTCAGAATCGTTTCAAAATTGACATTTAACCCGTTAGTAGCAATTGAAAAGTGCCCCTAAAATTTTAATAAAATCGGCCCAACAGGATCGGACTTACAAATTTTTTGAAAACACTAATTTGTAGATAGTGACTTATTTATTGAAGGGTGTATTTAATTCGGTGTAGACGTTAGATTGATAATATTATTGCAATTAAGAAAAAACATGTTATTTTAAGGGGTGTATTAAGGAGTCAAATTTTTAATTTTCCCCAAAAACCAACTTAAGTTCGCTTAATAAAGCCACACTGCCTGTATAAGCAAATACACTATATTGTCGGCAGGGTTTTGGCACTGCGACCCGGGTTTTTTTATAATTCATATTGAAATAAAGCATTACCTCACATTTATCATATTCTACATTTTCAATCCCTGTTTCATTAGTCGATTTTTTGGTAAACGTGCTTAAAATAAAAAAAATTAACAAAATGTTCAAGGCGTATGGTTTAACGAGCAACTCCATTCTGTTATTTTTGATGTTTTTATTAATATAATCCTAAAACTACGATTCTGAAATTACTCTACCAGCCTATTTCAGTCCTTTTTACCTCAGGTCACGCCTATGCTACAATTCTGGTACTTTTTCCTTTAATCTAGATTAAATGTCATTTGTTTTTAACAAAACGGAGATATCTTCGTTCAGATGAAAATGATTTTTATTTCTTAACCCTTAAATGCATAATTAAATGCAGCCTACATAATATTCTAATTGCTGAATGTCATGCGCCTTTGCCTTAAAAAAAATCGTGTCACCTGTGCGTCGAGAACAGACTTGTTTTTAAATTCGTATGTTGCAATTATTGGATTTTTTTTAATATTCGAACTTGATAACATAAAACGTTGGCGGACAGTGGATTGAAAAAAATGTATATATACTTTTTACTTGGCGTGCTCTACAGAAACAAAATGGAGAATTATACGGACTGAAACTTCTCAAATATTTTTTAAATTATTTTTCCAGTAATTTCCATACCCTGAGACATCACATACATATTTTTTTAAATATAAATACAAAAAATCTTGCATTTAAGGGTTAAATATAGACTTAAGGTAAAAGTCGTACCAGAAACCCAAATGATGTAAACACAGTTTAGACATTTGGTGGCAGATCAAAGTGTCGCGGCACAGCAATTTGGAATCACTGGAATGTCTTATAGATCATTAGGCTGCAGCTTTTCTTAAGGATGTATATTAAAAATCTGACATTGCTGAGACGATCTAGCACGAAAATATTTGGGAAGCACTGCGATAGGAGTTAATAGGGTCAGGAAAACTACAAACTGCCGAACTGATCAAAGTCGATTATTTGAACTGTTTTTGTTAGGAATCTTTTTGAATTCTGTAAGCTAGAACACTATAATATGATTTATTTTTCTGTATGTACTAGAGAGATATATAGGTTTTAATTTTCTACTTAAAAAGAGACGATCATTTCAAAATTTGGAAATAAATGTGCTTCAATAAATACTAAAAAAATGTTTCGTCACGGAATCAGAACAAATAGATAGCTACAGTTTGCTATTATATTCTGAAAAACCCACTGTTGTCGTTACAATGCAAAATAGAAAAAACTATTATTCAAACACTGTAACTGTCGGAACTAAAACTCTTCAAAATCTTCCACTAAATCGCGGCGGATGAATTAACATTTACTCTACATACCTATCCAAACAACTAATCCTTCTCATTTCAAAACATAATTTGAACTGTTTCCACATCATGCGAGAGTTATGGATGAAATCAAAAAGATGACATTTATTTTATTATTAATCCAATGTAAGTTATAGAGATTTTCTATCTCATTACACATGGCTTCCACTGAATTATTAATCGAATATATTTCACTTTGATTTTGACCCATAACTCTCGCTAAACTGAAATCAGCTCTCGCATAATGTGGAAACAGTTACAAATAATATCCTATAATTGTTTGGAGTAAAGGATCACTTATTTGCTACGATGGGGAAGATTCGGATTTGAGTCCCGAAAGTGACATTGTTTGCATAATACATTTTTCCAATGACACAATATCCTTGTCAAATTCGGTACATCAAAAGAAAATGACACGCCGATTTCAACGAGTTCGTCCGTTGTGCCCTATCACTTACCGTTTCGACAAAAGATTCGTTCTAATTGTGCAATAATATAGATTATAAAGTGTAAAATCGATTGTAGTTCGCCGTCTTGAGCTTATTATTTGATATTCTACGTTAAGAATGGGTGTTTCATAATATAATAGCAAACAATTTCAAGAAAAAAATATTCGTAACTCGCTAGAGTTATCAAAATTTGTAAATATTAAATTTTTTAAACGTGCTCTACGACAAAATTCATCATGGTTTTACGCAAGGTTACTAGAAACTAAGGTTGGGCGTTAGCATTGTTGAAGGTGTGACTAAGCAAGGACGCGAGAGAGGGCGGGGGAAGTAGGCATGCAGTCTTTTTCCAAACTGTTGGGATTACAATAATTGAAAAAACAAGCCATGGGCAATCGACTCAACCAATCACAGACGTAACCATGTTTATAGCCTCTTACGCCCAACCTTCTGGTATTCCAGTAACCTTGATAATACGCTTATAAACACATAGTGCCCATTAAATTTTATTGTTTTCAATAATCGACACATTCCTAGCCCCACAATAATGCAAATCGAATTTATTTAAATAACCTCTTTCAACACAAAGCTTGTTGACATGGTAATATGGAATGTTAATTTCTACAAATAACATCACAACAACATGATCTTCAATTGCGAATCTTCACGATTAAATGCTAAAGGCAGTTTTAAACTATAAAAGACAACTTCGACAATGCACCATCCCTTACAGGCTCTTGATAATGCATCATCCCTCAGAGCCTCGGCACACATAGTTTGCACTAGAAGTTAGATATTCTGTTTTAACAGAAACAAGACAGCTCTCTAGCACATAAAACTGATCTCAACTCCTGCTGACGTGCTGCCAGTTGCATGCGCAGGATTAGAGCTATGTCAGCAACGCGATCTCGACATCAAAATTTTACCTTTTGTAAACTAATACATAGAATAATAATTAAACTAATTTATAACGTACAATGTACAATGCAAAATTTTATTTTACTTCCGAAGATGTACACGCCATAAATTGGTTTAATTATGGAGATTTGTCAGGTGCAAATGACTGTATGATATAAAAATCGTATCCTTTCATACCATACACTTTGTTCGAAACATAATCGGAATATATTATTTCGCAAAGGTGTTTTTTTGTCGATATGAAATATCTCCCTTAATACTGTTTCAAAATTAATGTTTGATACGCCATTTTGGAGATTATTTTTCTCTCTAATGACGAAAAATAAGTTAATATTTTAAAATTAATGTTTTCTTTAAAAAATTACAGTTTAAGAATTTTAACAATTTCGTTACAGAAAATAACATTCACAAAAAACAAATGTCAGCATCTGGGGCAATCTGTTTATTTTAACAATTGTCGGTAATATTAAGTGACGTAGTGGCGCTGAAGTCTCTGAATAGAATAGAATAAAATTTATTTCTACCCTATTATATTACGTAACTGACTACTAATGGTGCGAAGTATTCGCAAGGGTCCGCTAGTATAATATCTTTTATAAAAATGTTTTAGTAAAATTTAAAGATCAATTTTTATGATTGTAAGCTCAAGTAGAAAATAATGACCACACGTAGTGAAAATATGACTCTGGTGTAAAGTTGAGCTTGAAGAATTGGAATGCGAACGCAATTTTATAGAGTAGATGCTAGTTGCTAGATAGCAGCCCTCTATGAAGACACGAGGGTTTTCCAAACATTATAATCTGTGACAAGAAGTACCGATGCCAGAATTTTGCTTATTATGTGTTTGAAAAATGTTGTATATTCTGTGTGATAGACCCTGATGGCCTCAGCTGTTAAGCGTCTATAATGCCATGATCACTGTTTTTCAGAATATAATTTTCCAAGAGACTTGAACTGTAACAAGTCACCACTTCGTAAAAATGATCGGATTTTGATTTCCTGAGCAACAATTTGTTCGTTTTTAAAAAATCTAGGTAGGGGAAGGTACTCTAAAATGGGATACTTAAGGTATTACAAGTTCTGAAAAAAAAAATTACAGACAGTTAATTACTGCAAATTTAATACGTGACAGTTTTGACATAACTTTATTTTAAAAAAATACAAAAATGACATAAAGACTACAAATTAAAAAAAAAATGTTTTTCTTTGTCACATGGTTATTTCCCATTTTAGCGACACTGTGTGTTTAAAACGGGATTCATTATGTCGCTAAAATGGGATTGCGTTTAGTGTACGTAATAAATATTTTCTACTCAAAAATATTTATCGGAATAATTGGTCCATATTTAATTGCCGACAGCTTTTGATTTCCTAGAGGAAACAAAATTAAATTTGATATTTTTAAAATGGGATACATCCCGTTTTAGCAATATACTCCATATCCCATTTTATCAACGTATCTACACTATGTCAAAAACAGCATGCACTATTATAATCTACAAAATTGGCGCGGAAATTTTATATACAAAGTGACACATTTTGACAATAAAACTGGTAAAAATATCGCCGTCATAATCTCATTACTCAATTAGGCAAAATGCTTACCTTATCATACCAGTATTCTTATAACAAAACTGTTGAAAACTTAAAAACTTGCTTAAATTTGACACTTGTAACACTATCGTACTGAAAGTACCACAGACGAATGCTTATCAAGTGAAGTGTATTTCGTGAATTTTACAAAAAATGGCATTGGGTATATTTAAAAATAATTAGGGTATCCCATTTTACGTAAGTATCCCATTTTAAAGTACCTTCCCCTACTAACTTTTTAGATAGTTTTTTTTGTCTTCAGAAAAAAATTATGGCTGATTTAAGAAAATAGTTTTATTTTGTCTTAACATTTTGTTTATAAAAAACTGGAAAAAAATTAGATCCTAAAAAATTACCATTCCAATTCAACAAGTAGGGAATGGTATTTTAGGTCAAAATTCACATTTTAAAATTTTACAAAATTTTTTCGTTTTGAAGTTACCCGAGTCCTAAGCAAATATTTTTGGAAAAAGTCTGTTTGTATTTTTCGATTTTTTAAAAAATTCTAGACCTAATACTTTTGGAAATAGGGGACAGTGGCGATAATTTGTATCTACCCATATTTTATAAAAAAAAAACCCGGGTCGCAGTGCCAAAACCCTGCCGACAATATAGTGTATTTGCTGATACAGGCAGTGTGGCTTTATTATGCGAACTTAAGTTGGTTTTTGGGTAAAAAAAAAATTTTACTCCTTAATACAGCCCTTAAAATAACATTTTTTTTCTTAATTGCAATATTATTATCAATCGAACCTCTATACCAAATTAGATGCAACTTTCAGTAAATAATTCACTATCTGCAAACTAGTGTTTTCATAAAATTTGTAAGTCCGGTCCTGTCGGGCCGATTTTATTAAAATTTTAGGGACACTTTTTAATTACTACCGGAGGGTTAAATTTCAATTTTGAAACGATTCGGAGAATTTTTTCGGTATTTTGGGCCCCAAAAACATTTTTCAACCCCTAAAAACTACCCTTAAAATGGCCCGATTGGGCCCATTTTAAATAGGCTTTGTGCGGTGATGGATTCCAACATGTGTGCCAAGTTTCGTTAAAATAAATTAACTTCTTCGAAAGTTATAGCCCGCACACATATATACCTATCTTATATATTAAAATGCAAAAATTTAGAGGCAAAAAGTTTCATGTTTATACAAATTTACATTTTTGGACGAAAAAATTCAGGAAAATTACCGGTTGTAGAGCTCGCGACGCTCTATTGTATAGGGGGGTGGGCTTTTTTTGCATTTTAGGGGCGCGGTCGGGGCGATTTTTCAAACAGGGCCTCGGCCCCATTTGAAACGCATTGGGCCGATTTGAAATCGACGGCTAAAATGGTAAAAAAAATCGCACGAGGATGCGCTTTTGGGACGATTTTCGCTCATTTTTCTATTTTTACGAGACGCTTCGAACGCGAAATTCGAGCGTGCGGTTCGGCCGCCAAAGCCAAAAATCCGGACCCGCACAGAGTCACCATAGGACGTTTAACATGGGGAAATTTTAATTGCTCATATCTCGGCCATTTTTGGTCGTACGACGTCGGGGCGCGTTTTAAACGATTCAGTAGCAAAAAGACTAACTGAAAAGTGCAAAAGATGCGTTCGAAGCGACTTTTTTCAAGTATTTAATTCGCCGATAAAAGTATTCGTTTCTCTTTTTTTTCTCTGTCGTTTAGACTGTGAAACAGTCGTTTTGCTAGGGCAATAGCAAAAAAAAATAAAAGTCACAGTCTAACTTAAGTGGAAAATTAACACGCGACAAATCGATCAAATTTTTTTAAAAACATACGTCGCTAAATTACATGAAAGTGACGGGGACAGAAGTTTATTTTTTGTTGCATTTTGATTCGTGAAACAAGTCAATTCTATTTTGAAATGTAAAATTTAAAACAAATGATTGATAAAATTTGAATTTTTTCTAGCTGTCAGTTGAATTGGTTTTTAACATTATTTAGCGAAATTATGGCCATCGGACGTAAACTTTTTGCCAAAATCGTGCAAATTGATAATTATAGAACATTTTGACAGACGCTCGAAACAAATCCGGTAATTTTTGCGAAGATATTTCGAAAAATAATTCCGCCAAGAGGTCGCCGTATATGCAATTGGTTAGAAAGAGACGACGTAAAAAATCGAGTCGCGTAATGTCGATTACGACGTATGTCTATGAGCAGTTCAGATAAAATTAAAAATGGCGTGAGATTATTTTGACAGATCTATGAAAATAAATACATATCTTACTATGGAAATTGATGTATTTTGGGATATTTTCAATTATAAAACGGTTTGTTTATACGTTATTTTATATATTATTAACTTTTTATATAACGATTAAGAAAAAAAAAACATTTTTTAACCTTGAAAATTATTTGGTTATAATATGAAAAATAATAATTTGTTTCCTAAAATATAGAAATTAATCATATATGAATTTATTTACAGATCTATTGAAACAGATTACAAATTGATTTCCTGTATCTTCTACCTATTATACTTAGTATTTTGAATATTTACCTACAGTGAATTCGAATGTGTGAAATTGATGGAATGACAAGATTGGAATTTTAAACGAGAAGACTACATTGGTCAATCGGATTTGTTGCAAAATATAATCATATTTAATAACGATATTATCATATATATAATATTATTTGCCATGAATTATATTTTTAAAAATGTGAGGTTATGTAAATATTTCTTTTTGTTATGATTTGACAATTGTTAATAAAATTATTTTTATTGATAATATTTGAAGGAATTACGCATTTTTTAAAATATGTTTTTCCTTTGAAATAATGAAAATAGTTCGCTCTCAATACCGAAACAGATATAACTGCGTTCGAAATTGCTTTAATTCAGCGAGTTCTGTGGTACAAAATTAGTCAGCCATGTATAAGCTAGACGCTAATGGGAGGCCCGTGGAATGTTAAGAGACGGTAGTGCATAATAATAATAATATTTATTCAACAAAGGCAAAGCCATTGATTCGATGAAGTTAGTATTCGGTACACAGGCTTAAAAAAGTTAACAAGTGTAGAAATACATAAAATCTGACGAAAAATACCCGATTTCTTTAAAATTTGAATATTAATGCGAGGAGTCAAATTCACTTTATTTACACATAATATATACAGGGTGTTTCAACCGACGTGGGCTAACACGGGTAACTTTGTTGTTAGTGGAGATAGAAAGTCGGTTAAAGAGGCAAAGTAGTGCAGAAAAATTAATTTATTCAGAAAATAGTGAAAATTTCCATTTAGAAAAACTTATTTTCATTTTGGGCCTAATGACGAAGTCGTAAGACCGAGTAGATATTGAGTCGCAGACCAATTTATTGCGGGCCGAAGGCCCGCCGTGTCTTATTTTCTTTTAGGGCCTAATGCCGAGGTCGTAAGGCCGAGTAGATATTGAGCCGTAGACCAATATATTGCGGGCCGAAGGCCCGCCGCGCCGTAATTTCTTTTTGGGCCTAATGGCGAGGTCGTAAGACCGAGTAGATATTGAGCCGCAGACCAATTTATTGCGGGCCGAAGGCCCGCCGTGTCTTATTTTCTTTTAGGGCCTAATGCCGAGGTCGTAAGACCGAGTAGATATTGAGTTGCAGACCAATTTATTGCGGGCCGAAGGCCCGCTGTGCCCTAATTTATTTTTGGGCCTAACGGCGAGGTCGTAAGACCGAGTAATCGCAGACGAATTTTTTTGGGACCATATGGCGAGGCCGTTAGGCCGAGTAATTATTGGGTCCCAGACAAATTTTATAACACTTTGATATTGGAGAACTATTCTAAAGACACATTCAAAAAAGTTTTGTGTATGCCAGCAATGGTAATTGGCGCCGCAGGCGTGATTCTAAACACATCGATATTGGAAAACTATTGTAGAAACACATTTAAAAAAGTTTTGCGTACCCCGTTAAAGATAATTGGCGCCGCAGGTGTGATTCAAATCACAGTGATCTTTACAAACCATGGCAAAAACGGATGCAAAAAAAAAAATTTGTAAAAAAAAAAATTTTCCGCAGACCCATACCAAAAACATTGATCTTTGAAATCGGTGTTAAGTTGCCTGCAAAAAGGTTTTGCACAGGTCAACTAGTATATATATTATATATAAATATATATATATATATATATATACATATATATATAAACATTGTTAAAAATGGTGGCAAAGTGTTTAGGAGGTTATGAAACGTCGAGAAATTTTGGTCCGACCCCTAGGTCCCGCCATCCGACCGACGCCAATAGTGTATGTTGCCATATGGCAAATACACTAATAAGCGATAAAAAATTCGCCCAAAAAATAAAAAATAGCATTTTTAGCATCTTCAAAGTACTGAAATGCCGCCATCTAAATTTAAAAAAAATGTGTTGTTGAATGTACGTAAACGATCCCTAGAGTATCTGAAGAACGTATTTTTCTATCTGCAATATGTATGCCAAATTTTAATTTTCTACGATTTATCGCTTCGAAGATACAGGTCTGCGATAGATAAGACAGACGGACGGACAGACCATAGAGTCTCGCCGTAAGGGTTTCGTTTTTTTATCATTTTGGTATGAAACTCTTAAAATGCAAAGTAGGTACATACGCACTTGCACTCACTTATTACCTGGAAAAATACACATATTAGCTACGTTTCTGATTTAGTAGTGTCAAGTAGTTGTAAGTAGTATCAATGAAACAACATAAACTGAAGAGTTAAGCTCTCTTAATTCCATGTAATTACGATACCAACTTGTGTCGAAAGTTTTGCAGTCTAATAGATAGTCCAAGACTTTTCTCTCCAAAGTCAATGAAAAATAATCGCAAAGTAATAAAAATGAGTTAACTACAGGGCAGCCCTAGATGGTGACATCAGTAGGGCACAGTAGGATTTATATGTCTCACCCGACAGAGAGGTTCAAAAGATGAAGAGAGATGGACTGAAGGTTTAAACTTATAGGCTATCGCTATAGGCTACTTCACCTAAAGTACATTTGTATTTTCTGTACAAAAATAGAGTACTGCCGGATCTTTAAATGTCAACATTTTAGTAATATCAGTTCCGTCAACAATACCACGCTGTCTCTCACACTTCAAGATACCCATATCGCTTGTTCACTCGCACTCGCATAACAATATTAATCGCCTGACAGGTAAAATGCCCCAACGAAATGACCTGCCTTTTTAAATATATCTATTTTTAACACCAATATTATTCTGTGTAAATTTCGACGTGCCTCAAATATATTTTTTAAGTCTTAAAACATACAGTTTTGCAAACACCTGGCTAAGTTTTTATAAGGACACAAACGCAAAACAGTGTCCGCCAGACACTTGTGGGTAGTTTAGGGTTAAAAAGTCTGGCTTGTTTATTTTTCAACTCCTTAAATACTAAATTTCAAAGTACTAAAAATTTTAAAATGCCTCAAGGATTTTTTTTGCGCAAAAATGTTGCTAATTTAAAAATTTGAGACTCGGTTAAGCCCCGCTACCCTTCAGTTGTCTGTGTTTTTATATTCGGATATTACTAAAGAGTTATTGTACAAATTTTCACAGTGCCTCAAATACCTACCCAAATATGCTTAACAGCACTCCATAGCTATAATTTTCAATCTCGTTGTGACTAGACGTATTAGGTTTCATCTTAATTAAATCAAATTTTATTGTGTTTTATTTATTTGTTATTTTATATTAATAGATCAAAATAACCGAGCTAGGTAGAGTAGTGGTGACAGCACTAGACTCGCATTCGGGAGGTCCGGGTTCGAATCCCGGCGGGGGCAGATGTGGCTGGGACTTTTTCCTACTGTCTCTCGCCGAGAAACGGTAATTCCTGTACCGCCCATCTTGATTGAGGTTTTCATGGTTTCCCTCAATTAATTCCAGATAAATATCGGGATGGTTCTTTATTTGAGGCCATGGCCGATTATTACCTATCAAACTCCTAGTTCATAAATTTCCTACCTTATCCTAATTTCCTATAATTCCTTCATTCGCCCATTGCTATTACATAAGTTGAAGTTTTAAAAATGTAGAAAAATAACGGGAAGTGTGGTAATGGAAAATAGTAATGGTGCGAATGGCGTCTGTTATGACATAAAGTCGAGAAACGGACGTTAAACGCATTATTATTATCATTATTATTATTATTAATAGATCAAAATGATCTTTATACTATTGTGTCTCGCTTTTTTTATTCGAATTGAGATCTGTTAGATGAGAGGGTTTTGAAAACATGGTAGAGCTAGGAGAAAGCATCGTCAGACATAGAAATCGCAGGTCAGAATTAAACTCCGACCGACACGATTTTGTTTGCCGGTCGTTGCTGGTAGCAGGTGCTGGTCTAATGTGCGCTACTCTGTTTAATAACATGCCTGTACCTCACGAATAGACTTTTCTGGTACGTGCAGGTATAGTGTGCGCGATTTTTTAATTAACACAAACGGTGACAAATTTAGCGTAGGGCAGTTTAAAGCACACACGTTTGTGAACTATGCTCGCGCGTCACTGCGCTGCTCCCTCACTCCAATAAGTCGAAGAGAGGCAGCAAACTGTGATAAGAAGGAAAGGTCTCTCTCCGAACGGTAGAGGTCAGTAAAGGGGGAGAATCTTTCTTAAATGGTACGGTTTATCATAGAGATGGGAAAAACGAGTCTTTTTAGTGATCTGCATCTTTGCATCTGGATCTCGTATGTGAGCCGGCTCACTGAACCGGTTCAAAAAGAGCCGAGTTCTGAATATGTTACTGCAGTCTGCCACTGAGTTACCTAGTTCAGTTAATCATATCACAACCTGTATAGAATCAAGAATGCATAGCCAAACATGTGATGCATGAGTCATTTGAGTTGACAGATGCATCAAAGCAAGAACTGATACATAAGTGTAAAATGTGCTTCTGTGTGTTAAGTGTTTCACTGAGTTATGCGGATCCGTTGATCCGCCGACTCAAAAAAAAAGTGAGTCGCCTCTCACGGATCTTCTGTCGGAGTCGGCTCTTTGAACCGGTTCAGATGTGAGTTACCCAACTCTAGTTTATAACTCAGTTATAGCTAAAATATTCATTTCATGATTCGAACATTCACTCAACGCTACTTTTGAATCGACTTCAAAAAAAGGAGGAGGTTCTATAGTCACCTGTATTCATTTAGTATAATAGCTATTGTCTGCTTTAATTGTTAAGAAACATTCATTGTTGTAGCACTATATTAGAAAAATGTATTATTCCAACAACCGTCGGGATTTTTTTTTTGTATATTTGTTCACCAATATTTTCATTAATTGTGAACTGATTTGAAAAAATGCAACGCCATTTTGTCCAGAATGCTGCCGGATTGGTACCATATAGTTTTTATTAAAATCGGTTTATCCATTTTTAAATGACTTCAAAAAAACATGTTCTTTTAATGTATGCTACCTCATATCTCCAACATTTGTAAACCGATTAATGATTATTTTCTTATTTAACTTTATTAAAATTAAAATATTAATTTCCTTCAAAAAAGTCACTAAAAAGATGAAAGTAATGAAATTTTGAGGCCGGTTCCAATTTAATAATACTACTTTTATTAAATTGAAACCGACCTCAAAATTTCATTATTTTCATCTTTTTAGGGACTTTTTTGAAGGAGATTAATATTTTAATTTTAAAAAAGTTTTTTTTGCATAGTCAATTTTAAATTAAATTTTTTCTTACTAAAAAAAAACGTTTTCATATTTATTTTAAAAACAGTGTGTGTTTTTAACCGATTTAAAAAAAGAAGTTATCGATTTGTCCTGTATAATGTTCGCTCAGTCATAACTTTTCTAGGGGCTAATCAATTTGAAAAAGTCGAAAACATCTTGTTCAGAATATTTACGCGGATTGGTATCATACAATTTTGATGTTAAATTGGTTTCGTTGTGTTAAACTGACTTAAAAAGGAGCTTTTTTTATGTTTTACCTCTTATCGATAACATTTTGACCGATTTTGACCATTGTTTTTATATTTAATAGGGCACACCTTTAGAGTGTTATCATATAAATTTTACTTAAATCGGTTCAGCTTTGTTTTCTAATTGAGTAATAAAATAAAAATAAAATAGGTAGTTATTAACGTGCAAATTATAGGAAATGATGATATGATATGATATTTATTAAATCGGTTGAGACATTACATCTATTTGACACGTCAACGAGAAATACAAAAAAAAACCCGGGTCGCAGTGCCAAAACCCTGCCGACAATATAGTGTATTTGCTTGTATAGGGCCGTGAGGTTTTATACTTTTATTATGTGAAATTAAGTTTGTTTTTGGGCAAAATAAAAAATTTAACCCCTTAATACACCCTTTAAAATAATATTTTTTTTCTTAATTGTAATATTATTATCAATCTAACGTCTACACCGAATTAAATACATTCTTCAATAAATAAGTCACTATCTCCAAATTAGTGTTTTCAAAAAATGTGTAAGTCCGGTCCTGTTAAGCCGATTTTATTAAAATCTTAGGGGCACTTTTTAATTGCTACTAACGGGTTAAATGTCAATTTTGAAACGATTCTGAGAACTTTTTCGGTATTTTGGGGCCCAAAAACATTTTTCAACCCCTAAAAACTACCCTTAAAATGGCCCGATTATGCCCATTTTAAATAGGCTTCTTGCGGTGATGGATTTCAACACGTGTGCCAAATTTCGTTGAAATTAATTAACTCTTTCGAAAGTTATTGCGCGTACATATATATATATATATACATATATATATAAACATTTTTAAAAATGGTGCCAATGTGTTTAGGAGGTTATGAAACGTCGAGAAATTTTGGTCCGACCCCTAGGTCCCGCCATCTGACCGACGCCAATAGTGTATGTTGCCATATGGAAAATACACTAATGAAATTGCAGGGTTATCGGCAACATAAATATTCATCAACAGAATAAAAGGCCCGTTCTAATAAGAAGTTTTTAATATTTATCTAGAAAATTGAGCAAGTATTATTTTTTAACCTTTCAGGTAATTTGTTATAAATGTAGGTCGAAAAATTTCCTGGGCAATACTTATTTTTGCCAACAGTAGTTTTATTGCGAGTATCATGACCATGTCCATTCTCTGCTAAGGCATAGCTTGCCTTATTTCCATGGGCGAAGAGCAATAAACAAAAGAGAAAAATACATGGAACTGTCATAATCTTTTCTCGAGGAAAGTCAATAAAAAATAATTTAGAAAAATAATTCTCTTTCAAAAAAACTCACTAACAATGAAAAATAAAATTTTGAAGTCGGCGCCAGTTCAATGGAAGTACATAGGCACATAAAAAGTCATAGTAACTTAATTAGTGCTGACCTCACGGCTTTATTATTTTTCACTCGTTTTTTTATTTTTATCAAGGAAGTTCATTTTTTTCCGTTATAAGAAATACGTATGACACATTAAAAAAAAACTGTGAATTTAGTCCATCCCTACTTATGGAAGTGCACTTGAAGAAACAGAACTACGAAAGTGATAACTGATAAGTAACTCCTCTGTCAGTAGTTCTCAGCACGTAGTACAACAACTGAACAACGCTCACGGGCTGTGTAAATTTACCTACGCTTTGAACTAGCAGTAACTGTACAATATACCTGTACAACTATAGTTCCGTATGTAGAGCAAGTGGCTCTCAAACAGGATGTCGTAACGCACTGGGGCATCGCTGGGTTATGATTAAAACCCTAGGGCATTCTAATTATCCGAAGTTATGCCTAGGACGTTGCGTTCTAAATATATCGTCAAATTCCGAAATCTCAGAATCTTCATCGATTTTAAGCGTGCTTCGAGAATGGGGTTACTTTTCTATAATCCCGAAATCGCGATTCATAATCGAATAATCAAGAAGCTTGGAATTCAGATACGACTTTCAACTTTATATTTAAGTATGTAATTTGTTATAACTGAAGCACAAAATTGGCATAAGAACCCTGGATTTAAATCTGCGATAAAAAAAAACTTTTATATTAATTTAAGATCACTAATTTCCAGTATTACATATCTATTTATATTTTGAATGTATTATTTTTAATAATCAATTAAAACTTCAGTCGGTACGTTCATAAGTTCGCAGTGTAGAACCTGAGAGGTAAGGTTATAATATTAATGGTGGGTTACAGAAAGAATTGTCAAAAAAAAATGATTTGACGACAATGCCCTTAGACTGTGATCAAATGATAACAGTCTTTATATATACAAGAGCAGTCTAATGTTGTTATGGAACTCTCTGTCATGTAGAACATTAGAATGTATTCACAGAAGAACAACTGACTGATCTACGTAAAAAAATATCGCTTTTTAAGCTTAATCAAAATGCGCAGAAAAAGGCTGTAAGTGGCAATTGTGCAAAAAAAATATGTTAAATACATATGTACAGTTTAAAAAAAATATTACTTTAATTTATCAATTATTTTTGGAGGATGTTCTATTTAAAATTCTACAATGCTTTTCTTAACGAGAAAGATGTGTAGTCCAATCTAAGGTCATTGTCAAATCAGATTTGTTGACAATGTTTTGTGCAACTCAGCTTAGATCTCGCTAGGGTTCCTCTAGATCTCACATGCGAGAGCTTGTTTGATCACACGTTTGATCTAGTGTCATATTTGAAGAATAACTCCCCTGAATATTTGTACTTTGTAATAACAGGCCATGGAAACAACGTAAATCCCACGATCTGAACTATTTCCAAACGCGATGAATTTTGGTACAACCTGTATTCAGCACAAATTACGGAGACGGCAATTTTGCCAGCGTTCGTTTATTCTTTTTTTCAAATTGTAAATTTGCAACATACGATTTTCTCAACTCGAACTTTGCAATTTATTTGAAAAGTTAGCAAACAGAATTAACTGTATGTATCAACTTTAAAAGCACATTAAACTATAACAGATATTATGTCACAACTTACAATAACAATTTTACGTATAAAATTCTTACTTTGAAGATCGCTAATGAAGAGTTTCTGTAAACATATTACCAGAGTGATAATTAATTGCTACACCAACAAAGATATTAGATGATTAGATTACGTTTATTCATATATGTATCTATACCGAGCTCGGTAAAGTAGTGGTACAGCACTAGACTCGCATTCGGGAGGTCCGGGTTCGATTCCCGGCAGGGGCAGATGTGACTGGGACTTTTTCCTACTGCCTCTCGCCGAGAAACGGTAATTCCTGTACCGGCCATCTTAATTGAGGTTTTTCATGGTTTCCCTCAATTAATTCCAGATAAATATCGAGATGGTTCCTTATTTGAGGCCATGGCCGATTACCTATCAAACTCCTAGTTCAAAAATTACCTACCTTATCCTAATTTCCTATAATTCCTTCATTCGCCCATTGCTATTATATAAGTTGAAGTTTTAAAAAATGTAGAAAATAACGGGAGATGGTAAATGGAAAATAGTAATGGTGCGAATGGCGTCTGTTATGACATAAAGTCGAGAAACGGACGTTAAACGCATTATTATTTATTATTTATTCATATATGTATCTATCGCACCATGATGTGTTGGTTAGGAAACTTTTTCACAATCAAACAAAAAATATTAGTAAAAAACTTTTTAAAAATATGCTTCATTAAAATTTACTCAAAAATAATAAGTTATTTTTTTTTATTTAAATTCATATGTATATTAAAAAAACATGGGTCGTGACTAATGAACTATCATAGTTTTTAATCCACGTTTTTATAATTATGAACTTAAATTATTAAAAAAAATGTTTGCTTTTTTAGTACATTCAATAAAAAGTTCTATTACTAATATTTTATTCTGTTTTTTTAGTCTTTCAAATATTTTATTGAAAAACCTTTCACTTTTGATTCTAAAAATAAAAAATCATATAAGAAAACCGATTTGAGGTAAACAATTTATCGCCATCTTATAGGCAATTTCATCCAATTTACAAATATATACACACCCATACCTCGCTACACGGCCGCTTTTTCAAGGTATTTCATTATAACGGCTTTTTTTTAAATATGGCTCTTTTTCGATTAATGGCACACAATGTTTCGTTATGCTGCGAAAAAAATATGCTGTACTGTCTTACTTACGATGAGTCAACTCAGCCATTACGTGTTACAAAATACTCCAGAAAAAAGCATAAATTTCGTTTTACGGCCAATTTTTCCGAAACGTATATTTAGGCGGTAAAGTTAGATATGTGTGTATAGGGTTTTATGTAATTATCTTCAAAATAATCTGAAACACCCTTTATTCCATAAAAAATATCACTGCAAGTACCTACTCAAAGACAAAAACTGAAATGACTTTTTTTATAAAAAACACAGTTTATTTAAAGAATAATACAAAAAACATTAAGTAAAACAATTCCAAACCCGGTACTGTAATAAAAGAAACAACAGAATTCCAAAAGTCAACTTTTAAATATTCCCGACGGCCGACATTGTGGTAATTTGTACATGAAATGGGATGTCATTTTTATATATATATAAGTATTTTAAAACTCCTCAACAGTACGACCTGTAAAAAAAACACAGTCTATTCGTTTAACCGGATGTGAAACTTTTCTTGCATGGAAATAATAAAAACAAAGCAAGATGCGTACCAGTTTATGACCTGTCGTAAAAAAACTGAGGTGACGTATTATAGGGATGTATCACTATTCACTTCTGAAACGCGTTAGAGTCTATTACATACAAATAAACAGAAAAATTAACCCTTTAACCGTTTCTCACACTTGTTTTGTTATTTGTTGTTCGTTATGGCATCTCTAATAACTTTTAAAGTGGAATTTCTTATGCGACACCTAGACAATTTGGGGACTAAAATCAATGCCTAGCTCACTTGGTTAGACGTAATACGTGTGTGGAGTTGACTTGAATATTTGTTTGCGCTGCGCAAAATGTTGTTTCCACAATAAGGCCGTCTACACACGAGGCAACACAAAAGCAATTCAAAAGCGATGCGATATCCTTTCCATGTCACTTTCTAGGTAAAGAAGTGGGGAACCACCACCGGGGCAATATGAAAATTCGACTTGTGCGATCTGAGCATTTCGGATGACCTTCAAGAAAACGCGATCTGAACAGCATGTTACTAATAGGAAGTGTCTATTTATACGGGTACTGTATAAATAAAAAAAAAACCCGGGTCCCAGTGCCAAAACCCTGCCGACAATATAGTGTATTTGCTTGTATAGGACCGTAAGGTTTTATACTTTTATTATTTGAAATTAAGTTTGTTTTTGGGCAAAATAAAAAATTTAACCCCTTAATACACCCCTTAAAATAATATTTTTATTCTTAAATGTAATATTATAATCAATCTAACGTCTACACCGAATTAAATACATCCTTTAATAAATAAGTCACTATCTGCAAATTAGTGTTTTCAAAAAATTTGTAAGTCCGGTCCTGTTGAGCTGATTTTATTAAAATTTTAGGGGCACTTTTTAATTGCTACTAACGGATTAAATGTCAATTTTGAAACGATTCTGAGAATTTTTTCGGTATTTTGGGGCCCAAAAACTTTTTGAACCCCTAAAAACTACCCTTAAAATGGCCCGATTACGCCCATTTTAAATAGGCTTCTTGCGGTGATGAATTTCAACACGTGGGTCAAATTTCGTTAAAATCAATTAACTCTTTCGAAACTTACCGCCCGTACACACACATATATATATATATATACGTATATATATATATATATATATTGTATATACATATATATATACATATATATATACATATATATATATATGTATATATATATATATATATATATATATATATATATATACAGTAGAATCCGTTTATTATGACTCCGCCTATATTGACCAACCGCCTATTATGACGTAATTACACAACGAGGTTTGGTTTTCATATAAAATTCTTTGTAACAAAGTCGGATATAATGACTTCGCTTACGCAGTGACATGTCGCTTATTATGACCCATTTTTAATAAATTTTGTCCGTCTATGGTGACCGACGATTCTTTACACCTTCGGCAGGCAATGTTCGTTGATTCCCGACGACGTTCGGCACGTGGCTTGTTTTTGTTTTGAATCTCAGTGAGTAATTGATAGTTGAACGTCACGCATTGTTTTTAGCGATATCCTATGTAAAAAATGTCATCTCAACGTCGTAAAGCATTTACGATTGAGGAGAAAGGTGAATAATATGCAGATTAGAAAATGGAGAATCAAGCTCATCTCTCGCAGAGGAATTGGGCGTGGGTCATTCGACAATCTCAATGATTTTCAAAAACAAGAACCGGATTAAGCGATCGTTCAATTCAAATGTTTTGAAACCGAAGAGGCTTCGAAAATCGCGCAAGAAAATGTTGATCAAGCGTTAATTCAGTAGTTTAAAATCACGCGAAACAAAGGAATACCCGTCAGCGGCCCTATGCTACCTAAAAAAAGAAAGTTTTTTTTTCACAAAAATGCTTTGTATGACGTCCGCTTAGTATGACGTGTTTGTCAATTCCCTTCGATGTCATTATAAACGGATTCCACTGTATATATATATAAACATTTTTAAAAATGGTGCCAAAGTGTTCAGGAGGTTATGAAACGTCGAGAAATTGTGGTCCGACTCCTAGGTCCCGCCATCCGACCGACGCCAATAGTGTATGTTGCCATATGGCAAATACACTAATAATCACTATATTTATACGGGTACTGGATAACAAAAATATAATTATTTGTTCGGGAATAATTATGTTCTGTTTTTTTTAAATTATGAAAATTTTTTACATCTTTTTTAATAACCTTTCATATATACAAAATAAACGCTAGAAATCGGAGTTCTTTTAGAATCATTATCAGTAAAAATTTTATATGGGTATAATATTAATTAATCTTTTTTTATGAGAAAAAAAAATAAAATTAGCAGTAAAATTGGTTTATTTTCCCTCTTTTTCTAAAGTTTATCTGAAATTCGTGTGTATTGTTACCACCCATATACGAACTGAAAAAAACTTAAAATTTGTTTAGTGTTGCCAACATAATTCAGCATTTAATTCTTACATTGGTCAAAATAGTTTTATTATTTTTCCGGTACCCCGACGAATAGGCACAGTCTTACTAATACTGCATGTAAATATGGAGGCCTTTAATGTCAAACTCTCACTGCGTTTTCCCGAAAAAACGTGATAAATAAATAAATAAATGATATTAAGTATAGTTATTGGAGTAATTTTAAGGAGTTTTTAGACATCGAAAATTACGGTTGCTAATAAATTTATATTTTTAGATTGACTGCAATAGTTCTTGCAAAACTAGTCTGTCCGGCAAATGTAAATACATATTAGCTTAATTTCCCTATATAAATTCAAAATGCACCTACTTGCACCTTCTCTTTGAAATGCATGAGTTGACTGTCTAAAATGTTGCCTTGTGCGCGGATGCTAATATCGGTTTGAAATTTAGTTCCGTTATTTTACAAATAAATTGGTTTTTAACGCCAACACTTTTAACCACCAATATAGCAAACGTAATATTAATTATCATACCATAATTTGAAGTAAGCTATCACTACAAGTGTGTTAAATTTTATAACCACCTGAAGAAACAAATTCTTACTATAGAACCCTTCAAAAAACCATTGAAGATACGCTTATGAGTATTGAAATATATAAATTTCCATGTATTTTAAAACTGTTTGAAGTGAAACTTCTTTAGCGATCTACTTATTTGAAATTTTCTATGACATTAAAGGGAATATAGTAATAATAATAATAATAGGTAATAAAAATATACAAAAACTTTTGCAATATTGTTTTATTCAGTGTTCCTGAAACTACTGCAATTAAACTTTTCACAAATGTGTTATAGAATGAGGTTATTTTAGGGAAACAAGGGGAAATTACTCAACAACGGGAAATATAAGCGAAACCTTGAGCGCGAGAAAAGAAGAAGCAGTTGTATACATATAGTAGTGTTGGGCATAATCGATACATTTCAATAATCGAATGAATCGAAATAATCGGTTTTTATAATCGAATGATCATTCGAATTATCGATTATGAATGATTTGAATTATCGATTATGAATGCGGCCCGCAAAACCTGTGAATTCGGCCCCCGATATCGATAAGATATATTATATTTTTATTAAAAAATAAATAAGTAAATAGTAAAATAAATAATACATATTACAAATAAGATACAATAAAATATTTTAAAATTCTTACAGAACTTTAACCATACGCGTTTGTATGAATAAAATATTGTTTACTTTATATTTAAAAAATTATTGTAGTATGTCTAGTCTAGTTATTACGCATTGGTTTTGATTTTATTACGTTCTTTTTTTTTTGGCCCGCCAAAAAAATCGGGAATATCAAATTGGCCCGCCTACGAAAAACTTTGGGAGCCCCTGGTTTAAACAAACGAAAGCACCCCCACCTCCAGTGCAACAGACTTCCCAATGTGTGCAGATGCAGAACCGAATGATATATCATTCATAATCGACATACATACATTTCATATCTCGCTAACCACAATCGAATCATGTGAATATCTCGCTAAGCATAATCGAATGATATCTCGCTAAGCATAATCGAATCATGTGAATGATATCTCGCTAAGCATAATCGAATGATATGATGATATCTCGGTTGCCATAATCGAATGATGTATGATAATTCATAATCGACAATCGACATAGTACTGTGTCGGGATTAATAGTTAATACAAAACACATTAATAATGGAATCGCTGGTATGATTCAATACAAAAATAAAACGAATTCTTTATTATTATAAATTAATTATAACTCATAGATTTGTATTTAAAAAAACAATATAATCTAAATTTTTGGGTGAGAGTCTGTTCCTCCTTGCATTAGTAATGACACCAGTTTTTGAAAATATCCTTTCGGAAGGCACGGAGGTAGCTGGCGCACAGAGAGATTTTTTATGAAGCTCGTATAATTCAGGAAACAAATTTTTGTTTTCTGATCAAAAAATAAGGGGATTGGAAGAGCGAGATATATCGGGCATTGACAAATATTGTTTTATGATTGCAACGGCTTTTGTAGTAATATAGTGACAGTGAATAATAAGTAATAAGTTAATAACCGGTCACTATGAGAAATGTATGTACCGTATACACGTAATCTCAAAAGATACGCCGCCGCTCTAACTTTAAGTAATGCAGTCAATGACTGGTCTACTGGAGTCTGGGAGACTGGAATGCCAAAACAGTACAACACAGTACAAACGAAAGTACCCCCACTCTTCAGTGCACGCAAATGCAGAAACCGAATGATATAATATGATATATGTCGGGATTAATTCACATACATTTCATATCTCACAATCGATTGAAGCGAATGATATCTCGCTAACAATAATCGTTTCAAACGAATGATATCTCGGTTAACATAATCGAATGATCGATTATTTGGCCATAATCGAAATATTTCGATTATATCATTCATAATCGCCCAAGTCTAACATATAGGCATTTTACACGTACCTACGTATAACCTATGTGGTGAAATTAATTTAGACTATATAAGAGAAAAAGTGTCTATTGATAAATAATTTACTATCTACAGTGTTCATACATGGCATACATATACATATTTACATATTGTTTATTTACGCATGTATCTATAAATAAATTTAAATGTGTGTATTTCGTTGTGTCAGCGCATGCGTGAAATGCGTCATCATTTCAGCTGTAGTTAGTACATTCGAAAAAAATTCCGTGAGTCTCACTATTTTTTTTTGTACTGACAATACATCTATTTTTATTGTAATAATAATAATTATTATATTACTTACATAATCGTACGTAAAAGAATAACAAGATGTCTTTATTGACTATGAAAGGGTTAAGTTTACGGTAATATCGCATTTCGGTTATTTATAGTTAGTACACAGTACATGTGAAATAAAAAAAAACTCACCGTGTCATCAGACTCCGCAACAAATTGATGTCTCTGTTTACCGACGTTGTAGCGCTTCAACTTGGAACAACCGGTCCCGGCAGCCCGGAAGCTTCCTGATGAACATGGTCTGGCATCGTCGTACGATGAACTCTGAACGCGACGACGGCTGCAATCAAATTGACAGGAGAGTTATGTGAATTATTACTGACAGACACTACGTACGATTTCTAAACATTATAAACTAATTCTCTATATATATATTTAAGCCTGATCTCCTATAATAAGATTTCTACCCCCTACCTCCAGCCTAAAACCTAATTACTGTAAGACCCCAATTAACGCGGGAGATACATTCCAATACGTTCCAACGCTATAGGAAACAGCGGTAAACGAGGACATCTTAATACGTAGATAATAAGCATAAGTGAAACAGAACCGAGAATCGGAAAATTTGTTAGTTTTTTTTAAATTTACTTTTGTAACATTTATTGTTACACTTTTTTATCACATTAATTAAAGATTTATTAACTGCTAATATCGAGTTTTGTTCATAAAACATTCATGAAAATCAAATAAAAGTTCGAGTAAGAAGTTGTTTGTGACGAGGAAGGTTCCTCATTTGACATATTTTGCTTTTTGTGAAGAAGTCATCTAATGTCGTTTGCCTTTTTCTGTTTCGTTCAGCAAGCTGTTGTCGATAGCAAAATATTGCATCAATGACATTTCGTCTGGCCTTTGAACTTCTATCAACATTAGAATCATTTTGTAAAAACTAATCGATATTGCTCTCTTTCCATTTTGTCGAAAAATACATAACACGAGGTCGTTTAAAAGTCTGCAGAACACTATGGTAAAGTCAATTTCACTCGTCAACGCCATCTCTCATCAAACACGGGCTTATTGATCAACCCTCGTATAGTATTACAAGGCATTTGTGGTATTACTTGTAGTTCTTGTCAGTTGTGGGCTGCATTTAAATTTCGATAAAATAGTTTACCTGTCGAGGATATAACGTAGGTTATTTTTGGCAAGCTAAAATATCATTTCTTGAAAAAAGGAATGATATGCAAAATTATACATTACTGTGCACACTGCACTCACTTTCACTTTAATTTTTCTCTAAATATAAGAAAAAGATACAATAATTTACGCGTATAGATACTGCAACAATAATTAATATGTTACGGTTTATCGAGTGATCAATAGATAAGAAAGATCACGTTTGATTGGTTCTTTGTTCAATGCATTATTCAGAAACAACCAAGATGAGCATTAGTTAATTCAGCGTACAATTATTCAACAACTAATCCAACGCTAAAAGCAGACAAGTCGAAATCTGAGTAAATACACTCGACTGTTAATTTCCTGCGAGCACTCAGAGAAGTCCTGCTATTTCTGCAACCCTGTTTAGGATTAAATCTCTTGAAACAGCTGCTCTGCCCAGCTTTATTTACCATCAGAATGGCATGTTTATGCTACAGTGGAACCGCAGTTCCTCTAAATATATAAACTAATGCACGCATCATTATACAGGGTTTAACAGAAAATGTGGATCGTTTACATACGTATAAAAATATTTTAATTGGTTGTTTGTCTGGAAACTACTGAGACGATTTGAAAAATTCTTTACCGTTACAACCCCTACTTACTTCTTAACGTTACGGTAAAAGTGGGATTAGAAGTGAGCAAAAATGTACGAGTTAGCGAGTCGGCATGAGATTTCTAACCTAAAATGGTGTACAAAAACGTGAACTATAGTTTGGACCGATTCATAATTATTATTTTTATGTCGACTGGTTGACTCGAGCGAACACAATCTCCCAACTCAAAACTTCAACTTATGAAAAATCGGCCAGATTTGTCATAATTTGTCTTGATATTTGTATGGGCTCTTCTCTGTGTAGTAACACTAATAACCAAGGTTATAAGACACACATGTTACCTCTGATTGACGTCAGCTGGAAGATCTTTTTATATTTTTATCAAACACGCAATATTAATTGGCAGTCCACTGGATTACGTCATCCCCCCTTTATTATCCAACGAAACGAGATCATCTCCGTATCTAACAAACTCTATAGTAACCTTTTTAGCCCAGCGTTTTCCTTTTTGACGTCTCGAAATTGATTTACCCAATAAAGCAAGTTATCATGGCATAAAGCCAGAGTAGCATCCGACCGTCCAGCAGATCGAATTCAGCAGACTGTGTCGCGTGTAGGGGCTTTATATTTCGCCCTGTCAATACACTGAAAGAAATGACGCATGTTTTGCTATCTTACTCTTTAGAGCTTAACGTGTCTGTAATGATAGTTGTTATTGTTGTATGTATGTGTCAGTGTTGCCAACTGTTTGAAAACTTTCCCTCTGAAGCAATTTCAAAACTCACTAAATTCAAACCAATTCTCCCTAAATCCAGACCAACTATTTCTTAATTTCAATATAATTAAATATATTAAAATAAAAAATTAAAATTAAATTATAATTAAAATAGTTATTTAGTATTGGTTCAATTAAAACTAACACAATATTTTAGAAAAATTACATTAATATATTAATCATTTGAATATCTATAATTATTCAAGAAGTAATTATAAAAATATAATTTCAGAAACTACGTTTAGTACTGCCCAGCCTTAAATAACGTAAATAAAAGTTTATCCCACTCAAATATCCCCAAAGAACTCCCTATATAAAATTCCCGCCCTAAATTTAGGGGGGAAACCCCGGAGTTGGCAACACTGGTATGTGTTTGGTTAGGTCACGCAAAGCTATTGGAAATACGAACGTTATCTTTTTTGCAATTAAAATAAAATATATCAGAACGAACAAGTTGGTTTACATTGTTTGCTTAGAAAAATTCACACATTTTGACGACTTCATTGTTACTCTACGCTGTGAGTCATTATTATGTAACACGAGAGTGCTGAAGTCACCGAGGAAGTTTGCGCATTAGATGTAAGCATCTTTTTTTAATGTTTTTGTCCAATATTAGTTGGATATTACTTTTGCGTAATGCATAAAATACATTTTTATGTTGTTACTCTATTTTACTTAATAAGAGAAATGCGTGGGCATTACAAAACAAACAAGGATTTCTATATGAAAAGCAATAAAAAAACTTCAAAAATATCCTTTAAAAAATCCACTAAAATGTGCAAAATAATAATGTTTTGAGGTCAACGCCAATTTATTTCTTATAACTTTTTATATACCTATGTACGTGGCGCCGACCTCAAAATTTTATTTATTTACGCTTTTTACTAGAGGCTTTTTTAATGAGGTCCAATTTTAATTTTTCAATTATTTATTTTTTTACTGTTTAGTAACCTTGAAAAACCTAATGCCTCCATTCTTAACATTTTATTACTAAACTAGAAAAACATTGCTAAACCGATGTAAGTAAAATTTATGTGAGACCACCCTGAAAGTATGTCCTACTAAATATCGAAGAATCATCAAAATCGGTTCACCGATGCCGAAGATATGAGACGAAATCCTCCTTTTTTACCTTTAAATATTAGTAAAACGTGAAATTCACACGTGTCAAAAATTAGGCGTACACATAAGAGAGATTAACGAGAACTTGGACCGTGGATTAAATAAGACTCAGTAATTTTTTAATTCGCTACGTTTCATTTATTTTCGAGACTTCATGAGGATCTTAAATTATAACTGTTCTATTTAAACCACGGTTCAAGTTCTCGTTAATCTCTTTTATATACAATAGTTACGATGGACATGATAACCAATAGCGCATGTAAACATAATGTTCATCACTTGCCACTATTTTCAGGCGTTTATCTCACAAAGCACAGAACCCATTTTAATGAAATCTATTTGTCATTAGGTACAATGAAGCAAAATAAATATTTACCAAAAAAGGTTTCAAGGTCAACTTTTTTCTAGCGCGAGCTGTGAACATAATATCGTATTAAAATTGACCACTCCATGGCCACCCGTTTTAATGTTTCTTTACTTCCCTTCGTACTTAGTCTTTTTTATAAAAGCGTAACTCGAAAACCGAAGCTTTGCCGTGACCGTTCGCGATAGCGTCTCTACCAGCAGGTCTATTGAAGCAGGCGTCCCACAAGGGTCGATTTTAGGTCCGATCCTATTCAACATATATATGAACGACTTACCGCAGACTGAACACGTCACAATGTCTCTTTTTGCTGACGATACAGCACTGATTACTAGTTCATGGCGCACTGATACCGTAAAAAATAGTCTACAAAAATCAGTGGATAAAATACAAAAGCATTGTCAAAAATGGAAAATTAAATTAAATGCTTGCAAAGACCGAATCAATACTTTTCTCTAAAAGAAGACCGACTCTAAAAGAAAAAATAAGCGTTCTAGATTCAATAATCGAATAGTCACCACAGGTAAAATATCTTGGAGTCATTTTAGACACGAAGCTTCTATTTACTAAGCATACCAAATACGTTTGCATTAAAGCTTACGGCGCAATAAGTCAGATGTTTCCTATTTTTAATGGCAAGAACAAATTAAGCAAAGAGAATAAACTAACAATTTACAAAACAACAATTAGATCAATACTAACATATGCAGCACCAGTATGGAGTTTCGATGTGCAATTCTAACTTTTCTAATCTACAAATTATACAAAACAAATTGCTAAGAATAGTGACATCTTATCCCAGATATACTCCAATAAAGCTACTACACGACATGACAGACATGATGCCTTTAAAACAGTATGTAACTGAATTGACAAAATCGTTTTTTAACAAATGTAGTGTCAGTGCATACCCTATCATAAGTAATATTGGAAACTACAGTACACAAGACCTCCCCCATAAATTCAGACATAAACTTATCAAACACCTAATTATGAACACGGGCTAAATCCTGTTTTCAAAAATAATAGAATTATACCTTCGAACAAAAAGTTTGGGTTTTTTATTATACATTTTTTCCCAATTTTACATTTTTTTCTGTTTATATTTGTTTTACCTACCTAAGCAGCAGGTATTGGGAACGCTGTAAAGAATTGTGTTTTATTTTTGTACATAATATGTATATTTTTTTGTTAATAAAATTTTATCTCATCTTTATCTTTACTTCATTTGATCAGGTCTATTCGTAGGAACCTCACATAGCTATATTTAAACACCCCTAAAAATGGTGGTCATGATTTGATTAAAGCTTAAAAGGCTAATGTTGGGTTGCTGAAAGGATTGTCAAATAATTTGATTTGACAATGACCTTAGATTGCGAACACACATATTTCTCCATAAGAACAGCATTGTAGAATTTTAATTTGATTCTGTTTGAAAAATAATTGATCGATTGAAATGATATTTTTTCTAAACTGTATATACTTGTATATAACATAGTTTTTTTGCATAATTTTTACTTCGAAACGAAATTTTTCTACGCATTTTAATCAAAATTTGACTTGAAAAACGAGATTTCTCTGTGTAGATTGCAGGGAGTTTGAATACGACCGAGCTGGGTAGAGTAGTGGTACAGCACTAGACTCGCATTCGGGAGGTCCGGGTTCGATTCCCGGCAGGGGCAGATGTGGCTGGGACTTTTTCCTACTGCCTCTCGCCGAGAAACGGTAACTCCTGTACCGGCCATCTTGATTGAGGTTTTCCATGGTTTCCCTTAATTAATTCCAGATAAATATCGAGATGGTTCCTTATTTGAGGCCATGGCCGATGATTACCTATCAAACTCCTAGTTCAAAAAAATTACTTACCTTATCCTAATTTCCTATAATTCCTTCATTCGCCCATTGCTATTATATAAGTTGAAGTTTTAGAAATGTAGAAAATAACGGAAAGTGGTAAAATGGAAAATAGTAATGGTGCGAATGACGTCTGTTATGACATAAAGTCGAGAAACGGACGTTAAACGCATTATTATTATTATTATACATTGAAGGTCAGCTTCAATGTATATTAATTTCGGTCAGGATCCTGTATGTGTAAAATTTTTAATTATGTTATGACAATCTAGGGTCATTGTCAAATCCGATTGTTTGACAATGTTTTGTGCAACCCAGCATCAAGTTCGTCAAGAAGTGTTGTCTGAATGTTTACTTAGCCCTTAGCTTAATAAATAATTACATTTTATAGCATTATAATGTAAACGGGAACGGGTGGTTTTACATTGAGTAGTAGAGTAGGTCTGGACGTGCATTAAAGTAAAAAGCAGACGGTCAGTTGGTGGATAAGTATGGTCAAGTGGTTTTCATAGCACGTTAAGTGCATATTTATATTCAAACGATATTCCATTCTTTCAGTTTTTTGTTGTCATTTTTTATAATTCTGCGAACTTTTCTTGGTAAGCATTTTTCTTTGTATTATTAAAAAAAGTTAATTTAAGAATCTTTACAACTAATTGAACTGAATTTTTATAAATTTTGATGAGCATTTCAAACGATTAAATAATCTCTTCTATATAGTTTTTACCATTCCAAACCCTAGTGGGGAATGGTACTAATTTAGGTTAAAATTGACTTCACAAAATTTTACAATATTTTTTCATTTTGAGGTCTCCTGAATCCAAAAAACATATTTTTGGAAAAACTCTGTGCGTATGTTTGCCTGTTAGTCTGTGAGCATTATACAGATCAAACGGATGAACGGATTGAAACCAAATTTTGGGAGGATGTTTGGATGCAAATATGAAGAGCCCTATTGTTTTTGAGGAAAATCGGCGCATGCGCTAAACAAATAACTTTGTATTTTCTCATATAATGATATACTTTTCCATAATTATTTATTTTTCTAAGAAAGTTTTGTAAAAAAAATGTTTTTCTAAACTTCGGAAATATTTTGAAAATAAAAAATCAGCGGTTCTTTTGTTCTAAAGATCTGTCCAAAAGAAATATTTATGTAGCTGACAACTGACAAGCATACTTTAATTAATTGACTTTATTAGTGTATTTGCCATATGGCAACATACACTATTGGCGTCGGTCGGATGGCGGGACCTAGGGGTCGGACCAAAATTTCTCGACGTTTCATAACCTCCTAAACACTTTGGCACCATTTTTGAAAATGTTTATATATATATGTATGTATATATATATATATATATATATATATATATATATATATATTATATACGTATATATATATATATATATATGTGTGCGGGCAATAACTTTCGAAAGAGTTGAATGATTTTAACGAAATTTGGCCCACGTGTTAAAATCCATCACCGCAAGAAGCCTATTTAAAATAGGCGTAATTGGGGCATTTTAAGGGTAGTTTTTAGGGGTTGAAAAATGTTTTTGGGCCCCAAAATACCGAAAAAAATCTCAGAATTGTTTCAAAATTGACATTTAACCCTTTAGTAGTAATTAAAAAGTGTCCCTAAAATTTTAATAAAATCGGCCCGACAGGACCGGACTTAAAAATTTTTTGAAAACACTAATTTGCAGATAGTGACTTATTTATTAAAGGGTGTCTTTAATTTGGTGTAGACGTTAGATTGATAATAATATTACAATTAAGAAAAAAAATGTTATTTTAAGGGGTGTATTAAGGGGTTAAATTTTTTATTTTGCCCCAAAACAAACTTAATTTCACATAATAAAAGTATAAAACCACACGGCCCTATACAAGCAAATACACTATATTGTCGGCAGGGTTTTGGCACTGCGACCCGGGTTTTTAGTGTATTTGCCATATGGCAACATATACTATTGGCGTCGGTCAGATGGCGGGACCTAGGGGTCGGACCAAAATTTCTCGACGTTTCATAACCTCCTAAACACTTTGGCACCATTTTTAAAAATGTTTATATATATATGTAATATGTATATATATATATATATATATAATTACGTATATATATATACTATATATATATGTGTGCGGGCAATAACTTTCGAAAGAGTTAATTGATTTCAACTAAATTTGGCCCACGTGTTGAAATCCATCACCGCAAGAAGCCTATTTAAAATGGGCCTAATCGGGCCATATAAGGGTAGTTTTTAGGGGTTGAAAAATGTTTTTGGGCCCTAAAATACCGAAAAAATTCTCCGAATCGTTTTAAAATTGAAATTTAACCCTCTGGCAGTAATTAAAATGTGTCCCTAAAATTTTAATAAAATCGACCTTACAGGACCGGATTTAAAAATTTTAAGAAAGACTAGTTTGCAGATAGTGAATTATTTACGGAAAGGTGTATATAACTTGGTATAGAGGTTCGATTGATAATAATATTGCAATTAAGAAAAAAAAATGTTATTTTAAGGGGTGTATTAAGGAGTAAAATTTTTTATTTTTCCCAAAAACCAATTTAAGTTCGCATAATAAAGCCACACTGCCTGCATAAGCAAATACACTATATTGTCGGCAGGGTTTTGGCACTGCGACCCGGGTTTTTCTTTTTTGTCCTTGGTAATTAATATAAAAATGATTTTTCGGGAAAAAGGACTTTATTTATAAGAAAAACACTTAATATTTTATTTTCAGCGACGTTTCGTTCCTTGTTTGGAACTTTATCAAGCTTTAATAACTATTAAATGTTGTGATTAAATAGATATAAAAGATAATATATACATGTGAATATAAATTTGAGATTTTAACAATATTAATACAAAGTTTATAATAATTTCAAAAAAACGAAATTATTATAAACTTTGTATTAATATTGTTAAAATCTCAAATTTATATTCACATGTATATTATATTATCTTTTATATCTATTTAATCACAACATTTAATAGTTATTAAAGCTTGATAAAGTTCCAAACAAGGAACGAAACGTCGCTGAAAATAAAATATTAAGTGTTTTTCTTATAAATAAAGTCCTTTTTCCCGAAAAATCATTTTTATACTTTAACTAGTGGGTTAAGCCTGTCTCCGTCAGGCGCAATTGAAGTTCAAATATTCAAAATGACATTTTTCTTTTACATATATTTTATATATATTTTAGAAGATCCCCTTAAGTTATCTCCCATTGACCTAGGAAGTCTAAATGTATGGGTCAAATTCAAATCTGCAGCGCCCTGAATTGAAGTCCCACGCTGGGCGAAAAATTATTTTTTTAATGGTTTTATAATTGTCTATACATGTCAAAAAACTTACATGAATTAATTAATTAGTACCTGGGAGACCGAGCTTTGCTCGGAGAGTTCAATAAACATGGTATTAATTTGCCGTGATTTTAAAAATAGTATACACAAATCTATACATTTTTTAATTAATTTTTTTCTTATTTAAAATAACAATTGAAAAAGTTGGTAACAAAGAACCAACAATAAAAAATGTTTAAACAATGAAAAAATACCGTTAAAATATTTCAGATACATTTTAATGATATTAGAGTTTCTCGATCGATAACAATAACTCGCATACAGGTCGCAAAACTGTGGCATGTGAGGGCTGTGATTTAACTGTGCGTGATTATTTACGAAGATTTGACAATAATAAAGAGTCAAGTTTAAATTCAAATTGTCAATAAAAATATAAACCCGATTTTCATACTTAGAAACCGCGGTGAATGTATTATAAAAATATCGCGCCTTAAAATTCTTATATTACTTATATAACAATAGGTTTAGGCAGTCAGTGCGTTTAAAAGTTCAACAAAAATCGCAAGTATTTATTCAGTGAAACTAAATATGTTACTGACATTACTGTGTTTATAAAATTAATAACTGTTCTATAGCAATGAACTGTCAATGCCTCTAAAAATACACTAAAAATCGTATGGTCCCACTCAGTGAAATTTTACCATACAAAAGTGCTATTTTGTCATTATTTATGTGCAAGGGTCCTTTTGCATTAATTTTCACGTACCGTTTTTCTCTTTTGATATGTTCCGTAAAATCGAGTTTATACATTTTTAATGCTTCTAAATCTTTATAAAGAACTATTTAAACTCACTCTAATATATAAAATGTATGTAGACATTTCTTCCTTTTCGTTTAAAAAATGCTTGAATCGATCTGAAATTAATTGAGTGAGTTCTAAGCAAAACACATTTTTATTTTCACTTCTCTGGAGCCAAATTCTAGGTTAGGATAATGTTTAATACGCCATGATATAAAAATAACATACCTTATGCCAATTATTGAAAAATTAGTTAACACTATATTTACCTACTTAATATTTCTTCTGTTTTATTAAAATAATTTACGTTTCATTTAGTATAATTTATTAAAAGGATTCACTTTCAGTATTTTGATACAATTGCTCATTTCTAATTCCTTAAATGATTAAATTTGTAAGAAAACGGGGGCTTCCAAGAATAAAACTTATCTTGATCGATTTTTCGTCCCCCAAAACCCTTTTTCAGTGAATTTCACCTAAATCGTTAGTTATAAAAATAATAAAAAACTTAAATTATTTGACTAAAAAAATAATTTTAAAAACAATGGTTTTCTTTTGCACTAAAAAGTAGAAAATAATTTTGATCCGAATAATTTTAAATATTAATTGTAAAGTAAAATATTGCTGTTTTTATGACCGCCCAATCTGTAAAAACAAATTTTGAATATCCGTTTGTTAGGTTATAGAAGAAATATATGTAGATTCCAAATTTCATGTTTCATAGTTTCAGCAACAGAAACTTTCTCAAACCTAAGCTGTAAACTGTGAATATGTTAAAAACATATTGGACCATAATTATATCTGACAACACTGTGACTCCTGAACATATTTTAGACGGAAAAATGCGGTTTTCATATTTTGCATACAGAAGTATGACGCTTGCACTAAATTGTAATATTCATACTTATTTTCAATGTTTCCTTTAATTCATATTTTTTACTGCTATAAGACGAAAAATAATCTGTAAACTAATAACTCACTGCGCACACAATTATTCTACACTTTTTCAACTGATTATTAGCTTAATTAAAAAATTTGTAATTATTTGCAAACTTATTTGACATTTGATATATCAGAATGTTTCTGAGTTTGTTATTGGTAACCAAGGCAACCAAACACCCATTCATGGCCTATTATGTTCTATGAAGTTTTTCTAAAAACCCCCCTATTTTGACCCCCGGGGAAAAATCGAAAATCCGGCTACGTAAGGATCTGTCCCGTGTTTCGTACTATAAGTGTGCCAAATTTCAACTTTCTAAGTCTGCTGGGGCCTTCTGGAGGGTCTGGAAAGACAGACGGACATCTGGACATCTGGACATCCGGACATCCGGACACACAATTGGAAATTATATATGTAGATTAATTTTTACATGTTAAACCATATTATGTAACCATGGAAACAAATAGCAAATATAATTTTTGTTATTAGCCGTTACCCGCGTCACTGCGCGCGTTAACAGACATTTTATTTTATTTGTTATAATATGTCAAACGTGAATACGTGAATGGTCCTGTCGCCCAATTGGCTGGAATTTTTATCATACAGTGAGTGTGCACTGTTGATTTTGCCAACTATTTTTCTATTTCATTTTTACGAGTAATTACTAGCGTAATAAACTAAAACAGAAAAGTGCTACATTGTCTGACAGTTTGACGAGCATGCTGCATGGGATATGTGAATTAACACAATTAGTCAGAGCATTGATTAAATTAGATTTCAATGCAACATTTTAACACAAACTCTCGCATTCCTTCTCGAGTTTAATAGGTTGTTAAAACTTTCATTCAATAAATTCGATAGGAATTTTGCATTGTGTAGTATAGCCTAGAGCAACGGTGGGCAACCCCTGACCCGCGGACAACTGCGGCCCGCAAAAAGTTTCTATCCGGGACACGAGATCGTAAGAAGAAATTATAAATAAATATTTTTAGATATAATTCGTCTAGTTTAAATTGCATATTAAACGCACATAGCAACATGTATGTTCATAATTTAATACTGATGTTAAAACTAACATCTATTAAAGCATTTTTCACTTCAAACGTTTCCACCACTCATTATAACTATTTTCGTTGCGCAATATGTTTTTATTCTATGTGTATGATCCAAGCCGAACTACTTCTTTTTTTACTTATTAGTGTATTTGCCATATGGCAACATACACTATTGGCGTCGGTCGGATGGCGGGACCTAGGGGTCGGACCAAAATTTCTCGACGTTTCATAACCTCCTAAACACTTTGGCGCCATTTTTAAAAATGTTTATATATATATATGTGTACGGGCAATAACTTTCGAAAGAGTTAATTGATTTCAACTAAATTTGGCCCACGTGTTGAAATCCATCACCGCAAGAAGCCATCTTAAGGGTAGTTTTCAGGGGTTGAAAAATGTTTTTGGGCCCTAAAATACCGAAAAAATTCTCCGAATCGTTTCAAAATTGAAATTTAACCCTTTGGCAGTAATTAAAATGTGTCCCTAAAAATTTAATAAAATCGACCTTAAGGGACCGGATTTAAAAATTTTAAGAAAAACTAGTTTGCAGATAGTGAATTATTTACTGACAGGTGTATATAACTTGGTATAGAGGTTCGATTGATAATAATATTGCAATTAAGAAAAAAAATGTTATTTTAAGGGGTGTATTAAGGAGTAAAATTTTTTATTTTTCCCAAAAACCAACTTAAGTTCGCATAATAAAGCCACACTGCCTGTATTAGCAAATACACTATATGTCGGCAGGGTTTTGGCACTGCGACCCGGGTTTTTTTTTCATATTTGCAGACTAAAAAATTACAGGTCACAAGAATGTGTCAATGAGAAAAGGAATTGTCGTGGGACATATTATAACCAAGGTGAAACTTCCATAATTTTTTTGTTATTTTAAATAATTTACTTTCTTGATGCGCCAACCTTAAAAATGTTGCCAAGGTTTTGGTAAAAAAAATGTTTGACGTTTGATAATTTTTTATATGTTATATAGATAAAAATAATCAACTTTATACGCGGCTGGTGGGGACTACGGACCAGCAAAATCCGCCAACCATTCGAGTTTTAGCACGTTAAAAACATAAACTTTAAAATAAAGTCAGCATCATTCTATTCGGAGATACATAGGACGACTGGTTGTTCCAGACACAATATAATACCACATTTACAACTGGAAGTTATCCCTTTTCGCGGTCGGGCCCAGGCCGCCTGCCAGCCATTGTGTTTCCCAAATTTCCCAAACCCAAAACTGGCCTCTTTGGAGATCCATAGGGTTTTAGTGTTACGGGCTCTCCTACTTTAAGTAAATAAAGATATGTTGCAATTGTTTAATGGCTTGCTTAGTTTGTTTAGCGCAGTGAATCATAGGAACTGTCTTCTTATTTCTTGGACTTGCCTACTCGTATTTCTTACACATACGTGTTATTAAACAAATAATGCAATCCATTAATCTTTTAAACAACAATGAAACACAAAGTTTGAGAGAAGCTTTGAGTTGAACAATTGTAAGAGATGATTAAGTACCGCCTGCTTCAAACAGTGAATAGATAGAAGATAGAGAGAGCGAGATAGAGAGAAAGAGAGAGAGAGAGGAAATGTTTATGTTTGTGAGATAGACGAAACCCGGATAGCGGATCGGGATTACCACTGCGGAGTGTAGTGCTGTCAACATGGGATAACTACGGGGTGCTCCACAATAACCCGTACACAAAAAAAATCCTTTAGTATTTTAGTATTTCGGTTTCTTATTATTCCACATCTACTTAGTACCTACTAAAACTGCCTTTCTTTTACTCAACTGTACACAAGGAAGTATCCTAATAGGGTCAATAAAAATCGACTAGATAGCCTGTTTTATACAATAGACATCCAACCAAGTAAAAAATCTCTCAAAAATGAAAATGTGCCCAACAAAATCTTGATATTCTTAATATAAAAATCATAACGTCTACTACGTTTGAGATTCCACCACATACTACATCAAATTTTAAAAAATCATTCTCGTATTTAGCTCCTAAATTATTAAATGACCTTCATGACATAGTTCCTTGTCACGAAAGCAATATTAATGTATTTCAAATTCAAAAATTTCTATTAAACGAGCAGTTAAATCATTGGCCTATCTAGGTAATTACTTTACTTCCATAGTGTTAGTTTAAGTACTATTTATTACTGTTTGAGTTGTATCTATAGACTGTAATAATTTGTATGTATATATTTTTGTAATAAGGACAGATGGAAGATCATTCCGTGGAATGAATCTGATCCTATTGCTTTGGTAATAAATATATCTATATCTATATCTATAACCATCTTATCTGCTTGTTGATCTACTAAAGGTCAACTAAAATCATAAACATATAAAAATTATTTCCCCATAATTATTTTTTTTAGAACATATTTTTCTCTAGAAAATGTTATAGATGATACGGAAAAATGTGCCCGTCTAACGTTTTATTTTTAAGGATTAGAATCTACGTAACAAGTAGATAATAAAACCATTTGTTATAGGATTTTTCGGAAGTTTGTTCTACAAGAAAAACATTCCTAAAAGTGTGTATTTTCCAATGTAATTTTAAACATAGATTTATTCCGCTACGGAAATACGTCATCGGTAGACAGCTTCAGCTGATTGGGCTGTCTGTAGTTGAATCACGCCCACTGATCCCTTAGACTTGATTCATACAGAGAGATAGGTAGTAATTTAGCTCTTGTATTTCTGGTGTCTGTGATTATTACATTAATAAAAAGCGTGTAAAAGTGCCGAATGTAAAGACATTTTTTATTCCATGTTGTAAAAACACTAACATTAAGTGTGTCAATAAACGTTTCCTGATCACAGGCGGTATAAATCTATGAGCAACTCTGGAACGTCTATACTTGGATATCTAACTGCTGGACGTAATGGCCGCTAGTAGAGATATAGAACTGGTATATAGATCTCTTTCTATGCGCGGACATGATGTGCTGGCCCAAGTTAAGTCGTTTGAAATGAATTAATTTTTAGTGTATTTGCCATATGGCAACATACACTATTGGCGTCGGTCGGATGGCGGGACCTAGGGGTCGGACCAAAATTTCTCGACGTTTCATAACCTCCTAAACACTTTGGCACCATTTTTAAAAATGTTTATATATATATGTATATATATATGTATATATATATATATATATTTATATATATATATATATGTGTACGCGCGATAACTTTCGAAAGAGTTAATTGATTTCAACGAAATTTGGGCCACGTGTTGAAATCCACCACCGCAAGAAGCCTATTTAAAATGGGCGTAATCGGGGTATTTTAAGGGTAGTTTTTAGGGGTTGAAAAATGTTTTTGGGCCCCAAAATACCGAAACAAATCTCCGAATCGTTTCAAAATTGAAATTTTACCCTTTGGTAGTGATTAAAAAGTGTCCCCACAATTTTAATAAAATCGGCCCAACAGGGCCGGATTTACAAATTTTATGAAAACACTAGTTTGCAGATAGTGACTTATTTATTGAAGGGTGTATTTAATTCGGTGTAGACGTTAGATTGATAATAATATTACAATTAAGAAAAAAATGTTATTTTAAGGGGTGTATTAAGGGGTTAAATTTTTTATTTTGCCCAAAAACAAACTTAATTTCACATAATAAAAGTATAAAACCACACGGCCCTATACAAGCAAATACACTATATTGTCGGCAGGGTTTTGGCACTGCGACCCGGGTTTTTTTTTAAATTCTTGTTTGCAATTAAGAGTCTTATTAAGTTTCCAATATTTTTTCGTAAGAAGAAACACTAATTCTACGAAATGTTTAAAAACCCCTCGTACAATGAGAGCCTGGAGCCAGATGTGTACCGGTATATAAGTATAGAAGTTCGGGGAATGTTTTAATATCTCTTTAATGATGATAGCCTAGTTCAACCCTTCATTATAAATAAGAGGCACACAAGGCTTTCTTTCATTCAAACATGCATTTCAATTTCAATCCTAATTTACGTCACCCAGAGTACTTTGTTCAAAAAATATTCAATTGAAAAACATTTACCCAGTACTATTTTAATTATCAACCAGTGTAACCAAATTCTTTAAAAATCAGTCATTTGGTCTCGTAAAAAACTTTAGATTTGACAAAATTAAGCATTAAAAAACATTCACTCGATAAAATCACGAAAGAATCCAAGTGCAATGGGCTCAACATGGGCTCAAATGAGGAAATTACCAGGCAGCAACATGGCAAAGTTTCATTAAAGAAACATCTTGAAAGATAACTGAAGAACTACTTTGAGTCTGCAGAAACAATCTTCGCCTAGTGGTAGACCTTTTAACAGGACACAATGCTCTGAAAGGATACCTGCAAGAGTTAGGCACTTAAGGCTGTCGGAACGCTCTGAATTTTGTTTGTGCTGAGACCCAGCGGTAAGGGGCGAGGTAGGCAAAAGACATATTGTGGGTGTGACCTTCTTTAGCTCTGTCTCGCTCAAATCATCCGCCCGTTTCAATTTTTGGCTGGTGTCAACTACTAGGCTAAAAAATATTGTTGCAAGGGTGCCGCTGTCAATTGATTACTCTAAGTTTGGGAAATATTTTGAAGATTTAAAAAAGTCTTCCGAAAAAGGAAGAGTCACTTTAGGTTTGTGATGGATCAGTTTTGTGAAATAAGTACGAATAAGGTCGTAGTATGACACTGAAAACGTGTGTTTTTTTGGCACAATTAATGCTAACTGTTTTCTAGTAAATATTACATAAATAACAAAAGTAGTCCATTAGAGACCTAGATTTGTCCTTTATCTTCCTTATAGAGAAAGAATTTTTGCAGAATGTTGACGAATAAGTCTACAATCAGTTGACAGCCGAAGCTCTATTTTTGGCTTAAATTCAGAGCGTTCCAAATAAAAAGATAAAAACAGCGTACCATATCCTATGCAAAATGTGAAGTCCTGGATCGCAGAAGGCTAATAATTAAGAACCGTTTCAGAAGACTATTTGACCAACAACTTAACGGTTTGTACGAGCTAATTTAACAAAACGAAAATACTGGATTGGGTGGTATAAGTGGTTCGGAGGTAATAAGTCCAAGAGACCGTAGTGTTTTCGACTGTTATTAGCTAGAGCACAGATTTGACATTTCCCTCTATGTTAGAGATATAAAAACTTAATTTCTTTCGAAATCTTGAGAAATTCCATATAAGACGACCCGACGCTACGGAGGTGTCTCCACGACAATGACTGTATCTCTAGCATAAAAATAAATAACAGCGCTGTTAAATTTCTGTCTCATTTTAACTTATGCAATGTTAAAATTAGAAAATGAGAAAACATTAACAACGCTGTAATTTCTTCAGTATAGCACTAACAATGACAAAAAAAAGGTTCGTCTATTACTGCCTTTATAATTCTGGATCGATGTTTTATAATTTACAATTAAGGGGCCATTTTAGAAGCTTTTTTGTGGCTTGTCCCGACTTTAGATATATATATATAACAGTCTGATCTATATAATCACGGAGACTATACAAGGAGTATGAACTCCATGTATACAAAAAAAAACTACTTAAATTAAGAGGTCAATAATGTTCTGAATGTATCGAAACCAAGGAGAATTTTTCGAAAATTAAATAAATAATTTAGTTTGCATTATTTAAATAAACATATATTGAAAATTTCCATGGTAAAATTAAAATGAGAACTGGAAGTTAGTTATAAATTAAATTCACTTCAGAACAAAAGAGAAATAGCGCGACGCTAGTGGTAAAAAAATGCAACGTAATATGTACGATTAAAAAGTAAATAATCAGTTTGATCAGACCAAAACAAATCAATATTGATTAAACTTTCATATTATTACAACGTTTCGGCGGACATCGTTGTAATAATATGAAAGTTTAATCAACATTGAGTTGTTTTGGTCTGATCAAACTGATTATTTACTTTATGATTTATATGGATCTGAATAATACTACTATGGGTGAATGTACGATTAAGTGGACAGATTCTGTCAATTTGTCCCATAGGAGTTTGTGCTCTTTTTATATAGTCTGCATGTATATAATAGGGATGTTGACTGTATTCAAATAAAAACATAATTTTAACGTTCAGTGGTAGTTTCTATGATAGAAATACTAAAAAACACTATATTTTTTCTTATTTTTAAGGAATTTAATTAATATTTAATAAATAAAACCTAATAAAATCACTCTCAAGTCACGTGACAACAGAGCGCATGATGTCATGGGTTGCGCCGCGCGCTGTCAAAAAACTTCATCGTTTGGTTAATATTTAGTGTGTAATTTATTATTATTTGTTTATAGGAAACGTCAAATTACATGTAACTATAGCAACGACTATGGAACAACTTTTCATCATCTCAGTTTACTAGCGTTTATGAGCACAGATTACGCATCTATAAAATGGTAGCTCCTGTATAAACTTTTGAACCTCCTTTGGTACCAACAGGTGACGTCACGCGACTAGTATTGATGTTTTCGACCGAAATTTGAAACGGGATTTAAAATACATGATTTTTAAGGCTTGAGTTGTATTTAAATAAAAATAATAAATATTTGTGGCTATATTAGGTACTTATGCACGATTTAAAACACTTTCCCAAAAATAATCATCATCCCTATTATCAAAAGTTTACATGGAAAATAAAAGACTTACTATCGGTGAGGATTGGTGTTGATAACGTCAGCGGTATATGATGACAACGGGCCATGCTCCTGCAAACAGTGCAGGGCAGGAAGCGATACGGCTCCTGATTGGTTGCTGATATCTGTAAAAAAATAGTTATTATACAGTATCAAACATTAAACTATGTGATGCATATAGTAAAATTAGGTCTACTTTATTATACTATTATATATGCAATGTCTATTTTATAATAATGATATTAATAATAATAAGAAGAAGAAACCGCGTCGCAATGTCAAAACCCTGCCGACTATATAGTCTAATAGCTAATACAGGCAGGGTGATTATTATGTAAACTTATGTTGAACAAAATAAAAAATATAAGCCCTTAATACACTCTTTAAAATCATATTTTTCTTTCATAGCTTCAACATTTGGACTCTGTTTGATCAATTCATGATCTGCACAAAATTATATACAGTACCTAAGTATGTTTGGCCGTAAGTCACGTGAATCCTGCCGCAACATTTTCTTAAACCATAAAATTATGACTTTACCATCTATTTATATTTATAATACTATAATCTTTGCGCGTAGGAATCTGCACCTATTTAGCACTCATACACATAAACACCTTACAAGGGGTAAAAATCAACTAATAGTCCCTAAAGCAAATTTAAATATCTATAAGAAAAGTCCTCATTTTAATGCCGTTACTTTGTACAACAACTTGCCAAGTGAAATAAAAAATGTATCCCTGATGTTGACATTTAAAAGATCTCTAAAGCAATTTCTAATATCTAACTGTTTTTATTCAATAAGTGATTATAGTAATTTTAATATGTAAATATTTTATAATTTTTTATTTGTATTGACGACTGTATACAATGTATATTGTTTTTCGCAGAATAAATTGAATATGAATATGAATATAATTCTTTCTCGTTTTCTTAAAATGTATAAGTGCGGCCTTGTCACGCCGATTTTATTAAAAATTTGAGAGCACCTTGTAATTGCTATTAAGGAGTTAAATTTCAGTTTTGAATCAATTCTAACAATTTTTTCAGTGTTTATGAGCCCCAAATCTATTTTCAACTCCTAAAACACCCCTTAAAATGGCCCGATTAGACCCATTATAAATAGGCTCCGTGCGGTGATGGATTCAAATATGTGTGCCAAATTTTTTCTAAATCATAATTGGTTTCTTTTAGTAAAAACTGTTTTAACTTTTTTCCAGGTAAACCCCCTGCTTTTAATTTTCTGAAAGTTTACTATGTATTCGAATCATAGCTACTGTAAGCAAATATGTTATCGTTTTCAAAATTACTTTTTTTCTTGTCGAGTAGTCATATTCAAAATTAGAGAAGGATTACTTTTTACTAAGAATGCGCATTTTAGACTAAAAACTTCATAAACGGTGAGAATATTGAATTAAAAAAACAAAAACTCTCGACAGCTATGTCGAGATGTCACACTCGTTATGTTTCGGATCCATTTCTTTTGAAGTAAAATACTTTTTTTGAAAGCGTGCAATGGCTCCCAAATATAATGGAAAACTGTAAGTTTGAATGGAGTAGGTATAGTAGAGATACTGAGAAGTCCATCAAGATTTATAACTGTTTTTAGATATCTTATTAAAAATATTTCTCAGCATAGTTTTGATTGTAATTGTTCTATGTATGATTTCCACTTCAAATCACAGGCAATACTAATTCCTAAAAAATTTCACATGTTTTGCCAATGGTACTTCTGAACCCAACAAATTCATTTTCTGAGGAAATTGGCAGTAATTGCTCGATTTTGTTATTTCTGTTTTAGAGGTATTTATTTTTTCAAACCATTCTGAAGTGTACATCTGAAGTAAAAATTAACATATAGTACTTTATTTTTAATATACATATTTGGCACATACATTTTTTGGCATCAGCTGGATAGCAGAATCCAGGGATCAGATCAAAATTTCTCGACGTTTAATTACCTCCTGAACAATTTGGCACCGATGTGTCTATATACTCGTAAATATATATTTGTTACAATTGTCTCAAACATTGGCGATAAATACGGAAAACACTAGGTATGAATTATGTGCCGCTATACAAATCCAAGTAGAATTAATGAGCACAGTACTTGCTTTCTTGGTGTTTGTTAGAAAACCTTTTTCAATCACGAAAAGAGCAAAGATGTTGTTCGAAACAGCTTTCAAATTTAACTACAATTTTTTTAATAACACATAACATCCCACGAAACAATATATGTATAAAACATAGATATGTAGTATCTGCTATTTTGAAAATTGTCACAAACACTAATAACTCCAGTTGTCGAGCGTCTATAATCTATTCTCTAGAAAACTATTGGACTATACTGCAAAACCGTACAATACAATAATACCCCAACTTAGGTAGATCAAGTTACGTGATTTTTTTAAGCATTGAAGAACCTGATTATTTAGACCTAGTTCAATTAGAAGACAAAATACTGGTTGGAAACTTGACAGAAAATCTCAGTTCAATTGAAAAAATTGGAAATTTTGGAAAACATAGACTCCAACGAAAAATTATTAGTGTGCTACGAGAAAATTTTTCCTGTGAAGAAAAAATGGTTGATCCATCAGACGACTTTGTTAGATAATTTGGAGTCTTCTACGTCAAAATAATTTCGGTGTACGTTTTAGCAATTCTTACTTAGATATAATTTGTTGTTTTATCAAAAATTTTATTACATATTTTTCTTCATTCTTTGTATTTACATAAATAGATTTCACCACGTTTCACATCTAAATTGGCAATAGAAATGTTGACTATTTTTGAGAAAGTGTTTTAAATCCTACATAAGTAGGTACCTAATATAACCACAAATATTTATTATATTTTTTTAAATACGATTCACGCTTTAAAAATCATGTATTTTAAATTCCGTTTCAAATTTCGCTCCAAAACGTCAATACTTGTCACGTGACAGCCGTGACGTCGTAGATTCATAAACGCTGCTAAACTGATGAGGTGATAGGTTTTTTTCGTAATTGTTGTCATAGAAATTTTCGAATAAATTACACACTCTAAATATTAACCACCAATGAAGCCTTTTGACAACGTGAACAGTATCCTTCTCTATGATAGCGTCTGATGATGTTGATGAGCCAGTAACGTCATGCACTCTGATTGGTGCTCATTGTCACGTGACTTGAGAGTGATGTAATTACGTTTTACTTATTAAATATTAATTATATTCCTTAAAAATAAGGAAAACTATTGTTATAAGAATATGTTAATTCTGCAATGCTTCAGAATGAGCAACATAATTGTTGTAAACATTCATTGTTACAACGCTAAATTAGGAAAAATTATTTTTTATCCACTGTCACCGTAACTGATTAACTCATTCCGCCGCGAAAGTGGAAAGATTCGGGTTTGAACCCCGACGGTGACAGTGGATAAAAAATAAATTTTTCTAATTTAGCGTTGTAACAACGAAAACTATTGTGTTTTTTAGTATTTCTACCATAGAAACTACCACTTAACATTAAAATTATATTTTTAATTAAATACAGTCAACATCCCTATTGTATCGCTAGGATTGATAGTTTTCAGTTTGTTTTAGATGAAAAAATAAATATTTCAATTAATTATAGAAATTTTGAAGTGATTTTTTTTCTTTTGCCAATGAAAATAATTAAACATCAAAAACGAATATCCAGTTTTAACGAGTTTAGAACTACATATGTAATAAATTAAATAAAATCATTTAGTTAAATAGTACCAATTATTTTATATATATTATGAGCACTGTGGTTGAAACAATAACAATCAAGAAAGCATAGTTACTTCTTACCACAACAGATTTATTCATTGAATGTACATTTCGAGAACAAAGCTCCCATCTTCAGCAAACACTACACTGTAGTGTAGTGTTTGCTGAAGATGGGAGCTTTGCTCTCGAAATGTACATTCAATGAATAAATCTGTTGTGGTAAGAAGTAACTATGCTTTCTTGATTGTTACCAATTATTTATTTAACATACAAAATATAGGTACCTATCGATTTAGTTTAAAACAACAAATAATAAACAAAAACACATCAACCGGAAAAGAAATAGATGAAACGCTATTTCGCAATATTTAAAATGTTGGAGCGTGGCCATGATATTTCGTATATTAAACATAACTAATTATATGACAAGCAATAAAAACTGCACGATATGACATCAAATTATAGCGACGGATGTACTTCATCTACAATCTGTCCCATAAACATAAGATATTTAAAGCAGCTAAAATGAACTAAAATTACTAAAATGCAGTCTTCACTGAGATAGTTTAATTATAAATTAAATCAAAATTTGCATATGGAGGTAAAATAAAAATTACTTAATGTCAACTCAGAGAGAATTTTGTAATTATAAATCATTTTCTGTTTCGAGTCGAGTGGGGTCAAGAATTTTTGCACTACGCCCTATAAAACAGCTGCTTTACATGCATATATATTGGCATGCAAAGTGACTCATTACGCATTAGTACGGTAAAATTGGTCAAGCTATACCTATGTTATAGTTAAATCACTATTTGCCTGTCAGTTGTTTTTTATAATCTATACAGTAATACCCCGACTTACGCTACCCCGGTTTACGCGAATTTGGAGATACGCGGTTTTTCTTGATCAAGACATTGAATAAACTGATTGGTTAGACCCAGTTGAATCGGAAAATCAAATGACGATTTCAAACTTAACAGAAGGCCCTCAGTACAAATGAAAAGGGGTTCCAAATTTTAGAAAAAATAGATTCCAATGAACAGCGCGTGTCTACTACAAAACGGGAATTAAAAAAGTTACTGGCATGCTACGAGGAAATTTTACGTGAGAAGAAGAAAATCTTAACTCGTCAGGCGACATTGTTAGTATATATGAAGCCTTCGACATGAAAATAACTTTGATTTACGTTGTTTTATTCCTGCTAATGTAAATTGTTTTAATTATCTAACATTTTATTAAACATGTTTCTTCTAAATTATTGGTTTCTTTAGACTCCGGTCCCGATTACACAAACTTTATACGTATTTATATGCAAGGTTGAAACCCGACTTACGCGAATTCGACTTACACGGCTATCTCTTGGTCCCACCTATCGCGTAAGTTCGGGGTATTACTGTACTAGCAAAAGTAACGTTTGTTCAAAAGTGAACTGTAAAAAATTCTGTAAACGACGCTATTGTATAGGAGGTATGTGAAAAGTATTATCTTGTGCGTAATAATATTACGATGTCAAAACTCGTTGGCGTTTGTTTTAAACATTGAACAATTGATTGTTTTAGATTTAGAAAATAGTATATTACACCGTAAGGGCAGTGTCGCGCAGTGCAGGAATTTCAACTGTATACTATTTTTCTTCTTACTCGGTCGAAAGTACGTACTTTCAGTGTACGCAAGAAAACTTACATGTTAGGTTTTCTGCCTTAAAATCGAAGCTGAAAATACGTACTTTCGACAGACTATGAAAAAAATATATTTATTACATCTTAATATACAGGATGTCCCACGACATGACTGCCATAGCTTGGGACTGTGTTGCTGGGGTGATTTCAAGTCAAAAATGTCTACTGAACATATACCCGGAACGCTATCCTAACTTAGTTAGAAGCATTTGAAATTTTAAATAAGTAAGCCCACTAATGCAGGTATTAGGTTCCGCTGTTGGTTTTGTTATTAATTAAAAGACCAGGTGGCTGTGAATCACTATTCGTGCTGATCCTGAGACTCTTCGCAGAGCTACCACTTCAATTCTAAGAAGAGCTAGACTATGTATACAGCAACTGGGTGGACATTTTGAGCAACTAATTCAATAAAGCGATTTATTTTTAAATGATTTTTAAATTAGTAGGGAATTCCCACTACCACTTATCTAAAATTTCAAATGCTTCTAGCTCAGTTAGGATAGCGTTCCGAGTAGGTATGTATTCATTAGACATTTTCGACTTGAAATCATGATACCTAAAGCACTTGATATATCGAAGCTATTTTCACATCATATATTAGTTTAGTGCTCCGATAAGTTTATCTTTTATTCTTTGCTGCGGTAGGTGGCGCTGGAGTCGAGATATTTAAAAAAAATGTATTTATGATCCGACTTGGCATATTTCAATAAAAGCTTGTCTTTAAAAAGTTTCTTTACCAATCTTTTATTTCGTTTTTTTTTTATTTTTTCAAAGTTTTTACTATTAAACATTAATTTATTAACATTAATTGATTATTTAACTCTAAAATCGATTAAATCGTGTATTGTCATTGGGAATACATACATGCACAAACTTTCAAATCGATCAATGATGTATAGCTTATCGTATTCCACTTACATTTAATACTCATGTCAAGAGGGTTGTGAAGAAAAAGATAATCCGCCATCTTGGGGCGTCCGCCCTATTGCAGGATTTGTGCATTGTCACCGGACTTATACACATTTGCAAAATTTCAAAGCTCTAGCCAGTTCCGGCTTAATTAAATCTAGTCTAAATTTTAATTGCGAGTTATGACTCAAACTGAAACACTGACTGACTGACAAACACGTGAAGCTTGTAAAATCTTGTAAAAAGTAAACAAATAAAAATAAATAAATTAACAATATCGCAATATGAAACTGTAGATTATAATTATTATTATTATAAAATATTCCTTAATGATGAAATATTTACTATTCATATCGCAGAACGTAAAAAAAAGTTACATAACGTTGAAATACTGACAAAAGTATTATTTTTACGCAAAAGCTTTTAGAGATTTGAACTCTGTGATGTGGGGGTGTAGCGAAGAGGTTTTATTTTAGAGTGATGCGTTATTGTTCGTTGCATCTACTGGAATTTATAGTCTTCTCACTTCTACCTATAAGAAGATAGAGTTGGAGTTGTCATTAAGCGTTTAAGAAGCCTTTCACTTAATTGAGTCAAAACTGTAATAAAAATAATAAAAGTTCATCGAAGCGGGAAATTAAAAACCCTTCCCTATTCCAAGGGGATGCAGGTGTTGGAATATTGTACATTAATATTCAAAACTGCTATATTATTATAACAGTTATTGAAAAGAAATTTCTTATGCGGGATCGCGTCGATTTGGGGGGTAAAATGGATTAAACAAAAAACACTTACACAAATGAGTGACATAAATTAGTGACGACGAAGCTACTGAAATACAATATAAGCAATAGCATTTTATCTGCTGTCAAAATATTACTTTATGCAACTCTTTCGTAAATGAAGGTATTATGAAGACATTCTGTTAAAACGAGGACTAGCAAATTTTAACAGTCACTCGAAAGTCGAAACATGAATGTCATTGTGAATAAGATACATACATTTTTGGCACGTACCTCTTATAAAATAGCTTATTTTCACATCATAATAACTATATTTGTAATATTTTTGACAATTCAGTTCAACCATATTTGATTTACGATGACAACACCTACTATGCTTGTCTCTGTTGCTCTTATAGATTTAAATGGCAATAATTGACAGATTCATTTGTTTCACTTTACACTTTTTTGCGTAGTGTATCTTAACAACATAATATGATGCCGGGCAGCGATCATACAAGTTCAGTCGTCGCTGGCCGAACCATTTTTAAACTGGCACTCCAGATCGCTTACTAAATTCACTGTTTACTGGACATTCGTCCAGTTCGGCCGCGCCGGCCAAACTCAGTTAGAAACGACCATTCCACGTGAATGGCAACGGTTGTTAGCAGTGGCGGATTTAGGTTCGATGCCGCCCTTTTTGCTCTATGTGGAAGTGATTTTTGCAATAAAACATTAATGAAGCCAGAGTACAGTAAATTTGGACAATGGAGGATAAATCAATTAAATTAATCTTTAAATTTCAATTGTCCTAACATTGTTTACCTTTGAAATTTTGTCGTCTCTCAAATTTTGCCGCCCTAGGCCCGGGTTTCACTGTTTGCCAGATGTATTCCCGATTCTAAATCTTGAAATTTAGCACGTAGGAACGTTTTATGATACAAGAAAAAGTCCTAGTATCATCATTGTCTCAATCTAGGTGGAACTATTAAGCGACAAATTTGATTTTTATTAATTTGTGATAAGTGATAACGGTACAGAATCCTCAGTGTGCGAGTTATAGTCGAACTTGTCCGCCTATTTTTAGTGTATTTGCCATATGGCAACATACACTATTGGCATCGGTCGGATGGCGGGACCAAAATTTCTCGACGTTTCATAGCCTCCTAAACACTTTGGCACCATTTTTAAAAATGTTTATTTATATATATATATATATATATATATATATATATATATATATATATATATATATATATAAATAAACATATATATATATATATATATATATACGTATATATATACCTATATATATACGTATATATATACGTGCGGGCAATAACTTTCGAAAGAGTTAATTGATTTCAACTAAATTTGGCCCACGTATTGAAATCCATCACCGGAAGAAGCCTATTTAATGGGCCTAATCGGTCCCTTTCAAGGGTAGTTTTTAGGGGTTAAAAATGTTTTTGGGCCCCAAAATACCGAAATAATTCTCCCAATCGTTTCAAAATTGAAATTTAACCCTCTTGTAGTACTTAATTAAAAAGTGTCCCTAAAATTTTAATAAAATCGGCCGGCCAGGACCGGATTTACAAATTTTATGAAAACACTAATTTGTAGATAGTGACGTATTTACTGAACTGTGTATTTAATTCGGTACACACGTTAGATCGTTAATAATATTGCAACTAAGAAAAAAAATATTTTAAGGGGTGTATTAAGGGGTAAATTTTTTTATTTTGTTAAGTTCGCATGATAAAGCCATACTGCCTGTATTAGCAAATACACTATATTGTCGGCAGGGTTTTGGCACTGCGACCCGGGTTTTTTTTAGTTTCAAATAGAGTTGAAAAGAAAGTGTTTATGTCAATGTATCAAAGTTTGTACAGCATTTGTATAAGTATTTGTCTCAATGTTAAAATATAATATGTCGAAATAAATCGTCTGTATAATTGTCTCCTAAAGGCGATACTTAAAATCATAAGTATTAACATAACCTTAGCCTAATTAACTGGTAGTCACTTTAAAATGCGATATACATTTTTTTGATAAAATTGTAATCATACTAGAAGTCTAGTATTGGTTATGATGTTCGAGGTGTTGTGTCACCCGGGGATCGTGTCCCGGCTGATCCCGTCAGCAACTTCTACAAAATATTTAAATCTACGAGTAGTTCAACAATAATTGTTATTGAACTAGATTTAATATTAATTATAATTAATCAACTATTAAGGCTGTCGGAACGCCCTGAATTTAATTCACACTACGAGGCTAAAAAATGCTGTTGCAAGGGTGCCGCTGTCAGTTGATTACTCTAAATTTTGGAAATATTTTGAAGATTTAAAAAACTTTTCCGAAAAAGGAAGCGTCACTTTAGGTTTGTGATGGAACAATTTTGTGAAATAAGTACGAATAAGGTCGTAGTGTGACATTGAAAACGTGTGTTTATTGACACAATTAATGCCAACTTTATTCTAGTAAATCGTACATAAATTACAAAAGTAGTCCATTAGAGACCTAGACTTCTCCTTTATCTTCCTTATAGAGAAAGAATTTTTGCAAAATGTTGACGAATAAGTCTACAGTCAGCCGAAGCCCTATTTTTGGCTTAAATTCAGAGCGTTCCGACAACCTTAATATTAAAACTTAAAACTGTGTGCATTTGACAAACGAATAACCTGTACATATTTCATATATCAAATCAATTTTGCGGTATGCATTAAGCCTGATTCTCTAGAACTGCGCACGGAAATTTAATTCCGTCAGGGATTATTATGTACAGTTGGTACCACTGCAATACCGTGGATATTCATGCTGGGTTGCAGAATGCATTGTCAGATATTCTGCAGTCATTTTCAAAATCAGTTTTTGATTTTTGTTATAATGCGATTCATTTAGTGTTATCGCTTTTAATTTTACACGATATAATTACTTCCCTGTGACTTTCGAGATCCCCTTTCGTGTCTGTCCGTCTGTCACAGTTTATTTTCTCCGAATCTATTTAGCGAAAAAAGTGGAAATGTGGTACATATAGAGAGTTAGATGATCCAATCACGGACGTGTAACGTAATTAAACAAATTCCGATTATGAGGATTAATTTTGGGGGACAAACTAAAAAATTAAAAAAAAATATATTTTTATGACAAATACAAATGTATCTTTTTATAATTTTAAAATGCATAGCTTAAAAAATATATATAAATATACAAAAATCAAGCATTTTTCCCTTGTCTCCAAAACTACAGAGCCAAAATTTTTCAAAAAAAAATAGGGAAAATAGGGTCTCACTCACTTTTTATAGGAAAACCAAAACGAAACCCTAAGTCTTAAAGTTCTCACGGAAAACGGAATGGTATGAAACTCTCTGTGCACGCAAGAAGTTCGGCTCGCACTTGACCGTCTTTTTTAATTTTTCAACTGACACGTGTTGACGTGAAATTTGAATTTTCCAACATGCTACTCAAACTTCAGCGAAAACTAAAAGATAGATAGATATTTATACAAATTAAAGACACTCTCGACAATAACGGAGACTGGGCTAAGAATTGACGAGAAGGAAACACATTTTTTTATTAAAAAATATTTGTTTACTGACTTTTTTTCTTTTTTGTCCTTGGTAGTTAATATAAAAATGATTTGTCGGGAAAAAGGACTTTTTAAGTAAACACTTATTTGTTATTTACAGCGACGTTTCGTCCCTTGCTTGGGACTTTTTGAAGCTTTATAACTGTAATTGAATTAATAAAAAATATTTTAATTTTATTAATTCAATTACAGTTATAAAGCTTGAAAAAGTCCCAAGCAAGGGACGAAATCGCTGTAAATAACAAACAAGTGTTTACTTAAAAAGTCCTTTTCCCCGACAAATCATTTTTAAATATTTGTTTACGTCTTAAAACGAATTACAGGTAGATGATAAAATTAAAACAAAATTAAATGTAGAAATGAATATCGTAGAGTTTGGCTCATTAATTTTGTTAAACAATGTATTTTATTACTGCTGTCGATAAGCTTTATTAATAAGGAAAAATTAATGCCCGTTTTATGAAGGAATTTCAGCGTAGGCATGTTATATCTTCGAACTTCCATTATTTTTAAAGAATTTTATTATTTGATGTTTAATTGCACCTTTAAATTAATATTTCGACATCATTAAATTCTAAGAGTAAGAAAAGTCTATATAACTTACTCAATTTTAAAATTATAAATTTTGTGCCTATAGTTATTCAAATACTGTTACACTGATTAGTGAAGGATTATTATTAATTAATTATTAACAACTAATGAAACATAAAAATTAAAATTGTATTTTTGTTTCTCAATCATTCCCGAATTGATTTATAGAATTTGTGTGGATGTATTATAGTAAAGGTACTACATACTTGGTTAAACTATATAACTATGCTTTGTTTTTTATTTCTAGATCTGTCTGCTATTTTCTAAATGAGATAAACTTGGAAACTTTTCAACTAGTTTTCATACGGTTTTCACGAATACTAAGATAAAATATGTGGGAAGGTTTCAGTTATATTTTATAATGCTATTGTAACAGGCTAATCTTAAATAAATATATTTGTGAAATAATTATTACGTCGATGTTTCTTCTCTAGTATTTACGCAAAAAAAATCAATTATCGAACAACAAAGTAAAACTTTTTATATAATGCAATCAGCATACTCGGTATCTTAAATCGCGTATGAGAAGCAATTCTGAAAATTTTGGATTCGAGTTGCGAACTGTGACCTTGCCTAAAAGAATTTTTCTGATATTGCGTTGGGCAGGAAATCCTTTTCATGTTTTATAAATGCATTTATTTATATTTATTAGTGTATTTGCCATATGGCAACATACACTATTGGCGTCGGTCGGATGGCAGGACCTAGGGGTCGGACCAAAATTTCTCGACGTTTCATAACCTCCTAAACACTTTGGCACCATTTTTAAAAATGTTTATATATATATATATATATATATATATATATATATATATATATATATATATATGTACGCGCGATAACTTTCGAAAGAGTTAATTGATTTCAACGAAATTTGGGCCACGTATTGAAATCCATCACCGCAAGAAGCCTATTTAAAATGGGCCTAATCGGGCTATTTTAAGGGTAGTTTTTAGGGGTTGAAAACCTGTTTTTGGGCCCCAAAATACCGAAAAAATTCTCCGAATCGTTTCAAAATTGAAGTTTAACCCTTTAGTAGCAATTAAAAAGTGCCCCTAACATTTTAATAAAATCGGCCGAGAGGACCGGATTTAGAAATTTTCTGAAAACACTAGTATGCAGATAGTTAGTTATTTACTGAAAGGTGTTTTAATTTTGGTGTAGACGTTTGATCGACAATAATAATGTAGTTAAGAAAAAATGTAATTTTAAGGGGTGTATTAAGGAGTTATTTTTTCTATTTTGCCCTACAATCACCTTAAGTTCACATAATAAAGCCACAAGGCCTGTATTAGCAAATACAGTACCGTAAAATGGGGCGATATTGATTTCAAGGGGCGACTTTGATAATTTTGGAATATTTTATATTTTTAAACCTGCCGCGTAAACTGTTTATTTTTATTGAAGGTTCGCAACACTGCTGAGAAGAAGCAAAGTAGATTTGAATGTGGTTAGCGTCGAAACGTATCAAAATTATTAATAAATTGGGTTTTGCTGCTGTTCAAAAGGTATGTATTATATATACAAATTTTGTGTGTCCGGAACTTTCATATGTACATTATAATTAACATATTTTTAACCTATTTTATAGTCAACTACCATTTCATTTATGCCTTGTGTATATTATAACATGTGCACTCTCTTGATATAATGTTTCATTTCGGCGGGAAATTTAAAATTGTCCTAAGGGGTCAAATTGATCATAGGTCTGGGGTGAAATTGACTTAGTCATGGGGCGAAATTGTGAGTGATCAATTTCACCCCGTTCTTCAGTCAATATAAAGTATCAATAATTACGATTTGTGATCAATTTCGCCCGGTATTAATTATTAATTAAAACATTTTTACTGATGTGTTTATTTCTTTCAGGCATAAACAATGGTTAGAAACTACAAAAAAAAACTTGGGGGCCGATCGTATAAAAACTATTCAAATGAACATATTGAAGCTGCACTCGGTAGGATACTAAACGAAGGATGGACTCTTCGCCGTGCTTCTGTAGAGTACAGAATTCCATATGGAACCCTTCATAATCGATACCATGGCCACCACGGAAAAAGAAATGGAGGGCAAACTGTTTTTTCGGAAAACGAAGAAAAAGCCATTATCCGATCTGCAACTACCTGCGGTGAATGGGGATTTCCTCTTTATCTTAAAGATATACGACATTTGGCAAAAAATGTTTTAGATAGTCAAGGGCGTACAGTTGATAAGTTCGTTGAAAATTTACCCGGAAACGATTGGGCTTATTCTTTATTAAAAAGGCACAAAAGTGAAATTACGCAAAAGATTGCTGCAAATATTAAAAGACCACGCGCTGCTGTTTCAAGAGAAGTTTTGACAGAATATTTTAAAAACCTGGAAAACGAATTAAAAGATGTCCCACCAAGCAATGTCTTTAATTACGATGAGACGAACCTGCAGGACGATCCTGGTAAAAAAAGGATGATTTTTCGACGAGGGACTAAGTATCCTGAACAAGTGTGCAACTTTAGTAAATCCGCCATCAGTATAATGATGTGTATATCAGCTTCGGGAGCACTTCTGCCGCCTTATGTTATATATAAAGCCGAGAAAATGTGGCAACAATGGACGGAGAATGGGCCCAAAGGATTTCCTTGTTGCAGTGAACGCTGCTGCGCTTTAGGATCCCGTTATAATCGCACCCATCATGGATGGATAGATGCTCCAACATTCAACGACTGGTTCGAGTCAACTTTTCTCCCTCATGCGAAAAAACTACCTGGACGCAAGATATTACTAGGAGACAACTTATCGTCCCATTTCAGTGAAAGTGTTATAAATATGTGTGAAGCAAATAATATAGCATTCATTTGTTTGCCTAAAAATGCCACTCACCTCACGCAACCATTAGACGTTGTATTCTTTCGGCCTTTTAAAGAGGCTTGGAGAGCAATCCTAACCAACTGGAAAAGGTCACATTTAAATCAAACTTCTATTGACAAAAGAGATTTTCCACATTTACTAAAAGATACATTGAATAAAATGGACGCCCATAGTGGAGGAAACGCTATTAAAAAAAATATCGTAGTGTCATTTCAAGCAACAGGCATTGTACCATTTAGACCAGATCGAGTTTTGGATAAGTTACCGAAAGAGGGTGAAGATGTTGATGCCACGAAAGAAGTGAGCGAGGTTCTTGTCAATTATCTGAAGGAAAAAAGATATTCGAGTGCTCCATCCAGGCGAAATATAAAAAGAACAAAATTGTCTGTCGAACCAGGTAAAAGTGTAACAGCCACCAATAATGATTCAGATTCGAGTTCAGAAAACGACGACGTGTGTTCCATTGTCAGTGAAAGTTCAGACAATCAAGTTTTAGCAGAATCAGAAGATGAAATAGAATATATACAATATAGCGACGAAGACATAAAAGTTGGAAAATATGTGCTTGTCAGTGTTTTAGGAGGTCGAAGGAAAAAGGAAACTTATCGTTATGTTGCCGAAGTTTCAGAGAAAACAGATAATGATGAGATAGATGTAAATGGTTTGAAGTCATTAGATACAACCAAAACCAAATTTAAGATCACTGAAGGTGATGAATTTACCATAGCGATGGCGGATATAATTGCGCTTTTACCAGACCCGACAGTTGAAAGTACCTCCACTGGTAAATCATCCATTTACAACTTCACTAAACCAGTGGATGTCAAAGAAATGTAACAAACTTATTTGTTATAACACAAATTTTGTTTCTTAGATAATATAATAATTAAGTTTTTTTGTGTTTTTTGTACCTATGTACTATCTTATAAGCTAAATAAATAAAAACAGAAGAGTTTCTTATGTTAATTTTGTATTTTTGAAATTTAATAAACTGTTTAGTACATGATCAATTACGCCCCAACCGTCAAAAACCTTCGTAAATTTTTTATTAGTAAGTAAATTATTTTCGGGGCGTTTTTGACTACGGCAAATGAGCTTACGTGTATTTTAGAGGCAAAATTTTAGCTATGATCAAATTGACCCCAAACACGGTATGAAATTGATCACTCAAAAATTTTACGATTTTTCGAAAATGCAACTATAAAATCTAATTTTCCATAGCACATACAGAAGACCGTATCCATCCCCACATAGATGCACAAAAACATGTGCAAATTGTTTTACAATAAAAAAATCAGAGTAATCTAAATATTTTTTTTGATCAATTTAACCCCATTTTACGGTAGTAATTAAAAAGTGTCCCTAAAATTTTAATAAAATCGGCCCGACAGGACCGGACTTATAAATTTTATGAAAACACTACTTTGCAGATAGTGACTTATTTATTGAAGGGTGTATTTAATTTGGTGTAGACGTTAGATTGATAATAATATTACAATTAAGAAAAAAATGTTATTTTAAGGGGTGTATTAAGGGGTTAAATTTTTTATTTTGCCCAAAAACAAACTTAATTTCACATAATAAAAGTATAAAACCACACGGCCCTATACAAGCAAATACACTATATTGTCGGCAGGGTTTTGGCACTGCGACCCGGGTTTTTTTTTATTATTATTACTATTATGTATTATTATTGTAAACACTCAATATTTTTTTAAGGACACAAATTTTTGAAACTATTTTGTAATGTTATGGCAACAACATTTGTAAACAGTAATTGACAAAAAATTATAGCTAATTATTTGTGAATAAAACGTTTTGTTTCGCTAACGCATTCTTTTTAATGTAAGCGCCATGATTTTTTTTTATGTTAATACATTCATTAGTTCTTCAGAAGAAAAAAAATGTTTCTTCCGAAAATCGACTCCGAATGCTCCATTTTTAGGTTAGTTGAATCCCAACAGTGATGTAATTTTTTAATGAAAATTCTTTTAAAAAGCTAATGCGTTTACAAACTATAAAATTTAATACTCTACACGAGATATACAAAAAGACTACTCTACTGTAGAAAAAAAGACAAACAGGCAATGGCACTACGGATTAATGAATGCATACTAATTTTTGTGCCGCATATACGTCGTTGAATTTTATATGAAGGCATTTTTAACGCCCACAATGACAATAACAATATGAAACACAAAGCTACAAATACAAAAAATAAATAATTATGCAGGCACACTAATTACACCAACAACAATTCAAAGGTCTTTGTCTATCAAAAATTAACTTCTTTATTTGTTTTGAGAGTAACTATATTCCATAACCTAGGGTTGCGCACAATACATATCCACTAATAACAAAGTTACTCATGTTAGCCAACGTCGGTTGAGACACCCTATATAATAATAATAATAATAATAATAATAATAATAATAATAATAATAATGCGTTTAACGTCCGTTTCTCGACTTCATGTTATAACAGACGCCATTCGCACCATTACTATTTTCCATTTACCACCTCCCGTTATTTTCTGCATTTTTTAAAACTTCAACTTATATAATAGCAATGGGCGAATAAAGGAGTTATAGGAAATTAGGATAAGGTAGGTAACTTTGAACTAGGAGTTTGATAGGTAATCGGCCATGGCCTTAAATAAGGAGCCATCTCGATATTTATCTGGAATTAATTGAGGGAAACCATGGAAAACCTCAATCAAGATGGCCGGTACAGGAATTACCATTTCTCGGCGAGAGGCAGTAGGAAAAAGTTCCAGCCACATCTGCCCCCGCCGGGAATCGAACCCGTACCTCCCGAATGCGAGTCTAGTGCTGTACCACTACTCTACCCAGCTCTGAGACACCCTATATACTGCGAATGAAAACTAATATAACAAATAATTTTATTATTGATAATGAAAAAAAATAAAAAGTTTGACTTATGTGTGATATTGACGATTTGATAAATAATTTTTTATATTTTAATAATAATTTTAATACGTTTTTATATTTTATGCCTCACTATTACAGAACCCTGAAGTTGACGTAACGTTGGCAAAAAAATAAAATTATTGCACATTCAATTGTTCTTATTTCCCGTTATTCATTTGAAAAAAATATTAGAAAAAAACTTTTTAAAAACAAGCTTGTATTAAATTGTACTAAAAAAGAAAAAATAACTCTTAATACTTTAGGTTCATAATAATAAAAGCGTGGGTCGTTATTACCATAGAGCTACAACCCACGCTTTTATAACTATGAACCTAAAGTATTAAGAGTTATTTTTTCTTTTTTAGTAGATACAATTTAATAAAAGCTTGTTTTTAAAAAGTTTTTTTTCTAATATTTTATTTTTAAATATTTTATTTATATATTTTATTTTTAAATTTTTAGTTACCTACACCTTTTGACCGCCATAATGGAATTTAAATAACGTCACACAGTTTAATGTATTCTGCTTTTCAGATCCTCCATTTGATACCCATATCAAGGGGGTTGTAAAGAAATAGATAATTCGCCATTTTGTGTCTGCTAATTGTATTCTACTTGTCATACCCTTTCATTTGATACCCATATCATGGAAGTGCATAAAAAATAACTAGTTCGCCATCTTGGGCGGTCCGCCATATTGGATTTAGAATGACGTCATTTATCTAACCATGTATTGTCATCCAAACGAAACATGAATTTAAAATTTTAGCTCAATCGGTTGCGGATAACTGCTTTAAAATTCAGTTGCAAGATTCCACCCGACCAAACATATTACATATTACGTACATTGCAAGTTAAATAAAAACTTTAAAATAATGATTTTTAAAATATTGATGTATTTTCTCGATATTTTTACCGCATTGATTTAGTTCATTTGATGTATATTTCGATGTTAAAAGCAGTGCCTTAAAAATTTTGCACATTTCTAGATCACTATAACCATATCCCAAATACAACCTGAGTGATTGGAATCTTTATATTTTCAGCAATATATGGTACATATTAAAAGTAACCAACTCAAAAAAAATCATGTAAAATAATGACGAGGATTGCTTACCGAGATTTGACTGATAATGTCTAGCGAGCGCTGGACTATATGAGGCACCACACCGACGGCCAATTTTGGAACTCTGTAAACAAAACAAAAGCACTCTTAATAATGTTAGTAAATTCGTGTCCATATTTTAATGAAGTTGGAATTGTCCAATTCCCTACGATTCCAACTCTTAATAATAATGTGTTAATTTTTATTTTCTAACTTCCCGCTAAGAAAATTAGGAAGTTATTGGTTTCACCTCGATTTTCGAAATTCGAGTTTTCGTCAAATCTCGTGTTTTGAGATCCTAGGAAGCTATTTTTACCATTTCCAAAATGACTTTTCGTATTATGTGTATGTAAATCCTTCATAACTTTTGAACGGATGGACCATCGAAACGTGGTTTGAGGCATCTGAAAGGGTCTCGCCGAACTTTTCTGAGAATTGGAACTGATTCGGACTAGTAGATTTTGAGAAATCTGAAAAATAAAACTTTTTGGAAAACGGTTTTTTTGAAATATTTTGAAATATCTTCGAAACTACTGTATCGATTAATTCCAAAATCTAATCAGTTCTATTCCTCATAAAACAACGTCGACTGCCGCAAACCGCATCAAAATCGGTATGTTCGTTCGAAAGATATCGTAGGAAAACAATTTTGACAAAAACGTTTTTTTCACAATATCTTCTCAAAATTTTTGTTAGATTGCTTTTTTTGTAATAGATTGTTTTTTTGTGCTTGAAAAATTGCCGTGAACAGCATCTCGATCGGGTTATTCGTTCGGGAGATATTGTTGACAATAAATTTCCAAAAAAAGGTTTTTTCAAGATATCCTTCCAAATTTTTGTCAGATTGTTTTTTTTACTATAGATTAATTTTTTGCGCCTGAAAAACTGATTCAAATACTGCAAAGCTAATTAAAATCGATTTTTTTCGAGAGATATCATTTACGAAATATTTCCAAGAGTGTTTTTTTAAAACAACTTTTAACAAACACCGTATAGGTAAACCACATCTCAATAGGTCGAAAATAGCGGAAAGTTCCAGAGATCGCCTGCTGGGTCAACCGTTTTTCAGTTTTTTTTTCAGTAAACCTAAGAACTCGTTCACACTAGCCAGACGCCGACACGATTTTTTATCGGGTGCCCTTGTGGCTTATTAGTTTATATGGCATAGTTCACGTTTATCCAACACGATTAAAATTCGTCTCCGGGTCGTTTGTCACAGTGCCGGTCGGTCAGAAGTCGGACCGGAAATCATTAACGTATAATACAGTTACCGAACAGACATGCACCTATGATATGATGCTTATATTATAGTACGATAGGGATGTCAGAAGTGTCAAAAAGTATCGATATATATCGTATCGATATTTTTTTCAAGTATCGATATCGGTACCAATATATTTTTTAAATTATCGATATATCGGTACAATTTTAAAGAGAACATTGGCACTCGAAGAAATTTAGTATACATATTAACTAGCTTAATGTAATGTCAAATAGCAATTAACGGACATTATTTCTACTAAATCAAATAATAAATAACTATCTGAAGTCAAATACAACGGGAAGAATTTTTTTTTGTTTATTAATCAAACGTCTAATACATTTAGGGGCAGGAATTTTAGAGATTAATCGAACAATTAATAAGCCAGGAATGGCGAACCTATGGCATGCATGCTAGAGGTGACATTCGGCAGAAAATTGTTGGTACAGCATGAATTGAGGTGTAAATCGAAATAATTAAAAATATTTTAGATGTAGAAATGAAATGAAATATTGCATGAATAGCTATTTTGACAGTTTATTATTCCGAAAATATCGAAAAATCGGGTGAAAAAGAAACGTATTTTACATGTGCTTTATTCACTGTTCTTGTTTCCAAAAACATATGTAAAAACACATGTTTCTTTTGCAGTGGAGTTTTCGATATTTTCGGAATAATTAAATGGCCATAGTCAGTCGCGGTAGTACATACAACTGTTGCTACTAAAAAAATATTTCCTTTTTTTTCACTTTTTTCATTATTTTTATGATTGATTATAGATTATAGACGCTCAACATCTGAAATCATCTGCGTCTATTAAAAAATGCCACAACGCAACAAGAATTTCGACCTTGGCCATCACGTACTGCCGTACGTGATGGCCAAGGTCGAAATTCTTGTTGCGTTGTGGCATTTTTCAACGAATGGACCGGAATTTTATCGTGCATCTGACACACTATATAAAATCATTCCAGCTAGTGTGAACAAGTTCTAAGCGTATTTGCCTATACTACTTATGCGTATATAGGCAGATGCACCATTAGCATTGGCTAGACAATGGGACCTAAAGCTAGGGGTGGGAACCCAAAATTCCAATCTGTTACATCATTTGGAATAGTTTGGTGCATATCAATTTCCTAAAAGATTATACGCTGAATTCTATAACTGAATAAAGCTTGTTTAAAATGATTGCCAAAAATGAACATACAAAAAATATTTTTGAGATGTCATTTGAAACTCTGTTCAATTACACTTTTTACTGTGCGTTTTTTGATTTATGTAGTATTTAAAGTGGTAGTTCAACGGAAAACACTGTGGTACAAACAGAGCTGGAACACACCCGATTTGTGCTGCCATTTTTATATTATGTGCGAGTTTAATTAAAAAAACAATGAAAATGCTTTTAATGCCATTTAATGCTCATAACCATTTCGTTGTCAGTGTTTTTACCAAGTTCACAGAGTGTGAATGTACCCTAATTTGCGCTGATTTAGAATATGAAACTGCGTAGGTACATGTTGTCACAGAGGCACAGTGTAAATTATTTAGAAACTGCGTTTAATTATGAGTTGAAATTTTAAATTCAACACACCACACAAATTAATGTCTTTTATCTGAAAAGCTATTGACCCATTTTTACATACAATTCTGGGACAAGTATGTTAAACAAACCTGTTGTTTATATACTCTCTACTGGAATTTATGACGTACATATGTTTGCACAATGTACATTTTTTATAACAAACATTTGAAAATTTGCTACAATACACTAGAGTTAGACCAACGGTGGGCAACCCCCGGACCGCGAACCAACTGCGACCCGCGAAATATTTTTATCCGGCCCGCAAGATCTTTAGAAGAAATTATTAATAAATATTTTTCTATGTAATTCGTCGTTTAAATTGAATATTAAACGGACATAGCATCATGCATATTCATAATTTAGTACTAACGTTAAAACTAGCATCTATTAAAGCATCTTTCACTTCAAATGTCCCCACTCATAACAACTATTTTTGTTAATCTGTGTGTATGATCAAAGCTGTAATTCTAATAAATTTCTTTTTTTTATTTATTTCATTTTGCAGACTAAGAAATAGGGATGTTGACAGTATTCAAATCAAAACATAATTTTAACGTTATGTGGTAGTTTCTATGATAGACGTCCTAAAAAACACAATATTTTTCCTTATTTTTACGGAATTTAATTAATATTTTATAAATAAAACGTAATTAAATCACTCTCAAGTCACGTGACAATGAACACCAATCAGAGTGCATGACGTTACTCAGTCATAAACATTATCAGACGCTGTCACAGAGAAGGACGCTGTTCACGCTGTCAAAAGACTTCATTGTTTGGTTCATATTTAGTCTGTAATTTATTTTTATTTATTTATATGAAACGTCAAAATACATATAATTATAGCAACAATTTCGAAAAAAACTTTCATCACCTCATTAGTTTACCGTCATTTATGACTGTATGACGTCATGGTAGTCACGTGACAAGTATTGACGTTTCGAAGCGAATTTTTTTTTTAATTTAATAAAAAGAAAATATGCGAATCAGCAGCTAAAAAAACGGAATCGAAAATACATGATTTTTACAGCTTGAGTAGTATTTAAACAAAAATAATATATTTGTGACTTTGTTAGGTACTTATTCACGATTTAAAACACTTTCCCAAAAATAGTCAACATCCCTATTATTATGTAAGTTATTAATTACCTCATCAACAGGCCTAATGGAAAGACTTTGTGTCCTTTTTAGCACCCGAGCACCGAATTCGTCATATTCACATTCGTGCGAGTGGTCATTGCCGAACACCTCGTTATTTAAACTCGTGTAAGAGCGAGTAATCTCATCCTCAGCCAAACTCTGTAACGAAGTAGACCACGTGTTAGACCACGTGCGTTTTTTATCCATCAGTCGACTTAACGACGACCTCTTTCTGTCAGATTCCTGTTTTACGTTAACGTCCTTGAAACTCAGGGATCTCTGCAACTGTAAATCCGGCGTACTCTTTAACAGCTGCGACAGCTTTCGTTTGATGAACGACGGTTTCCGAACCATCGGTTGGCTGGAAGACAGTTCAGCTGCTGATCCGAACGACATCTTCTTCAGTGACGTAATCACGTCGTCCGGATGTTCCGATATCACCGGATGTTGGATGTCGTCTTCGGACGAGTTCAGCGACGTACAATCTTTCATGTCCTTCTTCTTGATTGATTTTCTTCTCAGAAACGGACTCAAGATACCATTCTTCAATGTTTCTCTGGAAAACAATTTTGATTTATGTTTAACCAATTCATTACCAGTTAAAGGTAACGAAACTGTGTCGTCTATCAACATATCTGAACAACTGTTGTTAATATTTTCACTTTTTAGATTATTAATATTTCTGACATTTGCATTTCTAGTCTCTACTATGGATTCAACGGCATCTTCATAAACGGTACAATCACTGACATTGTCACTTTCTTTAACACTTGTCAAGTCCACGGCTGTACTATTATCGTCCAAATCGAACGAATTGTAAACCGTACCACTGCCGCTGTCAAACGCCGATCTGGCACTAACATCGTTATCCGTACTGTCATCCTCAACACTGGCCGTTTTTAGTTTATCACTGCTATTAATTGGACCGTTACTCTTATCACTAGTTGAACTGTTTACATCATCACTACACTCTGTTTTATCACTGACAGTTAGCATGTTGTTAATGAAATTTTGCACGTCGTCTCTAACACTATCACAATCGTCGACGCTGCCGCTCTGGATTGTCTCGCACCGTACCATTATCTCGCTAACAGCACAATCCTTACCGTTATCATTAATAATCAGCTGATCGTCACAATCGTTTTTCTCACTATCACTTTCTGCACTTTTGTCAATAATCACATTATTTATTTGATTGTTATCACTAGACTCTACAATACTGTCATTGTTGTTTGAATTAATTTTAATAACATCACCATTATTATTATTATTATTAGTGTTGTCAGTAGTATTTGTACTGTTGTCGTCGATTTTCTTCTTAACACTGTTTCTCCGACCGAGATGGGTCTTCAAAGCCATCTTCAGTTTGTTCTTCTTCTTGTCTGAGACCGTACTGTTACTACACTCCAGCACGGCGTCATTGCCGTCACCCGATGTTGGCGTGCAGTCTGTGACTTCATTTAACACAGTAGCAGTTTTTTTACTGCGTTTCTTGTTTGTTTTCTTAGATTTCACCTGTTGTTTCTCAGACATTGTTATAAAGTAGAAACAATCTATGCAATAAGACTATGTGAACAATAATATACACCGTGGTTTATAGGACAACGGTGAGACATGAATTTATTTAGTTCTACGTTTATCTCGAATTAAGATAAGTTTATCTGTCCTTTTTTATACAATTTATTCTATTGTAATGTTATATCTATTCCTTAATTAGATATACGATGATCAATTGATATCTAATGTACAAACAATAGATGTTGTACAATTATGCAAAACATTAACGTTCGATTTAGTTTCTAAAAGGTGGCTATAAATTTCTGCAATAAAAATTATATAATATGCCTGCCAAATGATAAAAGTTTGCGCAACAAAATTAAATTTTTTGTTTTAAGTTTTTTTAATAATTTTTTATTTTTAGTGGAGTGCCGTAAGGTTTATACCTCGGAATCCAGGGCCAGTCAATGAATCTTCATAAAAACTGTTGGACTGCATTGTTAAAAGCTCAAATAAAAAAGTTAAAAAAAAAATTTTGCCGCTCTCGATTGCGGGGTGAATGCCACCCTTTCTCGGGGGTGAAAAATGTTTCGTTGAAAATAAGCACGGAAATGGATAGGTTGACTAATTCTTAACAACTTTTGTTCTATAAAGTTTTTTCTGAAAATCCATACTTTTCGACTTATTCACGAGTGTAAGTGTCAATTTTTCAACCAATAAACCCACGTTTTTAGATGTTTTTTCCCGAATAACTGAAAAAGTAAGTATTTTATTGAAAAAAACTTACTAACTTCACGTTGAAACTTTCAATTTTGGCTTTTAACGAATAAGAACCAACCTTCAACAAGGTAATACTCCGTTTGTGTTGGGTCTACAGACACTGTAAACTCACCATTATTTTTTGTTTTTTTATAAGCTACATTTTTACTAAGAATGATTTTTTCGATGAAATACTTACTTTTTCAGTTATTCGAAAAAAACCAGCTGAAAACGTGGGTTTATTGGATGAAAAATTGACACTTACACTCGCGAATAAGTCGAAAAGTATGGACTTTCAGAAAAAACTTTATAGAACAAAAGTTGCTTAGAATTAGTCAACCTATCCATTTCCGTGCTTATTTTCAACGAACCATTTTTCACCCCCGAGAAGGGGTGGCATCCACCCCGCATCGAGAGCGGCAAATTTTTTTTTTAACTTTTTTATTTGAGCTTTTAACAATCCAGTCCAACAATTTTTATGAAGATTCATTGGCTGACCCTGGATTCCGAGGCTTTACAATTTTTACGTCTAACGGCACTCCACTATTTGATGTTTTCATTTTTATGTGGGCATATTATGACATACACGATAGTACAAAGGGGAAAAAACACGAACAATACGTAAGACGCCGTCGTGTTCCTGTCCTCGGAACGGGAAAATGTCCATTGATATAAAAGTAAAAAAATGAGTGACGTGTAGTACAAAAATGAAAAATTGTCATTTTAAAATTGTCGTCTAAAATGGGTTTTAATAATAACACGTCGAGTCAAAAACACACTACATATACTTGTCTCTCATTCATTCTTTATTTTTATATCAGTTCTCAATTCTCATGTCATAGCCTTGTCACATCTGTTATACACACATAATATATTAATATTACATTTAATTATAAACTACATGAAAATATCTATAAATATAACGCTTTTGATACTTTATCTTTTGTATGTTTTGGAGCACAGCCTAAAATATTATATTTTAAAAAGTATTCCATTTCAATAAGCTAACCTATATTACGTTTGCATATTGCGTATGTTTTAAGAAATAAATATTTGCCATGTTAAAAATATGTTCTCTAATTAAGTTAATTTTTGCAGTTTAGTAAGATGTATTCTGCTTCAACAGAATTATTGTAAAAAATTAGGTAATATACCATTAATCCAGTTAATTTGTTAATGTTGTTTACATTTCATTTTTCACTGTGTTGCCACCTAATACTAAAATGTTTATAGATGAGATTTTGAAGTTTTTTTTTAATTTATTCAAAAAACCCAAAAAAGGTGTTACCCAATTCACAATAGATTGAATACAGTATAAATTGTTTCCCGTTATGCTGGCTTTTGAAATTTTTCTCAGACAGGTATGTTTCGTTATCAATCTTATCTCAGTAACTCTTCGCATATCGTTCAAAATCTATAATAGTACCCAAAAAAATTGTTTTTGTTTTGTGTTATTGTTTGTAAATTTTGCAATTAATGTTAATTTTAATTAAAATAATTTATCTTTCTCTCATTAATAATAACGTGATCAATTTGCATTGTTTTCTTATTTGAGTATACTAAACATCTTGCAGAGGCTATAATTTACGAAAAAAATGTTCTCATTCAACCATTCCAATTAAATTTAAAATAAGATTAACAAGAAAACCAAAGTTTGACACGCACATACCTATAAATATGTTATTGAGATATTTATAAATAATGTCATGTTTGTTTAACAAATATGTTGCCGGCTATTTGAAGAAACATCATAATTGACAAGGATGCTGTGAAAATGTATTTAATTCATCTGGACGCAGTTTGAAAGCCAACTACTTATTTAAAATTAACCGATGCATTTGTAAATTTAAAATTAAGGAAATTTCGCGCCAAATACATTGACTTTACGCAGGCATGGCAAATACATATCTAAAAATAATTAATACTACCGTATAATTTGTTACAGATCTTGAAATGTTCAATTGAAGTGGGCAAAACTAAGAGAATTTAGAGGTGTATTAAATTTAAGACATCCATTTAAATTGTAACAAAATAAATGACTATATTTATCTATGTCAATAGTTTTAGAATTTGTTATCATAAATTATATATGACGTAACATGACTCATTTATAGTAGTAAAATCAAATAGCTAAATTGCATCTGTTTATAAAATGATCATAGATTAATTATTATTGATTAAAGTGTACTAAAAAGTACACAATTTATTATTTATTGTACAAGCCAATTATTCGACTAGAGTGCCACTTAATAAACAACCGCTCGTAATTGTCACAAACCTGAAAAATTTCTCAACAAACCATTCTCTTAGTTTTAATTAAAAAAAATTAAAAAATTGAACTTCCTTTAAAAAAAGCCTTCAAAACTAAAAATTGTAAAGTTTTGAAGTCGGCGCCAATTTAATTACTACAACTTTTTTTGTACCTGTTCTTTTATAAAATAACCGTCGACCTCAAAACTTTATTATTTTTCATTTAAGAAATGAAGCTACTTGCTAAACTGTTCAAATGTATTTATTGAAATAAATAACAACTCTCAATATTGTTCACGTCCATTATAATTAATAAGTTTTTTTTATTATTTAACAGGAAATTGGACAATTCAATTTTAATATAGTAAACTAAATTAAAAAATTTGCGACGTTTCGTTAAATCTTTTTAACTTCTTCGCAAATTTTTTAATTTAGTTTACTATATTAAAATTGAATTGTCCAATGTCCTGTTAAATAATAAAAAAAAACTTATAAATAACAACGTTTCAACCACTTTTGTGGTCCTTTTCAAGTTTTATTATTTTTCGCTTTCTCGTAGTTTTTTCTGAAGGAGGTTAAATTTTTTTAAAAGTTTTTTTTATTTTGCTTTTTTTCTTGATAATTTATTAATAAACCAAAAAAAAGTGCTGAACCGTTTCAAGTATTATCCAATTGTGTAGGCTTTCACGGCTGGCGTTGTTTTAAATCTTCTTGGTTTCCGGGCTTGTACGCCGTTGTCCATTGGTATTTCTATTTAGGTAGAAATAACAATGGACCATATCTATGGTTTTAGTTAGGTAGCAGATTCATAAAATAATTTTGAAGATTCTTTTTTTATTTGAAACCCTATCAAATAAAAAAAGAATCTTCAAAATGATTTTATGAATCTGCTACCTAACTAAAACCACAGATATGGTCCATTGGTATTTCTACCTAAATAGAAATACCAATGGACCACGGCGTACAAGCCCCAAAACCAAGAAATTTTACGATTCATGTGAGGATAGTCTGAAACCCTATCAAATAAAAAAAGAATCTTCAAAATTATTTTCTTAATCTGCTACCTAACTAAAACCATAGATATGGTCCATTGGTATTTCTACCTAAATAGAAATACCAATGGACCACGGCGTAGAAGCCCCAAAACCAAGAAATTTTACGATTCATGTGAGGATAGTTTGAAACCCTATCAAATAAAAAAAGACCTTTTATTGTGTATAGATCAAGCATTTGTTTTTGTGTATATACAAACTACACGACAGGGAGTTTGAATATGACATTAGACTGCTCTTACCCACCAATTCGACATTTCTAATTAAGAATCTTTAAACCTTCTATATTTTTAGTAGAAAAAATTTGCAAATACTTACAATTAAATTACTATAAACACGTTGCTGCTATACTTACGTTAAAGTGCAAATTAGCTAATTTAATATGTTAATCTAATTAATATAAAACTATATTAATTTTGTTTGAATTGAAACGGAATTGGAATATGTTTGTTCCAAAGAAATTCCCAGAATCGTTTTGAATCGGTCTTGAACAATAAACCGATAAATTTATAATAAAGTATGTGTATTTTGTATTTTTCTAAAAATTAATCCGCAAATATGAAAAAGTGAATTACTATGAATCACAGAGATAAGAATTATTTCATATAACAATAAAATAAGTTCACGTGATGAAAGAACGATCGTAAAATTTAATTACTGACTGTTGTCGATTGTTAGACTATAATAAAATTGTAATTAAAAAAATTGATTACAATAAATTCGCTTTCAGAACTTTAAAATCTCACAGCAAATACTCGTAATTAAAACAATCGAATATAATTTAACTTTCCAAGTTGTTACTTATTTTAGTTTATTTTGTTGGTAAGTAATTAATTAAGAATATCGGACGTTAAGCAGTTACCGGTTTAATGTTGACTATACAAAATTAAAGATATAGGATCCATCATTAGAGCACCTGTTAATAACATTGAAAAGCTTTTTCAGTAGTGCTTTCATAAAATCGATTAATGTTTAGCATTTTTAAAATTTAATTTGTAGCACCCCAAGAAAGAAACACTAAATTTAATTTGATGCAAAAGAAATCAATCTTTAAATTCGAAATGCGATAAAGAGTGTGTAATAAAATTTTAGGTGAGAAGGAGAGAGCTCTTATAAAAAAAAAATTATGCTACTAAAACAACACTGTTTTATGTACTAAAAAATGCAAAATAATGTAACAAAAAAATTAGCTTTACTGTAAAAAGCATGGGGTGCTATCTACTTAAATTTTTATAATAGCTCTACGTTTACAATTAGCTACTAAATGAAAAATGTATTACCGATATTAAGCACCCCACGCTTTTTACAGTAAAGCTAATTTTGTTGTCAAATTATTTTGCATTTTTTAGTTCATGCTTGTTTCAGTTTTTTTACTCTAATTTTAATTATAAAACTAAAAAACAATACTGCATTCGACTATGGGGTAAGCAACGCAACGTACGTCACTGTACAGCGTGTTAGCTTGTTTGTTGTAATTTTTTTAGTTTTTTTATCCTGAAGGTACTGATCAGGATAATGGAACAAACTTATTAAATTATTGTATTGTCATCGGTTCTTGATAAGTGTGCAAAATTCCAGTTTAAGCTGACGTTTTGAAGTGGATGAATTTCACGTTCAAAGATTCCTTTACAAACAAACATACAGGTGAAACTAATAAAAGCGTGTTAATAACAAAAGACTGGAGTGAGATATTGCCACTAATATTCACAACTAACAAATGTTTTCAATAATGTTCACAATCACTACGGAACCTATATAATATATAAGCACGTATATCCCTTTACACCCGAGATTATACAATCGCAACTTTTGACTTTGAAAAAGCGCACCCGAAACTATTTTTGTGAATGCAACCGACGTCGATCGATCGTGACTCTATCTGAGAGTACACCAAAATATACTTTATTAACATAGAAACAATGTTTTGGACACTAAGGAAACCACGTAGCCACATTTTAACAGTATTTAAAAGAATTTTATCTCTAGGGTTGCAACGTTTGGTCTTTGCCTATGCCGTGTTCATAAGCAATCAAACGCGCATCTTCCTAATAATTATTAATCTTTTTATTAATAATTATAAAGGGTAAAAAACTTTTTATTTGTACGTATTAAATGTTCTCCAATTCACAATAAGTAAGTAAAAAAAAATCTTTATTTAATATTTCGAGTTTAATTATTTTCTCAAAAAAAAAACTTATCAAGACATGCATCAAAATAACATTAGTTTCGAAAAGAAAAAATTTTAATAATTTTATTTATTTCACTCTAGCCTAACTTATTCTCAAATATCATATTTAAATCAGCAATTACTTATTTTCCAAAATTATTAGAACTTTATATACATTATATTTTATCTTTGTATTTTTTATCTTTTTTAATTTATCGAGAAATATAGAAATTTTATTTTATTCTCAAAGTGACTTATACAATTCTTTTCTTTACACTCGTACTTTGCTTAATATTTCATTATTTATTATTTCAACTTGATATTTTGCGCTAATCTACATTCATTCATCTATAATAATAATTAATATTCTTTATATTATAATATTCATTATCTTTTTTATTTTTCCTCATATAATATCATTTATTTCATTATAATAATTTTATTTATCATTCTCTATTTGCGGGTTTTAATTTATCATTCCCTATTTGCGGGTTTAACTTCTACACTTTTCATACATCAATTTCACATTTACTCTCATATATTTAGAATCAGCACATCTTTTCTTATTTTAATATTTCAATTTTGAAATATTAGGCAAAGTCCAATAAATTGTAAAAAGAAAATCATATTTAGAACCCTTTTTAAATATCATCTCAATCTTTTATATTATGAATATTTGTGAAGTATTAACTTCTTTTGAAAGTAACAAAAAAAAATCATTAATGAAAAATAATAAAAACTTAAGTTTCTTTCTATTTTACTCTTAGGTTAATAATTAATAATTAAAAAACCATAGCAAAGATAAACCATTTACTAGGCTTGGCGAGATATAATTGCAGTTTTGTCCCAAATTGGGTTTAATTATCCTCTTTCAAATATTAATATTGATCAAAGATAAACCGTTCGATCGATATCAATAGTGTACCAAAATATAGTCAAAGAGAAACCATCCGACCAATTTCAGTATACGTTTTGATATTATGCTCAAATTTACATATTACTTTCTTCAAACATTAATATTGATCAAAGATAAACCGTTCAACCGATATTAATGGCATTATATTCAGCATTCCATTATTCTTAGCTTAATGATTCTTTTCTAACTTTTTTACCTAGCTTGATTTTTATTGAAAATACTAAATATGGTCAAAGAGAAACCATCCAACCAATTTCAGTATACATTTTATTACTATTTTTAATTTACGAGTTAATTTCTTTTAATTATCTTTTCTGCGTAAGTTTGTTTAAAAAAAAATATTATCCAGAATATATTTACCTCATGACTTGAGGATCTGCCGCTTCGGTAGACATTCTCCTAACAAAATTATTACTTTTGAAAAGCTTAAATTTTTAAATACTTAAGAAATTATTTTATTACTGACGAAGTCAAAAAAAAACAAGTTCATCAAGCAAAATCAAAAAAGCAAAGTCAATTTTAAAAAGATTAATTTTTTAGATACTTCATAAAATCTGGCACCGATGAAGTCAGCAAACCAAGTGAATTTTTAATTTTATCGTTGAAAGAATGTGGCATTAATTCGCCCTTCCTAATCATTATCTACCAATCAGCGATAATCAAATTTTCAAGTTTACAACGAGATCATTCGGCATTTGACTTAGATAATACCTTTTACCAAAAATACATACTGTTCAATAATGTATTTAAAATTAGTTAGTTTCATCTGGCATGTACTGAGTGTTCAAATAATTACAATGACTATATTATTATTTTATTTATTTACCATGAAATAATGATTTCTACAACATCTGTAATGTTGTAACATTACAGGGTGTAAAGGGATATATATTATTCGTATTGAAATAAAAAAAACCCGGGTCGCAGTGCCAAAACCCTGCCGACAATATAGTGTATTTGCTAATATAGGCAGTGTGGCTTTGTTATGCGAACTTAAGTTGGTTTTTTAGGCAAAATAATAATTTGGCTCCTTAATAAACCCCTTAAAAGAACATTTTTTGCTCAGTTGCAATATTATTATCAATCGAACCTCTATACCAAATTATATACAACTTTCAGAAAATAATTCACTATCTGTAAACTAGTATTTTCATAAAATTTGTAAGTCCGGTCCTGTCGGCCCGATTTTATTAAAATTTTAGGAACACTTTTTAATTACTACTTAAGGGTTAAATATCAATTTTGAAACGATTCTGAGAATTTTTTCGGTATTTTGGGGCCCAAAAACATTTTTCAACCCCTAAAAACTACCCTTAAAATGGCCCGATTACGCCCATTTTAAATAGGCTTCTTGCGGTGATGGATTTCAACACGTAGGCCAAATTTCGTTAAAATCAATTAACTCTTTCGAAAGTTATTGCCCGCACATATATATATATATACGTATATATATACGTATATATATACGTAAATATATACGTATATATATACGTATATATATATATATAAATATATATATACATATATATATAAACATTTTTAAAAATGGTGCCAAAGTGTTTAGGAGGTTATGAAACGTCGAGAAAATTTGGTCCGACCCCTAGGTCCCGCCATCCGACCGACGCCAATAGTGTATGTTGCCATATGGCAAATACACTAATAAAATGTCCAAAACGTATGGTTTAGCGAGTCACTTCGTCCTGTTAATTTTCTCCGTTCTGTTAGTTTTTATATCATCATTTTTTCATAACGCGCCAAAGTAAGTATAGCTTTAAACATTTTTTTTTATCAAATTGAACTTTTCAGAAAATCCATGACAAATCAAGCATCTTGAATATTCAAGGTTAAACCGTACTATCTACTGATAAGACGATAACGATCCGATATCACGAGGAATGTTGTACATTCTCCCAGATTTAATAACCGTAAAGTTGTTAAACAATAACAGACGTGCATAATAATATAAAACACCCGACTATGACGTATATATTCCTGTATCTTTATGTAATAAAAACTGTTATAAACAATATTTACATGCTTGTAATTAATCTTGTTTTACGCGGAATAATAATAATAAAGTTCCGTTCAAAGAATAAAATTAGAAACGCAGAGCGCCCTTTTACGCGATTAATTACTTTTTAAGTTTAAGGCCTGTTTTAGACACAAAACAAAAATTTTGCGCATAATACCGATTTAACAACTAAATACGTCTTCTTCTGAATTTGGTTTGTTGTCCTCATTTTGTTTTGTTCTTTTCTCTTTTCTGACTCCACGATGCAACAGAAACAAAGAAAATAGTTATTACATATTTACGTGTACCGTCCTTGTATAAATATAAAAAATATCAGATGGTAAGTTTGTTAAAAAAAATACATTATGTTTAAAATTATCCAGTCTTCCATGGCCTTAACGCTTCTAATGAAATTTTCTACTCAAACTAACATCAGTGCTTTTTTATGTTTAAAGTGAATTTACGAGGATTAAGTATTTGTCTCTAAAATTAATTTTAAGTATAATTATAATTTATAACACGTTTTTTAAAAAAAAATTGTAATGCAATTATTGATCATGCGCTTTTTTACAGTCTTCAGTTGTTTTAGTAGAAATAAACTTCACAAAAGATAAGCAAAAAAAAAACTGAACGGTTTGCGCAACTCGAAGTAACTGTCCCATAGCAAACATTTTTTAGAAAAATAAATTGTTACTGTAACATTTTATTTTTCTAAAAAAAGCGATTTTGATAAACATTTAGAAACTCCGTTTCCTTTGTATAATACGAAAATAAGAGACACTTTGTAAAACAAACGTTAATAAAATTGTTATGACTTTTCCGGAAGTATAAACATTTTACAGTCGTCTGTTTTCCGACATGAACTTTTGCCGTTTTTCATAACACAACTGTCGTTTGTTTTGAGCAAAAACATTTTAATGTAAATATGTTTAACTGATCAAAGCTGTTATATTTTTAGCCACTTAACCTTTCGAACTACAATATCTGTTCAACTGTTTTATTTATTTATTAGAAAAAAGAAGATTCTTTTACATCCGCACGTGTATTATACAGTACGTCCCCATTAAATACCTAAAAATCTAATTAATTGAGTTAAAATTTTATTATGCTTTTATTTTGAAGAAATATGCGTGATTCCTCATCACATTGTGTCTGGCTACGGTTGCCAACACTTCGGGTTTCGAGAATGATCCCCGGGTTTCCGGGTCAAAGGCAAATTTCTCCGGGTCTGAGGCCAAACGAGTTTTGGCTCTTTCCGTGAAATTTTAAAAGATTTAAAAGGTGCTAAAAGATGGTATTGAATTGTTAGTTTATTTAAAATAATTAAAGTACATAAAATACACAACAAAAAGTGATACTGATTCTATTTTTCTAACACCCCCCCCCTCCCCGGAATCGGATCACCGGGTCAAACTACGGACCGAGTTGGCAACCCTATGTCTGGCACATGGGATTAAAGCCCTGAACCCAATGGGGGGGTTAAAAAAAATATGCGTGGTCAGAATTCTAAGGTCATTGTCAACTTAAATTGTCTGCCAACGCTTTCTGCAACTCAGTAGTAATATTCAAATACTCAAAGTGGAAACAGCTATCGCTTTGCCTATACTTAACATTTAACAGTAGCTAAACACATGTAATTAATTATTAGGTAAGAACCTACATATGTGAACAATCATAACAACAGCACTGAATAATCTTTATTAATTGCGAAAGCAAATAATATAAACATTACATTGAAATTACTTGATACCTAATTACTACGGTGCCGGTACTCCTAATTAATATTTACGTTTTTTAACACTTTTCATGCACATAATTTTAGAAAAATACAGTTAACGTGTTTTCCGGAGAACGAACAGCAACAAACCATTACTTGTAACCACTCTATACTGTACAATGCTCCGATTTCATGAGGTGAAAAATTGTTGAAGTGAAGCTCTTTTACGCACGGTAAAGTTAATCAAATTCATTTCATGAAAAGCCGTAATCATGCCAACGAAAACAAATCATATAATTATTAATGTACACAATTGGTGTCGGTCGGATGGCGGGATCTATGGCTCTGAACAAAATTTCTCGATGTTTCACATCATTCTAAGCAACTTGTGTGTGTGTGTCTACGGACAATAACTTTCGAAGGAATTAATTCATTTTAACGAAATTCGGCATACATGTTGGAACCCATTACCGCACGAAGCCTATTTAAAATGGCCCCAATCGGGTCTTTTGAAGGTTGGTTTTTAGGGGTTGAAAAAAGTTTTTGTGTCTAAAAATACCGAAAAAACTCTCAGAATCGTTTCAAAATTGAATTTTAACCCTTCCGAACAATTGAAAAGAGCCTCAAAACTTTTAATAAAATCGGCCGGGCTTACAAATTTTATGAAAACACTATTTTGCGTATACGAATTTAAGTACTTACTGAAGGGTGTATTTAATTTGGTGCAGATGTTGGATTGATAACAATATTTCAACTAAGAAGAAAATTATTATTTTAAGGGGTGTATTAGGGGGTTAATTTTTTTTATTTTGTTCAAAAACATTGAAAACGTGTGTTTTTTGGCACTATTAATGCCAACTTTTTTGAAATAAATCGTACATAAATTACAAAAGTAGTCCATTAGAGACCTAGATTTGTCCTTTATCTTCCTTATAAAGAAAAAATGTTTGCACAATGTTGACGAATAAGTCTACAATTAGTTGACAGCCGAAGCTCTATTTTTGACTTAAATTCAGAGCGTTCCGACAGCTAGAATTGTTTGTTAAACGTATGTATGATAGATTTCACGTAAATTTCACTTCTTTAGTACACGGTCCATTTTAGTTCTACAACCAGGGGAACCGATTTTGTGACATTTTATCATCTTTCTGATTTATAATGGTCTTATTTGTACTACTAACTGTTTAAGAGTTTTTATTTTTGGATGTTTTGCAGCCCCTTGGAGACATATGGCGCCCTCCCCTTCAAAACTAACGAAAAAGTTAAGGTTTTAAAGATACAACTTTAGCAAATATATGTAGTCGAACACTATATAACCAGAACATTTTGGCAACTAATTCCGGGAAGTAAAAAAGTTTTTAACACAATTATGGATTAAACGTCGAAGAAACTCGCTAAGGATGGATAATTACTGATTAGTAATTACTAAATAGATTAAAATCAAGTGAGCAACTAATGTAAACAGGAGCAGGCGCAAGGGAATCCATCTCTTTTTCTCTTTCACTTAGTGCGCTGTTTGTAGAACCTGTGTTTGATACGCTTAACTTAGATTATAATGTACTGCGTACAGATGTCTTCGTTTGAAAAGGTCAAACTAAAGGATCGTATTCGGGAGCCCAAAATTTAAAAAAAATGTTTTTATTCCAAAACATAAAAACGTTTAACGAGAAGAATATATCTTCGATAAGATGAGAAACAATTGCTAAAAATAGCTCGATATCTTTATAAAATTGAATATTAATTATAATCAAAATAATTATTTTTACAAGCTTCTATTTAATTTCGCAATCAGTCAGTGAGTCGATAGGCGTCAAATCTTGCAGTCATAATTTAGACTAGGTTAAGCTACTTTACTTCAAAGGTTACACGCACACTTTTTTTTCCAAATAATTCTGTGAAGCCAGTATTGATTAAGCATGTTGGTTTGTCAACAGTAACTTATTTTCGTTCGCGTGTTTGTGGTTTACGCACGCATACCGCTGCGATAGCCAACCCCCAAGCTGCTCCAAGCAACGCCAGCTCTAATTACGCCCCTGGAGCTAATCTATAAATAACAAAAACTGGTTGGGAATGAGATGACACTGACATTGCTTTCGCGCTCTGCGAATTATTTATGTATGGAAGTACAAAACGATAGAACGTCTGTTGATTCCCAACTTTATAACAACTGTTTTAACATAAGCGAAAGTAGAGTCTCTTAAATTTGAAATTTATTATAATCGATTCGCAATATTTCGCGAGCTATTATTTAGAACAATTTCCATATTTTATACTGTGTAAGGTTGCCATAGATCTCTACCATAAGACTGAATGTGAGAAGCTAATATTTTTATAAATCATTTGGTGAAAGTTACAGTAAATTTATAAACAATTTTTGGTAGAATAAAGCTAATCATGTAGATCGAATGTTCATTGAGTATTTTTAAACGCTTTTATTTATAAGCTTTAGACCCTGTATATTTTTATAACTATCTTTGTTTCAAATCTTTCGACAGCTCTTTTACCTACTTTCCGTTAACCGATTGACTTGAAATTTTGCTCACATGTGTGAAGACAATACAATATTATGGTACTTAACTGACCGACCCTGCTTCGTCCGGGCGCAAAATAACGACTGTATAATTAAATAATAACGACTTGTCTAGAAAAATGTATTTCCAAGCCCTAGCTAAGAGAAAAATTTCAAATACACGTTTTTATTTTAGTTTGTTAAAAGCCCCAAATTATTTTCTAGTTTTTGGTATAGCTGACGATTTAAAATAAAACCGTTTAACTTAAAAGTGTTTTATATATTTTATTACTTCTCAACTCAACTATGACAGGGAATAATTGATATCAATATTTTTTGAATTACTTGCACAGATTGATCGATTTAATTATAAACTTCTAATTTTGTTTGTATTTTTTATTCCGGGGTATTATAATCACATTAACCTTACGCTAATGACCTGACTTGTCAGACACCTGCAGTCTACAATATCTATGTATATTCGAATTTTAAAATAATGTCTGATAATTTTGTGTTCTACAATTTATATATGTATGCTGCATAACTTTCACTAAGATATGATAAAAAAACGCTTTCATTCAAATTTGACAGATTTACAATTTTTAATGTTTTTGTGTTTCTATTGCGAAAATACACATTATGTAAAAAGAAATTTTAACATCTAAATTTTTTTTCTTAACCCATAGCATTGGCTATATAAAGATTTTATTTGCTCGGTAGATTTAATCGTTCATTGGGTAGAGTCGGCAAATCGAAGTAACTACCCAATTTTTAATTTTTATGTAACCGATCATGAAAGGGTGAATTGTTTGTGTCTTTATAGAAACAACGGAGAATCAGAAGTAATCCAAACTTCAAATGAAGTCGGATTTCTGAAGTAAGTTTTTAAGAGGGTCACCTACATATTTTTAAAGGCCACTGTGACGATTGGAAATATGTTTTAGATAGGTATCATGTATCATGCTATTTATAGTTGATTTTATTATAAACATCCGTTAAAACTTAATTGGCAATTAAATTTAGTTTATTTTATTTTGTTCAGAAAATGTCGTCTTTGAACTGTATAGTTTTATATATTTATTTTGAAGTATTTAAAAAAAATGCAAGTATCTATAAAATTAATCTGTCTGTACAAATCTATATAAAGTCTAACAAATTGGCGCAATTTTTAGGAAACAAAAATGTATATTTAAAAACTAAAAATGGAAGAATTACAAGACCACATACGGACGAACATGACGAATTTATAAGGTTTCCTAGATTCTAAGGAACTCTAAAATGCATGTGTATGTTACATAGATGCTATGTACCAGACGTATTTTTTTTTTTAATTTTTTAAATAATTTCGATACTTAGTTAGATTTTTGAAAAGCCTATACTACTTTTTAGATTAAAATCATTTAAACGACCCTTTCATGTTATTTTCATATATTTCCCTATAACATTAATCGTCGAGAATAATTTGTTATTTTTAACCTCGAACTCTTCTCAGAGTTTCTTAAATAATTCCATTTTCGTAAAACGAATCGTATAGACGTAAATAAGAGGAAGGGTATTGAAATATTGCTTGACGTAAAACGAAACGTCGTAGCTCGCCAAGTCATCTGAAAATAGATTAGAATTTTTGGGCACACAGATTCTTCGTTTAATAATACAAATCAACTTTCCGCCCCGGCTTGTTCGGGTAGATTTTCTCATATATCTTAGGACAATTTAGCTCAGACATCGCGTCTGAAATCACTAGCTTGTTGAATATTTTCAAATTCCCGTTTAGTGTATAAGAAACGTAGACTTTTAAATAGTCAAAAATATTATAATAAGTTCAGTAGTTTCTGAGAATACTCGCGACAAACAAATATACTCATTTTCCCTCGTTATAATTATTTGTACAGATTTGTTGCATTGACTATAGTTTCTAATTTAGAATAAATGGACTGCCGAGCACGTTTTTCTAATAAAAAAAAGATCGATCGATAACATGTTTAAGACATTAATTAACTATATTGCAATAATATAACAATAAAACAAACGAACGCTGAATCACGTCGACTATGAGATTAGATCAGCAGTGCATATGAAATCACCTTTTATTTAATAAAACCAGTTCTTTATTATAATGTATCGTTCTTTTTCTAGCTAACGGTCAATATTCATATACAGATCTTCAGAGTCACGGCTGTTGGTATTATGCACAGGTCAACAATAACATAAACTACAAGAACAAGCCATGTTTAGGTGTGTGCATGCATTATTATTATTTTCACCTTTGATTTTACTCTCACTGCTGAGGTCACTTTGTTAATAAAAGCAGCGGGCATCGTAAATAAATAGTTTCTTAACTTGACCATATTATTTGTTCACTACTGGTTGGTATCTGTGCCAAATACTGTCTAAATATGAGATAAAATAGTTGCCAAAATCAAAAGTGCACATCTCGCTAAACTTGAATGTACCTAGGGAGCCGTTCATAAAATACGTTAAGCTACAATCAACTTTTTTTGACCCCCTCCCCCCCTATTGTCACGCTGTGTCACACTTTCTGTGACCTCCCTGTAAATATTTCGTCACAAAAACTAAGACCCCCCCCTGAATATAATAAATTTCAATGGATAGTACACAAATTTTGAAAATTAAAAATATTTATTTAGTTTTTATATTAAAATTTGAATAAATTAATAAATATCTTTTATAACGAACAAATAAATAATAATTCTATTTAAATAAAAATTGGAAAAAAAGTATTTATTGAAAAAATATTAATTTAAAATATTTTAATGAACAGCGAACGTCACGTTGCCGTAGACCCCCCGTCCCCCTAGTCACATCTTGTCACACTCAGCAAGACCCCCCCCCCTTGTATGCGAACGTATTTTATGAATGGCCCCTAGGTATATGACAGAAAAATACAATAAGTAGAGACAATATTAAAAAAATAAAAATAAATGTCAATGTAAAGCTGTAAAAAAACTTGTCAAGTGCGAGTCGAACTCGCGAGAAGAGGGTTCCGTACTATTCCGGTTTCCATGAGTACTTTAAGACTTAAGATTTTCGTTTCAATTTTCCCGTAAACTATGGGTGAGACCCGACATTATCTTTTTTTTTTTTAATTTTAGGCGCTGTAGTTTCGGAGATAAGGGGGGAATGATCAATTGTTGATCTATTTTCTTAAATAACTTTAAAACTATTTATTTTAAAATTGTAAAAAAAATATATTTAAGACCCTTACCACACGGTACAGTTTGTAAAGCTTTTTTTTTAATTTCCAAATTATTTACCCCCCAAAAATTTCCCTCATGTTCAAAATTCATTTATTTACCTACGTTAACTTTGTGACACCGACCCTTAAGCAACAAAATCTGGATCTGGGTGCAACACCATCAACCAAACATAGTTTTGGGAAGTTACTATTTGTAACTTCCCAAAACTACGTTTGGTTGATGGTGTTGTACCCAGATCCAGATTTTGTTGCTTAAGGTGTTGGTGTCACAAAGTTATCCCTGCAGTCACAAAGTAGCCCCGGTTTACGGTATACAAAATTATCTCCACAAAAAAGTTTGAATACTTTAAATGATATCGGATCGACTTAAGATTTGTTTTAAAAGTTCTTATTTTTTTAAACTGATTTGTTTGGCATGACTAGGTGAGGAAAGTGAAAAACCGGTGGTTAACCATATAATGTTTCTAAAATCAAGCCACACTCCACAGTAGTTTAGACAACCTTAATAATTAGTAACACGTCTGGATAAAGTTAAAAATAATAAAAAAACTTAAAAAAAAATATTAACCTCCTTCAAAAAAAATCACTAAAAAGATGAAAATAATGAAATTTTGAGGTCGAAGCTAATTTCATTACAAAAACTTTTAATTACATATCTACTTTTATTAAATAGGCGCCGACCTCAAAATTTCATTATTTTCATCTTTTTAGTGATTTTTTTGAAGGAGGTTAATATTTTTTTTTAAGTTTTTTTATTTTTTACTTTTTAGTGGTGGATTTGATTTCGCACATTTTTAAGATTTACCTCGATTTCTCTAGGGTTCCATCATCAGATCCTGACCTGATGACCATGAGATCACCTGGGATGTATACCCTTTCAAACAAAAAAATAATTTTCCAAATCGGTTCAGGCGTCTTCGAGTGATCGGGGAACATACATAAAAAATAAAAAAAAAAAGATTCCCACGAATTGAGAACTTCCTCCTTTTTTTGAAGTCGATTAAAAATAAAAAACACTTTGGACTTTAACTAGTCAACTCTACATTTGGCCGAATTCGGATTGGTCCCAAATAATGGTTCCAAGGATATTTGCATTTTATATACATATTCGAAATGAGTTTGTTATTTTCTAACTTCAGCCGTGTTAATTCACTCATACGACTGCCTAAAAACACCCGAATCAAAGTCGTAACTATTTCATGTGGTTGTTCTGCACATTGACTAGTTAATCTCAAAAGTATCCACACTCCGGACTTCAACTGCACCATATTGCAACTACCGTAGTCACTAGTGGATGCTACATAGTTGAGTCTTCGTCTCATATTGTCTATACAGTAATAAAATGTGTATAAGTTATAAAGAATAGGAAATGGTTTATCTGCCATTTCTTCTTTTATATCTGTTTTGTTGATGTATAGAAATACATAAAATAATGCCACTACTTATTATGTTTAAACAAACAGTGTCCGATTGCCAAAGACTAACTATACAACATTATTTAATTGCCTAATTAAGAAGCTATTTGTGTCAATTTATCAGATTTTTTTTGTAAATCTTTACACAATTTGTCAATTTCTTAAAGAATTATACAAAAAAAAATACTTTCTTAATTTATAATATACTAGCCGCTACCCGTTGCTCTGCACGTGATTGAGATGAATCAATGTTTTTAGCCCGCTAGGCAGCGACAACATTAGTGGAGCAAATAATTTAATACGAGTAAGATTTTTTGCATCAGAAATCTTCACGAGGGCGCAAACTATTCACCAAAATTTCATCGCTATCGGATGCATGGTATAGGAACGCATAGGACACGAACAAACGTTCATTTTTAGAGTTTCGTACCTGAAAAGGAAAAAACGAAACCCTTATAGGATCACTCACGTGTCTGCCTGTCCGTCTGTCTGTCTTAGCCAATTTGCTCCGAAACTCCGAAAATTGAGTTGAAATTTGGAACACGGATGTAGGTCGGTGACCCAAAGACGGACGTGTAACGTAAATAAATGAATTTTAAACAGGGGAGCCACTTTTGAGAGATAAATTAGAAAAATACAGTTTTGTGAACTATATCGCGTGACATATCAAATGAAAGAACTTGTTGCGACAATCTCAAATATATTTTTTTTATAATTTTAAGATAAATAGTTTTGAAGTTATTTAAGAAAATAGGCGAAAATTGACCACTCCCCCCTTTATCTCTACAATTTGAAAAAAATACGGAATGTCGGGTCTCACCCATAGTTTACAGGAAAACCTAAACGAAAATCTTACGTACCTATTAAAATACTCGCGGAAAGCGGAATAGTACGGAATTCCTGTTCTTGCGATTTTGACTCGCACTTCATCGGTTTTTTATATATTAGATTTGTGAACGCATTACTATAAATTGTAGACATTTTCTATTATTCATTGGAAAAAATTACTGCATTCATGTTAATATTTAGTATTTAGTATTACTTTATTGAATATAGAATGTAGATCATACAAAGTATGTTACATAAGCCAAGAAAAACAATAAATTTACGAAGAGTTTAAAAATTCCTCAATGATGTAGTACGCGTTTTTACATAAGAGTTTCTTTACAGAATTTTTTAAAGCTTTTGTTTCCATACATTTAAAATGATCTGGAATTTTATTATACAGCTTGGGTGCAAAAAAGTTTATAGAAAATTCTGATTTTTTTTAGTCTTAAATAATCAATTATTAAGTGATGCCTATTCCTTGTTGTATAATTGTGCAAATTCGAGTGAACATCGTAGTTTTTATTATTTGTCTTAAGGAAAATTAATTCATAGTGCAGTTAAACAGTAAATTAACAATTTATTTCGATTATAATTGTCACAAGAAACGTTTAGTATCAATCATACAAGAATATATTTTTAAGTAAGACAATTATGTTGGCGAATTCCAAGAACTTCAAAATACGTAGATGTATATACATTTTTTTAAGAATTGAAACCGTTACTAATTGCTACTCTACAGTCAATACCGTGACAGTACAATCAAAATAATAAGTAAATACCGTGCCACCATCATGAATCCATAACGTTAAAATTTGGTCACCATGTCGATCATTGCGACAAGTATAATACACTATGTACATTATATACTCATAATGTCAAAGGATATATTTAAGAAAAAATTTAATTGTTGTGGTTTGTGCCTCTCCTTGTCTGGTTGTGCTCAATAAAGTCTTTAAATTTAGCAAATACCGCAATGAATTGGTATCCATGTGATAGAGAGACATAACGATAAACTGACACAAGATGACTGACTGAGAGAAAATGGTTACATGTTCCCAGTAATTAGACATTATATCGCATCCAAAATTATTACTATAATTCAATTATAAATCCCAGGCATTTGGATTAATAATACAAAACAATCGTGTTATTGTTAATCTTGCTACGTTTCGACTACTTTATTTAGTCTTCATTAACTAATTTGTATTTGTAATCATTTCAGCTCTGCCCGAAGAAGTTGAAATCATTTAACGAAACGTCGCAATTTTTTAATTTAGTTACCCTATATTAAATTTGATTTGTCCAATTTCCCGTTAAAAAATAAAAAAACCTTTATTTAGTCTTCGTCAGGCTCTGAAAAATACATATATATATATATATATATATATATATATATATATATACAAATTCAATTATACTATAATCAGTAAAAAATATATAAAAATTTTTGTAAATTATTACCATAACTAATAAATGAAATAATCAATCAAAAGATTTATGTTTAAAATTTCTGAACATTATTTAATTAATTCTAAATACAATGTGTGTTCAATATTATAAATTTTAAACATAAATCATTTGATTGATTATTTCATGTATTAGTTATGGTAATAATTTACAAAATTTTTTATATATTTTTTACTGATTATAGTATAATTGAATTTATATATATATATATATATATATATATATATATATATATATATATATATATATACAGGGTGTCTCACCGAACGTTGGCTAACATGGGTAACTTTGTTATTAGTGGAGATAGAAAGTCGGTTAAATGGGCAAAGTAGTGCAGAAAATTGGGCTCATTAACATCCCGTCGAAAAAACAATTGAATTTTGACACCCTATGAATTTATTCAGAAAATAGTGAAAATTGCCATTTATGAAAATTGGCCATAACTTTTTTATTTATGAAGATATTTGAAAATTTCATTAACCATTTTTTGATAACTTTTTAAGGTCTTTTCAGTGGCGTAGGTTTAATTTTTTTATTTCCACTACATAATGAGATATTGACATGAACTTTGGTTTTTCTTATGGACGGCATTTTTGATTTTCAGATATTCGAATTCTACTTATTTTTCTGAATAATTTGACATAGCATATCCTATATCTAAACCAATCAGAAGCTACAAAACTGACAAAAATAGCTTTTTGGCGTTATCAAAGTGTGCCGTGTAAAACGAAATTTGTTGAAACAAATACATATCGACAGATTAACAATCTGTCGAGCGATCGCTACAGTTTTGCCAATTCATTTTGTTTGATTTATTCTCTAAGATAATGGCTCAAGCGTTCTCATATTTGGAGAAACAGGATATTTTTGCGCATACATTCAGCGTAACAAAAATACCACGTGGACTCAAGCAGAATACTGGAACCTTTATCCAGAAAGGCGACAGCCTTATTTAATAACTTTTAGGAACTTTTCTCCATTAATTTCAACGTTTGCTAAACCTAATTCTTCTGCACAGTGTTGAATGTTGCCTTTTTTCTTTGAAAATGAACCGTATACCTTTAAATTTCTATTTAAGTTCCTAAAAGTTATTGAATAAGGCTGTCACCTTTCTGGATAAAGGTTCAAGTATTGTGCTTGAGCCCACGTGGTATTTTTGTTACGCTGAATGTATGCGCAAAAATAGCCTGTTTCTCCAAATTTGAGAATGCTTGAGCCATCTTACAGAGTAAATCAAACAAAATGAATTGGCAAAACTGTAGCGATCGCTCGACAGATTGTTAACCTGTCGATATGTATTTGTTTCAACAAATTTCGTTTTACACGGCACACTTTGATAACGCCAAAAAGCTATTTTTGTCAGTTTTGTAGCTTCTGATTGGTTTAGATATAGGATATGCTATGTCAAATTATTCAGAAAAATAAGTAGAATTCGAATATCTGAAAATCAAAAATGCCGTCCATAAGAAAAACCAAAGTTCATGTCAATATCTCATTATGTAGTGGAAATAAAAAAATTAAACCTACGCCACTGAAAAGACCTTAAAAAGTTATCAAAAAATGGTTAATGAAATTTTCAAATATCTTCATAAATAAAAAAGTTATGGCCAGTTTTCATAAATGGCAATTTTCACTATTTTCTGAATAAATTCATAGGGTGTCAAAATTCAATTGTTTTTTCGACGGGATGTTAATGAGCCCAATTTTCTGCACTACTTTGCCCATTTAACCGTCTTTCTATCTCCACTAATAACAAAGTTACCCATGTTAGCCAACGTTCGGTGAGACACCCTGTATATATATATAAGTATTTTTCAGAGCCTGACGAAGACTAAATAAAGTAGTCGAAACGTAGCAAGATTAACAATAACACGATTGTTTTGTATTATTAATCCAAATACTTGAGATTTATTATTGAATTATAGTTCCCAGTAATATTAACTTTAAGCTGCAATTCAAAATACAGCATCATTACATGACAATAACATTTGTACAATTTTAAATTTGTATAATTTGAGTATTTCATGTATTTTTGAATATCAAAATGTATGTGTCATCGATATACATATATTTTTGAACTTATTATTTATTTCTTATATTACGAAAACTTTTATATACCTGTTTTAATTGAATTGTATGCTCCAAAATGATCAATGATTGCGATACTTTGTCAATCTAGAGAATTTAGTGCTAATATGCAAGACCAAGACTAGAACTATTTGAGCAAGAACAAGACCAAGACTGAATAAACAAGACCAAGACTATTTCAGCCTTGCTCTTATTCTAGCTTTGCTCATCACTAAATACAGGTTGGCGCTAAAAAAGCGAACGGTTGTTAAGAAAATTATACATTTGAAAAATGTTTAATTAAATTCAAAATGAAACAAAGAAATTTACGCGAAGCTATTTGTAAAACACCATTGCTTTCAAATGTCTCCCATTTTCTGTCTCGGAAAATCTTGCTCTCTTTAGAGCGTTATTGGTTAAAACCGTTCTGCAATAGCTGTCCATTAAATGCTGAATGATCTCTCTCCCAAAAGTAAGAATCTAGGATCGCAAAATTTGGCGAATAAGAAGGTCAGTTAAATGCCGAATTTCTGGAAATCAACTTTTCGTCAAAAGTCTTAAAAAAGTTTGGTCAGTATAGATATTAAAAATTAAAATTATGCCAAAGTTTTAATCTCGCTTTTTTAATGTTACATGGCGACTCCATAATATACACCCTCTTTGGTGTAACAAAGTGATTGTTGTATTTAGACAGAGAACGTTATTTGTATTCATCAAACCTTGAGATACACTTGATTTGATTCTTGAAAAGAAATATTAAATAAAGTGTACCTATATATCGAAAACTAATTCAAATGTTCATAATATAACATTTTAGGCCAGGCAACAGAAGCGATCACCCCAAGTTCTAATTACGACACTGAAAAGAATTTTAAAAATGAGCAAAAATATTTTATTCCCGTGAAAAAAAACATTTAAATATTGCAAAATTCCAATTGTTAATTCAAAAACGAATGCGCCCATGTTTCGGCGTTCTTTTTTTAAAGTTATATGGACCTAGTGTCAATTCATATTTTCAATTATAATCTCTAAAAATATTATTTGTTTTCCCACATGCTTATAATGATAACAATACAAATCTGTATTTCATTCTTTCATGACTTTCGCGGTTTACCACTTCCCGAACCACACAAAAAATATGTTCACGACAACTGAAATAGCATATTTTATTTTTTATTTTCCGATTAGATAAATTTTATACAGTAGACTCTCTCTAAGACAGCACTTCTATTCCTACCTCTCGTGCACCTTGCTGCTTTAGACCGTTACGACTTTCGTGCCATAAAAAATATATAAGTTGAATTTCGCAGTATGTTTGATTTGGATTAGGAAGAAATAAAGAGAACGGCTCCAGTTTAATTTGCATTTTTTTTTTCGTCAACAGTTAGTCTCCTATAGGTTTTGTGATAGGCCTTTTTTACAATAAAAAAGTAATTACGTTTTTAAAAGATGATTTCTTTAATATTTTTCACCACTTTTTCCCGGAAAAAGAGTAAATTATTATAACATATTATCAAGTATGCTATGTGGCAATTTATTATAGTTCTGGATTATAATAAGTATATACGGCAGGTGACTCAAAAGTATAATAAAAAAAAACCCGGGTCGCAGTGCCATAACCCTGCCGACAATATAGTGTATTTGCTAATTCAGGCAGTGTTGCTTTATTATGCGAACTTAAGTTGCTTTTTGGGCAAAATAAAAAATTTGATTCCTTAATACACCCCTTAAAATAACATTTTTAGTCTTAATTGCAATATTATTATCAATCGAACCACTACGCCAAATTATATACAACTTTCAGTAAATAATTCACTATCTGCAAAGTAGTGTTTTCATAAAATTTTTAAATCCGGCCCTGTCGGGCCGATTTTATTAAAATTTTAGGGCCACATTTTAATTACTGCCAGAGGGTTAAATTTCAATTTTGAAACGTTTCGGAGATTTTTTTCGGTATTTTGGAGCCTAAAAACATTTTTCAACCCCTAAAAACTACCCTTAGAATGGCCCGATTACGCCTATTTTAAATAGGCATCTTGCGGTGATGGATTTCAACACGTAGGCCAAATTTAGTTGAAATCAATTAACTCTTTCGAAAGTTATTGCCCGCACATATATATATATATATATATATATATATATATAAACATTTTTAAAAATGGTGCCAATGTGTTTAGGAGGTTATGAAACGTCGAGAAATTTTGGTCCGACCCCTAGGTCCCGCCATCCGACCGACGCCAATAGTGTATGTTGCCATATAGCAAATACACTAATAAAAGAATATTTTGAGCATCGAAACAATAACAATTTGTTGTAAAATATACTAAAACTAAGATCACATCGCCGTTTATTTAACTCAAGGTCGTATTTCAACACTAAGAAGGTCGCGAGACGCAGCTTACTTTACTGCACCACTCTCTATAATATAAATTGACTGATTTATATGCATCATCACGATACCTTCTGGAACTATTAGACCTCCAGACTTGAAATTTGGCAGACATGTTTCTTTTGTTGAGTAGAGATACTCAAATAGTCTTCTAAGGTGTGGAAAGGAGGGAAGTACAGGGGTGTCAATGATTAACACACTAATTTTTAAAATACAGTTTCTATGGACTGAAAATGTAACTATTAGGTCTTGATGAAGAATCCACTATTGTTGTTGCCGTGTATCATTACAATCGCGGGTGGAGCCGCAGGGAGCGACTAGTACAATATTGATTTTTCTTTCTCTCCATATAACGACAACTCTTTATAACGTCAGAAAATGCGCAGTCCCTTCAGCGTCGCTATATAGAGTTTACACTGTATTTTTGCCTATAATTAAGAAGTTAAAAATGCTTCAAGGTTCGTTTTTATGCGTTTAATGTAAACTTCAAAAATTAGTGCCTGTCTGCTTTGTGTGCATATTTGAAATTTGAAAATTGGAATACTGGATCGCTTATATATACGCAGTGAAGAATCCTTATCAATATGTAATAATATGTGCTATCATTTGTCAACATGTAAACAGTAATGGAGTCATGAATTATCACAAGTATCAATGCCAATACATAATCATAATAATGCTCTATAGGTACTAGCTACATCATTTTATAACAAAATATAACTCGGCTATCAGCGTCACTAATGTGACGTCACACTGAATCTAAGCAAGGACATTTTCAAGTTGTCTTTCAGTGAAAATGACTTTTTTACGGTAATTACTCTATGCATGTTAGATATATTACACAGAATTATTCCATGTAACATTTAATGGGTTTTTACACATTATGAGAGTACGTGTATGATTTAAAATATTCACAAATATATCCGAGGTCACAAAGAGAAACCGTTTATGTCGCATTTTAGTTTCTGTTTTATGATGTGTCAAACTCAATATCTTTACTGAAAATTGTTTCGTGAAATGTCATCAAAATGATGCAAAGCTTCAACGTTAGCTATATTCTAGCCTCCTCGGTAAGCTCTTTTGAGGTTATAGTAGCAGTTATAGTATTCGAATCTTTAGATTTAGAGTTCAGCGAGTTCAACTTTTTTTTTCAAGTTCTTATTTAACTTGCTCTGTTTATCCGTTAGTCAATTTGGTTCAAAATGTTTCATTACATATTATAAGAAGTGTTTGGTATATTTAAATAAATCCGCAAAGATGAGGCCCTTCAGAGAGTTAAAAATTATTTATTTACGCCGTTAAATAAATTTCGTTTGAGAACAGCCTCGGTAGCGTTTGTGGTGCTTATGTGGTAGAACCACAATTATAGATGTGGTAGAAATGTGTATTGATCACAGGGGAAATAAAAAAAAAATTATTTTAGGTATAATAAAATAGCTGGATCATTAAGTGAATTGGGTCAACAAATGATTAATTCCAAATCTTCTTGGTTTTCGGACTTGCAGACCGTGCTCCGTTGGTTTTTCTTCCTGACATTTCGTGTACAACTACGATAGACATTATCAAGGGTGGAATGGCAGCGAGTTCACAGGCAAGTGTGTTCTCCCTTTTTTGTGCTCAGCATGTTAGTGTTCTCTCGCCCGCTGCTACATCACCTTTGATAAGGTCTACCACAGCTGTAGATAAAACGTCAGGTGGTATGAACCTGGGCCTACATGGCCGGAAAATTTAGAACAACACCCACCGTAAGAGCCTACAAACTTGGATAAATTATAAATTTTTATTATTAACGAAAATCTGCCATAAGTTGTTTTGTCTCAGTGCTCATTTTAAAATCATCATTTGCTTTATATTAGCCTCGCGTATTTGCACATAAACATGTTCTCGGTGACTAGAAATCTGTTTAAGCTACTTATTGGTATAAAAATTCAATAAATTTTCCGGAAAAACTAAGTATTCCTTCCTTTTTGTCGTATCTCTCTTCACAAACGATGATAGGTTAAAAAACGCCATATTTGAAAATTCAACAATTCTTTTATAATTATTTAACAAATTGGTATGTCTTAAAAATATTCTCCAATTCCTATCGAGCAGAATTGAATGGCACCAAAAAGTATTTTTTCCGAGAACCGGGAAATAAACAGAAGTGATTTGACCAATTGCACTTGGCTATTAAGAATTTTCATAGTGTCTAATAGCATAAATAATAAAACTGGAACTACTATTCGACAACAAATATCTACACCCGATCTGATATATTTTAAGAAAACGTTTTAAAATACTTTATAAATACATTCGTGTTTTTAGTACAAAAATGCATTTTCACAGCTGTTTCTACAAGCTTGACATATTACGTGGATTCCAGACCAGTTTCTTTACGTGTTTATTCTTTATTTTATGCTAGTTACGAACCAAACGATAATAATTATTTTTATAACTCTCTTAATGCATAGCTCCAACACCTGTTTCAATAGTAATGTCAGAAACAGCTGTTCCATGCTTTGCCATTATGTTATTTTAGGTGTATAGCAGCATGAATTATTTGTAAGGTTTTACTTAGTATTTAAAAATGCTAATTATAATATTCAACAAATAGCCAATTAGGAGATTCCATTATAATAGGTGTGTTTGATGTCGTGTTTCAGTGTAAAAAACTTTTGATACTATTGCGTTTGTCATACATAAGTGTAAGATACACTGACCTGTTTGATATTTCAGTGTCGGACTAAAAGTGTAGACACTAGCACTTCCTACTTTTGACCGTAATGCAACGTGATACATGTCTTAATTTGACAATTGTATTTTTGGTAAACCTAACATACAATTTTTATGTGTAAATATCACTGAGTTATTTACAGTCTGCACTACAATAATATACCAAACACAACTAGCTTCTATTTTTATTAAAAACAACACAATATTATTTTTTTAAAAAGCCAGGTCTCATGTATTGTCATTAATAAAAGCTAGTCGCGCCAGATTTGTTTAACAATATCGATATGATGGCAAAACTATAACTACTCGTTGCGAGAGTCTCACCGATATTTTTGGAAAAATAAAAAAAGATAATGAAATAATTATTATTTTATTTGTTCTTTTGATCCACATGAAAATGATACATTATGTTTGTGCCAAAAAAATTGACTTCTTAAAGAAGTTCTTTGACCAAAATCATGACCACAGTAAAAAATCCAAAAACAAAAATAAACGCACATATACTGTAAGTGATATAATTTAAAAAAACGATAAAGTATTTACTAATGAAAATCTCTACTTTTTTAAAATAATGACGTAAAATATCTTAACGAGTTTAAATGTAGTCGACCAGGAGAAAAAATAATAATGTGCGTCGTTTGTAACATAAAAAAGTGATAAAACTCTCGACCTTATTTTTGAGCAAAATAATTCAACTAAGGTAAAAGTACCAATGCCCGTCAGTGACCCAATGATCGTCACAAAACGACAATTTTGCCTAATATTAAGCATCTGAGGACAACTAGCGTTTAACTCATTATTTAGGTTTAAATTTCAAAATCTAAACATTTTGTTTGTTAAAATAGGTTACTATATTGCTAGCGGCAGTATAGTTTTAAAATTGTTCAAAAATCAGTGTTGTCGAAAGATACGATTTGACGTCATTACGTAGTGGTTTGGTTAAGGTAAGTGCTTACTTTGTTCCCGACACTACACTTTGCATACACTATATATTAAAAGTGTTATTGATTAATTGTGTTATTAGGACATTGATGAGGATATTTTTAATACAATTTTGAGGATAGTCCTTCAAAAACATAATAATTTTACTATGACGGACACTGATACATCATAAACGCCGTCACGGACCAATTACCGTCACTACCGACGATTACTGGGACAAATGCATTTTAAGTTTAATCTCGCATATTTCTTATTTTCAACACAATAACTATAGATACTAATACACTACCGTGATTATTAAATTTCAAACTTTACGAGGACCAGTAATCGTCATACTATTTTATTATTGGTTTATTAAGCAAACAAACTTGAAATACTATGACGAATATAGGGACTAACATATTCATCACATGTTAGTCCCTATGTTCGTCATAGCATTTCAAGTTTTTTTGCTTAATAAATCATTCATAAAGTAGTATGTCTGGAAATGGTAACAAAATGATTAAAATATTCTGAAGATGATATGCGTACCGCTCTTTTGGCTGTAGCAAAAAGTATGTTAGTCTATTCAGCCGCAAAGACTGACAAAGTACCAAGAATGACATTATCGGATAAGGCAAAAACACCAGTCAGTATAAAAATGGGACCACCTTAAATTTTATCAAGTGAAGAAGAAATGTTCCTAGAAAGGTGAATCCTCCATCTAGTATCCATGTGTTTTCCAATAAGAAAAGAGCAACTTCGAGATTGTGTACATATATTATCAAAGTAATTGAGAAAGCAAGATACATTTATAAATGGTAGATTTGGTCGCTCATTGGTATAAGGCATTCTTAACACGCCATGTCCTGATTTCGTAAGTAAGATTTGTGAAGGTGAATTTGAACAAGATATGACACAGTGCTTATCCAGCAAATGCCGGGTAACTGATGTGTGTGCTAATGTATCTATGAGTGCAAACAAGTTTTATGCTCATCTTGTAAGTAGCATGTTTTTAGCAAACCCTTCTCAACTGACGGATATTCGAGCACTTCTATGACGAATACTAATGTAGGTGTAATTTGGGTGTGACGATTACTAGGCCAAACGGTAGTATTTTGTTATTTTCTTTATTGTTTTATTTTTGAAGCAATTTAGTGCAATAAATTTGTATTTAACATAAAATACAAATTTCAACGACAATAAACCCAAGTTTTTGAAATTTTGACACGCGAAATACATGTGATGCAACAAATATGAAGTCGCGGTTTCCCTTAAACTGACGAACACTGGTACTTTTACCTTAGTTGTGGTGAGTCTTAGTTGGTGGAGTACTATAAGTCGGGCGTAAGAGGCTATGGCAGTCTGTGCCTGGTTTAATTGGTGCGATTTTTTAATTATAATGAACGTTTGACAGTTGGGAAAAAGGTCTCAAGACCTATATTACTCTCACTCTCACTTCCGTCTCGCCTAGTCACATTTTTACCAATGGCCGTGTTCGTTGGCATATTTTTTATGCATTTGCGCATGCGCTTTCATGCAAATGCATCCAATTTTATTTATTGCGCATGCGCAATAAATAAAATTGGACGCATTTACATGAAACCGCATGCGCAAATGGACCAAAAATATGCCAACGAACACGACCATTGTTTTAACGCCCTGCCTACAGTATTCTAGAGTAGTATTGTTTTATAAAGTGGCGAGAATGAGAGAGATATTGTAGATTATAGAGTATAGACGCTCAACGTACAATCTCTCTCTCTCTCTCTGTCGCCACTCTCTTTAGAAAACAATCGAGCTCTACTAGCCTTGGTGGTGAGTATCGGTGAAAAATTAAATGTATAGATTACAATAATAAATAGCGTTAGGCAATGCCTGCTTTCTACTATTTATTACTGTAATCTATACCTCTAACTTTTCACCGATATTCGATCAAAACTTCGTGCATTTCCTACTTTCCTTGAAGTGTTTGCATTAATAAACCGCCCTAAATATAGACACGGCTTCATGTAAAATAGAAAGCAACAACAATGTACACAATATTATATTGTTTACGTAATAATGAGTATGTAACATAAGTAATATCGGATCGGAATCATTGAGCCATATTGCCGATATTGACTTTCGTCTATAGCGTAACTTTATGCACAATGCACCGAATTTCATAACTTGCAGTGCTATGTATTTCATAATTTCAACTGAGACATTGTGCTAACAAAGATATATTCTATATTATTAATAAACCGTCAAGATAAAGTGCCTGTATTTACAACTCTCGAAATACAATCATAAAATTTAATGAGAATTTGCAAACATAAAATTTATTATTAGTAAGCGTTTTAAAAATAATTTTCCATGATACATCACGGAAAAACTTCAATATTTATCTTTTTTTTCGCTTTACTTTGATGATGTGTGGATTTAAATAAAAACTCGTTTATTTGTTCGTATTTAATAAAATAGTCAGGGTATTATCATAAAATATGCTATAGGGATGCAGAACCCCTTCATTTTTGGAATCTGGTAATTGAACTGATCACATAATTTCTTCCCGATAATTAGTTGTAACTCGTATAATTTCCAGACGCTCGATAATGTGTTTATACCTAAATTACTCCATAAAACGTTGATAAATATGTTATTGCAATAAACAGAAGCATTTAATATGAATTTGAGCAGGATGTAAGAAACTAATTAAAAGTTAAATTCTAATAGTCTGGTAATTATCTGTGTGTAGACCGATTCAAAGCTTTTGGAAACGAGTATCTGATTCCGTTTGGGTAGGCGAATATTCGCCGTCATTTTTAGTTATTAGCAACAAAGTGACTTTAAAGGACTTGTGTCTCATTTAGATCGTTAACAATTTATGAAACTTTATGAATAGACGAATTTTCTCTTATATAATTAAAGAATAGAAACCACTTAAACTAAATTTAACGGTTCAAAAGTCAAACAAAACTTTTGTAAAATACAAAGTGGCTCACAAAAAAGTATCAAATTCGATGGCCACTTTTTTTAATGAATTAATGATTCCTAAACATTTTTGAGTATACGTTTAAATTACTAGATGTATGTCTTTTTGATGACTTCTGACAATTAGTGCTTAAAGTTGAATACATTATACAGTCGACAGTGTTCAATGAAACGTTGTACGAAGATTTTTTTGGAAAAAGTATCTTATATCTAAAGTATATCATTTTCATTTTACTGCACTATGAATGAGAACCTACAATTTATATTAGAACAACCCTAAATATATGACACGACAAAAATATCGTACAGAGTTTCGAGTCGTTAAACGAAATAAAAAATTGCGCGCTGGTAATTAAAGTTATAAAACATTTAGCAGTATCCATATTATATTTGAGCCACCTTTTAGTATACATAAGTATAAATCCAAACCTATTAATACTATTCGTAATTTTCCACGTTTCCATTAACTTTGAACAAGATCACAAATCACATTATTTTAAACAAAACACAGCACTGGTGCGTTATCAGCACTTCGACACATTACATCACATCACATGGTCAGCACAATCATCAATTCACCTGTTTCTCTAATAACACACACATTATACATACAGTATAGATATCACAATAATGTATATAATCTTTGCACAGGTAATAATGAGTGTACTGAGAGTTGGAGTACCTCTATAGATACATAGACACTAGTCACCGGTGGACTAAGCCAAACACTACAGTGTACCGATTGTACAACATAACACTTGACTGTGTGAACATGTGATAGGGATTGATCAATTTATCGATCAACGATTGTGACTGATCGAAAATGTTATGATTAATTTCAATTATAGTATCACCTCTTTTAAATAATGCAAGTAGATTAGACAGGAAGTGAGGCATAAGATAACAATTTAGGATTTGCTCTCTTTAATGATCTACGTTTCGGCAACAATTTGTGCCTTCTTCAGGATCTACAAACATGTAAATGTAAATGTAATTCTAACTTACTGTACATTTTTGTAGATCCAGAAGAAGGCACAGATTGTTGCCGAAGCGTAGATCATTAAAGAGAGCAAATACTAAATTGTTATCTTATGCCTCACTTCCTGTCTAATCTACTTAAAAATGTTATGGAGTACTTTCAATCGAAATCATACAAATCTGAGACTGGTCGAAAGCAAATATGACCAAAAACCATACACTTTTCGTCCTTTTCCATAACGTAAGAAATGGCAGGTCTTGCTTTTTTATAGTTTGTGACTGTACTTAACACAAAAATTCCTTGTGAGGTCAAAGCGTTGAAAACAAGCTGCCCATATAAGGCGATTTTTTGTCGCTATATCACTTTTTTTTTTAATTTTCATGGAACCAGTTACCGGTCCTAAACAAGAGAGTACTGTAGTTGAAAAACACTATTAAAATAAAAAAATACTAATAGAAAAGGCACTAAATGGTTTTTTGGTTTCTTATGGATTTCCAACATAGAAAGCATTCTCAAACAAATTGATTTGGTAATAACTTTAGTTTTCGATCATATAATAATTACAGTTTTATACATACAGAGGCAGTCTAATCTCGTTAAAAACTCCCTGTCTTGTAGATTGTACTTACACAAAAACAAATGATTGATCTATATAAAAAAAGATCATTTCTCAAACTAAATTTTGATCGATTTGCGTGGAAAAATACTTGTATATCACAGTTTAAAAACTCGTTTCAATGGATCAATTAATTTTCGGTTAGAATCGTTTTAAAATTCTACAATGCTTTTCCTATGGACAAACACGAGTAATCATGTTCTAAGGTTATTGTCAAATCAAATTTTCTAACAAAGCATTTTGCAGCCAAGCAACGTCGGGTACCTAATATATTAACTAACATTTTGATCAGGAAGAAGCTTTCGTAAAACGTATTAATTTTAAAATAATTATTTTTATTTTCGAAATTCAAGTAATATTTTTATAAAAATGTTGGTAAAAAATTCATCGCAGATCTATATAGACTCGAAACTAATATACTCTTCCCTAAGTAATTTATGAACACTAAAACTAAACACAGAAAATACACTTTATCAATGAAGTTTGTTCATACTTTCCGGCTAATAACTGTTTTCATATATTGACGCTAATAACCTCAGCTATCTGCAATCTATCTATCTTTTCACACATCTGTAAAATTTGGTTTTTTCTTCTTCATAAATTTTTCATACGCGAAACATATTTATTTCAATAAGAGTTTATTGACTGAAAAAAATGCACACGAGTTGTCAGTTATCTTCATTTCTCTAATTATAAATAAATATAGTCGTTATTCATCTTCAAAGTTCAATTCCAGATATATGTTATAATAATATAATAACATATATCTGGAATTTAAGTTTAAATTGATTTATTTTCATTATTCCAATTACCCGTGATCCTGTTTTCTATAGTCGTTATTATTATGAATAGGTTTTTTAATGTATTTTTCCTAATTGTAAACATTAGATTTTGTAGTACCCATTATTGTCAAAAAAAAAACCCGGGTCGCAGTGCCAAATTCCTGCCGACAATATAGTGTATTTGCTTATACAGGCAGTGCGTGTGGCTTTATTATGCGAACTTAAGTTGGTTTTTGGGCAAAATAAAAAAAAATTGACTACTTAATACACCCCTTAAAATAACATTTTTTTTCTTAATTGAAATATTATTATCAATCGAACCACTATACCAAATTATATACACCTTTCAGTAAATAATTCACTAACTGCAAACTAATGTTTTCATAAAATTTGCAAATGCGGTCCTGTCGGGCCGATTTTTTTAAAATTTTAGGGACACTTTTTAATTACTACCAGAGGGTTAAATTTCAATTTTGAAACGATTCGGAGAATTTTTTCGGTATTTTGGGGCCCAAAAACATATTTCAACCCCTAAAAACTACCCTTAAAATGGCCCGATTAGGCCCATTTTAAATAGGCTTCTTGCGGTGATGGATTTCAACGCGTGTGCCAAATTTAGTTGAAATCAATTAACTCTTTCGAAAGTTATTGCCCGCACACACACACACACACAATATATATATATATATATATATATATATATATATATATATATATATATATATATATATATATATATATATATATATATATATATATAAATATATATATATACATATATATATAAACATTTTTAAAAATGGTGCCAAAGTGTTTAGGAGGTTATGAAACGTCGAGAAATTTTGGTCCGATCCCTAGGTCCCGCCATCCGACCGACGCCAATAGTGTATGCTGCCATATGGCAAATACACTAAAAAGCGCGCGGGTAAAAGTGTTTAACTGGAACCGTCATGTAAACTACTACGTACTTTTGTTTTATATTATGACAACAAAACTCTTTTATATAAAAAAAAACATAGTAGTTAGCCCATCCTTGATACTTGGCTGCCATATCATGATATCACACACACACACACACACACACACAAACATGCACGTATATATTAAAGCGGTGCGTACTGTTATTATATGCACGTAAGATAAGATAGATTGTAGGTGAGGTGAAAACCGCGACAGGTTGAGGTGCCTGCCTCGATTGCACTAGACCGTTGAGGATCGCAGACATAGATCACGATATTATTGTAACCATAGAGGTATCGTAACAGAGAAAGCTTATTTTAAAAAACACGTTATACAGTACCACCAGCGTTGTCACACGTCCCGATTTTGGCGGGACGTCCCGATTTTTTAATCAAAATTAAATATCCCGCGCGGGACTGGCTCCGTCCCGCTTTTCGGAGATAACTCGACCGTGCGTAAATAATTATTCTCTTATTGTAAGTTGCAATTTGTAACACTCACTCCTCAGACTGATGTTTGAAACGCCATATTTTTCTAATGAATAAAACTTTTTGATTTTGATTTCTGTTTTTTCTATTTATTTTTTTTTTTTTATTTAGAAGACGAATAAGTAAGACAACTATTTAACGATAAGGTAAATCTGATTTAAAATGTCATATTTTTTTTAAAATACATTTTCTATGGCTATTTTTGCTATCTATTGTCACGTAAACGTAATTTGAACTCAAATAAAAAGATAAATATTTAAAAACTTCTAATTATATACGTTTTTTTACTACGTCCCGCTTTCGACGAAAGAATCCCGCTTTTTTCACTCAAAAAGTTCCAAAATCCCGACTTTTCAAAAAAAAAAATCTGGCAACGCTGAGTACCACCGACCTCTGCGTTTATATCAATTTTGGGGGAAACTTTAATCAAAATAGAAAAAAAGATGCCACTAAAAACATTTCATGTGAAGTTGGCTACCAAATGTTTTTGGTTGGATTTCATTTCTTTTTAGCAGGCGCCCTAGAATATTTTTTTCACTATTTTTCATCATCAATGAAGATTTGTAGACCACTTTTGCACATTTGGCACATTTGAACCCCCTATACGAGGGTGTTCAAAGGGAAAGTTTCCGATTTCTAAATGTTTCCGTTGTTTATATGCAAATCTTAACCTACGTATCGAATTTCAGCCTTCTAGGACTTCAGGAAGTACCCTAGAGGTTTTTATGATGATCAGTCAGTGAGTGAGTCAGTCACGAAATCGACGTATTTCAGATGTCAATCAATCTGAAACCATAAAAACTAGATAATTGATACATGGCGTGTTTGATAAATCTACTAAGAACAATTTTATCCTGGAAATTTCAAATTTCTAGCATTATCCAGACCGAAGCTATGACGGTTCAAAATTACGCCGAAACGCTTCCAGAAAAGGTAGGTATTGCCTAGTTTTCTTTGGCTCATCTTGGCGGGGACACTTCGTGCCCCCAGATAAAGAAATGCAAAATGAACATTTAAAAAAAATAAAAATGTATATACGCGCGTCGACAGTTTACAATTTAGGTCCTTGATGTGAGACAAACGCTTCACGATTGGGACGTCTTATCCAACACGGACCAGGGTAGCATATGTTCTTGAAGATGCCCATGTTATTTAACGGAGTTACGCACACTACACCAGCACTTGCAACCAGCAACGACCGTAAGTCGATCGTCTACAATTCTGTTAAAATAAGTATATTGCCACCAGATGGCGACATTTGTTTTATTCTATTCTATTCTATTCAGAGACTTCAGCGTCACTACACGTCATAGTACCGACAACTGTTAAAATAAACAGATTGCTATCAGATGGGACTTTGTTTTTTCTATGAAATGTTATTTTCTGTGATGAAATCTTTAAAATTTTTAAACTGTAATTTTTTAATGAAAACATTAATTTTAACATATTAACTTACTTTTCGTCATTAGAGAGGAAAATAATCTCCAAAATGGTGTATGCAACATGAATTTTGATACAGTATTATGGGAGATATTTCATACCGACAAATAATATAATAATATACACCGATAGGTTTTCCCGTCTATGTATCAATTAACAAAAGTCTGCAATCACAGATATTCCCTCTGCCTACTAAGAGTATTGATATCAAGGTAAGATGTCTTGTCATGGCTTTGGCAGCGCCGCCATTGTATCAGATCGCATGTCATTAATGTTCGTTTAGGTCATGCGAAAGGAGTTCGAAACAGTGACGTGTCTATTTCCTTTATTCATACTTGATAGTAATTAGACAATACAAGTAAACCTACACAAATTTAAATTTCTTATATTTACCGTACACAAGATGTAAATTTTTTGTTATTTTTTATCACCTGATGATAACAACGAAGTTGTCGAAATATGTGATATTTAAAAAAAATATTTTTATCATCTTGTGCAACGAAAAATATAAAACATTTAAATATGTAAGTATATATTCATCACAAGAAGTAAGAGAAGAATTCTGTCTGACAAAAAAAAAATAGTAAACTTGTACACTAATACATCTCATCGAACTGGAAGCCTGCCCGACGTTAGTTTTGTCCCCGAAAAAACTTTTTTCTGATAAGAAATCACTATGTATTTTATAACGAACAAAGAATCTATTCAATATTATGAAGTCTTATAGTTAAAATAGATAAATAGAGAATAGGTATGTTGACTATTTTTGAGAAAGTGTTTTAAATCGTGCATAAGTACCTAATATAATCACAAATATTTATTATTAGTGTATTTGCCATATGGCAACATACACTATTGGCGTCGGTCGGATGGCGGGACCTAGGGGTCGGACCAAAATTTCTCGACGTTTCATAACCTCCTAAACACTTTGGCACCATTTTTAAAAATGTTTATATATATATGTATATATATATTTATATATATATATGTATATATATATATATATATATATATATATATATATATATATATACGTATATATATACGTATATATATATGTTAATTGATTTCAACTAAATTTGGCCCACGTGTTGAAATCCATCGCCGTAAGAAGCCTATTTAAAATGGGCCCAATCGGGCCATTTTAAGGGTAGTTTTTAGGGGTTGAAAAATGTTTTTGGGCCCTAAAATACCGAAAAAATTCTCCGAATCGTTTCAAAATTGAAATTTAACCCTCTGGCAGTAATTAAAATGTGTCCCTAAAATTTTAATAAAATCGACCTTACAGGACCGGATTTAAAAATTTTATGAAAACACTAGTTTGCAGATAGTGAATTATTTACTGAAAGGTGTATATAACTTGGTATAGAAGCTCGATTGATAATAATATTGCAATTAAGAAAAAAAATGTTATTTTAAGGGGTGTATTAAGGAGCCAAATTTTTTATTTTGCCCAAAAACCAAGTTAAGTTCGCATAATAAAGCCACACTGCCTGTATTAGCAAATACACTATATTGTCGGCAGGGTTTTGGCACTGCGACCCGGGTTTTTTTTTATTTAAATACGACTCAAGCCTTGAAAATTATGTATTTCAAATTCCGTTTAATTTCGGTTCAAAACGCCAATACTTCTCACGTAACTGCCGTGACGTCAGACGGTCACAAAATAGGAGGCTGTGCTCATAAACGCTGGTACACTGATGAGGTGATGAAAGGTTGTTTTGTAGTTGTTGCTATGGTTACATGTATTTGACGTTTCCTATAAACAAATAATAATAAATTACACACTAAATATTAACCAAACAATGAAGCCTTTGTACAGCGTCTGATGCTGTTCATGACCCTCTAACGTCATGCGCTCTGATTGGTGTTCGTTGTCACGTGACTTGAGAGTGATTTAATTAGGTTTTATTTGTTAAATATTAATTAAATTCCTTAAAAATAAGGAAAAATATTGTGTTTCTTAGTATTTCTATCATAAAAACTACCAATTAACGTTAAAATTGTGTTTTTATTTGAATACAGTCAACATCCCTATTGCAAAATATTTTTAATTTAATTTTTCTTTATCTACGACTTAAGCTAATAAGCCGTAGATACAGAGAAATTAAATTAAAAATATTTGCAATTCTCTATTTGTGTATTTGCAGTAATTTTTGGAAATAATTAATTTTAATGATAAAAATTTTTTATTGGATTCCAGCTAAGTATCTTTATTTTTTTCCAAAAATAAATATTTTTTTTTGGAAATAATTGTCAAAATTACATGTGAGAAAATATTGGTAAAAAAACCTGACGTTTCGCTATTTTTAGTGTATTTGCCATATGGCAACATACACTATTGGCGTCGGTCGGATGGCGGGACCTAGGGGTCGGACCAAAATTTCTCGACGTTTCATAACCTCCTAAACACTTTGGCACCATTTTTAAAAATGTTTATATATATATGTATATATATATATATAAGCGTATATATATATATATATGTGTGCGGGCAATAACTTTCGAAAGAGTTAATTGATTTTTACGAAATTTGGTCCACGTGTTGAAATCCATCACCGCAAGAAGCCTATTTAAAATAGGCGTAATCGGGCCATTTTAAGGGTAGTTTTTAGGGGTTGAAAAACGTTTTTGGGTCCCAAAATACCGAAAAAATTCTCAGAATCGTTTCAAAATTGACATTTAACCCTCCAGTAGTAATTAAAAAGTGTCCCTAAAATTTTAATAAAATCGGCCCGACAGGACCGGACTTACAAATTTTATGAAAACACTACTTTGCAGATAGTGAATTATTTACTGAAAGTTGTATATAATTTGGTATAGAAATTCGATTGATAATAATATTGCAATTAAGAAAATAAATGTTATTTTAAGGGGTGTATTAAGGAGTCAAATTTTTTATTTTGTCCATAGTAAAGCCAGGGTGGCTTTATTGTATAAGCAAATACACTATATTGTCGGCAGGGTTTTGGCACTGCGACCCGGGTTTTTATATATAGCATTTTCTAAGGTCTAAAAATAAAAATAATAAATATACATAAAATACATTTTTATTTTTAGACCTTAGAAAATGATATATATAAAAATAGCGAAACGTCAGGTTTTTTTACCAATATTTTCTCACATGTAATTTTGACAATTATTTCCAAAAAAAATATTTATTTTTGGAAAAAAATAAAGATACTTAGCTGGAATCCAATAAAAAAATTTTATCATACAACACTCAACAGCTGTATTAAATTCAAACAAATTAAATTAATTTTAATATCTGTTTTGCACCTTTTTAAAATTTAACTCTATAACTAAGAATCATCTCGCATCATGCCCTTTAAAAAATAAATAAAAAAACGTTGAAACGGTTCGTTCGTCCGGTGTTACAAAAATATGCAATCATTGAAAACTCATTGAAAGAAATACATTGCACCGAAATCACTATATTAATTTGTGTTATGATGAAAAAGACGTAATAAAGTTAATTTTATAATTTTAATTTTAATAATTTAATTTAATATATTTGGTTTATTTATTTTATAGATGTACGGAACCCTCGTGGCGCGAGATACATTCGTACTTGACCGATTTTTTTATTGTATTGATAAGATTAAAAAACATCAACATATAGTTCGTTAAACTTTAATTAGATGAATATTATGATATTAAATAAGCAGAAGCCATGTCAGTGTTCATTCAAATCAAGGTGACAATAATTATAATTAAGACAGGAAACCCATAAAATCACACAACTAATATTATTAGCAATATATTGTACTTATTAGGTATTATTAAAATCAAAAAACAACAAAAATCTGTTAGATAATAAATATTGCTTACATACTCGTATATAAACGCTCATACCTCGAAAATACGAATGGTCGGAATCGATGCAGCTTGACTTTCCAACTTATCCAATGGGTCAAAAAACGCTTAATAAATGTTGCGGATTTTCCAAACGCATGAAACTGTAAAAATTTGAGACATTTGGAAAAATATAAATACAGTACAATCATACGATAATATGAATATGCAGTCTTATGAAGGACTCAGGAATATGAGCATAATTTTTGTAGAGAATTTAAGGCTCTACAAAAAAGGTATCTTGTGATTTTTCGTTAAGTTTACTGGTCGAAAAGTTTTTCGAGATTAAAGTTTAAACTTTATCCTCGGAAAACTTTTGAATCAGTTAACTTAGCGAAAAATTCCAAGATACCTTTTTTGTAGAGCGTTAAATTCTCTACAAAAAATTGTATGTCCCATTTTTGTAGATTCATTTTCCCTCAAGTTTTAAAATTTGGGAAAACATAAGGTGTTTTCCGCATGTTATTTCCCATAAGAAACTTTGGTTGAAATGCGGACTAGAGTTAATATTAAGAGCTCAAATTTTTAGAGAATTTTTTTTATCAATTTGGAAACGTTTGACCCCCTGGTAGCATAGAAATTCGACAATACCTCTGTTAAGGACCATCCTAACGTAAATGTTTCTTGCGAATCTCGATAATATAAACATACCGCTAGTATGAACTCCTCAGGATTTTTTGTGTTCATGTTACAAGATTGTACTGTATATCCGAATGTTTAATATTAACGCGTCTGACAGAAAAAAGTACGCTACGTCTATTAGGTCTAAGCGCTAGAACGTATCTCGTTTATCATAGAAGCTATGACGATTCAAAGTGATTTTTTTTATAAATGTCGTGCGCAGCGACTATGGCTATATGCACGAGTCTAAGTTATAAAGTATATAAGTGTAATGTCTCTAATATTTGTAAATATTTAGTTGGGAACCACATATGTTAAATTGTATTTTTTCTTTTAGGTAGGTAATATTTTTTCTATAAGTGTATCTAATATCAATAGAAACGGATCGAAAGACATTTAAAAAAAATTTTACGAAGGGGGATCCTTCTTATTTTTTCCAGTTTTAAAGAAACCCAAAAATCTTTTAGATATTTTTTTTTATTATTTAACAGAAAATTGGACAATTCAATTTTAATATAGTAAACTAAATTAAAAAATTTTGCGACGTTTCGTTAATTCGTTTTAACTTCTTCGGGCAAAACTTTAACTAGTTAACCTTAACTTTAATAAAATTTAGACATTTAACAATACATATATTTAATTCAATAAAAATCAAATAGTAAATATTTAAACGAAAATAATGAAATTATGTAACTTTTTTTTTTTTTTAGATATTGTTTAAATATGACTTACAACTGAAGTTATTCTTATAAAAAAATCGACTGATACCCTTTCTTGGATTGCGCAATCTGGTAAACTGGCAATCTAACAAAACTACAAAGTAGGGTCTTATAGGAAAATTCATTCAAAAAAAATTGTTGATACCATGCCAAAGCGAATAGAAATGCTTATTAATAGCAAAGGCATGCATACTAAACATTTATTACTTTGATTACATGACTTTAATTGCAAGATTAAATGTTTTGTAATTGTTTTGACTCCATTAATCTGTAATATCAATCTGCAATTAATTCACTTGTGCTAGTGCACTTAAATCTTGATACAGGATAGAATTGGGTCTGTTAAAGTACCGTTTAAATCGATACGAACGTTTATATGAAAAATGAGGAGATAGATTCCACAAAATTTTTATTAAATACATTGCAACTGTCGGTGTCGACAAAACAAACCCGTTAAGCAAGGTCAGTAGATTACAGAGATTACCTCGTTAAGTTGGATAGCACCTGTCCTTTGATTGCGTAGCAACGGCTGTTGTCTATAAACTTAAATGGCTGTTGACTTTTTGCTTTTTTGTCCTTGGTAATTAATATAAAATTTATTTGTTGGGAAAAAAGGACACTTTAAGTAAACACTTATTTGTTAATTTGCGACGTTTCGTCCCTTTATTGAAACTTTTTCAAGCTTATAACATTAAATATTCTGTTTAAGTAGATATAAAAGTTAACATTTAGATATAAATTTTATTTAAACAATTGTTCATAAAAACTTTTAAAAATAAACCGTTTTTTTAAAAAAATGTTTACGGTTGATGTTCAAATTAATGTATTAATAAATAAATACATTAATTTGAACATCAAGCGTAAAAACTTTTATAAATAAACCGTTTTTTTAAAAAATTTTTTACGGTTGATGTTCAAATTAATGTATTAATTTTTAAAAAAACGGTTAATTTTTAAAAAATGTTATGAACAATTGTTTAAATAAAATTTATATCTACATGTTAACTTTTATAATATCTACTTAAACAGAACATTTAATGTTAAGCTTGAAAAAGTTCCAATAAAGGGATGAAACGTCGCAAATTAACAAATAAGTGTTTACTTAAAGTGTCCTTTTTTTCCCAACAAATAAATCTTAAATGGCTGTATTTAACAAATGTCAAAGATTTGATGTTATTTACAATAAATTGAATTTTTAAGGTAAGATATTGACATAGTCCTATAGTTAACTATAAATAACATTTTTGATATTGTCATTATAGGTGAATAAAAATATGAACGGTCCGCTAGCTGATGTTACTTCCGCGCTTATCTGCAGGAGAACAACATATTTGGTTACATTGAGGAGGATGGAAACGTTGCACAGAACAGTCTAATAGCCAATCTTTTGGAGGTCATAAGAAGATCCAGATTATTTGCAGACTAGATCCAGTAAAAAGGCCGGCACAAAAATCTTTCAGGATGTGGTGCATTTAGGCCTAGAGACCACGGCCCCATTCTATTTTAATCTTTAATCTTTACTTCCGCGCTTACGCTAATTGATCCGATGGGATGATGCAGCCTCTGTAATCCATTAAACTTACCCGTGAAGGTAATGAGGGCTGCGACACATTGCATAGAGTCATGTGGGGTAAGTGTACGCGGCAGGTAAGAGTGCGCAAAGCTTTTCAAATATGGCATCAGGGGAAATGCCTTTAGTTGGATACAGTCATTTCTTTGTAATAGATCTCAAGTTGTAGTAATTGATGGTGCTAAATCAGGAGTGCTTCGCTCTGATTGTGGTGTTCCGCAGGGGTCTACTCTTGGCCCGATTCTCTTCCTCTTTTATGTAAATGACCTACCCTTTTGTGTCAAAGAATGGTCACACTGTGTTATGTATGCTGATGATACTACGTTGACCTTCAAAAATTCGCTATTTAACTCACTTGAGATTAATGCAAACATTGCGGCTAATGTACTATCTGAATGGTGTACAAAAAATGCGCTAAAATTAAATATCAATAAAACCAAATCTATGCATTTCTTTACAAAGCAGAATAGGTTATGTACCTCTCCTACTGTTGTAATTGATGAATCTGTGATTGAAAACGTTCCAAATTTTTTAGGCTTATGGGTTAACGAAAACATGGTCTGGGATGTTCATATGGACAGTATTTGCAATAAAATATCGAAATCAATATTTATTTTTAGGCGCTTATCGCAAGAGGTTGATTTGCAAACATTAAAAACCCTATATTATGCTTTCGTTTACCCTCACTTGAGGTATGGTTTACTTGTTTGGGGCAGCTGTACTGGCATGAATCGTCCATTTATTCTTCAGAAAAAACTTATTCGTATTGTATTTAAGTTAAATTATAATCAATTATGTCGTAACACCTTCATAAAGCACAGAATTTTAACTCTGCCATCGATTTATATTTACACTATTGCAATTTTTGTTAGAACTCATTCTAATATCTTTGGAACTGTGGAACATCACTATTCCACACGGAATAAAAATAATTTATTGTTGCCGAAAGCAACTCTGGAGCTATATCAGCGTAGCCCTGCTAGTATGGCTGCCAAAATTTACAATGCTATACCATGCTTCATTAAAAATATTGCATCCCTTAATAATTTTAAATCTGCATTGAAAAACTACCTGATTGAAAGATGTTTTTATAATTTACAGGAATTTTTTAATGTTTAATTTTTATCTTTGTACATGACTATGTTTCATACTCTCGTGAGTTTTCTGAAACTTAATAAATTATTATTATTATTATTTCTGAAACCGTTAAGATTAGAGAAGGGGAACCCATGGCCTTCAGTACTCACTTCGACGTTGGACAAAAGACTCGTGTTTTGTCCCGTTTGGTTACGTACTTTTAATTTTTTTTGTTAAAAATCTTACGATATTTTCAAATTTTTCATTTAAAAACTTTTATATTTGTATTACGGTAATTATTATTTATTATATACAGATATATTTATTACTATATCTAGTTTGATGATTGAAATTACAAAACTTTATAAAAAGAAGCAATAATGGGTAACTTAAAATTGAATCCGTACAGGCGATTAGGGCTAAGTGTGTGGGGTAAGAGTGCGCATATTTCAATGTGTACTTTTACCTTTGCTGGTGGCACGAACAGTGCACTAGCTATCAGAAAGGTATTTTTAAATGTGAAATATGTACTGATGATTAAGATTTTGTTATTTTAGTTAAAAATAATAGTATTCTGAATTAAAAAAATGTTCTTCTTTAAGCAATAATATAATGATCTCCATTTGGATAAATAATATATGTGAAAGAATATATATTTAATATATAAACATTAAAAAAAGAATATATGTATATGAATAAATGATAATATTTATGTAGCTAAATACAGTTAAACTATATTTAAATAGACTAATGTCTCAGCTGCTACAACTGCGCGTTGGGGTAAATGTACGCATTCTTATAAAGTTACTTTATTTTTTTTTCAGAATTGCAAGCCAATTTGATTTGTTTTTTTGTAGGTATTAAATTAATAAACACTTAAAACAAATTACTACGTTTTATTTTATTTCACTTGAAATTTTCAATTTTATAGCAATTAAAAAAAAATGCGCACTCTTGTCCCACATGACTCTACTCATCCTGAAATAGTTACGTGTACTAAAGTGAAGATTTGACGTGCATCTTGGGCTTGTGTGAAAGCAAATATTTGTTAATTTGTTTATGTATTAACCTAAATCGTGCTGTACAAACCGAAATCTTGTCGCATTTCATCGTGCACTGTAAACCGAAATCGTGAAATTTGAGTATGTCGAGTAGCGCATAAATTGAAGTTTAATTATACATTGTTATTCGTACATTTATTTGCATATGTAGCTGTCTATTCGCAAGTTGCTGACAAGTAACAAGGTCTGTTTGGCATATAGAAATAAGTAACTACATGTATAGAGGCTGTTAGATCAGAGCTGATAACTTAGTTTTATGATTTATTTGTTCGCTTGTTTAACACGTTTAAAGCAAACGTCGTCGTGTCATTACTTAACTTTGTCATGCAACTGTTTTGTTAATTAATAATTAGTTATTTATAACAAATAAATAAAAATAGTTCAAAATTCTACAAAAATGTATTATTAAATTATTTCTCGACGATCGTTTTGGACAATAAGTCCATCCTCAGAAATATAAAACATATACTATGTATTTTATATTCCTGAGGATGGACTTATTGTCCGAAACGATCGTCGAGAAATAATTTAAGAATAAGTTTTTGTAGAATTTTTAAGTGTTTTTAGTTATCTCTTATTATTAGTCATGTTCTGCCAAGTGCCGAGTGAAAAATCAGGGCAAATTAAATTAGTTATTTGTTTTTATGAGGACAGTTTTTTTTGCGTCAAATTTGAACTAAAACATTAAGTTAAAAAATAAGGTCTGTTATACTGTGAATAGTGAACATTTTTTTATTTTTTGCCTACATATACTAATACAAAAAACGCATACATTTTTTTTCTTGTCGTTCTAATTTAAACCTCTTAAGAATATATTTTATATACCGAGCTGGGTAGAGTAGTGGTGACAGCACTAGACTCGCATTCGGGAGGTCCGGGTGCAGATGTGGCTGGGACTTTTTCCTACTGCCTCTCGCCGAGAAACGGTAATTCCTGTACCGGCCATCTTAATTGAGGTTTTTCATGGTTTTCCTCAATTAATTCCAGATAAATATCGAGATCGTTCCTTATTTGAGGTCATGGCCGATTACCAATCAAACTCCTAGTTCAAAAATTACCTACCTTATCCTAATTTCCTATAATTCCTTCATTCGCCCATTACATAAATTGAAGTTTTAAAAATGTAGAAAAATAACGGGAAGTGTGGTAAGATGGAAAATAGTAATGGTGCGAATGGCGTCTGTTATGACATAAAGTCGAGAAACGGACGGTAAACGCATTATTATTATTATTATTTTATTAGACTGCAAAGTCAAAATGCAGAGTAATGATTTTAACAGTCTATTATGTATGTATATCTTTTTTGACAACAAATTAGTGAACCGTTGATAAACGAGGTGTCATTGCATTCACTTAAGTGTCAACAGTTTCATAAAAATCCAATATGGCGCCCATAGCCGCCATATTATCTCGGATTATGTAAAGAATCATGTACATACAAATTAAATGTACCAAGTACTGTTTATTAATGCAATGTGCGGTAATTGAAGCAACAAATTGCGAAAAAAAATATCTGCATCTCTATTTTCGAGGGAATTCCTTGAGTATTCCGATGATGAGATTGGTTGATGTACGTGCGTTCAATCTGAACAAAGCGTTAAAATAAAATATATCTCTATTTCGTTCAGACAAAATGTAAACAAAGAGTTTGACAACTGTTAATAAATTATTAATATCATACATAAGTAACCTATTTCAGACAATAGCAAACAAGCCCATCTTTCTGCATGGGCTTGCTGACCCTTGAGCCCAGGGCCTCACGGTCTTTGGTGTCCTTAGCTCGTGCGACAAATTAACATTTATGACCGGAAAGTTGTTTTTCTGTTGGTAACTCAAATTTCCTCGTAAAAGGGATCCCATATATTCTAAAGTGCTATGAGGACCCCACGTGGTTTAAGATGGTCCTGATCAGCGTTGCCAGACGTCCCGATTTTGGCGGGACGTCCCGATTTTTAAATCAAAATTAAATGTCCCGCGCGGGACTGGCTCAGTCCCGCTTTTCGGGGATAACTCGACCGTGCGTAAATAATTATTCTCTTATTGTAAGTTGCAATTTGTAACACTCACTTCTCAGACTATTGTTTAAAACGCCATATTTTTCTAATGAATAAAACTTTTTTGATTTTGATTTCTGTTTTTTTTTTTTATTTTTTTTTTTTTTTATTCAGAAGACGAATAAGACTGAACCATTTAACGATAGGGTAACTCTGATTTAAAATATCATATTTTTATTAAAATACATTTTCTATGGCTATTTTTGCTATCTATTGTCACGTACCTAAACGTAATTTGAACTCAAATAAAAAGATAAATATTTAAAAACTTCTGATTATATATACGTTTTTTTACTATGTCCCGCTTTCGACGAAAGAATCACGCTTTGTTCACTCAAAAAGTTCCAAAATCTCGACTTGGCAAAAAAAAAAATCTGGCAACGCTGGTCCTGATTACAAAGCAGTCAATTATATCTCTCAAAAACGGTGTATATATATTATATTATATGTACAATATAAATGTAAAAATACAAAAATAGGGTATTTTTTTATTTTTTATTTTGTGCGTTCAATGTACATAGTGAGAGAGCTCTCTTAAACGTCTTACGTCAGCTTCAAATATAGATAATTTTTGTTTTTCCAGTAGGCAAACATTTGTTATTTTATTTGAGGTGTTCCACATATAAATATTGTATGGAGAATGTTATTTAAAGTAGGTGAGTGTATTAAGCATTTGAGATTTTTACACAACTTACACACAACATTGTTTTATCGTGTATACAAAATTTCTAAAAGATAATACACGATGAGATCAAATAAAACTTGAATGTCGCTCATTGCATAGTTAATTGGAAAATTAAATGGGAAATATTGTACTCAATTCACTCTATATGCAGTTTCAAAAATCACCTTATAGTACTGACGATAAAAGTTTTTGACGTCATAAAATGTATCACTAAAGAACAGATGCTATGACGACATTAAATTATACAAACTTTTTGTGAAACTAAACAAAATGTAACTAAAATCATGTAAATTCATTACTTTGGTGTCATTTTTTATTACAGTAAAAATTGACAACTGAATCATTTACTGTCATTACAATTTAGATACATAAACTAACATTTAATTTGAACTTCAAAAAAAAAAAGTGGTGCGAGTATACTTATGTACGTGCGGCAGAAGTTATACTTCTTTAAATGTGATCGCGATAATTGATATTTACATTTTTATTAAAGATATACATTGATAAAATAAAATAGAATGTTGATAAATACAGTTGAAAAAAGAGTTTTAAACACAGGTTCGGTTATGTTTGTAATCTTATAATTTATATACATTTTTTCTTTGTTCTATTTTCAAAAGTAACATTTTTAGTGCCTGTATAAAGTAACTTTTTAACTATTAAAGGTTTTTCTACTGTTGATTGCATATTTAAAAAAACCCGGGTCGCAGTGCCAAAACCCTGCCGACAATATAGTGTATATTTGCTTGTATAGGGCCGTGTGGTTTTGTACTTTTATTATGTGAAATTAAGTTTGTTTTTGGGCAAAATAAAAAATTTAACCCCTTAATACACCCCTTAAAATAACATTTTTTTTTCTTCATTGTAATATTATTATCAATCTAACGTCTACACCGAAATAAATACAGCCTTTAATAAAAAAAACCCGGGTCGCAGTGCCAAAACCCTGCAGACAATATAGTGTATTTGCTTATACACGCAGTGTGGCTTTATTATGCGAACTTAGTTGGTTTTTGGGCAAAATAAAAAATTTGACCCCTTAATACACCCCTTAAAATAACATTTTTTTTTCTTAATTGCAATATTATTATCAATCGAACCTCTATACCAAATTATATACAACTTTCAGTAAATAATTCACTATCTGCAAACTAGTGTTTTCATAAAATTTTTAAGTCCGGTCCTGTCGGGCCGATTTTATTGAAATTTTAGGGGCACTTTTTAATTACTACTAAAGGGTTAAATGTCAATTTTGAAACGATTCTGAGAATTTTTTCGGTATTTTGGGGCCCAAAAACATTTTTCAACCCCTAAAAACTACCCTTAAAATGCCCCGATTACGCCCATTTTAAATAGGCTTCTTGCGGTGATGGATTTCAACAAGTGGTCCAAATTTCGTTAAAATCAATTAACTCTTTCGAAAGTTATTGCCCGCACACATATATATATATATACGTATATAAATATATATATATATACATATATATATATATATATATATATATATATATATATATATATATAAATATATATAAACATTTTTAAAAATGGCGGCAAAGTGTTTAGGAGGTTATGAAACGTCGAGAAATTTTGGTCCGACCCCTGGGTCCCGCCATCCGACCGACGCCAATAGTGTATGTTGCCATATGGCAAATGCACTAATAAGTCACTATCTGAAAATTAGTATTTTCAAAAAATTTGTAAGTCCGGTCCTGTTGAGCCGATTTTATTAAAATTTTAGGGGCACTTTTTAATTGCTACTAACTGGTTAAATGTCAATTTTGAAACGATTCTGAGAATTTTTTCGGTATTTTGGGGCCCAAAAACATTTTTCAACCCCTAAAAACTACCCTTAAAATGGCCCGATTACGCCCATTTTAAATAGGCTTCTTGCGGTGATGGATTTCAACACGTGGGCCAAATTTCGTATAAATCAATTAACTCTTTCGAAAGTTATTGCCCGCACACACACACACACACATATATATATATATATATATATATATATATATATACATATAAATATAAATATATATATATATATATATATATATATATATATATACATATATATACATATATATATGTATATATATATATATATATATATATATATATATATATATATATATACATATATATACATATATATATAAACATTTTTAAAAATGGTGCCAAAGTGTTTAGGAGGTTATGAAACGTCGACGCCAATAGTGTATGTTGCCATATAGCAAATACACTAAAAAAGTACAAATATTGAGGTTATTTAACTGTCAAAAGTTGATAACAGCACTATAGTTTTTAAAAAGTTCCGTACGATGTCGCTAGTATAACCTACCTTGGTGTTTTGTGAAATATCAAATTTGACGCTATCAAAAACAACTTCTGCAACATATTCGTTGCATGCTGCCGACGCAACTTCCGTAACAGAGAAAATTTTACCCTCAGTGCACCAAAAGAAGCAAAACTTCAAAAACGAAAATATACAGCGTGATTTGTTACCAATCGCCTGGTACATTGTATATGATGATAGTGTATAATGTTTATTGTGTTTTTATCCCACATGAGCTACACAATATTTATGACGGATTTTAAGTTGGCATTCTTTGTGAAACAATCGCACATTCCTAACTGATGAGAACGCTGTGAATACGTATACAAGCACACAACAATGGAAATCATAAATTCGGTTAATGCATGAGTTGTGTAGACTATAGCAGCGAGTCTGGATTATGAGGAACACGGTGTGCCGACGAATATCCGTCATTGTTGCCTGTGCTGTGAAATATTTTTTTTGCAAAGTTTTAAGAATAAGACCGGTCAGGCATTATGCCGTTTAAACACAGTTAGGTATAAAATTTCTTCATCTTCTCGAGTGCACGGAATGAAGAAACTCAAATGTGATATTTTGTATTTGATTAAAATTACACCTAATTGATTCCTGAAGCTCAAATATTAAGGCTGTCGGAACGCTCTGAATTTAAGCCACACTACGAGGCTAAAAAATGCTGTTGCAAGAGTGCCGCTGTCAGTTGATTACTCTAAATTTTAGAAATATTTTGAAGATTTAAAAAACTTTTCCGAAAAAGGAAGAGTCACTTTAGGTTTTTGATGGAACAATTTTGTGAAATAAGTACGAATGTGTGACATTTAAGAAACGTGTGTTTTTAGGCACAATTAATGCCAACTTTTTTCTAGTAAATCGTACATAAATTACAAAAGTAGTCGATCAGAGACCTTTATCTTCCTTACAGACAAAGAATTTTTGCAAAATATTGACGAATAAGTCTACAATCAGCTATCAGCCGAAGCCCTATTTTTGGCTTAAATTCAGAGCGTTCCAACAACCTTAATATTGCGATTATTTTACCATTTCAAGCAGTAAGTAGTGGGAAATGGTACTAATTTAGACCAAAATTCATTTTTCAAAATTTTACAATATTTTTTGTTTTGAGGTCCCCTGAATTTAAAAAAACATATTTTTGGAAAGAATATGTGCGTTGTTTGTCTATTTCTCGGTTTGTCTTTCTACACGATACAGGCTAAACGGATGCGCGGATTAAAACAAAATTTTGGGACGATATTTAATATGCAAATATGAAAAGCCCTATCGTTTTTGAGGAAAATCGACGCATATGCAGAAGAGATATATGCTTTAATGTAGTTTTTTTGTATAACGATGACATATTTCTCATAATGTGGTGTTATCATATTTATTTTTCAAAGAAAGTTTCGTAAATTTTTTTCCTAAGCTTCATACTTTCGGAAATATTTTGAAAATAAAGAAAACTGCTGTTTTTTTGTTCTGAAGGTCTGTCAAAAATAAATTAATTAAGTAGCTGACAAGCATGCTTTGGTTTATGCTTACATGTTAAACCATATTATGTAATTATGCAAATTAATAGTTATTTCATAATATTTATTACTAGTCGTTACCCGCGTCACTGCACGCTGTAACAGAAATTTTATTATATTTATTATATCAAATGTTAATATGCTTGAAGCTGGAATGGTCCTATAGCCCAATGGGTCGAATTTTTTTTAAAACTAATATTTATAAATAAACTAAGATAACGTGTCGTCAGTTTATTATCACTTTATCAAAAGATATAAAGGCCAAAAATTCGATTATGGAGTACACATACATAATGACTTCATAATGATTTAAAATAATTCAAAGTAAATATGTAAAATAAAGTCAACAAATTGACGAAACGTCGTATGATAAGTTAATTTAGCATCAAATTATCTTTTGTCTAAATACCTACGATTGTTCTTCACGAGTAACGACAAAGCCACACTATTAGGTAGAATTAAACAGAGTTCAGAGAAAGGTAGAAAATAAATTACTTAATATATTTATCCGAAGATAAATTATGCAGTCATCCGGATAATCGGTGCTTTACTAACTACAACGCAAGTGTGCATAATATGAGATATTTCTAAGGCAAGATAACAAAACTACGCCAGAGAAAGCATTTGAAAACAATATAACATTAGATATTTAAACAATAATAGCAATGCTTTATTTAATTTTAGCAATTTAAACGGTACAATTATTAACAATGTGAACTATGATAAATAGTAGGTTTAATTAATTATTGCTATTTTATTTTAATTCAGTAGAAATTGCGGTTTTTTCTTGCTCTGTAAAATACATTCAATATTAGGACACTCAATTAATGAATTTATGAACGCAGTAAATGAGATGGATCGCCCAGCTCCAATAATCCTAATGTAGATATACAAAAGTTACAGAAAGAAAAAGGACCAAATGATTTAGGGTCATTATATAACATCGATTGAAAATTATATATCATTATTGATAATTGTAAATTCAAAATTATTTTTTTTGGGGACAGGTATGGTCTAGTGGTTAGCGTACTGGCTTCTCGACCTAATTGTCGTGGGTTCGAATCCCACCTCTGCTCATCGATGTTTTGTGATGTTGATTTATATTGACCCAGCTACTTATATTTTCGATTTACTGGCCAGATACCAAGAGGTAGTGCCACCAAAAAGGGTATTCTCTTGTATAAGTGCATATGCTCTATATATGTGGACATATACAATTGGATATTCTTTTTTTCTTGTAAAATTATTTTTTAAAAACGAAAATGTAATGAAGAACTATATACGTTTTCCATGGTTTTTTTCCACGGATTTTTCAAAATAATTTTTTTATGAAACATCTCAGTGGAATTTACCAGAAACATAATTTTCTTGTAGTGCCGTACAACGCAAATGAAAAAAAATAAATCGATTAGTAGGAACAATATTATAGTATGGCCACGTGGTGTGATATGTCTATAATATATACTTTATAGAGCAAAAGCCCGTGAGTGTCAGACCTTTGTTAGTTTATAAAAGCTGAAAGTTACTCAGCGCATGATTCCAACACAGGTAGTATTTGTATACATAATCGCCCGTCATTCCTAACGGTGTTGTAAGCATGCGCTGAGAAACTTTAAGCTTTTATAAACTAACGAAGGTCTGGCACTCACGGGATCTTCTATTACACTAATCATGCAGGTAGGTTATAGACAACTGATTCTTTTAACTCTTACAGAAAATGAATAACTTATAGGTATGATGTCTTTATCTGAAAAAACATATTTTTAAATTAGAAGGTATGACCAAATGCTTGTAAGTCAGTAGGTCGAATGCATTATACTATCTATATCATAATATGGAGGTATAATATTGTTAATTAGTGTATTTGCCATATGGCAACATTCACTATTGGCGTCGGTCGGATGGCGGGACCTAGGGGTCGGACCAAAATTTCTCGACGTTTCATAACCTCCTAAACACTTTGGCACCATTTTTAAAAATGTTTATATATATATGTATATATATATTTATATATATATATATATATTTATATATATATATATATTTATATATATATATATATATATTTATATATATATATATATATATATATATATGTGTGTACGCGCGATAACTTTCGAAAGAGTTAATTGATTTCAACGAAATTTGGGCCACATGTTGAAATCCATCACCGCAAGAAGCCTATTTAAAATGGGCCTAATCGGGCTATTTTAAGGGTAGTTTTTAGGGGTTGAAAACTGTTTTTGGGCCCCAAAATACCGAAAAAATTCTCCGAATCGTTTCAAAATTGAAATTTAACCCTTTGGTAGTGACTAAAAAGTTTCCCCACAATTTTAATAAAATCGGCCCGACAGGACCGGATTTACAAATTTTATGAAAACACTAGTTTGCAGATAGTGACTTATTTATTGAAGGGTGTATTTAATTTGGTGTAGACGTTAGATTGATAATAATATTACAATTAAGAAAAAAATGTTATTTTAAGGGGTGTATTAAGGGGCTAAATTTTTTATTTTGCCCAAAAACAAACTTAATTTCACATAATAAAAGTATAAAACCACACGGCCCTATACAAGCAAATACACTATATTGTCGGCAGGGTTTTGGCACTGCGACCCGGGTTTTTTTATTATTATACATAGTACTAAGTATTATAACTAATAGCTTTAATTGCCCATTTATACCACATTAGAATATTGTGCAATAATAATTATGCAGGCAACGCCATTATAATAATGTTAAATATTCTTGCATTCGTTAAAAGATGTCAAATGAACATAACACGTGTTATCATTATGAAAACATGCAATGGATCATGTCAATGTTAAAAATAAAACGATATTTCATATTATATCATACCTCAAAAGAAATGACAAACACAGACATCATTCAAATTTCTGGGTCATATGTTGAATAATTTGTGCACAAAAAGCCACGATAAAAGTAAGGTAGATTAAAATATTGACTGGAAATTATTTAGTCTTAAAATCCAACCGGCAACCTTTGTACAAAACAAAATAGTTGATCATTATACTACGAAACTTAATGGTATAGCACGTAGTTGTTCTACTATACTGTTAACTGCAAATTTATTTGCTGTTATAAAATAATAAAACTGTTTATAACAATTAAACTACTAAACGCGTTCCACTGAATTTCAGTAGGGTTCTATTCTGCTAGTAAACAAAGCGAATACAAAATAAACCAAGTCGATTCGTCAAATATTGCGATTTGTACAGCTCGGACGTATATAGAGACTAACCACCAATTGCTGTTAGCGATTTAAATTACAATTTTAGGAATTGTTAAACTTGGAACAATGTAAAAATGATTTCATTTTACGGAGCAGAATTTCTCCTTTTCGAAACGCTACAATTGAATTTAACGTAACTATAACTATAACCATTCATTACTATTAGAAAAATTACATTATCTGTATGGTGTTCGTGGTGTTTGCTTATCATGGATTGAATCCTTTTTGTCAGATAGGACACAGAAAGTTCATTTCAGTAATGATGGTATTAAAGCGGTTTCTAATTCCGGATTTATAAATTGTGGTGTACCGCAAGGCTCATCTTTAGGTCCATATCTTTTTTTGATTTTTATTAATAACATGCCAGACTACATGCAGAATGTTGACTCTGTGATTCTTTATGCAGATGACACCACAGTATGCGTAAGAGATAATGAACTCACTGAAACCATAAAAAAAACCAAGATAGCTGCCTCCACACTTTCACAGTATTGTAGTGAGAATGGTCTAAAATTAAATATTGAAAAAACTAAGATTATGTATTTCAGCTTAAAGAAAACTTCTATTGGTCTGGCACCTACTTTGAATGTTGACGGCAAAGCAATAGAAATAATTTCAAATTTTAATTTTCTGGGTTTAAGAGTTGATTCATCTCTAATGTGGGATGGTCATATTGACGATATATGTAGTAAATTATCAAAAATGGTTTACCTATTCTACAGACTTCGTACCATTTGTGACAGATCAGTATGCTTAGCTGCCTATTATGGCTATGTTTATTCGACATTATCGTATGGTATTGTGTTTTGGGGGCGATCCACCTGGACTTACAGAGCTTTTCAGCTTCAGAAAAAAATTATTAGAATCATTTTTCACCTAAAGTACCGAGAATCGTGTCAAGACACATTTCAAACAAATAGATTACTAACCGTTCCAGCACTTTATATATACAAAAGTATAATGTTCTTAAAAAACAACCCGAACTTATTTTCAAATAATTTCATACACACGTATAATACTAGACGAAAAGATCTTGAAGTCCCGGTACATCGCCTCTCAAAGTATAAGCAAAGTCTGCGTTGCTCTGTCGTGAACATTTATAATGGCTTGCCAGAGCATATCAAGGCCAAGTTTGGCAACAAAAATTTCAACATTGAGTTGAAAAACTATCTTTTGGAAAAATGTCCATATTTTGTTTAATTATGTATCCCATGACTTGTCCACATCTTGTATGTACTACTGGATAAATAAAATTATTATTATTATTATTATTATTATGTATTTGTATAAGCGAAGCTAAGCTCAAGGCGATAATAATCGCATACCGTTAGCGGTAAACGATCTCTGTGTATTGAATTGTCGAATGTGGACAGGAGATTTTTCGACATTCTCGCTATCAAGTTGAGAAAGGTAATCTCGAAAAACTGACAAGTAGAGGACAAATCAATTAGATGCATCAACAAACTTTCAAGTTATCATAACGTGTGATATTTCACAAATATATCATGTAAACCAACTACTTACTGTTCATATCTTCAATTAACAGTTCAGTGGTACCTATTCAGTGTATACTTACACTGAACTGTAAATGATTGGAACAAGTTGCATAACAATGTTTAAACTTATTATAACATAACTGACGAAAATATGATCGCTATATAGAAATAGATAATCTATTTATTGTTGAATCTAATTCTAGACTGTAGTAAAGTTGATAGAGACTGCAATGATTGATTTTTGGCACCGCGTAATACAGATGTTTAGCTATAAATAACTTGGCCTCAACATCAGATTCGCAACGGAAACTATAAACTTGGCAATGTTCTCAATTCAAGTTCCCACAGAGAGAAATAGGTAAACATGAAGACGGAGACAGCGAGTCGTCTCTATGCGGGACGTTAATTGTTTTAATTATGGTCTAGGGAATGTTCTTAAAGCCTGTTTCACATACACACAAACTAAGACATTGTTAAACTAATGGAAACGAGCAAAGAAAACAGTGGGCCTTTTAAAAAACCGATTATTTCTAAGAAATTGTTTATTTCAGTAGTATATTTTAAATACCTAATTAAGACATCATCTAAGTCAAGATCAAGTGCGTCTTAAATATTGAAGGGATACATTTTTGGAAACATTATCTTCTTTTCTATCTACCCATATTTCACTGAAAATTTTTTAACATTTATTTTATTAATAAACTAAGTAGTTAACCGATCCGGCAGCGGCCGGGTAGAGCTAAGTAATAATAATAGTACTAATCATTTTATTATTCCTTTTTTGTACATTGAAAATGTAAAGGATAAGTCAAATCATAATAATCATAAAATGCAAATACAAATACTAACATGATATAAATTAAAAGTAACAAATAAAATCACTGACAGAGTAAAAACAGTATTTAAAGAAGCTCTAAGTTTTCTTTTAAAAACTCTCGTATCTGGAATAATGAAATAATATGTAAAATTTCACGAATTTTTTTCATACTAATCTATTATTCCCGTTGTAGAATTTTGACGTTTGTTAGCAATTCTCCAAATTGAACTTAAATAGTTTCAGCTATAGTTCATGACCTAATTGTAGTATGATAACTGGGTGTCCATGTCTATTCTCATAACTCTTCCCCTCCCCCGTAAACTAAATTCGGAGTACGTCCTTGAAGTATCTTCCGAAAAGGACGCTGTTATGTGGTTCTAGCATTCACCTGCTTGTTATATAATTTATATATAAGAAATCCCATGTCACGATGTTCGGTCACGCTAATCTCCGAAACTGCTCAATTGATTTTAACTAAATTTTGTGTATTGTTTAGTTCAACTTGAGGGATAGAATAGTTTAGGACTCCACTACAATTGTCGCTGCCGAGTTCAACACACTACTGTTGTTGATACCGAGCATCCCCGCGAATTAAGTTAGTAATACGGTGCAGCATTTAGGTCAGGTCAAACGATATTAAAATGATTTTATTTGTTTCATTGTTTGTTTTTTCTTCGTGTTAGTAGATTTTATTAAAAGCTTGTTTTTAAAAGGTTTTTTTACTTATATTTTAGAATTTCCATTTTAGTCACCCACTCTATTAGCGTGCACATAGCATCAGAATATCTGACTACTAAAACGAGACCAAACACGGTAAAAAGATTATTGTATACAAAATTCCTTAGCTCAACTGGAAGTGGTTCAAAATCGACATGCAAAGTTTGACCCAAACTGACTGACCAGAAGCGTAGCGTGCCTTGGCGGGGCCCCGTATAAAAATTTGTTTGGAGGCCCTTCCCCCGTTGAAGTAAATGACTTAAACGGGGAAATCCCGCAGCCCGGGATAACCGATGTAGAGTGCTGCCAACTTTTGAACGCACGCTTTACGCGGGAAAAAAAGAAATTGCTTTTTTTGACTTTTGTCATTTCTGAAATAAAAAAAAATTGAGAAGTTTTTATTAATTATTGCTTACGTACGTTGGGGGCCCCCGTGGCCCGGGGGGGGGGGCGTATAATTGATACGACAGATACGGCGGTAGCTACGCCCCCTTGACTGACTGATTGAATGACAAACATGCGAAGTTGAATAAAAGCTTGCAATTGTTGTATCCTTATTTATACCAGGCATTATACAATTAAACAAAACACATGTACCTATAGCAATGGTTGCACGTAATTGAATAAATAAATACCTTGGCAAATGTACAAAACTTCCGATATTATACATAAATATTATAAATATCCTACAATCATACAGAAAACTGGATGTCAAATTTATTTATTTATGAAAACGTCCGTTCTTTTTATTGCGATTTATTTGCAAAACGCCTTTTGAAATAAAACTGGTTTATGATTTTATGAATTAATGTTGTTTCAAGTTTATGTTTCATTCACAACTGTGATTTATTATTAACGGCTCAGTTCTGTCAATTTATAGCTTTATTTTTAACTGGATGAAGCACAGTAATAACTGCGTACGGTAGGATTATATGTTCATTTCTGTCCAGTGTTACTATGTATTTCAAAAAATAGTGTAATTTTCGACTAAATTCTTACACTAGGTATGACAGAAACCAGATCCAACTGTAGTTTTTAGTAGCTAATTACATAATATCATACTGATCTATTGTAATACTATATTATATATCTAGTGTCGTTATAGTAATACCATTAAGTACGACGCATATATGGTATTTTTTTGCTAAAGCTGTCGGAACGCTCTGAATTTAAGCCAAAAATAGAGCTTCGGCCGTCAACTGATTGTAGACTTATTCGTCAACATTCTGCAAAAATTCTTTCTCTATAAGGAAGATAAAGGACAAATCTAGGTCTCTAATGGGCTACTTTTGTAATTTATGTACGATTTACTAGAAAAAAGTTGGCAGTAATTGTGCCAAAAAAACACACGTTTTCAGTGTCACACTACGACCTTATTCGTACTTATTTCACAAAACTCTTCCATCACAAACCTAAAGTGACTCTTCCTTTTTCGGAAAGGTTTTTTAAATCTTCAAAATATTTCCCAAACTTAGAGTTATCAATTGACAGCGGCACCCTTGCAACTACATTTTTTAGCCTCGTAGTTGACACCAACCAAAAATTGAAACGTGCAGATGATTTGAGCGAGACAGAGCTAAAGAAGGTCGCACCCACAATATGTCTTTTGCCTACCTCGCCCCTTACCGTTGGGTGTCTGCACAAACAAAATTCAGAGCGGTCCGACAGCCTTAAACCTTATTAAAATAGCTGCTTTTCACTTCATTTTAAAAAAATGACAGTTTCCTTTTGAACAAAAACAAATTAAACAATGATTTACTATGAAATGGTATAGTGCGATCACTTGTGTTTTACTTTACCCTCACTAGTGTGTAATTGATCATTTTACATGCTTGCATACATGCATGTGAAATAGCTATTTTATAGAGGGTGGTGCAAAAAATAATTAGTGTATGCTGTCTAAAATATAAAAGATACAGCAAAATGGATATTTATTGTTCTTTGCAAGGTTATTAGATACAGAGGTGACCTCGTTCCGTTGGATAGTGGCAGAGGGATAACATCATTCAATGGACAGTCAATTGAGATTGCGGAGTTGATAAAAATATTGAACAGTCTTCTAGCTGACATCATTCATTAACGAGCTGACCTATGTATTTAATGACCTTGACTCTTGATGATTTCGTTTCCAAACAAAAATCTATCCGAACGAAGTCTACCGGAAAGCTTCTGTAGAATTTTTGAAGTAAAACTTCTTTAGGCACGACCTAAGAATCTCTGCTAGGGGTAAGATCTTTTTTCCAACGGAAGTAACAATTTTTTCAAAGGAAAATAGCAAAATAACGTTTGCGGACTGATGTGCGTTTTTCGGCAGTATATAGTAAAAATAATAATAATAATACTCTTTATTTTATCCAATTTTACATTATAGTAAAATTTACCCACTTATGAGTATAAAACATGTCAGAAAACAAAAATTAGTTTATAATTCCAAGTTGAAGTCAAATGTATAAAAAATGTCAAACAGCTATGTGCTATACCATGAAAATAACTAGCTACCAGTTGAGATCTGTGGAGTAATGAATAAGGCGTATGCTTAGTACAGACATAGTCGATGGTTGGATTTTAGCCGACATCATTCATTAGTAAAATTCCTAGCAAAAATGTTTTTTAGTGTATTTGCCATATGGCAACATACACTATTGGCGTCGGTCGGATGGCGGGACCTAGGGGTCGGACCAAAATTTCTCGACGTTTCATTACCTCCTAAACACATTGGCACCATTTTTAAAAATGTTATATATATATATATATATATATATATATATATATATATATATATATATATATGTGTGCGGGCAATAACTTTCGAAAGAGTTAATTGATTTCAACTAAATTTGGCCCACGTGTTGAAATCCATCACCGCAAGAAGCCTATTTAAAATGGGCCTAATCGGGCTATTTTAAGGGTAGTTTTTAGGGGTTGAAAAATGTTTTTGGACCCCAAAATACCGAAAAAATACTCCGAATCGTTTCAAAATTGAAATTTAACCCTCTGGTAGTAATTAAAAAGTGTCCCTAAAATTTTGATAAAATCGGCCCGACAGGACCGGATTTACAAATTTTATGAAAAAAACTAGTTTGCAGGTTATGATTTATTTACTGAAAGGTGTATATAATTTAGTATAGAGGTTCGATTGGTAATAATATTGCAATTAAGAAAAAAAAATGTTATTTAAGGGGTGTATTAAGGAGTCTAATTTTTTATTTTGCCCAGAAACCAACTAAAGTTCGCATAATAAAGTCACACTGCCTGTGTTAGCAAATACACTATATTGTCGGCAGGGTTTTGGCACTGCGACCCGGGTTTTTTATTTAATTGTAATACCTGCCAGAACCGCGCGTAAAGGTTACACGCACTCATGTTTTTCTTTTTTTTTTTTTTTTTTGTTAAATTGCGTACAACAAAATTGTACAACTATTTAATTAATCCCGTATTTTTGTAATGTTTGTACTGTTTATAACATGAAAATGTGTAAAATGGTACGTCGTATGTTGAATGTTGGCCCACCCAGTAGCAACTAGAAGTCCGCATGGGAAATGCGTCGAATATTCAGTGTTTTATAAATATTGATGGGACACTGATGAAGTGTTTGATAACGAAATAAACAATATCACACTCGTACGTTTTCAGCTGCATAGCAACTAGAAACCGTTGAACTCAAAATATAGCCCTCATTGAATTCACAATGATTTGTATGTTTTGAAAAACACAGGCGAAATAATTCGTTATGTGTGGATATTATCTTTAGTATTTAATTTCCTTTCGAATCATTCAACTGTTTATTCATACTCATGCATCTTCATGTAAAACCGGAGCAGCATTTTTTTATTTCGAATGGTACACGGACTCTCAAAACAGGGTATACAGGGTGTCCCACGACATGACTGCCATAGCCTGGGACTGTGTTGCTGGGGTGATTTCAAGTCAAAAATGTGTAATGAACATATACCCGGAACGCTATCCTAACTGAGCTAGAAGCATTTGAAATTTTAGATAAGCAGTAGTAGGAATTCCCTACTAATTTAAAAACCATTTAAAAAGAAATCGCTTTATTGAATTAGTTACTCAAAATGTCCACCCAGTTGCTGTATACATAGTCTAGCTCTTCTTAGAATTGAAGTGGTAGCTCTGCGAAGAGTCTCAGGATCAGCACGAATAGTGGATTCACAGCCACCTGGTCTTTTTAATAATAGCAAAACCAACAGCCGAGCCTGCATTAGTGGGCTTACTTATTTAAAATTTCAAATGCTTCTAGCTAAGTTAGGATAGCGTTCCGGGTATATGTTCATTAGACATTTTTGACTTAAAATCACCCCAGCAACACAGTCCCAGGCTATGGCAGTCATGTCGTGGGACACCCTGTATATAGTATCAAAAATCTAAACTGAATGAAAGTAAGATAACTTCGCTAGTAAGTAGTAATCTAGTACTTTGTGAAGAAAAATTTGCTTATGTAGCAAAGATTCATGATCTGTCAACTACTCCTGCATTTTACCTTTTATTGTTGTTGTCCATACGATTTGAATTTTATATTTTAATTAATTATTTTATTGGGTTTTTATGTCATTTTTTTATATATATTTTATTTACAGAAATGTTGCATAAGATATTATCATTAAGGGTCTCACACAGCTTATGATTTTTTTTTATTTATATTGTAGATAAGTAAATAATTATATTTCTGTATTTTGACGTGTCAAATGGATGTGCATATGTCTCGACTGAGTTAATAAATATCATATCATATCATATTACTATAGTACCTGTATACTATACCAAGTATGGACAACCTTTCTTATAATACGGGCCAGAATAAATTTTACGTTTTTTCCGCGGGCCATTGTAGTTAATTGACACGTTCTTCTGATCAAAGAGTGCATTGTTTAAAATAAAAATTATGAATTTCGACATATTCAACCCTTTGCCAGACAGGGGTTGTCCCGGGTACGAAATACCAGACTTGAGATTTTGTGCCCGAGGGTACCTAAACTTATTGCTCAGAAAATTTCAAACATAAGGAATATATTAAGTGACATCTCCAGTTTGACATCTTTGACAGCGTCCACCCATGCACTGTCCCAGGTCTCAACTGCTTTATGTTCAGGGTAGTGCCCTTGAGGAACTCACAAAAACTCAGGTTTGAGGAAATACTATGAGTAAAATCGTCACTAACTCACTAACTATTTATAAAACTATGAATGTATGTTCATATTCTAGTGCTATGTGCGTTTAATGTTTTTATACTAGACGAATTACATCGAAAAATATTTATTAGTGTATTTGCCATATGGCAACATACACTATTGGCGTCGGTCGGATGGCGGGACCTAGGGGTCGGACCAAAATTTCTCGACGTTTCATAACCTCCTAAACACTTTGGCACCATTTTTAAAAATGTTTATATATATATATATATATATATATATATATATATATATATTTATATACGTATATATATATATATATATATATATATGTGTACGCGCGATAACTTTCGAAAGAGTTAATTGATTTCAACGAAATTTGGGCCACGTATTGAAATCCATCACCGCAAGAAGCCTATTTAAAATGGGCCTAATCGGGCTATTTTAAGGGTAGTTTTTAGGGGTTGAAAACTGTTTTTGGGCCCAAAAATACCGAAAAAATTCTCCGAATCGTTTCAAAATTGAAATTTAACCCTTTGGTAGTGATTAAAAAGTGTCCTCACAATTTTAATAAAATCGGCTCAACAGGACCGGATTTACAAATTTTATGAAAACACTAGTTTGCAGATAGTGACTTATTTATTGAAGGCTGTATTTAATTCGGTGTAGACGTTAGATTGATAATAATATTACAATTAAGAAAAAAATGTTATTTTAAGGGGTGTATTAAGGGGTTAAATTTTTTATTTTGCCCAAAAACAAACTTAATTTCACATAATAAAAGTATAAAACCACACGGCCCTATACAAGCAAATACACTATATTGTCGGCAGGGTTTTGGCACTGCGACCCGGGTTTTTAATAATTTGTTCTAAAGACCTCGTGGGCCGGATAGAAACTTTTCGCAGACCGCAATTGGCCCGTGGGCCGGGGATGGCCCACCGTTGGACTATGTCATTAAATTAAATAATAATAATAATAATGCGTTTAACGTCCGTTTCTCGACTTTATGTCATAACAGACGCCATTCGCACCATTACTATTTTCCATCTTACCACACTTCCCGTTATTTTTCTACATTTTTAAAACTTCAACTTATGTAATAGCAATGGGCGAATGAAGGAATTATATGAAATTAGAATAAGGTAGGTAATTTTTGAACTAGGAGTTTGATAGGTAATCGACCATATCCTCAAATAAGGAACCATCTCGATATTTATCTGGAATTAATTGAGGGAAACCATGGAAAACCTCAATCAAGATGGCCGGTACAGGAATTACCGTTTCTCGGCGAGAGGCAGTAGGAAAAAGTCCCAGCCACATCTGCCTCCGCCGGGATTCGAACCCGGACCTCCCGAATGCGAGTCTAGTGCTATCACCACTACTCTACCCAGCTCGGTATATGTCATTAAATTAAATAAATTAATAAATATAAATATATAGTGGTAGATATTATTTCAATTTAATTTGATCGGAAAGTCATATTGATAACTATAAACGAAATCTATCCAAAACTAACACAAACGCACGATTTATATTATATTATCTATCTTTGTCTTATTTATATATCTCAAAAACAGAATTTGTAATACCCATATGAAACGTACTGCTTTTAAAAGCACATTTCATATGACAAGCATTTGTAATGTGAAATTATTGAAATCTTGTACTGTCACAATAACAACAGACTACAATTCTGAAACCAGAAATACACAGATTATAAGTAGGTACTCTCACGATCTTTTGGTGGAATAAAGAACCAAATATAATAATTTATTGAGATATTAAGTCTGTTCGTACAGAAAATTAGGGATTTGTCTGTCAGAACAAGTGATTTTCATTATGCATACTCTAAATATGACAAATTGAAAACCGACTTTAAGCTTGTTTGCTGGAACAGCTGAGACGCTCTTTATAGTTCGCTAAATACCAGTGACGGATTTATAAATTTGCCGCCAGTAGGCTATGAAATTTTTGCCGCCCCCACTGACCTTTGAAATTCGATACCCTAGTTCACAATCACATTAATTACAAAAACGACTACGCAAATAGTTGTACAAAAAAAATATTTAAGTGTTGAAACATATTACATGTTGATTAAATAAGGTGAGTGGACCTACTGGACCTAGTAACAAAAGTATATTTTACAGAGCGTTAAGTAATTTTTCATATACAGACGCTAGAGTGTTCAGTATACTGTACATACAGTACTGAAATTTTTATTAAATTTTCGAAATTAGTTTTCTCTATGTATATTTTTTTTATTTCTGTAAGACAAAAATTTTTGAGCCAAATTTGCCGCCCCTTAAAATCTGCCGCCCTAGGCTTCAGCCTACTCAGCCTGCTGGTAAATCCGCCACTACTAAATACATATTGTATATGGAGGGCCTATTGTATATCAATGTTATGACAAAGAAAGCATAGTATTTACATAAAGCACAAAAAAACTTTTCGTGCAAAATAACAAATGTGTACACCATTTAATTGCACAACGACACAGTCAACAATAGGCGTTATTTACAACAAGGGATTTAATTATGGTTTTACATTTTATTTATTTTGTATTTGTGAATATATGAAGGTTCAATAAAATAAGCCCGTACTTCATGGTATAGGGTGTACATTGAATAGTTTTTGTACGTTCTCTTTTTGAAGTGAAACTTCTTTAGTGACGTATCTGTTTGAAATTTTTTGTAATAGTTAGAGAGCTAGTGACGATTTTACTCATGGTATATCCTCAAACCTAAGTTTTAGTGAGTTCATTGAGGGCACTATCCTGAACATAAAAAACGCAATCTGGCAGCTGAGACCGAGGACAGTGCGTGAATTAGGGATACTGAAAAAATATCGATATATCGATATTTTTTATTTGATCGATATTTTTGAGCGATATTTAATATTTCGATATAAAATTCCGATTTTTTTTCCAGTAGCAACACTTGTATGTACTACCGCGACTGACTATGGCCGTTTAATTATTCCGAAAATATTGAAAACTCCACTGAAAAAGAAACATGTGTTTTTACATACGTTTTTGGAACATACTTTTAAGTTCGTTCCAAAAACAAAAACAGTGAATAAAGCACATGTAAAACACGTTTCTTTTTCACCGGATTTTTTTATATTTTCGGAATAAAAAACAGTCAAAATAGCTATTCATGCAATATTTCATTTCATTTGTACAACATCTAGAATGTTTTTAATTGTTTCGATTTACACCTCAATTCATGCTGTACCAAAAATTTTCTATCGCATGTCACCTCTGGCACGCATGCCATAGGTTTGCAATCAGTTGCTTTATTAATTGTTCGATTAATCTCTAAATTTCGCTGCTCCTAAATGTATTAGACGTTTTATTAATAAACAAAAAAATTCTTATCGTTATTTTTGATTTCAAATAATTATTTATTATTATTTATTATTAGAAATAATGTCCATTAATTCCTATTTGAGATTATATTAACCTAGCCAATACTAAATTTCTTCGAGGACCAATGTTGTCTTTAAAATTGTACCGATATATCGATTTTTTTTTAAATATATCCGTACCGATATCGATACTTGAAAAAAACATCGATACCTACGATATATATCGATATACTTTTTGGCATTTCTGACATTCCTAGCGTGAATGGACGCGGTCAAAGATGTCAAGTTAGACGTTTCACTTAACATATTTCGTCATGTTTGAAATTTTTTGGGCGATAAGTTCAGGTGCCCTTGAGCAGAAAGTCGGGCATTTCGGACTCGGGGCAACCCCCTCTGGCAAAGGGTTGAATATGTAAAAATCCATACTGCGGAACCGGTTTTCATGTTCAGGATAGTGTCCGTAATGAACTCACAAAAACTCAGGTTTGTTGGAATACTATAACGTTAAATACTATAAAGTTTTTTATATATAAAAGAGTTTTATTGTCATATTATAAAACAAAAAACAAAAATACATTAATTTACATGGCGGTTCCAGTTCAACACTTTTACCCGCGAACATTTTTTTTTTTGACAATAACGGGTGCTACAAAAAAAAATCTTTTTTTTTTACAATAAGGAAAAAATACATTAAAAAAACCTATTCATAATAATATTAATATGTAAATTTTGACTTTGGATTGCATCTATACAGTGGACCAACATCAGATTTAAGATGTTCTATAGTATGTGCTTGATCATTTTATGTTTATGTTTGCTGTTATTTTGATAATTACCTATTGATGCTATTAATGTATTTTCAGCAGAATCGATTTTTGTAAAGAATGTTTCAGTTAAAGATTTTATAAAATTGTTAATGTACTCTATGTTTAAATCTGTATGTATTTTAGGAATAGGTGTCCATCTAGGGTAGTTTCCCGCTATTCTTAAGCTTTTGTTCTGTATTGTTTGCAATTTATTAATATTAGATCTACTGGTGTAGCTCCAGACAGGAGCTGCGTAGGTTAAGATTGATCTTATTACTAGTTTGTATTCTATAAAGTTAAATACTATAACATTAAATACTATAACGTTAAAAACTATTCAACAGCGGATAAAAATAAAAAAAAACCCTGGTGACGCAAAATTAAAGGAAAAATGCTTTAACGACGGGGAAATATAATAAAAACCTTGGTAACGCAAAGTGGGTAATGCATCAATGACTAGAGTTCATAACTGTAAAGAAGTTTCACTTTTCTCGTGAGCTTATTTTTTTAATTTTTTTTTTTTTTTAGTTTTAGTTTGTAAACCTGGCAAGCTAACAGCAACGTCCAGTACACATAGTATTACAAAAAATTTACAAGATTCAGGGCAGTACATTACAGAAAATAATGAGAAAAAATATAACATACAGAAAAAAAAGAATAATTAGTAACTAAAAGAACAAAGAAAGATATACTAAGCTGTATTAACATTATGACTTAATTTGTATTTTGAAACAGTAATGGGTATCCCCAAAAATATCTATATCCGTTTTATTGTTTTTTTATAACCTACTGTTAGAAATGAAGTTTATTCAAAAATGTTAGAAACAAAGTAAAAAGTAACTATTTTATAGAAAGTAAGTGCACAAAATATAATGCAGATCTCATGCGTAATAGATTACGGCTCGTGTGGTTGTTAAAACTCACTGGATCTCGTTTCACCATAATATCACGTGTTCGTCAGTAATACATTTCTTTATGCTATTAGAGATAAAATCTATTTTCATCGGTATTGTATCGATTAACCAGATTCAGTAATTACGTTCTATAACGAAACTCAAGTAACTCAGCAATTTCTTTTGTCATAGAACTTTTCCATTTATAAGGAATGTGTATCGTCTCTTATGGAAAACTGATAAAAAGTTATTCGTCATAGAGAGTTTTGACAGCATACTAATTCAGTTGAAATTCTAAAAGTAGTTTTCCAATAACTCCATTTTTCCCCTGGACGTATCATTTATAGTTACTTCTCTGCCCGCCTATATACTAATTTAGTTGTTTTGTTTTTAGTAATATTGATTCATTTTGAGTTTTGCTTATTGGCAACCCTGGCTAAAATTGAACAAAATGGCTGTAACAGTAAACACACAAGTACTTTGTTTGTCTGAATGTTGGTAACTGTCTCTGCCTATTATGTATATATAATTCCCAAATGGCATCTTCCTGTTATCCCACAGTTGGTACACCTGAGTCCTGAATCGTGCAGCTATTATATAATCGAACACAATAATAATGTATTGAATTCAGTCTATTTGATCAATACACCTTCATTACAAGTACCACAATGTTTACAATTACAGAACCATTGAGTAATTTCGAGCAACTACCGGATGACTCAATATTGTATCAAAAGAATTAGACGAGGACGTAAAATGACCTCCCCCATATCATTTCTTTCATTATTAGAAATAGATTCGTATAGGGTGATAAAGCATTCAGTGCCTCACTGCGACCTAAAAAATCTTTTGTAAATCCCCAGTCGAGTAGAAGGCTTTTTTTTATAAACTTAAATACCTTGCTGGAGGCTGCTCTTTACATTTCATCAGGCTCTTGCTTTCATTATAGGCTCCTGTGAACAAATTGCACAAACTGACGTTGAACAATAAATTGTTGTGCAAACAAAGGTCATCCATATACTATATGCAATTTTATGCCAACTTCAGTTTGATTTGTTGTGAACATATGTCGTCTGACGCTTAAAAATTATTCGTTATTTAAAGAAATTTACATTTTTAAAACACTAACCTGCTGGTTACAGCTCCTAAACTGAAGTTATTGCACAACATATCACGCATAATCCATAAACGATGAAATTAGCTGCGCAATACCGCTTCTGCATTTAATTTAAAAATTTAATAAAAAATTGGTTTGAACAGTAATCGCGAGTGGTTTCGTTTTGTTTAATTTAAAAAGAGTTTGAATTTCTGCAACCAGTTGCGCAGTACGCCAAACATTACCATTTACCATACACTATACAAATAACTGCCCAACAGCCTCTGTTGCGCAATTTGTGCGCAAGTAGATATATTCGATGAGATCCGACATTCCACATAACTATCGACAAAAATGTTAATTTTGTATTCCCTTTTTTGATGTGCGATTTCATTATTATAGCAATTATAGTTTAGGAGCTAGAAGGTTGTGCCGCGAACGGACAAACAGAATAGTGATGACAATAAGGTTCTAAAGAAGTTTCACTTCCCCCATGAGGTTATGTAGATGAGGCACACGTTTTTTTCCAAGTCATTCCAATAATAAAGACATCAGCAAGAAAATGTGATGCAACACTCTAATTAATTACTTATTGGATAATTAAAATGTTCTCTTTCCCTACATTCATTAATATCATTAAGTACATTTATTCCGGTGACACTGACAGCCCAGTGACGCTTTAATTTGAATGCTTCATTAAAATTTTACAACGTTTCAATGGCGTCATATTCAAAAATGAAGAAATTAGAAGTTGAATAATATTATTAGTGTATTTGCTATTACATGGCACATACACTATTGGCTTCGGTCGGATGGCGGGACCTAGGAGTCGGACCAAAATTTCTCGACGTTTATAGCCTTCTGTTTGGCACCATTTTTGAAAATGTTTATATATACAGTACACACACATAAATATCAAGTGAAACAATATGGAATAGATGTAAAAAAAAATTTAATGGTGTCGGCCGCGATCGAACAGGTGACCTCCGTACGCATTGTTCATTACTCCGCAGAGCTCAACTGCTATCTAGCTATTTTCATGGTATAAAAAAACGGTGGGCAACTCCCAGCCCGCGGGCCAGCTACTACCCGCGAAAAGTTTCTATCCGGCCCGCGGGCCGCGAGATCTTTAGAAGACATTATAAATAAATATTTTTTGATGTAATTCGTCCAGTTTAAATTTAATATTAAAGGCACATATCAACATGTATGTTCATAGTTTAGTACTAATGCTAAAAATAACATTTATTAAAGCAAGTTTCACTTCAAATGTCATAACAACTATTCTTAATAAGAAAAATAAGTGTAGTAATTAGTAATTCTTTTTATTTATTTCATACTTGCAAAATAATAAATTGCAGGTCACAAGAAGGTGTCCATTAACTACTATAGCCGGCAGAAAAAAACGTAAAATTTATTCTGGCTCATGTTATAAAAGAGGTTGCCCACCCTTGCCCTTGGTATAGAATATATAGTGGAGACTATAGAAGGTACATAGCTGTTCTACTATATACTATACAAAACAAGTTATTTCCGTCTGATTGACTTTAGTTTGAAAAAATCATTTGATTGACTTTCGTTTGAAAAGATCTTAGTTATCGTCAGGTTGTGGCTAAACAAGTTTTACTTCAAACAATTTTATACAGACGTTAAACAAATAATATTAGACAAATTTTAAATTTGCCAATAAACAGCTTACCCATTTCTTCAAGAATTGTTTGAAGCATGAGCTGTTGAATGTTTGAAGAATATTCGTGCAAAACTCCATGAAAACCGCTCGTCACTTTCACATATTTTATAAAATTATACCAACGATAAATTTTTAAAGAAATGGGCCATACGAATGGCATTGCTGTTGCTACGAAAACACAGACACTTTACGCGTAATCCTTACCCGAACTTAAGAATATTCGGTAATAAAACACCACTTTATTACACTGATAATGAAGTTAATTTAACGGCTGGTCAAATAAGTGTGTTCTGGTCACAGCTTCAAACACAGTGACCTGCCCCAGCCTTTTAAATTTATTACTGTTAATGGAAAAATAACACATGTCACGCAAAACATTGTATTTTAAAAAGTTTAAATTACACGCATTGGGTACACCAAAAAGTTACTAACCATTATTATTATCAAATTATGTAAATAACAAAACTATTCTAAATACCAACCCAACACGGAATTATGTATTCGGGATGCAGTACATCTGATCTTCATAGAGTATTTTTAATGCAGAAGAAAGCCATAGGAATTATTTGCAATCTGGGTTTTCGTGACAGTTGCAAAAAATATTTCAAGACAAATCTAATTCTAACTGTTCCATCAACGTATATCTATCACTCGCAATGTCATTCGCAGAAATATATTAGTAAGTATAAGTTGTGTCTTACACTTAATCAATTATACACCGTATAATTGAAACCGAATTTTATTCAGATTAATATTTTAGAAATGCAGTATTATTACAATTATGTTTTATTGTTCAGGAGACGATAGTGGACTGCCGATTCTTAATTAAATATTTTATCTTCAACTAAAAGCCGTCATTACGTAACTAATGTACATTTTATGCAATTATAAAATACAATACACATCAGTGTCCAACTCACAATGCATTGCATAGTTACCAAACGTGTAATAACAACTCAATTTTGCTTCCCAGACCTAAGTCTTTTTCGTAATAGCCCTGAATATTCGGCTTTAAAATACTATAACTGTCTTCCTACGGACATGAAGATATTACCATTGTCTAAATTTAAAAGAGTGCTTAAGTCATTATTAATTAAAACTTGTATATATTCCGCTAATGAATTTTATGATATATGTGTATGATTTTATGATGTATTTTTAAATTGTATTTAATTTGATGAATCCTGCTTGTTGGTTGTTTCGGATAATAAAATGTATTCTATTCTATTCTTAAAAATCTCGATGCACTTTTCGGAGACTTTCTAGTTATATCCTTGATAAGCTTGATTAGCAAAGAGGACAGCTTGGTCAGAGTGCTGGCTCTTGAAGCAAACTGTTGTGTGTTCAAATCTCACCTCGTTCGCTCATGGATGTTTTGTGATGTCGCTTAGTTTTAATTAATAATATTATTTGTTATAATAATAATAATAGTTTTATTTGTGGTGCCATAGTGGATACAAATTGTCAATTCAGAGTCCATCAAGGACATTAGTAGGTTCATCAAGAACACAGTCGCTCATGACCCAACAGAAATTCATCTAAATTATAAAAAGCCCTTGCTATCAAAAATTCTTTCAAGTATTTTCTAATTAAGACTAGTGATGAGCAAAATCGGTATTGGTTTTGCAGTCCTGCTATTGCGATTCCGCAAGAGCAAGACCAAGACCGAATATGTAGGACCAAGACCATATGTGCAGGGCTTAGCTAAAAATTATAATTCGTGGTCATCAAATAAAAAATAATAAGTATATTAATATAGTTAATAATATATAATATTAATATAGTTAATAATATATAATATTAATATAGTATAACATCAATACATCAATAGCATAGACGCTGATGACCTTAGATGTTGAGCGTCTATAATGTACAATATCTCTCTATAAAATCAATAGATAACGATTTTTTTCTCGATATTTTTTTGATTGTAGTGAAATTAAGTATTATGAATTGGACATTAATTGTACATAATTTTTTGTTAATTTATACTTCTTAAAAAACTTTGACGATGATAGTGTTTAGGAAAATTTTTCAAAAGACGTAAGTAACAGGCCACATATGCAAGATCAAAACTGAATACACAAGACCAAGACTAGAACTATTTGAGCAATAACAAGACCAAGACTGTCTCAGTTTTGGTCTTGCTTCAAGATCTTAAAGATCTAACCTGTCGAACGTTTATAATTTACAATAAATGAATCGATTAGCAAGACGTGCGTTAGTGTTTTAAATTTTAAAGCTTACATTGTAAGAGTATTAAAACAATTGTTTAATATTGAGGGGGGGTGATACCAATGAGCCTACCACGTATAAAAGTGCACTGTAAATAATAAATTTAAATAAAAGATTGATTTCTTTACAGATTTAAAATTAATCGAATACTATCTATTGTACCCTGTATATAAAGAGGTGAGATCAATAATCCATATTCCAATGTCATGTTGATTTATAAAATATGTTATCTGTTCAACGCGACACATAAACCAGGCAAGTAATAAACAATTGTCGTGCGTAAAGAGATAGTATTCATGCCTACATATTATGTACATATATACAACACCGTAATTCTACAGCAACGCAGTGGCGCCAAAAACAGGAGTCCCTAAAACATTTCTAAGAGGACCGCGAAAAAAAATTTTTAATTCCAGCCAAATTATTAGTTGTTTCGCCATATAGCACATACACTATTGGCGTCGCTCGGTTTGCGGGACCTAGGGATGGGACCAAAATTTCTCAATGTTTCACATCATTGCAATGAGCCTAATTTTAAGGGGTGCATTTAGGGATTTCAAATTGTTTTAGGTCCAAAAGCACCGAAAAAATGTCGAAATTGATTCAAAATTGAAATTTAAACCTTAAGTATGCTCCTAAAATTAAAAAAAATCGGCGAGACAGGGTCGGACGTATACACATTTACTTGGGGATAGAGAATTATATATACTGAAGGCCATATATCATTTTGGGCAGATGATGAATTAATAAAACAGACGAAATATTGAAACTAAAAAAAAAAATATTTTAAGCGATGTACTAAGCGGTTAAATTTTTGTTTTGTCCAAAAACAAACATAAGTTCACATAATAAAGTCACACTGCATGTATTAGCAAATACACTATATTTTGTCGGCTCTGTTTTGATACTGCTACCCCAGTTTTTTTCTGCAAAGTCAATCGTTCCAATACAAATATAAATTGCTGCATCTATATCACTGATTTTTGTTTATCCGTAAACTACCCATTCTGGATTTTTCCCAGACAAATGAATGATGGCATGTTGCTATCATTAATGACAATTTATAAAACTGACCAAGTCGATTCGTCAAGAATTGCGACCTGTATAGTTCATACATATGTACAAATCAACCGACAACAGCTGTTTGCAATTGAATATTTGAATTTAAAAAATAAACTACTAATTTTTTTATTGTTTAAATAATATATCGTAAATAATATTGAAGAACGAAAAGGAAAAAAAATAAGCCATAGGCAATCAATGTATAAAACTTTATAAGATATCACGTGACTATAAAACGTGCCAGGAATGTTTGTGACATCAGTATGTTAAAAGTTAGCTTAAACATTATTTTTTTATTAAATATAACTTTTTAATTATGAAATTAAAAAAAAATAAAAGTAGTTTTGCTTATAAAACTTGTTTGTGATCTTTCCATTTATGTAAAAAAAAATATTCAAAACCCAATTTTCAATTATAATTATTGTGAACTCAAATCAATCTAAAAATAGTTCAATTTTATAGAATAGAAGCTGCAATTTGAATCAATTTGTTGTGAAATTAACCTAGATATAAGCTCAGCACTGGCGCACAAGGCTGAAGGTGTGCGCAATAAAATATTGAAGCAATATTTAGAAAGGTATGCCAACTTAATAAAAATATAGAAGTCAAAGTACGTATTGAGTTATTTACTTCAAAGGTTCTGTACATTCTGAACTAAATTTTTATTAATTATTTTCAGCTTAAGGAACTTTCTTTCATTAATTTCGAATTATATTAGATGTTTCTGTGTATTTTGTAAATAAATATGTATACTGTACTTCTCTATATATCAATTAATTTTAAAATAATTAAAAAATAATACGTGCTTCGATTTCGAAGAATAAACTTTGATCGTATTTACGTAATTATAATAATGAGTTCATTTCGTGATATAAGTAAAATGTTTATTTTTAATAGAAGCGTGTTACTGTCTGTCTAAATGCAAAATTGAAAACAAGAAAGCAGGACTTAATTATATTTTCTTATTAGTGTATTTGCCATATGGCAACATACACTATTGGCGTCGGTCGGATGGCGGGACCTAGGGGTCGGACCAAAATTTCTCGACGTTTCATAACCTCCTAAACACATTGGCACCATTTTTAAAAATGTTTATATATATATATGTATATATATATGTGTGTGTACGCGCGATAACTTTCGAAAGAGTTAATTGATTTCAACGAAATTTGGGCCACGTATTGAAATCCATCACCGCAAGAAGCCTATTTAAAATGGGCCTAATCGGGCTATTTTAAGGGTAGTTTTTAGGGGTTGAAAACTGTTTTTGGGCCCAAAAATACCGAAAAAATTCTCCGAATCGTTTCAAAATTGAAATTTAACCCTTTGGTAGTGATTAAAAAGTGTCCCCACAATTTTAATAAAATCGGCCCGACAGGACCGGATTTACAAATTTTATGAAAACACTAGTTTGCAGATAGTAACTTATTTATTGAAGGGTGTATTTAATTCGGTGTAGACGTTAGATTGATAATAATATTACAATTAAAAAAAAATGTTATTTTAAGGGGTGTATTAAGGGGTTAAATTTTTTATTTTGCCCAAAAACAAACTTAATTTCACATAATAAAAGTATAAAACTACACGGTCCTATAAAAGCAAATACACTATATTGTCGGCAGGGTTTTGGCACTGCGACCCGGGTTTTTTTGTTGTTATTTTTTAAAAAAACTTTTTCTAAAAACTTCTAAATACATGTGTCAATCTCTAAAGTATGTGCCGTGTTGTGAAACAAATAAATCAGCGCATAAAGCATTCCTATTGTTTTTATTAAAAGTTACCAACTGGCAAGGCTATCTAGGCCTAGTATCATTTTTAAATTTAATGATATTTGTACTTTTAACAATTGTCAAATTAAAATTTGAGAACGGGAGGTTTTAGAGAATCATTTGAAGAGAGTTGGAAGCTTTGGTGCGAAAACAATGAATACTAAAATATAAAGTAAGCATAAAAAGCAAAACACTTAACACCAAAGAAGCATTCAGGAAGTACGCAGCAAATGCTGAAGAAGCAGTTACTTACATAGAAAATGAAAATAAAGAGAAATTTTAAAAAAATGTGATCGATTTCTAAAAAATACCTGTAGAATTGATAAAATATTTTTCCCCCGATTTTATAATCACCTTTCGTTTAAGCTCACTTAAAAGTGGACGCAATTATCATATTTGCAAGACTCTCCCTATAAAATAGCTGTTTTTCATACCTGTACAGTCGTAAAATGTACCTTTTTGGCACTAGTGGGTAAAGTAAACCATTTAAATCCATATGAATGACAGAGACCAGAGTAGGCTCTGAGCAATATACATAAATACCAATATGGCCGAATGTGAATTGTCAAAAATATTAGAAAATTATTTATTATGATGAGAAAATCACCTATAATATGCAAGATATCTTAGTATCTATCTTGTACGTATTGCTATCATGCACTGTATGACTGTTAAACTCGCTGACCCTCGTGTAACATCTCACAATTCGTAACATAATAAATGAATTTACGTACGAGATACATAAACAATTATTTTATTTCGATTTTTTTTTATTCAAAAATGGAGCAAAAGTTACATTACTTTCAAAAAATAATAAAACTATATTAATACTAGCTTATTTGTAATCAGATACACAATAATTATTAAATAATAATGATATATATAATTTTATGATATTAATTATATGTAATACTAATTATTAAACATTTGTAAAATATTAATGGTTTACTAACACTGAAATAATAAAAACATTATGGTGATTATCTTTAATTTCTTTCATTTGTGAATTTATTAGTTTTTCGGATTTTTGTACGACACCTAAATTACGAATATCTGTTTACATTTTTTCATGTTTATATTGGCATACTTCCAGAAGGTCTATTAAGTAAGTAAAAAATTAAATTAACTTATTTTATACGTATCTATTCAAAAAATCTGAAAAACGGTTGACCCTGCAGGCCATCCCTGGAACTTCCCGCTGTTTCCGATCTATTGAGATGTGGCTTACCCCTACGGTGTTTGTTAAAAGCTATTTTAAAAAATTCCAGCCAATTGGGCGACAGGATCATTCCAACTTCATAAATATTGACATTTGAAATATTGTAATAAAATAAAATTTCTGTTAACGGTTTACGGTTATGGTATTTGTTTCCATGGTTACATAATATGATTTAACGTAAAAATTAATCAAAACATGCTTGTTAGCTACCTAACTAATTTCTTTTTGACAGATCTTCGGAACAAAAGAACATCTGATTTTTTTTTTATTATCAAAATATTTCCGAAACTATGAAACTATAAACCGTTATAAAATTCTGACAAAGATTTGGAAAGATATATTGAAAAAACACTTTTTTGGAAATTTTTTGTCAACGATATCTCTCGAACGAATCAACCGATCAAGATGCTGTTTACGGCAATCGAAGCAGTTTTTCAAGCACAAAAAACTATCTATTACAAAAAAAAAACAATTTCAGGAAAATTTGAGAAGATATTTTGAAAAACCATATTTTTCAAAATTTTTCTTCAACGATATCTCTTGAACGAATCAAGTGATCGAGATACGGTTTGCGGCAATCGACGCAGTTTTTCAAGCACAAAAAAATAACTTATTACAGAAAAATCAATCAAACAAAAATTTGAGAAGTTATTTTGAAAAAACTTTTTTTTCAGAATTTTTCTCCGACGATATCTCTCGAACGGATTAACCGATTTTGATGCGGTTTGCGGCGATTGACGGTATTTTATGAGGAATAGAGCTGATTAGATTTTGAAATGAATAGGTACGGCAGTTTCGAAAATATTTCCAAAATATTAAAAAAAAACTGCTTTCCAAAAAGCTTTATTTTTGAGATTTCTCAAAATCTACCTGGCCGAATCTGTTCCAATTTTCAGGAAATCTAAGTTCAGCAAGTTCCTTTCAGATGCCGCAATCCGCGTTTCGATCGGTCCACCCGTTCAAAAGTTATGAGAGGGTTACATACACACACACACACACACAGACATACGGACATCATTTTAAAAATCGTCAGAATAGCTTCCTAGGATCTCAAAACGTCGAGATCTGACAAAAACTCAAATTTCGAAAATCGGGGTGAAACCAATCCCAATTTTTGAAAATTTTCAATTTTCGTAGCGAGAAGTTAAAAAGCCAGGCCTGTGAAAAAATGAAGGCTTTAAACATAATAATATAAACTCGTATATACCCGACCTATTCTGTTTGATCAATAATATTATATTGTGTGTTATCCAAACTTGATATTTATTGGTACGAAAATGTGTGTTTAGTATTTATATTGTGGAGCGAACAATATGTCTGTGTATCCAACATTTACCTAAATATTACATATTACTATACCAAGAGTTTTACTCTATATACGGTGAGCGACGGCAGCAAATCGCTCAAAAAATATATCTGGGGGCACGATGGTGCCCCCGCCAAGACGAGCCAAAGGAAGCGGGGCACTACCTACCTTTTCTGGAAGCGTTTCGTCCTATTTTCGAACCATCATAGCTTCGGTTTAGATAATGCTAGAAATTTTCAGGACAAGATGTCCTTAGCACACTTATCAAAGACACCTATCACAGTACCAATTATCTAGCTTTTATGGCTTCAGATTTATTGACATCTGTAATACGTCGATTTTGTGACTGACTCACTGACATGATGATCATCAAAACCTCTAGGGTACTTCCTTAAGGGGGTATTTACCTCTTTTTAGGGATTTTTTTTAGACGACAATAACATTCAATCATTTTAATTTTTTTATATGTTTTTGTTTGTATCTTAAACTGTATAAAAACATTTTTTTTTCTCTTATTTTACATTTTTTATATATATATTTTTTTAAAATTAAATTAGACACTAAAAAAAAAGCAGGTCACTGGTCATGGTAATAGCGGCTGTTCATGTTGTCGGAAATAAAAAAATCGAATGGATCATTGTTCAGTAGGGATGTCGCTATCGTCCCTACTAAATTTAATCAACTTTATTAAAAAAAAAATGGCGGACTGTAGAAAAAAAGTTTGTTTTTTGTTAAAAATCATTTAAAAAAATAAGTAAATATTTTCGAAAATAAGCAATTTTAGTACGGACGATAACCATTAATGAGTAGAAGAACATATATAAATTTCAAAGCAATCGGTTGAATACTTTTTTTTTAGAACCATGACAGTTTTAGAAAATAATGTTTCGAGATAAATGCGTTTAAAGTTTCAAGAGCCAACAAGTCGCTTACGGCGCGTCGGCCACTATATGAGTTGTAATTTATTTAAAACTAGGAATTTCGGTCTCTATTTTTCACAGCATATTTTCGATAGGTTTTACAATTGAAATATGAAAAAAAAATCGATTTTTCGAAGTGGTCACATAAGAATACCCCCTTAAGTTCTAGAAGGCTGGTATGTAGGCTGGGATATGCATACAAACAACGGAAAAATTAAGAAATAGGAAACTTTCTCCCTCCAGTCCCTCGTATAGGGGGTGTATATCTATACATAATGGAATATGAGAAGAATGTGCAAAAGTGGTCCACAAACCTTCATTGATGATGAAAAATAGTGTGAAAAAAAAATAATTTACGGCACACGCCAAAAAAAAAATAATATATATATATATATATATATATATATATTTGCATGGTGTATGCATCCCTCATTTGAAAAACTTCCACCAAGAATATCTTTAAGACTGTTTTTCTTTAATGACAGCTGTTATTAAAAATCAAATTCGACCTTAAGATTACCTTAAAAACGCGACTTTACCAAAGAATGCATTATTTCATATTCTTTCACCTTCGAAATTGCACAACTGTATCCGAAACATTTTTTTTTTCATTTGAAGATGTTTTCGGGATATTCTTGGTGGACCTTTTCAGATTAACACCTGATATAATAATCTATAAAGAGTTTCTCGCGTTTATCTTAAGAACCACTAAACTAAAAATTAAAAAAACCCGGGTCGCAGTGCCAAAACCCTGCCGACAATATAGTGTATTTGCTAATACAGGCAGTGTGGCTTTATTATGCAAACTTAAGTTGGTTTTTGGGCAAAATAAAAAAATTGACTACTTAATACACCCCTTAAAATAACATTTTTTCTCTAAATTGCAATATTATTATCAATCGAACCTCTATACCAAGTTATATACACCTTTCAGTAAATAATTCACTATCTGCAAAATTACGTTTTCATAAAATTTGTAAATCCGGTCCTGTCGGGCCGATTTTATTAAAATTTTAGGGACACATTTTAATTACTATCAGAGGGTTAAATTTCAATTTTGAAACGATTCGAAGAATTCTTTCGGTATTTTGGGGCCCAAAAACATTTTTCAACCCCTAAAAACTACCCTTAAAATGGCCCGATTACACCTATTTTAAATAGGCTTCTGGCGGTGATGGATTTCAATGCGCGGCCCAAATTTCGTTAAAATCAATTAACTCTTTCGAAAGTTATTGCCCGCACACATATATATATACGTATATAAATATATATATATATATATATATACGTATATAAATATATATATATATATATATACATATATATAAACATTTTTAAAAATGGTGCGAAAGTGTTTAGGAGGTTATGAAACGGCGAGAAATTTTGGTCCGACACCTAGGTCCCGCCATCCGACCAACGCCAATAGTGTATGTTGCCATATGGCAAATACACTAATAATACTAATAGTTGAAGACCATCTTGCAGTGCAATGGGTTACAAACACCTTTTTAGTAGATATACCATACTATACTACACTTTGCAAACAGAATGATTCAAAGCAATGGTCATAAAACACGGGCTATTGATCAAATAGCGTGTGTAGCAGTAGTACGTCACAGCTCTGTACAAGAGTATCATTAACGTGCGCCACTGCTACTGTATGTCTGTTATGTAACTACAATAGCATTAAACCTATACATTATACGAGTATATAGTACGAGTGCTTTAATAATTATTACCGCAGCTTGAAAACTATTCAGACAAAGAGGCAAGTGAGGGGATTACGGAAGTCCTTTATTAATGTGTCGCATAGTTTCGTGTAACCTGATTACATACCCAAACTTTGTCTTAAAAAATCAAAATTTCCATTTTTGAAATGCCCAGGTTTGAAGAACAATTCAAATTAAACGTCAAATCCTTTTCAAATTATTTCCTCGCATTTTTTATGGGTAGCTCATACAAGAATTTACTACGTATTATATGACGTTCAGAAGATAGCAGTGAAAACTTTTGTGACGCACTGTATTTAATATAACCAAATTCACTAATAGCAAAGCAGTAGTAGCTAGCGACTTAACAGTGTTGAATCACTTTCACACAGTTTGTGTTGAGACCCAGCGGTAAGAAGCGAGCTAAGCAAAAGACATATTGTGGGTGTGACCATCTTTAGCTCTGTCTCGCTCAAATCATCCGCACGTTTCAATTTTTGACTGGTGCTACACTACGAGGCTAAAAGATGCTATTGTAAGGGTGCCGCTGTCAATTGATTACTCTAAGTTTTGGAAATATTTTGAAGATTTAAAAAACTTTTCAGAAAAAGGAGTCACTTTAGGTTTGTGATGGAACGGTTTTGTGAAATAAGTACGAATAAGGTCGTAGTGTGACATTGAAAACGTGTGTTTTTTTGGCACAATTAATGTCAACTTTTTTCTAGTAAATCGTACATAAATTACAAAAGTAGTCCATTAGAAACCTAGAGTTGTCCTTTATCTTCCTTATAGAGAAAGAATTTTTGCAGAATGTTGACGAATAAGTCTACAATCAGTTGACAGCCGAAACTCTATTTTTGGCTTAAATTCAGAGCGTTCTGACAGCCTTAAATGAAATGACAGAAGGCGTTGGTTAAATACAGTGACTTGCATATAAAATATGCACGTGCAGACAAGAGTAATAGACAGCGTTATTGTTATTACTTGCACTAAACTGACTTGAGTACATTAATGCTACTCTAGACAGTGTACAAACTCTATGCCTATACGCCCACTACTTCGATGTGTTATATTGCATAACTTATGTAAGTAGGCTGATGTTTGAAACATTTTTGAAGTTATACTACTTTTGGCGCACTGCAGGTAAAGTTTTGTCTGTTACGGAAGTTGCGCAGGAATATGTTGCAGAAGTTGCGACGCATCATGCAACGAAAATATTGCGGAAGTTGTTTCTGATAACGTCAAAATAGTTATTTCATAAAACAACAAAGTAGGTTATACTAGCGACATCGGATGAGACTTCTTAAAGCTATTAGTTTATACCTTTTTCCCCTTTAGTCGGTTTTCATAGACATGTCCTGAATGAATAACAACTTTTGACAGCTAAATAACCTCAATACTTGTATTTTTTTCAAACTTTGGATTCAACAGTAGAAAACGTTTTAATAGCCACTTTATGCAGGCACTAAAAATGTTACTTTTGAAAATGGAACAAAGGTAAAATGTATATACAGTATAAGACCACAAAACTGTGTTTAAAAATGCTTTTCGAACGATATTTATCATCTCCCTAGACATCCTATTTTATCAATGTACATATTTAATGAAAATGTGAATATTAATTATCACGATCACGCCAAAGAAGTATAACTTCTGCAGCGCGTTCATAAATACACGCACCACTTTTTAGTGTATTTGACATATGGCAACATACATTATTGGCGTCGGTCGGATAGCGGGATCTAGGGGTCGGACCAAAATGTCTCGACGTTTCATAGCCTCCTATACACTTTGGCACCATTTTTAAAAATGTTTATATATATATGCGTATATATATATATAATATATATATATATATGCGTATATATATATATATATGTGTGCGGGCAATAACTTTCGAAAGAGTTAATTGATTTTAACGAAATTTGGCCCACGTATTGAAATCCATCACCGCAAGAAGCCTATTTAAAATGGCGTAATCGCGCCATTTTAAGGGTAGTTTTTAGGGGTTGAAAAACGTTTTTGGGCCCCAAAATACCGAAAAAATTCTCAGAATTGCTTCAAAATTGACATTTGACCCTTCAGTAGTAATTAAAAAGTATCCCTAAAATTTTAATAAAATCGGCCCGACAGGACCGGACTTATAAATTTTATGAAAACACTACTTTGCAGATAGTGAATTATTTACTGAAAGTTGTATATAATTTGGTATAGAAGTTCGATTGATAATAATATTGCAATTAAGAAAAAAAATGTTATTTTAAGGGGTGTATTAAGGAGTCAAATTTTTTATTTTCCCAAAAACAAACTTAAGTTCGCATAATAAAGCCACCCGGCCTGTATAAGCAAATACACTATATTGTCGGCAGGGTTTTGGCACTGCGACCCGGGTTTTTTTTCATAAATGAATGTTTTTATTTTTTTTTAGTTTTGGTTAAATACGTAAAGTACATAGCAAAAATTGAAAAGTGAAAATTTTTCTTCGCAATAACTAATTTCAAGAAAAGTTGTTTCAAATCTAAAATATAGACTGTTCATTTTTCTCCAAAAAGGAATTCTCGCCTTTTCTGCGTAGGACTAGTCGTTTTCGAAATATTTGTAAAAGCCATTTGCTAGTCATTTGCAAAAAAAAAAGAAATACCTAGTTGGCTTCTCATTGCTACATATTCATATTTCACGTGAAAATGAACCGATTTTCGAAAACATTGGATTGGTTTTATTAGTGTGTTTGCCATATGGCAACATACACTATTGGCGTCGGTCGGATGGCGGGACCCAGGGGTCGGACCAAAATTTCTCGACGTTTCATAACCTCCTAAATACTTTGGCACCATTTTTAACTTTCGAAAGAGTTAATTGATTTCAACAAATATTGGCCCACGTGTTGAAATCCATCACCGCAAGAAGCCTATTTAAAATGGACCTAATCGGGCTATTTTAAGGGTAGTTTTTAGGGGTTGAAAAATGTTTTTGGGCCCCAAAATACCGAAAAAAATCTCCGAATCGTTTCAAAATTGAAATTTAACCCTCTAGCAGTAATTAAAAAGTGTCCCCAAAATTTTAATAAAATTGGCCCGACAGGACCGGATTTACAAATTTTATGAAAACACTAGTTTGCAGATAGTGACTTATTTATTGAAGGGTGTATTTAATTCGGTGTAGACGTTAGATTGATAATAGTATTACAATTAAGAAAAAAAATGTTATTTTGAGGGGTGTATTAAGGGGTTAAATTTTTTATTTTGCCCAAAAACAAACTTAATTTCACATAATAAACGTATAAAACCACACTGCCCTATACAAGCAAATACACTATATTGTCGGCAGGGTTTTGGCACTGCGAACCGGGTTTTTTTTTTAAATTCGTGGAGTTTAGAACTAATTTTCTGGGCTACTTCTAAAAACTCTTGTTCTCGACACCCAAACCAAGCTGAGATCGATATCAATCCGCGTTTCACCTCCAGTAATAATATTGATGAAAGCACTCTAAATTGAATTGATCCGCGTAATTCACATTGAAAAGATAATAAAACGAGAGGAGAGTATCCTTTTGACGCTCAGTATAATAATATATAATATGAAATATTCTATAACACGCGTATAGTATGGAAGTACAACATGTAGGTATTGCAGTTATCAAGCTTCCCAGTGGCTGTTAACCTACATTACTTTCATTGTACATAATATTTCATATCAGCTCACAACACTGCATAGAGTAACACTCACTCACAAAATACTCATTCGCTACACATATCACAATGCACCTGCAGGATATTGGTTTTCATCATATCAGAAAAAAAACAAAAAACCCGGGTCGCAGTGCCAAAACCCTGCCGACAATATAGTGTATTTGCTTATACAGGCAGTGTGGCTTTATTACGCAAACTTAAGTTTGTTTTTGGGCAAAATAAAAAATTTGACTCCTTAATACACCCCTTAAAATAACATTTTTTTTCTTAACTGCAATATTATTATCAATCTAACGTCGACACCGAATTAAATACACCCTTCAATAAATAAGTCACTATCTACAAATTAGTGTTTTCAAAAAATGTGCAAGTCCGGTGCTGTTGGGCCAATTTTATTAAAATTTTACGGACACTTTTTAATTGCTACTAACGGGTTAAATGTTAATTTTGAAACGATTCTGAGAATTTTTTCGGTATTTTGGGGCCCAAAAACATTTTTCAACCCCTAAAAACTACCCTTAAAATGGCCCGATTACGCCCATTTTAAATAGGCTTCTGGGAGGGATGGATTTCAATACGTGGGCCAAATTTCGTTTAAATCAATTAACTCCTTCGAAAGTTATTGCCCGCACACACATATATATATATATATAAACATTTTTAAAAATGGTGCCAAAGTGTTTAGGAGGTTATGAAACGTCGAGAAATTTTGGTCCGACCCCTAGGTCCCGCCATCCGACCGACGCCAATAGTGTATGTTGCCTTATGGCAAATACACTAAATATGAACAGTGAACAGACTATCAAAAGTATAACGTTGACATTAATATATTTTTATATATAAAAATCTTCTGTATGTGACTGAACTCCTTCTAAACGGCTGGACCGATTTTGATGAAATGTTTTGTGTGTATTAAAGTGGATTCGAGAATGGTTTAGATTCGCAATTGAACCCTGTTGTTGCCGCTGAACGGGGCTCCATTACTGTTGATGCTACCGAGTGGAGCGCCGCGCGGCAAGGTAAGATAATAGTACGGTGGAGATTAATAATAAATAGAAAAAAACCCGGGTCGCAGTGCTAAAACCCTGCCGACAATACAGTGTATTTGCTTGTATAGGGCCGTGTGGTTTTATACTTATATTATGTGAAATTAAGTTTGTTTTTGGGCAAAATTAAAATTTTAACCCCTTAATACACCCCTTAAAATAACATTTTTTTCTTAATTGTGATATTATTATCAATTTAACGTCTACACCGAATTAAATACACCCTTCAATAAATAAGTCACTATCTGCAAACTAGTGTTTTCATAAAATTTGTAAATCCGGTCCTGTCGGGCCGATTTTATTAAAATTGTGGGGACACTTTTTAATCACTACCAGAGGGTTAAATTTCAATTTTGAAACGATTCGGCGAATTTTTTCGGTATTTTGGGGCTCAAAAACAGTTTTCAACCCCTAAAAACTACCCTTAAAATAGCCCGATTAGGCCCATTTTAAATAGGCTTCTTGCGGTGATGGGTTTCAACACGTGGCCCAAATTTCGTTGAAATCAATTAACTCTTTCGAAAGTTATTGCGCGTACACATATATATATATATATATATATATATACGTATATAAATATATATATATATATATATATATTTATATATATATATATATATATATATATATACATATATATATAAACATTTTTAAAAATGGTGCCAAAGTGTTTAGGAGGTTATGAAACGACGAGAAATTTTGGTCCGACCCCTAGGTCCCGCCATCCGACCGACGCCAATAGTGTATGTTGCCATATGGAAAATACACTAACAATACCGGGCAAATTCGTCTGCAGCATAATACTTCTTAATCCGGGCCGCACACAAGGTCGCACATAACACACATACATACATATACATATATAAATATTTTTAAAAATGGTGCCAAATTGTTCAGGAGGCTGTGAAACGTCGAGAAATTTTGGTCCAATCCCTAAGTCCCGCCATCCGATCAACGTCAATAGTGTACATGCATATGGCAAATATAGGTACTAATAAATAAATAACGATACAATATTTTATAAGATGATTAAGTGGTGTAGAAATACATTTAAATTAAACATTGCCACTCACCGTTGGTATTCTGGAAGGAAAAGTGACTCCTGCAGTTTTTCCCCGACTTGCTTCTGCAACGAAAGAGAAAATAAACGTGATTTTCGTGCAAACAATAAAAAAACTTGGATGGGTCAATTCGTATCTGTGGTGATTTTAAAACCACAATAAACCCATTTTTAAAGTTAGATCGTCATCCTCTTCCGAAAATAGAAGATTTGTTAAATAATTTGCAAGGCGGGGAAACCTTTTCTAAATTAGACTTGTCAAATGCTTACCAGTAGGTAGAATTAAATGAAAGCTCAAAAGAGTTAGTCACTATTTCCACCCATCGCGGTCTATTTCGATACAATCGTTTACCGTTCGGAGTAAATAGTGCGCCCGCAAAATTCCAAAAATTAATGGAATCTGTATTGCAGGGAATCCCAGCTGTTAGTTGTTTCCTGGATGACATTATCGTAACAGGGAAAGATAAGACTGAGCACTTGTATAATCTGGAGTTAATTTTTAAAAGATTAAGTGAATGCGGGTTAAAACTTAAAGTAAATAAATGTTTGTTTTTTCAAAAATCTATTACCTATTTAGGTTTTTGTCATAAATAAAGAAGGAATTCACACAAGTAATGATAAAATAATTGCAATTCAAAAAATACCGGAGTCTAAAACTGTAGGTGATTTAAAATCTTTTCTCGGAACTGTAAATTATTATTCTAAATTTATTAAAAACATTTCAACAATTTTAAAACCACTTTACAATTTAAAAGAAAGATGAAAACTGGGTTTGGTCCGAAAACTGCAAAAACGCTTTTATTGATATAAAAAATAAATTAGCTTCTGCCGAAGTCCTTACTCATTTTAATCCAAATTAAAAAATTAAAATAACTGTAGACGCTTCCCCAGTTGGAATCGCGGCTATAATAAGTCATGTATTTGACAATCTCACGGAACGACCTATAGCTTACGCGTCGCGAACACTGTTACCTAACGAACAAAATTATTCTCAAATAGAGAAGGAAGGTTTAGCAATAATTTTTGACTTATGTAAATTTCACCAATATCTTTATGGAAATAAATTTATTCTTTGTACAGACCATAAACCATTATTGTCAATTTTTAGCCCTAAAAAGGGTATACCACAGTATTCCGTGAATAGATTGCGTAGATGGGCGGTTATTTTATCAAATTATGAATACGAAATTAAATACGTTAAATCAAAAGATAATTGTGCTGATGGATTATCACGTCTACCAATTAATGATTGTCAAAAATGGGAAGATGTGGATATCAATTATTGCAATTTTTTCACAAATAATTCTGACCTACCGATAAATTTTAAACTGATTAAACAAGAAACTTAAAATGATAGTGAGATACAGGAAGTAATTAAACTTGTTAAAAATGGTCGGCCAAACAAATACAAAATTAACGACTTAAAAGCCTATTATTTTAGAAGAAACGAATTTTCACTTGAAGACAATTGCTTATTGTGGAACAACAGGATTGTCATCCCACACAAATTGCGAAAAATTGTGTTACATAATTTGCATAGTACTCACATGGGTACAAGAAAATGAAAAGCATTGCTCGCTCTTACTTCTGGTGGCCAAATGTAGATTTGGAAATTTCTCAATTAACCAAAAACTGTACACCACCGAAATTTTTATTGAAACCCTGGCAGTATCCTAACAAACCGTGGTCACGTATATATCGATATCATGGATCCCTTTCTTAATTCTTATTTTTTATATTAATTGATGCACATACTAAATGGATCGAGGTTGTGTCAACTAAAACGATTTCAACACAGTTTACTATAAATACGCTACGTTCAATTTTTGCACGGTATGGATTACCAAAAACACTTGTTTCTGATAACGCCAAACAATCTGAAAGTATAGATTTTAAAATGTTTCTGAATAAAAACGTAATAACTCATTTAACGAGTCCACCGTATCATCCACAGTCCAATGGAGCTGCGGAAAACGCAGTTAAAATTGTTAAAAAATTAAAAAAAAAAGTTTTTCATAATAAAAACGTAACTGATGTAAATAAAATACTGGACAATTTTTTATTTGATTATAGAAATATGGAACATTGTATCACTGGTTTTCCACCTGCTTATTTAATGTTTGGTAGAAAAATTACATACACCATTTCAAATTTATTTGCCAAACTTTGTTAATGATTCTAAAAATCCCAATACTGCCCAAATAAACGTTAAAAACAAACAAGAAAAACAAATTAAAAACTTTATTGGGAAACGAAACGTAGAATTTTTTGAAAATGAACTGGTTTTAACAAAATGTTAGAAAATTGTCGATAAACCTAGTTGGGTCAAAGCTATAATTAACGAAAAAATTGGTAAATGTACTTATATTGTAAAAATATCAGAATTCGGTGTTACTTGGAAACGACATTCAAATCAGTTAGTAAAATATAATTTTGATTACGCGACACCTGCAAATTCTGATATTTCTAATGAACAAACTATTAAAAGTAATGATGTCATTGATGATTCAAGAACACGAATACTATTAAGACCAAGAGAACTACTTAAACCTCCAGAAAAATATGTAGCCTTATAAGTTTATTATTATTTTTTTTTCTTTCTAAATTGTTTTTTTAATGAAAGGTGGAGGAAATGTAGTAGTCGTAAGCAGTATAATTACTTTATTATTTAATTTATAATTATATAACTAAATTATATCTAATTGTAAAAGAATTACTTTTATTTTAAAACATTAATAAATCGAATCTCAAAGTTATCACAATTACAATATTTCAAATGTCAATATTTATGAAGTTGGAATTATCCTGTCGCCCAATTGGCTGGAATTTTTTAAAATAGCTTTTAACAAACACCGTATGGGTAAGCCACATTTCAATAGATCGGAAACAGCGGGAAGTTCTAGGGTTGGCCTGCAGGGTCAACCGTTTTTCAGATTTTTGTCTTAGCTTCATAGTTTCAGAAATATTTACAAAAATTAAAAAAAACTGCTGTACTTTTGTTCTGAATATCTGTCAAAAATATCTGACATAGATGCTTTAGTTAATTTTTAGACGTAAAACCATATTATGTAACCCTGCAAACGATTACTAAATCTCATAATATTAATTACTAGTCGTTGCCCGCTTCACTGCACACTTTAACAGAAATTTTATTTATTATATTATCTATATTAAATATCTATATTTTATAAGTTGGAATGGTTCTGTCTCCTAAATGGATGAATTTTTAAACATGTCATTTTTATTATACAATAAAAATAACATGTTATTTACTGACCACATTCAACGTTAATGTTAACTCCGTACATTCTAAAAAAATTCCTAAGAAGACATTAACGTTGAATGTGGTCAGTAAATAACATGTCATTTTTACTGTATAATAAAAATGGCATGTTTAAAAATTTATTTATTTATACGAATTTAACATTTAAATATTATTTAAATGTTAAATTCATATATATCCTAAATAAATATCTAAGGAAACAGTAATTTTGAATGTGTCCAGGTAGATTTCACCCCTAATGAATTTTTCGTAGAGGTAAGTACCTCCTAGGTCTGAAAATTATTTATTAAATATTAATATTCTACCTCCTATGACTTAGCCTGTTTAATAAAAAGGGTGCCTAATTCAGTTCGATCACTTAGTTTTGGCTTCAAAGTGGTAATCATTAGTTGATTAGTTCTGAAACAGTGAAATTGTGTTTTTTTGAATAAAATGGAAGGTATGCTGTCGTTACAATCTTTGGCCAAAAATAGAGTAATAACGGAATTAGTAAGTTCAAATAATTTAAAATCTAAATTCAAGAAGACGTTACGAGTTCAAGAAAGAAGATGCCAGAGTTGTACATTATCAAAATATAAAACGTTTATTAGGCTTGCATGCAAAAATTCAAAAAAATTGGAATTACCGAAAACCATAATTAATGAAATTGTGCCGGGTATAAAATTGATATGCAGAGATATTGTTTTTTATCTGGATGAAATAAATTACTATCTGAAAGCTCGCGTACTCCAAATGGGTGATAATTTCCACTGGGATATGTATGGAAAGATTAACATTGAAAAAACATTAGAAAAATACGTTTTTAATAATGAAGCAATTAGTGTTCTAAATCGCTGCTTATTAGCTTGTATTTTTTGCTGTAAAAATACAATATTTCGTTTTTGGAAACAGTGTGGACCGATCTTAATCGTGGAACTTGAACATTGTGCTATGAGTTTAACGCCAAATGAACACCAGATAGTGCGATATTGGTGTAAAGTTTTGTTGCAAGAAAAACGAAAATACACAAATTTGTCGTATTCTATTATTGAACGGGCTTTCAGCCGTGGTTGCGGCAATGGTTTGGACTATTTTTTGAATTTGTACCCGGAGATGACATCAGAATTGATGAACAAATTTTTAAATTCACCAATCGAATATAATCTTGACAATAACTATAGCGTAGTGACCATCTACGAGCACATTTTAACAAATGCGAATCACTCGACGATAATGAAGATGTTAGAGAAACACAAGAATGGAAACGATCTCCTCAAATGTATTTTAGATCGATACCACCTCCATCATTTATATGCTTCCGTTTTGAAGCTCGTTATTGCCACCAACTCCATACAAGAGAATCAACTTGACGACATTCGTGCTCGCTTACGATCGCCTGCACACTTTCGATATTGGTACAATGTATCTTGTTTTTTCCACAAATTCCTCAAAAACACTGTTGGTCCTTATCGTAATATAGTTTAATCATTGAATTTATTGCGTAATTTTTTTGTTGTTATATCTTAATAAAAAACAATATATTTTTCACGAATTGACTTTTATTTCTGAAGCTAAATTAAGAAAATTTTCAAATATATGTGTATTTGAGTGTTAACGCTTAGAGATTGAGCGAATTATCAATTTTTATCATTTTTTGCCTGTTTATTATTTGTCTGTTTAGTTTCTTTGTGCACGCATCGTATGTATGTGTGTCTGTTACCTTTTCACGCCTAAACCGCTAACGTGTACAAAGTAAGCTTCCTACATTTTGAACATTTAAGATGACTGGTATTTATCCTAAATATATCCCTAATCCCTAATAATATTATAAATGTGAATGTATGTTTGTTACGCTTTCACGCCAAAACTACTCAACCGATTACCATGAAACTTTGTATTAGAAAGGACATAGGGTACTTTTTATTAAAAAAGTATCCTATGCCCTTTCTAATACCTCTAAGAAAATGAGTACAAGGTTTCATGATAATCGGTTCAGTAGTTTTGGCGTGTAGAGTCCAATTAGTCCAGTGAATAAGTCGGGATTGCAACTTTTTTTTGCCAGAGCTCCAAACTTATCATCCTTCTCCGTTTTCGAGGTAGTTGAAAACGATGGTGGTGAGCAAAAAAGTTTTTTCCCTCGGCAACCCCTTCGAAGTGACCAATAACCACTCTCCACATCGCTTTTACGCACACAAATCGATTTCCAAAACGTTTTTTGGCCTGGTTAACAGTTTTTCAGGTGTTTGTTATGCAAATATGAAGAGCCTTATAAAGCTGATACATGATACTTAAGCTGAAAAAGTAAATGAAATATTTAATGGGAACATTTTTTTGTTAGTGTATTTACCATATGGCAACATACACTATTGGCATCGGTCGGATGGCGGGATCTAGGGATCAGACCAAAATTTCTTGACGTTTTATAATCTCCTAAACACTTTGGCACCATTTTTAAAAATAAATATATATATATATATTTATTTTTAAAAATGGTGCCAAAGTGTTTAGGAGATTATGAAACGTCAAGAAATTTTGGTATATATATATATATGTATATATATATATATACGGGCAATAACTTTCCGAAAGAGATAATTGATTTTAACTAAATTTGGCCCGTATGTTGGAATCCACCACCACACGAACCCTATTTAAAATGGGCCCAGTCGGGCCATTTTAAGGGTAGTTTTTAGGAGCTGAAAAATGTTTTTTGGCTCCAAAATACCGAAAAAATTCTCCGAATCGTTTCAAAATTGAAATTTATCCCTGTGGTAATAATTAAAAAGTGTCCCTAAACTTTTAATAAAATCGGCCGTACAGGACCGGATTTAAAAATTTTACGAAAACACTAGTTTGCAGATAGGGAATTATTTACTGAAATGTGCATATAACTTGGTATAGAAGTTCGATTGATAATAATATTGCAATTAAGAAAAAAATAATTTTTTAAGGGGTGTATTAAGGAGTAAATTTTTTTATTTTGCCCATAAACCAAGTTAAATTCGCATAATAAAGCCACATTGCCTGTATTAGCAAATACACTATATTGTCGGCAGGGTTTTGGCACTGCGACCCGGGTTTTTTATTTTGTCGTTTGTTGACTTTGTGTGAATAGTGTTAAATGTTAATGTGAGTAAAATTAAAGTAATAAACAGAGATAATTTTTTAAAATTAGTTTTAATAGAAGATAAATTAATTTTAAACGCTATTAAAGTCGTGCATTTGGAATTATCTCGTACAGTCAATTGGCCGAATTTTTTTGAACTAACACATACAGAAAAGGTCGATATAATATATGATATATTGTTGTTCCACTTTCTTCATATAAGAAAATTATTTGATAAATTATGAGTAAGTCAATTTACATTGAAAATCCATACACTTGACTCTGTATCCATATTTACCCCTTTAAATAAAGTTATTTCATAACTCCTAAGAGTCACAAATACAAACTCATAATAGTCGCCATTATTATCTACGTTATACGTGAAAAGCAGTTAAAATTTAAAAATAAAATTGACAGACCCTCCGTTTTACACATTCTTTTTTAAGTAGATACTTCCCCTTTACAAGAACAGAGTTGTTCAGTGTTATGAACCATCCTTGAAAGCTTAATTATTCTTCTGAAGTAGACATGGAAATTTTAACAGCGCCTTGTTTCTCTCCGAAATATTTGCATGATTGTTAAAAAAATAAGTATATCTGCTCAAGTGGTTAATCGACTAGATATATTTACGCAACTAAAATTTATATTTAAAAGTAAAATACCGATAAGTCTTAAAACTAAAGTGTTTAATGCATGTATAATTCCGATTTTGACGTATGGGGCGCAAACGTGGTCACTCACAAAAAAAGAAATTAAGAAACTACATGTCACTCAAAGAGCAATGGAAAGAAGTATGCTCGGTCTAAAAATTTTAGATAAAGTTAAAAATAAAAAAAAACAGGTCGCAGTGCCAAAACCCTGCCGACAATATAGTGTATTTGCTTGTATAGGGCCGTGTAGTTTTATACTTTTATTATGTGAAATTAAGTTTGTTTTTGGGCAAAATAAAAAATTTAACCCCTTAATACGCCCCTTAAAATAACATTTTTTTTCTTAATTGTAATATTTTTATCAATCTAACGTCTACACCGAATTAAATACACCCTTCAATAAATAACTCACTATCTGCAAACTAGTGTTTTCATAAAATTTGTAAATCCGGTCCTGTCGAGCCGATTTTATTAAAATTTTGGGGACACTTTTTAATTACTACCAGATGGTTAAATTTCAATTTTGAAACGATTCGGAGAATTTTTTTGGTATTTTGAGGCCCAAAAACATTTTTCAACCCCTAGAAACTACCCTTAAAATAGCCCGATTAGGCCCATTTTAAATAGGCTTCTTGCGGTGATGGATTCCAACACGTGGGCCAAATTTTGTTGAAATCAATTAACTCTTTCGAAAGTTATTGCGCGTACATATATATATATATATATATATATATATATATATATATATATATATATATATATATATACGTATATAAATCTACATATATAATTTCCAATTGTGTGTCCGGATGTCCAGATGTCCGTCTGTCTTTCCAGACCCTCCAGAAGGCCCCAGCAGACTTAGGAAGTTGAAATTTGGCACACTTATAGTACGAAACACGGGACAGATCCTTACGTAGCCGGATTTTCGATTTTTTCCCCGGGGGTCAAAATAGGGGGGTTTTTGGAAAAAACTTCATAGAACATAATAGGCCATGAATGGGTGTTTGGTTGCCTTGGTTACCAATAACAAACTCAGAATCATTCTGATGTCAAATGTCAAATAAGTTTGCAAATAATTACAAATTTTTTAATTAAGCTAATAATCAGTTGAAAAAAGTGTAGAATAATTGTGTGCGCAGTGAGTTATTAGTTTACAGATTATTTTTCGTCTTATAGCAGTAAAAAATGTTAATTAAAGGAAACATTGAAAACGTGAATATTACAATTTAGTGCAAGCGTCATACTTCTGTATGCAAAATATGAAAACCGCATTTTTCCATCTAAAATATGTTCAGGAGTCACAGTGTTGTCAGATATAATTATGGTCCAATATGTTTTTAACATATTCACAGTTTACAGCTTAGGTTTGAGAAAGTTGCTGTTGCTGAAACTATGAAACATGAAATTTGGAATCTACATATATTTCTTCTATAACCTAACAAACGGATATTCAAAATTTGTTTTTACAGATTGGGCGGTCATAAAAACAGCAATATTTTACTTTACAATTAATATTTAAAATTATTCTGATCAAAATTATTTTCTACTTTTTAGTGCAAAAGAAAACCATTGTTTTTAAAATTATTTTTTTAGTCAAATAATTTAAGTTTTTTATTATTTTTATAACTAACGATTTAGGTGAAATTCACTGAAAAAGGGTTTTGGGGGACGAAAAATCGATCAAGATAAGTTTTATTCTTGGAAGCCCCCGTTTTCTTACAAATTTAATCATTTAAGGAATTAGAAATGAGCAATTGTATCAAAATACTGAAAGTGAATCCTTTTAGTAAATTATACTAAATGAAACGTAAATTATTTTAAAAAAACAGAAGAAATATTAAGTAGGTAAATATAGTGTTAACTAATTTTTCAATAATTGGCATAAGGTATGTTATTTTTATATCATGGCGTATTAAATATCCTAACCTAGAATTTCGGCTCCAGAGAAGTGAAAATAAAAATGTGTTTTGCTTAGAACTCACTCAATTAATTTCAGATCGATTCAAGCATTTTTTAAACGAAAAGGAAGAAATGTCTACATACATTTTATATATTAGAGTGAGTTTAAATAGTTCTTTATAAAGATTTAGAAGCATTAAACATGTATAAACTCGATTTTACGGAACATATCAAAAGAGAAAAACGGTACGTGAAAATTAATGCAAAAGGACCCTTGCACATAAATAATGACAAAATAGCACTTTTGTATGGTAAAATTTCACTGAGTGGGACCATACGATTTTTAGTGTATTTTTAGAGGCATTGACAGTTCATTGCTATAGAACAGTTATTAATTTTATAAACACAGTAATGTCAGTAACATAGTATAAGATATACTTTTATTATAGAAAAATAATTCCAAAATTTTTAATATAATTTATTTATTTATGAGCGCTCATAAATAAATAAATTATATTAAAAATTTTGGAATTGTTTTTCTATAATAAAAGTATATCTTATACTATTACATTTTCCAAATTTCTTTACGTAAAATATTATAATGTCAGTAACATGTTTAGTTTCACTGAATAAATACTTGCGATTTTTGTTGAACTTTTAAACGCACTGACTGCCTAAACCTATTGTTATATAAGTAATATAAGAATTTTAAGGCGCGATATTTTTATAATAAATTCACCGCGGTTTCTAAGTATGAAAATCGGGTTTATATTTTTATTGACGATTTGAATTTAAACTTGACTCTTTATTACTGTCAAATCTTCGTAAATAATCACGCACAGTTAAATCACAGCCCTCACATGCCACAGTTTTGCGAGTTATTGTTATCGATCGAAAAACTCTAATATCATTAAAATGTATCTGAAATATTTTAACGGTATTTTTTCATTGTTTAAACATTTTTATTTGTTAGTTCTTTGTTACCAATTTTTTCAATTGTTATTTTAAATGAGAAAAAAATTAATTAAAAAATGTATAGATTTGTGTATACTATTTTTAAAATCATGGCAAATTAATACCATGTTTATTGAACTCTCCGAGCAAAGCTCGGTCTCCCAGGTACTAATTAATTAATTCATGTAAGTTTTTTGACATGTATAGGCAATTATAAAACCATTAAAAAAATAATTTTTCGCCCAGCGTGGGACTTCAATTCAGGGCGCTGCACATTTGAATTTGACCCATACATTTAGACTTCCTAGGTCAATGGGAGATAACTTAAGGGGATCTTCTAAAATATATATAAAATATATGTAAAAAAAAAATACCATTTTCAATATTTGAACTTCAATTGCGCATGACGGAGACAGGCTTAACCCACTAGTATATATATATATATATACATATATATATAAACATTTTTAAAAATGGTGCCAAAGTGTTTAGGGGGTTATGAAACGTCGAGAAATTTTGGTCCGACCCCTAGGTCCCGCCATCCGACCGACGCCAATAGTGTATGTTGCCATATGGCAAATACACTAATTATTCGTAATAAAACAAAAGGACGTGATGCGATTTATGTATGTAAAAAGGCTAAGTGGAACTGGGCGGGCCATGTACACCGATGTGAGGATAACAGATGGTCATACAGAGCAACGGTGTGGTATCCATTTTACAATAAAAGAAAAGTTGGTAGACAAGAAACAAGATGGAGGGATGACCTTGCCAAATTTGCTGGACCTCTTTGGACAAGGAAAACCAAAGACCGATCCGAGTGGACGAAGCTGGAGGAGGCCTTTTCCCTGCAGTGGGAATATTGAGGCTATATTATTATTATTATTAAATCTGGTGAGAAACGTCATATCTGATGTGTAAACGCTAAGGGCAGCCAAACCTAGTGACTTGAACCATATTATCCTGTCGCACAGAATACAACGTGGGCGATAGAGAAAGCTAATGTTGTTCTTGTTAACTTGCATTATAATGTGAGTTTATGCACAGATTTCTATCTTAACGATGTTAATAAGAGTAGGTGGTTACGGCCTTAGCTAATAGCTGTTATATTAAAATGAGCTTTCACTTAACGATTAACTTAGAAGTGAGCTTTGGCGCCACTTTACACACGAGTAAAGTATTTATTTAATATTACACAACACATTTAACTACCAACGCGTTTACAATGTAAACACACTAACCTTTGCCCGCGGCTTCGTCTACGTGAACTGAATATAAAGGGAAAAATAATTTTATATTGATTTTATATTAAATCTATTCATTTCTAGTGACAGTGGTACAGAAATCACAATTGTGGTTTCAAATAATAAAAAAACCCGGGTCGCAGTGCCAAAACCCTGCCGACAATATAGTGTAATTGCTTGTATAGGACCGTGTGGTTTTATACTTTTATTATGTGAAATGAAGTTGGTTTTTGGGCAAAAAACCCCTTAATACACCCCTTAAAATAACATTTTTTTTCTTAATTGTAATATTATTATCAATCTAACGTCTACACCGAATTAAATACATTTTTACATATGTTTTTGGAGCATACTTTTAAGTGCGTTATAAAAACTACAACAGTGAATAAAGCACATGTAAAACACCGGAATTTTGGATATTTTCGGAATAATGAACAATCAAAATAGCTATCCATGCAATATTTCATTTCATTTCTACAACATCTAGAATATTTTTAATTAGGTATTTCGATTTACACCTCAAATCATGCTGTACCAACAATTTTCTGTCGATATCACCTCTGGCATGCATGTCATAGGTTCGCCATCCCTGGCTTTATTAATTCTTCGATTAATCTCCAAAATTATCTGCTCCTAAATGTACTAGACGTTTGATTAATAAACAAAAATTCTTATCGTTGTTTTTTATTTCAGATAATTATTTATTACTTGATTTATTAGAAATAATGTCCGTTAATTGCTATTTGAGATTATATCAAGCTAGCCAATATGTATACTAAATTTCTTCGAGTGCCAATGTTCTCTTTAAAATTGTACCAATATATCGATATATTTTTTTTAAATATAGCGGTACCGATATATAATATTTATAAAAACATTTGGCAATCTATATGATTATATTCATACAGGATGTTTAAAAATGACGCTGACAAACTATGGGAGACATTTCTTAGTGGATTAAAAAAAGAGTTTACGATATATGAACGGGGTTGGAAAACGCTTTGTTAATTTACGAAGTGATTCAACTCTGTAGTCAATTTAGAATGCAATTATAACACTATAAATTAAATACTAACTACATCGAGCGAAATTTATTTTAGGCCTAGCTTTCAGCCGTTATTTTAAAATAGGTAATAGCTAAATAATGATATGCTAATATTTACAAAAATTATTTTGTCTCATTAAATATATGTGTGTCAAAACTATACCGTGTATGTACGGTGTGTTATTTTAATATTAATTAATTTTTCCTAATCAACATTAATTAATTATTATTAAATATTCATAGCTCGGAATATGTATAATATACAAACATGTATGCACATAACAAAACATTAAAATAAATTTGATTAAATATATTGTTGTATGCCAGGAATGCGATAATTAAGAAAATAATTAAGTATAAACAATTACCACCTCCACCGAAATTAGTAATTAAGTTGAGATAAGAATTTAGATAAGGAAATCATATAAATAGCGCACCCTCGAACTACCCCATCAGAGTTACCATATTAAAGCTACACAGCGCTACACTAGAATTATATTAGAACTACACCGCGTTACATTAGAATTATTGTATTAGAGCTACGCAGTGTTACACAGAATTATTAGAATTATTATTATAATTGTATAAAGTAGTGCTGTAAGATAGTTGTTAATTGTAATTCTCCGTTATTAAATAAATCTATTAAATTGAAAATAACTGTTATTCTTCAAAACACCTTCAAGAACAATAATAAATAAATTAATTATTATTCTTTACGTTCGAGAACAAGTGAACGGGAATAATTAGTTAAAGTAAATTAAATAAGTTTTATAAATAATAACGTTAAACTAAAGTGTCACGGAGATCCACAACAAAGATCTGCCCTGGTGTCAGAAATCCTTTCATTTGGAGCACCTAAAGGAGGAATCCAACAAAAATTTGGTGTCAGAAGCTGGGATTATCAAGCTGCCTTCTCGAATTCTACCCAAGCGGTGTGAACGAGACGAATACTCAAGAAGTCTTTCGACAGCAGTTGCGATTCATCGCTTCATTGGTAACATCTACGTTCTCCAAGCTCCAGCCATCCACGGTGTCCACTACCCCAGAGGTCTGTGAACAACGAAGCACCCTAGCGGTGTACGACACAACACGAAGACGCTACTCCAGAAGTCTGCGCCGTCGTGAAAGCTACCCCAGAGGTCTGCAAAACAACAACACGAAGACGTTACTCCAGCAGTCTACGCCGTCGTGAAAGCTACCCCAGTGGTCTGCAAAACAACAACACGAAAACGCTACTCCAGAAGTCTGCGCTATCGTGAAAGCTACCCCAGAGGTCTGCAAAACATACAAGTAAGCCGTTCTCATATTCTATTCCTATCTTCAATGGCTTCCTCAAACCAAAATCCAGATAGCTCACAAAGAGATCTTCAAATTTCCGAGGACGAAGAAGAAACTTCGACTCAAAAACTTAATTTAAATACTCTATTCAAATTTATTAAACCTTTCAATGGTGATAGAAAAACATTACAATCATTCATAATAAATACAAACAGCGCATTTCAATTAGCTCAAACAGAACAAAAGCCACCATTGTTCATGTACGTTGTATCGCAAATTTCTAGTGAAGTCATAAATGAAATTAATGTAAACGAACTCACTTCGTGGCATCAACTAAAAACAATTCTAAAATCATACTATAGTACAATAAAAAATGTCACACAATTACATGAGGAATTAGGCAACATACGCCAACTTCCTAGCGAATCCGTGACAGAATATTATAAAAGACTCGATCAAATAAAAAATGAATGCATAACTGCCGAAGAAAGTCAATTAGAAAACACAATCGACATTGACGCCATGAAGAGAATGATTCAAAAAACTGCCTTACGCAGATTCATTTTACATTGCCACCCACATATCTCACAAATGTTACGTGCTAGAGACATAACAAATTTGAACGAAGCCTTTTCGATAGCACTACAGGAAGAGAAAATTCACAATTACTATAATAAAAATCAAAGACAATATTCAACCACATGGTGTTCTTATTGCAAAAAGAACAACCATTCAACTCAAAACTGTAGGAAAAAGCCTCGTTCAATACCGAACACAAATCAAAATCAAAATCGAAATCAAAACACAAATACACAAACTAACAGCTTCGACCCAGGAAAATTTTGTAATTATTGCAAAAATAAGGGACACGACATCCACGAATGTCGCAAACGTCAATATAACAACCAACAAAAACAAAATCAAAACTCACACAATACTAACAGAAATTCTAATGTCAACCATTTAAACTTCACGCAATCCCCAGTGACGAACGCCCCACTGGAGGATCCTACAATTCAAGAGACGTTCAGCCAAATCCAATTATAAAACATATTTCAAATCTTAACATAAATCCAAATCAAAGAACACTAACATTCGAGTCAAATAATTCTGATCAACATCTAACCTTTTTAATTGATACAGGCGCATCAATCTCGCTCATAAAACATGACGCCTTGAACCCAAAGAGAACAATCTTAAATATAAAAGAAATCGAACTAATATCGGGAATACACCCTAATCAAACAACCTCGACACTCGGATCAGCAAATTTAAATTTAGAATTTAGAAATTTAAAACTTAATCATAAAATCCACGTCATAAATGCTTTCAAAATTTCAACTCCTTATAATGGAATTCTTGGTGACGACTTTCTTCAAAATTTTAACGCAGAAATTAACTACAAGAACCAAACAATAAAACTTAACAATATTATCGTGCCCTTAAATAATAAAATAAATAAAACACAAACAATAACAATTGCCCCAAGGTGTGAAAATATTATACAAGTACAATTAACAAAAGACTCCCCACAAGAAGGATTAGTTAACTTCTACAATGACGAAAACATTATTATACCTAATTGTCTAATAACTAATAATAACAACAAAGCAATTATCCCTGTTATCAGTTTAAATAATGAGGAAAAGAAAATAACATTACCATTAATAAAATTAGAAGAAATCGAAATTCCTAACGTCATAAATCAATTAATGCATAACACCGACAATATAACATTAACAAACAATAAAGATTCAAATCGGTTAAAACTTTTGCATGAAAACTTACGCACTGATCACCTTAATTCAGAAGAAAAGAATTCTTTAGTAAATATTTGCAACGAATATAACGACATATTTCATTTACCTAATGACGAATTAACTTTCACAAACACTCTTAAACACGATATTTCTACAAATTCAGAAGCTCCAATATTCACGAAAACCTATCGATATCCTAAAGTTCACGAACAAGAAGTCAAAAACCAAATTGATAAAATGCTATCTCAAAAAATTATCCAGCCTTCTACAAGTCCTTGGTCCTCTCCTGTATGGGTTGTACCAAAGAAAGCTGATGCATCGGGAAAAAGGAAATGGCGACTCGTTATTGATTATCGTAAATTAAATGACAAAACCATCGGCGACGCCTATCCTCTACCCAACATCGAAGACATTCTTGATCAACTTGGACAATCTAAATACTTCACCACTCTCGACCTAGCTTCCGGATTTCATCAAATATTAATGAGTCCAAAAGACCGACCTAAAACAGCATTCACTACTCCACACGGTCATTTTGAATATCTCCGTATGCCCTTCGGACTACGCAACGCTCCTGCGACATTTCAGAGACTTATGAATAACGTATTAACTGGACTAACCGGAATAAAAGCATTTGTTTACCTAGACGATGTTGTAATTTATGGAAATTCTTTACAAAATCATAATTCTAACTTACGTGACATTTTCCAAAAACTTAGAGAACATAATTTAAAATTACAACCGGACAAATGCGAATTTTTAAGAAAAGAAGTAGCATATCTCGGACATGTAATCTCAGACAAAGGTCTCCTTCCAAATCCTGAAAAAATAAAAGCTATCCAAGAAATCAAAGTTCCAAAAAATCAAAAAGACATAAAGTCATTTCTCGGTTTAACGGGATACTATCGCAAATTCACAGAGAACTTCTCTCTCATTACTAAACCTCTAACTAAACTTTTAAAAAAGGATCAAAAATTCGAATGGACTCCTAAATGTCAAGAATCCTTTCAAAAATTAAAACAAATTCTATCCACTCAACCACTACTTCAATATCCAGATTTCAAAAAACCATTCGTATTGACAACAGACGCATCGAATGAAGCCATAGGTTCAATTTTATCACAAGGACCTATAGGTCAAGATCTACCAATTTCCTATTATTCTAGAACACTCAATCGTGCTGAACAAAATTACTCCACTACTGAAAAAGAATTGCTAGCTATAATCGATTCTGTTAAACACTTTAGACCATATCTTTTTGGTCAGAAATTTTACATTGTAACAGATCATAAACCTCTCACATGGCTTATGAACTGTAAAGATCCGTCTAGCAGATTAGTTCGATGGAGACTTAAACTCATGGAGTACGATTATGAAATTAAATACAAACCTGGAAAAATTAATAAAAATGCAGATGCACTTAGTCGACCAATACACAATGTTACAAATGATTTTAAAACCAAATTTAATGAATTTCAAATCTATCATCAAAAAACAGTCGATATCGTAGAACCTGATTTTGAAATCTCTCCTATCTCCAAAATCTCGAATCTTGTCATTCCTTTAGAAGCTACTCTAGAAAACGCTTATATTTACTATAACTTAATACAACCTAAAGCGTATCTACAAGATAATTTAATGGTTATTACATTTGATATTCCTTTAACTAACTCTTTTGTTTATGATCTCTATCAAATGTTTCCTCTACCTACACCTCACAAAAACGATCCAAACCTATATTCTTACATCGAGCCACAAAAACCTTTTATCCTTGTTTCCGAATCGAGAACTGTCTACTCATTTCTCAACGGCTTAGAAAAATGTCAAGAATATAAAGAAGCACACTACATCTGCAAGGACATCGCGATATCAAAGCGAACTACGGAACCTACGTGCGAAATTCAACTTCTGTCTAAAACAACAACTAGTATTCCAACCAATTGCCCAATCAAGAATATTATTGCGGAACTCGAAATTTGGCATCCGCTACGTCAAAACAACTGGCTTTTCATTCTCTCCAAACAATCGAGTATACACGTACTCTGTCAAAATGAAAAGACCCAAGAAGAAATCATAAAATCAATTGGAATTCTAACTTTAAATCAAAATTGCAAGGCGTATACAGACAACACTATCCTAGAAGCAAAGGCAATTCTCACAACGGTGAATATAACGAATCATATACCACCAATCGACATCACTCAAGACGACTGTTGCGTAAAATTAGAAGAAAACATAACATCTAACAACATCCACTTGGAACCCATAAGACTACGAAATTTAGATCTTAACGAACTGAACTATGCACAACATAAGCTCAACCAATTCGACGAAATTCTGCAACAACAATTAAATAAACCATTTATAATAAAGTACACATCATGGTTTAATACAATAATATCCTTCATCATAGGGATACTATTATTAATAATTTTATACAATTTCTTCAAATGGTGCGGCATCTTCGACATATTAAAACGCTACCTCTGCTGCACGAAATCACCACGAGATCCAGAGAACAGAATCAAATCATGTTGCAATCCATTTGTACAAATATTTAATCAATGCCATCAACCAGCAGCTAGTGAGCCGCTTACGCCAAGATATCAGTACGACGCCGAAATACAACAATTAAATTGTCTCCAGCCATATACGCAAGACACTATCTACATTCCAAAAAGAATTTCTGGACGACGATCCACACGCTCAGAAGATACCCGAAGCTCTACACCCCTTAAAATTTTAAGTAAATGACATGTACTTATATCAATTTTATTTTTCTCTATAATTTTAGCACTATTATTTTTAGCATAATTATTTTAATCACAATTAGTATCAAGACAATTTCCATACTCTTTAATCTTAACATTTTAGTCAAAATTAGTATTAAGAAAATTTCCATACTCTTTGATCTTAAGTATAAAATTTTATTTTTTCAAAATCAAAATTTTAAAATACCCCCGGAGGTGTTGTATGCCAGGAATGCGATAATTAAGAAAATAATTAAGTATAAACAATTACCACCTCCACCGAAATTAGTAATTAAGTTAAGATAAGAATTTAGATAAGGAAATCATATAAATAGCGCACCCTCGAACTACCCCATCAGAGTTACCATATTAGAGCTACACAGCGCTACACTAGAATTATATTAGAACTACGCCGCGCTACATTAAAGAGTTACAGAGTTATTATATTAGAGCTACGCAGTGTTACATAGAATTATTATTATAATTGTATAAAGTAGTGCTGTAAGATAGTTGTTAATTGTAATTCTCCGTTATTAAATAAATCTATTAAATTGAAAATAACTGTTATTCTTCAAAACACCTTCAAGAACAATAATAAATAAATTAATTATTACTCTTTACGTTCGAGAACAAGTGAACGGGAATAATTAGTTAAAGTAAATTAAATAAGTTTTATAAATAATAACGTTAAACTAAAGTGTCACGGAGATCCACAACAAAGATCTGCCCTGGTGTCAGAAATCCTTTTATTTGGAGCACCTAAAGGAGGAATCCAACAATATTCTCGCACAGTTAAACCTAGCAATTATAACATGATTCCCGTAGGTACAAAATACAGTAAATTATACCAGCTACATAAAACACAAAAAAATATAAGAGCAAGAAAATAATTAAAGTCGATATAAATTACTGATTCCCGTGCAGCTGGAAGTTATTCACACGTTTATCTTATTTTCTTTCAAGAAATTATCTCACAAACAATTAAATCAGTGCATTAAGTAAATATAAAAATTCTAGAAATAAATGTTTTTAATCTTACATAAAAAAAAACGAACATTGAACTAAGCACTATTTACAAACCTTTAAATTTTGTGAATGTGGTCAGTAAATAACGTCATTTTTACTGGATAATAAAAATGGCATGTTTAAAAATTTATTTATTTATACGGATTATTTAAATGTTATATTCATATACCTATATTCTAAAAAAATATCTAAGGAAACAGTAATTTTGAATATGTCCAGGTAGATTTCACCCCTAATGAATTTTTCGTAGAGGTAAGGCACATCTATAGAGCTCTAGTAGAGGTAAGTACCTCCTAGGTCTGAAAATTATTTATTAAATATTAATATTCTACCTCCTATGACTTAGCCTGTTTAATAAAAAGGGTGCCTAATTCAGTTCGATCACTTAGTTTTGGCTTCAAAGTGGTAATCATTAGTTGATTAGTTCTGAAACAGTGAAATTGTGTTTTTTTGAATAAAATGGAAGGTATGCTGTCGTTACAATCTTTGGCCAAAAATAGAGTAATAACGGAATTAGTGAGTTCAAATAATTTAAAATCTAAATTCAAGAAGACGTTACGAGTTCAAGAAAGAAGATGCCAGAGTTGTACATTATCAAAATATAAAACGTTTATTAGGCTTGCATGCAAAAATTCAAAAAAATTGGAATTACCGAAAACCATAATTAATGAAATTGTGCCGGATATAAAATTGATATGCAGAGATATTGTTTTTTATCTGGATGAAATAAATTACTATCTGAAAGCCGGCGTACTTCAAATGGGTGATAATTTCCACTGGGATATGTATGGAAAGATTAACATTGAAAAAACATTAGAAAAATACGTTTTTAATAATGAAGCGATTAGTGTTCTAAATCGCTGCTTATTAGCTTGTATTTTTTGCTGTAAAAATACAATATTTCGTTTTTGGAAACAGTGTGGGCCGATCTTAATCGAGGAACTTGAACATTGTGCTATGAGTTTAACGCCAAATGAACAACAGATAGTGCGATATTGGTGTAAAGTTTTGTTACAAGAAAAACAAAAATACACAAATTTGTCGTATTCTATTATTGAACGGGCCTTCGACCGTGGTTGTGGCAATAGTTTGAACTATTTTTTGAATTTGTACCCGGAGATGACATCAGAATTGATGAACAAATTTTTAAATTCGCCAATCGAATATAATCTTGACAATAACTATAGCGTAGTGACCATCTACGAGCACATTTTAACAAATGCGAATCACTCGATGATAATGAAGATGTTAGAGAAACACAAGAATGGAAACGATCTCCTCAAATGTATTTTAGATCGATACCATCTCCATCATTTATATGCTTCCGTTTTGAAGCTCGTTATTGCCACCAACTCCATACAAGAGAATCAACTTGACGACATTCGTGCTCGCTTACGATCGCCTGCACACTTTCGATATTGGTACAATGTATCTTGTTTTTTCCACAAATTCCTCAAAAACACTGTTGGTCCTTATCGTAATTTAGTTTAATCATTGTATTTATTGTGTAATTTTTTTGTTGTTATATCTCAATAAAAAACAATATATTTTTCACGAATTGACTTTTATTTCTGAAGCTAAATTATGAAAAATAATTATTTGGAAATTCGGCGAGCCCTTCTGCTTCCAATTTCCCATTGCGTGTTGCAAAGTTGTTACAAATAGAAAATTATTGTTGTAAAAATACTAAATACAATTTGTAAAGAAACATTACGTATGCTGCATTTCAACACTAGCATAAATAATGATTATTAATCAAATTATTCATGAAAAGGGGTTTTACAGAGATTGTGTGAACGTTTTGTTATGTTTTACAAATCCACCCCCGTTTATTATTAAGCTCGTAGTTCATTATTCTGAGGTTACAATATACACGCGCGTGAGCTGTCGGAATGCGCTCCCGTTCTGCTAAATATGCATAATCATACGCCAGGTTAGACAGTAAACAGTCAGTTAATATGGATTTATTGTCTTTACAAGAGCTGATTCTGAAAACAACAGCAAGCATTACTGAGCGCATTACGTGATTTCTGTGAAAACATTTTGTAAATTACCACGAAATAGAAACCAATGCAATGAGACTTATATAACGTAATATAGTTGAACTTTAATTATCCGGTCCGTGTCAATATTTGTGACGTTTTTCTTTGTAAATGCGAAACTTGCATTTATAAGTGAACACCCACGAATGTTTTTTCAGCACACTACAGGGGTTTTCAACATTTTGTGGTATATGAACCTTCCAGAACATTGTTTTTTTACGTCAGTAAATTCACATATGAAAATCATTATTTGCATTCGTATATCACTACAGTCTTTTATTTCCTGATGGGACATGATCATTCCTATGAACGTTTTTCATTTATAAAAAAAACTAATTATTTTTTTAATTTTGATTAAACACGTCTACCAACTACTGATTTATACGAGTAATATAACCATCTTTAAATCTGAAATGACGGCCGTAAAATTAAACACTCAGTTAGATTTACGTTGTTCTCTAAAACACAATTTTTGTAATATTTTGACACACTGAACCGGGTTAAAAACATGAAAATCTTTTACTCGTATAAAATATGATAAGCGATAGTAAACAAAAGGACTTACAAGAATTTATTTATTTTATGTTTTAAAAACATAAGAAAAATATACTTAACAAAATAAACGTATGATTTACAAAATATATATATACTCATTCAACCTGTCAAAAAGTTGTAGTAGATAAATTTATGTAAGGGTAATATAATCTTCTTTAAACAGCGCGTTATTCTTTAAAGTTTAAACAATCCAGTGATGAAATATTTGGAGTGAAAATAGTTAATAGTTTAACTATTTTCAATTACTAAAATATCCCGAGATGTTGAGAGGATATTCAAAATCATGTGAATGGTTTTTTACTTACGAGGTACGACTTTAATAATATCGTACAATCTCAAGTAATAAGTCAATTATTATATTACGCTCTTTTTTACTGTTTGAAACACAGATTCTCGTCAACCAGATTTGTGAAGTATTTGAGCAAAGTATTTCAAAATACAAATGCAAATACTTTTCTAGTAGGTATTGGTATTTGTGTTTTAAATACTTTTTAATAAAAGTATTTGTATTTGTAATTCAAATACAATTTTTTTGGTATTTTATTTTATTTTGCAAATACTTTTTCAAATACTTAACATATTTTTTTTGTAGCTATGAATGATTAATGAATAATTCAAGTCAACAGTATATATAATTATTTTTTACATATAAATTATTCAAACAATTCTTATTATTTAAATAATAATGCAATGTCATTTCTAAATAAGAAATTATCAGTTAAGTGTTTGTATTTGTATTAAAGTACTTAAATTCAAGTATTTTTTACAAGTATATACTTGCTTAAGAATAATTTTTTAATTAGCCAAGCGAGTATTTGTATTTAAATACATAAAAGAAAGTATTTTTTACAAGTAGGTATATACTTGCCTAAGAAAACTTTTTTAATTAGTTGAGCTTTCGCACTCGCTTAATTAATAAATAATTGTTGCTCAAAAATATTTTCGTAGGCATGACCCAAAAGTATTTGTATTTGTATTTCAAATACTCCAAAGTATTTGTATTTCACATACTCTAGGAACAAAAGTATTTGTATTTATATTTAAATACTTTTAAAAAGTATTTTTCACAAGTTTGTCCTCAGCTAACATATTCTTTGCATTTTTGCGTCTATTCTATGAAGCACTGGATACAGCTGACTCTACCAAGTCTCATAATTGAAACTAAGCGCGAAATACGTTCGTTATAATAATATATCGAATGGTTTCAATGAATTTTTTTCTCTCGCATAATTCACAACCATACTTATGCATTGCACAGAACTGAATGCGATTACTTATGTTTTTTATCTGCGTTTGTACTATGAAGCCCTGTATGTAGGTGACTCTGTCAAAACTGATACTCGAAATCGGAAGCAAATGCGTTTGATAGTTGAAAATTTCAATATAAAATTTTTCCGATTATTATCATATATTGGCGAAGAAATCATTTCGAATGAATGATTCGATTATCAACGTTTCGATTATTAGACTCATTCGATTATTCCTAAGTGTACTACTACAGTTTCTATGGTGGAAGTGTCGGTTTTAAATGGTGTGAGTAAAGGGTCTTTAACTTTCAAGTGCTTATGTGTTCTATTGGAATATTATTTGATTTTTAGTTAATTTAATGGATAATCACAAATTAAATTCATACTTTTAACTGAACCAAAGTAGTTTCATTAACGTGATAGCCAACTGATGAATAATAAATATATTTTATAATAGTTAAAGTGACGTAAGTATAGATACAGTTTCTGGAAAGATATATATTTAGATTTCTATTCCAGCGAAAATCGTAATGTATTTAAAACATCCGTACACATAAAAAGAAGTAAATATTAAGTGAGTTATTAAAAAGGACTTCAATCGTTTATACAAATTTTTGAACAAGAACAAAACCAGATGTACAAATAGAAGACTTTTTCGATTATTTGCTCGCAATGCTAGTAAAATCGACATTTTGAATAATCGACGCTGTACTATACAACAAATAATAATAAAACTATCATAACACATGATATATGAACAACTGAATATAACAATTAATCAACAATGCAACATCATAAATCATTTTACAATTGACAATCGCAATGCGCACACAGTTTCAGCAATTAAATCCTATCATAAATTCAATCAACCAGGCTTTACAGGATAGTTTTTTAATAAAATAAAATTACACCAGTGTACCTACATGTTGAATATTTATAAAATCTATCAACTTGAGCAGGTTGTAAAAAATTTTGAATAATCGCTCTCATGTGTGCTTTTATACATAACGACAAAATACTGATACGAGTACTGGCATATGGCTGTATAATCGCCAAAGAAATGTAAAACTCCACTGCATTTGGGTCAACAATTACATTATAATATTAAAAAAATATTTTTTTATTGCTCATGCAGAAAAATAGCAACTTTGCAACCTAGGTTACGGTTGAAAAGTAACTGTTTGCCCATATCTTTACTTTGCGCACGCAAATTTATTTTGCGCACGGAATTTCAGATAAACAAAAAAAGTAACGTTGGAGACACAATCGAAATATTAATTAAATTGAGGTTGACGTGTCAGGTAGTTTAATTTTTAAAACTAGGGTAAAATATACTGATAATAAATATTTACAAAAGTTTTAAAATTAATTGACAATAAAAAATAATATGTGCAATTCGTGCGGCATTGTCCATTGCCCCCTCAAACTTACTACGTTCGTGCACTCAACTTCGCTTTCGTGGGCAATGGACAACTTTCCACACTAGTTGCACAATATACTATTTATATTATTTATTATAAATGTATTTACGATTTTGTTTTAAAAAAATATGTTTTACTATCATAGCAAGCACAATTTTCAAATGAAATAAAACAAGCCCCTAAATAAAGCAACTGAATAAAATGTCTCATTACACCCGACGCGTAAAAAACAATTCGCTGCAAACCTTCCAACACGTACGAGACGGTACATCATTAACCGTTTCAGGATAGCATCTCAGCTTAATCGAGATCACAAGAGTGAGTAAAGTTTGTAACAGAGAGTTATACTTCTGGTTATTTATTAGTGTATTTGCCATATGGCAACATACACTATTGGCGTTGGTCGGATGGCGGGACCTAGGGGTCGGACCAAAATTTCTCGACGTTTCATAACCTCGTAAACACTTTGGCACTATTTTTAAAAATGTTTATATATATATATGCATTTATATATATATATATATATATATATATATATATATATATATATGTGTGTGTACGGGCAATAACTTTCGAAAGAGTTAATTGATTTTAACGAAATTTGGCCCACGTATTGAAATCCATCCCTCCCAGAAGCCTATTTAAAATGGGCGTAATCGGGCCATTTTAAGGGTAATTTTTAGGGGTTGAAAAATGTTTTTGGGCCCCAAAACACCGAAAAAATTCTCAGAATCGTTTCAAAATTGACATTTAACCCGTTAGTAGCAATTAAAAAGTGTCCCTAAAATTTTAATAAATTGGCCTAACAGGACCGGACTTGCACATTTTTTGAAAACACTAATTTGTAGATAGTGACTTATTTATTGAAGGGTGTATTTAATTCGGTGTAGACGTTAGATTGATAATAATATTGCAATTATGAAAAAAAAATGTTATTTTAAGGGGTGTATTAAGGAGTCAAATTTTTAATTTTGCCCAAAAACCAACTTAAGTTCGCATAATAAAGCCATACTGCCTCTATAAGCAAATACACTATATTGTCGGCAGGGTTTTTGGCACTGCGACCCGGGTTTTTTTTTTCTTGTGCCCCAAACTTCCACCATCACGGCGGGTGATCACAATGTGTGTTTCATAATAACAATACTGAACACATGCTATATGTATATTTAATTTTAACGTTTTTTTTGTCAAATAATGTTGAACGGATGATTTATAAATAATAGAAATTATTTATTGTTCGATAAATAAAACGAGAGACCAATGTTTATAAAAATAGGAATGTATTTTATGAAGTTATTTGTAACCAGCAAATAAATATCTAAATGCAATTGTTTTAATCTTTATTAATTACTAGGCGTTGCCCGCGGCTCTGCACGCGATTTGGATGAAAGACTTTGGGAATCATGGCTTAACTGATTTAAAAAAATGTTTTTTGTTCGATTCGTCTCGGGGTCTATTTGATCCTAACATCGCCTGATTTTTGAATATTGGTCTCAGAGGGGAGTAAATAAAAAAAAGTATTTTTTTTGCTTATAAATCGCTCAATTTAAACCAGATCATTTCGAAACGAAAGAGGAAAAAAATTTACATAGATTTCATACAACAGAATGCTTCGAAACGGTTTTTATACAATAATAAAAAACACACTTTTATCGGGCACTAAAAATTATAAAATAATTAAATTAACTTTTATTTTTTAGATCAAAAATTTAAAAAACTGTTTCGGACAAAACTTACGTATTTTGATGCAAGGAATCCGAATCTGCAATTAAAAATAAGGGTCCCGTTTAACTTTTCAACCTTATCCCCAGGCGATGGGTTTGGGGGTATCAAAGTTGGTACCATTCAATAGCTTTCCAAAAATTATTAGACACTTATTTTTTCTTTCCCCCTTTATCGATGAGCTTCTCATAGATATTAGGGTGGTACGGGTGGTCTAAGACACCCTGTATATACTCGTAGATAACAGCAGTTTATATACACTATTGCAAATACATACAACGATTACGTATTACTCACATCAATTCTGTAACTTTTTAGTTTCACGATTTTATCAGAATTATTTCAAGTATTCCAGATCAAGATTTTAGAAAGTAAAGTGAATTTTAGAAGATAAAGTCAAGAGGGAAAGTATAAGGTATATAGTTGGAATCCCTACAAACGTTGTTTGGAACCGTATTTATCGATTAATCCAAATTAAATTAATTATGTTGTTGAATGACACGTCGAGCATTTATCATCGTCAAGTCAACTAGTAATGGCGCAAAATAACAATTATTTATTAACTGTTATCAGGAAATAACCTGTTCTAAAAAGAATTGTTATTAAAGTTTGACTGTTAAATATGACGGATTATCAAAAGCTTGTCACCAATTTACAGGTATTTAAAATTTATTACCTATACTAAATTTAACTGATTATTTACAAATTCCTCAGTTACTTAAGAACTCTATTTAAATGCCTGGGTAATTTAAGACCTGTGACTTTACTAGTCTACACTAATATTATAAAGAGGAAAGATTTGTATTTTTATATGTTTGTAATGAATAAACTCAAAAACTACTGTGCCGATTTAAAAAAATATTTCACCATTAGAATGCTACATTCACCCTGAGTAACATAGGCTATATTTATTGCTAGAAAATATTACGGATCCTTACTAAAACTTTAGTAACGATACTATATGTCCAACTATTATCGTTATGTCACAATAACCACTTTTTACATTTTAATAATCTATATAGATAAAAGACGATGTATATGTAATCTATGGACTCGAAACGGGTAGACCATTTTTGATGAAATTTTCAGACAATCTTTAGATTAGCCCAGCGGGTGATCTTCTGAAGTTTGGTAGCGATCGGATCAACAGAATTTTTTAAATTTCTTTTTGGGAAATAAGATTTTTCTTCGATTTTTGAACATTCACAAATAAAAGCAATTGAATTCGAGCAAATTCAATACACGTTGAGAATTTAATGATAATGATTCTCATCTTTTATATCCTATATATTACATTAAACCCGGGCGAAGCCGGACGGGACCGCTAGTATAATATACAAAGACTATTTTTTTGGCTTTTAACAAATTCTATTTATAACAAAAAGTTTGTTTAATATTAACAGACAGTGAAGTATAACAGCAATACCTGTTACAAAAACTAGTAATTTTGCTTGTCACGTGTCAACTAAAAGACGCTTGTACAATCAATAACACCATATTGACATGGACTGTACATACACAACAAGAATACGGTAATGAAAGCGTTGAAGGACAGAAAAATGGACGAGAGAGCGAGTGTTATTTTGCCGCTTGCAATCTGTTTCAACGTTGATCCACCTGGATCAGGGGGATCATTCTTGTGACGTCACGAATGACAATTTATGCAAACTACTCTGACCTATTTTGTTCCCGTAGGCATATTTCATAAAACAGACAACTGGTAAAAATTACAAATATTTTTACAATAACAAAGAATAGTATTTCAAGGTTGTGTCCAGAAAAGGTTTAAGCATTATAAACGACTAGGTTTTGTCTCGCTCGCATTCTTGCATTAATGTTTATTTTGACAGGAATTCGATATTTTCCCTTACTATTTTATACAGGGTGTTTTCGATCTACTTATTGTATTTTTATGGGTAATAGTACAGGTCCCAAGAAAACGAATAATGTTAAATTTCTTGGTAAAAGGCTTGTGTGATTATTCGAATTCAAATGCTAATATTGAAGTAGTTGACATAATGCGAATTTATGATAATGTAGTTCAAAACTGTCACATAACTTTTAATAAGGTAATTTAACAATATTCGTCTTCTTTTGACTTCTACTATTACCTATTAAAAAAACTCGAATCGCAGTGTCAAAACCCTGCCGACAATATAGTAATACAGGTATTGCCAGTGCCGGATTACCCTATACGCTAACTACGCTGAAGCGTAGGGCGGCACTCGTCGGAGGGGCGGCAGGGACGGTCGCAAAAAAAAATAAAATGATTTCTAACTAACGAAATGAGGGTCTGTCTTGAACCTCCAATCGGAATCAGATATTACTAACTGATATAATATACACAGCACGTTATCAGGGGCGGGAGGCGACGTTTTCCCTCGAACATGAGTCTTGGTAGGATAAATGAGAACCTGGTTCAAACCTGGTGTATTTGCGGGCTACTAAAGCAACCATATGCGGAATGATTTGAAAGTTTGACGCTATACCGTATGTAACATATCTTTCCTCAGTTTTAACACGCGCAGTATAGGGCGCTTCTATGCTGACCAGGGGAAGGATGTGTTACATATGGTATAGGTGTTATGCTGCCGGAAAAGAATTTTTAAAAACAAGTTACAGGTAGAGAGTATGTAATTAATAAATAAGCAGAAGTTTTATGAAAGATAACGTTGATATATGTAATGATAATCAGTTTTTTCTTTATGTTAGTCGATTATAGATATTCGATCATATAGGCAAAAAATACCAAAGAATTTCATTAGTCGCGAGCATGAGTCAATTTGATGTATGAAATAGATTAAAAATTTGCAACTCAATGTACAGTAAGTAATCGCTGTCCAATGCAATAATAAAAAAATCTTATTTACGCTCTTCAATGGAAAAGCACTTTTTTCTCCTTCCTCAAATTATCCAATCCGGAAGTCATCACTTCAAGCTCGACTCTTCGAACAGAAATACCCCTATGCCATGCAAGGACTTAGTAACTTCAATGAAAGAAAAGATAACCTAGAGAAACTCGGGAAAACGCTAGCCTTAAGTGGGCGGCAACCCTGTTTTAGCGTACAGGCGGCACTTGGTATAAACCGGCACTGGGTATTGCGGCTTTATTTCGTTAAGTTTGTTTTTAGATAAAATAAAAAACTTTAACCCCTTAATGCACCCCGTAAAATAATAACTTTTTTCTCAGTTGAAATATTGCTATCAACCCAACATCTGCACCAAATTAGAAACATCCTTCAGTATGTAAATCCGTATACACAAACTAGTGCTTTCATAAAATGTGTAAGTCTGGTCCTGTCGGGCCGATTTTTTTGAAATTTTACGGCCACTTTTTTATTACTACGAAAGGGTTAAATTTCAATTTTGAAAAATTTTGAGAATTTTTTCGGTATTGTTGGGACTTTTCAAACCCAAAGACCCAATTGAGACCAGTTTAAATAGGCTTCGTGCGATGATGGATTCAAATGTGTGGACAAAATTGCCTGCACACATTACATATAACTTTCAACAGACTAATAACATAACTAGAACCAAAATATCCGGTGTGTCAAATCAAAATAATTTCAAATTGTTAAGATTAGGCAGATTTTATGAAAATTTGATGAATGCAGCAGAACTGATAAATTTGGATATGATGTGGAATATTAAACAGTAATAAATTTATAGAATTAAATTATATTCGTTTATTGAAAAACAGTTTGCAATCACGTTGTACTACATTATTAATACTACTACTACAAAATCAAATGCCTCAGCCACACACTCGACGAGTGGCATGGGAAGTAGCGAGGAAAGGAGGCAGAGACGTTGTGTGGCCGCGTTACTCGTCATGCCGCACGGCATGTTCATCGTCATGCCCAGTGCTCCCTCGATTGTCGGTTTTTTGTGCGCGAGTCAAAGGACTGGCAATAAGAGAACGAGTAAGCCGGCCACATACTCCCGCGCCACTCAGTACGCATCAAGCGGTCTAAGTATAAAGGTATAGTAGTCCAAGAGCTAGTAACGCGTGTTTCTGAAAATTTGACGATTAGATTATATAGTTAATTTTATAGGTTTATTATCATTTTGAAAAATATTTATTACAAATAGGTTTCATAAAAATGTTTTTAAAAGTATCTTCAATTTTCCTCCTCATCACCACTGTCCTCTGATTCTTCTTCTGTTGAAAGGGAGTGAGCTATTGCGGTGATCGCTGCTCACTCACGCCGCCAACCACGCACTACCTATCTCTTTCTATTTTAAATAAGAGTTATTTTCATGTCTGCCGTTAATTAAACCCCGGAAAAAGTGTGTGGCTTTTTGTTATTAATTTTTTTAATATTTAATTAAGAGGCTATTAAAATTTCAAAGTGAATCAAACACTTCAAATAGTTATAAAAAAAAAAAACTTTGGGGAGGTTTAATTATATGTAAACCCTCTCAAAAATGTCTGCCTTATTAAATTTTATTTTTTAAATCATTTAAAATTTCGATTAAAGTTTGTTGGCCTCTGAATTAAACACTTTTTTCGGGTTCAATTTTATTACACCTTTCTGTAATGCGCAGTACCTGGTGTCCCGGGTTGGGCTAAGCCAACACAGGTATTCTGGCTTTTTATCTCATAGATACTACATTTGAGAAATTTTAAGGTGCATCAAACACTTCATGAAACACGTGTTACTAGCTCTCCGACTGTGGCACGCTGCCACAGTATCGACCTCCATTGCCGAAAGGCGAAAGCCGAGTGAGTAGCCTCGCGAGTACAGGAGTGTCTGGCCGCTTAGGGCAACATCGCGACAGCGCGATAAGCAGAGCGAGTAGCAGTGCGATGAGCATAGTCTGGCAGTAGGGAAACAGGTATCTGGTATATGTAATATAAAAATAGTTATGTAATAATGCCATTGATAAGAAAGAAATTATACAATATACATAATATTTATATTTAAATAAAGCCCGGGAAGTATGAATTGAAATTTTGATTTTATTTTAACAAGAACAATCACGGAACCAGTTTTTAAAAAACTCGCAAGACTAAACAAAAGTTTGCGCACTTTATAAGATCTATAGTTCCAACGAGTCTTTTTCGTTAATTGTTGTGTTTTGTAAAGCTATTTAGAACCGTACCGATTATAAACTTGAAAAATTATTCCAGTGTTTAGAAGCTTTGGTTAACATAGGATATACAAAATGGAGATGAGCAGTGAGCGAAAATGTACAATTTTTGAGCTTAATACTGTTTTTGATACTATAAGAAATAAATTATGAAATAGTTCACGGGAATTTGGAAATAAAACACAACGATCAAAGTGTCATTGAAAGATATATGACGTTTCGTTTATTTTATTGAAACTTTTTCAAGCCACTGAAAAATGGTTACAAACATACATATAAAATATTGAATAAAAGTATTGTTGTCAAAACAAAAACTTTTATTCAATATTTTATCTGTATATTTGTAACTATTTTTCAGTTGCTTGAAAAAGTTTTCCGTAAATTGTTTCATAATTTATAATATTATTGGACATGAACATTATGCCTAATAATTTATATAATTATGTGAATATGATAATTTATTAAATAAATAATCAGAAATTCTCGGTTTGCATTCACAAAAACCCGAGGCTGTTTGATTATCTCAATTTTAAAATTGCTATTTTTTAAAATGTCAAAATAATCCGCCCGCCATGATGGTTTGAAGTGTGACGTAAGAGTTGTAGTAAGCACTCATATCGTATACCTATATAAAATACACGATATACACACGTGAGCCTCTACTGGCATTTGTTTGCGCACAACAAGAATGACATGATAGTAGGTATAGAAAACATGGCGGCAGCTTATAATATATTTCAAATTTTGAGTGCTATTTTATCCTCTAAAACGATTACATTTAAACTAAATAAAAAAATGTTTAAACTAATAGTATGATATGAATATTTTTAAAATTTAAAAATAAGAGTCTAATAGGCAATTGATGTCCGGTAAACTATGAATGATATATTGAAGTACCTACAGTAACACCTCGATTAACGCTGCTCCGTTTAACGCTGTTTCAGTATTACGCGGTTTCTAAAAAAAAGGTTCAGCCAGTACAACGCAAATGATGGATCAATTTATACAAAATGATTTAAATGTTGATAGAAGTTCAAAGGCAAGACGAAGTGTCATTGATGCAATATCTTGCTATCGAGAACAGCTTGCCGAAGGAAACAGAAAAAGGTAAACGACATTAGATGACTTCTTCACAAAAAACAAAATATATCTAAGAGGAACCTTCCTCATCACAAACATAACTTCTTACTAGAACTTTTGTTTGATTTTCATAAATGTTTTATGAACAAAAATCGATATTAGCAATAAATAAATCTATAACTAATGTCATAAAAAAGTATTTAACAATAAATGCAACAAAATTAAGCAAAAAAAAAAGTAACAAATTTTCTTATTCTCGATTCTGTTTCACTTATTATCTACGTATTAAGATACGTTTAGCGCTGTTTCGTATAGCGCAGAACTTATTGAAACGTATCTCCCGTGTTAAGCGGGGTCTTACTGTATATGAGAAATAATTTGTTGCTTTTGATTATTTCAAAGTCGAGTCGAAAAGTTAGTTTTCTGGTAAAAATGATAAAGATAGAAGATATTTACAAAAAGTGAATGTACATAGCATACGGACTGTAAGTAGATGTGGGATATAAAATTTTATTTCAAATCGTAAAAAAACTTCAGCCAACTGTAAATATTGAAAAACACACAACATACATAGTTCAAACACTCGTAAAACTTCAACATGCAAACAAGACAATGTAAACTAGCGGTCATTAATTGTCCGTCAAATGTCAAACGTTAATTTCATTAATTTATCAGCTAACGGGTATAACTGATATAACTCTCATGGTTTATTGGTTATGAAACAGGGTGACAATATTTACAGCGAAAATTATCGAAAGCGGAATATTATTTGTGCATTTACCTATTTAGGCCTGCAAAGTAAACGTATTTTTGCACACCTCCTATAAAATAGCTGCTTTTCATGCCTGTGAAATGACATATTTAACACTAGTGATGTAAAGTTTCGGAGAGTAAAAGAAACGTAGCGAACCACTACATATTTCAACCGGATGTGAATACAACGCAGTCTACAAATAGAACTGTCAAACATTTTGAAAATTAAGTAAAAATCAACTATTTTATAGAGATTACCTACGTGTAAAAAAGATGGGTGCGTGTACTTTATGTACGCGGATACTTCTTTGGCGTAATTAAAAACTAATTTTTAATATACATGCAAATAATTTATTGAAATAGAATCTTCTAATGCCGGCACCAGACATAGCAACAATATTTGAACACTTGTTTTAACTATGGATGGGGATTATAAATCGATTATTCGAAATAATCACAAAAAGAATATTTTTCCCGATTTTATAGAAAAAAAAGTTTTATTGTTTTTTTTAAAATGTGGGAACGAACAGGCAAGTTGCCTGTTCGTTCCCACAGTTTTAAAAGAACAATAAAACTTTTTTTCTTCTATAAAATCGGGAAAAATATTCTTTTTTGGACCGATTATCCGATTTTAGGATAATAAAATAATCGGTTTTGCCCACAATCGGTTTTTCGAAATAATCGGAATAATTGGAATCGATTGGCAGGAAAATAATCCCCATCCCTAGTTAAGACAAGTGTTCAAATAAGTGTTCAAATATTGTTGCTATGTCTGGCGCCCGGGTAAAAGTAATACTTACAAGAAAATAACGTCAAATATTTTAGAACACTTTAAAAATTTATACTTTTATACTTTTATATTTAATCCATTGAGTAATCAAAAATACGATATAAATTCCACTGGAATGACACTTAAAACGACTATTGGTTGTAATCAAAGATTATAATCGTTTAGTGTACTATCTAGTTTCCAATTTGTCATTTCAGTCTAAGCCTCTTATGAGCAACGTCATACTGTTGAATTTTCGTTAGCACGGCCAACTTCATACTATCAATTTTTCGTTAGTTGTGCACGTGCATCTTCTGTTGCCTGCTAAAAATTCACTCTGAACGCCCCAAAAGAAATATATCTTCAGAAATTCTAAAAATGTGTATCTAGACGTCAACCAGACCAACAATTTCGTTTTAAGTTTTACGGATATAGTAACTTGACAATTTTAAATTGTCATCAAACTTCAGGGTCATAAAATGGCATATCTAATGCAACAAATTCGAGCTCCTCGCATATCTAAACCACTCACTTGTAATGAAATTCCATTTTAAATATAAACAGATAATCTTTTAAGTTATATGAATTGAAGTGTTTCAAAGAAAAGTAATATAGAAAATTGAAGCTAAAATGACGTATGTTGAGGTACAATTTGTGTTCACCGACTGCAGCTATTGGATCTTTATCTAGTAATATGGATGAGGTTTTATTGCATTTCCATATGTAATCTTTAAGCGCATTTATCGCTAGAAGAATACCATGGGTCCAAGTAAATAATATAATAACTTTTGTCTGCTATAATTGTTAAGAAACATTCATTGTTGTAGCACTATATTAGAAAAATTTATTATTCCAACACGTCACCATCTGGATTTAAACCAGAATCTTTCCACTTTCGTGGCGGAATGAGTTAATCAGTTACTCAACGGTGCACACAATTCAACATTTTAATCCTTCATAATATAGTGATTTACAACAATCAAATTCACTACAAGCGAGAGCCAAATTATTTTTAGCTATAGCTAGACATTAACTCTCACAGTAGCGAGGGCTCTAGAATGAATCAAAGATGAACTTTCCAATATTAATAGTACTGATTAACTCATTCCGCCGCGTAAGTGGAAAGATTCTGGTTTAAATCCAGACGGTGACGTGTTGGAATAATAAATTTTTCTAATATAGTGCTACAATAATGAATGTTTCTTAACAATTATAGCAGACAAAAGCTATTATACTAAATTAATTCAGCTGATACGTAGCTACAAGCGTATGTAAAAATATCTACTAATAGTAAATAATATAGTAAACGACATACCGCAAACCATAAATAGATCTACCATTTACAATAAATCGACGTTCACTCGAGGGAAGCTGCAGGTTGAATTAGTACAGATTAAAATAGCTACAGCCGAAGTATCACGAAAATTCAAATCTTTGAGCGACTTTATCTATTCATTTGTATCCAATTTTAGTGTAAATATAAATCAAAATATATTTTATTAAATACTAGTTTTTGCACCCGGATGTGAACATTAGTTTTGTCAGCAGAATTGCTCGCATAAATGTCGATTAAAATAGGCAACATTCATTTTACAATGTTCTATCGAAATTCACAGAGAATCGGAAACCCCTGTGATCAAATAATTTCCCTCAACTATCGGACCGGCGCTGACCATTAATCATTAATATAAAAATTATTTGTCGGGAAAAAGGACTTTTTAAGTAAACAGTTATTTGTTATTTATAGCGACGTTTCGTCCCTTGCTTGGGACTTTTTCAAGCTTTATAACTGTAATTGAATTATTAAAATACAATTAATAATATTGACTCTACCAACAGTAATAGAATATTAAATAAAACGAAACCACTTGCGATTACTGTTCAAAATATTTTTTTTATTCACAAAACGTTTCGACCAAATTTTGGTCCTTTTCAATTTATTAAAATATAAAATAAATTATAATTGTTTATATAAAAACAAAACAGTTAAGTACTAAAATTTTTTATAAAAATTATATAATCTATGGTAATGAAATGCCATATATTAAAACAATGAGTGACACAAAAAACCTAAAACAAAGAACAAATTATTATTGTAATAATTTATGGATATAATCCTTAAATATCAATTTTAGATTCTTTGTATCACTCATCCTATTCACAGAATGATATTTTTCAATATATAACATTTCACTAACCAATCGTTTATAATAATTTTGTTCATTATCTAAAATTTTAACAGAATTATAATTAAAATCAAAACAATGATTCAAATCGACAGTGTGTGAATATAAAGCTGATGTCACCTTGCCTTTATTAACATCATTAATATGTTCCTTTATTCTAGTACTAAGTGTTCTTCCTGATTGACCTACATAAACTTTTTTGCAATCTTTACAAGGAATTTTATATACAATATTTGATTTATCGAAATTTTCTAATTTATCTTTGCCCAAAATATTAAGTAATTTTAATTTATTATATGATCTAAATATTAAATTAATATTATATTTTTTTATTGTTGATTTAAACTTATGTTCAAGGTGTTTTATAAATGGTAAAACAATAAAATCAATATTATTTGGAAAAGAAAATTTTAGTATTTAACTGTTTTGTTTTTATATAAACAATTATAATTTATTTTATATTTTAATAAATTGAAAAGGACCAAAATTTGGTCGAAACGTTTTGTGAACAAAAAAAATATTTTGAACAGTAATCGCAAGTGGTTTCGTTTTATTTAATATTAAATTACAATTTATAAATTTACAATTGAAATATAAAATACCAGATATTATTTATACACACCTATTAAATGTTTTGGTCAAGTAGATATAAAAGTTAAAATACACATGTAAATATAAATTTGAGTTAAACAATTGTTCATTAAAAATAGTTTGAATTTTTTAATGAACAATTGTTTAACTCAAATTTATATTTACATTGTGTATTTTAACTTTTATATCTACTTGATCAAAACATTTAATAGTTATAAAGCTTGAAAAAGTCCCAAGCAAGGGACGAAACGTCGCTATAAATAGCAAATAAGTGTTTACTTAAAAAATCCTTTTTCATCATTTTTATATTAATTACCAAGGACAAAAAAGAAAAAAACTCAATTAAGCATTAATGTATAAACCATGAATGTATAGTGTATACTATATACATATATAACGCCTTTTTGAAACTATTATAGTTGTCAAAAATAATAAAATAAAATTGTTTATAAAAAACTATCTACTGAACGCGTATATCTTTCTCTAACTTTCGTGCATTTTGATATTAACATTATATTGGAGGTTAGTCAAAATGAATTAAGTGTTAATTTAATCTTTCTCGAAAATCTTTGAAGAAATCATTTGTTTTTACTTATCTAGCGTAGAAAGGATAATAAACTACAACGAAGAATTTTTCTGAATTCAGTCTACTGGGGGATGATATACAGATATTTTTTTATCGCCACATGAGGGAATGACGCATATACATATATATAGTAGACGTAAAAAAGAATGTATTTAGGTCACCTTTCGAAGAATGCATATTAGGGTTGTCAATTTTTCCTAAGGAAAATTTAATTATCGATCCAAACTTCGATTGTAGATAGGTTATTCCGTACTTGCGACAATTATATCTCACAAGTTTCTGGGAAATTTTATCCAAATCACTGAAGTGACTTCGATGAAACTTATTTATTAGTGTATTTGCCATATGGCAACATACACTATTGGCGTCGGTCGGATGGCGGGACCTAGGGGTCGGACCAAAATTTCTCGACGTTTCATAACCTCCTAAACACTTTGGCACCATTTTTAAAAATGTTTATATATATATGTATATATATATATATTTATATATATATATATATATATATATATATATATATATATATATATATATATATATATATATATATACATATATATGTGTGTGTGTGTGTACGCGCGATAACTTTCGAAAGAGTTAATTGATTTCAACGAAATTTGGGCCACGTGTTGAAACCCATCACCGAAAGAAGCCTATTTAAAATGGGCCTAATCGGGCTATTTTAAGGGTAGTTTTTAGGGGTTGAAAACTGTTTTTGGGCCCCAAAATACCGAAAAAATTCTCCGAATCGTTTCAAAATTGAAATTTAACCCTTTGGTAGTGATTAAAAAGTGTCCCCACAATTTTAATAAAATCGGCCCGACAGGACCGGATTTACAAATTTTATGAAAACACTAGTTTGCAGGTAGTGACTTATTTATTGAAGGGTGTATTTAATTCGGTGTAGACGTTAGATTGATAATAATATTACAATTAAGAAAAAAATGTTATTTTAAGGGGTGTATTAAGGGGTTAAATTTTTTATTTTGACCAAAAACAAACTTAATTTCACATAATAAAAGTATAAAACCACACGGCCCTATACAAGCAAATACACTATATTGTCGGCAGGGTTTTGGCACTGCGACCCGGGTTTTTTGTTAGTTGCAATCGTGAACACTACATATTTATCAAATTTATGCTTGGTTGCAAAAAGCATTGTCCGAAAATCTGATTTGAGAATGACTTTAGTTTGTGACCACACATATGTCTTCATACGAAAATCATGGTAGAAAAAATCAATCATGTTCGAAAATTAATTGGCCGATTGATATGATTTTTTTTTTATTTTATACAATTGCCACTTCGAAAGAACGTTTTTCTACGCATATTGATAAAAATTTAGCTTAAAAAGGGATGTTTTCTATAGAGCAAACATTTATTTCTATGTGAGTCCAATCATCAACGGATTTCGAACAATTTTAAGGATTCTGTAAATATATTACTTTATCACTAAAATTCCAACTTACGCGCAGTATTTACAAATGTATCAATAAAATAGAAAAAAGAAGAAAATTAGTAAATTAATTTTATCATCAATTAGGTATATAATTTCAATTTAGATTTTATTATACATATTTAATGATTGTTTTTTTTTTTTGTAAACATTCATTGTTACATTGCTAAATTAGAAAAAAATATTTTTTATCAACTGTCACCGTCGGGGTTCAAATCCGAATCTTTCCACTTTCGCGATGGAATGAGTTAATCAGTTACTCGACGGTGACAGTGGATAAAAAATATTTTTTTCTAATTTAGCAATGTAACAATGAATGTTTACAAAAATTATATAGCTCGTTCTGAAGCATTACAGAATTAACATATTCTTTTATTTAATGATTGTATATATATGCTGATTTTGGCAAAATATGATTTTTTATTCTTTAGAATTTTTATAAAAAAGTGTGTTTTTTTTAAAATAACCCCAAAGCTTCATGACAGCTAAACATTATCATATAAAACCAAAGTACTAATAAAAAGGAATGATATTCTCTGAAGTGGATTAATGATTGGCAACCCTAATAACCTTCTTTGTAGATATAAAATACCCTACGCAATATTTGTATAAATGTGTCATAAAATTTGATCGCTACAATTGTTACCCACAAGTTTTCTACAAAAAGTTTTAAAAATTCAATTTGGTTTTCAAGTACCTATTTAAAAAAACCGCAGTGTACAAATATCTGATTTTTCAAAAAAAAAAAAATACATTAACAATGTTTTTGCATTACCTCCTTAAAAAATTGTAACTTTTCATAAATGTATAGCACTCCTAAAATGATCCAATTATTACTAATAAATAAAGCAAAACAAAAGTAGTGGTGCTAACCAATTTAATAGTAATTTTCTTAAACTATCCATGAACGTGAAGTTTCCTATATAAAAAATATCCTGAAAATGAAGTGAAAAGCAACTATTTTACAGGAGGTAGTGCAAAAAATAGGTACCTATTGATTGCAATGATATTGACTCGTGTGACTGTTATAACTCGCCGACTCTTTTTTAAACTTAACGTCATTTACTCGTCGATAACATATTTATTACTTCATATTAGATATTTTGAAATATGGTGATATAAACAAATAACAAACTACTTGAGTAATTTGTTAAAATCTTTTGGAATGTATTGCTATTGTTGAGTTAAATAAAAAATGTGGCCTAACCAAATATTTATATAATACATTTAAAAAAGTGAAATGTGAACTAATGTATCAAACAAATTATTAATTAAGGTGACGTGATGTTTATCAATATTATTAACGGCTAGCAGGTACTACTGGCAGCACAATACAGCAGTTCTTATCAATTGTCACGGAACAATTAAGTTATGCATAACAATGCCTGTTATACCTGTATGATTGTTAAATATTTGTATAATGTACAATAGACTGAACATAATAATAATATCAAATGCCTATGTTACAATATTCCAGTACCATATATTTAACATTGTCGATAAACAAATGAGTTGTTGAGAACTTTAGAAGATAAAACCTACAGAATGTCTGAAGGTGTCAAAAAATGAAACATAAAATTGGTGCGCGTACTAATGTATGCGCGGCAGAAGTTATACTTCATTGTAACAGACAAATGAGACGTGTCATCTATGAATACAAAGTAAAACTACTCTACATCGAAGTCAGCTTTATCGACGATTTCAATCTTGCGATTAGTACTTACTTTGGATAATACGTGGAGAAGACAAATGAGACGTGTGATCTTTGAATACAAAGTAAAACTACTCTACATCGAAGTCAGCTTTATCGACGATTTCAATCTTGCGAGTAGTGCTTATTTACTTTGGATAATACGTGGACGAGAGAAATGAGACGTGTGATCTTTGAATACAAAGTAAAACTATGTCAGCTTTCTCGGCGATTTCAAACTTGCCGATACACGTAGTACATTCATATTAAATTAACAACTAACTTCATGGTGTCTCATTTTCGTTGCATGCTGCGTGCGCAACTTCCGTAACAATGAAAATTTTACCCTCAATGCACCAAAAGAAGAATAACTTCAATAATTTTCCTTTACCTAATATCAATATGCGATTCATTATTGAGACAAACGTTTAAAAAGATCATAAGTATAAATACATTTTAATTTTTTGATGCACACGCACCATGCGGAAAATCACTTTAAATACGTTTTGAGGCTAATGCAATCAGAACTTGACCTTAGATAGGTGAAATTAGGGAGCAAAAAAAATTCCTGCTGCACTTCAAGAACCTATGTTCAATCCCTGACATCTAAACCAGGGTCGAAACAGTCCTAGGTCTTCATGAGAAGACACTCAGTCCATTCGCGATGTATGTTGTCTCTCTTGGAATCAAATAATAACATAATCCTCAATAACTCAGGCACGATTTTAAGAAGTTATATGGTAAGCTACACTCATAACGGATAACTGTATTTTTAATGATTACTTCTTACTTACACACAAGGTAAGGTTATTATCACATCAAATTTTTTGACAATGCTTTTTACAACCCAGCATTAACGTACCGCAAACTCGTTGGAAAACGGCTTTTCTTAATTTTGTTTTGATTAAAAACTTTTGATAATAAAGTGATCATGCGCAAATAATATAATCGTTTTTTCTGAAACTTTGCCTGTTAACAACATAACCTTTTTTCCATAATACGTGCAACGCTAGCGTGAAAACATTTTATGATAAACTACTATTACTAAACCAAATACTTCAATCTTCAACTTTATATATGTAGGTAAATAAAAAAATATCAAAGATTTAAGTTAATCTAAAAACGCAATCCAACTTAAACATTATATTTATATGCGTTTTTTTACAAAAACACGCATGATTCAAAAACGCAACATTAACATTTACGCATACGTTAATCAGAGTTACCTCTTGAATATACTGTTTGCTACAGCATTTACACAAATGAACATCCTGTACACACAGCAAATTAAATATAACTTAATTGTCAAACGCAAATCAGTTTAATTAGTATGAACATACGAGCTGGTAACAGATTAGTTCAGGATTTCTCAGAAGCGTTACAAGTTTAGTTTGAAAAAAAAAATCTTTTCAGCAATCAAAAAAATGATGAAACTATTTAAATTAATAAATAACAAAAAGTAACTTGATTTCACCAAATAGTTACTTGAAACTGTTACTTACCAGTTATCACCAAAAATAACCACAATAATGGTCCACCAAATCACCACTTATCACTTAACGACTTGATACAATGTCCAGCTAAAATGTTCAATAAAAAGTACCCAACAATGTATAAAATGTTACAATGTTCCAACTCAATGTGCAGTTACAGAATGCACGAGTGTAGCACGTGTAATGTGTATAGACAGTGAATAGGCAATGTGCTCTACACCGGCGTACGCCAGCTTGTCTACACGACCGCACTCTATGAATTGTACGTACTATCTATATATATTCTATACCAAGGGTGGACAACCTTTTTTAGTGTATTTGCCATAGGCAACATACACTATTGGCGTTGGTCGGATGGCGGGACCTAGGGGTCGGACCAAAATTTCTCGACGTTTCATAACCTCCTAAACACTTTGGCACCATTTTTGAAAATGTTTATATATATTAGGTCAATTGAAAAGTCCCCGGCCTGACACATAGATGGCGGCACCAGAACTAAATCCATATGATTTTCAGTTAGCCCTAACCTTCAAAAGACGCGTCTATAAATTTGACGGCTGTCGGATCATTAGTTTGTGAATTATAGCATTTTTAGTGAAGCAACTTTTGTTATTGTGAAAAAAATGGATAAAAAGGAATTTCGCGTGTTGATAAAATATTGCTTTTTGAAGGGAAAAAATACAGTTGAAGCAAAAACTTGGCTTGATAACGAATTTCCGGACACTGCCCCAGGAAAATCAACCATCAAGGATTGGTATGCTAACTTTAGACGTGGTGAAATGAGCACCGAAGACGGTGAACGCAGTGGACGCCCAAAAGAGGCTGTTACGGACGAAAACATTAAAAAAATCCACAAAATTATTTTGAAAGACCGTAAATTGAAATTGAATGAAATAGCAGACACTACAGATATCAACGGAACGTATACATCACATCATTCACGAATATTTGGGTATGAGAAAGCTCTGTGCAAAGTGGGTGCCGCACGAGCTCACTTTTGACCAAAAACAACGACGAGTTGATGATTCAGAGCAGTGTTTGAAGATGATCACGCGTAATAAACTCGAGTTTTTGCGTCGATATGTGACAATGGATGAAACATGGCTCCATCATTTCACTCCGAAGTCCAATCGACTGTCATCGGAGTGGACTGCACACGATGAACCCGCTCCAAAGCGTGCAAAAACGCAACAGTCGGCTGGCAAGGTTATGTATTTTGGGATGCGCGTGGAATAATTTTCATTGACTACCTTGAAAAAGGAAGGACCATCAACAGCGACTATTACATAGCGTTATTGGACCGTTTGAAGGACGAAATCGCCGAGAAACGACCGCATTTGCAGAAAAAGAAAGTCCTGCTTCACCAAGACAATGTACCGTCTCACAAGTCAGTGAAAACGATGGCAAAAATTCATGAATTGGGCTTCGAATTGCTTCCGCATCCACCGTATTCTCCAGATCTGGCCCCCAGCGACTACTTCCTGTTCTCAGATCTCAAAAGAATGCTCGTTGGGAAAAAATTTTCGTCGAATGAAGAGGTGATCGCCGAAACTGAGGCCTATTTTGAAGCAAAGGACAAATCGTACTACAAAAATGGTATCGAAAAGTTGGAGGATCGCTATAATCAGTGTATCACCCTTGAAGGGAATTATGTTGAATAAAAAAAACGAATTTTGCAAAAAAAATGTGTTTTACTATTTTAGGCCGGGGACTTTTCAATTGACCTGTTATGTATATGTATATATATATATATATATATATATATATATATATATATATATATATATATATATATATATATATATATATATATATTATTTATATACGTATATATATATATATATATATATGTGTGCGGGCAATAACTCTCGAAAGAGTTAATTGATTTTAACGAAATTTGGCCCACGTGTTGAAATCCATCACCGCAAGAAGCCTATTTAAAATGGGCGTGATCGGGGCATTTTAAGGGTAGTTTTTAGGGGTTGAAAAATGTTTTTGGGCCCCAAAATACCGAAAAAATTCTCAGAATCGTTTCAAAATTGACATTTAACTCTTTAGTAGTAATTAAAAAGTGTCCCTAAAATTTTAATAAAATCGGCCCCACAGGACCGGACTTACAAATTTTTTTAAAACACTAATTTGCAGATAGTGATTTATTTATTGAAGAGTGTCTTTAATTCGGTGTAGACGTTAGATTGATAATAATATTACAATTAAGAAAAAAAATGTTATTTTAAGGGGTGAATTAAGGGGTTAAATTTTTTATTTTGCCCAAAAACAAATTTAATTTCACATAATAAAAGTATAAAACCACACGGCCCTATACAATCAAATACACTATATTGTCGGCAGGGTTTTGGCACTGCGACCCGGGTTTTTGTAACATGGGCCAGAATACATTTTACGTTCTTTCAGCGGGTCGTTGTAGTTAATTGACACCTTCTTATGATATGTAATTTTTTAAGTTTAACTTCTTTAGCGACGTACTTGTTTGAAAGAAGTAAGAAATCGAGGGGAAGGAGAACTGACAAATAAAGGGGAAGTTAGTTTGTTTCCTAAATTACATGAAACTGACAAGGACAGAAGTTTATAGTAAGAGCAAAATAGTAAAACAAATATTATATTATATTCTCTATTTTCAGATATCAGAACAATTGTCGGACATAATGTGAGATTATAATATTGATATATTACAGACAATTTATATTAAAAGTGTTTTTCTGTAGATTATAGTATGTAAATAAAACTATATGGTATGAATGTGACGATCTGTCCATGTGAGAATTTTCACATGACATAAACCTCAAAGTGTCCTTTTAAAATGTGCAATAATTTCGCCGTAATTATGATATTAAAGACTAAAGAATTAAACTTCTTATGTGAGCTTATGAGGGTAAGGCGCATTATAAACTTTTAGTCTTCAAATCTGAAATAAATTTAAAAAAAAGAAGTTAAATTACTACATTTAGTTTTCTTATCGTTGTCAGCAAATTAAAAGAATTGGAAAAAATAACCATTAATCATAAAACAATAAATAGACACATGTATAAGTGAAAAAAAGTATTTATTTAATGTGACATCTAGTGCTGCAAAGATTTTGTTTGCATTTCAATACATGTTTCAATTTGTGGGGTGTTTAAACGCAAGTTGTTTTTAGAAATCATATCATTTTAATACGTTAATGTTAAGATGTTTGCCTCCCTTTTTCGAAAAAACCACACAATTGCTCCACATAAATTTTATATCATTTTATAGATAATTGCTTGCTCTACCGACATCAACAACTAAAAAAATTATTATTGCTGTTGTTTTTATAAATTTATTAATTATTAAAATTATATATATAGATATACATTAAGACACAATACAGCAATGCTGCCATCTGACGATTTTGATTTTGAAACAACGTCAACATGATTGACGGTCGGTAATTTTTTTTTGTTTAATTTTTAATCACAATTCGTATGGCGGCGCTTCAGCCCAACGTTTTCGATACTTGCACCTCTATATGATAGTTTCAGAAAAATATTTTCTTGAACCGTCACTGAGCTTCGTAATGTAATACAACAAAAAGAAGAAAGTTATAAAGAATGTGAGAAATTAGAAACGAATTTTAGTGCGAATTATTCGCACAGGTACCGCTAGTATAATATTAGTACGCTAAGGTTAAGATGTTTGCCTCCCTTTTTCGAAAAAACCTCACAATTACTCCACATAAATTTTGTATCATTTTATAGATAATTACTTGCTCTATGTGTATCAACAATTAAAAAATCTATTATTGCTTTTGTTTTTGCAAAATAATTAATTATAACAATTATACATTTATTCAGTATATGCAGCAAAGCTGCCATCTGACGGTTCTAGCTTTGAAACAACGTCAACATGATTGACGGTCGGTAAATTTTTTTTGTTTAATTTTTAATCAAAATTCACGTATAAATACTTTTCGTAGGGCGGTGCTTCAGCTCAACGTTTTCGATACTTGCGCCTCTGAGCTTCGTAATGTAATACAACAAAAAGAAGAAAGTTATAAAGAGTGTGAGAAATTAGAAACGAATTTTAGTGCGAATTATGCGCACAGGTACCGCTAGTATATATTTATAATTTCTTCTAAAGATCTCGCGGGCCGGATAGAAACTTTTCGCGGACTGTTGTTCTATACTCTACAGCAAGATTTATCAAACTACACAAATAACCGAACGCTAGGAAACACGTGGCAACTCAAAAAATATAAATGAAAAAACTTTTCAAAAACAAGCTTTTATTAATGTACTAAAACGAAGAAAGTAATAAACAATCATTGTTAACCTGACTTAAAAGCTTTTCACAAGAAGTTTAAATTATAAGTTTTTTATGAAAATATCTTGCGACAAGCTTTTAGATCACGTCAACAATGATAAAATGATTTTATTTGTTTGAGTTTGTTATTTTATTCGTTTTAGTAGGTACATTTTATTTAAAGATTATTTTTAAAAAGTTTTTTTTACTTATATTTTGTTATTTCCATTTTAGTCATTTACTCTCTAACCAGATAGCATGGGCTATCTTCAGAACCGCCTGTCGACCAAAACGAGTCCAAATTATCTCGGTACGTCTACCATAGGCTGTTAAAAAGTTCAACTGACTATCCTGAGTACTGAGTGGAGCATCAGGTCATTGTTATCAGATTATTGTATTGTCATATATAACATGCAAAATTTCAAAGTAATTAGATCACGTGGAAGTAGTTCAAAATTGACTTGCAAAATTTGACCTAAACTGACTGACTAACAAATATGTGAAGATGAATAAAAGCTTGTAAAAATCAACGATTCTGAGAATATTGAGGTGTTTTTGGGTTCAAAACGTTTTCAACCATTTAAAAACCACCCTTAAAATGACCCAGTTGAGCTGCACTAGGGGCCTGCGTTAAGAAGCATAGCTTCAATAAATCAAAATGGCAGTAAAACAATATGCCAAGTCTTCAGAAAAAACATGCGTCCTTGAAGATAGTACAATCAGAATTAGCCGTCACGACCCTGTCATCATACGTTAATTTCCTTACGGGACGTAAAAATAATAAATATGTAATTTAAAAAAACTAAAAAACACGCTCTTATCACACACTAAAAATTATAGAATAATGAGTAATTCGAAAAGCGTGAAGCGCTTTTTGGTTATGTATACTTTAACGCTTTTTGAATTAGTTATATTATTTTATAATTTTCAGTGTGTTATAAAAGCGTGTTTTTTAGTTTTTTTAACCCATGTACATATTTATTTTTTACTTTTTTTAATAATAAAGTGTAAATTATTGTACAAATTCTATAATGTTATTTTTCTCAATTTCATGGTTTAGACAGAAATACTGATTCATAATGCCTCAAAGAAATACACAAAATGTCTATGAATCATTCAGAACGACTCATACAATAAAAGTTCAGATATGAGGCCATGGATGGCAGCACGTGGATCAAGTAACTCAAAATAATTAAAAGCACACATGATAATCATCAAATCAGCTCGTGGAACCAAATTATTATGTTTTCTTCGGTATTACATACATTTACAAATCGATACGAAAATTATTAGAAGTTGATTAAATTCGACTGCCAAGATTTATTTACGTATATTTAGTTAGTTTGTTAATTATAGATGAAGCTAATAAAAGCATTTTAAAAAAGAATTTTATATAGTATTTTTCGGATTATAAGACAAACCTTTAAAAAAAAAATGGACTCAAATTTTAGGTGCGTTTTATAGTCCGAAAAATAAAGTACGAGATTTAAAACACGCCGGTTAAAGACGACGGTCTTCAATTCGCAAATATTCATAGTCGATATAATACGGTGAACATAGATAAAAAGTATATATAGGAATACATGTCTTTGTGTATAATAAAATGATACATATGCATGTTAAACAATTGGTGTCTGGGGTGGAAGTCTGTGTTAAAAGGCACCGCCAGGAGTAGGGTGGGTTGTGGAGCGAGCTATAACTAGCTAGTGCCTACTGTATATCTGATGTACACACGCGAACTGAATGTTAAAAATAAAACTGTTGTTGGATTGACCTCGCAATATTAAACTCGTACTACAAATTTTGTAGCCCGACAAGCACATTATCCCAGGACCCTTTATTTTGCTACTGACTTAATATTTATTGGTTATTGACTTTAAATATTTAAACATAAAGGCGACGATAGACTGGCAAATTACTTCCGATCAACTCTGCGAGAGTTTACATTTGCTAAGCAATAATTGTCGCGATTTTCCGTCGAGCAAGTCCAGCAAGTTCTATCTCTCACGATTTGTCGTAAGTCTTTTTACACCGTCAGCAACTTAACGTTGCGCTAGTGCTTCCTGGGGAGCGATTTTTTCAGTTCAGTGTTGACATGGCGCCTGTAAAATGTACTTGCATTACATCAGTTTTGATAGTTTTATTTGACAACAATGAAAAAAAGAAAAATTGAAAATATTTAGTAACAGAATGAATATACGATCTAAAATCAATGGTATATAATGGGGATGTTAACTGTATTCAAATAAAAACATAATTTTAATGTTAATTGGTAGTTTCTTTGATAGAAATACTAAAAAACACAATGTTTTTCCTTATTTTTAATAAATTTAATTAATATTTAATAAATAAAATCTAATTAAATCACTCTCAAGTCACGTGACAACGAACACCAATCAGAGCGCATGACGTCAGAGAGTCATGACGCTGTAAAAAGGCTTCATTGTTTGGTTAATATTTAGTGTGTAATTTATAATTATGTATTTGTTTATAGGAAACGTCAAATTACATGTAATTATTGCAACAACTACGAAACAACCTTTCATCACCTCATCAGTTTACCAGCGTTTATGAGCACAGCCTCTTACTTTGTGTACGTCTGACGTCACGGCAGTCACGTGACAAGTATTGGTGTTTTGGACCAAAATTTGAAACGGAATTTAAAATACATGATTTTTAAGGCTTGAGTCGTATTTAAATAAAAATGACCGAATTTAATATACATCGCAAGCTGAGCTTTCATGTATAATAATAAATTTTTGTGGCTATATTAGGTACTTATACACGATTTACAACACTTTCCCAAAAATAGTCAACATCCCTATTGCATTTGATGATCATATTTGAGAAATTTTTGAATTTTGGGCAAAACAACTATAGAGAGTGGCAGTAAATAAAAATATTTTCTTTTTTAGTCATGCATATTATTATAGTTAGGCTTGAAGGATGCGTGTTATTAAATGTTGTAAATGTCACGCAATCAGTGAACGACGAAACAATAAATACATTAGCCCCCTGTTTGGTTGTACCTACATGTCTAAGACCCGGTGCACACACTCGATATTTAAAAGACCGCGCACACTTTTCAGAACGATTAGTTCGTGAGAGTATAGGTACTCATCTCATTTAACGCACTAGCATACATTAGACCCAACCATTTGATTATATTCAAGCTTCGAACGAAAATTAAAATTTCAGACAATTGGGCGACAGGACAATTCTAATTTAAAAAATATAGATATTTTGCCCACGAATACAATATTATTTATTAGCAGTCATTACCTGCGTTAACAACAGTTTATTAGTGTATTTGCCATAATATGGCAACATACACTATTGGCGTTGGTCGGATGGCGGGACCTAGGGGTCGGACCAAAATTTCTCGACGTTTCATAACCTCCTAAACACTTTGGCACCATTTTTTGAAAATGTTTATATATATATGTATATATATATATATGTATATATATATATATATATATATATATATATATATATATATATATATATATATATATATATATATATATATGTGTGTGCTGGCAATAACTTTCGAAAGAGTTAATTGATTTTAACGAAATTTGGCCCACGTGCTGAAATCCATCACCGCAAGAAGCCTAATTAAAATGGGCGTAATCGGGGCATTTTAAGGGTAGTTTTTAGGGGTTGAAAAATGTTTTTGGGCCCCAAAATACCGAAAAAATTCTCAGAATCGTTTCAAAATTGACATTTAACCCTTTAGTAGTAATTAAAAAGTGCCCCTAAAATTTCAATAAAATCTGCCCGACAGGACCGGACTTAAACATTTTATGAAAACACTAGTTTGCAGATAGTGAATTATTTACTGAAAGTTGTATATAATTTGGGATAGAGGTTCGATTGATAATAATATTGCAATTAAGAAAAAAAAATGTTATTTTAAGGGGTGTATTAAGGGGTCAAATTTTTTATTTTGCCTAAAAACCAACTAAGTTCGCATAATAAAGCCACACTGCCTGTATAAGCAAATTGTCGGCAGGGTTTTGGCACTGCGACCCGGTTTTTTTTATTTATTATTATTATATTAAAATATCAATACAATAAGCAATCTCGGTAACATGAACACAAAAAATCCTGAGGAGTTCATGCTAGCGGTATGTTTATATTATCGAGGTTCGCACGAAACATTTACGTTAATGGTCCTTAACAGGGGTATTGTCGAATTTTTATGCTCCCAGGGGGTCAGACGTTTCCAAATTGATAAAAAAATTCTCTAAAAATTTGAGCTCTTAATATTAACTCAAAGATAGTCCGCATTCTAACCAAAGTCTCTTGTGGAAAATAACATGTGGAAAACTTCTTTTGTTCTTCCAAATTTTAAAACTTGGGGGCAAATGAATCTACAAAAATGAGACATACATAATATATTTTTGAAGAGAATTTAACGCTCTACAAAAAAGGTATCTTGTGATTTTTCACTAGGTTTACTAGTTCAAAAGTTTTCCGAGAATAAACTTTAAACTTTAATCTCGAAAAACTTTTGAACCAGTAAACTTAGCGAAAAATCACAAGATACCTTTTTGTAGAGCGTTAAATTCTCTACAAAAATTATGTTCATATTACTGAATCGTTCATAAGAGTGCATATTCATATTATCGCGATTGTACTGCGTATTTTTGAAATTGGATTGGTACTGTTAGGCATTGTAGGTAGGTACTAGCTCATGTCATGGATGAAACATAAAATACTCTGGAATTTCAACCAGGCAAGTGACATGTACACTGCATTCGTGGAACAAAAATATGGCTGACTGGCAAAACTGTATCACGGAGTGCATCTGAACTGTGTATGATGCCGCTGCGTCAATGCACACACGCACACATATTCCGTAAAATAACGCTATTATAGATACAACATTTACGATTTCAAACCGATGTATGCATCTTTCAATAGATGGTACGGCTGGCCGGGCAGTGCGTGGTACGACAAGCGTCTAATCGGTGCATCTATTCCGAAGTTTTTCAATTTGCTTTGGTACAAAAAACTACGTATGTCTAGTCCTCGCGTACGGTTTTAGGGAAACTCCTTTCTGTATCCGCCCTCTTTAAGTTTGAATGAAAAAAAAAACACAAAGACAATATTTAAAGAGCTATATAAATGAATATCAAGTCGAATAGGGATTAGCTGAAAACAAAGCGAGTTTATATAGTTACTAGCCGCACCCTGCGGCTCCGCCCGCGATTTTAATAGTTAGGATTGTTTCATTAGTCATTCACTCCGTTCGTTCGCTCGAATTTATATTTATTTGTTTCATTACTCACTCACTCACTCCGTTCGTTCGCTCGAATTTATAATTAGTTGTTTCATTACTCACTCACTCCGTTCGTTCGCTCGAATTTATAATTATTTGTTTCATTACTCACTCACTCCATTCGTTCGCTCGAATTTATAATAATTATTAATGTTTCACTACTCACTCACTCCGTTCGTTCGCTCGAATTTATAATTAATAGCCGTTCCCCGCGACTCCGCCCGCGATTGTAATGAAACACGGCAGCAACAACAGTAGTAGAAACTTCAGCAGGACCAACACTGCCCTGTTAAGGATAAAGGTCGTATCTGCAAAAATGGTCATATCTGAGTTAATGGTATCATTACATAGGTCTCATCATTTCCCATCTGTATGTTAAGCCAGAAAGTCGTAGCTCGTGTTTAAGACCGTCTAATAGCCATAAAAGGAAAGTCGTATCTACAATTGAGACAGCTGTGCTAAGGGATTTTGTCGTATCTGTATTATGTTAAGTTGAAATGTCGTATCTGCTGAAAATTTTGTAGATACGACAATTTGGCCTAACATTGACTTTGACATTCTATTGTAACATAACCTCAAAAACAAGTTTAATTATTGCAGTGTGTTACTGTGTTTGGTAGTTGCAGTTTGTGCTTCTTTTGTGCGTTTTCTCAGAAGGTTCTTTAGCTCCTATAAAGAGTAAGTTTATTAAAAAAATATTCTCAGTAATTATAATTATTCGAAGAGCGTATTTTTTTTTAGACAATTATAATAATATAATGAAATGAATACTTCAAGCAGAGCTAGCAAGTTGCTGTTTTTGGCAAAGAAAAATTATGAACTCCAAAACAAGCTGAACTCTATAAAAACTGTTAAAAAACGGTTTGCACCCGAGCCTGATCCAGATTTTTCAATTTTGGATTATTCTGCAGATGCAAGCTCCGACTCCGAGTTCTCAGTCCGAGGCTCATTGGACAATGATGATTGTCCTCCAACTCGCGAAGAAAATCAAATTAATAGTCAACTGAATGCACCGAGTCCTAATCCAGATTTTAAAATATCAAGCATTGTGGACTATTCTAGTTCAGCTGATTCCAATGATAATTATAATTCTGACAAGGTAACAGATGAGGTTCCACTTAATAGTCATTATTTAAGCAAGGAAATTAATATTATTCAACAAATAATAATTACGTCTGGTGAAGAAATAACTACGTCTGCATTCATTACCAATATTTTACATGACCTAATAATAATAGTAGTAAAGGAATCGGAAAATAAAAATGTGTATACAAAAGATGGACATGTCCGTAAAAGAAAGAGATTTGATAAACCACTTAAAGAAAGAAAAAGGCTAAAACTAGAAGAAAAAAAAGAAAAAATGTTTTTGAAGGAGTCATGTAAAAATTGTAAAAAAAAAATGCACAGATAAATTTTCTAAAGACCAACGAGAATATATTAACGAATCTTATCGGAACATGTCATCTAAAGACAAAAAAACATTTATTTTAAACACAACTGCAAGGTTCCACACTAAAAGAGCTACATCTGGTGGCCCAAATTCTCGAAGGCAAAATACAATTTCTTACACATTAAAAGATGAATCAGGATCATTCCATGTTGTTTGTAAACGATTTTATTTATCCTGTTTGGGATATGAGGCACATAATGATCGCATTATTCGAGATGTTCTAAACAAGTATTCAAATTCAAATTTAGCAGCCCCAGTATCGAAACAGGGACATGCCACTCCAAAAAATAAAATTGACAGAAAAGTAATAATGGACCATATCGAAAGTTTTCAACCCACAATTTCACATTATCGAAGGGAGCATGCGCCGAATCGCAGATATTTACCGAGCGACATAACAAAGAAGTTTATGTATATGGATTTTAAAGAAAAACATCCAAAAATTAAGTTTTCTTATGGTCTGTACAGAAGAGTTGTAAGTGACATGAAAAATTCTTTTGCAAATTTGGGTCATGAGGAGTGTTTTAATTGTGAAGAATTCGAGCTTCACAAAAAATCTACAAAACACAACCAAGAAATTAATCAAGACTGTGAAATCTGTAAGCAGTGGGTTATCCATATAGAAATGGCAAAATCTGCACGTGCACAGTATCGCAAAGATGTTGAAGATTTTTCATTGAATGAACAATCATCGTTAACATGTTCAGCTGATCTCCAAAAAGTAAGTTAATCTTAAATTACTGTTTTTTAGTTTTTGCTGAAGATGGAAGCATAGCTCTCAAAATGTATTATTAAAAATTTGTTGTGGTTCAGAAGTGACTAGACCGCTAATAATTCATATTTAAATTATTTGTATCTAGATTCTTAGTAAAATTTTGTTAATTTGTCTTTCAGGTTATTATGCTTCCTCGATGCGAAATGTTTAAGGAGGTTATTTTTGTACCCCGTCTAATTGCCTTCAATTTAAGTTTTGTTCCTGTTGGTAAACATAAGAAAAAGAATCCTACTGCGGTTATTTGGCATGAGGCCATTTCAGGAAGGATGAAAGAAGATATAATTAGTGCATACTACGCTTTTTTTCTACAACAAAGAGACAAAGAAAACATAATATTATGGCTGGACAATTGTTCCGCTCAGAACAAAAATTGGGCTATATTTTGTTTTTTTGTTTACATTGTTAACTGTTCAGAAGTTAATTTAAATAATTTAACAATAAAATATTTCCAGTCAGGCCACACTTTCATGTCTGCCGATCAATTTCATCACCAAGTAGAGCAAGCTTTAAAGAGAAAAAAAAAAAGTTTATGATTTTCAAGATTTCCATACCTGTGTACAAACAGCCAACTCTGGAAATGTCGACGTTATACAATTAGAGTTAAAAAATTTTTTTAACTGGAAAGATTCTACGTCCCAATATAAATTAGGTAAAATTAATCCCAGACCTTATTTACAAAATATGGTACAGGTAGAGTTCAAGAGGGGCAAAACTTCACTTTTGTACAAAAAAAAATTTGAAGGCCAAGAAGAAATGGAACTTAATTTTTTAAATGCTAATTGTCAGAAACGTGGATTAAAGAAACCGAATTGCAAAGAAACAGCTCGAGGAATTTCCGTAATTAGGAAGGAAACTCTAATAAAAAGGCTAGAACCTATAATACCCAAAAGTCGATTGGAATTTTGGAAATCCTTGCCTTCTACGGAATCTGAGGCGGACTTATAATTATAAAAAACACATTACATAATTGAAGATTTTTTGTTTTGTTTTGTTAAGAAGTAGATTTGTTTATTTTACAAAATTAATATAAATTTCTCAAAATTTGTATTCTTTAAAAAATACAAACGTATAAGAATTTATTCGTTTTTCGTATGTATTAATTTTGGTGCATTTCTTATAATAAATATGTGAAACCTAATTAATATTATAATTATAATGCATAAAATAATAAAATGTATGTTTTGTCGTATATACTGATTGTTGTAATATAACAATGATAATATGAGTGTTATGTTAAGCGTAAAAGTCGTATCTAACAAAATCACATTTTCAATATTTCGGAACTATTCAGTTTTCTCCCCCAAAACTTTCGAGGCAATTTTATGTTTCTATGTAAAATTTGAAAAAGAATTGTCAAAAAATGTAGATGGCGTACACCTGACAAGTTTTTCTTAATTTTCTTGGAACATTGCAAATTGCAGATACGACCTTTATCCTAAACAGGGCAGAACAGCTAAACGTAAATTATTTGAATAAAAAAATAATTAAGTTACAAATAAAATAAATTTCAAAAAATATTTCAAAAACAATGATTTTCTTTTGCACTAAAAAGTAGAAAATAATTTTGATCAGAATAATTTTCAACATTAATTAAAAAATCTATTAATTTATTCTCTAGCGTTGCATCCATTCTAATGATTAAATTGTAAGTTGTAGCAGGAAAGTGGATCAAGGAAGTAAATCAAAATATCGAATATTACTTTTGCGACGTTTCGGCCTTTATTAGGTCTTCTTGAGGCATCGTAATAATGTAATAATCGATATTTTGATCTACTTTCTCGATCCACTTTCCTGCTACAACTTACAATTAAATCTATTAATTATTTGCAAATTATTTGACACTTGATATCAGAATGTTTCAGAGCTTGTTGTTGGTAACAAAGGCAACCAACAATTCGTCAATGGCCTGTTATATCATAGAATATAGCAGGCCATGGGCGAGTTTTCTGATAATCCGCAGGAACCTAACGTTTTTCCAGGATAAAAAGTATCCTATTATTTAATTCAGGTAATAAACTATCTGTGTGCCAAATTTCAACAAATCAGTTCAGCCGTTTTTGCGTGATGAGATAACAAACTTACAAACAAACAAACTCACATTCGCATTTATAATATGTATAGAATAGAATATAAGTGCTTTAGTTTACGCTAGTAGCGCCTACAAAGCAAAAACAATACAATAAGTGAGTGCCCTTCGCTTTTAAATTTAATTGCCAATTCCTCTGAAACCAAAGAAACTCTAAGTAGAAAATTCAATATAGTACTAAAAGAATATATATTGACTAGTGTCAAAAAACCAGCTCATATCTAACATACAAAAAAAACACGATATATGCTCTTTGAAAGAGGAAACAATAAATTTAAAATAAATGTAGAAATTGAGAATGTATCAGATACAACATTTTTGAGCCTAAATCTCAGTAGCAATTTAGAGTGGGACAGCCAAATTGATGCAGTGTGTAAAAAATTAAATATTATTTACTATTATTTATTACAATTGCGTAATACCTTTGACTGTCAAGTTTTTCTTAACGTATACTATGCATTTGCGTACAGCTGCATTAAATATGCCATAATTGTTTGGAGCCATTCACCTGAGGGTAGAAGAATTTTTAAAATACAAAAAAGATTGATCAGAATCATGTTTAGGCTTAAATATAGACAATCTTGCAAATAATATTTTAAAGACAGTAAAATATTAAGTTTTTATGTAATAGGTATATATGAACTGGTAATATATATCAAACAGAACATAAACAAAGTTAATTTCAACAATGATTTACATACTTATAATACTCGGAATAATAAAGATATACATATTAATCAATTTAAAAGTGAAAGATATAGGAACAGTCCGCTGTGTAAAGGTGGTCTCTATTACAAATGCTACACGAAAATTAAAAAAAAAAAATAATAACATAAACAGTTTTAAAAGACAAGTAAAGGAGTACATGGTTAGGCTATGCATGTACAATAAATTTGAATATAAACCAGTCCATAGCCATAGTTAATTTCATATATGTTATATTTTACATATGTGGCGAAATTTTAATTGTAATCTTAACTGTATTTTTTAATGTAATTATTAATGTCTTTTATATTGACGTATTTATAATTCCACATTGTGTTGTGTACTATATGTGAAGATTATGGTTTGTCCGTAATATCATCATGGTTGAAAATAGACCACAATTCTGCCGACAGAGGCTGGCTGTCCCGGAATTGAAAAGGATACTCATCATGGCTGAAGCGAGACCTCTGTAATGTGTGATGAGTACGACTGTGTTGTGTTTGAGAACGGAATGATGTGAAGGGTTGAATGACTAACTATAAATTATGATGATATATAATGTGTAGTTTGAATCTATGAAGTATGAATACTCATATGCGTTTTATGACAGGAGCATGTTGATGACCGCTGGAATCTGACCTCACGTCTCGGTAATTAACGCAAGGATCCTGACGAGTCCTGACAATAATATGTATTACGTATGGTATGTGGTTATCCTGACTCAATACAGTATGTATATATACGATGTTGTATGTCATCGTTCATAATATATTTATTATATATTATATTTATTTATAATATATAAGAAAAAAAAAATGTATGTCTTACGCAAAGGACTCACTAAGACAAATCAAAGCCCAAACTCGATGGAGTTACTTTTTTATTTTGTTGTAGACGCTCGACAACTTAGGTCATTAGCGTCGTAAATACATCAAATAACATAATCACTTAAAACTAAACGACATCTCAAAACATCCATGAGCAAAGGCAGGATTCGAACCTACGGCAGTGAAGATAAACTAACCTATTAAGGAATCCTACCTCCATCATCATACAAGCTCGATGATACCGTATTTATTGTCTTGTCACCTTAATTGCATATAAGTTTACAAAGTTTCAATTCGATACGACAATTAGAAATGGATGAATTGAGAGTTGTAAGATGTTAACATCGTTAGAAAATTACAGGTCAGGCTAAAAAAAGCATATTAAAAATTGAATGTGTGCACCAGGCCTAGGTTGCGATGTATGGTAACCAGAAATACATAAACAAGCTTTGACTGTCTTCATTAAAAAAAAAGTTTGTTCTTATCGCACACCGATTAACATTGTCAAATAAATTAGTCACAAAATAGAAGGGAATGTGAAACGGAACAGCTTTTTTTTATTTAATTATATATTAGGGAACTTCGTTCACCAGCCTTTACTTACGACATCCGAAGCAATGTTCATAGTGAGTTTCATAAACATGGATTAACACTAATTCTATGCTTAGTTTTTTTCTGTTTATTATTTCAAACAAAGATCATAAACTATAGTTAAATATGATATTTTTGTTTTTGAAATACATTAGACTATAACTAGTCCAATTATGATTTTTTTAGAGACCTAAGTAGGGATGTGTGAGTTTTGGATTTTACAAGCTTTTATTTAACTTGCAATGTTTGTATGTTTTTCGGGTCAAATTTTGCAATTGAATTTTAAAGCAGTTATCCGCAACCGATTGAGTTGAAATTTTGCACACACCTTTGGTTCTAAAGACAATATAATATAATGCATTGAATATTATGGTAGATCCAATATGGCCGCCACCACAAAACGGCGCATTACCTTTTTCTTTACAACCTCCCCATGGGTATCAAATAAAAGGGTACCAGTAGAAACTAATCAGCAGTGGGACTTCATTTCAATCCAAAATGGCCGCCGACACAAAATGGCGGATCATCTATTTCTTTACAATCCCCTTGATATGGATATCAAATGAAACAAGTAGAATAGAGTAAACTGTGTGACGTTATTTAAAATCCAATATGGCGACCAAGGGCGTAACTAAAATGTTGAAAATAAATTATTAGATAAAAAACCTTTATATAAGACAAGTTTTTATAGCAGTGTACTAAAAGGAGAAAAATAATACTTAATAATTTAAGTTTATATTTATAAAAGCGTGAGCCGTGACTATCATAGAGCTTACAACCCACGCTTTTATATTCATGAACTTGAATTATTAAGTATTATTTTTATCCTCTTTAGTACACTGCAATAAAAGCTTGTCTTTATAAAAGTTCTTTAACTAATATACTCAAATGAATATACTCAATGAAACTATAAACGACTTTATTAACCTTTGGAATGAGCTCCGTCGCTCCGTCTAATTTAAATAGCGCCGTTGGATTTTCGTTGTCTACTACTTAAAAAAACTGTATCGTAGTGTCTTATCTGACAGCTGGCAACGATTTTTTTCGTGTTTACGTAAGACAAAATAATACTAGAGATACCTATACTAAACTCTGTACGTCTGGCATCCTTTTTTCCTTGCGTTTTAAGTAGTAGGTAGAAATTAGACAGATAAAATATTAATTTTTCATGTATCTATACCAGTGTTTCTTAACCTCTTAAGTGAACCGCACCCCTTTGAATTTGAAAATAGGTCTCCGCACCCCATTTTGCGAAATGACTGCCTATGTACATGTCGGTGATTGCATGCATAGCAACGAAATATTTCAAACAGGTATTTTTTTTACGTTATTCTTAGTTTTGGTATAATTGTATTTTTTGCGAAAAACCCATCACCCTAATTTTTATATGAGCTTCAATACCCCAATAACGCGCTATACAAATAAAGCTGTCCCGACTTTCGCGTTATTGGGGGAATTATTGTAGTTTGCAAATATTTCAAAAATTTAATAAACGATAAAATTTATTTGTTGGGAAAAAAGGACACTTTAAGTAAACACTTATTTGTGTTTACTTAAAGTGTCCTTTTTTCCCAACAAATAAATTTTATATTAATTACCAAGGACAAAAAAGCAAAAAATCTAATAAACGATATTTAATAATTTATATTGTCAGGGGCTTCTCCCGCACCCCAACAATACCTCTCCGCACCCCCAGGGGTGCGGGCACCCCAGGTTAAGAACAACTGATCTATACGAACGTAACATATTTTTAAATTCTATATTAATGAGTAATGGCTTAAAGTACATAATACCTGTAGTTTTTTCTGTATTATGCAGAAAATGTAAGTAAAAGGACAGACAAACATTTCCAGCTCATAGTGATTTGACTATATTATAAACATTCGTGATTTAATGATTTCGATATCAACACGCAATGAACCGGTAAACCTTCATACTAGACTGCAATATTAGGTATAATATGATAAAGTTAATAACCTTTGCTTTTCTAGTCTATTTTTAGAAACTTCGTGACTGTAGTGAAATTTAATACAAATTTCCTAGAAAATAGTTATTAAGCTTTCGTACTATTAAATTGATTAATTTTTGCAAGTTTATAGTTAAATTATCTTGGAACACTATACTATCTTAAAATTAAGGTTGCAAATCATTATTTGGGTGTCCTAGAATGAATTTGTACTTTTAGGTACGCAACTTCTGGTTGCATTAACTTAAATTCACATTTAAATTTTGATTTGATTGATCAAAAATCAAGGCGGAAAGCTTACTGAAATAAAATTTTGGCTTTTGACGAATAAGAACCAACTTTCAACAAGGTAGTACTCCGTTTGATTTGGGTCTACAGACACTGTAAATTCACCATTATTTTTGTTTTTTTATAAGCTACATTTTTACTAAGAATGATTTTTTCGATAAAATGCTTACTTTTTCAGTTATTCGGGAAAAACCATCTGAAAACGTGGGTTTATTGGTTGAAAAATTGACACTTACACTCGCGAATAAATCGAAAAGTATGGACTTTCAGAAAAAACTTTATAGAGCAAAAGTTGCTTAGAATTAGTCAACGAAACATTTTTCACCCCCGAGAAGGGGTGGCATCCACCCCGCAATCGAGAGCGGCAAAAAAATTTTTTTTAACTTTTTTATTTGAGCTTTTAACAATGCAGTCCAATAGTTTTTATGAAGATTCATGACTGGCCCTGGATCCCGACGTATAAATTTTACGGCACTTCACTAGTTAATAAAAATCTGTTTCTTTTCTAAATCGTTATAAAGTAGTAGCAGTTTTTTTTATAAATAACAGGAAAACTGAAAATATCATTCAATTTCTAAAGCATATTCTGAACAAAAGAAGAACGCAGTCAAAATTAGAATTACGAAACCATAATATATTTTCCGACCGAATTTTGATAGTTCGTCAATCACGTTCGAAAGAGATACAAGAAAGCTTTTGACGTACAATTTAAGTAATAAAAAAATCGATTTCATAAAACTTCATTTTATTTTTTACTGCTAAGTGTGATACATAGGTACAATGTAATCATATTATCTACTAATACATTATAAAGTCATTCAAACAGAACATATTAGAGGTCCCTCTGCCCTCATATTTTTTTATAGATATTAAAAAGTGGGCGCGTTTGAAATTATACTTCTTTGGCGTTATTAAAAACATATTTTTCATATATATGCAAATAATTTATTGAAATAATATCTTTAAAAAGTTTAAAAATAATATTTACAAAGAATTAACTACAAACATTTAAACACTTTGAAAATTTTAATTTTGGCTTTAACTTTTTTCCGCTGGATGATGGTTATAATCAAAGGTTACAGTCGTCTAATATATTATATAGTTTATAAGTCTATTGATTTCGTAAATTTGTCATTTCAGACTTAACCTCTTATGGTCAACTTCATACTGTCGAATTTTGGTTACCTATGCGCGGCCAACTATACTGTCGAATTTTCTTAAATGTGTGCACGCACTTCCGTTTTCTGTTAAAATTCTATTTTCAATGCGTCAAAAGAAGTATAACTTCAAAAATTAAGTAACGAAAAAATAATGGTAAGGCATGTCGCATTTTTTCCAGAGGATTCCTTTTCCTCGTCGCTCGAGAATCGATTAATTTTTTTCTAAATAATACTAAATTCGAATTATCTCTTTAGTTAACACCAGTTTATTCATCTTGCTGCATTGTTCGCAATACAGTATAATAAGAATAAGATGATCTCAAAATCTGTAACATTTTTCAATATAAATATCAATTTTAAAGTTATATTCATACGACTCAGCCATGGTTGCGATGCAACGCGGCAATGCAAGCGATATCACAAAAATATGTTATGCAAAGTACAATATGTTTTGACAACTACATTACCTACAGAAAGTACGATCACTCACTGTATTGGCAAGATAGTTTGTTGATTATAGACGCGCGACAACTGAGATCATTAGCAACTATATTCCTGCGTGTCATCTCATTTATACACCTATTAAGATGACATTTGCCGTACGGACGTAGATTGATTCAAAAACAGAAAGATGAAGATATCATTTTAGAATTCCCTCTTAATTTTGTAAAGTGAAACTTATTTAGCGACATATCTGTTTGAAATTGTCTGTGACGTTAAAGAGGAATTGATTCAATGTCGGGGAAATATAAAAAAAAACTTAGTAGCGCAAAATGGATGACGATTCAATGAAACGAGTTCATAATAACACGCCATTGGCAAGTTTTTTTTTTAAATACTTGTTTGTTATTAAGCCAAAGGAAATAAGAGAGGTCAAGTTGGCTTACATTATTTGTTTGCGAAAGATGAATAATGTGCATTGTTCAAAATTATTAAATTTTGACTTGTAGAACGAGTCCATCTATTGGCGCAACCATGATTGAATTGTATGAAAGATATCCAAACCGCAAGAATTTTAGGTTAATAATAATAGATTATCGTATTCTTTTATTATATCACCTACCGATGTGAAAGTTTCCAAAGACAAACTAAATATGGCGCCTGCGTAAACCACAACTGGACGTTTGGTACATTCCATCAGCTGTGATAAGGACGACTTGAATTTAGGACTTAACTTGTACCACTCTGATTCATATGCTGCGTCCAGAATAGCTTTACTCTAATAACACATAAGTAGTTTAGAATTAGTCATAACAGTGCAGTCACTTTAGGTTTTCATCTCGGAACCGGTAACAACTACTCCTATTTGTTTGACTTTTTTTATGAACGCAAAATATTAAAACCTTTACGGAAAAAATTGACGATCCCTTCCCATGATTTTTGGAGAATATCCCCGTGTGTTCTGTCAAAAATCTCAGTAACCATGATATTGTACAAAAACAGTTTTAAAAAAATGTTATATATATCTCTAGAAATTTGGTTATTACAGCTTCGTGCAACTTGAAAGATATAACCAAACACTTTACCCGAAAATTTCGCGCTTTTTGTAGCCTTAAAAACCAGTGGCTAAAGCGTAAGGTCCTCTTTAAAAGCCTTATTTATGTTCCGCATCGAATTTTAAATTGAAAATACACAATATGCTCATAAAGCAAAGAAAGCACTAAATCAAGCTTTTTGTTCGTAACGATATCTTTAAAAATTGAGAAGTTATAGACATTTAAAATTGAAATATTTTTTTTTGCACGATCTTCCATAGAAGGGATACTAAGAAGATGCCCCAAATTTTACAACAGATATCGCCTAATTAAGTTACCTGAGCTGTTGTTAACATTCGTTTTATTAGCATATTCGAAATTATTATATCGGTATCGGTATATTAATGGCTCATGCTCAGTTTTGAGTACTACTTTGTAATTTTAGCATTGACTTTTAACGCTAAATGTACTTTTAAAGTAGAGTTAGCGAGCGTATCAGAAACCGAGCACCTATTTCACAATTTGTGCGTATTAAAAATTTCCCATGTTTTGACACTGTTTTTTCATATTACCTAATAATAGGGATGTTGACTATTTTTGGGAAAGTGTTTTAAATCGTGCATAAGTACCTAATATAGCCACAAATATTTATTATTTTTATTTAGATACAACTCAAGCCTTAAAAATCATGTATTTTAAATCCCGTTTCAAATTTCGGTCCAACAAAGGAGGCTCAAAAGTTTACACAGGAGCTACCATTCTATAGATGCGGTCATAAAGTAGGAGGCTGTGCTCATAAACGCTAGTAAACTAATGAGATTATGAAATAATTTTTCGTAATTCTTGTTATAAAACATGAATTCTAAGTTTTCGAACTATTAGCCTTAATAAATACACTTTCCATGACGTTAAAACTCCTTGTAGTCTTTTTTTAAAGAAATTTTCGAATAAATTACACACTAAATATTAACCAAACAATGAAGTTTTTGACAGCGGCTGACTCTATGACGTCATGCGCTCTGATTGGTGTCTGTTGTCACGTGACTTGAGAGTGATTTTATTAGGTTTTCTTGATTAAATATTAATTGAATTCCTTAAAAATAAGGAAAAGTATAGCGTTTTTTAGTATTTCTATCTAGAAACTACCACTTTTCGTTAAAATTATGTTTTTATTTGAACACAGTCAACATCCCCACTATTTCTTATAATATTAGAATGTGCGTTGTAATTATAATTAGAAATTGTCTGCATTAGATACAATCAATCCTAAGCTTGATCAGTTTTACAAATCTTTATGACCAATTATTTGACCTTGATGTGAACTTACTTTTATCATAATCTCGTTACCATACCAACAGTACAAAAACAATTGATACAACATGGACAATAAATATCCAACCAAAGACTGGAATTCCATGCTCTTCATATCGACCTATAATCAAGAAGTCAATAATAACCAACCTTGTAGCGTTTTTCTATTTTTTGTTGCTATATTCTAGATATTTATTTGGACATAGAAACTTTAAAAAAAGCAAGATTCAAATATGCGCGTCAAGTTGCATGGACCAACTTACATTTTTTTAACTTTTTCAACGCCAATCGTTTGTTCTACGTTTGTACCTGACGCCTGCAAAATTTCAGCGTTTGTACCGAAAAAATAAAAAAGTTATTAGCAATAATAGGTGGCCAGCCAACTTTACGTCAAGTTGCATGGACCACGTTCTAATAACCACTTTTTTCAACTTTTTCAACGCCAATCGTTTGTTCTACGTTTGTACCTGACGCCTACAAAATTTCAGTGTTTGTACCGAAAAAATAAAAAAGTTATTAGCAAAAGTCACTAATAAATGTACACTACTGGCCAAAAGTAAGGCAACTAAGTTTAATATTCAAATTGTGCGAACAAATTACTTTTGGCCAGTAGTGTACATTTAATAGTGACTTTTGCTAATAACTTTTTTATTTTTTCGGTACAAACGCTGAAATTTTGTAGGCGTCAGGTACAAACGTAGAACAAACGATTGGCGTTGAAAAAGTTGAAAAAAAGTGGTTATTAGGACGTGGTCCATGCAACTTGACGTCAAGTTGGCTGGCCACCTGTTATTGCTAATAACTTTTTTATTTTTTCGGTACAGACACTGAAATTTTGCAGGCGTCAGGTACAAACGTAGAACAAACGATTGGCATTGAAAAAGTTAAAAAAATGTAAGTTGGTCCATGCAACTTGACGCGCATGATTCAAATTATGTTTATAGTTTATATGTCTCACGTTTTAACTAAAAATAGACATAAAATTAGCTGTGCTCTTAAAGTATCATAAACCATCGTAATATTTCTTCAATAGTTACAGAAAGTATACATCATTACTATGACAATTCTATATGTTTATGAAAAATTTGGGACGGACAGTACATTCCAAAATGGTCGTGCATAAATAATAACAATATCTAAAAAAATGTTATATAATATCTTTTAGACTCAAAGAACAAAAAACCCGGGTCGCAGTGCCAAAACCCTGCCGACAATATAGTGTATTTGCTTGTACAGGGCCGTGTGGTTTTATACTTTTATTATGTGAAATTAAGTTTGTTTTTGGGCAAAATACAAAATTGAACCCCTTAATACACCCCTTAAAATAACATTTTTTTTCTTAATTGCAATATTATTTTCAATCTAACGTCTACACCGAATTAAATACACCCTTCAATAAATAAATCACTATCTACAAATTAGTGTTTTCAAAAAATTTGTAAGTCCGGTCCTGTTGGGCCGATTTTATTAAAATTTTAGGGACACTTTTTAATTGCTGCTAACGGGTTAAATGTCAATTTTGAAACGATTCTATGAATTTTTTCGGTATTTTGGGGCCCAAAAACATTTTTCAACCCCTAAAAACTACCCTTAAAATGGCCCGATTACGCCCATTTTAAATAGGCTTCTGGCGGAGATGGATTTCAATACGTGGCCCAAATTTCGTTAAAATCAATTAACTCTTTCGAAAGTTATTGCCCCTACATATATATATATATATATATATATATATATATATATATATATATATATATATATATATATAAATATATATATATATATAAATATATATATATATATATAAATATATATATATATATATATATATATATATATATATATATATATATATATATATATATATATATATATATATATATATATATATATATATATATATATATATATATACATATATATATAAACATTTTTAAAAATGGTGCCAAAGTGTTTAGGAGGTTATGAAACGTCGAGAAATTTTGGTCCGACCCCTAGGTCCCGCCATCCGACCGATGCCAATAGTGTATGTTGCCATATGGCAAATACACTAAAAAGCTCATTTGTTGTGGTTTCTATAAGATATTCACATCGCGAAATTCGTGTTATGACTCTTATAAAAACGCCCAGACTGGCAGACTGCATAGAAGAACCACATAGCGAAATTCTTGTCGTGACCATCTGCTATTCGATCACAACGTATTTTGGTAATAAAGAAAAGCCATAACGGGTTCTGAGCTCTAGTTGATGCAACCACATCACGACGGACAGGTTGTAGCTTGTCGGCTCGAGAACAATTAGGATTGTAATCCAACGGCATTTTGAATACAGCTGGATTTATGCTGGATCAAAGCAAATCCAGCTGGATCCAGCGCGGATTCAGCAAAAATCTATTTTTCAAATAAATGACCCCATTTTTTTAAACTCTTGAAACATTAATAACTATTTATCTACATTTACATCAAATATTCTTTTGTAGTTATAAGTCATTTTTAGTGTTAATAAAGTACTACTCTAATAGTAAGTAATAGTTACGAGTATTCGGAGTATTATTATTAATTATCACAATACAATCATAAATCACCTAAACTGATATTCTAGATATCTTAAATAGTTATTCATTTACCTCTTTTACTGACTATATCGTCTCAATTTCTCAGCCTTAATAATTTTCGAAATAAAATTGCGTAGCCCGCTTATAAAATCTGTAATTAACTCTTATTAGAAATAAAACTTTAATATAAATTATGCAATATAATTTAAGACTTGACTTGTTTTTTAAAGAATGAAACCAATCAATTATGTAACAGTTTTTTTTTACTTTTCTGAAAGTAAAATTTCAAAAAGAAATGTTATTGATGGTCTCATCTCCCAGCCTACTTCTTAAAGAACTGCAAATATACCCAGCTGCGAAAAAGACTCTCTGTGCCTCTACGCTGGGTGGTTTGAGAGTCATCAAATATAGATTAAAGTTAGGCTTTCACCTCTTACTTCCTCACTTTCATAAAGTTCCATTTCTTTCTTCAATATCTTATCATAATCCTTTTCAGATCCAGCTAATTACTTGTTTTTAGCTGATTGCGGATCCGCACCGCTGGATTCAGCGCCAGATGCTGGATCCAGCAGGGCCAAAACTGTGCTGGATCCAGCATTGCAATCCCTAGGTACAATACTACATTGAAAACATTGGTAGTTGTTAATTCATTTTTGTCTATTTCGGAGAGTGAACGAAATTCTGTGCGCTAATCATGGGTAAGATACGGAATTTATGATAAATTAAATGAGTTTGTGAAAACAAGCACTGACCGCAGCATTATTATAAATACCGAAAAATACATTTGTTTGCGTTTAGAAAATTATTTACTGAAGACTATATATAATTTTGTGTAGATGATGAATGAAACGAAATATTGAAATTAAGAAAAAAATATTATTTTAAGGAGTGTATTAAGGGGTTCAATTTTTTATTTTGTCCAAAAACAAACTTAATTTTATGTAATAAAGCCACAGTGCCTGTATTAGCAAATATCCTGTATTGTCAGCAGGCTTTGGCACTGCGACCCGAGTTATTAGTGTATTTGCCATATGGCAACATACACTATTGGCATCGGTCGGATGGCGGGACCTAAGGGTCGGACCAAAATTTCTCGACGTTTCATAACCTCCTAAACACTTTGGCACCATTTTTGAAAATGTTTATATATATGTATATATATATATATATATATATATATATATTTATATATATATATATATATATATATATATATAGGTATATATGTGTACGGGCAATAACTTTCGAAGGAGTTAATTCATTTTAACGAAATTTGGCACACATTTTGGAATCCATCACCGCACGAGGGTCATTTTAAGGGTGGTTTTTAGGGGTTGAAAAAAGTTTTTGGGCCCAAAAATACCTAAAAAATTCTCAGAATCGTTTCAAAATTGAAATTTAACCCTTTAATAGCAATTAAAAAGTGCTCCTAAAATTTTATTAAAATCGGCCCGACAGGACCGGATTTTCAAATTTTCTGAAAACACTAGTTTGCAGATAGTGAGTTATTTACTGAAAGGTGTTTTTAATTTTGGTGTAGACGTTCGATCGACAATAATAATGTAGTTAAGAAAAAAATGTAATTTTAAGGGGTGTATTAAGGAGTTAATTTTTTTATTTTGCCCAACAATCACCTTAAATTCACATAATAAAGCCACAAGGCCTGTATCAGCAAATACACTATATTGTCGGCAGGGTTTTGGCACTGCGACCCGGGTTTTTTTTTTAATTGAGATAAATATACAAAGAAGAAATACAAACCGTGGTGAATCTGAACAAAGTGAGGCAAACAATCATAACGCTTGCCGCAAACTGACTGATTGTTCCAACTGAGAAAACCCTTTCAAACTCTTTCGTGTATCTAAAACATTGTAAGTATAGGTGCAATAATTATTCTAAATTATAATACAAGGTCATTAGATATACAGGCCACTTCATTAATGAATGACGTCAGCTGGAAGACCGTTCAATATTTTTATCAACCACGCAATTTTGACACTCCACTGGATGACGTCATCCCGCCATTACTATATTCAATGGAACGAGGTCACCTCTGTATCTAATAACCCTGACTATAATAATAATAATAATTTTATTTATCCAGTAGTACATACAAGATGTGGACAAGTCATGGGATACATAATTAAACAAAATATGGACATTTTTCCAAAAGATAGTTTTTCAACTCAATGTTGAAATTTTTGTTGCCAAACTTAGCCTTGATATGGTCTGGCAAGCCATTATAAATGTTCACGACAGAGCAACGCAGGCTTTGCTTATACTTTGAGAGGCGATGCACCGGGACTTCAAGATCTTTTCGTCTAGTATTATACGTGTGTATGAAATTATTTGAAAATAAGTTCGGGTTGTTTTTTAAGAACATTATACTTCTGTATATATAAAGTGCTGGAACGGTTAGTAATCTATTTGTTTGAAATGTGTCTTGACACGATTCTCGGTACTTTAGGTGAAAAATGATTCTAATAATTTTTTTCTGAAGCTGAAAAGCTCTGTAAGTCCAGGTGGATCGCCCCCAAAACACAATACCATACGATAATGTCGAATAAACATAGCCATAATAGGCAGCTAAGCATACTGATCTGTCACAAATGGTACGAAGTCTGTAGAATATAGGTAGGTGTACTTGTTTAAGGCTCTCTTCGTTAAGTAGCTAGCGCCCGTTTATAATAATAAAACAGTTTCATTATTCGAAATTTGATTCGAATTTAGAAAAACAATTGACGGAATCGTATTTATCGGGCTTGAAACTCCACAGATATAAAATTTCTCGAAAACTAATTAGCTGACTGTAATTTTGAAAAAAATTGCAAATGCAAAACTGTTCTGTTTAACAATGTTATATAGAAACTGCCAAAATCGAATTTTAATGCAATCTACAAACGTAATTTTGTGTCCCTTTGTGCATATTTGGGAGCTTTTTGGGACCCTTTTTCGAATTTTTCAGGTTAAGGACTTTTCTTATCATTCTAGAACCTTCATGTGGCATTTCAATTCTCTAGTCCGGAAGAGGGAAAAATAGACTGGTACAAGACAAATGCTATATTTTATATTGTTATATTATATGTTATATTAAATATCAAAAATGAATATCGGAAATATTTTTTATTAATTAATTGATTGAGTAAACGGTTATTAAAATGAGTTTAAAATATATCTAATGATCAATGATTACTTTAAGATTAGGTGCCATCTTGAATTTTGTGATAGAGAACGCAGGCGCGCATTCTTGCCAAAAAATCCTTGAGTGATATCCTCATTAAAAGTCATTGTAAAATATTATATTTAAATTGTATCAACAAAGCGACCAAACTTGCAAAAAATCATTTCGGAGCTTTGGCTACATTAAAAAAGTTTTTTTTATTCATTTAAAGGAACACACAGGAAAAAAATCGATCGATGGTGTCTTTCGATGCCTCCACTTTTCCAAAAACATATTAATTAGCGCAGGTACTTATAAGAAAAAAAAGTATTTAAATACTTTCATTGAAAGTATTTCAAATATCAAATTAAATATTGTAAACGTATTTAAACACAGTATTTGAAATACTTTTACCCAAATACTTTACAAGTCTGTTAATTAGGTAAACCAATGTAGCAATTCGTTTAACAATAATAATTAAATGCACAAATTACAATCAAATCGTTTTATTAATGCGCATACCTTAATATTTCCAAATGATGTTCAATACAAGCGTTCAATTTCTTGACAATTCTTTCGTCTAATTCATATGAGCTCTGATCCCCCGTCCAATCTCTAACGTCATTTATGTCAACTACTTTATACAAATTATCTTTGTCAACTGAACTAATTATGTCGTTTAATGTTTTTTTAATTTTTCCATTCATAGGTAAATCTATAAATAACGAAGCTATTTTATTTTTAATTTTTAAGATTAATTACTATGTGTTGTAATACATGTCCGACATTGAGTGCGATCAGTATATGCAAGGTCGATAGGCGGTCTGGTTATAAAGCTAATTTGACGGGGCTGGTGACAAAATTAAATGTGAGAGTGAAATTTTACGCCCGGTTGAAGTAAAGCATGTAAACAATAAGCATATATTGTCAACGGCGAGGAGATTCCGAAAAGATTTACTTCGGTTATTTCTGGCTCCGAAAATACTTAGCTACGTGCATATATATTTAGCTTTCAAACTATGAGACGGTAACTCATGGAGTTGGCCTCTCGCAAAGTTCACAAAACGCGCCTAAAGAAGTTTTACTTCAACAGAAAAAAATTATGTCACTTACTCTTTATCTCCTAACTATTTTTTTGTAAAATATATTTTCAATGTGCAAGCATACAAAGCTTACAATTTTTATAAGTATAGATACAGATAAATAACCAGGCAAAAAATTATGAAAACTGAACATTCGCACTACGAATCATTAAAACTGTACAATTATGATTAGATTACGATTTTATTTATTTGTATTAATTGAACTAACTTCTAAAAAAGAACTCTCACAGTATGTGGAATTTGTCACCCGATACCATGCATACAAGCACATGGGAATCCCATTTCGTTTTATCTATAGGATGCGCATAAACGTCACATTTTTCCGTAACAGCAAATCGCCGAGTTTCCCTTTCGCGAAATTCACAAAAGCGCCTAAAGAAAATTGTATCCCCACAAATACCGAACCTATTGAAATATAATAAATCTCACTGTATTTGTGGTAATGTAATAATCACATGAAATAATTTTTATAACCTCAATCTTTTTATTCTTCCAGGGTCTTTACCTAGCATCTCTTGTATTGCTGTCTCTCTGACGTTAGTAATCTCATCTCTGAGCATATCAATCTGTGCAGCCACTTGGACCATCATTCCTGACGCCATGCAATCAATGGCGCAATTGTTAAATGCGTCCATCACGACAGATATGCATTGATAAATATAGAGAATCTGGTAATAGGGCGTGGTTTTTTTGTCGACCGGGTACCAAGTGTCAAAAGGCAACTGACGATGACTGGATGAGTCAAACATCGGATACAAACACAAGAAAATCAAGGTCATTCCAGAAACTCCGAAGAATATGCAAGTATTTTTCCTGGTCAGCCTCATTGCTTTGTTCAGAATTTGCCTCTGACGACTGTTTTTTGGATAGAAAATCGGTCTGTCCAGATCATTCAACAATTTTACAACACGTCCGAACTTATGCAGAAAATTTATTAGCTTTGGAGTTTCTCCTGCGTGCTCCAGAAATAAAAACGCACCTCTTGCGGCATTTTCCAAATCCTTTTTTTGAATATAGATTAGAACGCTAATTATTTCCGTTGCAATGTAAACGAACAGTGTTAATCCGATGATAAAGAATGTATAAATTCGGTAGAGAATCACTCTAAGAGTCCAGCCGGGGTCTTCAGGACTCCAGAGACCAGCAATTTGCATCGTAATTATGTTTATACGAAAGGCGCTTCTTGTTTTTGGTTCCATTATGATTTATGAGAAATTTATATTTCAAGTTGTAGTATTTCAAAATATGATATATATATAAACTAAAAACTGTTTTTATTGTGTAAAATTGACAGATTTTAAAAACAATTCCAAAATATGACGTAAGCGCTTTCAAATTTGCAAGCTCAGAACATTAAACCCTACTGCAATAATACGTATAGCTATTATGATAACACAATATGTAAATTGTAACACATGTTCTTGTGTTTTATATTGTTTTTTCAAGTTTTTCAAAGTAAAATTAAGCTATAATTTAACAAATAGTACAAAGCTGCTTATTTTCAATAAAGTTTTTACTGTTACATTTAGCAATTAAATACACATTAGAAATAAAGATGTACTTACTATATTTTTATATTTCAAATACATAACATATACAAGCTGCCAGGAATCTAAAATTTTTAGTGAACGCCGAACTAATTTTATTATTTTACAAATATGTCATTGATGTTTATAAAGAAAATTGATGCGGCTGTTAACTATATATTTCATTATATATGTTGAAACGGTTTTATTTAGCTTGACCCCGTATATTAGTTTAAAACTATCTTTGTTTCAAATCTTGCGACAGCTTTTTTACTTATTTCCCGTTAACCGATTGAGTTGAAATTTTGCACACATGTGTAGTTGCGATGACAATACAATATTATGATAAACCGGCCCGGCTTTCATCCGGCTACATATCGCATTTTTAATAAAATACACTAAAAACTTGAAAATAAAATATGCAAAAAAATTTTTAAGTCAAACGATTTTATTTTAAGCCATCAGCTGTACCAAAAACTATAAAATAATCTGGGCCTTTTAACAGACTAAAATAAAAACGTGGGGCACATAAAAATCGGTATAATGACTGTATAATTAAATAATAAAGACCTGTTATGTCTTGAAAAATGTGTTTCCAAACCCTCCAAAAAAATATTTCAAATATGCCCCACTTCTTTATTTTAGTCTGTTAAAAGTCTCAGATTATTTTCTAGTTTTTGGTACAACTGAGGATTTAAATTAAAACCGTTTCACTTAAATTTTAGCTATTTTTTTTTATAGAAATTTCTTTATGTTTTATCATTTTAGTTGTGTTTATAAAAACTAATTTAAAAGAATATGTTCCTGTTTAAAACTATATAAGGTAAAAGTACCAGTATTCGTCAGTTTAAGGGAAACCGCAACTTTATATTTGTTGCATCACATGTATTTCGCGTGTCAAAATTTGAAAAACTTGGGTTTATTGTCGTTGAAATTTGTATTTTATGTTAAATACAAATTTATTGCACTAAATTGCTTCAAAAATAAAACAATAAAGAAAATACCAAAATACTGCCGTTTGGCCTAGTAATCGTCATATCCAAATTACACCTATACCAGTATTCGTCATAGAAGTGCTCGAATATCCGTCAGTTGAGAAGGGTTTGCTAAAAACATGCTGATTACTTAATATATGAATAAAAAATCTTAATCTTTATTTTTTTTAAGTACAAGATGAGCATAAAACTTGTTTGCACTCATAGATACATTAGCACATACATCAGTTACCCAGCATTTGCAGGAAAAGTACTGTATCATATCTTGTTCAATTTCATCTTCACAAATCTTGCTTACGAAATCAGGACATGGCGTTTTAAGAATGCCATATACCTATGGCGACCAGGTCTACCATTTATAAATGTATCTTGTTTTCTCAATTGCTTTGATAATATATGTACGCAATCTCGAAGTTGCTCTTTTCTTATTGGAAAATGCATGGATGCTAGATGGAGAATTCACCTTTCCAGGAACATCTCTTCTTCGCTTGATAAAATTGAAGGTGGTCCCGTTTTTATACTGACCGGTGTTTTTGCCTTATCCGATAATGTCATTCTTGGTACTTTGTCAGTCTTTGCGGCTCATTAGACTAACATATCTTTTGCTACAGCCAAAAGAGCTATACGCATATCATCTTCAGAATATTTTAATCATTTTGCTACCATTTCCAGACATACTACTTTATGAATGGCTTATTAAGCAAAACAACTTGAAATGCTATGACGAATATAGGGACTAACATGTGACGAATATGTCAGTCCCTATATTCGTCATAGCATTTCAGGTTTGTTTGCTTAATAAGCCATTCATAAAGTAGTATGACGATTACTGATCCTCGTAAAGTTTGAAATTTAATAATCAAGATAGTGTATTAATATCTATAGTTATTGTGTTGAAAATAAGAAATATGCGAGATTAAACTTAAAATGCATTTGTCCCAGTAATCGTCGGTGGTGACGGTAATTAGTCCGTGACGGCGTTTATGATGTACCAGTGCCCGTCATAGTAAAATTATTATGTTCTTGAAGGACCATCCTCAAAATTGTATTAAAAATAGCCTCATCAATGTCCTAATAACACGATTAATCTATAACACTTTTAATATATGGTGTATGCAAAGTATAGTGTCGGTAACAAAGTAAGCCCTTACCTTAACCAAACCACTACGTAATGCCGTCAAATCGTATCTTTCGACAACACTGATTTTTGAACAATTTTAAAACTATACTGCTGCTGACAATATAGTAACCATTTTAAATAAACAAAATGTTAAGATTTTGAAATTCAAACCTAAATAATGCGTTAAACACTAGTTGTCCTCAGATGCTTAATATTAGGCAAAATTGTCGTTTTGTGACGATCACTGGGTCACTGACAGGCAAGCTGTAAATTTATACAAATATTGTTACATAAAACAAAAATATAATATGATACATACATGTAAGTTTAAATTACGCATATAAAATTATTTACTTTTGTGGTTAAATCCTAGTTAAAGTTATTTGTTTCATATACCAAGTTAGAATTAACTTTATTAAGTATAGCTAGACAGATGTATTGTTCACAATATTTTCGAACTATTATGTTAAAGAATACAGTAAAATGGACTCTAATAAAACAATTTTCATATAGGTACACACACATTTTGCACGTAGCGGTTTTCGAATTAAATTTAATTTTTTTCTTGCAGTGTGGTCGGTAGTACGTACGCATTTTAAGTTGTCAATAATTTTAATTCTTCAAATAAGGCAGAGTGTTAGTGAGTTGGCACGTTCTTAGAATGTTTTAAAATTACGTCTCTAATAAAATTTATTCAAATGTCTGTCTTAATTATGAATATCCTTTGTTATTCCAAGTACCAAGCAAAGAATATGTTCATGTTATACTAATGAACGAATTAACTGAAATGACAGCTTTACCTTACCTTGTCAGTACAAAAACTATTATTGTAAAGTTTTTTATTCTCAGGACAGTTTACCTTTATAATGTTCTTTATAAATGTCCCCGATACAAATTTATGTTGATTACTGGTCGGTAAATTAAATAACTGTTAGTTAATAATCTTCTTCAGTAGTGTATGTGTTTTAGAATAAAAGTAATAATTACTTTAGCCATTCTCGTATTTTAGAAAATTGTCTACTGACGTCAGTAACGTTATCACTCTTCAACATAGTGAAAATTTCCGTCCATTTTGAAAAAAAAAAAACAAATAAAATAAATTGCTAAGTGTTCGACCGAAATACATATTGCCAAGAAAAATCTGAAGTTATGAATAATATTTCCGAATTTTGTTATTTGAATACAAAAAGCACAAAATCCTCCATAATCTGTAGACGACATGTGTCCAATACTGATTTCTTTCTTAACAACGAAATATTTGAAAAAATCGAAATGACAATTTAAATTTAAATGGCATTTCTAATTAAAATGTAAGTAAATTAAATAAATTGACTTTACCAACACTAATAGATATATTTACGAAATGAAGCTACTTGCTATACTGTTCAAATTTGTATATTGAAATAAATAACAATGTTTCAACCACTTTTGTGGTCCTTTTCAAATTAAAAAAAATAACAACTGTTGTTATTTTTTTAAACGTTGTTATTTATTTCAATAAATAAATTTGAACAGTATAGCAAGTTGTTTCATTTCGTAAATAAAATGTAAGTATTTTTCACATAAATAAGTACATGTTTACTTTTTGAACATATTCCCTTACGTATTTTTTATTATTTGTTTAACGTCTGTGTGAGAACTATAAATAATTATTTGTATTGTAACAAAACTGTTCTTTGTGGTGGTTTAAAACTGATTTATTTTCAACAAACGAAATAAATACAAAACAAATAAACTAAAAAGTACTTCTCCAATAACAATGACAAAAAGAAACTAACAAAGAAAAATAAACGGATTCTAGTAAATAATGATTCAACAATAACTATTTACACAATACATCATTCTTAACACACGCATACAAATTTATGTACTCTTATTTATGAACTAACTGATTATGTTTTTTGTCTTCTGCACCGCCGTACCAATTGCCTGACTGTTGCGATAACTGACTATCGACTGAATTCACTGCACTGTGGCAACTGGCCTTGACTCACTCACTATCTCTGACTGAATGCCTGTCGCGTCCCAAATACTCTGTATTTATAGGCATGTACATCCCGTTCTCGATCATTCCAGAAACTTCTGACAGTTCGTTCGAGAAGCCTATGTCATTTCCAGTGGCGTAACAACAGTATGTTAGAACAACCAACTAAAACTCAATTTTATTTTGTTAGATAAGTAATATATTTCTTTCTACTTGAATATCTAGATTCTAAGCAACGGTGGCCAACCCCCGGCTCACGGGTCAACTGCGACCCGTCAAAAGTTTTTATCCGGTCCGCGAAATCTTTAGAAGAAAGTATAAATAAATATTTTTCGATGTAATTCGTCTAATTTAAAATTAATATTAAGCGTACGTAGCAACATGTATGTTCATAATTTAGTACTAATGTTAAAACTAACATCTATTAAAGCATCTTTCACTTCAAATTTATTCTTAAAAAGCGAAATAAATTTAGTATTTACTGCCTTTTTTTTATTTATTTCGTATTTGCAAACTAAAAAATTACAGGTCACAAGAATGTGACAATTAACTACTACGGCCCATGTTATATAAAAAAGTTGCCCACTCTTGATCTAGAGTACGAATATTAAGAATTAATTCTTAAACTTTTTGAACTTCTAAACAAACTTTAAACAACTTTAAACAAATGACTATTGCAGTAATGCCAACTGTTATACCAATGCATCAGGGATTCGATAGTACTGAGGTAAGAAGATACACACAAAGTTACCAACTGTCACAAACGATAATGTATAGGGATAAAACTAAAACACTTACATATTAGTTCTGTTAGCTGCTCGAAGGATGATAGTGGAATAATAAAAATGCCTTTGAGCACACATATTTCGACGCGTATCATTAATCATTATTAAGTAATACTTGATTTGCAAAATCAAAACTGTTTAAAATAGATTTTTTAACACACTGTTTTTTTTTAAATGATGTATCAACAAACCCCGCATGGTAAAGAGTTCGACCCATCTCTTCCGCCAATTTTGTTATTATTTATTTTTTAATGACAATTGAATTTAAGTAGTGATGAGCAAAATTGGTCTTGGTCTTGCAGCCTTGGTCTTGGTCTTGGAAAAAAGCAAGACCAAGACCAAAACTCTATTTACACTAGCAAGACCAAGACCGAGTATCATGTATTTTAAATTCCGTTTCAAATTTCGGTCTAAAACGCCAATACTTGTCATGTGTCTGCCGTGTCGTCAGACGCTCACAAAGTAGGAGGCTGTGTTCATAAACGCCGGTAAACTGAAAGGTTGTTTCGTAATTGTTGCTATAGTTACATGTAATTTGACGTTTCCTATCAACAAATAATAATAACTTACACACTAAATATTATCCAAACAACGAAGCCTTTTTACAGCGCCTGATTCTGTTCACGACTCTCTGACGTCATGCACTCTGATTGGTTTTCGTTGTCAAATGACTTAAGAGTGATTTAATTAGGTTTCATTTATTAAATATTCCTTAAAAATAAGGAAAAATATTGTGTTTTTCAGTATTTCTACCACAGAAACTACCAATTAACGTTAAAATTATGTTATTATTTGAATACAGTCAACATCCCTATTGAGGCGTGTTTAAGAGAAAATGTATTGGGCAATAGAATGTATTAAAACGATTTCCTGAAGAAAATATTTTTATTCATTGAAAATTGATATTTTAGGGTACTTTGTAATAGTATATTACAACACAACAGTCGAAAGTTAAATTTCCTGCACTGCACCACATGATGCCCGAGGCGAAGTCGAAGGCATCATATTATGTAAGGCAGTGCAGGATTTTCCACTTTCTGCGCGTTATGTGTATATTATTTTCCTTCATACTCCGTCAAAAGTACGCATTTTCACCGCAATATATAAAAAGACTAATTACTTTCAAGTGAGCAATGTTGAGGTTATACGTAATGACACATGGATCTAATAATGTCCATGTAATAACAGCAGATGGCTACCTACTCTACTGTCTACTGGCGAACACGTGACCTGAAACGGCAATCTCACGTATCATTGCGCATGACAAAACTGTTTAGGCCCGATTATACAAATGAATGCGAGTAATTCCAGTTGTGAATACAACAGTGCATAAATATTATACTTTCGGCTTTAAAATCGAATCAGAAAGTACGTACTTTAGGTATGGTATGAAGAAAAACATTTTTTAACACAAAAGTGTCTACTATCGCCACTACAGTAATTATTTCAGTAGCTATAACTGAAGAAGAACATTAAACACATTACGTCGCAAAAAGCCAGACTCTTTAAATATATACAAAGAAGAGAGAGAGAGAGAGAGAGAGAGAGAGAGAGAAACATAAAATTATATTTTAGCTAAGTGGACGTTCGTGACTAATAAGTTCTCTTTTCAATATCTAAAAATCTACCCTCCTTATTTTTAGAAACTTAATCGATATTGTCCTTCGCTTAACCCCTAAGAATATTGTAAAGAAGGTTACAGGTTGATAATCGAACGAGATAGCCTGCTGACATCATAGTTTTAATTATAAACTTTTAAATAACAATGCGTTACAGAAATGGATCAACTAAACCGGGTCATTCAAGATTCAATTTGCAGGATATTATCACACATACAGAATGTTGAAAAATTTGAGTAGCAAAAGACAAATATATTTAATAGGATATTAGATTTATTTCGGGGTCACCAACATCTAGGGCTAAATTTAGACCTAATGCATGTTCATATTTTCAATTTATTATTGTTTAAATTGAAAATTAAGTTACGAAGTGTCTCATTTTTTTGTATTCTGAATCATAATCTTAAAAATTACAAAATTAATAGCCCAATAATTTTTGTAATATCATTAAAAGTAGCAAAGTTATATGGTACTTACTCCTGCATCACTACATATTGTACATAACCCCCCCCCCCCCCCCGCCTACGCACTGAATTTGTGTTTATTCGGGCTAATCTCAGAAACTACTGTCCAGATTTTCATACGGTTTTCATCAATAGAAAGAGAGATTATCTAAGAAGATTATAGGCTATAATTTATGAATATTTTGCAAAAATTAGCCACCGGTAGGATGAGATTTGTAAATGACGTTCCATAAGCGAGCTTCCGTGGCATGCGCTGTGTAAGTAGTTATACGAAAAAGTGTATGGTTCCTCTTAAAAAGTTCTAAAAAAAAGTCCGCGATAACATATGTCTATCTCTTAAAGTTGTTTCACAATAACCATTTTTATGATTTTCAAATTTGGTCTAAAAGAAACATTTATTTGCGAAGGTGTTTACAGCTACTGTGCCGTTTTTCCTAGGAAGGAAAGACTGCAAGCACGGACCACGGCTAGTTTTGTTAGCGGCGCTGGGTCGTGGGTGCGAGAGCCAAAAAAAATAAACCTACCTGATTGTTGACCTAAAACTTCTACGTTCCAAATTTGACAACTAGCTGAGTGCCAACCAAAAAGTTTGTTGTATATAATAATATTATATAAAATTGTAAGATATAAGGGGGGCGCCAGGAACAAATTGACCACTCAGACGTCCAGGAATCGCCGGTTCCAAGCGAACCTGAAATAGTTGTAAAAAAGGGAACCGAAATAATATATAAACTGAAATGCAAATAATGAAACAAAAAATGTATTAAAAATATTCTGTAAACAAAAAATAATTACAAGACACGCGTAATTTACGAAAGAATCGACACGAATCAAATACAACATTCATTCAATTTTTGGCACGATTCAAAATACGAATCATAAGTATCAATATGAATCATTGATTGAAATGCATTTCAATAAAACACTTGTAAATAATTATTTTCTACGTTATTCAAAAAAATAGATATAGTAAATGAAGCTGACGAAAAAGAAAAAAAATTTTAACCACGATACTGAAGATACGGATTGTAGGCAGAAGGAGTCGATACGTACAATATTTTTAGATATACGATTCAATTACTGGACAATTAACAAACCTCCAGCTCTGTCTAAAATCATAATCTTTTAAAAAAAACAAGAAAGTAAACAAACGTAGAATCTATTTTGTATGCAAAATTTAAACAAAACACGACATTTATAGGTAAATTACTATTGATAATAAAAAAATACACGAATTATCGCGACACAAACGCGCAAATCTATACGTGCGATCGACAGGGTAAAGTAGTCAAAAATGTTAACGGCAAACTTTAAAAAAATTTAAAATAGAAATTTTCACTGAACACGTGAAATTACACCCACGTTAAACTTCGCGAAATACAAATCGTTGCGACCAAGGTTGACTTTTCGATAGAAAAAAATTGGAACAGTACCTGGGTCTTCGTGACAGCTATGCAACTATCACAGATGCGCAGCAGGACTGGCTGGAACCAGCGATGACTGTCGTCCTGGAGTTAATGGTGGGAATGTAATACTTTTAAACAAGCAAACAAACAACTAACTCACTAGCGGGCAACTTTCCCCCTACACAACGACTTACGGCAATTAAAAATGATGCTTAAATAATTGCAATTATTAATAGAAAAACTACACGATTCCACTACACTGACAGACGAAAATGGTAGCATGTAATTTCAAAAGAAAGAAACTTTCAAAACGACAATAACTTCAGCACTGTTTGTATTCTCGGAGACAAAAAAAAATAATAACGACCGTCCGACACGACAATCACAATCTCTCTCCTCGCCGTTCTGCCTAAAATATATAAAAATCTTGTCCGGTCCGCTCTCACCATCCATCCTGACGAATCCTGTTAATTATTATTAAATTTTATAATGGAAAACGCCACACTACATAGTATTAGTACCGGTAAACCGGGCACATTATTTATGTTTTTTGCTTATTGAATTTGTTATTACACTGAAGACAATAAATTTTACATGAATATGAAGCTTGAACCTTACTCTTTTGAATGCACAGTGGTAGGTTGCAATATTATGTATAGAAAAAGAGATATTAATTAAATAAAGTGTGACAAAGTAGGGGTTACTTTATGACAGCCATTTTTTACTATGAAAATACTGTTGAGTAGACTGCTGACATAAAGTAACCCTCTTAATAACGTCAACAAAAAATATGTATGCCCTATTTTTCTGAAGCAACACGTAGGGAGAGCCCATTTTGTCTTATATCTTTGAGAGCTTTTTTTCATTAGTGTAATTTTAGTAATTCCTACTACCAAGCTTCTTTTTATATGTCCGTGACATTTTAGATCTGAAAAATTTGCATTGCTAGTCTAAAATTTTAGTTAAAATCCCAATAAAATAATTACTGATAGAATTTTATCTGCTTAACATTGCGAGGGTTACTTTTGACAGGTTTTTTAATGTCACAAAGTAACCCTTGAAATCTTTGATTTTTAATTAAACTAATAACTACATCGAAATTAAAAATTCTAAAATTAAACTCTGTAGTTCAAAATGGTCGTTAATAACAATAAGATAACTTGTACTTAGTTGATTTTTAAAAAACTTTTTGGTTTTAATCTCACACTAGAAAGTATACAGACAAACTGAAAACACCTGTTTTTTAATCAAAAAAAACCCGGGTCGCAGTGCCAAAACCCTGCCGACAATATAGTGTATTTGCTTGTGTAGGGCCGTGTGGTTTTATACTTTTATTATGTGAAATTAAGTTTGTTTTTGGGCAAAATAAAAAATTTAACCCCTTAATACACCCCCTAAAATAACATTTTTTTCTTAATTGTAATATTATTATCAATCTAACGTCTACACCGAATTAAATACACCCTTCAATAAATAAGTCACTATCTGCAAACTAGTGTTTTCATAAAATTTGTAAATCCGGTCCTGTCGGGCCGATTTTATTAAAATTGTGGGGACACTTTTTAATCACCACCAGAGGGTTAAATTTCAATTTAGAAACGATTCGGAGAATTTTTTCGGTATTTTGGGGCCCAAAAACAGTTTTCAACCCCTAAAAACTACCCTTAAAATAGCCCGATTAGGCCCATTTTAAATAGGCTTCTTGCGGTGATGGGTTTCAACACGTGGCCCAAATTTCGTTGAAATCAATTAACTCTTTCGAAAGTTATCGCGCGTACACATATATATATATATATATAAATATATATATATATATATATATACATATATATATAAACATTTTTAAAAATGGTGCCAACGTGTTTAGGAGGCTATGAAACGTCGAGAAATTTTGGTCCGACCCCTAGGTCCCGCCATCCGACCGACGCCAATAGTGTATGTTGCCTTAGGGCAAATACACTAATGACACCCAGTACACATAGACCTGCAATCGTATTTAGATACTGCATTCTCTTCATAAGTGGCTCCACAGAGTCTTCTACAAATAGTAAGTTCCCAAAACTATGTTTGGTTGATGGTTGATGATCCGGGGATCCAGATTTTGTTGCTTAAGACCTGGTGTCACAAAGTTACTCCTGCAGTCACAAAGTAGCCCCGGTTTACGGTATTTAATTTAGATTAATAAGTAAATTACAAATCTAAGCAAAGCCAGACCGGGCCGCACAAGTCTCCGCGTTATGACGTCTCAGTAGGTACAGATGATGTCATGCGGCACAAGTGTATTATTTATAGTAACTATAACAATATAGCAAATCATGAAGACAATAATGAATTAACAGTTGAATCGATGTAAAAACTAATGTAATCTCAGTACCTTAATTTCATTATTATTTATTAAATTACTATAACTACTATAAGGAAAATTTCATATTTTATTATAGAACTTTCAAAGCGATTTAGGGACACTACTGTATGTTGTATTCTTCGAAACAATGTCAGAGTCAAATAAAATTTCCAAATTGGAATTTGAAGATACCCTGAAATGAACTTTTGAGAAATCCTTGCAACAAAGCTTTATTGCATTCCAAATAATGTTATAAATTCAAGTAACACTTGAACATAAAGGAAAAGCTACGTTTGTAAAGAAAAGTGTAAAAACCGAGATTAGTGACTCAAAGCTCAACGAACATAAAAGAGAAGCCAAACATCAAAAGCTAGGAAAAGTGAATAAAGTTAATTTAATTTAATGAGATATTTTACACAAAGTTCAAATAAAATCTAGATTGCATCTATTAAAGCTGTATTGAATAAAATGTCGCTAATTTTTTTGAATAGTGGCGCTTTCGTATCGAATTATTTTCGGATGAAATTTTTTTGCTAGTATATGTTCACGACATTTATTAGACAAGTACTTGATCTGATATTTTCAAATCAAGATCGATAGATAAATAAGCATAAATTGTTTTTAAATATATATAATATAAAAATTGATAATAATAGCAAATACGTTTAATGTTCAAACCATAGCATTATTTAAACATGCTTATCAAGCTTATATACACTAATTGTAGATATATGGACAAACTAAAAAAAACATGCAAACATTTTCAAATTATAAAAATGATTTGTCGGGAAAAAGGACTTTTTAAGTAAACACTTATTTGTTATTTATAGCGACGTTTCGTCCCTTACTTGGGACTTTTTCAAGCTTTATAACTATAATTGAATTATTAAAATACAATTTATAAATTTACAATTGAAATATAAAATATCAGATATTAATTATACACACCTATTAAATGTTTTGATCAAGTAGATAAAAGTAGTTAAAATACACTTGTAAATATAAAGAGTTAAACAATTGTTCATTAAAAAGTTTGTAATAATTCCGTTTTTAAAAAATATTTTTACGGTTGATGTTCACACTATTTTATTTTATTGACGGTTAGTAAATAAAGTCACGTGACTTAATTTATAAAATAGTTTGAACATCAACCGTAAAAATATTTTTTAAAAACGGAATTAATTCAAACTTTTTAATGAACAATTGTTTAACTCAAATTTATATTTACATGTGTATTTTAAGTTTTATATCTACTTGATCAAAACATTTGATAGGTGTGTATAATTAATATCTGATATTTTATATTTCAATTGTAAATTTATAAATTGTATTTTAATAATTCAATTACAGTTATAAAGCTTGAAAAAGTCCCAAGCAAGGGACGAAACGTCGCTATAAATAACAAATAAGTGTTTACTTAAAAAGTCCATTTTTTTTAACACCTGCGACGTCTTCGTCTGCATCGTGAACTACGTCTTCGTCTGCATCGTGATCTACGTCTTCGTCTGCATCGTGAGCGACGTCTACAACTTCGACGCCGGCGTCTTCTACAGCTGCTTCTTCTCCTCCTGCGGCAACCTCGCTGATCAAATTTTATATTTTCCAGAGAATCAGTCAATTTATATTTTCCTCCAATTCTCATCAAAACTCCAAATTCAACCCCCCGTTTTAATGCAGAGGACAAACGCCGTGATAAGTTTTCAGCGTCTACGTCATGTTCGGCAGATATGTAATTCTTGATAGTTTTATATGAAGAACAAATCATTTTTATATTAATTACCAAGGACAAAAAAGAAAAAAAGTCAATTTTCAAATTATTTTTTTAACAAGCTAAGGCTTGTGGAGCAAGTCGAGTAAGAAACACAGAGGCGTTGTCGAAAGGGTCACGGTCCTCATAGCTCACTCTGTCTAAAGTAGAATGACATTAATTATAATATGTCCATTCATCAATCAATCAAAGTCCTTCGATACGAGTTTAATTAAACTTAACCAAGATTTCGGTAGCAATTGGTCACCCGTTAATCAAAAAAGATTTTTACTTACTTACTAATTTAAACAGCTTGCCAATGTCGGCTTATCATCAATCATTCCACTGATTGGATGATCACAAAAGACAAGTTTATAAGCAAAGCGTAAGAAAGTACTACAAAAACATTAAACTCACATACACTAATTTTACCCTTTAAAATAGCTGTATTTCATGCCTGTATAGCGATAGTAAAATGGCCGATTTAACATTATTATTCGCTATTTTTTTCCGGCTAAGAAAAAGTTAAAATAGAATCTCTGTCAAAATCGACACTAATTCAAACGAAATCGCCGATAAAATTACAGATAAAGATAAAGCATTTTAACTTACTATTTAATGATCAGTATAATTATTAATTCTATATAATATGTTAATTAAAACTGAACACACGTTGAAAATTTAATAAATAGATTTATCGTAATAATCTTGCAAAAAATATACAAATGAATGGAATAAGAATAAATTTTCATATAATTTTAAATTCTACATTTTAAATGCAATATTGTAAATCTGGTAAAGGAAATGGGAAAATTCTTTAAGGAGAAAGAAAAATAAATAAAACTGAATATTATATGGAATGTCAATACAGATTTCAATAAACTTTTTAAATTTATGTAAGGTACAGTTTATATGTTAGAACTTGGCACTTATTTACAAATTAGAAATGAAGGATAAAACCAAACGAAGCATTTTCGTTCAAAAGTGCATATCAGGTTTGTTTGGTATCATGCTTCAGTATAAAAAAGTGTTAATACTTTTGACACTATTGCATTTGTTATACAAAAGTGTAAACTGAATCATTTCACATAAATTTAGAAATTAATAATTTTTTCTTTTACTTGTGCTATGAGACCTTTCTTCATGCCTAATTTGAAGATTCTAGGTCAACGGAAAGGATACTTTAGTACCAAAATACGAAATTTTGAATAGTCGTATCTTTTTATCGAACCTAATGAGTTAGAAGCTTCAATTTTTTACAAGGTTATAAAGTTGAAAACCTTAATATATGGTAATAATTAGTGTATTTGCCATAAAGCAACATACACTATTGGCGTTGGTCGGATGGCGGGACCTAGGGGTCGGACCAAAATTTCTCGACGTTTCATAACCTCCTAAACACTTTGGCACCATTTTTGAAAATGTTTATATATATATATATATATATATATATATATATATATATATATATATATATATATATATATATATATATATATATATTTATATTTATATACGTATATATATATATATATGTGTGCGGGCAATAACTTTCGAAAGAGTTAATTGATTTTAACGAAATTTGGTCCACGTGTTGAAATCCATCACCGCAAGAAGCCTATTTAAAATGGGCGTAATCGGGGCATTTTAAGGGTAGTTTTTAGGGGTTGAAAAATGTTTTTGGGCCCCAAAATACCGAAAAAATTCTCAGAATCGTTTCAAAATTGACATTTAACCCTTTAGTAGTAATTAAAAGGTGTTCCTAAAATTTAAATAAAATCGGCCCGACAGGACCGGACTTACAAATTTTATGAAAACACTAGTTTCAAATAATGAATTATTCACTGAAAGTTGTATATAATTTGGTATAGAGGTTCGATTTATAATAATATTGCAATTAAGAAAAAAAATGTTATTTTAAGGGGTGTATTAAGGAGTCAAATTTTTTATTTTGCCCAAAAACCAACTTAAGCTCGCAAAATAAAGCCACAAGGCCTGTATATAAGCAAATACACTATATTGTCGGCAGGGTTTTGGCACTGCGACCCGGGTTTTTTGAACTTGTTACCTCTTGCAATCCCAAGAAAAACGGACAGACAGACGATAATAAAAAGATCCTATAATGGGGTCTGAGTTTTCTTCATACTGAGGTACGCAATCCTAAAAGCCCACATTCGTTTACCAGTTGTGTAGTTTTTCCAGAAAACCGTCCAACCTGCACTGATCTTTTCCAAGAGGAGTATTTTTTTTTCGAGTAACACATTTCTAGCTTAAACTGTTTCAGAGATACGCGTACTCTTTAAGAATAGTTTCCTCCCCCCTCCCGTTTTTACCGTTTGGAACGCGAATATCGGGTGAAATACCTATAACATAGAAGATACATGTCGAAATACAAATAGACCACGGTCCACGAGCCCGGAAACCAAGATTTGGAGGAATAATTCTGTTTGTGCGTGAGTCAGAGGTGCCCGAAAGGCGCACGAGAAAATATCTAGAAGGGCCACGTATATCAACCTTAAAATCACATTTCTCGTTACAAATTATTCAGGTTTCGTTCTTGATCGTCTTGTTTAAAAATAGTTACATTACACCTTTATAAATGTTTGTATTTTAAATTTGAAAAAAATGCTATTATTTTTCAGTTTTCAGGAACGCGCGAATAATAAGATAAGGACTGTAGAGGCGGACTAGCAGTCTTGGCCGCCTTAGGTCATTTAGTAGTAGCCGCCCTTTTCTGCTGCAGCGTAAAAATGTAAAGTACCTACTTACGAAAACAACATTGCGTTCGATTCAACTTACACCCGCCAGAAAATATTTACTTCATTGTTCTGGAGTTTTGTTTATATTATTATTTTATTAGCCGCCATAGCGCCATTATTTACTGAGCTGCGATATAATATGGAACTTATTTGTTACGGACGCGGCCGCCCCTAATATCTGGCCACCCTAGGCTCGAGCCTAGTCGACATTATGAAAAGGCCACCTCTGACTGTAAAGCCGGCGCCAGATACAGCAACAATATTTAAACACTTATTTGAACACTTGTTTTAACACTTGTGAGACACGGGTATTTGGGTATTTGTTCAAAGTTTGATCACACATTTGTACTTTGCCATTCGGTGTTGGTTTTTCGAGCGCACATCAAAGCGTTCAAAGTTCAAATGTTTGCGTAGCTGCTACACTTGCGCAAAGTTCAGTTACTCGTAAATCACTAAGTAGAACGGTCACTTTGTTCTGTCGCAAGATGGACTGGAGCAACGAAAGTGTCCTTGAATTTATTGAGTTACTTGAAGAAGAACCATGTATATATGGAACCCAAAAAATAAAAATCATAAAAATAGAAATTTGGTCAATGATGCCTGGATCAGAATAAATAATAAATTGTCAGTTCCTTGCTCTATCGAGGAATTAAAAAAGAAAATCGTCGTCCATCTTGTTTGTTAATTTGAATACTATGCAGACACGTTTGCTATAAGCGTCTGCAAAGCATGCCTAGCTGGTGCCGCAAACATGTGTTCAAATGTGTGAGCAAAATCTTTGTTCAAATATTTGTCTGTGTTTGGCGTCCGGGCAAGGAGAGCGCATAACTACAGTACCTCAAAGGTGTGACTGAAACATTTTATGCGCCCTTGCTTTACTGTAAGTTTTAGCATTAATTAGTTCGATAGTGTATTGTTACTTACACTAAAGCATAATAATATACATAATAATAATATACTACTCTGAAGACTTTATGCGATATTGTGCGCGCCATCTATTAATCGAAAGACACACCAACTAACATTGATAAAACACTTACCTGCTAGTACTAGCGCATCCAACCGCTTGATGGAAACAAGTTGCAAATCGATTATTGTGCCCTCTGTGGTGTACAGTACAGCCGCTTTAGGAGCAGGTGATGGCTCATTCACCGCGTCTGGGTTTTTCATCGTGATGTGTATCACCTACCAACAGCAAACAAATCATTACATTATTAATCGCGGAAACTATAAAACATATACAATTTTACTACAAAAATTCGAAAAATGTTTACCAAAATAATTATAGAGAATTTTGACAAAATATTTTTGACTAATTAAATATTTTGCTGTAATACGTTATGCCAAGGTCTTGCCAAATTTATGATGTACCTTTTATAATTTACGGTTCTATTTGCTTAGTTCACTATTTAAGTAGTCGAACAGCACAGGAGATTTATTTGGTGACAAAATACATAATACACGTGGCACCTAATTATGTGTATAATGGTGAACCCGAATTTCCATAAAATAATTCAAAAGATAGGCACGAACTCGACGTTATTTCATAGCAGACACCACTATCTTCATTTTACCTCATCACGTTATTTTTTAGACAAACTTTTTGTTAATAATATGTGCGAGTATGGGTCGTAAGAAATTAAAGCAAGATCGACCATTTTTCGAGCATAGAAGCTGATAATTAGCCTCGTATATATCCCAATATTTACATCTGGAATTAGTCAGGGAAACCTTAACAACACGGTCGGTAGAGGAAAATGAAATAACCGTTCTTTGGTGAGGGAATAAAAAAAAGTGATATGCCCCATCTGTTCTCTCCAGGAGTCGACCTGTCTCTCCCTAATATACTTTCAGCACTGCATCTCTTTCCACTCTTTCAGAACAAATTAAAGAATAATACATATTGAACTCGTGATAGGATGGTGAAATTCTATTCAGGGTAAATGGATCAAATCATCAATGGATTGAAATCACTGCACCTGTAGTGACATATCATTGGTCCATTTTTATATCGAAAATGCACGAATAAATCTCTTTATCAAATGAAAACATCTAAATTGGAATCTTGTCAATTGCTATTATTAATAGTCAACACAATATTAATAAGACCTTGAGAACGTGTGTGGTAAGTGAAAAATAAGTTCCAGAATATATAGATTATAAGACGTGCAAATCATATTAGGATACGGTGCAACATAGGTAATACCACTGAATAGTGATTATACTAAATACTTATTAAATATCAGTTTGAATCGTACCACGCATGACAATGAACAAGAGACAGTCTGAGTCATGGTTCGGTTAGGTCTTTGTAGTAACAACAATCAGTTCGATAAAGTTGCAGGATGGTTGATGTAATGATCGGCGGTCAGTAATTTACAAGTACCTATTGCCGCCAGGGCGGTTTTCCAATGTCTTGTCCTAGTGAAGAACAATAAGGCAGCCGGAATATGAAGTATTCGGGGGAGTTTCTTTTTTAAGAAGATGGTAATTTTTCGTTTTATTTTAAAAAACAGTCATTTTTGATTACATGATATATGCTAATAGGTTTATGAATAGATGGTAATTACTTTTGTTATTCTGAAAGAAGACTTTAATTTGTCCATAAACGTTTAACGTTTGTATTGCGCAAGATATTGCCTTCATTGATTCGAAACATAGTCAAGTCCATGGAGTGTAATAACAATAATAAGAATATTTTTATTCATCCAGACTCAAAAGGCCATACTATATTCTCCATAGTCAAGTTAAACAGTCGCAAAGTCTGTCTGGAGTCAGTTGGACCCTTTAGGTTACTTTTCCGGTGTCAAATGAGTTGTTGTTTCTTTGGACTCTCGGATGCTGAGTTATGCAGAACATTATTACAGTGATGTCGATATGGTAAAGATTATTATCATATCACTTGGTCCTTAATAAAACGACCATTTATTGTAGAAGCCATCTTACATTATCCAACACCCACTGTTTACAATAAATTGTACAATATAGGTCTATAGCAGTTTTCCGACCTTTGTAACCTTCCTTTTGTATTTACAAACTAAATGGCGTTTCAATTCAACAGCCAATTAGACAACAAAACTAAATCGGGCATTGTTTCATTCTTTTGCGCACTTTCTACATTCAGTCAAATCTTTGGTTTGACTTTGTGTCAAGTTCACAATATTACGTACGTGATTATCAATTAGGAATATACGTACTCTTTTCCAATAAACTGGAAGAATCTGAACGTGTCATGCAAAATTAGTCAGAGGTGTTTTTTTTTCGTTCTTCCTACTATTTTACATAGTGGACCACGTGAATAGAACCCGCGTGTAACAGTTAATGATGTACTAACCTACATTGGAGTTGATATTAAAATATAGTTTCCTCTGCTTGTAAAGTGTTAACGATTTAAGCCGCTATTCTCAATTATCTACGCCCACCAGAATTTGAGAACATCGATGATTAAATCAAAATGACCTAAATTGTCATTCAGAAAGCAGAGTCATTTAAAATATATAACTTTATCTGAAGATGTATAATTTAAATATTTTTGTTCAAATTCTATCCCAAAAAATACATGTTTTTGTTATATTTTGTATTAGGTACATATTGTTTTTTTTTCCATGCATCTTAAACAATTTCGAACCAAGGAAAGTTCATTGAAAAAAAAAACGACTCTCTAGCTAATACAATAGTAACCAATCTCTCGTACATGAAAATTTTCTTAACAAAACAATTCATTTTTTATATTCTATCAAAAAACAGCGATATTATTTGTTTGTTGATCTACTAAAGGCCAACAATCTTAATTATGTGGTATTATATAATTACTTCTTTACTATTTTTGATATCATAAATCATAGAAATCAGCGGCCTTACAGTAACACATTACGTTGTAAATATATTTATTTAAAAAAGATTGAGAAGCGTTAATATCTTAGAAGACGAATAATCGTAAGTCAATGAATTTCAAACGGTATTCACTTTTCGTGCAGTCACACCCTAACCTCTTCCAATTACTTATCTACATTACACTACGTAATAAATTCCGACAAGCTTCTATATAAGTGCTGAATAACTATTGCGTAATATTCTATTACCAATGCAAATATTTATAACAAGCGAGAGTAACTGTCAACGGATATAGCATCTGTTTAAAAAAGTGCTTCTTTTATTAGTTTTCGAGAAATGTTGCTCGATCAGGGACGTTTTAGCCATGATTCCTAGCGGAGTCAGCGGTAGTGACGGGCGAATCAGATAATTCCCTCATCCCTGGACAGCTGGTAACACATTTTAGGCTGCGCGGGCATACCAGCAGGAAAGGTCCTTTACTTGACCTTCCAGTTTCCAGTCACATTGCATATACAGAGTGACGCGGGCGACTGTACCAAATTAATTAATACTAAATTAATTTAGGAATTAACAGTTGTACCTTGTACTTACTTCACTATTTATTTTTCTTAAAATTTAAACAAGACATGACAAAATAGTAGTTTATGTATCTAGTTTGTAACGCATTATTGTATGACGAGTTGTGATATTGTGTTAATAACGAACGTTTATCGTGTTTTAACAGTAACACGAGTCATTAAAGCATTACAATCGAGATACATACTACATTTTTTGCGCGCATCTCCTATAAAATAGCTGATTTGCACATCATAAGTATATTTGTAATATGTTTGACAGTTCACGTTCAGATGTGGACTATTCAGCGTCTAATTTGCTTCTCTGTCGCTCATATGGTTTTAAATGCCAACTGACAGAGATACAACCTCTGGATTGGTAAAATCGCATTTCTTTTGTTTTACCGTACAGTGTACGCACTAGAGCGAAGATCCATTTTTCTACCGCTATTATATACGGTCACGGAAAGCAGTTATTTTGTAGGGGGGTGTGCAAAAACACATTTAAACAGTCACGGTTCTGAGTATTGTTTCGTCGTTTTCTTTATCATAAATTTATCATTTTACTATTTATTTAATAGGTAGTGAAACATTTTTTTTTAATTTAATTAATAATTTTTAAATTTAAATTTAACAGTTGAGAACATTAGCAACTTAGCACTTTTTTGGAAAGTAGTATTCTATAGATCTATGATCACTTACGAAAGTTTACACTGAGTATTAATCAGGCTAATTTACAATTTAAGGGAGTAGCTTGACGCTATTTTTAAGGTGGACGTAGTCCCCACTGTCCCAGACCCGTCTTCCGCCACGATTGTTTGAAAATGAATGTATATTGTATGAGTTCCGAATTTCTATTTAAATCATGGAATTAAGAATTTTTTTTTAATTGTTAGTATTTTTTTAAGATTTAATTTATTATAATGTTAGCCTTGCTTGGTAACTAGAAGATTAATTAGAGTTGAACTGATGCCGACGCTAGTTGCAATTGAGCACCATCAACGTTAGTAGTAATAATAATTCCTTCCATATTTTTGACTTTTTCGAGCTATCGAATAATGGCAGGAGAAGGGTTTTGCTGGAACCTGTGTAATATCCAATGCCCGACGTTGACTATCAGAAATGTTTCATTCCTTTTTATTTTAAGTATATAATATAGAATAATCTAAAATGTTATTATACAAAACAAATTAATTATTGTTATTAATCTATTTTTATCAGCTCATTCCAATTATAGGTATGGGCGAATTATTTTTTATCGCAACTGGTAAATATTTACCACAGACATGATTCTGACTAAGTGCTATATAATTATCAAATAAAGTGACAAAAACACCCTCAATTAAATATTATCAACTGTTGTTATAATTGTAATGTCACAATGTACAAGGCGATAGCTATATTATTATTTCTTCTGTTACACTAGGAATTAAAAGGTGAGTTTATTTATATTTACGAGTGCTATTCCAGTGTCACTAAACAAAAAGTAGGTATCTATATTAATTGTATTTAGGCAACGTTCAAGTATATGTAAGCAAACTTTTGGTGATTTTACTATTTTAGACTATTCGGAAAGAAATATACTTGATGTAAATAGTGAAAGAATATTTCCAAGTCAGTTCGGTAGTTCCTGAGATTATCCAAGACAAACAAACACACCCACTTTTCCTCGATGTAATATCACCACCTGTCGCTCGCGACTTATTTCGCATTGAATTCGAAATACGGCCAAAGACACTATTTTCATCCGTTTATAAAATACGTCACGCTACAATCAACTTTTTTTTACCCCCTCCCCCCTATTGTCACACTGTGTCACACTTCCTGTGACCCCCCTGTAAATATTTCGTCACAAAAACTAAGACCCCCCCCCTGAATATAATAAATTTCAATGGATAGTACACAATTTTGAAAATTTAAAATATTTATTTAGTTTTTATAATAAAATTTGAATAAATTAATAAATATATTTATAAAATATTTTAATGAACAGCGAACGTCACGTTGCCGTAGACCCCACGTCCCCCCTTGTCACACTCAGCAAGACCCCCCCCCTTGTATGCGAACGTATTTTATGAATGGCCCCAGAGCACGCTTTAGTCACTTTAGTGTTAAAATTTTGAATGCAATACCTTTCAATTTAATAATTTATGAGATATGAACATTTTGTCAAAAAAGTCTACAACTCTTTTGGCCCCTTTAGACGGTGGTTTTCAAAAAGTCCCTCTTTGAGTATTTTTGTCACAAAAAGAAACTGCTGTCCAAATTTTAAATTTCTAGCTTCCACGAATTGAGTTGGGCATTGATGAGTCAGTTATAGAATTATAGATAATCATAAATGATTCCCATCACCAATCAGTTGTTTTATCAATTAGTTATTTTATTAAATTAATTATCAGTTTAATACAATTAATAGGGCTTGAAATGCAAATCTAGTAAACTAGAAGTAAATTAAGAGTGAAATAATGAGCGGCGACTTTCTATGAGAAATTCTATGATTGCAATTAAAATAGAAAATAAGCTCATAATAATAAATATAACTATCATATTAGAGAGTTTTTGTCTCACCTATAATAGGCTACAGAAAGTATAATAAAAAATGACTTCTTTTGGTAGGTACTTTGGAGTTATAGTTTTGAATGAATACCAAATAAGCAAGCAGTCAGAATAAACATTAAATTTCTCTTTCTTTCTCTGAATACGATTGTTAACAAGTTTCTAAAAAAATAATGTTTAATTTAACTAAATTAACACTCATGGTTTCTAGGAAAATATATATAAATCAGTAAACTTTGATGTTTTGCTTAATTTTTAACAAAAATAAATGCTAATTTTGAAATATTAATTTTTTAAACAAACAGAAAAATAAAATAATACCTAGGCAATAACAAATAATAAACTAATTAAATTGTGGCTAACAAAAAGAGATATCTCGTCTTTCACCATTTTCAATAATACACTCTCTCTATTGAGTAGACATCATGTACTGCTATGGTACCTTGTTTATTGCAATTGAGCACAACCATGTATGTAAGTAGACTATAGCCCACGTTGGGTACACTCACGTAAATAAGGATGTACCGACTGTACCTAAGGGCTAATGCGTAAAACTTCGTACTGCGTAGGTCGATGTCGCGCGCCGAAGACAGGGCTGCCAGATACCCTAGAGAAAAAATACCGGACACTACGCCCATTGTGAAAACGAGTAGGGTATATATATATATGATTATTTTAGGGAAAAAAGAAATGTTTTACCCATTCAAAGTACATCTAGAATTTCTAGGTGTATTTTGAATGAGTTGAAAAACATTCCTCTTTTATCAAAAATATTATTATCATTTCTAGGCTAGAAACATTGTTTTGAAGGAATAATTATTTGTTCTTATTTATATTTAATGAACATAAAGTACATACTAATATTTTTCAATAAAAAAAAATTAACACAACGATAAATAGACAAATCGTTACTCTTTGTAACAGAAATAAAAATAAAATTGGAAATCAGCTGGCAGACCGGACATTTTATAATCCAGTTCTGTTTTCATTTTTCACCTGGACAAGACACTCAAATATCGAACTGCCCGGGTGAAAACCTGACACTTGGCAACCCTGGACGTAGATGATTTGCCGCGCAATTTCGCAAATACCAGATGTCCGTCTTTACACCACCTGTTAATATTATCGTTATTGAAGCTTTACAAGTTACTCATAGCAGTCGTTTTCGAGTTCTTAATCTACTTCGATCGTATTAATAAGCTTTAGCTGGGGACTGGATCGACCAGTGAATTTCATTCAAAACCGCTGGAAAATTTTGAAGAAAATGTTTGTATTCTATTGTCCATTATTAGATTTAAAGTAAAATTTAAATTTTGCATTAACCATTCAAACATGAACCGAGTGTATTATTAAAATTTAGTTTAAATCCATATACTTACACAAACCTTACTATTGATATGATATGATATTTATTAAGTCAATCGAGACATACATCCATTTGACATGTCAGAATACAGAAATAAAATTTTATACTTATCTACAATATAAAAAAGAAAAATTCATTAGCTGTGTGAAAAACCCTTAATGAAAATATCTTCTGTAATATTTCCATAAATAAAATATATATAAAAAAATAACATAAAAATCCCAATAAAAATAATTAATTAAAATATAAAATTCAAATCGTATGGACACCCGTGTATTAATATAATATTCTCACTCTACTTTTAAAAACGTCTAGACTCTGTACAAACTATTGCTGTTTTTATTTCGCTTAAGCACGATAATTATTAATACAAAATGCTATGATATTATTTCAAAATAAATATTTAAAAAATCGTAGGGAGAAATAATTTGTTTCTAAATTAAGATAAACGCTAATATGATAGCTAACATTATTTGTTATGTTGAAAATAGACACAATGTATACTTTGTTGAACCAAAATATATATGTATACAAAAAATAAAATCATTACCAGGAGGTTTCTCAGACTAAAAACATACTTTTAGTTTTCTATGATTCTGGAATCCTAGACTATAGAAATTAAGTTTCCCAAATATACGCCTGAACAGCGGCAGTAAAATGACCCATTTCGTACTAGAGCGTAAATTAATAAAAATGAAATACTAAACAGTTCTACCACCATTGCAATGATAAAGTAGAAATGAAATTATGTGAAAAACAGCTATTTATATAGGAGGTACGTGCAAAAATATTATGGGTCAAGTGACAGTTAAACTCGCTGTCTCTCATTTTAACATATACATGCCTCACGTACTAGAAACATAATCTACTATAGTAAAAATCAAATCTACGGGTACACTAAATAACTTAGTTACCTAGTAACCACCTATTTGCTTAAAATACTGACTCTTTCGTTTATCTTAAACTAGTTGCCTAGTCCGGCTTCGCCCGGGTGTAAATGTAATATATAGGATATAAAAGATGAGAATCATTATCATAAAATTCTCAACTTGTATTGAATTTGCGCTTTTAATTGCGAATGTTCAAAAATCAAAACTGTCAAAGAAAAATCTGTTGATTCGATCGCCACCAAACTACACATAATCACTCGCTGGGCTAATCTAAAGATTGCCTGAAAATTTCATCAAATTCAGTCCAGCCGGTTTGGAGTTCATAGATAACATACATACATACATACATCGCTTTTTATGTATATATAGATAAATTAGATTTGTATTAGATAAATGTAAAAGTATGTATTAGAACAAAATAGTTCCTAGGCAATTAACTTATGTAGTATGCATGTAGTTTTGTTTTTTACCATACTTTATGTTTGATGATACCAAGACCGTAACACGTACTGTAGCGTTGAATTGTTTCCCATCCCTGACCAGTGTGAAGTAGGTTCTGCGTTCGTTTTCATTGCTGTCATGTCAGTTCAGAGTTCTGTGTTGGTGCATGCTGCTATAACTAAAGTAACATAACTTCCAAAGTACGTTTACAATAAGTGATCTATTAAACATCTTTAAACATATTAATATTGTTTACAAGTGCGGGATAATATAACAGTAAATAGATTCATAAAGAATATATCAATTAACAAGTATAGTGCCGGTTAGTTTTGTGGACAGCGCCGTTCGATTTAACAGGTACAGTAACACCAAACAACGCTCTTAAAGTATTGCGTATAACTGCTCGTTTGATATTTTTTTATTATTAAGTTAAACAAATATTATTGGGTATTTATTATTGTTATGGGATATTATACCAGTAATGTTAGGTTTTTATTTATTTGTTAAAAGGTTGTGCATAATTGGTAATAAACGCCGGATAATTGGTAACGGTCAAAATATTATAATTAGTTACAGTTGTATGTTACCGTTGGTTGTTTATCGTTCAAAAGCTTCAAAAGTACAATTGTGTGTCTTCTAAATAGTTGATTGTCTTTAATAAATCCAAGAATGTGTAACAGTACTTCTTGAATACCAAGTTATATTGTTTACTACCTGTGCTACTATTTGAAGAATTTAAACATTAGGAATATAAGATGTGCATATTATGTTTCAATAGTTTTGTCTCCACCCCATCTTATTATATGTACAAAAATAATTATAATAATAGTGAGCAATGTTCTCGGTACAATTGAAAAGGACGATGAAAACCGACAAAGTAACCTTGTATTTTTACTATTCCAACCACTAGTGGGGAATGGTAGTAATTTAGGTCAAAATTCACTTTCCCCGAATCCAAAAAAACATATTTTTGGAAAAGCTCTGTGCGTTTGTTAGTCTGTTATTCAAATGTCAATATTTATGAAGTTGGGATGGTCTTGTCGTCCAATTGACTGGAATTTTTAAACAATGAACAACAATAAAACTTCTACATGGTAGAAATATTTTTTTTCACGAAAACAAGAAAAGAAAACGTGGCCATTCGTTCGAAAAATGAAGATGGATGCTAAACTCAGCGTGTCTGGAACGAATCCCTAAACAATCAACTATTTTCTTACACACCAAACTAGTTCTTAAAAAAATTGCATCATCGGTGCATAATATATAAACTGGCGAAAACAATATTAAATATTGATTATTAGGAATTATTGACTTAACTGATTACCAAATGTAAATAAAAATGTATCACGCATTTTACCAGGCAAATCCGTCGTGTGTACATATTTTTTTTTAATAGTAAGTAGTACATCTTTTTAATTATCAGTGTTTTGAAGTCGGTTAAAGGTTTGAGATGTATCTATACTAACTATACATTTACTCGTGGAGACCTGCATTTATCAGATACAGTTAAATTTGCTCTCGGTGTAAATATTGTATAACTGTGTTTATCTTATTTTGGTATAGAAACAAATTTTGGAAAAATCTTTCCCTCGGGCCAAGTGCAAAGGCGGTGTGTTTACAGTAGTTAGAGGGAAACTGAAACCGAAAACCGCAAGTGTAAATTTCAAAAAATCGAAATAGAATATTGTTACGTTCAGATCTAACTAAAAGCATCGATCAAAATACAAAATTGGTAAACTTGATATGACACTCATGTAGATAACTTATTGTTAGTGGATTTGGAAAACCGACAACCTAACGGAAAGAAATTTCGGTTTTGGTATCTGGTATAGGTATACTAGCAGAGGTCCCCAAACTTTTTGTCTCGTAGACCACTTGTCATGTTTTTTCGGTTTTGGGTAGACCCCCTACTTAACTGATACTGATTTTTTGCACATTTATTAACTAGCTAAAGAGTAGACAAAGGCTACAATTTACTGCGGAAAGATACTTTTTTTTTATTATTTATTAGTGTATTTGCCATATGGCAACATACACTATTGGCATCGGTCGGATGGCGGGACCTAGGACTCTGACCAAAATTTCTCGACGTTTCATAACCTCCTAAACACTTTGGCACCATTTTTAAAAATGTTATGTGCGGGCAATAACTTTCGAAAGAGTTAATTGATTTTAACTAAATTTGGCCTGCATGTTAAAATCCACCACCGCATAAACCTTATTTAAAATGGGGCCAATCGGGCCATTTTAAGGGTAGTTTTTAGGGGTTGAAACATGTTTTTGGGCCCTAAAATACCGAAAAAATTCTCCGAATCGTTTCAAAATTGAAATTTAACCCTCTGGTAATAATAAAAAAGTGTCCCTAAACTTTTAATAAAATCGGCCCGACAGGACTGGACTTACAAATTTTATGAAAACACTAGTTTGCAGATAGTGAATTATTTACTGAAAGTTGTATATAATTTGGTATAAAGGTTCGATTGATAATAATATTGCAATTTAGAAAAAAAATGTTATTTTAAGGGGTGTATTAAGGAGTCAAATTTTTTATTTTGCCCAAAAACCAACTTAAGTTCGCATAATAAAGCCACACTGCCTGTATAAGCAAATACACTATATTGTCGGCAGGGTTTTGGCACTGCGACCCGGGTTTTTTATTTATTACCGCATAACATATTTCGCTTTCTTGTGTAAGCGAAGTTACATCACGGGCTCTACTTTCTTCAAGTTTTGATAATACATAGTCTAGAGTCTATAGAGTATAGGGTGTAAAAAGGTTGAAGAACCTTGGTCTAGTAGACTTTAAGTTCTAGTCGTACAGACTACAGACCATGTTTGTGAAAAAATAAGCATATAGTAAGTTGTTTCTCTTCTAGTGCGAAAATGAAAATTTTCTAGCTTGATCGCATGGTCACGTATCAGAGGTTTGTGGCCCGTATAATTACTACCTACCGGCTACCAATAAATTCACTACGACTACTTCATTTTTCTAATAACAAAATCAATAAACGCATAGTTAATATAATGATTTATGCAACAAAATACACACTCAGTAAAAACGCAATGTGTACATCGGAGGGGTGGAGACCTAAAACATCGTGTAGGTGTAGCCTGAAAAACTCACTGAGGCACTGTTATTTAAAGATGTTTTGACGAACTCTTCTCTTCACCCTCGTTTTTTTTTTATTCTAAAAATATTCCAACTCTTTTTTCTTCGTAGCAAGCAAATATATTCACGTAGCAGTTTTTCTTTTTTTTTAATTTAAATTTCAAAAAATCTAAATTAAGAAGCTATTTATAACTCGTTTTAAAAGAAACGCGAACACATTGTCAATTGAAATACACATTTAGAAATAACATAATAAATTAGATTGGATTGTACTGAATTGTTTTTCTAGGTTCTTTTAGTTCAGAAAATATGGAAAGTAATCTATGCTGATCCACTGACCAATTGTAACTGACAGTTGACAGTATCTTTTTAAAATTGTAACCAAGTCAATAGTGTCCATTTTACACGTGTACGTCATAACGTCACGATTGTTATTTGTAACAATTTTTATGCGCATATTTTCATACTATTTGAACACGAAAGTCAAATTAAATTTAAAATAATCTGCATTCCTTAATACATTTTTACAAATAGTATATCAGTAACAATACGATGAACTGTATTCAATTTTCAAAATCGCTATGTATCGAACTGAAAAATTATATTGAACTAGCGGCCCGGTCCGGCTTTGCACGGGTAGCACTAATTATCTATAGCCATAAAAGATGAGAATCAATCGCTTTTGTGAATGTTCAAAAATAGAAGAAAAATCAAAATTGACAAAAAACAAAAAAAATCTGTTGATCCGATCGCTACCAAACTTCACAGGATCACTCGTTGGGCTAATCATCAAAATCGCTCCAGCCGTTTTGGAGTCCATAGGGAACGTCGATTTTTATATATAAAAACATTTTCTAGTGGATCGAATTGTGAATCTAAACCATTCTCGAAACCACTTGAACACACTCAAAAAAAATCGTCAAAATCGATCCAGCCGTTTAGCAGGAGTTCGGTCACGTACACACGTTCAGGAAGAATTATATATATATTATATAGTATACTAGCGGCCCAGTTCGGCTTCGCCCGGGTGTAAATGCAATATATAGGATATAAAAGATGAGAATCATTATCATTAAATTCTCAACGTGTATTGAATTTGCGCGAATTCTACCACTTTTATTTGTGAATGTTCAAAAATCGAAGAAAAATCTTATTTCTCAAAAAGAAATTTAAAAAAAAACTTGGAACGTTTCGCGGGACACGCGTTTGGAACGAAGTCCCTTTCGTATTAGACGTTTTTCGTAACGTGCTTTATATAATCTAAAAACATCCGGTATAATCTAAAAACATCCGGTATAATCTCAAAACACCCGGTATAATCTAAAAACACCCGGTATAATTTAAAAACACCCGGTATAATATAAAAACACCCGGTATAATCTAAAAACACCCGGTATAAACTAAAAACCCCGGTATAATCTAAAAACATCCGGTATAATCTAAAAACACCCGGTATAATCTAAAAACACCTGGTATAATCTAAAAACACCCGATATAATCTAAAAACACCCGGTATAATCTAAAAACACCCGGTAAAATCAAAAACACCCGATAGAATCAAAAAACACCCGGTATAATCTAAAAACAACCGGTATAATCTAAAAACACCCGGTATAATCTAAAAACACCCGGTATAATCTAAAAACACCCGGTATAGTCTATAAACACCCGGTGTAATCTAAAAACACCCGGTATAGTCTATAAACACCCGGTATAATCTAAAAACACCCAATATTTTCTAGCAATAAATATAGCCTAATGTTACTCAGGGTGAATGTAGCTTTCTAATGGTGAAATAATTTTTTAAATCGGCACAGTAGTTTTTGAGTTTATTCGTACATACATACAAATCTTTCCTCTTTATAATATTAGTGTAGATAAAGATATCAGGAACGCTCTATAAACCACGCCGTGGTCCCATTTAGTCCACCTTTTATCCCTCTATCTCCATGTAGTTTGACGTGCCGTTTGCCAAGATTCCCATGCCAGTGGGGGAATGTATTTTTTTTCGATATTATTATCAACAGGCGGTTTTTCAATTACTGGTAAGGCAATAAAACACGTAAAAATAAATTGTAAACACATGTGTTGTGATGTACCGGCGCGTAATTTAAATGTATCTGCGACTGTTCCGATGTCGATCAACCTCTGTCGATATCAGACGCTCGAGAAATAAGGTCATAACTCATAAGCGTCTGCGAAAACGGATTAAAACTGTTCTACAGGTTGTTTTCCCGCTTTATCCCTAACATAATATCTAAACCGTAAAACTTTAATTGATGCGATAGATCTGGCTATGTGCTACCAAAATATCAAAACATGACGCCTGATGTAAGAACTATACGGTTTTTGATTATTTGAGCATTTATCAGACCCATATAGATAGTCCTTACGTAGGTATATTAAAAAAAAACCATTCGACACCACTAATAATTAATTGAAAACGACGCGTCAATTTGTTGTTTTTTTAGTAGTCGTTGCTGCAGTCAATATTCAAGATTCAGTTCAACCATGCCCATGATCCACGGAATATAAGTGAAAGTAATTTGTAGAAGCTGCGTTACCATGAAAAGTGATTATTTTTTATATTCACTCAAATAGCTACTTATTGTGTGGATTTGTGAAGTGCAAAAACTGAGCTTATCACTCCTTTAAATAAAAAACTGATTAAAAACGTAACCTTGAAATTGTGTAACAATTAAAAATTCTATTAAAACGATTAATTTTGTTATCAAAAAGGTTTTGTAAACTAAATACATAATCAAATACAACGCATAGGTTATAGGTACCTAATTTAGATTTTAGTTAAAGTAACTGCGCAAGATGGATTTAAATTTTGCAATGCTTTTCTTATGCTGCAATGAATAGTCATAGTCTAAGGGCGTTGTCATCAAAAATTCTCTAACAGTGTTTTGCAACGAAACATATAAATTTCTCTGGAATTTAGAGTTACTTGGAAAATGTTAGTTTTCTTACATTACTTGTGAAGGGAAATTATATAAATTTTAATAAACAATAATTATAATATTTCTATATACATACGGTTACTAGAGTTACATTGAAATTAAGTTTATATATATTGTATATACCAAGAACGATGTAAAATGTCCTAATCTTCTTGATGGTTTTTGGGCGTGTAGGCCGTGGCTCTTTGGCATTTCTACCTGGCGTTTCGTCGACAACTGCGGTGGACATTATCAAGTGCCCTAAGCGAAAATAATAATAATAATGCGTTTATTGTCGATAATATCAATGAACCACGGCCTACAAGCACAAAAACCAAGAAGATTTTGAACAACGCTGGCCGTAAAAGCCTACCCACTTGGATGTGAAATTTAATATGTATGTATATACATTATACATGGTAATAAATCGCGGGTAATTGATTATAAATTTGAGTGAACGAGCGAAGCTGGACGGGGCATCTAGTGTACTACAAAAAAATAAAAGTCATTCACTAATAAAAATTTATCTAAATCGCATGGATATATTTAACGTAAATACCTTTTCAATGTATATTTGAATTTTGAAACTCTTTATGGGTGCATAACTTAAAACTTGCATCTAGAAAGATTGTTGTAAATATATGTTTATAATGATGAATCCATACTAATATTATAAAGCTGAAGAGTTTGTTTGTTTTGTTGAACGCGCTAGTCTCAGAAACTACTGGTTCGAATTGAAAAATTATTTTTGTGTTGGATAGTCCATTTATCGAGGAAGGCTATAGGCTACAGTAGCTGATACCCGCGGCTTCGTTTGCGTTGTTTATTATATTAAACGCAAAGTCGCGGGTATCAGCTATTATTCTATAAGAAAGATCACTGCAGCATAATATGTGTTAATCCGGGCGAAGCCGAACCGGGCTGTTAGTTGCTTAATAACGAGGGAGTTTTTTTGAGACAAAACGAACCTATATTAAATTACAAAGTGGTATTATTAATTTAAAAAAAACTGACACCACCCTGTGAGACGACGATAGTAAAATTCATAATGCAACGGTGCAAAAGTGCTCGACAGTAACTCTTCAGATCACAAGCAATATTGATGACGTAGGCACTATGAAGTTTTATTTGAACTATTAGATTATTATCATGCTGAACAATCTTTTCGCCTTACTAGCGGCCCAGTCCGGCTTCACCCGGATTTGTAGACGCCTATTAAAGATAACGGGTTTAATTGGATAAGGACTAATACTATGTCGGTGAAAATAGCTTCGCAAGTCTTGCCAAGCAAGTAAATCATAACTATTTTGTTGCGAGTAATTTTTAAATATGTGATATCTTCTAAGATATTCATTTCAAGGATAGAATGTGAAGGTTAATTTTAGATCTAAATTAAAGGACTAAGATTATAACTAACATATTTTATGAGATAGGAATTTATAGCATGTCAAAATAGCTTCGCAAATGATTATTTTTGATCGAATTTTTGAAAGGTAAAAATGGTTACGGTGAGCCATCCTTAGAAAATAAATAATATGCTATGGCAGACTTCTCTGAAGGCCTTTTTAAGACCTACAATTCTGTAGTACATTATTTTGATATATCTTCTTTTATAGTTTAGTCATGTAGTTTAGTCATGTAAACGCCCTAAAAGCGTCTTTTTACGACTTGATAACAAAATATTGAGATGTCTCTTACTATCTTTAAAATTAATATGAATGTATATTATAGGTATTAGCTTCGGGAAGAAATTTTGTAAATGATGGTGAAAACCGTGTCCATGGTATAGTTTATAGAATAACTAAGCGAACAAACAGAACCGCATATCGACTTTGATTTATAGATACTATTTAGAGAAGAGGTGCTAGCCCCTTCTCTCTCGACTAAAACTTTATAATGCGCTCCCGATCGTTTTTTTACCCCAGGATCCTAATTAATAATTGTCTCCTCAAATTGGAGTGTTACCGGCTAAATTAAAAAAAATTCCTTGATAAACACTGAAGAATTTTTTCTGCTGAACACCTTCCGAAAAATTCTGAAAAAAGTTGTTTCGTAATCTATTTGTAATGTAGATTCCAATGTAGAACGACCTCATTTTCAGTTCAGCAAACACAACGAATTTTGTATTTATTTTCTACTGACGTGACGTAGTAAAATAACACAACATGTTATGTTGTTTATTTTTTTTATTCGTACGTCAGGAGACATCTATATACCTACATAATTTTTTGGCTCAAAACAATATTTGACGAAGGTCAAGAACTGCAAGTTGTTATTGGGTATTCAGCTTGTAAGTGTATTTAGAACTGCATGTCGGTGTTGAATAAAAAAACAACCACATTAAAAAACAAACTGCGATCTTAATTCCTCACTGGTCGCTCGATCGTCATGTGAAGCACTTGATAGCCCTCCATTAATAATTATGAATACTGCACTGATATCATCCACAATGATTATTCGTTTAGGCGTTACTGATTAATTAGTTTCATGATAAGCTGCTTTCATTCATACACCAAATTAATTGAAACAGAGGTGTAAAATTTTCGATTGTATTTCATTATTCATTGCAAAATCATTTTGCCATGCTGTTTTGTATATAAAAATATGTATAGGTAGTTAAATAAAAAATATTATTTTTTTATGATCGTAGTTATATGTGGGTTTGCTTTGATTTGTATTGTAGATTAATTATTGACTGCATGTATTAGTAATTATTGAAGTAGATATTTGCAAATTGAATCTTTAAATTCGGATAACAAAAAATAAAGTAGATGTTTAATTTTATAATATACAAATACATTTTACTTTTTGCGCGTGGTTTTCTTACAAAGTAGCCGGATAATATCTATGTATCTAAAACGTAATATATAGGTGTTACGAGTTGCGACATGGAAAAACAAGGGTCAGGGAGTTTTAACAGTCACACGAATCATACGATACAAGCTACATTTTGCACATACTAACGAACCATCTAGATTCTAGAAATAGCTAGTTTTTATATAATTTCCAGTTTTCAATATTTTTGACAATTCCAACTTATCTATTTTTGGTTGCTTATGAAAATTACGCCTTTTATCGATCGTCATATATTTTTAATGGTAACTGATCGGTAGTTTATAGAAATTACTGTTGAAGTGGCTAGATCACATCTTTATTTTATGCACTAGTGCAAATGGGTCATTTCAAAAAGTAGATATTTTATAGGAGAGTGTTACAAAAATAATCATTCAATCGTATTTTATAAAATTGGCTCAAAATAATGCCTACTAATTGCCCATTTCCAAGAGCTCACGTAAATATCGATTTTGAGAGCCGTATCTAATAAGTCGATCGTATAGTTGGATACCAGTGAACTAAATTTTATGAAAATTGGTACATTTGTTCTGCAATGATGTTGTTGCAAACAGACACACCTAGATGTACAAAAAAATAAAATAAAATAGAAATATTTACTTTTTTTCTTTTTTGTCCTTGGTAATGATTTGTCGGGAAAATCCCGACAAATAATTTTTATATTAATTACCAAGGACAAAAAAGAAAAAAAAGTTAATATTTCACAACCAGGGGGTTTATTTAATATGATAAGAAACACACATGGACAAATAAATGTTTACTTAAAAAGTCCTTTTTCCCGACAAATCATTAGTGTATTTGCCATATGGCAACATACACTATTGGCGTCGGTCGGATGGCGGGACCTAGAGGTCGGACCAAAATTTCTCGACGTTTCATAACCTCCTAAACACTTTGGCACCATTTTTAAAAATGTTTATATACAGGGTGTCCCATAAGTCGACGTCCAAACTAAGTGAGGTGATGGGGGAGGTCATTTCCTATCAAAATAACCATAAATGTGATTATCCAATTGTTTACGGTTCGAAAGTTATTTCAATTTTTGTATTTTTCTCTGAAATCGCGTAGTGCTTATACTAAAAAATTAATTTAAAATAATCTATGAGTTGTTTGGTTGATTTTTTTTTTTAATAGGATCCTGAAGGGTCTGCCTTTCCAAAAAAAATAATTTTCATGAGCTCTGTTATCATCTGTCAAATAAAAAAAATGGTTTTGTAAACACTTTTCGGTGGCAAGAAAAATATATTTGATTTTAAATTCACGTTGACAGAAAAAAAGTGTTATAAAAAAAATTGACCAATTATCAGAAAAACTTGTCCATTTAATAGAGATTCTAACGCGGTATAGTACAACTCGTTATTCATGACAGTTTTTTTTATAACAATTTTTTTACATGCAAGTCGTGTTTGTTAAAAAATACATTTTCGAAAATTTCAAAATCTAAGTTGGCTAGTCTAACACAAATGAACCAAATTTTATTTAAAGTTACAACAAATGTTCGAAATTAGTCGAAACGCCCGTTCGTTATTTTGTATTGTATTGGTCGCAATTCTTATTTTTTGCCGCAACTGATGTTCGTTTTGGTTTTCTGTCGCGTAGACCAGTTCTTTGAAGTAACCCCATAAAAAGAAGTCTAGGGGGTTTAGGTCAGGTGACCGCGGTGGCCACTGGATGGTTCCTTCCCTTCCAATCCAGCGATTTGTGTATTCGGTGTTGAGGTATCGTCTCACTACTAGAGCATAGTGACAAGGAGCCCCATCGAGCTGCAACCACATGTTTCGGCGTGTTTCTAGCGACACGTGTTCCAGTAAGCCGCCCAAATCATTTTGCAAAAAATAAAGATATGCATCGCCCCCGATCCTTCTGGGTAGCTCAAGGGGCCCAATCATTATGCAAAAAATAAAGATATTCATCGCCCCCGATCCTTCTGGGTAGCTCAAGGGGCCCAATCATTTTACCTTCAACAATTCCCGCCCACATGTTGACCCCAAACTGATGTTGAAAATGGTCGTTTCTTATAGCTCTAGAGTTTACATAATCATAAGAGTGAAAATTATGGATGTTGAATACTCCCGTCCTTCGAAAGCTCGATTCGTCACCCCACAAAATGTTATTAAAAAACTGAGGATCTTCCCTGTTCCGACGTAGAATTTCTCGGCAAAATTGCACCCTTTTGTTATAATCAGCGGGTAAAAGTGCTTGCACACGTTGCACATGGTATGGATGTAACTGATCCCTTTTTAAAATACGGTGCACTGTGGACCTCGAAACTCCCGAACGTCTTGACAAACGACGAACACTTGTAGATGGGTCCTCTGTCACCATTCCAATTATTTCATCTTCGTCGATGCCATGTCTAGGTCTTCCAGCTCTTTGCTCATTCCCAGGGATTTCACCTTCTATGTACCGCCGATGTATACTTTGGAACACCCTGTGGTCAGGATAGTGTTCTTGGTTGGGATATCGTGCCCGATATTCTCTTGCAGCAGCCCGAGCATTCTCGTCACAAAACCCATAGACATAGTGCATTTTTGCATACTCCCGATGGGAATAAATAACCATTTTGATGCGTCCAACTTGAAAAGAGTCCAAATCACAAACAGGATCGAAGTTCAAATTACCAAGCGCAGGTCCAAATAACAAAGTACAAAATGAAAAGTCAAGTCGGAGGTTTACTAGTAATAAAACGAATAGCGAGCATACATTAGAAGTAGTGAATGAAAGAGGAACGGATTAATTTGTTTAAGTCGTTCCAGCCAACTTAGATTTTGAAATTTTCGAAAATGTATTTTTTAACAAACACGACTTGCATGTAAAAAAATTGTTATAAAAAAAACTGTCATGAATAACGAGTTGTACTATACCGCGTTAGAATCTCTATTAAATGGACAAGTTTTTCTGATAATTGGTCAATTTTTTTTATAACACTTTTTTTCTGTCAACGTGAATTTAAAATCAAATATATTTTTCTTGCCACCGAAAAGTGTTTACAAAACCATTTTTTTTATTTGACAGATGATAACAGAGCTCATGAAAATTATTTTTTTTGGAAAGGCAGACCCTTCAGGATCCTATTAAAAAAAAAATCAACCAAACAACTCATAGATTATTTTAAATTAATTTTTTAGTACACAGCCTTATTCAATAACTTTTAGGAACTTTTCTCCATTAATTTCAACGTTTGCTAAACCTAATTCTTCTTCACAGTGTTGAATGTTACCTTTTTTCTTTGAAAATGAACCGTATATTTTTAAATTTCTATTTAAGTTCCTAAAAGTTATTGAATAAGGCTGTCGCCTTTCTGGATAAAGGTTCAAGTATTGTGCTTGAGCCCACGTGGTATTTTTGTTACGCTGAATGTATGCGCAAAAATAGCCTGTTTCTCCAAATTTGAGAATGCTTGAGCCATCTTAGAGAGTAAATCAAACAAAATGAATTAGCAAAACTGTAGCGATCGCTCAACAGATTGTTAACCTGTCGATATGTATTTGTTTCAACAAATTTCGTTTTACACGGCACACTTTGATAACGCCAAAAAGTTATTTTTGTCAGTTTTGTAGCTTCTGATTGGTTTAGATATAGGATATGCTATGTCAAATTATTCAGAAAAATAAGTAGAATTCGAATATCTGAAAATCAAAAATGCCGTCCATAAGAAAAACCAAAGTTAATGTCAATATCTCATTATGTAGTGGAAATAAAAAAATTAAACCTACGCCACTGAAAAGACCTTAAAAAGTTATCAAAAAATGGTTAATGAAATTTTCAAATATCTTCATAAATAAAAAAGTTATGGCCAGTTTTCATAAAAGGCAATTTTCACTATTTTCTGAATAAATTCATAGGGTGTCAAAATTCAATTGTTTTTTCGACGGGATGTTAATGAGCCCAATTTTCTGCACTACTTTGCCCATTTAACCGACTTTCTATCTCCACTAATAACAAAGTTACCCATGTTAGCCAACGTTCGGTGAGACACCCTGTATATATATTTATATATATGTGTGCGCTGTAACTTTCGAAAGAGTTAATTGATTTTAACGAAATTTTGCCCACATGTTGGAATCTACCACCGCAAGAACCTTATTTAAAATGGGCCCAATCGGACCATTCTAAGGGTAGTTTTTAGGGGTTGAAAAAAGTGTTTGGGCCCTAAAATACCGAAAAAATTCTCCGAACCGATTCAAAATTGAAATTTAATCCTCTGGTCGTAATTAAAAAGTGTCCTTAAAATTTTAATAAAATCGGCCCGACAGGACCGGATTTACAAATTTTCTGAAAACACTAGTTTGCAGATATGGAGTTGTTATTTACTGAAAGGTGTTTTTAATTTGGTGTAGATGTTCGATCGACAATGATATTGCAATTAAGAAAAAAATGTTATTTTAAGGGGTGTATTAAGGAGTCAAATTTTTTATTTTGCCTAAAAAACAATTTAAGTTCGCATAATAAAGTTACACTGCCTGTATCAGCAAATACACTATATTGTCGGCAGGGTTTTGGCACTGCGACCCGGGGTTTTTTTTTTATTTAAAATAGAAATACATTTTGTGCAGCGTCCCTTAAGTATATTTTTACTGTTTATTATTAACGTTTATTATCTGCGATAATCAAAACTTGCTAACTAAAATAATCTGCACATAATATTGAAATATTTACTAGTAAGTGCTTAATATTAATAGATCCCGTACAAGAATGATATTTCTAATACCAATGGCTGCATGTATACAAAAAAGTAAAAAACGCATAGAACCAGAACGTAATTAATATTACTAAATTTGATTTTTTATTTGAATGCAAACCGTGTGATCATTAGTGTATTTGCCATATGGCAACATACACTATTGGCGTTGGTCGGATGGCGGGACCTAGGGGTCGGACCAAAATTTCTCGACGTTTCATAACCTCCTAAACACTTTGGCACCATTTTTAAAAATGTATATATATATATATATATATATATATATCCATCACCGCACGAAACCTATTTAAAATGGGCCCAATCGGGTCATTTTAAGGGTAGTTTTTAGGGGTTGAAAAAAGTTTTTGGGCCCAAAAATACCGAAAAAATTCTCAGAACCGTTTCAAAATTGAAATTTAACCCTTTAGTAGCAATTAAAAAGTGCTCCTAAAATTATAAGCAAATCGGCCCGACAGGACCGGACTTACAAATTTTATGAAAACACTAGTTTGCGTATACGAATTTACTTACTGAAGGTCGTATTTAATTTGCTGCAGATGTTGGATTGATAACAATATTTCAACTAATAAAATTATTATTGTAAGGGGTTCATTTCTTTTTATTTTGTCCAAAAACAAACTTAATTTCATTTAATAAAGCCACAATACCTGTATTAGCAAATACACTATATTGTCGACAGGGTTTTGGCACTGCGACCCGGGTTTTTTTGTATGACATCAAATTCGGGTACCCTTTTACATTAACATTCAAATGTTTCAAATTTGCGTAAACTATAGATTCGAATATTTTTAAAATAGCCGTTAATCGGTTCTCATCATTATAATTCCAACTATGTACTACTCACGTGGGCAGGTGCTCACTATATTAACATACAAACCATTGAGTTGTAGGAAAGTTGTTAATTAAATATGCGTTAAAATTGTATGCTTGGCATTTGTTTCATTTCATTCAATGTGAAAGCACATGGTTATGAATGACTCTGGTATATAGTTAATCACATAGTCAACAAACCTAGTAGTGGTGGCGGTGGTTTAGTCGCTGGACTGCTAATTTCCGAGGGATGTTTTGATTTTCACAAGACAATCATTTTAAGTCGATAACATTTTTACCGGGTAAGTATAAAAAAAGTGTTTATTTTGCACAAATATTATTGTTTTCACACTAAAACACAATCACCATAGCGCACTTAAAATTTGAAGAGATCAGTGAGATCGGATCGCGTGGCCCGTTGCACGTGTTAAACAAGCGAATTTCGGTGTCATCGTTCAATTGTTTGAATCGCGTCAACAATAACAATGGAACGCTGATGGGAGTTGGGTTACTCCGGTATGTCCGCGGTCCATGTCTCTTCTGCTGGTTGTTAGGCTTTCAGGTGACTACACTTGCAATGAAAGAACTCTGAGTGAACGATACTTGATACGTTACAGGTACGGTTCAGAACTTACTGATAAAAAATGAAATCATAATAAGCCAGAATCGCGCACCAAAATTTCTTTATAATCTGCAGGCGAGAAAATTGATTTTCTTTATTAAGTCTAATCAAACCATTTAACAGATAGATCTAGAATATAACGAATCTACCAATCGACGCTTTTATTTCGCATTCTGCGACTATGTGTACTATTTATTTTCGACAATCGCTAATTCATAATACATCAGTTGTATAATTCAGTTAATAGTATCCCGTCTTACGATGTTGGTAACTGCATCTAATGATCTCCAGGTGGTTTAATCGCAAAATCGTGCTATAAAAAGTAACATAACGTGTGTGCCAACCTTAGGCAACTTTTTGTGTCGTTAGAAAACGGGAAAAATTGCAGTGCTACATCATCTCTGATAAAAATAAGCTCCAAGCTCATTTTGTATTTACTACTTTTATTAAGATCTTTTGTGATGAGTGACCCAAAATGAATGATATGTATCGAGGAAATGTCATCAGAAATACTTTCCCATTTAGCATAGATATACCGCGACGGGAATTAAATTCCACCCCTTTGTCATGTAGACGGAGAAAAGAAAAAATATGGAAACGATTTGGTTCATATCTTTAAATATGTGATTGTTATTTTCTGAATTACTTGAAAAAGGCGTAACTTATGTAGTTAAAAAAATGTGAGCCGTCGTGAAATGCCTGGCAGAAGTATAGTTCCCGAGATACATTATTTACGTTTTAGTGGAGCAAATTAAAAATTTTCAGCGCAAAAACACCCTCACGCAGACAAAATTCTCAGTACTATTGATAGAAAGGGACCGAGTGATTCGATCCCCTGACAATTGGTTTGCTGGAATTGGTTGAGTGGCTCGTGAGATAGTAGTATACCGAAAGTACATTTGAAACATAACGGTCGATGTTCGTGAAGCGTGCGAGTAAGACATTACGTGCCTATGAATTCCATGTTAAAATTCACCTGCAGCGACACAGTCGCATTTCACGACAATCATTTGACATCCCCTTGAAATCAAATCTGCTGGCGTCGTGCTCATGAGTTTTGATAAAATAAATTTTAAGGTTATAAATGACAAATATGTGGTGAGTGTGTGTCAGATTTTAAGTGATTAAGTTGATACAGAGAGGTTCTAGAACATGCAGTAAAGTGACTGCATACCGAGATCACTTGGCTGGCTCAGCTGAGCAATGCCGAACTGCCAGAGGCGATGCTGAATGTTTGATTGTGGCTACGTAACTGTACCTCGGAAGGTGTATTCACATCATCGCGGTGTCGTAATGTATCAACGGCCCTAAATAATACCTGCACAGTTCAGGTGTGGTTCTATACTGTGATAACACTGATAACTGATAATAATCAGGTTTGCCAGATATCCTAGAAAAAAGTACCGAACACCACGATCATTGTGAAAACGAGTATGTATGTATTATTTTAGGGAAAAGAAGAATAATTTTCTACTCATACAAAATACACAACGAAATATTGTTTTGATGGAATAATAGTTTGTCTTTATTTATTTTTAATGAACATAAAGTACCTATACTGACCTTTTTCAATTAAAAAAAGTAACGTCAAGCGCGAGCCGGCTCACGTGGAGAATATTCTGTTTTCCGTGAGACCTTTAAAACATAGGATTTTCGTTTAGGTTTTCCTGTAAACTACGAGCGGTTATATTCTCTATTTTTTTCAAAATTTTAGGTTCAGTAGTTTCGAAGATGGGGAAATGCTCGAGTTTCATATTTTATTTGATATTTTTTAAACTATGCATTTTAAAATTGTAAAAAAATATGTTTGTACTTCTCATAACGAGGTCTTTTATTTGATACGTTGTATTATGCACTAAAAACATTTTTTTTTATTTTCTAATCGCTCTCCAAAATTAGTCCCTAAAATCGGAATTCTGGTATTTATGCATGTCCGCGATTGGGTAATCTAACTACATATATACCAAATTTCAACTTTTTTGTCCAGTAAATTCTGAGAAAATAAGTTGTGACAGATGGATAGACAAGCAGACACGAGAATGATCCTGTATTCGTTTTTGGATTTTTATCTGCTGTCAAGTTCTAGGTTAATATAGGTTCATATATTGTTATATATTAAAAAAGACGTTTATCGGAGCATATATGACCGAAGTGAAACTTCTTATGTATGCATAATATAAATATCAATTAAGGCGTCGTGCGAAGTCTGAAGTTGAATAACTTCCACCACAGTATAGAGCACTAACCTGATACAGTAATTTGAGATAGTATCTACCTTTGATGTCTTGTCACTCATTTTTGTTTTTTTTTGCAAACACAACCACGTACATTGTTAACTTCGAGAGTTATTGAATGGCTATAAATTTAGAGAACAGAGTCTGATTTGGTGCATTTTTTTAAACATGTTTGTTTTTAGTGTATTTGCCATATGGCAACATACACTATTGGCGTCGGTCGGATGGCGGGACCTAGGGATCGGACCAAAATTTCTCGACGTTTCATAACCTCCTAAACACTGGCACCATTTTTAAAAATGTTTATATATATATGTATATATATATTTATATATATATATATGTATATATATATATATATATATATATATATATGTGTACGCGCGATAACTTTCGAAAGAGTTAATTGATTTCAACGAAATTTGGGCCACGTGTTGAAATCCATCACCGCAAGAAGCCTATTTAAAATGGGCCTAATCGGGCTATTTTAAGGGTAGTTTTTAGGGGTTGAAAACTGTTTTTGGGCCCCAAAATACCGAAAAAATTCTCCGAATCGTTTCAAAATTGAAATTTAACCCTTTGGTAGTGATCAAAAGTGTCCCCACAATTTTAATAAAATCGGCCCGACAGGACCGGATTTACAAATTTTATGAAAACACTAGTTTACAGATAGTGACTTATTTATTGAAGGGTGTATTTAATTCGGTGTAGACGTTAGATTGATAATAATATTACAATTAAGAAAAAAATGTTATTTTAAGGGGTGTATTAAGGGGTTAAATTTTTTATTTTGCCCAAAAACAAACTTAATTCACATAATAAAAGTATAAAACCACACGGCCTTATACAAGCAAATACACTATATTGTCGGCAGGGTTTTGGCACTGCGACCCGGGTTTTTTTCTTTGTAATGAAGACGCCCAAGCTTAGGTATATCGTTGGACTTTGGTTTATCTAAGACGGCCATTGTACCAGTCCATAGACACAAGAATGGCCTGAAGTATAGACAAAACATACGACTATCGTCTTTCTCGGTCCTGCGTCCAGAAAAGTTACACGCAATATTTTAAACATAAATTAATATTTGCGTGTTGAATTGTTCGTTTTTTTTTAATTAATTCATGACAGGCGACAAAGGCGCGCATCATGGATGAAAATTACAGAGATGGGTAGCATAGTGAAAATATTACATGGTGTGCTCATCAAGCAGGTTTCTCTGTCTAAAGATCGTTTCTCACTTGCACATCGCTGTAAAATAATATAAACTCATAAAGATTCCTAGAAAACATGAAAATTTTTAACTTTTGGCGGTTACCATGGTGACGAAGTCAACTTGAAATCAAGACGAGACAGTTTAATGATTACAACATTGACGTAATATAATTAACTAAATGGAACTTGTGTCAATTTAATAGTTTTGTTATAAAGGTAAAGTAAAATAAGATATACCTATACTAAATAATAATTACATGTAAAACATACAAATAAAACGATTAAATTATTTTATTTTCACTTTGCGAATTGAAACAGATAGAGCTGGGACAAAGACAAGTAGTGTGAAACCACGCGTGAAATGATTTTTTGTTTTCGAGTTGTCAGCCTTGGATTATTATTTGCAGTTTGAACGATTTTTAGAGTGAGAAATCTGCCTAATGAGCACACCATGTTAATTTCCGCCATAGTTTCTACCGAACATTTTGTGTTGAAGGGTTACAAAAGCAGCTGAAATTTGAGGAGGTACTTTGACTAAAAACATTAATTTCAATATAAATAATAATAAAAAGAGGGTCAAAACATGCAAAAAACGTTAAATTAATTACCTAAACGTATGTTTATAATAAACGTAATGAACCTATTTTAATTGCAGACTACAATGGATGCTTGGCATAATTTTTCTGATCAATCCGGGGACAAGTCATCTACGACTTACACCGTAGAGAAGTAAGTTAAAATTTAGCTAATACCGTAAAAAATAATAAGACAAATATTACAATAGGTGAGCTCTTTATAGAACTGCAAAATGACTAAACTTGAAATCTAATTATGACACATTTATTGTCAGACTGCGTGCACTTCGATTTATGCAGATGTTCAAAGACGTTTCCAGTGTGTCGTCCTACCATAATTTGCAATGCAGTGGAAAGTGGAAACGCATCATGAAATAATCTGACATTAAAATTTCGTCCTAAAATCACGATATTTCAGTCTCGTCGTCGATATCCACGTTTAGAAACTGGCAAAACTTTAACGAATATTAAAATTCCGAAACTGTTAATTTACAACGTTCTAAATAAGTTAAGAAGAAATTGCACCATAAGTTGTTAGAAAATAGTTCATAAATTTCTAATAAGGTATTTTGTAATTGTTTAGACACCAATCACATTTGGCAACATCAAAAGATAACCAACCGGAAACCAATGAAGAGTCGTCAATCGAAATCACTACAATGAACACGTAAGTTATTATACGTCGTAGCACGTTACGAATTATTTTCATCTTACTTAATGGGATTATAAAAATATAAAAAGATTTTTAAAGTGTGTAGGCTTTCACGGCCGGCGTTGTTCCAAATCTTCTTGATTTCGGGGCTTGTATAACTGCGGTAGACATTATGTCTGCCAGAGTTGTAGATGAAAACCCGAAAACCGAGAAGATTTCGGCTAATTTTTTTTTTTTAATGCAACATACTTTTTTTTCATTTCTATTAAAGTGCATTCTTCTAAATATCATGTTGCATTTGTATTTAGATAATTTTTGAATATTAAATGCAGATCACATTGCTCAATCCGATTTGTATTGGTTAAATATTGGGATGAATATTATGATGAAAACTAACTGATAATTGACTTTTTTTCTTTTGTGTCCTTGGTAATTAATATAAAATTGATTTGTTGGGAAAAAGGACTTTTTAAGTAAACACTTATTTGTTATTTATAGCGACGTTTCGTTCCTTGCTTGGAACTTTTAAAGCTTGAAAAAGTTCCAAGCGAGGCACGAAACGTCACTATAAATAACAAATAAGTGTTTACTTAAAAAGTCCTTTTTCCCGACAAATCAATTTTATACTAACTGTTAATTTTACACCACATAAATTTTGTTTTTATTTGTTAAAGGTAGTTAATAAGTCCTTGGATGAATGTTTCTCGTAGAATACAAGATCATACAGCGCGTGAAGAATTAATTTTGTAGTGTATGCATTGTTGTTAATCAATGAAGTTAGTTTTTCTTGAAGATCAGTTTAAATAAATTTTAAATAGTATACAAAAGTCTTTCCCGATCCAGTTATAAATTTATTTATGTTTTACTGTTTGGACATCACAACATTTCAGTTTTATTTTATTACTATTCAGTATATTGTATTGTTATTAATGTTACGCTATTTATTTTTGTTTAGAGATAATGGTGTCAGTGAAGTGACACATTCAATTCAGAAGAATAGCAAGATTCTCTCTGATGCAGAACTTTCCAATCGTAGTGACACTGCTCGAAGCACAGCCGCTTCTTACAAAGATAGAAATAACCATTCGAATATCTTTGGTGCTCCTATGGTCGAACCGCCGTATGGTCGAAAACATGCTTCGAACACTTCAACAACACCACCACCACCGACAGGTATAGTTCCTGACTCAGTTGTATTTGTAATCTATGTTTGTCGCATATCGCAAATTATTGAAGGGTGGTTCAATTTTGCTGTTGATTTTGCTTCTTTGAAAGAGTATGGTTGCGAAATGGTTCTTAGCTGGCTCTATATGATGTACCGAATAATGTATACACATGACAAACTCCTTCCAACATTGACGTTCAACGTCTGCATAGAAGTCGATAAATGAAACCCACGTCAAAGAAACGGTTGCAATATAACACTTGTACTGCATAGAGTACAGCTCCACACTATCTGATGAATGTTTAGTAAAAATGGTACTCGCGTATTTTTATCTAAATGCTTGTTTAGTTGTATTCGGTCTGAGCGAAATAGAACGATCCAGCCATATTTTGGAGTTAATGGGTATTTATGAACGATATTTGAAATCTGAAACATATAGAAATGCAGTGGTGGATGCTTGGAATAATATTAAAAGTGTATCAATGTTGGTAAATGAATTGAAAAAAAAAAAAGGAAATTGCTCATGTCTACATGAATTATTATACAAATACCTACATGTTCATTTCCTGCAACGACTGTCAATACAATCCACTAGCGTCGGAATGGCCATATAGTCGAGGTTGCGTTTGCCAGCCGGGCCCTAGCCTGCGCGGGCCCCCCACGGATCTGGCTTGCCGCAAGTCAGGCGGTAGGTAGGATAGGGGACCCACGCAGGCTGGGTCGCAGCTCTTGCAACCTAAATGTAAACTACTAGATCAGATGGTTGTTCATACAGTTAGAGATAAATGAATTAGAAAAATATCCCATCTACCATAATCCAGTCTCGGGCCCCGGGCTTGTGGGGAGCCACTCGGGTTCTTCCGGCCCAGTCCGACCCTGCAATCCACACTTGATGTGTATGCACGCCCTTAAGCTAGTGGGGTGGGGGGTGGGGTTATTGTGGGGCAATGTGAATGGCCTACCATAAAATGCCAATGCCCTACCGTAAAAAATACCATAGTTAGAAGTCAGTTGATCTGAATGAAGTCCTTTGCGTTTTTAATATGGCAAATCGAGGAATTCGGTTGTTTTAAGAAAGGACTTTTTATTATTATATCAAATATAATATGTATGCAGAAATAATGTGAACCTGATTGAATGTTTTGCTCTTATCTGTTTATCACCCCCTCCTGACAATTAAGTACTACCTCAGTCACTCACACGTACAAGTCAAGTACGACGAAAATCGATTGACTAGATCAGACCAAGTAAAATTTTTACTTCCGCCCTACCTGCAACCCACTGCCCTACAAACAAATATTTCAAGTAACAGTTTTATCAAAACTCAGAAATAAGAGAGAAACCGTCATTTAAAGTTAAATTAAATTTTATTTAATTTTGAGGTCGATCCTGACCTTATGGTGTGACACTATGGAAATATCTTATGTCATTATCAAGTATCTTGCTGCCTATTTGAAACAAAACGGGGACATCTTCGAATAATTTCTATAAATACTTGATAATGACATAACATATTTCCATAATGACATAATGCCCGGACCAAACTCAAAATTTAATAAAATTTAATTAAACTCTGAATGACTATTTTTCTCTTATTATTGAGTTTTGATAAGAAAGTTACTTGAACTATTTGTTCGTCTATTTGATTTCTACACGCTGTTAAAAAAAGAATCAACTTAAAAATCATTCTGTATATCGAAATAATTATTTCAGCATTAAATAGTCAAGTTATCCTTAATATCATTATGTGACACTATCATTGTTAGTATTTTCAAGTGGGAACTCCCTAACTGATGTGAGAATACATAGTTGAAATGTTTTGTTTTTATAGTAACATCGCCAGAATATTATGATGCCAAACATCATCTTGAGTACCATGGTGTGCAACACCATGATGAGAAACACCATGATGAGAAACACCATGAGGAGAAGGAAGGTAAGATTTGGCAATTTTCTGAAAATATTTACATATACCGCTAGGACACACCTTTTTGATCATTGGTTCGTTGCATAGCTGGGCACCGTTAATCAAATACTTAACTTCGTTAATCGTTAATCCGTTACTAAAAAAGTTAACTTCGTTAATCGTTAAGCCGTTAATCTTGCAGGTTAACGATTAACGAATCGTAAATCGTTAACTCGCGATAGAAATTCTATTTTATATTTAATGTTAATACGGGCTATGGAAGTTTAGGCAGGTCATGAAATATTAGTAAAAGAAGGGTGTATCATTAGAGTTTTTAATAATAAATGTTCAACTCAAAATACAGCTAGTCTGACATAAGGTGCATATTCCCCTTCATAAACAACAATATATTGAAGTTTTCGTCGGAAAGTGAGGCTCTTTTAGGCGTTAAATGTCTTGACGGTATAACGGTACTATATTTAATAAACAGATTTATTATTATCTGTTCTCCGAGGAATGCCGCATCGTTAAAAGAGTCTTTTGACTTCATGTCTAGCCACATTTTGACGAGACTTTGAGCTTTAGTTCTTAAAGATTTGTGACTTTTAGACTTTTCTTTATTTTGAGTGACCGAAATAAAAAAGTCTTCTTCATCTTCCGTACATGTCTGAACGTGTTTTTCGCGGCGCGGCATGGTCCGCACGGTGTCCTTGTGAATTGTAGGTACTTAATTAACGATTGAACGGACTTATGGCAAGTTAACGGAAGTTAATGTGTCCGTTAACATTTTTTAAAGTTAACTGAACAGTTAAATCGTTAAGCACTTTGTTAACTTCGTTAATTAACGATTAACGGATTAACGAGTTAATGCCCACCTATGGTTCGTTGCTATGGAATTTTTAGGTTTTCTTTGTGTTTTTTTTACGTTTTGTAGACTCCGTGCAGAAAGGCGGATCTTACTAGGAATTAGATTGCCAGCGATTGCAGGGGAAAGTCAGTAGCTTATCGTTGTAATATTTACGTGGTACAAATAATTACTGTTATTTTGATTTGTGTGCCGTGTCATAACCTGGAAATGTCAAATGGGTAAAACATCTAACGATAATTTTTGCTGTATCGTGAACTGCGGGAAAAAGTTGAAAAAAATGGAAGACGTTTAATACTCATAGCACAGAAAAAAATGGATTCGAGCGGTTAAGAGTAACAGGAATAAAAATAACAATTTGGTTTTAAAAATGGAAGGTTCTGTCCTGACTCGTATCAAATGTTTGGAATTTATCAATTTAATCACTTTACGTTTTGTGGACAACCGAAAATTGTATTCAAAAATTATTTCCAAAAAAACAGTGTCTAATATATTTACGTCACTTGTCAAAATACAACCAAAATATATGTCGAGACAACAGTAAATGCGAAAAAAAATGTGGACCTACAATTACGGCTTAAGAAATAATGAAATTACCGACAATAGCAATTTCAATAATATTTATTGAAAAATTGTTGAAACTGTAAATAAGCAATGACACGTACAAACAATATAAAACACCCAACGAAAATTTTCGAAAAATTTGCTCCAGCTAGAGCCGACAGTCATTCTGCACGGAGTAATGGACATTATTTTATTTTCGAAATTGAATTATTTTATTTTAACTTGAAATTAAAATTGTTTACCGTGAATTGACTACACAATAGCTGTCTCACTCAACTATACGAGTATAAAATCGTAATGTGGTGTATGTTTAAACGCACAAACTCAAAAACTACTGAATCGATTTTGATACAGTTTTTACCATTATTTACGGGAGATCTTGAAAACAAGTTTTAAATGTTCTAATATTTTTAATGCATCTAAGTAATCAGCGAAAATCGGGTATGGAATATGTACACAATGATCGGATATGGAACCTTGGGTCAAATCCAAATGCGGTGGAATCCGTAGTGTGCTGATTATTATATATTTGCTGAACGCTGAGCGCTGGTATTTGCTCGCGAGTAAACTATAGATCTAAATACATCGAAATGAGTCATTTTTTTTGAGATAATATTAAAATCTTTGTGGAATATCGTATCTTAAAGGAGATCGGAATCTTTAAAGGGTCACAGATGAATTTCTCTGGACTAAATACAGGTGTCAAACGGAAATTTGGCATGATTATGAAACTTAGTAACCTGCATAACCTAAAATTTATTTTATGTGGGGAGACACCGCCCCCCCCCCTAATTAAAATAACTTTTAACACTAAAAAAAATCTTTGTATTCGGCTATGTAGGGTGTAGTTTCAGAGACCTTTTCTTAAGGATCTCAAACAACTTTTTTTACCAGATGTATACTTATATTTTACAGGACAAGTATTAAGATGTTTTCAACAACTAAAAATTTTGCCTAAATCTTCACTAATTCGTGCTCTTATAGGTACCATTTAATGAAATGTAATTTAATTTAACATAGTGTTAGGTACATAAATATTCATTTGTATGCTATACGGAACCCTCGACTTTTGAGACATACGCGCACTTGACCTTTTTTTTCTCTCTGAACGTAACTATTACATTCGACTTGCTCTTTTTATAAAGTTTGCTATACAAGTTATGTACACCACGCGAACAAGGTAGTCCTGGGTAGTTCACGAACGACCTAGGTGGGAAGAGCGCTCCTTTAGGTGAACTGAGCGAACTAGTTCGTCGATCATGTCGCTCTTAGTTCTTTTTATATTTATTTCTCTGGCATCCGTTCTATTATGCAGTGACGCTACATGACCAACCAGGCGATCACTTTTGCTTTTAAACTAGTATTTTATATCTATTCACGTAATAATTCGAGCTAATAACTGTTTAATTTATACTATTTTAATAAAATTCGAGTAATTTTTCACCCGAGTCTCTTATTAAAGTATATAATTTATAATGTAAGGTTAAAGTTTTATTAAAAAAAATAAACTAAACGAACTAAAAGATCGAACTAGTTCGCCATAAGACTGAGAACTAAATTGAGCATTCCCAATGGTGACCGACCATGCCCAAAACAAGAACTAGGCCAGGTACTGCTATAAGGAAGACTTTTACTCATTATGCCACGACTTTATTAGAAGAATTTCAATGAAAAATGATTATATAAATTGCAATTTTTCGAGTTTCATTCTGTTGATTTTCTTGATGTAATTGCCCATTGCTGCCAACGTTGGATTATCAAAATTGTTCCGTCGATTAGGTGATTTATTACCTTTGCCTTTCTGCCTCTTGATAGCGCCACTGGGAAGTGATATATAATGTCATTCAAATGTCAGTACGTGATTATAGAGTAAATTTCATTTGTTTTTTTTATTTGGTATGTACCGATTGTTGTCGATCTTGGATGCCGCGTGCTAACATATCGAATCACAATTCAATTGAGTGATCTCACTACTGTTATTGAATAATGGATTACATTTAAAAGTATTTTAAAATATAATAGTAATAATAATAAATAATAAAAATAATATAAAAATCACTAGCCTGAACTATAAAAAGATAAATATATTGAACTGAGATAAAACGTATTTACTATAAGCAATTACTACCAACTGTAAAATAATCAAAATATGGGTCGTGTATTAGGACTCTACAAATGCAACCCTTGAGGTCCACACATCCAACTTCCCAGTATGATGAATATTGAATTTATATTACAGTAAGACCTCGCTTAACGCCACTCCGTTTAACTCTGTTTCAGTATTACGCGGTTTCTAAAAAAAAGTTTAGTCACTATAATGTAAATTGTGGATCAATTTATACAAAATGATTCAAGTGTTGATAGAAGTTCAAGGACAAGACGAAGTGTCCATTGATGCAAAAGCTTGCTATCGACAACTTGCTGAACGAAATTAAATGCCTTCTTCACAAAGAAAAACAAACAAAATATGTTATATTGGGAACCTTTCTCATCACAAACATAACTTCTTACTCGAACTTTTATTTGATTTTCATTAATGTTTTGTGAACAAAAATCTATAGTAGCAATTAATAAATCTATAATTAATGTGATAAAAAAGTATTTAACAGTAAACGTTGGAAAATTAAATTAAAAAAAACTAACAAATTTTCTTATTCTGGGTTCTGTTTCACTTATGCTTATTATCTGATGAGCTCGTTTAGCGCTGTTTCGTATAGCGCAGGAACTTATTGGAACGAATCGCGCGTTAAGCGGGGTCTTACTGTACCTCTAACGAACATATCGAAATAGATGTTATCTTAATCTCTTAAGCTCTTTGTATAAATTAGTACCATAGGATAGGTTACTGGAACAGAAATGGTGAATATACGGAGTTTCGTTCAACAACTGTAAAATACTTTGTGTCACAGCAAATGAGGTTAAATTTACAAAACAGCACGATTTAAAACAGTTTACCTTTTGACCGAAATAAATAGTAAATCGTAATTAGGTCGCCATTTCGGGAGATTCCGCTGCAGAAATGTTGACAAATTAGTAGTTTTAGTCCAGAGTGTTCTGATCTGAAATACTTTCTATAATTTTTAATCAAAAAATACGTTTGAGGTTTGAGCTGCTTGCTTATTAGTTTAGTTGAACAGCACGTTTTCTAAAATTAATAAATTAAGCTACGTGCGAGAGAAATAATCTATATCTAAAGGGTGTCTCAGTAAGAGTGCACTTTTCAAATTCAGTGTCATTTTCTTTTTGTGCAATTGGCAACTCTGAAATTTGACAGGTGTCACCTATGTTTATTCCGATTATTAAAAATGGAGCGCTTTGCGAAAGAACAACGCATTATAATTGTGAAAACGTCTTACAAAGTTATACTGAGACCGCTCGCAAACTTCGCAGAATTTTCAGTCGAGAAAGTGCACCTAATGTGTCAACCATCCGAAGAGTGGTAAAAAAATTTGAAGAAACAGGGTCGGTTATAGACAGTAAGACTCCTGTGCGTCAACGTACCAGTCGGTCTCTTGAAAACATTGCTGTTGTAAACAAGAGTGTCGCCGAAAACCCGAAAACATCAATTCGGCATCGTTCTTAACAACTTCAAATTTCGCGAAGCAGCACGCAGCGAATTTTGACAAAAGACCTCTACCTTCATGCGTACAAAATTCAGCTTTCTCAGGAGCTCAAACCAGTAGACCATGGAAAGCGCCGGCAATTCGTTCAGTGGGTAATGGAGCAAAGTGAAATCAATGCCAATTTTTCGAAAAAAGTCATCTTCTCCGATGAAACGCATTTCCATCTGAATGGCTTCGTGAATACACAAAATTGTTGAATTTGGGGCTCAGAAAATCTTCATGCAATCCATGAGAAACAAACGCACCCACAACGAGCAACTGTCTGGTGCGGATTTTGGTCAGGTGGCGTGACTGGGTCTTATTTTTTTGAAGATGAGGCCGAAATTGCAGTAACTGTGAACGACATTCGTTACAGGAACACGATAGCGAAGTTCTTGTGGCCTCAACTGGACGGCATGGATCTGGGCGACATGTGGTTTCAGCAAGACGGCGCCACCTGCCACACCGCGCATGAAACAATCGATTTATTGCAGCAACGATTTCCAGAACAAATTATCTCAAGAAATTCTGATGTCAACTGGCCACCAAGATCATGCGATTTAACGTCGTGCGATTTTTTTCTTTGGGGTTTTGTGAAATCTTGGGTTTATGCGAATAAACCAGAAACAATTTCTAAGCTCAAATCCGAGATCCAACGCATCATCGATGAGATACAGCCACATCTTTGTGAAAAACTCATGGAAAATTTCATGAAAAGAGTAATGAGCTGTCATCATAGCCGTTGGGGCCATTTGACGGATATTTTATTCCAAACTTAATCGGAACATGTCTTCTTTACAATCCAATAAAAATATCACTACTCTCTCAGAAAATACATGTTTTTATTTTAAAATAAAAAAGTGCACTCTTACTGAGACACCCTTTATCCTATGTACTATTATATAAAACTCTTCCAATGTATGTAAGATGCATGCATATTTGAACGGATTTAACTTAAACGCTATTTAACGGATTTTGATGGAACTTTTTTTGCTTCTTATTAATTCCAGAAATACTATAGACTATGCTTTATTTTACTATTTAAATTAAATTTTGTGTTAATAAATTAATTACATTTTTGTGGGCTTCCTATTAACTGAGCCACTATTAAGACCTATTGCCCCACCACTTGTGCATATTCTGATCGTCCGTAATGGGATCAAAGTAGGAGGAGATATGGTAATAAGTGAGAGAAACGGAACTACGCGGGTTGGCGAGGGAACCTAGCCGACAAAAAATGTAACATGTCACGAAAAACCGTAAGACAAATGTGTCACGAAAAACCGTAAGACGTATAATGTATACTGGTATACGGCGATACCGGGTGTTTTTAGATTATACCGGGTGTTTTATATTATACCGGGTGTTTTTAGATTATACCGGGTGTTTTTAGATTATATCGAGTGCTTTATATTATACCGGGTGTTTTTAGATTATACCGGATGTTTTTAGATTATACCGGGTGTTTTAGATTATACCGGGTGTTTTCAGATTATACCGCGTGTTTTAGATTATACCGGGTGTTTTTAGATTATGCCGGCTGTTTTTAGATTACTTATATAAAACGCGTTACGAAAAACGTCTTATACAAAAGGGACTTCGTTCCAATCGCGTGTCGCGCGACACATTCCAAGTTTTTTTTTCTTTATGAGAAGTTAATTAATAATTATCTATTAATAAATTAATTATTAACTTATTTAATAATGACTTAGTTAATAATAATAAACCGGACAAATGCGTCTATTATTCTATAGGAAAATCCGCTCCAGTATAATATGTCTATTTTTGATGGGCAGTCTACAACTCCGGGCGAAATTGGACTGGGCTGTAAGTTCATAGTAAAAATTTAAATAGCTATCAATAATGTTAATAAATTGCCCAGATCCAAACAGTCCATTTTAAATTTCGAAAATAGTTGCTGTATTTTTAGCGGTTGGAACAAAATTGGTGTAAATAAAATAAGATTAACATAATTCAAAATCGCAGCGTTATGTTCCGTCGTGGGAGGAGAAACTTATAAACTAATTTGTGATTTAGGCGATCCTGCAAAATCTGGAACTAAAGTATGGGACTTGATGAATAAGTATTAAGCATTTGCTATTGTTAAGCAATTTATTTTTAGCAAAATCAGATGCTTTAAAGCAATTCGTTTCTATAAAAGCAATCACTTAAAATTTGTATGGATAAAATATCCTAGAATTTGCAACATATAAGCGAATACTAGTTTGAAGTTAGTGCAATTTTTTAGCTAAATAATTCAACCAGGGGCGTAGCTACCGCCGTATCTGCCGTATCAATTATACGGGGCCACGGGGGCCCCCAACGTGCGTAAGCAAAAATTAATAAAAACTTTAATTTTTTTTTATTTCAGAAATGACAAAAGTCAAAAAAAGCAATTTCTTTTTTTCCCGCGTAAAGCGTGCGTTCAAAAGTTGGCAACACCCCTACATCGGTTATCGCGGGCTGAGGGATTTCCCCGTTTAAGTCATTTACTTCAACGGGGGAAGGGCCCCAAAACAAATTTTTATACGGGGCCCGCCAAGGCCCGCTACGCTTCTGAATTCAACTATAGTTTTAAAGTTCTTCCTCACACGACTTACGAACATGGTAAAAGTTTCATCAAAATCGGTCAAATAGTAATCCTGAGGTAATCGAGACCATGCTTACATTACATTTTTCGCCCATTGTTCAATGTTCAACCTCCCTAACTATTTAGTCTATGCTACTCGAGTAAACGGTAAAAAAATTATCGATTCAGTAGTTCCTGAAGTAATCAAACATATGAGTTGAATTCGGCTGGCCGTTAATTAGGCAATTTTCAAATTTATTAAATATCTCTTCTACTTAATTTTATTCAAAGTAAAAAGACTAAAAACAGTAATTTTATTTTAATCTTATTTTTCACTTTTTATTTAATTTATTTTATTTTTAACTGCTGTATCTTTGCGAAAAATAAACCGATTTTGATGCGATAAAAACCATTCTACAGTTGACTATTTCTAGTATTTGAAAAGATGCGAAGAAATTCCTTTATTTTGAGCTTCTTAACTTTCAAACGTCCTCAAATGATGTCCAAATAAGTTAAAAAATAATTCGCGAATTTAAAAGTGCTCAGACAATCGTAACCCGTGCCGCAATACAAATGAAATTTTATGTCTAAAAAAAACATCATTTTCGTTTTTTTTTATCGCTTGAAATCTCGAATAAGACTGTTTGAGCACTTTCAAACTTGTCAATTTTTTTACTTAGGGGGCCTCCACTAATTACATGAAGGAAGGGGGTCGAGCCGAATCTCGCCTAATCTCACGTAGGGGAGAGGGAGGTCTCGGCAAATATCACGTATTTTTTTTCCGTCAAAAATTGTAAAATGGCGAGGAAATTGGGTTAAATTAAAGTTAAACATATTTCTTGACTAAAATACGGCAAAATCCGACACAATAATATTTATCGTAGTTATCCAAAGCAGCCCAGTAGCCCTTCAGTTGTTTAGGCGCCACCAACCAGCTAGTCGAACCAAATCTCGCGACATCTCACCAGAGGGGAGAGAGGGTAAAAAAATCGTCAAAACGCCTCACGTAATTAATGGACGCCCCCTTATCAGTGTGAAAAACTCGGACATATTTTTTTTAAGGAATGGCTTTTGCTCTAATCCTTGCCTAATGTGTATAGCAATTTCTGTAAGATCAGCATCACTTGAGATTTTATTGATATGAATATAAGATTTCTCACATAATTTTACGAAAAAGCAACTGCTCTAATTTTATTCATTAGGCCCATGGAATAAAAGTGTAAATGTTCATATCAGTTCAACTCCGTCGAAGATAGCGGAACGATATAAATTTCGTCAACGTTACCAGTCCAGTAATGAATGTATTGCTGACTACGTGCTAGATTTACAGCGTTTGGCAGAACCGTGTAATTTCGGAAATCAATTGGAGACCAATTTAAGAGACCAGTTAGTCTCGGGCCTGCGAAATGATGAAATTCGATCTCGACTATTTAGAGAAAAGGTACTGACGTACGGCAAAGCATTGGAAATCTGCTTGAATATGGAGCAAGCCGAAAGAATTGAATTAAAAACGAAACCAGACAGCGGTAATCATATCCACGGGATGAATTTTGCGAATGGACACAATCAACAGAGTAGGTGTTATTTTAAGAACAACGTTTGCAATAATTTGTTTATTTAGCAGTCCGTGCACCCGTTATTCATTTGTTCTAAATAAACTGGTGCAAGTTCCGCAGCTATATCGAATTTATGCTTTTAACAATTCATACCTCGGGAACTGTCACTGCAAGTGTCAAAAATGGTATTATTGCTGAAATCAAAATTTAATAATCTATCTAAATATGCAGGGAAAATGGGGGGACGCTATAAAAAATACGATGTCATACCGGAAATGGGTAGGGGTAAAAAAGACGACTACTTATAAAAGAATAAATAAATATATGTTTAAGGGGTTCGTCTTATGTGACAACTGTTTTTTTCACGCTTTTTTGGGAATTTTTTGTGGCGAACAATGAATGTATACTACCTTAATATTTTCATCATGTATTTATTGACATTTCACCAACCTTTCCAAATTTTTTCACGTTGAAATGTACAGTTGAACCGACTGTAGATCTCCGGGATGACGCCCATGTAAAAAAAAGTAGGCTGACGGTTGCCACGATACATACTGTTCTGCTTATCTAAAATCAACAAGTCAAATTGCGTTTTAATTGGTAGGCCTGTGACTACAGCCGGAACCAGAATTAAGTCGAAATATTGAAAAATTCATGTTTGGCGAAGATTTGAAAAAAAATTTACGATTTTCATCGTTTTTTTACTATTCCAGCTTGAAGAATAAAAAAACTATTACAGTTATCACAATGATTTTGGTTTGGGCTAGAACTATAGATGTACTGAAGATACCATAAAAATTTCAACGCAATCGGATTATTAGTTTTTGAGATATCGTGGCAACCATTTTAAAAAATACAGTTTCGAGAAAAACGCGTTTGAAAAATCAAGTATGCGTAACAGATTGAAGCACTTGACTCTCCATCAACCTCTGTAACTTTCCAACAACTTCGAATTTCGAAAAACTCTTTCACAAACATAATCTGGAGATCCTAAAAAGGCAATTTAAGCAAAAAAATTTTTTTCCATAAATTACGTCACACGAATTTCATGATTTTTTGCCCCCCCCCCCCCGTCTTTGTCACAGGTAGTCACATTTGTGAGACCCCCCCTGGTGTGACGTCACACTTTTTGCAATTTTACACCTAAAACTAAGTAAATGAAATCAGCAGTTCCAAAATTATTATTTTTTTAAGAAAATCAACATCAAATTAAACATTCTAGAAAATTAACAAAACAAAAACTGCGTAACGAACGAGGCTTATGACCCCCCCTGCCCCTTGTCACACAATGTCACACTTCCTCGACCCCCTCCCCCCCGTCTTGACGTGTGACGTATTTAGGGATGACCCCTTATTGCAGAAATCATTTTTTACAACAAAAATCTACAAACGGTACAAAAATTCAGTCTAAAGACTGGTTTTCAATTCTGACCATATCTAAAACTAATATATTAAAAGAAGACTCGCGCTAAAAAATAAGATCGACGTGTCCGAAGATTTTTATTGCAGATTCTCTAGGACTTTTTAGACTAAAATTCCAAAATATTAATAGTTCTAATAATTGTGTTAATGAGCTAGTGGATAAATAATGATAAGAGATGTGCTAATTGATTCTGATAGGGCAGACAGAATCAATAAACCTGGTTTGAATTTGACTGAAAATAATCAGATGGGACCGTTATCTCCAAAGCAATAAAGCAACGATTGACTGTTAGCTGTATTCCAAGTACACATAATATTCAGCAGAGAGATAACTTTTTAATTCTCTGAGTTTAACACGCGTACAATATTTAGGACATTACAACCGGACAAAATAATAGTGTTCACGTGTGAACAGTAATTCAAGGACAATACAAGATAATTGAGCCGCCCCACACTTTTTTTTGAGACTCGGAACCTATATTATCAATAAATTTGAAAAAAAAGTTTTTTGATAATTTTTCAGAAGTTTTTTTACAATAATTTTTTTCCAAAAGTATGTACAGTCAAAATCTGTTATAACGACAACGAAGGGCCTACTTATATTTGGTCGTAAAAACCGTTAATCGTAACAACCGGTGATGTTTTCGAGGTACAAAGTAATTTTTTATTAAGTATGTAGTATTATTGAATGTATAGGTATATACAGTAGGAACTCCTAATGTATATTTCATGTAAATTCAGAAAGAAAAATCCCATCAAAAACATAGATGGAAATGAGAGCCAAGTTCAATATTATGATATATGCCTTGGTTGTTGACTTCAACGACAAAAGAAGTGAGATCTAAATGGGTGCCAAGTTCAATGGTCAGTCCTAAAATGTATTTATAACAACATAAAATATGTTATAACAACTTAAAATATCATTTCTTCTTATAACTTAGGATAATATATAGAAGCCTAAGGTCTGACTTGGCTAGTTTTCATATACGAATTATTATTAAGTATCTAAAAGTACAGTTTCTAGCAGAACTTACAGCTTTAGAACTTGCGAAGGCATAATTCGTATATGAAAATAGCCAAGTCAGACCTTAGGCTTCTATATATTATCCTAAGTTATAAGAAGAAATGATATTTTAAGTTGTCATAACATATTTTATGCTGTTATAAATAAATTTTAGGACTGACCATTGAACTTGGCACACATTTAGATCTCACTTCTTTTGTCGTTGAAGTCAACAACCAAGGCATATATCATAATATTGAACTTGGCTCTCATTTCACATTTATGTTTTTGATGGGATATCATTACTTTTTGTACAGAAATTTAATTTATAAGTAATGATCTTACACTATTGATGTGCGCTATAAAAATCATAAAAATTTACTAGTTTCGGATTTATTCCTTTGTATTCACCCAACTACCTATCTGGATGCCGAATTTGAACTTTCTAGGTCATCTAGAAGTGGATTAGAGTTTTGATCTATAGGTTAGTGATAAAAATGACGATTTTTGGACGTTAATATCTAAATAACCGTTTGAAGTGTGTTTATGAAATTTAGAGCAAATATGTATCTCGCAAGTCTAAATATATGAGCCAAAGACATGTTTATGTGAAATAGTTTTTGAGTTATGAGGGGGTCAAAAGTAGCTCCAAATGGTTCGTGTGATGAACTTGGTTTGACACGCTACCGCGTGTCTAGATACATATTAAATATCATATCCTCTATTTTCAGATGTCAGAACAATTTTCGGATTAAACTTCACATAATGTGATATTGATATACTACAGACAATAGGGTATATGCATGTAACTTATATTTAGTTCAAATATTGTTTTTTGTAATCTTTATTGCAATTGATTAAACTCCAAATAGTTTTCTTTTTTTAATTTTTGCTAAATAATAAATATCAATCAGATGTGGATACTGTTGCCTATTCAAATTGTTTACAGTACAGCTGGTCGTTCTAACAGATATAATCCTTCGAAGATATTAGTTAAATGTAGCCGCTTAATGAAGTATGTCATAAGCAATGTCATAAAAAGCAGTGGTTTTTATAAGGCGGTCATATAGCATTCAGCCGAAACCTATGATTTTGGTCAATATAACCGGTATATTGTTCTAAACGATGTCGTCGTAAACGGTTTTGACTGTATTTCTCGGTGTAATTTTAAGCATGGAGATTTGCCGCTACAAAAATTACATTTGACCAGCCTATGATTGGCTGACCAGATCTAGTGTCACATCCACTGCTCTATGCGAACCTCTATACAAATATATTACAGTAGAACCTCGATAAGTTACAATCCAAGGGAAACGTTAAAAAATTTAAGTTAGCGAGTTTTTTACTTATCGAGAGTTGACGTTAGAAGAGTTGTCAGAGTAAAATTTTTAACTTTGTGGATTTTATAGAGGATGCATTTAGTTCAATAGAGGTGACATACATTTTTTATCTATTAATTTATTCATTTAAAATCAATTATTTATTTATTTAAACAATCAATTATTTAAACAAAGAAATCAGTAATTTTTTTTATTTCATGCAATTTTGAGTTAAGTTCTTGGGAAAACCTTTTGTTTGGATACTTACTCATGATGAAACTGATAATACTTTAACTTATGGACGTCACCAAAATATTATTAGTGTATTTGCCATATGGCAACATACACTATTGGCGTCGGTCGGATGGCGGGACCTAGGGGTCGGACCAAAATTTCTCGACGTTTCATAACCTCCTAAACACTTTGGCACCATTTTTAAAAATGTTTATATATATATATATATATATATATATATATATATATATATATATATATATATGTGTGTGTACGCGCGATACCTTTCGAAAGAGTTAATTGATTTCAACGAAATTTGGGCCACGTGTTGAAATCCACCACCGCAAGAAGCCTATTTAAAATGGGCCTAATCGGGCTATTTTAAGGGTAGTTTTTAGGGGTTGAAAACTGTTTTTGGGCCCCAAAATACCGAAAAAATTCTCAGAATCGTTTCAAAATTGAAATTTAACCCTTTGGTACTGATTAAAAAGTGTCCCCACAATTTTAATAAAATCGGCCCGACAGGACCGGATTTACAAATTTTATGAAAACACTAGTTTGCAGATAGTGACTTATTTATTGAAGGGTGTATTTAATTCGGTGTAGACGTTAGATTGATAATAATATTACAATTAAGAAAAAAATGTTATTTTAAGGGGTGTATTAAGGGGTTAAATTTTTTATTTTGCCCAAAAACAAACTTAATTTCACATAATAAAAGTATAAAACCACACGGCCCTATACAAGCAAATACACTATATTGTCGGCAGGGTTTTGGCACTGCGACCCGGGTTTTTATTTTAAGTTATCGAGGGCGATGTTCAGAATATTTGTTTAAATTTAAGTAATGGAGGTTTTATGCTTTCAGGGGAAGGGAATTAAAATTTTTTTTCACTTACTGAGGTTCTTACTTATCGAGGTTCTACTGTATATACAATTACAATCCATATATCTTTCTATAGATAAAGAAGTGTGACTAGTCTTCTACGTCATCATATGGCGATCGAGGCCTACGAAAATGTTGACTTCCATTATTTATGTATGCGGAATTGCACGCATTAAAATTATCAAATTTTGATCTATATGTCTTCTGGGGCACGACTTTCTATCAAAACAATATTTTCCACAATTATTTTCTGGTCCTAGCATCCAAACTGTTCACGAAGCTTAAGGCTTGGGCCAATACAATATAGTCTTCTTGAATATTGTCCCCGTGTAAACTCCATATTTATACTAATAAAATAAAATAAGACATTCAGTGAGCTAACCATCAATTGATGCGTTTATAATTAACTAAATTAATAACTATCAGCAAAATATACTACAGTGGGTTAATTACTATTTCATTGAAGTAACTTATCAATGTTTCTTTTTTAGGGTTCCGTACCCAAAGAGTTAAACGGGACCCTATTACTAAGACTCCGCTGTCCGTCCGTCTGTCACCAGGCTGTATCTCATGAACCGTGATAGTTCGACAGTTGAAATTTTCACAGATGATGTATTTCTGTTGCCGCTATAACAACAAATACTAAAAACAATAAAATAAATATTTAAGTGGGGCTGCCATACAACAGACATGATTTTTTTTCGTTTTTATAGATAATGGTACGGAACCCTTCGTGCGCCAGTCCGACTCGCACTTGGTCGGTTTTATATTTATTTCTTACCATGCTGCATACATCATGTTCCCGTCTTTGTCTAGCATCGTGTGGTTGTTGTTCTGTCGCCCTGTAAATCTCAGCCGCAATTTTTTCATCAATGGGTGAACCCAAATGCTTTTCATTCAGAGTCAAGTGGTGAATAGTAGTTTTAATTATGAATAGAAACCAAATCAAAATAATGATTCGTTTTGAGAAAAGTCGTGTTTCGTTCCGGTTGCGGTTATTAACTATCAGCGTTGCCAGACGTCCCGATTTTTAAATCAAAATTAAATGTCCCGCGCGGGACAGGCTCAGTCCCGCTTTTCGGGAATGACTCGACCGTGCGTAAATAATTATTCTGTTATTGTAAGTTGCAATTTGTAACACTCACTCCTCAGACTATTGTTTGGAACGTCATATTTTTCTAATGAATAAAACGTTTTTGATTTTGATTTCTGTTTTTTTTTTTATTTTTTTTATTCAGAAGACGAATATGACTCAACTATTTAACGATAGGGTAAACCTGATTTAAAATATCATATTTTTATTAAAATACATTTTCTATGGCTATTTTTGCTATCTATTGTCACGTAAACGTAATTTGAACTAATAAAAAGATAAATATTTAAAAACTTCTGATTATATACGTTTTTTTACTATGTCCCGCTTTCGACGAAACAATCCCGCTTTTTTCACTCAAAAAGTTCCAAAATCCCGACTTGGCGAAAAAAAAATCTGGCAACGCTGTTTATATACTTTAGATTTAGAAAATCAATGAGTATCAAAAATTCTAATAAATAGTAATTTAATATATTTTTTATGAATAATGGATAAAATAAAAACTTAAGGTGACCTGTCCCGCTCTTCGCTTCATACGTGCTGCTAACACTGTCCTGGTACTAACACCACGTAATATTGTCTACAATATCGCTATATCAATGGCTGTACTATGCATCTTTCGCTTATATTGTAAAGAAGAAATTAGTTAACTCTGATACTACGAAGGTTTTGACCCTGTCAACGTTATTTTCTATAACTCCGTCCTATGGCCAAGTCCTCCTAACAAAACTAGGCGCTCATAAGAATTCTTAGCCTTATTTTTGTACGGGCCTTATTTATACATATAAAGAAGAAAGGACAAATCTTTCAATATACATAATAAAACATATTCTTAATCCAAATTATCCATCAGTATTTTTATTGATCACATCTATTCTACAATTATGACAAATAAATTGTAACTTACAACAAAAATAGATAATTAATTATTTCTCTATATTACTAGTATCAGCGGTAGTTTTAGTTTGTTTCCAGAATTCTACCAAAATGGACAACATAAATAACAGATCGTAAACAAATCAATGTCGACAAACATATCTACCACTCCATATTTACTTGACAAAAATTATAAAATCTATAGTCATTTTTAATTTTATGTATTATTTATAAGGTGGCAAATAATTTGAAAATAAACATAACGTTTTGTTTTTATAGAAAAGTCGTTTGAATATGATGACACTCAGTATGAGGAGAAGCGTTCTCCTAGGAAAGGTAAGATATTTCAATTTTCTGAAAATATTTATGAAAACTTTTGATTAGATCCTAGGCCGTCGGTAAACAAACCGCTTGAGAAGTAAACTTCAAATAAGAAATTGATTGGCTTATTCATTTTTAATATTTTAAGATGCCATGAACTGATCATTACACTTTGATCATTAATTTCTCAGTATTGATTAATTTTTTTATAAAGTTCCCAAATTCAAAACTTTATATTACATATCTTTGATTCAGATTGATTATTTCATATTTTAAGCTTTTGTTTTGTAATATTTCAAATATTTTACATTTTTGCGTGTTTATGAGCCATGTCGTTGACTAGTAGTGACACATGTCACCTCATAGAACTCTGCTGAGGAGAAGAGTTGAGCTGTGTTAACGTAAAGAGAGGGGAAGATTAGTTGTGAATTGCGATGTAATAGAACTGATATATTTTTAAACTGTCGGGACTAATCTTCGTCATCCCTACTTCATGGCAGTCATAGATCAGTCAGAACTCTTTTGACATTATTAATTTTTTTCATTGATGAGCAACGTGAGAAAAGACACTGTGCGTGAGAAGTAGGGACAAAAATTTTAAAATACGTGAGTAAAATCAGTTGAAAATAAATTAGTCCGATTGTAATTCAAAATCTTGTCCCAAGTTATCAAGAACTTCTGGGTAGTTTACAAAATCATTGATGCATTTATCACCGACATGAATCGCGTAAATGGAAAGCACAAAGAGTATAGGACTATTAAGTTTGTAAAGCCTAATAGTTGAAAAATTAATAATTTAATAGTTAAAAAAAAGAAAGAAATGGTTCGTTGAAAGCCTTACCCAGTTGAGGCGCTGAAACTCGTATACTACTACAGTCAAAATCTGTTATAACGACATCAAAGGGTCTACTCATATTTGGTCGTAAAAACCGATAGTCGTAACAACCGGTGATGTTTTCGAGATACAAAGTATTTTTTTATTAAGTAGGTAGTATTATTGAATGTGTAGGTACATGTAAATCCATAGATATTAATAAGAATAATATTCACATTATCATTATCATTTTTCTGTATTCATAAAATCTGTAATTTTAGTTTGCTTAGAACACTTCTGTGCGTACGAATTTTGTTTACAATACAGCTGGTCGTTCTAACAGATATAATTCTCCGAAGATATGAAGATATTACATTAAATGTAGTCGCTTGATATGGTATGTCGTAATGAGCAATGTCGTAAAAAGCTGTGTTTCTTATAAGGCGGGCATATAGCATTCAATATATTTAACCGCTATGTTGTTCTAAACGATGTCGTCGTAAACGGTTTTGACTGTATTTTTTATTAGCTCTTCAGGGCTGCTTCTCCTCTACCCTATACTCTCTCGGAAAGTAGTAATTGGTGGCGTCAAATTGTAACTGGTAATGGTATACTTGTTTTCAATTCCAGATGGCAATCCAATAAGTGGTGAAGGTTATGGTGGTGATACAGTGACCAATGAAATCGGAGCGTACCGCCAGCATAGCAATGTGCCTCCAGGTGGCTTCTGTTCCAACATTTGGTATGAGTAATTATTGCTGTTATTGACCGCTTCAACGAAACTACACCAGATGACATAACAATATTATTTCGTTATTATTATTGTTGCAATCGCATTTATGCAAGGGCAGCTACTGAAATAGGTGACGTAGGTCCTAGACCATGACCTAGAGTTTAGACTAGAATACAGCATATAATTTGAATCAAGAGTGCTTTGAAAAACAATTTGATAAGTTTTTGATAATAAAAATTAATTATTATACCGGATTAATCAGCTAATTAACCGATTCAAATTACAATAAAAAATGTATGCATTTTTACAAAGCTCTTAGTATTGGTTATTTTTAGTATGTTATTTATTTATGGTTTGTTGATCCATTGCTTATTTTTTTATCAATTATTTTTTTATATTCTTGGTTAAAACATAAAGTAGGTGCTTATTCAATTTCATAAACGTTTATAATTTTTGGAAATGTTAACTATACTGTTATATTTTTTGTTTTTAAATTGTTTCAGAAACAAAACTGAATTTTTTTTTGGTATGGACAGAAGTATTTATGTTATGCGGATGTTTTTGAGCACTCTCAATATTTTTCTATAATGTTATAATAAATAATAAAAAATAATATAATTCCATATTCCATATTGGTTATGACTGTGAGGGTTCAGTAATCTGAATATATACTGATTAATCTCGATTATAGAATTACTTCACATTTAAATTTATTATTACATGGTATTTAAATATAATTAATAACATGTAATAATTAGTAATAAATTACATATGCGTACTCAATTTTCTGGAGAAACAATGAACGAATTAATACAAAATCGCTCAAAAAACAGTAAGCTTTTGTCTTAATGTCAATTTACGCCCTTGCACAAGCACTACAAAATACATCACTAAGCTTATTTAAAAATTCCAGTAAAAATATTAGCAAGCTGTGTTTTTAATAAAAAAAATATATAGAAATTCAAGTGGGTGCGTATTTACCTCTTACTAGTCACTACAATTATTATTGCTTGCGTAATTATACAAAAATTATATAATATATACCTCCAATTTTCGTACATTTTTTAATAATAATAAATGTTGCAGCCCTTACAGAAATCCTGTGTAGTTTTCATTGCAATGTCTGCTTGTGCATACCTACATAATATATATTATCATACTTAATCTAAAGCTGAAAGCAGCTTTCAAATTACAACTGTAAAATTGTTTTTTATTTAACTTACAAATAATTACATTTACCTACTAATGTGTATCTCTTATTTGTTTTATAGTAAATAAATCGTTTAATTCAAAAAATATTTATTATTCATGAAACCAAACTCTATAACGTCACTGAAAACCATTTTTATAAGAAATGCTCAACAGAACTGCAAATCAGTGCCTTTAGCCCTTTAATGAATATTGTGATATGTGATTCAATAAATAACGGTAGGTGAGAAATGTTCAAGGCTAGTAGAATACCATAGGCTGGACGCATTGTTGAAAGTGTGACTAGACGAAACGAGAGTGGAGGCGGGGTAATAAGGTCTTGAAACTTTTTTCCCGACTTTATTATAATTGAAAAATCAAGGATTTCGAATGACGTAGGCAATCGATTCAATCAATCACAGACGTGATCTCTTTTATAACCGTTTACGCTCAACCTATAGTACTCTACTAACCTTGAGAAATATTAATTAAATCATATTATAGCATACTTCGCTGTTAAGAAATGTTGTGATTAGTCAGGTTTCAATTTGGCTACACATTTAAAGTAAAAACTAAAAACTGCCTAAATAGTAGTGCAGAACCTGCAGCCAGCAGCGACCATTGGTCCGTCGCCAACAATTTCTACCTAGCCGTACTAGTTCGATCTAGTCTGCTAGTGATGTGTCGCTCGTGAACCCGCACTAAAGATTAAAATAGAATGGGGTGGTCTCCAGAAGATTTGCTACTAGATTGTCCTGTGAAACTATTCCATCCTCATCGATGTAACCAAAGATGGTTGTTCTCCTGTAAATTAAAGCTTCACATTCGAACACGATATGGATAGCTGTTTCATCCTCCATTTCGCAAAATCTACATAGTGTTGATTCCTGATGTATCCCCATCACATTGTAGGGGTTTTCTCAGGAAAGCATGACCGGTTAAAAACCCAATCACCTTCCTGAGTATCGGTCTGTTAAGTCTAATGAAGTCCTCAGTTAACTTTAAGGAAGGACCTACGAACATTTTCTTCCCATGTTTGTTACCTGAAGCCAGGTCCCAATTTGAGAGATACTGCTCACAGGTCCATCTCCTGACAGTTTGCTGGACACAGACTGGTTCAGGTCCAATGAATTTCTCAGAAGCTTCTTGTCTAGCAAGGGTATTTGCACTTTCATTGCCACGAATTCCTTCATGACCTGGTACCCACATGATGCGAATTTTATTTTTCTGACCCAGGTCATTTAGAAGTCGGTGACAATCCCAAACCGGCTCAAAGCTGAATTTGTAGGGTTGTAGAATATGTATAAGCTGGTTTTGATAGTCCCGCTCAATATTCTCCTGCGCACATACAGTAATTGCTTGGAACACTGAGGCATGAGTTCCTAGGCTCAGACTAATGTCTCTCCTCGGTCTTCATTGGTCATCTTAGCTCCATCCGTATACCAAATAAAGCCATTTGATAACTGAGGGATTATCTTGTTCAGTTTCTCTCTATCATGAAGCTGTAAACTGGAGTCATTTGATCTGATGTATGGTTATCTATGTTTCCAGTAATGCGGGTGTGGCCAGTTTTTATATCTTACCCGCACTAAAAGTTGCTGGTTTGTGCTTCTCTAGTGTGCAGGTTGCATATTATTGCTGTGCTGGCCATGCTGGTTCCCATGTTTAACAAGTATGCGCATAATTTCAGTTATTTAATTACTAAACTATCGATATGTGCAGTAGGAATGCGCCAGAAACGTGTGTCGTCAAATATGTATATCAAATTAATTGTAATTGTACTCACTTATGCTTATTTTCGATGTCCAGTAGTAATGTTGAGCATAAATTCACAAGAGAGGCTTTAATTTTCTTAATAAATGCCATTAGAACTTACCACTTTCGTTAATTTTCTTCCTAATTTCCGGTCAAGTGATTTCTCTTTTGTTCTGGCTAATGTAATGGTTGTTGGTCATATCGTACAGCTTGCGATACTCATTCACCAATAAAATTAACTTATCAGTTTTCCACGTCCATAATGTTTTCTGAAACCAAATTATAAAATAGTTTAAATTTCTTACCAGTAGCTGTGTATAATACGCGCCACAGCTCTAAAAGGTTCTGAAGTTAGTCACAAACAGCGTCAAAAATGCATATTTTAGAGCCGTCCTGGTTGTTTTGTGGGAAAGGAAGACTCCAACCACCTCGCAGTTACCGGTACAGAACGTGCGCTCATCGGTGATCGGTTATCGCTGGTTGTCGTGTCACTTGTCTCTTTCCTGCTATAAAGTGCAGTCCAGTACGCTATTGTTAAGTTGTTTCTTTGATTGTTAATTGATCAAGATGCCTAATACAGTTTTGCATAGACAAGCACGAAAAAAATTTTTTTGGATGACTTTATGCAAAGAATTAGACCTTTAGTTTAAAGAAAAATTAAAAATAATAATATAGCGTGAGTTTGTAGTTTTTCAGCCGACTGGCCTGCGCAAGCCTCCATTTGCATCTAACTTCGAAACCTTTTAGAATCGTGGCGCGTATTATACGTTTGATGTTTAGTGATTCCCATTCGTCCGGCAAGGAGCAGCGCAGAGGGCGTTGTTAAGCAGCAATGCAGCGTGCCAATGCTCACGGTGAAATTGAAAAAAGTGCTACTCTATGACGCGTTGCTCTGAGCCGCGCTGTAACGCTTAATTAAGGCTGTCGGAACGCTCTGAATTTAAGCCCCAGTACGAGGTTAAAAATGCTGTTGTAAGGGTGCCGCTGTCAGTTGATTACTCTAAACTTTGGAAATATTTTGAAGATTTAAAAAACTTTTCCGAAAAAGGAAGAGTCAGTTTATATATAATAATAATAATATAGAATAAGGTCCAAATGTGACATTGAAAACATGTTTTTTTGGTACGATCAATGCCAACTTTTTTCTAGTAAATCGTACATAAATTACAAAAGTAGTCCATTAAAGACCTATAGATTTGTCCTTTGTCTTCTTTATAGAGAAAGAATTTTTGCAAAATATTGACGAATAAGTCTACAATCAGCTATCAGCCGAAGCCCTATTTTTGGGATAAATTCAGAGCGTTCCGACAGCCTTAAGTGGGAGTCATATTATTTAAAATCATGTGAACAATCGTAAGCAGCATATTTCTTCGCCGCGCTGCGCTGCTCGATGCTGCTTAGGTGGAAACTGGATTTTCAACGGTATTCTGCTAGAAGTACCTGACTTCGCCGTAAATTAAAGGTATTTTTAAGCTGATATAAAATAAATCAATAGGCTTTGCAAATTGTCAATAGTTCTTTTGTTTTCTCCTGTCATAATATAATTTATAAAAATGGCTGAATCAATTTCTGAAAATCAAAAAAGTGATGAGAAAAAAGACGCAGAAAAGGAAGAAGACGTTGCTGGCCATGTAGACGGCTGTCCGGAACCTACAAACGTTGAAAAGTAAATATTATTTTGATAATTTGTAGCAAAAGATGATTCCAAAAGAGGCGTTGTTCAATACTTTTTCAATACCTACTAACTGATTGATATTTTTTACGGTTTAATCAAAAATGTCATTTCTTTTTTGAATACCTATTAAAATCGCCTGTTTTGCATAAAATTCAACCATTGACAATTTCATTTGTAAGAAATCATGAACTTTTAATATTAGTTTTAATAAATGAAAGGTTATTTCGTAAAATAAAAAAAATTATAAAATATTTTCTTTAGTATAATAGCTTTTGTCTGCTATAATTGTTAAGAAACATTCATTGTTGTAGCACTATATTAGAAAAATTTATTATTCCAACACGTCACCGTCGGGATTTAAGCCCGAATCTTTCCACTTTCGCGGCGGAATGAGTTAATCAGTTACTCTACGGTGCACACAATTCAACATTTTAATCCTTCATGTTGTAAATCGCTATATTATGAAGGATTAAAATGTTGAATTGTGTGCACCGTAGAGTAACTGATTAACTCATTCCGCCGCGAAAGTGGAAAGATTCGGGTTTAAATCCCGACGGTGACGTGTTGGAATAATAAATTTTTCTAATATAGTGCTACAACAATGAATGTTTCTTAACAATTATAGCAGACAAAAGCTATTATACTAAATTAATTCAGCTGGTACGTAGCTACAAGCGTATGTAAAATATCTACTAATAATATTTTATATTAGTATTTTTCCAAGGTAATTTTGACTAAAATTTTTAGGGAACAATCTACAAACAAGATAACTCCAGCAACTGCACACAACAAAGCTTTGAATTACCAGTTCCAAAATACGCACGATAGGATATTTGGAGACAATGTATCAAAATCTTCACCGTCGGTTTCCCCGCGAAAGAACATTGGTTTGTTTATTGATCAATCATTAAAAATTAATAAGTTTTTTTTATTATTTAACAGGAAATTGGACAATTCAATTTTAATATAGTAAACTAAATTAAAAAAATTTGCGACGTTTCGTTAATTCGTTTTAACTTCTTCGGGCAATTAATTAATTATAATGGACGTGAACAATATTGAGAATTAAAAATTAAGTTGGAGTGGCAGTATAATATTGTAATTAGCCTAGTGGGGTTATTTTCCAAAAAAAGAGCTAGATCTCGCATGCGATGTCCCATACGAAAGTGTAATATGTAGTTTGAAAAATAACTCGGCAGGCATGGAAGATTTTTACGTTGAAAAAACAATGTAAAACTGAATTTTTGTTCAATTTCTCTATTGACCAGTTTAGCTTTACGAACATTTTTTCAAGGTTTCAGAACTATTTTATTCGTGAGCTAAGTAATATGCTACATTATTAATGTTTTATAGCTCCAGCTCCAGAAATACCTGAAGTAGTGCCGTCCCCGAGGAATGACTGCCCTGAGAGAGCACACAGTGCCAGAAAGAAGGGTAGGTAAATACGCAGAGGCGAACTTGAAACTTTGCCGCCCCAAAGCCGTGCTATGTGCCCCTCTTTATATTCGCAGCAAAAATATTTTTTATTTTTAAAAAAATATAACAACTTGGTTTTAGAGTAATATCTTTGTTTATTGAACAGTCAAATTGTCGGTAACACTATCCAATACCATTTTCAGGACCTTGACATTTTTTATGTCAAACAAACAACACTTAATATTTATTAAGTTTTGATATTAAGGCTATAGAGGTTACCAGGTACCAAAACAAGACGCTTATGGTCTCCATTGTCCAGCGTCTATAATCTACAATATCTGTCAGGTACCAAAAACGGTATTCCAGTGTCTCGAAGTTCAAAATTCTAATTTTTCAAAAAAGTCTGTTCGTTAGTGTCTAAAATAAAATTCGAATAGGCAGTCAACTTTTTTTGTGTATTTTTTACAATTAACCTACTTATGTTTTCAGTCACTTGAAAAAGCTTTCAAAAAGTTTTTTTTGTTGCACGATCTCCTATACAATAGCTGCTTTTTATGTATGTGTAGCGGTAGTAAAATTACCTTTTTTGCAACTAGTGCATAAAGTAAAACAAAAGTAATACGATTTTATCAAACAAATAATTATATCTCTGTCATATGAGTGACAAAGGAGCAAACTAGGCGCTGAGCAGTGCACATGAAACTGTCAAAAATATTACAAATATAAGTTTTTATATTTTTTAATAGGAAATTGGACAAATTCAAATATAGTTAAACTAATTTAAAAATTGCGATGTTTCGTTAATTCTTTTTAACAAGAATTAACGAAACGTCGCAATTTTTAAATTAGTCTAACTATTGACTTTATTAGTGTATTTGCCATATGGCAACATACACTATTGGCGTCGGTCGGATGGCGGGACCCAGGGGTCGGACCAAAATTTCTCGACGTTTCATAACCTCCTAAACACTTTGGCACCATTTTTAAAAATGTTTATATATATATGTATATATATATTTATATATATATATATATATATATACGTATATATATATATACGTATATATATATATATGTGTGCGGGCAATAACTTTCGAAAGAGTTAATTGATTTTAACGAAATTTGGCCCACGTGTTGAAATCCATCACCGCAAGAAGCCTATTTAAAATGGGCATAATCGGGTCATTTTAAGGGTAGTTTTTAGGGGTTGAAAAATGTTTTTGGGCCCCAAAATACCGAAAAAATTCTCAGAATCGTTTCAAAATTGACATTTAACCCTTTAGTAGTAATTAAAAAGTGTCCCTAAAATTTTAATAAAATCGGCCCGACAGGACCGGACTTACAAATTTTATGAAAACACTAGTTTGCAGATAGTGAATTATTTACTGAAAGTTGCATATAATTTGGTATAGAGGTTCGATTGATAATAATATTGCAATTAAGAAAAAAAATATTATTTTAAGGGTTGTATTAAGGAGTCAAATTTTTTATTGTGCCCAAAAACCAACTTAAGTTCGCATAATAAAGCCACACTGCCTGTATAAGTAAATACACTATATTGTCGGCAGGGTTTTGGCACTGCGACCCGAGTTTTTTCTTTTTTGTCCTTGATAATTAATATAAAAATGATTTTTCGGGAAAAAGGACTTTATTTATAAGTAAAACACTTAATATTTTATTTTCAGCGACGTTTCGTTCCTTGTTTGGAACTTTATCAAGCTTTAATAACTGTAAATAAATTTTGTTTAAAAATACAATTTATAAAATTTACAATTGAAATAACAAATAATAATAATACATACCTATTAAATGTTGAGATTAAATAGATATAAAAGATAATATATACATGTGAATATAAATTTGAGTTTAACAATATTAATACAAAGTTTATAATAATTTCGTTTTTTTGAAAAATGTTTTTTCAGTTGATGTTCAAATTAATACATTTATTGACTATAAATAAACAAAGTCACGTGACTTAATTTGTTTATTTATAGTCAATAAATGTATTAATTTGAACATCAACTGAAAAAACATTTTTCAAAAAAACGAAATTATTATAAACTTTGTATTAATATTGTTAAACTCAAATTTATATTCACATGTATATATTATCTTTTATATCTATTTAATCTCAACATTTAATAGGTATGTATTATTATTATTTGTTATTTCAATTGTAAATTTAAAATTTTATAAATTGTATTTTTAAACAAAATTTATTTACAGTTATTAAAGCTTGATAAAGTTCCAAACAAGGAACGAAACGTCGCTGAAAATAAAATATTAAGTGTTTTACTTACAAATAAAGTCATTTTTCCCGAAAAATCATTTTTATATTAGTCTAACTATATTTGAATTTGTCCAATTTCCTGTTAAAAAATATAAAAACTTATTAATTATAATGGACGTGAACAATATTGAGAATTACAAATATATTTATCGTGAAGTGAAAATCAGCTATTTTATAGGTACGTGCAAAAATAGTAGAGGATCTCGATTGAAATGTTTTTATGACTCGTGTGGCATTGCGGTAGCAAAATAGCTTTTATGGAGTCCATACTGTCTGTTTATAGACAACGTATTATCTTTTTCTTTAGTCCACTGAGAAGACAGCGAAAAATTCGATCTTGTTTAAAATCCTAGCAGATTCCAGTCAGTTCTTTTAAAATCTGGTCAGTTGGTAATTCTAGAATCTAGGTACAAGACTTGAATATGAGATTACCATCTAACCGAATTTTAAGAGCACTGATTTCAGACACAGATTTCATTCAAGGTGTTTGTTTTGGGTGTGATATCAAAGAGAGATTGTAGATTATAGACACAACATCTGAGGTCACCAGCGCTTACAGGGTGTGATATGTGCTGAGCGAGCGTGTCAACACTATTTTTAGTGTATTTGCCATATGGCAACATACACTATTGGCGTCGGTCGGATGGCGGGATCTAGGGGTCGGACCAAAATTTCTCGACGTTTCATAACCTCCTAAACACTTTGGCACCATTTTTAAAAATGTTTATATATATATATATATATATATATATTTATATATATATATATATATATATGTGTGTACGGGCAATAACTTTCGAAAGAGTTAATTGATTTTAACGAAATTCGGCCCACGTGTTGAAATCCATCACCGCAAGAAGCCTATTTAAAATGGGCGTAATCGGGCCATTTTAAGGGTAGTTTTTAGGGGTTGTAAAATGTTTTTGGGCCCCAAAATACCGAAAAAATTCTCAGAATCGTTTCAAAATTGACATTTAACCCGTTAATAGCAATTAAAAAGTGCCCCTAAAATTTTAATAAAATGGGCCCAACAGGACCGGACTTGCACATTTTTTGAAAACACTAATTTGCAGATAGTGACTTATTAATTGAAGGGTGTATTTAATTCGGTGTAGACGTTAGATTGATAATAATATTACAATTAAGAAAAAAAATGTTATTTTAAGTGGTGTATTAAGGGGTTAAATTTTTTATTTTGCCCAAAAACAAACTTAATTTCACATAATAAAAGTATAAAACCTTACGGCCCTATACAAGCAAATACACTATATTGTCGGCAGGGTTTTGGCACTGCGACCCGGGTTTTTATTTTTGTTTAACAAAATCTATCCAGTTAACCATATTATAACAACTTTAATCTCTGGTTGACTTTTACGCAGATGGAAATCCGTTAACAGGTGAAGGATACGATCAGGATAAAAACAATAGACACCGTCGCGTTCCGCCTGGAGGATTTTCTACTTCACTATGGTAGACTTCTACATTCATGGGGAGAATCACGTTTCGTGCTTACAAATACAAAAAAATTCCACGTTTATTTAATTTAAAAAAACAAATAATTTTAAGCGGACATATATTTTAAATTTACTGTAGATATTTAATTACTATCAAAACATAATTTGAAATTTTCTACATTTTATACAAGAGTTACAACTTACTTTGTTCATATTCTATTATTGCAAATTTAACGAATAAATGTTTATTATTATTGTTATTTTTTTAATATTTTGGTACCTATTTTTGGTGGTGCTTTTAACGAAAAGTTATTATTTCGAAAAGTAATATTTTATCTTACATATACTCATAGACAAGCTTTGTAAGGTGATGTATCGTATAAGTTTTACTTTAAATCACTGAAAACAACAGTGTCGTTTGAAATTCAAAACGTCAAATTATGAAAAAAGTATTAAAAGGGTCACAATTTTGTGTTTTTTAATTATTTTATCTGCTAGATATCTAATAGAAACACGAATATTAATAAAATTAAATTTCTTATTTATTTCCATGGCGATTGTTAGCTTTTTATTTAATAAATGTTGTAAATATAAAATACCGGTTTCTAATTTTTAAATGTATTACGTGTTGCAAGCTTTCGCCGGCCAAACATAAATCCAGAACAAAGAAATAGACTATATCCATTTTTGCTGCAATATTGGAATAGATTTATTTTAATTGATATTAAATTCCAGAAATATTTAGCATTTGTAGATAGGTTGTCACGATTTGAACGGATACAATATAGTGTGACCATATAGATTGATACCATATAGATAGATGAAGTGTGAATCCGCCTTTAAGCATCACCTTGAAATGACCGAGATGAGTTTTTAGTTTTTTTGAAAAAAAAATCGATTAGTTACGACGAGGCGTTGAAAAAGGAAGCTTCTTTTTATTGAGTCCAGCTTGAGATTGAAGATTTAAGTTTGGTGATGGTAGAAAAGTGATCGCTAAGTTTTTGTTGTCCATTGATGACTACAATCCGCGGAGAAATTAACAAACCGCAAGAGAGTTTTTTATCACCGATTCACATATTTCTGTGTCAGATATCTTACAAAAAAATTCGAATAGTGATTTCGGATATTTTTTTGTTGCAAAAATCTAATTTTTGAGTTACGAATTACTTGCGTCAGCATTATAAGTTTTACTGGGTGTCTTCAAAAAGTGCAACCATTTCTCAATCGCCATCCACAGCTGATCTTGGTGAAGCATTGATTGACGTTTCAAAACAAGGAGCTTATCGTTCCCGTTTTCGGCCCGTTCAGTTGTTCAAACCGGAGTTGCGGCCTCCGTCTTTTACGTTTCTGCGTTGCACCGTGCCACCAGGAAACGACGACTTCTAAACCGCAGGTAGAAAACCATCACATTTTTTTGTTTACTAAAATATTTTAAATTTGTTGCAACGGTCCTTAAAAAAACTATCTTTCAACGCCACTTTTAAAATTGTTCAGTGTTTTATATTTTTTTGTTAAAGTTATTCAAGTTAAGAACTTATCTGCTAATTGCAGGAGTTGAAGAATGCGCTTACTATTCTAATAAATTCAGTAAATTTAAAGTTCTTGTTGAATATTTATTGTATTGTTCTTGTATTTATCATTAGTATTTTTTTTTTTGAGGATAGTAGTATTGTAAGTCAGGCCTATCAGGGTAGTTTTAGTTTTTTTTGGTGTTATTTAGTTCCCGAGCGTTTCTCAACCACCCACATCCCTCACTGTGACCCTAGCTTAGCTGATTTTTCTATTGTTGGTCACTCAGGGCTGTGGTTGAGGTACACCCGGTATATTGTGTATTGACTAATTTAATTTTACTATAATTATTTGTTATTTAACTGGTTCTGTTCACTACAATGAATGTTTCGCATTAAACTCGCATGACTTATCTTAACTTTTGATTTTTTAAATTGCTCACTATTGTCGCTACTAACCCAAATTATACAGGTTCTTTTAACATTACTGTTTAGGATCAGCAGTCTTGGTCTTCTGGTGCACGGCGCGGATCCCTGGCGCCCTCGAACAACTCAGGTGAGTCCTGTCCCGCGTTCTACCGCGAACACTTATTTTTGCCGCCGTCATCAAATTGTCATCAGAACCTACCAGTGCCCCCTATTTTAATTTCTTCACACAAATTCCCCGGCCTTCGACTAGATTAGCTAGCCGGCCGCATTTCCCACTAGGAAAACGTTACAAGGTATATTGTAGAATACAGTTTAAATTCGTGCCCAGCCGCAAAAAAAAATTTAATAGGGTTTCTTTCATTCATATGAAACGCAGAAGATTTGAGTTCAAACTCCAGGAACAGAATGCACAGTAGTTATTAGAGTTGCCTACTACTTGGGATTTAATAAAATTTGCTGGAATAAATATACTTTCAATATTATGAGTTTTGTTGACATGGTAGATATGGAAATCATTAACGCATTATAGAAAATCGTTCTACTTAAAATGCCACGTAGACTGGGCGTCCGAGAGAGGTATCGTATGCAAACTATATGAACTATATTCTGGCGGTTCTCAAAGTCACAGAGTTCGATATTATTAATGTTGCAGAGAAAAATTGTGGTCCAATATTTCTTTTTTCACACCTTCGCATCTTAAGTTTCCGAAAACTGCTATTGCAGAAAGTTTAAAACACGATATTTGGAAGTTCTATCCGATTTATAACGAAGGCATCCACTAAGACAAGTCAGTGAGTTCTTAAATACTGCCTCCCTTAACAGTGGATTGGTCCCTGCGAAAAAATACAGTAGTCCCAGATTTGCCTCTAAATGATTTTTGAAGCCATACTTCTTTTGGCACATTGACGATAGACTTTTCTGTTATGGTAGTTGTGCACGCAACATGAAACGAAATTGAGACACCATGTACTACGCGTATTGTCAAGGTTGAAATCGTGGATAAAGCTGACTCTTCGATGCAGTATACTTAGTTTTTCCTTGCATGATGACACGTCTCATTTCTCTGTTACAATGTGCTAATGGAGTTGTCCATCTATTGTACAAAGTAAATAAGTACTACTCGCAAGGTTGAAATTGTCGATAAAACCTTTTGTTATTAGGGTTTTATGAAAACAGTAGAAGAACTTAGAAGAACAATAATAGAAGTTTCTCAAACTTTTGTCCTGCAGTTGGGCCTATTTTAAATAATTTTTATAACAGCCATGAATGGTGATATTTTTAAAAACTTATATCGCTTATAATTTCCACTTATTATTTAAAAAGTTATTTGTCAAGTATATTCTTTTTCAGTGTATGTTGCATTTTTAATATTAATTAAATTCCTTAAAAATAAGGAAAAATGTTGTTTGTTAGAATTTCTATCATAGAAACTACCATTTAACGTTAAAATTATGTTTTTATTTGAATACAGTTAACATCCCTATTTTAACCGCAGATGATCTTGGATTTTTTTTACATCAGACTAAAGTTATTTATTTATGATTAGTGAAATTACATTGTATAGTAAAGTAGGTTAAAATAAGCGACCAGTGTTCAAGGATGCGTTGAGAAGTTCAGTTTTAATAGATTGCTCACAATTAGCGGATATGAATCTGATATTAAAAGTAGAATTGACACCAAGAGAGACAGAAAATGCACAATCAGTCACACAATGCTATAAATATTTATTTATTATTTCATTTTTATTTTGAATTGATTTTATATTTTGTTTCATTTTTTATTTTTATTTCAATAAAGGCTTATGACCTTGCTTACTAGACCTGTAAAACTAAAATAAGTGTCGCCACTATTGATTTTTGAAGTAAAATTCTTTTGGCACGGTATGGAAAATTCGATTCATGAGATTAAAAATGTATCGAAACGTTGAAATCTACGATAGTCACGGCCCATTTTATAATTATGAACTTAAATTATTAAAAAGTATTTTTATCCATTGCAATACAGTAGGGCCTTGATTATCCGAACAGTCAAAATTTTCACCCTGTTCGGTTTAATGAGGCGTTCGGATTATAGTATGTGTATATTTTAAAAGGTGTATAGTATGTATATATATATTTTAAAAGGCGACATTAAACAGCTTTTTATAATTGAAAGTGAATGCAAATTTTAATCATTAAGTATTATTTTCACCATTAAATTTTAGTTGGCGTATTCTATGTCTTTTTTTGAATTTGTTTAACCACCCTTTACAAGCAACAAACTCTCCGATGCCAAGTCTTTTATGGAAAAAAATGGCTTTTTCCATCAGTATGTCACCTGACAAGAGGACAGCTTTTCTTCGCTGCTCTAAAAACCACATAAATAAGGCATTTTCAAGCTGGGGGCTCGTTCGGATTATCGGGTGTTCGGATAATCGAGGCCCTACTGTAAAAGCTTGTCTTTATAAAAGTTTTTATCTAATATTTTTTTTATTATTTCTTTATAAAATCGTTTCAAATCAATCACACACACAGGCCTGAAGCCTTTCCACACTTGCAATTTTTAAATCGCGGTGTGTTTGTTGGCTGCGGACATGTTCTGACATTTGTTTGTTAAAATTTTGTTTGGTGTAGTATATTGATCACGTTCCTCAATCGTCACTGCGAATCAAATAAGTTATTTAATTAATCACACTTTCCATTTATTTAAATATGGATTCTGCTTAAGTTTTCTCCTCGAAGTACTGTAGTCTGTAATGACCTTAGTAATTTATTGCAAAGCGTCTGTAGCAGATAGCGTCTACAATATCTATTGTAGAAATACTGCAAATTTCACAAAGATGTTAAAATGTATATATTTTGTATTATGGCAATTATTTTACGTACCGTTTCGCCTTTTGGGTTTCTTGAAATATTAAATAGTATATCGTACATTCATCATCACATATTACGAATCTATAAAATTTTGTGGATGTATTGGTTGCACAGTGGCTAGTTGTTAGTTCCAATAGCAGCTGCAAGACAAGGATAGCCGCCATCAGTGGCCGAGGACGGTTTTAGGCGCTCATAAACAGTACTTAATTGGTCTGTTTGCATGTCTCCGGAGACATTTAGTGGCTTGCTTTGACAATATGGTTCAAAATATGTACGTATTTTATAATATTAAATCTACACCGTTGCAACCGAATTAACTGTGGTTCACTTTATTCTAAGTTTCGTTGTTGATGAAAAAACTGTACCTGAAAAAATATAATTTTGGGAACCGAACTGTAATATCTCACACAGATAGATGAAATTGTAACATACAATTTCGTTTTCTGGCAAATTTTTTGACAAAAGTTTTTTAAAGGCTTTATCTGTCTATCTGTCAGTTTGTATCAGCATTATTTGAGAATGGCTGAATCGATTTTGATAGATCTTTATACATTGCCTGCTGGTATCTAAATTTAAAGTACAGGCCACTTATTATTTTCTCTGAAAACTGATATTAATTCTATAATCTACAATTTCTCTCTATATACCATAACTAGCCGCTCCCGACGGCTCCGTCCGTGATTATAATGAAATACCGCAGCAACAACAGTAGTGGAACCTTCAGCAGGACCTAACAGCTAAATATCCAGTCCATAGAAACTACATTTTAAAAATTAGAATCTGTTAATTATTGACACCCCTGTACTTTCCCCTTTCCATTCCTTAGAAGATGATTTTAAGATTAAAATTATAATATATTATTATTATTATTACTCGAAGCAAATAAAAATACTCGGGAGATTTACGTTAATTATTAATTATTTATTACTGTTTATTTTGGATTATATTTGATGTATACTTCCCTATTTGAGTCTGATTTTGTTCACAAATTCATGGGTTTTAATTTTTTTACGCGGAACCCTAATTATTTTTCTAAAATAAAATTAGCCTATAAGTTACTTCTTATAACATCAGTTAATTTGCCAGTGAACGTCCCGTCAAAATCGGTCTACTAGTTTCGGAGATTAGCCGGAACTAACAGACAACAAAAATTTTAAAATTTGTTTTTTTGATATAAGTGCCGCTATATACTTTCGTATGCATTTAGTAAAAAGCTGTCATTTTGACATAACAAATAGACACTTCAATTTTATTTATAATAGACGCGAACGCAAATCAATGAAATCATGTAAAGCATACCATACCCACGCGTAAAAATGATGCCGCTTATATTACATTGTGAAGTGTAAGTATATAACTCATTCCTTAAATGTGTAGATAGACTATACATACAGTAGGTACAGGCATAATATTATTATACTAGCGGTACCTGTGCGAATAATTTACACTAAAATTCGTTTCTAATTTCTCACACTCTTTATAACTTTCTTCTTTTTGTCGTATTACATTACAAAGCTCAGTGACGGTTCAAGAAAATATTTTTCTAAAACTGTCATATAGAGGCGCAAGTATCGAAAACGTTGAACTGAAGCGCCGCCATACGAAAAGTATTTATACGTGAATTTGGATTAAAAATTAAACAAAAAAAATTTACCGACCGTCAATTATGTTGACGTTGTTTCAAAGTTAGAACCGTCAGATGGCAGCATTGCTGCATATACTGAATAAATATATAATTGTTATAATTAATTATTTTGCAAAAACAAAAGCAATAATAGGTTTTTTAGTTATTGATGTCGATAGAGCAAGCAATTATCTATAAAATGATATAAAATTTATGTGGAGCAATTGTGTGGTTTTTTCGAAAAAGGGAGGCAAACATCTTAACCTTAGCGTATTAATATATATGATTATTACCAAGTATCTAGTGTTCACAAATTTCAATAATTAAATCGTTGTTTATTAGCAGCAGATATGCGTTTTGGTTTTGCACTCAAGAGTCAAAACTCAAGTTAACTATACAGACAAAACGTTTTCTCTTCATTTTCTAAGAGGAACTAGAGCCATTTTAAAGTGGTTCTAAAAACTTCCCTATGTGCAAAATGTAATCAAAATCATTAGTTGATTTTTATGGGTTTTTAGTGGACCATTTCTTCCACGATCTGGTCCAACATGATCTGTTAGGTTTGATAGCTATGTAGTTTTAATGCAATTAGATTCAGATGTCCAATATTAATTTGTGTAAAAATAGACAAAGTATTCAAAAATAATATTGCAATTACCGATAAAAAGGGGTCACATATAGATATTAGTTCATAAAGTAAACATGAAAGATATTCCAAGAATAATATTTGCATAAAACAGTGCTCATAAAACGGAAAAAAATGAAACGTCAAGCTATTTAGAATAGAGGTTTAAGTTGTGCGCGCAAAAGAAATGTAGTATTTAACGGGCAGAAGAGTCGCCATTAAAGTCAGTGGACCAATTTATACCTTCCTCATGTTAGCTCACAACTTTATGGCACAAAAAATAACTAATGTGTATGCGTGTGTACATGGTAGAGGGAATTATAATATAACTATATATTCAAATTATAAGATATAATATATACCTCAAAAAAATTAAAGTTTAAAAAACAAAATCCTAAATAAAAAGTCCTCCTCAGAAAAAAAGTGGTGCATGTACTTATGTACACGCGGCAGAAGTTATACTTCTTTGGCGTGATCGCGATAATTCATATTCACATTTTCGTTAAAGATGTGCGTTAATAAAATAAAATAGGATGTCTAGAGAGATGATAAATATAGTGTTGAAAAAACATTTTTAGACACAGGTTTTGCCGAAGCCGAATGTTGAATTTACTGAATAATAACAGCAAAAATAGGCTTGTATTATTTTATTTAAGGTAGTTGTCGTGGTACAATTTTGTCAAAAAGTTATAGATTATACGCGCCACAAAAGTATACTAGCTTGTAGTTAAGTGATCCACAATTTGTACGCAAGACTGTACCCGTGGAAACGTAACCCATACAGTATTCATATATGCATGTATACTGTTCTATAAATCGTTGAACTTTAAACCGTTATTTATAAATAATTAGGCGGTCAAAAAAATTTTTTTAATTTTTTTAAACTCATAACAAATGCATTGAAAGACAGTCAGTTTTTGGAAAGTTTCTGACAGTTAGTTCTTTTTTTATAAATAAGAAACTGGTTCAGAACTACAGAGATCGTATACAATCAATGTTAATTATCCAATTTTTAATTGATTTTATCTCGGATTATATACGGTCGATCGACTTCAAATTTTCAGGGTATTTGTATTATCATGTTCTTAAGTATACAAAAATTAAGAATTTTCTGACGGTGTGCCTTAACCTCGACAACTACCTTAAAGTTTAAATCACACACGCAAAATACAAACAAAGATTGCATTCAGCTTAAAGGCAAATATTTTCCCTAGCTTTTTAGCATTATACAAATACCTTCAGATTCGACCAAAGGTGTGAAAAAAACCTAAGTTCAGCTTTCGTTAAAAATTGTGCTTTCTGTCAAACTTTACTTGGCTGTTTCAGAGTTCTTGTAAAATAAACTTTCGCATAATACTAATTTATCCTCTTTCAACCTACACAATCAAATAATTTGTGTAGTATTTCATCTTTCTCTAATCTATTAATTGTAACGTATTAATGAAATATTTTTTATCCTTCGTCAACCGATCTACATTACGGAACGTCAGAACAGTCACATAAATAACTTTGAACGAATGAATGATACGAAAACAAAAGTGATTCAAACGAAACACAAATTCACATTGAAACGAGACACGCATTCATTATGAGTTCGGTTTTTGGCTACACAAACTCAAAACTGAAAATATAATCATGTTTTGCAGATTCGACTAGTTCCAAGCTAATATGAATAGCAGATTAGTTCACTTATTTTTAAAAACGATAATAATACGTTTTGCTTAAAAAATAATACAAAAGTACGTAAAATAGGTCAAGAATGTTAAGATTTTAACAAATTTTTTAAAAATGCATTTTTCTTTAAAATATATAGTGTTGAAAAAAGATGAATCCAGCGGAATAACTCGAAACCGAAGCAGTTTGGTGAAAAATTGTTAAGGAGAAAGTTTCAGCCTTTTCCCTGGCAATAAGCTCTAGTTATTATTTCGGGAGGGAGGTCCCTCCGGTGAGAACCACGCTCCCCCACTTGCAAATATTAAATTGGATGGAACCACTACTTCTTTACAGATTCTGATTCCTTGTCAAAAATTACATACGAAAATACCCAACATCATTTTTTTCCACTCTCCCACCCCGTGGGGGCGACGCTGCCCCACTTGCAAATATTGAATTGGAACCCCTACTTTTTTACAGATTCTGATTCCTTGTCAAAAATTACACATGAAAATATTCAATATCAATTTTTTCCGGACCCCCCCCCGGTAGGGGGCCCGGAAAAATTGATATTTTAAAGAAAGTAGGGAGGAGTGTGGATAAAAATTGATACAGTACGGCCTCGATAATTCGGACATTCAGTAAACCGGATTCTTTGATAATTCGGCTAAGCATTTCAATTATATTGTGTACTTTATATTAATCCGGATTTGACAGTACTTGGTAATTCGGATCTGCGTTTTTAAACGTCTATTTCATTCAAATTAATAGCATTCGATACTATAGCGATAGTGAGAGATTCCCCGCCATGTATTCGGTCGGATCTGATACATATCTGAGGATTCCTATAAGCAGGCATTATATGTGTGACGTTGTTTTGATTGAGTATTAATTGTTACTAGTTGCGATATTTTATGTTCTACATAAGTATATAAAATAATTTTATACACGTATTTGTTAAAATAGCTTCTAGAAGAAAACACACTACGTTGTCAATAAAACAAAAATCCGACATAGCCCGTGGTGAAAGTGGAAAAGTTTTGGCAAATGAATACAGGATAGGAACATCAATTTCCAATATAAAAAAGAACAAAAGCAAAATCCAAAAGATATGGTATATTTTAATGACTATTTTGGATTTTTACTATAGATGTGTTCCTTCTTTTATTCCGGTCCCGGCGCCCGAAAGGAATTACGAAAAGCCGAATATCCAGAAATGGAAACTCATTTGTATGCATGGTTTTGTACACAACGATCAAGGCATGTTCTCCAATTCCCTACGAAATCTTATCTGCCAAAGCAAAACTTGTATACCGAAATCTATGGAAATGATAATTTTAGAGCTAGCAGAAAAGCGTTAAGCAAACAATAATATAAAATTTAATAAATATACTTCTATTTTGCATAATTTTTTGTTTACGTACTATTTTCTAGTTATTTTATAATAAATGTTTACCTTTACAATAAAAAAGCTGGGCTACTTCAGTAATCCGAATTTTTTACTAATCCGGATCACAGCGGTTTTAATTAGTCCGGATTATCGAGGCCTTACTGTACTGAGTATTTTCGTGTGTAATTTTTTACAAGGAAGCAGAATCTGTAAAAAAAGTAGGAGTTCTCATTCAATATTTACAAGTGGGGCAGCGTTGCTCCCACGGGGAGAGGGTGGAAAAAAATGATATTGAGTATTTTCATGTGTAATTTTTAACAAGGAATCAGAATCTTTAAAAAAGTAGTGGTTCCATCCAATTTAATATTTGCAAGTGGGGGAGCGTGGTCCTCATCGGAGGGATCTCCCTCCCGAAATAATAACTCCAGCTTATTGCCAGGGAAAAAGCTGAACCCTCTCCTTGACGATTTTTCACTAAACTGCTTCGGTTCCGAGTTATCCGGTGTATTTATCTTTTTTCAACATCTTGTATATTTAAATATTCAGACTTCACAGTAACTGAATAATATTTCCAGCATGTATGGTTTTGAAACTTTGCATACGAATAGCGGATATGAAGTGTTACGCGTAAAAATATCATTTCATTCAATAAAGTTCTTTTCACCATTAGTTTGAAGTAACGGATATGAAATAAAATCATGAAAGTATAATGTCAACAAAAAATTATAAACACATTTTCATCTTCGAAGTATTTTTCTTATGAAGTTTGGACGCTTTTACTGTTATTTAATTTACTGACATTTGTTGTAATTTTGATAATCTATATTAGATTTTGAAAATTCGAATATCTCAAATCAGTCGATTATTGAAAATCTTTCATAGACGAACATCGCACTTTTTTATTGAAAAACAATCAAACATATTTGTAGCGACGGCAGACAAGTTTATTCGTATTTCAAAGAATTAAAATAAAAGAAGTATACCGACTGAAATTCAAATGATAGAAAAAATGTTCTGAATTAATATAATGAGTGTCCACGAGAAAAATATCGTTTTGAGTTAGAAATTGGAAAATTTGGGCAATCGATAGCGGAATACAACCCGACATAGATGTCCAATCGTTGCGTAATCCCCAGCCGCTAGCATGTACAACTTTGTTATTTTGAGTTATACCTACCCTATATTTTTACGACTAATTCATAAAAATCAGTGAGTACCAGGCTAAAATGATAATTTATAAACTATTTTAGGTCAAAGAAATAATTATACCTATGTAGGGTTGCCAGGCGTCCGGATAAAGCAGGACATAGTTAGGCTTTTTGATTCCGTGTCCGGCCAAAATTAAACGGTGTCCGGCTTTTTAGGTTTTTTACATTTCGCAAATGAGCGGGGCCGATCGCAGGCGAGTCGACTGTCGGTCGCTCCCGCAATCCACCCGATACACTCACGCTTCGTCTGTAGCAATAGCAGAATTTAATTTTGACTGATGGCTTTATATGACTGAAATAAATTATTTGGACTGATTTGGCGTTTTATTTATTTTTCATTAGAATTTAGCAAGATTTATGGTAATAATCAAAAAAGCTTGATTCTACATAATTTTTTTTGTCGTACTTATTAATACTGAGAAAAAATCCTCAATAATGTAGAGTGTCCGGCTTTTTTATCCAAATGTCCGGCCAAACTGGCTGGTCTGTTCGGCTTTTAGGTTTGGCGTCCTGGCAACCCTATACCTAGGTAATGAATAGTACTTTTAATTTACATCGCATGAGCTATAATTCCTGAAGTCAAACATTTTTTTGGCACATTTTTTTAAACCTTTCCTATATATACAATTGTATAAAGTTTCTACCTGAATCAAACACTTCATGAAAGGGGTGTCATGAGCTCTCCGCAGGCCCGGATTTACCATGGAGGCAGTATAGGCAGCTGCCTAGGGTGGCGAGAATTGAAGGCCGGCAAATTTTGGCGGAAACTTCAAAAGTTTGTTCTATTCGTGGGAATTGAATTTTCCGCCTATTTCTTCGGCACGCGTACCAACATCATAAGTCGAAAATGCTTGAATCGGGAAAAGAGTCGATTTATGCTTGTCTCGATATTGGCATATTGACATAATGGTAATTGCTCAATGTATCATATACTTCATGATTATTAGGATACTGATTATAATAAAATAAAATATTTGATTTCAAAAAGGTGTATTTTATTTATTGGAAAACTTTTATACCAAACTTATTCCACTATTGAAGAAGTTTCGTGATGGGAGGGGGGGGGGGCGGCAATTTTCGCAACTGCCTGGGGCGGCAAATTTCTAAATCCGGGCCTGGCCTCCGACTAGTACCTCCAATCGAATATACAAACGGAAATATGCAGCCCAGACAATATTTAGTAAAAACTACTAGTAATATTATATAGGGGAAGGTACTCTAAAATGGGATACTTAAGGTATTACAAGTTCTGAAAAAAAAAATACAGACAGTTAATTACTGCAAATTTAATACGTGACAGTTTTGACATAACTTTATTTAAAAAAAATACAAAAATAATATAAAGACTACACAAATTAAAAAAAAAAATGTTTTTCTTTGTTACATGGTTATTTCCCATTTTAGCAACACTGTGTGTTTAAAACGGGATTCATTATGTCGCTAAAATGGGATTGCGTTTAGTGTACGTAATTATAAACAAAGATCACAGTCGAAGTGTTCATCATCACTGTTTGCTCGACTACATGCTTCATGAACCCATTTTTGGCAAGAATTGCACTGAATCCATGATTCTCCTGCCTTGCTTTTAAAAAAATCGATGTCGCAATAAAAGCATACGGGATTTTCTTCATTATCAGTTTTTAGTGTATTTGCCATATGGCAACATACACTATTGGCGTCGGTCGGATGGCGGGACCTAGAGGTCGGACCAAAATTTCTCGACGTTTCATAACCTCCTAAACACTTTGGCACCATTTTTAAAAATGTTTATATATATATGTATATATATATTTATATATATATATATAAGCGTATATATATATATATATATATGTGTGCGGGCAATAACTTTCGAAAGAGTTAATTGATTTTAACGAAATTTGGCCCACGTGTTGAAATCCATCACCGCAAGAAGCCTATTTAAAATGGGCGTAATCGGGCTACTTTAAGGGTAGTTTTTAGGGGTTGAAAAACATTTTTGGGCCCCAAAATACCGAAAAAATTCTCAGAATCGTTTCAAAATTGACATTTAACCCTCCAGTAGTAATTAAAAAGTGTCCCTAAATTTTTAATAAAATCGGCCCGACAGGACCGGACTTACAAATTTTATGAAAACACTACTTTGCAGATAGTGAATTATTTACTGAAAGTTGTATATAATTTGGCATAGAAGTTCGATTGATAATAATATTGCAATTAAGAAAAAAAATGTCATTTTAAGGGGTGTATTAAGGAGTCAAATTTTTTATTTTGCCCAAAAATCAACTTAAGTTCGCATAAAGCCACCCTGCCTGTATAAGCAAATACACTATATTGTCGGCAGGGTTTTGGCACTGCGACCCGGGTTTTTTTATTTTCAATGGTAATTATTTCTATTTTCTTCTTCATTTTTGCACCGTTTGTCTTTGCGTTCATCTTCTTTACCGCTTTTTCTTTTACTACTTGCTTCTTGCGGCGTTTTAGCAATATACTCCATATCCCATTTTATCAACATACTCCATATCCCACTATGTTATTAACAGCATGCACTATTATAATCTACAAAATTGGCGTGGAAATTTTATATACAAAGTGACACATTTTGACACTAAAACTGGTAAAAATATCGCCGTCATAATCTCATTACTCAATTAGACAAAATGCTTACCTTATCATACCAGTATTCTTATAACAAAACTGTTGAAAACTTAAAAACTTGCTTAAATTTGACACTTGTAACACTATCGTACTGAAAGTACTACAGATGAATGCTTATCAAGTGAGGGGCATTTCGTGAATTTTACAAAGGATGGCATTGGGTATATTTAAAAATAATTAGGGTATCCCATTTTACCTAAGTATCCCATTTTAAAGTACCTTCCCCTAATATATAAATTTTTAGAAAAAATAATGACCGTCTCTAGGTAATGGGCGTTAAACAAGGTTCCCAATATATTCTCTGAACTGGTCGACACGGTATATAACATGTTGCTACAGATATCTATAGTTCGATCATTGGTAGCGGAGAATCAGTGGACCAACAGAAGCTGTGTAGTCGCCCTGATCAAATAAACATCGCATTTTAATGTGAAACTCTATACTTGCTTTTAGTTATAAAAACAAACATAGTCTTGCAGGGTTGTACGCTGTTCTTTGCGCCTTACATACAATCATTTTATAACGCAAATGTAGAAGTTATTGAAACTTTGTAAACCTGCACTTAAATTTTACATAATTCGGTTCGGCATTTTAGTAACAAAATATTAGGAAACAAGGTGGATAACAACGCGAAAATTACGGATCGCAAAGCTATACTAAAAAGGAAAAAATCAACAACTTAAAAAAATGGGCGAGTCTTACGGTAGTCGCCAATGATGTGAAACATATTTATTTCACACTGTATTTATAAAAGCACGGTTGACAGTTTTCTTCCTTTTTCTCTTTCCCACAATACGCTGCAGCACATGCGCTCACTGTAGGCCGCACCAAAAAATCACATAGTAAATTGAATAATCTGAATAGCGCGCTATTTTTTCATTTCCGTTTGATTCACAAAATTATCCCTACACGGAGACCTAAGATATAACACATCAAAGATTGAACCTCCTTTAAAAAAGACCACTATAAAAATGTAAAATTATAAAGTTTTGAGGTCGAGCCAATTTAATTACTGTAACGTTTTATGTTTCTATTAAATTGGCGTCGACCACGAAACTTTATTATTTTATGCTTTTTAGTGACCTTTTTGAAGTTATACTTCTTTTGGCGTACTGCGAGGGTGAAATTTTCTCTGTTACGGAAGTTGCGTACGCAGCATGCAACGAATATGTTGCGGAAGTTGTTTCTGATAACGTCAAAATAGTTATTTAATAATACAACAAAGTACCTACTTAGGTTAAGCTAGCGACATCGGACGGAACTTCTTAAAAGCTATTTTTGTGCTTTAGTCGTTCTTCAGAGACATGTCCTGAATGAATAACAACTTTTGATAGTTAAATAACCTCGATACTTGTATTTCTTTTAAATTATGGATTAACTAGTAGAAAACCCTTTAATGGTTAAAAAGTTACTTTGTGCAGGCACTAAAAATGTTACTTTTGAAATTGGAACAAAGGTGAAATGTATATACATTATAAGACCACAAACATAATCCAACCTGTGTTTAAAAATGTTTTACCAACTATATTTATCACCTCTCTAGACATCTTATTTTATTTTATCAATGTACATCTTTAACGAAAATAATAATAATAATAATAATAATGCGTTTAACGTCCGTTTCTCGACTTTATGCCATAACAGACGCCATTCGCACCATTACTATTTTCCATCTACCACACTTCCCGTTATTTTTCTACATTTTTAAAACTTCCACTTATGTAATAGCAATGGGCGAATGAAGGAATTATAGGAAATTAGGATAAGGTAGGTAATTTTTGAACTAGGAGTTTGATAGGTAATCGGCCATGGCCTCAAATAAGGAACCATCTCAATATTTATCTGGAATTAATTGAGGGAAACCATGGAAAGCCTCAATCAAGATGGCCGGTACAGGAATTACCGTTTCTCGGCGAGAGGCAGTAGGAAAAAGTCCCAGCCACATCTGCCCCCGCCGGGATTCGAACCCGGACCTCCCGAATGCGAGTCTAGTGCTGTCACCACTACTCTACCCAGCTCGGTCATCTTTAACGAAAATATGAATATCAATTATCTTGATCACGCCAAAGAAGTATAACTTCCGCCGCGCGTACATAAGTACACGCACCACTACTTTTTATGAACGTTCAATTTTTTTAAGGCTTTTTATTCCTGGTATAAACTGATATAAGCATTCGTTCTCAAAACACAGAAACTATTAACCGTTACTGTATAGAAATTATTAGTTTAGTATAATAGCTTATGTCTGCTATAATTGTTAAGAAACATTCATTGTTGTAGCACCATATTAGAAAAATGTATTATTCCAACACGTCACCGTCTGGATTTAAACCAGAATCTTTCCACTTTCGCGGCGGAATGAGTTAATCAGTTACTCTACGGTGCACACAATTCAACATTTTAATCCTTCATAATATAGTGATATACAACACTCAAATTCACTACATGCGAGAGCCAATTATTAGGTAAGTTTTAGCTGCCGAGATGAAAACTAACCTCGCTTCACCGTCGAAAGTATCAGCGAAATTTCACCACCCTTAAAATGAATGGATTGCTATAAAGTCTAAAGCTGCTACAGCCCCCACGTCTCAGCATTATAAGGTTTTAATAATAATGTATGGCGTGTATGTGAATGTTATATGGAAAGATCTTTACATGAACACAACATATAAACAAATCTAATGTATATTTTGTAGACCACTGATGCGACAGCTACCTTTCAACCTGCACTGCTGGTTAACTTCATCACTGTTTATGTTAAACTGATTTTACTGTGAGAAAAGTTAGTTCAAAAAATATAAATATGCGTCTATAATATACACAGTTAATACCTATATAATATATTTATAAATCCATTTCAATAGATAATACCAATCGAGTTTTTCAATACACCTATCTCTAAATATAGGGATGTTGACTATTTTTGGTAAAGTGTTTTCAATCGTGCATAAGTATCTAATATGGCCACAAATATTTATTATTTAATATTTTTATTTAAATACGACTCAAGTTTTAAAACCCAAGTATTTTAAATTCCGTTTCAAATTTCGCTCTAAAACACCAATACTTGTCACGTGACTGTCGTGGCGTCATACACTCATAAACGCTGGTAAACTGATGAGGTGATGAAAGGTTTTTTCGTAATTGTCGCTATAATTATATGTAATTTACCGTTTCCTATAAATAAATATTAATAAATTACACACTCTAAATATTAACCAAAGAGTGAAGTCTTTTAACAGCGTGAAAAAACGTAATTCTCTATGATAGCGTCTGATAATGTTTATGACTGAGCGTCGTCGTGCACTCTGATTGGTGTTCGTTGTCACGTGACATGAGAGACATTTAATTACGTTTTATTTATTAAATATGAATTATTAAGTTCCTTAAAAATAAGGAAAAATATTGTGTTTTTGTGCGAAGGGAAAATTGCGACCGGGAAGGCACGTATTTAGGAGGAGAGTCCAAGGGTTCTAGGCCCTCCCGTGCACTTCGAATTTATATTAGATAAGAAAAGAAGCTCATTAAAATAAAATTGAACGTGACGCGTATGCATTATTCAAAGACTACAAAGTATTTAGTTTACTTATAAATTCACATCTTATGAGAATGGACTTTACTGGCCACGGCCTACATCTCTTATTAAAAGCAAAAATGAAAATTAGCAGCTTGTTATCCAATATTATATGTGAGTGGTCTGTAAATAGTTTTCAAAACTCTAATAATATAACAATAAAGTTGTTAAAGGAAAATACTCAAAATGAAATTAATTCTAAACAGTATAAAAATTTTCGAGAAGATTTAAATTTTTACAAAACTCGGTAAAAGATAAATACAATAAAATAAATGTAGTCAAGACATCGCATTGCAGTCGTAATTGTTTAAGTACTACATTAAAAAAAAAAGAAATACATCTAATTTTACAATGCATTGAACATTTTGATGTAAACATCAAAATGTTCAATGCATTCATAGTAAAATATGTGACATTGAGATTTTTTTAGATAGTAATAAAGCAGATGTTTGTATTTCGGAGCACTGGTCCAAGTATGACAATATTAATTTATTTAATATAAATGATTTTTATATCGGTGACTGTTATTGCAGAAGTAATTTTAAAAATGGCGGTGTTCTAATTTTATTAAAAAATGGTATCAAATGTACCACAATTAAAGACGTCAAGTTGTTATCTGTAGACAAACGTTTCGAATATGCTGCTGTTAAGTTAGAAAATGACCTCAAAATAATTATTTTGTGTTTATATAGAAGTCCAGATGGTGACTTTTTATTTCTAAGTAAATTAAATGACAGTCTGGAAATTTTATCAAGAAATAAAAATTTTGAAATTATTATTGCTGGAGATTTTAATATAATTTTTTTATTGAATCGAAAACTTTAACGGATTTTACTGGCGTCATTATGTCATTTAATATGAAACGGACAATTAGTGTACCAACCAGAGGAAAAAATTGTATTGATAATATTTGTATTTCAAATAATTTTGATTTTTATGACACTGGTGTTATATCTAATGGCATTTCTAATCATGATGCTCAGTATATTACTTTTAAAAAAAGTAATAAATGTAATAAACAGCAATTTATATACGTTAGGGATTTAAATAATTCGCATAATATATGTAAGTGATAAGGAAATAATTTACGCGTTTTCACTATTGAAATGCTTTAGCTCAAGTGGTTATGACGGTATCAGTATCTAGTATCTTATTAAAGCATTGTATTTATGAATTTATGCCGCCTTTGCTGGCAATCATAAATTGTTCTTTCAATTCTGGAATTTTTCCACTGTCCCTGAAAATTGCAAAAATAATACCATTGTTTAAAAAAAATAACAAGAACGATATTGAAAACTATAGGCCGATTTCCCTTTTGAGCTCTTTTTCTAAATTAATAGAAAAAGTTATGGCCATTAGAATAATACATTTTTTTGATAAATTTAAGCTGTTCAATTCTAATCAATTTGGTTTTAGGAAAGGATTTTCAACTGCATCAGCTATTATTAAATTTCTAAATGTCTTATATGAAAACATTGATAGTGGTAGTTCTTGTTTAGGAATTTTCTTAGATTTAAGTAAAGCGTTTGATCTTGTCAATCACTCGATTTTACTAAATAAATTAGATAAATATGATATCAGAGGTATCACTTGGAGTTGGTTTGAATCTTACCTTAGTGGAAAATCACATTTTGTGCATTTAAAGGATAAACATTTTAAGCGTTTATATCTCTCTAAAGGAGTTCCTCAGGGATCTGTTTTAGGTCCTTTATTATTTATTATATATGTTAATGATATACCACTTAACAATACAATAATGTTTGTCGATGACACATCTGTTTTTGTGAATTCTGATGTAAGTTCTGATATTACCTCTATTGCTAATGAAGATCTATCTATTCTACACCGATGGTTTTCCAATAATAAATTAGTTGTTAATAATAAAAAATCAGTTATGATAAAATTTAATGTTTGTAAGAAAAATGTAGATCATAGCCTTTTAGTGAAAACCAATAGTTTGAGCATCGCTCAAGTGAATAGTACCAAATTTCTTGGTGTGGTTGTCCGCCTCATTTATTTATTTATTTAAAATCAACTTAACTTTCGAATAGTACTTGTTAGCTTTTGAATCAAACAGTTTTTTTGGCGCATATTTTTTTTAAACCTTTCCTGTATGCGCAGTACCTGTCCTGCCCAGGTAGGACAAGCAAACCTATACATACTATTGTATAAAATTTTTACCTGAATCAAACACTTGAACTTCATGAACGGGATGTCATCAGCTCTTGGATTATCTTGAGAGATGTTGATTTAGTGTTTTTCTCTCAGAATGTATCAATACTTTGGAATAATTTCGCACCATAATTAAAAAAAAACCCGGGTCGCAGTGCCAAAACCCTGCCGACAATATAGTGTATTTGCTAATACAGGCAGTGTGGATTTATTATGCGAACTTAACTTGGTTTTTGGGCAAAATAAAGAAAATTACTCCTTAATACACCCCTTAAAATAATATTTTTTTTCTTAATTGCAATATTATTATCAATCGAACTTCTATACCAAGTTATATACACCTTTCAGTAAATAATTCCCTATCTGCAAACTAGTGTTTTCGTAAAATTTTTAAATCCGGTCCTGTAGGGCCGATTTTATTAAAAGTTTAGGGACACTTTTTAATTATTACCAGAGGGTTAAATTTTAATTTTGATTCGGAGAATTTTTTCGGTATTTTGGGACCCAAAAACATTTTTCAACTCCTAAAAACTTCCCCATAAATGGCCCGATTGGGCCCATTTTAAATAGGGTTCGTGTGGTGGTGCATTCCAACATACGGGCCAAATTTAGTTAAAATCAATTAACTCTTTCGGAATATTATTGCCCGCATATATATTATATTTCATCATTTTTTGCCTGTTTATTATTTGTCTATTTAGTTTCTTTGTGCACGCATAAACCGCTTTATTTATCCTAAATATATCCCTAATAATATTATAAATGTGAATGTAAGGATGTTTGTTACGCTTTCACGCCAAAACTACTGAACAGATTATCATGAAACTTTGTACTTATATCCTTAGAGGTATTAGAAAGGACATAGGATCCTTTTTTTATACTAAATAGTATCCTATGTCCTTTCTAATACCTCTAAGAATATGTGTACACCACAGTTTCAAGGTAATCGGTTCAGTAGTTTTGGCGTGAAAGCGTACCAAACATACTTACATTAACATTTATAATATTCTTAGGGATTAGGGATATATATTTAGGATAAATAAAGCTGTTTAGGCGTGCACAAAGAAACTAAACAGACAAAAAATGATGAAAACTGATAATTCTCTCAATCCCTAAGCGTTAACACTCAAATACACATATATTTGAAATTTTTCATAATTTAGCTTCAGAAATAAAAATCAATTCGTGAAAAATATAAAGTTTTTTATTAAGATATAACAACAAAAAAATTACACAATAAATTCAATAATTAAAATAAATTACAATAAGGACCAACAGTGTTTTTTAGGGATTTGTGGAAAAAACAAGATACATTGTACCAATATCGAAAGTGTGCAGGCGATCGTAAGCGAGCACGAATGTCGTCAAGTTGATTCTCTTGTATGGAGTCGGTGGCAATAACGAGCTTTAAAACGGAAGCATATAAATGGTGAAGGTGGTATCGATCTAAAATACACCTGAGCAAATCGTTTCCGTTCTTGTGTTTTTCTAACATCTTTATTATCGTCGAGTGATTCGCATTTGTTAAAATGTGCCCGTACATGGTCACTACGCTATAGTTATCGACGAGGTTATATTCGATTGGAGAATTTAAAAATTTGTTCATCATTTCTGATGTCATCTCCGGATACAAATTCAAAAAATAGTCCAAACCATTGCCGCAACCACGGTTGAAAGCCCGTTCAATAATAAAATACGACAAATTTGTGTATTTTCGTTTGTCTTGCAACAAAACTTTACACCAATATCGCACTATCTGGTGTTCATTTGGCGTTAAACTCATAGCACAATGTTCAAGTTCCTCGATTAAGATCGGTCCACACTGTTTCCAAAAACGAAATATTGTATTTTTACAGCAAAACATACAAGCTAACAAGCAGCGATTTAGAACACTAATTGTTTCATTATTAAAAACGTATTTTTCTAATGTTTTTTCAATGTTAATCTTTCCATACATATCCCAGTGGAAATTATCACCCATTTGAAGTACGCCAGCTTTCAGATAGTAATTTATTTCATCCAGATAAAAAACAATATCTCTGCATATCAATTTTATACCCGGCACAATTTCATTAATTATGGTTTTCGGTAATTCCAATTTTTTTGAATTTTTGCATGCAAGCCTAATAAACGTTTTATATTTTGATAATGTACAACTCTGGCATCTCCTTTCTTGAACTCGTAACGTTTTCTTGAATTTAGATTTTAAATTTTTTGAACTCACTAATTCCGTTATTACTTTATTTTTGGCCAAAGATCGTAACGACAGCATACCTTCCATTTTATTCAAAAAAACACAATTTCACTATTTCGGCACTAATCAACTAATGCTTGCTACTTTGAAGCCAAAACTAAGTGATCGAACTGAATTAGGCATCCTTTTTATTAAACAGGCTGTCATAGGAGGTAAAATATTAATATTTAATAAATAATTTTCAGACCTAGGAGGTACTTTATATCTACGAAAAATTCATTAGGGGTCAAATCTACCTGGACGCATTCAAAATTACTGTTTCCTTAGATATTTTTTTAGGATATGCGAATTTAACATTTAAATAATATTTAAATGTTAAATTCGTATAAATAAATAAATAAATTTTTAAACGTGCATTTTTATTAGTGTATTTGCCATATTATGTCAACATACACTATTGGCGTCGGTCGGATGGCGGGACCTAGGGGTCGTACCAAAATGTCTCGACGTTTCATAACCTCCTAAACACTTTGGCACCATTTTTAAAAATAAATTTGGCCCACGCATTGAAATCCATCACCGCAAGAAGCCTATTTAAAATGGGCCTGATCGGGTCATTTTAAGGGTAGTTTTAGGGGTTGAAAATTGTTTTTGGGCCCAAAACACCGAAAAAATTCTCCGAATCGTTTCAAAATTGAAATTTAACCCTCTGGTAGTAATTAAAATGTGTTTCTAGAATTTTAATAAAATCGGCCCGACAGGACCGGATTTACAAATGTTATGAAAACACTATTTTGCAGATAGGTAATTTTTTACTGAATGGTGTATATAATTTGGTATATAGGTTCGATTGATAATAATATTAAGAAAAAAAAATGTTATTTTAAGGGGTGTATTAAGAAGTAAAATTTTTTATTTTGCCCAAAAACCAACTTAAGTGCGCATAATAAAGCCATACAGCATGTCTGTATAGCAAATACACTATATTGTCGGCAGAGGTTTGGCACTTATACAATAAAAATGACATGTTTAAAAATTCAGCCATTTAGGAGACAGAACCATTCCACCTTAAAAAATATAGACATTTAACATAGATAATATAATAAATACAATTTCTGTTAAAGTGTGCAGTGAAGCGGCAACGACTAGTAATTAATATTATGAGATTTAGTAATCGTTTGCAGGGTTACATAATATGGTTTTACGTCTAAAAATTAACTAAAGCATGTTTGTCAGCTACTTAACTACTTTATTTTTGACAGATATTCAGAACAAAAGTACAGCCGATTTTTTTTATTTTTTAAAATATTTCCGAAACTATGAAGCTTAGACAAAAAAATAAGTAAACAGAGTACCATAATTACACAAAAAAACAACGTTGTAGTATATATCTCGTCTGCGCATGCGTCGATTTTCTCCGAAAACAATAGAGCTCTTCATATCAAATATCCTCCCAAAATTTTGTTTCAATTCGCTTATCCGTTTGACCTGAATCGTGCTCACAGGTTAACAATTTTTTTCTTAAATATGTTTTATGATTTTAATAGTTAGGATTCTTTCATTACTCACTTTGTACACATATTCTTAGAGGTATTACTATTAGAAAGGACATAGGATACTTTTTTTTAATAAAAAGTATCCTATGTCTTTTCTAATACCTCTAAGAATATATGTACAAAGTTTCATGATAACCGGTTCAGTAGTTTGGCGCGAAAGCGTAACAAACATACATTCACATTTATAATATCAGATATATTAATACGTTAAGGTTAACACAAAAAAACAACGTTGTAGTATATATCACGTCTGCGCATGCGTCGATTCTCCAAAAACAATAGGGCTCTTCATATCAAATATCCTCCCAAAATTTTGTTTCAATTCGCTTATCCGTGTGACCTGAATAGTGCGCACAGATAAAAAATTTTTTTCTTAAATATGTTTTATGATTCAGGGTAGCTCAAAACGAAAAATTATTGGAAAGTGAATTTTGACCTAAATTAGTACCATTCCCCCACTAGCTGGAAACATTTTTAAAAATGGTGCCAAAGTGTTTAGGAGGTTATGAAACGTCGAGAAATTTTGGTACGACCCCTAGGTCCCGCCATCCGACCGACGCCAATAGTGTATGTTGACATAATATGGCAAATACACTAATAAAAATGCACGTTTAAAAATTTATTTATTTATTTATACGAATTTAACATTTAAATATTATTTAAATGTTAAATTCGCATATCCTAAAAAAATATCTAAGGAAACAGTAATTTTGAATGCGTCCAGGTAGATTTGACCCCTAATGAATTTTTCGTAGATATAAAGTACCTCCTAGGTCTGAAAATTATTTATTAAATATTAATATTTTACCTCCTATGACAGCCTGTTTAATAAAAAGGATGCCTAATTCAGTTCGATCACTTAGTTTTGGCTTCAAAGTAGCAAGCATTAGTTGATTAGTGCCGAAATAGTGAAATTGTGTTTTTTTGAATAAAATGGAAGGTATGCTGTCGTTACGATCTTTGGCCAAAAATAAAGTAATAACGGAATTAGTGAGTTCAAAAAATTTAAAATCTAAATTCAAGAAAACGTTACGAGTTCAAGAAAGGAGATGCCAGAGTTGTACATTATCAAAATATAAAACGTTTATTAGGCTTGCATGCAAAAATTCAAAAAAATTGGAATTACCGAAAACCATAATTAATGAAATTGTGCCGGGTATAAAATTGATATGCAGAGATATTGTTTTTTATCTGGATGAAATAAATTACTATCTGAAAGCTCGCGTACTTCAAATGGGTGATAATTTCCACTGGGATATGTATGGAAAGATTAACATTGAAAAAACATTAGAAAAATACGTTTTTAATAATGAAACAATTAGTGTTCTAAATCGCTGCTTGTTAGCTTGTATGTTTTGCTGTAAAAATACAATATTTCGTTTTTGGAAACAGTGTGGACCGATCTTAATCGAGGAACTTGAACATTGTGCTATGAGTTTAACGCCAAATGAACACCAGATAGTGCGATATTGGTGTAAAGTTTTGTTGCAAGAAAAACGAAAATACACAAATTTGTCGTATTTTATTATTGAACGGGCTTTCAACCGTGGTTGCGGCAATGGTTTGGACTATTTTTTGAATTTGTATCCGGAGATGACATCAGAATTGATGAACAAATTTTTAAATTCGCCAATCGAATATAATCTTGACGATAACTATAGCGTAGTGACCATGTACGAGCACATTTTAACAAATGCGAATCACTCGACGATAATGAAGATGTTAGAGAAACACAAGAACGGAAACGATTTGCTCAGGTGTATTTTAGATCGATACCACCTTCACCATTTATATGCTTCCGTTTTAAAGCTCGTTATTGCCACCACTCCATACAAGAGAATCAACTTGACGACATTCGTTCTCGCTTACGATCGCCTGCACACTTTCGATATTGGTACAATGTATCTTGTTTTTTCCACAAATCCCTCAAAAACACTGTTGGTTCTTATCGTAATTTATTTTAATTATTGTATTTATTGTGTAATTTTTTTGTTGTTATATCTCAATAAAAAACTATATATTTTTCACGAATTGATTTTTATTTCTGAAGCTAAATTAAGAAAAATTTCAAATATATGTGTATTTGACTTTCGAAAAAGTTAAGTTTATTGATTTTAACGAAATTTGGCCCACGTGTTGACATCCGCAAGAAGCCTATTTAAAATGGGCGTAATGGGGCCATTTGAAGGGTAATTTTTAGGGGTTGAAAAATGTTTTTGGACCCCAAAATACCGAAAAAATTCTCAGAATCGTTTCAAAATTGACATTTAACCCGTTAGTAGCAATTAAAAAGTGCCCCTAAAATTTATAAAAATCGGCTGAACAGGACCGGACTTACAATTTGTAGATAGTGACTTATTTATTGAAGGGTGTATTTAATTCGTTGTAGACGTTAGATTGATAATAATATTACATTTAAGAAAAAAAATATTATTTTAAGGGGTGTATTATGGGGTTAAATTTTTTATTTTGCCCAAAAACAAACTTATTTTCACATAATAAAAGTATGAAACCACACGGCCCTATACAAGCAAATACACTATATTGTCGGCAGGGTTTTGGCACTGCGACCCGGGTTTTTTGATTTTGATTTGTTTTTTTTTTTTTTTTTATTCAGAAGACGAATAAGACTCAACTATTTAATGCTATGATTTAAAATATCATATTTTTATTAAAGTATATTTTCTATGGCTATTTTTGCTATTGTCACGTAAACGTAATTTGAACTCTAATAAAAAGATAAATATTAAAAACTTCTGATTGTATACGTTTTTTTACTATGTCCTATCTCGCTTTTTTCACTCAAAAAGTTCCAAAATCCCTGCTTGGCAAAAATATATATATATATATATATATACATATATATATATATATATATATATATATATATATATATATATATATATATATATATATATATATATATAATAAACAAAAGCAGTAATAGATTTTTTAATTATTGATGTACATAGAGCAAGTAATTATCTATAAAATGATAAAAAATTTATGTAGAGTAATTGTGAGGAAAAATGGATTATGTAAATTTAATGAATCAAAATTTATTGCAGGTATTCAATTGTTTTGTGATTTTGCACACTGTTTATAACGTTCTTCTTTTTATTGTATTACATTATGGAGCTCAAATGACAGATCAAAAAAAATATTTTACTGAAATTGTCACATTGAGGCGCAAGTATCAAAAACGTTGAGCTAAAGCGCCAATATATGAAAAGTATTTGATTTGAAATTGAACAAAAGAGTTACCGACCGTCAAACAAATTGACGTTGTTTCAAAATCAAAGCCGTCAGCTGGCAGCATTGCTGTATTGTGTCCATAGACCATATAAGGAATGGACTAAGCACCGCTTATCTTTCAGTATAACCGAGAGTGGTCCCAACATAGGAGGCGGCCATATTGGATAAGTTTTGATTTAAGGTTCACAAGTGCTGTACAGCGTACCCTAAGGCATCTTATGCGTAAAACAGGGACGTATGTAGATAGGATGCAAAACTCTTTTGTATATTTTGAAACGTTATATATCGAGCAATGTATAAAGTGGAAATAATGAAAATATGATCAAATGCATGAAATAAAATGTACTTATATAGCTTTGCGTTTTGAACATTAAGTACTTTCGTTGTTCAGAGTAGGAAAAAAGATACTAAGTATTTTATGTCATTTCCATAATTAAATTTCATTAAAGCAAAGAACACTATCTGAATGTAAACAAATCCATCTACTCACCAATGACATGAAACCAACGCTGTATTGTCCTTAATGACTCCACATATTAAACAATATAATTCCTTCGTAAGGAAATCACTCATTTTTAAAAAATTGTAAAATAATTCATAAAAATAAACTACTTTTTTTCTCTATAATAAAACACGCAGGACACTTGTTTACACCTGCGTCAACAACCTTGCCAACATATTGAAATAGACCTTATTAGAAACTTAACCAACTCCTATGTTGGGACCACGAACGCCATATTGAATGCTTAGTCCATTCCTTATATGGTCTATGATTGTGTCTTAATGTATATCTATATATACAATTTTAATAATTAATAAATTTACAAAAACAAAAGCAATAATAAAGTTTTTAGTTGTTGATGTCAGTAGAGCAAGCAATTATCTATAAAATAATATAAAATTTATGTGGAGAAATTGTGTGGTTTTTTCCAAAAAGGGAGGCAAACATCTTAACCTTAACGTATTAATATATATGATGATATTATAAATGTGAATGTAAGTATGTTTGTTACGCTTTCACGCCAAACTACTGAACCGGTTATCATGAAACTTTGTACATATATTCTTAGAGGTATTAGAAATGACATAGGATACTTTAAAAAAAAAAGTATCCTATGTCCTTTCTAATACCTATAAGAATATGTGTACAAAGTTTCATGGTAATCGGCTCAGTAGTTTTGGCGTGAAAGCGTAACAATCAAATTATAAATTCGAGCGAACGAACGGGGTGAGTGATTGAGTAATGAAACAAATAATTATAAACTCGGGCGAACGAACGAAGTGAGTGGGTAATGAAAGAATCCTAACTATTAAAATCGCGGGCGGGGAGCGACTAGTGAGTTATAATGACCTGTTACAAATTCACTCTTGTACTTCACCTAAAAATCGCAGAGATTTTGCTCTCTGTCTAATCTTATTCAAAGATTTTCTTAACATATTGTCTTTACATATTCCTAAATTCAGTAGCCGGAATCACCAGTCGTTTTATTTACATTGATAAAAAGAAAACTTGGACTCAACTTGGTTTCAGTTGAGTCAAATACGCCGCGTATTTAAATACGGCGAAGTACGGTATGACCTAGGTTGTACCGCACGTATTTGAAGAGAATGTTTCCCTCAAATACATGGCGTATTCATAACAAGTGAGGCAGTTTTTGACGAGACTTCTCGTGCAATACGCGTTTAAGTCAACTAAATGTCGATTGATTCAAAAACACAGTATTTGAGCCAACTACATTTAAACATTTGAGTGGAAAGATAATGCTAAAACTCCGGTACAAGAAATGCTGGGCAAATGTTTCCGATGTGGGAGAAAGAATCACAAAGCAAATCAATGTACTGCGAAAAATTTGAATTGCTACAATTGCGGAAAGGAAGGGCACATAAAAACTGTTTGCTTAAAAAAATCTTACGAACAAAAACAAATTACACAAGACAGTTCTGAAGACAATAATACAGTTGATGATGAGGATGAAGAAGACATTTCTCTCATTAATTCAATTGAACAAGTAGATAAGAAATCGACCGATAAATTTCTAGTGCGCGTGAAAATTGATGATGCCGATTGCCAAATGGAACTGGATACAGGAGCTGCGGTATCGAAACACTCCCATATTTATGAAGCCGAGACCGGTTCCGTACGCACTGAAAGACAAGATAGATGCAGAAATCGATCGTCTTGAACAAATGGACATAATAGAAAAAGTTGTTCATTCAGACTGGGGCACTCCAATCGTTCCAGTTATCAAAAGAAATGGTCAAATTCGACTTTGCGCTGACTATAAAGCTACATTAAATAGATTCATTCAAGATGATAACTATCCAATTCCTAAAGTCGAGGACATTTTTGCGAAAATGAGTGATGGAAAATATTTTTGTACACTGGATATACATCAAGCGTACTTACACATGGAAGTCGACGAAGAAGCGGCACTTCTACAGACAATTAGTACACACAAGGGACTGTACAAAGTCAAACGACTTATGTTCGGAGTAAAGATTGCTCCAAATTCATGGCAAAGATTTATGGACCAAATACTTCACGACTTACCAGGTGTTTCATATTTTTTGATGACATCACAGTACAAGGAAGAACTTACAATGAACTTCTATTACATCTCAAAGCGATATTCACTCGCTTACGTCATCATGGTCTACATCTAAATAAAAATAAATGCCAATTTCTATTAAGATCGACTAATTACTTTGGACACGTGATTGATTAGAATGGATTACACCCGATGCCTGAAAAGGTAGAAGCTATTTTGAAAAGTCCACAACCTTGCGATATTTCTGAGCTAAGAACATTTTTGGGATTGGTGAACTACTATCATAAGTTTCTACCAAACTTAGCCAGCAAATTAAAGCCTCTAAATAATCTACTGAGGAAAAATGAAAAATATAAATGGTCTAAAGATTGCGAAACTGTATTTCAAAATCTGAAGAAAGAAATCGCAAGTCCGAAAATCCTTACACCATTTGATGTTAACTTACCATTAACACTAGCAACCGATGCATCGCCTACAGGACTCAGTGCAGTGATCTCGCATATAATGGAAGATGGATACGAAAGGCCGATCGCGTTTGCATCAAGATCTTTAATCAAATCCGAGTCTAATTATTCGCAGATTGATAAAGAAGCAACTGCAATTGTGTGGACGCTAAAAAAATTCCTTCAGTACTGTTACGGAAGAAAATTTACTTTAATTACTGATAATAAGCCTCTCACAAGGATTTTTCATCCTAACAAGGACCTACCAGCCACATCCGCCATACGTCTATTACATTATGCCAATTTTATGTCTGGATTCAACTACAACATATGTTATAGAAACACAAAGGAACATGCTAACGCAGACTATCTGTCCAGGTTTGCACTTCTGAATACTCAAGAAAATGATTATTTGGATAGCAGTTCTATTTTTCAGTTAAATCAAAATGACACTCTACCAGTGACACGAAAATAAATTCAGAAAGAAACCCTAAAAGACCCAGAATGCTGAGAAATATATGAAGCACTGAAATCTGGAGACAAATTCACTGAAGAGGACTTTCACAAATACTCAATTCAGAACGGCTGTATATTGAAAGGAATAAGAGTCATGATACCACAATTTTTACGCAAGAGAGTTTTAGAAGAACTACATACTGCACATATGGGTATCGTCCGAATGAAGGCAGTGGCGAGAAGCTATGTTTATTGGAAAAGAATTGACAACGCCATCGAAGAAGTTACAAGAACCTGCAAAGCCTGTTCTGCTTTTAGAAATGAACCGAGAAAGGTACCAATTCACCCATGGGAATATCCAAAGTATCCATGGCAAAGACTACATATCGATTATGCGGGTCCATTCATGAACACTTATTAGTGTATTTGCCATATGGCAACATACACTATTGGCGTTGGTCGGATGGCGGGACTTAGGGGTCGGACCAAAATTTCTCGACGTTTCATAGCCTCCTGAACACATTGGCACCATTTTTGAAAATGTTTATATATATATATGTATATATATATATATATATATATATATATATATATATATATATATATATTTATTTATATATATATAGGTATATATGTGTACGGGCAATAACTTTCGAAGGATTTAATTTATTTTAATGAAATTTGGCACACTTGTTGGAATCTATCACCGCACGAAGCCTATTTAAAATGGGCCCGATCGGGTTATTTTAAGGGTGGTTTTTAGGGGTTGAAAAAAGTTTTTGGGCCCAAAAATACCTAAAAAATTCTCAGAATCGTTTCAAAATTAAAATTTAACCCTTTAATAGCAATTAAAAAGTGCCCCTAAAATTTTAATAAATTCGCCCCGACAGGACCGGATTTAAAAATTTTCTGAAAACACTAGTTTGCAGATAGTGAGTTAATTACTGAAAGGTGTTTTTAATTTTGGTGTGGACGTTCGATCGACAATAATAATGCAATTAAGAAAAAAATGTAATTTTAAGGGGTGTATTAAGGAGTTAGTTTTTTTATTTTGCCCAACAATCACCTTAAATTCACATAATATAGCCACAAGGTCTGCATTAGCAAATACACTATATTGTCGGCAGGGTTTTGGCACTGCGACCCGGGTTTTTTTTTTTATTAGTCGTGGATGCATACACAAAATGGGTGGAAACAATACCAACAAATAAAATATGCGCACAGTCTACCATGAACATATTGCGTGATATATTTTCTCGATTTGGACTTCCTATTACGATTGTTTCTGATAATGGCACACAGTTTAGATCGTCTGAATTTGAAAAATTTTTAAAATCAAACGGGATTCAGCACAAATTCTGTGCACCATACCATCCAGCATCTAATGGCCAAGCTGAACGGTATGTTCAAACTATCAAGCAAGGGTTACGTTCAATGATGTTTGAAAAAGGAGACTTAAATACTAAACTTAACCGTTTACTTATGCAATACAGGAAAGTACCGAACACAGTGACTGGAGTAAGTCCTGCTGAACTGATGTTTAAAAGGGAATTCAGAACCAGAATCGATTTAGTGAAACGTGATTTGAGCCAGGAATTAAACGAGCAAAACAGATTAGTAAATCAAACAATTCGTGAATATCAAATTGGTGACTCAGTACAAGCACGATTTTACAATAATAAATGCTGTAAGTGGAAATTTGGAATTATTACAGATAAAAAAGGATACTTGCATTATGAAGTTCTAATTGACAACAATAAATACATCCGTCATATTGATCAACTTCGTTCCAGCAATTGCAAACAAGACACTGACAAAATTATTCTTACCGAAACTCTACCTGCAGAGCCATTGAAAATGTCAATTAATACGGAGACAAATGTAGAACAAGGTGTTCCAGACAATGATAAAAATGGCATGCAGGGTTATCATCCAGAGAATAAAACAAGCTCGCCAACACGTCCAAATATCGCTACAAGTGAAGAAGTTCTAGGAGCTGAAAAACTTAAGATAACTTCTCCAGAGCTGCGAAGATCTACCAGAATCCGAAAAGCTCCAGTTCGATTAGAATTGTCATAAATTCCTGAGGGACTGATATAATATATTTATAATGAGGTTTTACTGTACTATTTTTATTTAATGACATAATTATTATTACGGCAGTTATGTAAACAATTTTGTATTTAAAAAGAATTTCTGTTCATTTTTACATTGCATTAAATATTTGATTTTTGTTAAGTTAAAAACGTATTTATTCTTTCACAGAATATACGACATATTGTATCAAGGTATTTTTCAATTCTGTGAGCAAAATATATTATTGAATCGATTACACTATATTTTCATCGGAAATACGAATAACTTTTGAGTTAATCGAATGCCACAATTGTCACAGTAATAATAATAAGCCCGTAGGAATCCCACTATAGGGCAAAGGCCTCCCCCTTAACATTCAACATATCCCGATTTTGAGCTATTCGGTGCCAAAGGTTTCCGGTAATTTCGTCTATTTCGTTCCTCCATCTTCTTCTTTGTCTTCCTGTTTTTCTTTTCTCTTCTAATGGGCACCATTCTGTTATCCTTTTTGTCCAACGATTATTTGACATTCTTACTAGGTGGTCTGCCCATTTCCATTTTAGGATTTTTATTCTATTTTTTACATCTATGATTTTCGTTTTTTCCCGTATGGATTTTATATTAATTTTATCCCTTAGTTTTATATTTAATATACTTCTTTCCATACGTCTTTGACATATTTGAAGACTTTTATCTTGTTTACTGGTTAGCGACCACGTTTGAGCACCGTATGTTAATGATGGTAATAACAATTAATAACTATTAAACACTTTCGATTTTAGGAAACATCGGAATATTACTTTTTAAAATATGTCGTAGAGGCCAAAAGCATTTCCACGATTGATTTATTCTTTTATTTATTTCTTTATCCTGCCTATCCTTAAAGAAAACTAATTGATCCAGATAGTTGTATTCGTCTAATATTTCGATAGGTTCTCTTTCTATTTTGATTTCACTGTAAACACTGTTTGTTATTATCTTAGTTTTGGAAAAATTTATAATAATATAATAATATAATAATACATGCTTGTATTGCGGCTAAATAAAATGTCGTTATTCTCATCAAGCAGTTTTTTAATATTGAATACCCAATGAAATTGTTTCAAGTGCACGCCTGTACTGTTTCAAAATCATTGAGTAGTATTTTCAAAGAATTTATTATTTCCTTTAATTTTTTTTAGATTCTTTTGATTATAGATAGTGTCAATTTGATCACAAAATAGTTATTCCAATCAGTTATTATTTATTTTTAATGAAATTATGTCGCTGTGCCCTGAAAATGCATTATTATTTTTTTTATAAAGTATACATCGAAAGTGATTAGTTTTAAAATAAATTAAAAATATAATTTTGGTATTAATTTAATTTTTTATTTATTAATAATTTTTTATGATCTATTATAATTACATTTATCTTAAAAAATACATCTCTTTAAACACTGTAATAATGATTAACATAATACATGACAAACATTATTAAAAGCATATCATACTAACATTTTACATAATGTATTTGAACATCAACTGAAAAAACATTTTTCAAAAAAACGTATTTATTATAAACTTTGTATTAATATTGTTAAACTCAAATTTATATTCACATGTATATATTATCTTTTATATCTATTTAATCACAACATTTAATAGTTATTAAAGCTTGATAAAGTTCCAAACAAGGAACGAAACGTCGCTGAAAATAAAATATTAAGTATTTTACTTATAAATAAAGTCCTTTTTCCCGAAAAATCATTTTTATATTTTACATAATATTACTTAAATAATATATATATATATATATATATATATATATATATATATATATATATATATATATATATATATATATATATATATATATATATATATATATATCTAGGTTTTACATTAATTATATCATTACTAGAAATATTATCCCATTCGCTATTGGAGGTAACTTAAAAGACAAGATAATGATAATCAAATTCAATTGTATTATATTTATTAAACAAAAATCTTGCTTTATAGGCATTTATTAAAATGTGCCCTATTTTCCCGAGTTTATAATTATTTGTTTCATTACTCAATCACTCACCCCGGTCGTTCCCTCGGATTTATAATTTGTTTGTTACGCTTTCACGCCAAAACTACTGAACCGATTATCATGAAACTGTGTACACATATTCTTAGAGGTATTAGAAAGGACATAGGATACCTTTTTTTAGTAAAAAGTGTCCTATGTCCTTTCTAAGAATATTTGTACAAAGTTTCATGATAACCGGTTCAGTAGTTTGGCGTGAAAGCGTAACAAACATACTTACATTCACATTTATAATATTATATTATAGTATTATTAGAAATTAGGAATATATTTAGGATAAATACCAGTCATTTTTAATGTTTAAAATCTAGGAAGCTTACTTTGTACACGTTAGCGGTTTAGGTGTGAAAAGGCAACAGACACACAATAATATGATGCGTGCACAAAGAAACTAAACAGACAAATAATAAACAGGCAAAAAATGATAAAAATTGATAATTCGCTCAATCTCTAAGCGTTAACACTCAAATACACATATATTTGAAATTTTTCTTAATTTAGCTTCAGAAATAAAAATCAATTTGTGAAAAATATATAGTTTTTTATTGAGATATAACAACAAAAAAATTACACAATAAATACAATAATTAAAATAAATTACGATAAGGACCAACAGTGTTTTTGAGGGATTTGTGGAAAAAACAAGATACATTGTACCAATATCGAAAGTGTGCAGGCGATCGTAAACGAGCACGAATGTCGTCAAGTTGATTCTCTTGTATGGAGTCGGTGGCAATAACGAGCTTTAAAACGGAAGCATATAAATGGTGAAGGTGGTATCGATCTAAAATACACCTGAGCAAATCGTTTCCGTTCTTGTGTTTCTCTAACATCTTCATTATCGTCGAGTGATTCGCATTTGTTAAAATGTGCTCGTACATGGTCACTACGCTATAGTTATCGTCAAGGTTATATTCGATTGGAGAATTTAAAAATTTGTTCATCAATTCTGATGTCATCTCCGGATACAAATTCAAAAAATAGTCCAAACCATTGCCGCAACCACGGTTGAAAGCCCGTTCAATAATAAAATACGACAAATTTGTGTATTTTCGTTTGTCTTGCAACAAAACTTTACACCAATATCGCACTATCAGGTGTTCATTTAGCGTTAAACTCATAGCACAATGTTCAAGTTCCTCGATTAAGATCGGCCCACACTGTTTCCAAAAACGAAATATTGTAGTTTTACAGCAAAACATACAAGCTAACAAGCAGCGATTTAGAACACTAATTGTTTCATTATTAAAAACGTATTTTTCTAATGTTTTTTCAATGTTAATCTTTCCATACATATCCCAGTGGAAATTATCACCCATTTGAAGTACGCGAGCTTTCAGATAGTAATTTATTTCATCCAGATAAAAAACAATATCCCTGCATATCAATTTTATACCCGGCACAATTTCATTAATTATGGTTTTCGGTAATTCCAATTTTTTTGAATTTTTGCATGCAAGCCTAATAAACGTTTTATATTTTGATAATGTACAACTCTGGCATCTCCTTTCTTGAACTCGTAACGTTTTCTTGAATTTAGATTTTAAATTTTTTGAACTCACTAATTCCGTTATTACTTTATTTTTGGCCAAAGATCGTAACGACAGCATACCTTCCATTTTATTCAAAAAAACACAATTTCACTATTTCGGCACTAATCAACTAATGCTTGCTACTTTGAAGCCAAAACTAAGTGATCGAACTGAATTAGGCATCCTTTTTATTAAACAGGCTGTCATAGGAGGTAAAATATTAATATTTAATAAATAATTTTCAGATCTAGGAGGTACTTTACTTCTACGAAAAATTCATTAGGGGTGAAATCTACCTGGACGCATTCAAAATTACTGTTTCTTTAGATATTTTTTTAGGATAAACGAATTTAACATTTAAATAATATTTAAATGTTAAATTCGTATAAATAAATAAATAAATTTTTAAACGTGCCATTTTTATAAGTGTATTTGCCATATGGAAACATACACTATTGGCGTCGGTCGGATGGCGGGACCTAGGGGTCGTACCAAAATTTCTCGAGGTTTCATAACCTCCTAAACACTTTGGCACCATTTTTAAAAATAAATTTGGCCCACGCGTTGAAATCCATCACCGCAAGAAGCCTATTTAAAATGGGCCTGATCGGGTCATTTTAAGGGTAGTTTTAGGGGTTGAAAATTGTTTTTGGGCCCAAAACACCGAAAAAATTCTCCGAATCGTTTCAAAATTGAAATTTAACCCTGTGGTAGTAATTAAAATGTGTTCCTAGAATTTTAATAAAATCGGCCCGACAGGACCGGATTTACAAATTTTATGAAAACACTATTTTACTGAAAGGTGAATATAATTTGGTATATAGGTTCGATTGATAATAATATTAAGAAAAAAACATGTTATTTTAAGGGGTGTATTAAGAAGTAAAATTTTTTATTTTGCCAAAAAACCAACTTAAGTGCGCATAATAAAGCCATACTGCATGTCTGTATAGCAAATACACTAAATTGTCGGCAGGGTTTTGGCACTGCGATCCGGGTTTTTATACAATAAAAATGACATGTTTAAAAATTCAGCCATTTAGGAGACAGAACCATTCCAACTTAAAAAATATAGACATTTAACATAGATAATATAATAAATAAAATTTCTGTTAAAGTGTGCAGTGAAGCGGCAACGACTAGTAATTAATATTATGAGATTTAGTAATCGTTTGCAGGGTTACATAATATGGTTTTACGTCTAAAAATTAACTAAAGCATGTTTGTCAGCTACTTAACTACTTTATTTTTGACAGATATTCAGAACAAAAGTACAACCTTTTTTTATTTTTTAAATATTTCCGAAACTATGAAGCTTAGACAAAAAAATAAGTAAACAGAATACCATAATTACACAAAAAAAACAACGTTGTAGTATATATCTCGTCTGCGCATGCGTCGATTTTCTCCAAAAACAATAGGGCTCTTTATATCAAATATCCTCCCAAAATTTTGTTTCAATTCGCTTATCCGTTTGACCTGAATCGTGCTCACAGGTTAACAATTTTTTTCTTAAATATGTTTTATGATTTTAATAGTTAGGATTCTTTCATTACTATTCTTAGAGGTATTACTATTAGAAAGGACATAGGATACTTTTTTTTAATAAAAAGTATCCTATGTCCTTTCTAATACCTTTAAGAATATGTGTACAAAGTTTCATGATAACCGGTTCAGTAGTTTGGCGTGAAAGGGTAACAAACAGACTTACATTCACATTTATAATATCATCATATATATTAATACGTTAAGGTTAAGATGTTTGCCTCCCTTTTTCCAAAAAAACACACAATTGCTCCACATAAATTTTATATCATTTTATAGATAATTGCTTGCTCTACTAACATCAACAACTAAAAAATTTATTATTGCTTTTGTTTTTGTAAATTTATTAATTATTATTAAAATTATATATATATACTTTAAGACACAATCATAGACCATATAAGGAATGGACTAAGCATTCAATATGGCGTTCGTGGTCCCAACATAGGAGTTGGTTAAGTTTCTAATAAGGTCTATTCCAATATGTTGGCAAGGTTGTTGACAGGTGTAAACAAGTGTCCTGCTTGTTATATTATAGAAAAAGAAAGTAGTTTATTTTTATGAATTATTTTACAATTTTATAAAAATGGATGAATTCCTTACGAAGGAATTATATTGTTTAATATGTGGGGTCATTAAGGACAATACAACGTTGGTTTCATGTCATAGGTGAGTAGATGGATTTGTTTACATTCAGATAGTGTTCTTTGCTTTAATGAAATTTAACATGAAATTTAATTATGGCAATGACATAAAATACTTAGTATCTTTTTTCCTACTCTGTACAATGAAAGTACTTAATGTTCAAAAAAAAGCAAAGCTGTATACATTTTATTTCATGCATTTTATCATATTTTCATTATTGTTGGAATGGTAAAATTCATCGCTATTAGAGCCATTTTTGTGTCACCTGTACAGCCCGAACGTCTTTATCAATTTTGAGAAAAACTGTTTTTGTTCGAATCGTCTTGGGGTCTATTTGATTCTAGCGTCGCCTGATTTTTTAACTTTGGTCCCAAAAATAAAAAGAAACTATGTTTTTATGCTTATAATTCGCTCAGTTTCAATCAGATCGATTCGAAATCTATCTTATACGAAATTTTTTACATATATTTCGTATAACATAATTGGCATAATTGACAGTTTTACCAATCCAACCCACTTAGTGGGGAATGGTACTAATTTAGGTGAAAATTCACTTTTCAAAATTTTACAATATTTTTTCGTTTTGAGGTCCCCCGAATCCAGAAAACAAATTTTCGGAAAAACTCTGTGCGTCTGTGAGCACGATACAGGTTAAACGGATGAACGGATTAAAACCAAATTTTCGGAGGATGCAATTATAAAGAGCCTTACTGTTTATAGTAATATCGAGGGATCTGATATTATGATAAATTACACATAAAAATTTAATCCGGAACGAACTTAAAGATATCCGATTTCGTTTTAATTCAGTTTCGCAAGTTTTTTAGAAGACATGCAATAAAAACGATGGCAATAAATTTCAAAATGGTGGTCAATTTATAACTGAAATTTACAAGCCGTTACTTAGATGATAAATAATTTTTTTTGATAAAGCTGATACATGGTACTTAAGTTGAAAAAGTAAATGAAATATTTTATGGGAACATTTTTTTATTAGTGTATTGTAACGTTACAACGTTACATATATCAAGTAATTAATATTTAACGTTGTAAAATAATATTATTCATTATAATTTTGTGCCACTCTGTAAAGAATTATTAAAAGTCAAAATTAAAATTAAGTATCATTCCGTATACTCAAAAAATACTGTAATGTGACGCTTGAATGAAAGCAAGTTATGAACAAGTTAGATCCACGTAACTTGATTGGTGGAGATCGTTTAGAGGATATTGTAATTCTGACCAAATATCATCTTGATAAAATATTTAAAGGGATTTTGTTCTAAGCCTTCAGCCAGCACAGTCAGTAGTTTTTTTCCAGCCTTCAGCTCTTACAAATAATAATAATTTAAAAATCATTGAAATCTTGGAATCTATTGATATCTCGAACCATTTGGAGCATTTTATACTCAACCAATATATAAAATTTCACTCATTGTCGAAAAAGAAACGAGAAGGTTTTATAACAATTGCATCATGAGGTAATATAATTTCTGACAACTAAAATATTGTCCTTCACTAATAACAGAAAATGTACGTTTAAATAAGGAAAATGAGATATTTTGAAATTAAAATTAGCAGTCAGAATCATTAAAATACATTAGAATATTGTAGCGCCGTTTTCTCCCTACAATAATTCTATAAGTAAGAATTTAGAAAAAGGATTTATCAAAAAATTAAAGTTTATTTAAATTCATGTATTAAAGTAAAATTATTAATACAAAAAACCAGTTAGCATTGCACAACTGGGTTTGCATTGTGTAATCTTCGACAGATTTTGTAGTGTGGTTTTCTCCCTACAGATAATCTTTTTAACATTTAAAATGATATTATTTAAGGAAGTAAAAGCTTATTTTGTTTACAAGGGTATATTTTAACATTCAAAAAACTAATAATTATCTAATATGAAATTATTTCAAAAGTAGTATAATTTTCTAGCAATCAAAAATAAAATTAAAATTTATAGATATTTAAAATTTGATGAAAGATGTAAGTTATGATGAACGAAGGTCAGAAAAATCTAAATCTTAATATTCTTAGTAAAAGTAACGTGGTATATTGAAAGTTGAAATTGAACGAATTTGAAGTTATTATTAAATACAAAAAATATGATGTGGGGGAAAATTAAATGACCGCATTCGACATTAAAAGAGGGGAAAATTGAATAATGAAATTGAAGTCAAACGTTGAAATTTATGAAATTATATTTATATTGATTATGGGTAAATAATATAAAATTGATATATATTGGAAAAATGCGAAATTAAAACCACAAACATAATAAGAATATTAAGATTTGGTTTAAAAGAAATTTAAATAAATATGAATTTATATTTAAACAAAGAATTTTGAAAATAAAGAAAATTTAAGAAAAGTATAATTATAATGAATTAAAGCTAGACTAAAAGCATTACTTGTAAAGAATACGAAAATTATCATTCTGATTTGAAAAATAAAATTTTTTGAAACATTTTTGTTAGAAAGAATTAAAATTATTATTTTGGATGAATTATAACGAAAAAACATTTGAACATATATTTTTATAAGATAATAAAATACCGATTTTGACCATACAATTTTATTATTAAAACAATTTATTTTGTATTTTGTAGTATATTTACTGAAATTTATTATATTTTTAATAAACTATTTTGTTGTATTTGAAGCATGTTGTTTTGGTAAAGGATAAAAATTAAAATTAACCTGCGTAAAAGTTCCCTATAATGTCGCAAATCAAAAGAAAGTAAATTCCATTGTCCTTTACATTATCACTGGCATTCATTTCACGAATTAAATCTATCAAACGAGCTAGTGATAACTGTCGAGGAAGAGTGCGCTTTTCGGGTCACTAAAACACGGTCTAGCGACCCTAAGGAAAGCGTTACAGTATTTGCCATATGGCAACATACACTATTGGCATCGGTCGGATGGCGGGGCCTAGGGGTCAGACCAAAATTTCTCGACGTTTCATAACCTCCTAAACACTTTGGCACCATTTTTAAAAATAAATTTGGCCCACGCGTTGAAATCCATCACCGCAAGAAGCCTATCTAAAATGGGCCTGATCGGGTCATTTTAAGGGTAGTTTTAGGGGTTGAAAATTGTTTTTGGGCCCAAAACACCGAAAAAATTCTCCGAATCGTTTCAAAATTTAAATTTAACCCTGTGGTAGTAATTAAAATGTGTTCCTAGAATTTTAATAAAATCGGCCCGACAGGACCGGATTTACAAATTTTATGAAAACACTATTTTGCAGATAGGGAATTTTTTACTGAAAGGTGTATATAATTTGGTATATAGGTTCGATTGATAATAATATTAAGAAAAAAAAATGTTATTTTAAGGGGTGTATTAAGAAGTAAAATTTTTTATTTTGCCAAAAAACCAACTTAAGTGCGCATAATAAAGCCATACAGCATGTCTGTATAGCAAATACCCTATATTGTCGGCAGGGTTTTGGCACTGCGATCCGGGTTTTTATACAATAAAAATGACATGTTTAAAAATTCAGCCATTTAGGAGACAGAACCATTCCAACTTAAAAAATATAGACATTTAACATAGATAATATAATAAATAAAATTTCTGTTAAAGTGTGCAGTGAAGCGGCAACGACTAGTAATTAATATTATAAGATTTAGTAATCGTTTGCAGGATTACATAATATGGTTTTACGTCTAAAAATTAACTAAAGCATGTTTGTCAGCTACTTAACTACTTTATTTTTGACAGATATTCAGAACAAAAGTACAGCCTTTTTTTATTTTTTAAATATGAAGCTTAGACAAAAAAATAACTAAACAGAATACCATAATTACACAAAAAAACAACGTTTTAGTATATATCACGTCTGCGCATGCGTCGATTCTCCAAAAACAATAGGGCTCTTCATATCAAATATCCTCCCAAAATTTTGTTTCAATTCGCTTATCCGTGTGACCTGAATAGTGCGCACAGGTAAAAAATTTTTTTCTTAAATATGTTTTATGATTCAGGGTAGCTCAAAACGAAAAATTATTGGAAAGTGAATTTTGACCTAAATTAGTACCATTACCCCACTAGCTGGAAACATTTTTAAAAATGGTGCCAAAGTGTTTAGGAGGTTATGAAACGTCGAGAAATTTTGGTACGACCCCTAGGTCCAGCTATCCGACCGACGCCAATAGTGTATGTTGCCATATGGCAAATACACTAATAAAAATGGCACGTTTAAAAATTTATTTATTTATACGAATTTAACATTTAAATATTATTTAAATGTTAAATTCGCATATCCTAAAAAAATATCTAAGGAAACAGTAATTTTGAATGCGTACAGGTAGATTTCACCCCTAATGAATTTTTCGTAGAAGTAAAGTACCTCCTAGAACTGAAAATTATTTAATTAATATTAATATTTTACCTCCTATGACAGCCTGTTTAATAAAAAGGATGCCTAATTCAGTTCGATCACTTAGTTTTGGCTTCAAAGTAGCAAGCATTAGTTGATTAGTGCCGAAATAGTGAAATTGTGTTTTTTTGAATAAAATGGAAGGTATGCTATCGTTACGATCTTTGGCCAAAAATAAAGTAATAGCGGAATTAGTGAGTTCAAAAAATTTAAAATCTAAATTCAAGAAAACGTTACGAGTTCAAGAAAGGAGTTGCCAGAGTTGTACATTATCAAAATATAAAACGTTTATTAGGCTTGCATGCAAAAATTCAAAAAAATTGGAATTACCGAAAACCATAATTAATGAAATTGTGCCGGGTATAAAATTGATATACAGAGATATTGTTTTTTATCTGGATGAAATAAATTACTATCTGAAAGCTCGCGTACTTCAAATGGGTGATAATTTCCACTGGGATATGTATGGAAAGATTAACATTGAAAAAACATTAGAAAAATACGTTTTTAATAATGAAACAATTAGTGTTCTAAATCGCTGCTTGTTAGCTTGTATGTTTTGCTGTAAAACTACAATATTTCGTTTTTGGAAACAGTGTGGGCCGATCTTAATCGAGGAACTTGAACATTGTGCTATGAGTTTAACGCTAAATGAACACCTGATAGTGCGATATTGGTGTAAAGTTTTGTTGCAAGACAAACGAAAATACACAAATTTGTCGTATTTTATTATTGAACGGGCTTTCAACCGTGGTTGCGGCAATGGTTTGGACTATTTTTTGAATTTGTATCCGGAGATGACATCAGAATTGATGAACAAATTTTTAAATTCTCCAATCGAATATAACCTTGACGATAACTATAGCGTAGTGACCATGTACGAGCACATTTTAACAAATGCGAATCACTCGACGATAATGAAGATGTTAGAGAAACACAAGAACGGAAACGATTTGCTCAGGTGTATTTTAGATCGATACCACCTTCACCATTTATATGCTTCCGTTTTAAAGCTCGTTATTGCCACCGACTCCATACAAGAGAATCAACTTGACGACATTCGTGCTCGTTTACGATCGCCTGCACACTTTCGATATTGGTACAATGTATCTTGTTTTTTCCACAAATCCCTCAAAAACACTGTTGGTCCTTATCGTAATTTATTTTAATTATTGTATTTATTGTGTAATTTTTTTGTTGTTATATCTCAATAAAAAACTATATATTTTTCACGAATTGATTTTTATTTCTGATGCTAAATTAAGAAAAATTTCAAATATATGTGTATTTGAGTGTTAACGCTTAGGGATTGAGCGAATTATCAGTTTTCATCATTTTTTGCCTGTTTATTATTTGTCTGTTTAGTTTCTTTGTGCACGCATCATATTTCTGTGTGTCTGTTACCTTTTCACGCCTACGGCCTAAATCGCTAACGTGTACAAAGTAAGCTTCCTAGATTTTAAACATTAAAAATGACTGGTATTTATCCTAAATATATTCCTAATTCCTAATAATATTAAAATATAATATTATAAATGTTACGCTTTCACGCCAAACTACTGAACCAGTAATATTAGAAAGTGATTGAGTAATGAAACAAATAATTATAAACTCGGGCGAACGAACGAAGTGAGTGAGTAATGAAAGAATCCTAACTATTAAAATCGCGGGCGGAGTCGCGGGGAGCGACTAGTGAGTTATAATGACCTGTTACAAATTCACTCTTGTACTTCGCCTAAAAATCGTAGAGAGAGTCTGTTTAGTTTGTTTGTGCGTTTTCACGACTAAACCGCTAACGTGTACAAAGTAAATGACTGGTATTTATCCTAAATATATTCCTAATTCCTAATAATATTATAATATAACTAGCGGTACCCGTGCGAATAATTCGCACTAATTTCTCACACTCTATAACTTTCCTCTTTTTGTTGTAGACGTCCCGATTTTTAAATCAAAATTAAATGTCCCGCGCGGGACAGGCTCAGTCCCGCTTTTCGGGGATAACTCGACCGTGCGTAAATAATTATTCTCTTATTGTAAGTTGCAATTTGTAACACTCATTGCTCAGATTATAGTTTGAAACGCCATATTTTTCTAATGAATACAACTTTTTAGTGTATTTGCCATATATGGCGGAACCTAGGGGTCGCGGTCGGTCCAAAATTTCTCGACTTTTCATAACCTTCTAAACACTTTGGCACCATTTTTAAAAATGTTTTTATATGTATATATATACGGCCAATAACTTTCGAAAGAGTTAAGTTTATTGATTTTAACGAAATTTGGTCCACGTGTTGACATCCGCAAGAAGCCTATTTAAAATGGGCGTAATCGGGCCATTTGAAGGGTAGTTTTTAGGGGTTGAAAAATGTTTTTGGACCCCAAAATACCGAAAAAATTCTCAGAATCGTTTCAAAATTGACATTTAACCCGTTAGTAGCAATTAAAAAGTGTCCCTAAAATTTATAAAAATCGGCTGAACACTAATTTGTAGATAGTGACTTATTTATTGAAGGGTGTATTTAATTCGGTGTAGATGTTAGATTGATAATAATATTATTATTTTGCCCAAAAACAAACTTATTTTCACATAATAAAAGTATGAAACCACACGACCCTATACAAGCAAATACACTATATTGTCGGCAGGGTTTTGGCACTGCGACCCGGGTTTTTTGATTTTGATTTGTTTTTTTTTTTTTTTTTATTCAGAAGACGAATAAGACTCAACTATTTAATGCTCTGATTTAAAATATCATATTTTTATTAAAGTACATTTTCTATGGCTATTTTTGCTATTGTCACGTAAACGTAATTTGAACTCTAATAAAAAGATAAATATTAAAAACTTCTGATTGTATACGTTTTTTTACTATGTCCCGCTTTCGACGAAAGAATCTCGCTTTTTTCACTCAAAAAGTTCCAAAATCCCTGCTTGGCAAAAAAAAAATATATATATATATATAAACAAAAGCAGTAATTGATTTTTTAATTATTGATGTACATAGAGCAAGTAATTATCTATAAAATGATAAAAAATTTATGTGGAGTAATTGTGAGGAAAAATTTATTGCAGGTATTCAATTGTTTTGTATTTTTGCACACTGTTTATAACGTTCTTCTTTTTATTGTATTACATTATGGAGCTCAAATGACAGATTGAAAAAAATATTTTACTGAAATTGTCACATTGAGGCGCAAGTATCAAAAACGTTGAGCTAAAGCGCCAATATATGAAAAGTATTTGATTTGAAATTGAACAAAAGAGTTACCGACCGTCAAACAAATTGACGTTGTTTCAAAATCAAAGTCGTCAGATGGCAGCATTGCTGTATTGTGTCCATAGACCATATAAGAAATGGACTAAGCATCGCCTATCTTTCAGTATAACCGAGAGTGGTCCCAAGATAGGAGGCGGCCATATTGGATAAGTTTTGATTTAAGGTTCACAAGTGCTGTACAGCGTACCCTAAGGCATCTTATGCGTAAAACAGGAACGTATGTAGATAGGATGCAAAACTCTTTTGTATATTTTGAAACGTTATATATCGAGCAATGTATAAAGTGGAAATAATGTAAATATGATCAAATGCATGAAATAAAATGTATACAGCTTAAATTTCATTAAAGCAAAGAACACTATCTGAATGTAAACAAATCCATCTACTCACCTATGACATGAAACCAACGCTGTATTGTCCTTAATGACTCCACATATTAAACAATATAATTCCTTCGTAAGGAAATCACTCATTTTTAAAAAATTGTAAAATAATTCATAAAAATAAACTACTTTTTTTCTCTATAATAAAACACGCAGGACACTTGTTTACACCTACTTCAACAACCTTGCCAACATATTGAAATAGATCTTATTAGAAACATAACCAACTCCTATGTTGGGACCACGAACGCCATATTGAATGCTTAGTCCATTCCTTATATGGTCTATGATTGTGTCTTAATGTATATCTATATATACTATTTTAATAATTAATAAATTTACAAAAACAAAAGCAATAATAAAGTTTTTAGTTGTTGATGTCAGTAGAGCAAGCAATTATCTATAAAATAATATAAAATTTATGTGGAGCAATTGTGTGGTTTTTTCCAAAAAGGGAGGCAAACATCATAACCTTAACGTATTAATATATATGATGATATTATAAATGTGAATGTATGTTTGTTACGCTTTCACGCCAAACTACTGAACCGGTTATCATGAAACTTTGTACACATATTCTTAAAGGTATTAGAAAGGACATAGGATACTTTAAAAAAAAAGTATCCTATGTCCTTTCTAATACCTGTAAGAATATGTGTACAAAGTTTCATGATAAATAAATAAATTATAATATAAAAATATCATGTCTACCTAAAGACTATAATATTATACTTACCTCGTATATACTTACCTCTTAGTTTTCTAACTTTTGTGTATCCCATAACAACAACAAATTTTGTCACTTTAATTTGTAATACTAGTTGACCTGTGCAAAACCTTTTTGCAGGTGACTTAACACTGCTTTCAAAGATCAATGTTTTTGGTATTGGTCTGCGGAAAAAAATTTTTACAAAAAAAAAAATTTTTACATACGTTTTTGCCATGGTTTGTACAGATCACTGTGTTTTGAATCACGCCTGCGGCGCCAATTATCTTTAACGGGGTACGCAAAACTTTTTTAAATGTGTTTCTACAATAGTTTTCCAATATCGATGTGTTTAGAATCACGCCTGCGGCGCCAATTACGATTGCTGGCGTACACAAAACTTTTTTGAATATGTCTTTAGAATAGTTCTCCAATATCAAAGTGTTATGAAATTGGTCTGCGACCCAATAATTACTCGGCCTAACGGCCTCGCCATATTGTCCCAAAAGGACAATAGGCGGGCCTCCGGCCCGCAATGTTGCCTTATTTTCATTGTTTTTATATCTGTCTAAATAAAATAGTTTTCACTTTTACCATTTATTAACTTTAGTATTCAAACAGATGACCTGTGCAAAACCTTTTTGCAGGCAACTTAACACCGCTTTCAAAGATCAATGTTTTTGGTATGAATCTGCGGAAAAATTTTTTTTTACAAAATTTTTTTTTTTGCATCGGTTTTTGCCATGGTTTGTAAAGATCACTGTGATTTGAATCATGCCTGCGGCGCCAATTATCTTAAACGGGGTACGCAAAACTTTTTTAAATGTGTTTCTACAATAGTTTTCCAATATCGATGTGTTTAGAATCACGCCTGCGGCGCCAATTACCATTGCTGGCATACACAAAACTTTTTTGAATGTGTCTTTAGAATAGTTCTCCAATATCAAAGTGTTATAAAATTTGTCTGGGACCCAATAATTACTCGGCCTAACGGCCTCGCCATATGGTCCCAAAAAGATTCGTCTACGATTACTCGGTCTTACGACCTCGCCGTTAGGCCCAAAAAGAAAATAAGACGCGGCGGGCCTTCGGCCCGCAATAAATTGGTCTGCGGCTCAATATCTACTCGGTCTTACGACCTCGCCATTAGGCCCAAAAAGAAATTAAGGCGCGGCGGGCCTTCGGCCCGCAATAAATTGGTCTGCGACTCAATATCTACTCGGTCTTACGACCTCGTCATTAGGCCCAAAAAGAAAATAAGGCTAGGCGGGCCTTCGGCCCGCATTAAATTGGTCTGCGACTCAATATCTACTCGGTCTTACGACCTCGCCATTAGGCCCAAAAAGAAATTAAATCGCGGCGGGCCTTCGGCCCGCAATAAAATGGTCTGCGGCTCAATATCTACTCAGTCTTACGACCTCGCCATTAGGCCCAAAAAGAAATTAAGGTGCGGCGGGCCTTCGGCCCGCAATAAATTGGTCTGCGACTCAATATCTACTCGGTCTTACGATCTCGCCGATCAGTCCAAGAAGACAGTTTTTGTTTCTTTATATCTGTCTAAATAAAATAATTTTCACTTATACCATTTATTTACTTTAGTATCCAAATAGACGACCTTTGCAAAACCTTGCGAGTTTACACCGTTTTCAATGATCAATGTTTTTAGTACGGGCCTTTAACATACGTTTTTTTATACATTTTTTATACCTATTCTGCAAGGTGTCTCGTTGACTTTTCTCCATTAATTTCAAAGCTTGCTAAAACTAATTCGTCTTCACAGTGTTGAATGTTGTTTTTTTTCTTTGAAAATAAACCGTATACCGTTTCTATTTAAGTTCCTTAAAGTTATGGAATAAGGTTGTCGCTTTTCTGGATAAACGTTCAAGTATTCTGCTTGAACCCACGTGGTGTTTTTGTTACGCTGAATGTGTGCGCAAAAATAGCCTGTTTTTCAAATTTGAAAATGCTTGAGCCATCTTAGAGAGTAAATCAAACAAAATGAATTAGCAAAACTCGCTCGACATATTGTTAACCTGTCGGTATGTATTTGTTTCAACAAATTTTGTTTTACACGGCACACTGATCAGTATGGATAACGTCAAAAAGCTATTTTGGTCAGTTTTGTAGCTTCTGGTTCGTTTAGATATAGGATGTGCTATGTCAAATTATTCAAAACAATAAGCAGATTTTGAATATCTGAAAATCCAAAACAGCGTCTATAAGAAAAATCAAAGTTCATGTCAATATCTCATTACGTAGTGGAAATAAAAAAATTAAATTTTCGCCACTGAAAAGACCTTAAAAAGTTATCATAAAATGGTTAATGAAATTTTCAGATATCTTCATAAATAAAAAAGTTATGGCCAGTTTTTCTAAATGGAAATTTTCACTATTTTCTGAATAAATTAATTTTTCTGCACTACTTTGCCTCTTTAACCGACTTTCTATCACCACTAACAACAAAGTTACCCGTGTTAGCCCACGTCGGTTGAAACACCCTGTATATATTATGTGTAAATAAAGTGAATTTGACTTCTCCCATTAATATTCAAATTTTAGAGAAATCGGGTATTTTTCGTCAGATTTTATGTATTTCTACACTTGTTAACTTTTTTAAGCCTGTGTACCGAATACTAACTTCATCTAATCAATGGCTTTGCCTTTGTTGAATAAATATTATTATTATTATGCACTACCGTCTCTTAACATTCCACGGGCCTCCCATTATCGTCTAGCTTATACATAGCTGACTAATTTTGTACCACAGAACTCGCTGAATTAAAGCAATTTCGAAAGCAGTTATATCTGTTTCGGTATTGAGAGCGAACTATTTTCATTATTTCAAAGGAAAAACATATTTAAAAAAATGCGTAATTACTTCAAATATTATCAATAAAAATAATTTTATTAACAATTGTCAAATCATAACAAAAAGAAATAATTACATAACCTCACATTTTTAAAAACATAATTCATGACAAATAATATTATATATATAATAATATCGTTATTAAATATTATATTTTGCAACAAATCCGATTGACCAATGTAGTCTCTCGTTTAAAATTCCAATTTTGTCATTTCATCAATTTAACACAATATTCGAATATACTTAGTATAATAGGTAGAAGATACAGGAAATCAATTTGTAATCTGTTTCAATAGATCTGTAAATAAATGTATATATATATGAATAATTTCTATATTTTAGGAACCAAAATATTAGTTTTCATATTATAACCAAATAATTGTCAAGGTTAAAAAATGTTTTTTTTTTTTCTTAATCGTTATACAAAAAGCTAATAATATATAAAATAACGTATAAACAAACCGTTTTATAATTGAAAATATCCTAAAATACATCAATTTCCATAGTAAGATGTGTATTTATTTTCATAGAGCTGTCAAAATAATCTCACGCCATTTTTAATTTTATCTGAACTGCTCATAGACATACGTCGTAATCGACATTACGCGACTCGATTTTATACGTCGTCTCTTTCTAACCAATTGCATATATGGCGACCTCTTGGCGGAATAATTTTTCGAAATATCTCAGCAAAAATCACCGGATTTGTCTCGGACGTCTGTCAAAATATTCTATAATTATCAATTTACACGATTTTGGCAAAAAGTTTACGTCCGGTGGGTATAATTTCGCTAAACAATGTTAAAAACCAATTCAACTGACAGCTAGAAAAAATTCAAATTTTATCAATCATTTGTTTTAAATTTGACATTTCAAAATAGAATTGACTCGTTTCACGAATCAAAATGCGACAAAAAATAAACTTCTGTCCCCGTCACTTTCATGTAGTTTAGCGACGTATGTTTTTAAAAAAATTTGATCGATTTGTCGCGTGTTAATTTCGCATTTAAGTTAGACTGTGACTTTTAATTTTTTTTGCCATGCTAAGTGAGAACCCCACACGGTCACCGTCATAGGAACGGAACAAAAAAACAATAACGCCGACTTTTATTTGCGAATTAACGGCGTTGAAAAAGTCGTTTTCGACGCGTCTTTTGCACTTTGCAGTTAGAGTTTTTTCTCGCGCTTCGTTTAAAACCGGTCTCGACGTCGTGCGACGAAAACTCGCCGAGATACGACCGATTCCGGACGACGGGTTAATCAAATGGGACTTTTTTGTTTCCGCGTCGGCGCCCGAATTTTCGCCGAAAACCGTCCGCGCGAAAACTCTTTAAAAAGAGGCGAAAAAAGTCTGCAATTCGAGACCGGCCTCGCCGCTGGGCGATTTTTTTACGATTTTAGCCGGGCGATTGAAAATTTTTTCAACGTTAAGAGATAGGCGATCGGGCGCCCCTTTAAAAAATCGCCCTGCGGCCCCCCTCGAAACGCAAATTTTGCCGATGCGACGTTGGGATGTAGAAATAATGCACCCTTTTCGTAATTTTTTTTCGTAAAAATCCCTCCAAAATTGCACTTTTCTATAGACCCCCCGTTTGTACCTCGAAAAAATTAGTAGCTTTAATATAAGGGGACTAGTTGACCTGTGCAAAACCTTTTTGCAGGCAACTTAACACCGCTTTCAAAGATCAATGTTTTTGGTATGGGTCTGCGGAAAAAATTTTTTTTTACAAATTTTTTTTTTTGCATTCGTTTTTGCCATGGTTTGTAAAGATCACTGTGATTTGAATCACGCCTGCGGCGCCAATTATCTTTAACGGGGTACGCAAAACTTTTTTAAATGTGTTTCTAAAATAGTTTTCCAATATCGATGTGTTTAGAATCACGCCTGCGGCGCCAATTACCATTGCTGGCATACACAAAACTTTTTTGAATGTGTCTTTAGAATAGTTCTCTAATATCAAAGTGTTATAAAATTTGTCTGGGACCCAATAATTACTCGGCCTAACGGCCTCGCCATATTGTCCCAAAAAAATTCGTCTACGATTACTCGGTCTTACGACCTCGCCGTTAGGTCGAAAAAGAAATTAGGGCACAGCGGGCCTTCGGCCCGCAATAAATTGGTCTGCAACTCAATATCTACTCGGTCTTACGACCTCGGCATTAGGCCCAAAAAGAAAATAAGACGCGGCGGGCCTTCGGCCCGCAATAAATTGGTCTGCGGCTCAATATCTACTCGGTCTTACGACCTCGCCATTAGGCCCAAAAAGAAATTAAGGCGCGGCGGGCCTTCGGCCCGCAATAAATTGGTCTGCGACTCAATATCTACTCGGTCTTACAACCTCGTCATTAGGCCCAAAAAGAAATTAGGGCACAGCGGGCCTTCGGCCCGCAATAAATTGGTCTGCAACTCAATATCTACTCGGTCTTACGACCTCGGCATTAGGCCCAAAAAGAAAATAAGACGCGGCGGGCCTTCGGCCCGCAATAGATTGGTCTGCGGCTCAATATCTACTCGGTCTTACGACCTCGCCATTAGGGCCAAAAAGAAATTAAGGCGCGGCGGGCCTTCGGCCCGCAATAAATTGGTCTGCAACTCAATATCTACTCGGTCTTACGACCTCGCCATTAGGCCCAAAAAGAAATTAAGGCGCGGCGGGCCTTCGGCCCGCAATAAATTGGTCTGCGACTCAATATCTACTCGGTCTTACGACCTCGCCATTAGGCCCAAAAAGAAATTAAGGCGCGGCGGGCCTTCGGCCCGCAATAAATTGGTCTGCGGCTCAATATCTACTCGGTCTTACGACCTCGCCATTAGGCCCAAAAAGAAATTAAGGTGCGGCGGGCCTTCGGCCCGCAATAAATTGGTCTGCGACTCAATATCTACTCGGTCTTACGATCTCGCCGATCAGTCCAAGAAGACAGTTTTTGTTTTTTTATATCTGTCTAAATAAAATAATTTTCACTTATACTATTTATTTACTTTAGTATCCAAATAGACGACCTTTGCAAAACCTTGCGAGTTTACACCGTTTTCAATGATCAATGTTTTTAGTACGGGCCTTTGACATACGTTTTTTTATACATTTTTTATACCTATTCTGCAAGTTGTCTCGTTGACTTTTCTCCATTAATTTCAAAGCTTGCTAAAACTAAGTCGTCTTCACAGTGTTGAATGTTGTTTTTTTTCTTTGAAAATAAACCGTATACCGTTTCTATTTAAGTTCCTTAAAGTTATGGAATAAGGTTGTCGCTTTTCTGGATAAACGTTCAAGTATTCTGCTTGAACCCACGTGGTGTTTTTGTTACACTGAATGTGTGCACAAAAATAGCCTGTTTCTCAAATTTGAAAATGCTTGAGCCATCTTAGAGAGTAAATCAAACAAAATGAATTAGCAAAACTCGCTCGACATATTGTTAACCTGTCGGTATGTATTTGTTTCAACAAATTTTGTTTTACACGGCACACTGATCAGTATGAATAACGTCAAAAAGCTATTTTGGTCAGTTTTGTAGCTTCTGGTTCGTTTAGATATAGGATGTGCAATGTCAAATTATTCAAAACAATAAGCAGATTTTGAATATCTGAAAATCCAAAACAGCGTCTATAAGAAAAATCAAAGTTCATGTCAATATCTCATTACGTAGTGGAAATAAAAAAATTAAATTTACGCCACTGAAAAGACTTTAAAAAGTTATCATAAAATGGTTAATGAAATTTTCATATATCTTCATAAATAAAAAAGTTATGGCCAGTTTTTCTAAATGGAAATTTTCACTATTTTCTGAATAAATTAATTTTTCTGCACTACTTTGTCTCTTTAACCGACTTTATATCTCCACTAACAACAAAGTTACCCGTGTTAGCCCACGTCGGTTGAAACACCCTGTATATATTATGTGTAAATAAAGTGAATTTGACTTCTCGCATTAATATTCAAATTTTAAAGAAATCGGGTATTTTTCGTCAGATTTTATGTATTTCTACACTTGTTTTTAAGCCTGTGTACCGAATACTAACTTCATCGAATCAATGGCTTTGCCTTTGTTGAATAAATATTATTATTATTATGCACTACCGTCTCTTAACATTCCACGGGCCTCCCATTATCGTCTAGCTTATACATAGCTGACTAATTTTGTACCACAGAACTCGCTGAATTAAAGCAATTTCGAAAGCAGTTATATCTGTTTCGGTATTGAGAGCGAACTATTTTCATTATTTCAAAGAAAAAACATATTTAAAAAAATGCGTAATTACTTCAAATATTATCAATAAAAATAATTTTATTAACAATTGTCAAATCATAACAAAAAGAAATAATTACATAACCTCACATTTTTAAAAACATAATTCATGACGAATAATATTATATATATAATAATATCGTTATTAAATATTATATTTTGCAACAAATCCGATTGACCAATGTAGTCTCTCGTTTAAAATTCCAATTTTGTCATTTCATCAATTTAACACAATATTCGAATATACTTAGTATAATAGGTAGAAGATACAGGAAATCAATTTGTAATCTGTTTCAATAGATCTGTAAATAAATGTATATATATATGAATAATTTCTATATTTTAGGAACCAAAATATTAGTTTTCATATTATAACCAAATAATTGTCAAGGTTAAAAAATGTTTTTTTTTTCTTAATCGTTATACAAAAAGCTAATAATATATAAAATAACGTATAAACAAACCGTTTTATAATTGAAAATATCCCAAAATACATCAATTTCCCTAGTAAGATGTGTATTTATTTTCATAGAGCTGTCAAAATAATCTCACGCCATTTTTACTTTTATCTGAACTGCTCATAGACATACGTCGTAATCGACATTACGCGACTTGATTTTATACGTCGTCTCTTTCTAACCAATTGCATATATGGCGACCTCTTGGCGGAATAATTTTTCGAAAAATCTCAGCAAAAATCACCCGATTTGTCTCGGACGTCTGTCAAAATGTTCTATAATTATCAATTTACACGATTTTGGCAAAAAGTTTACGTCCGATGGGCGTAATTTCGCTAAACAATGTTAAAAACCAATTCAACTGACAGCTAGAAAAAATTCAAATTTTATCAATCATTTGTTTTAAATTTTACATTTCAAAATAGAATTGACTCGTTTCACGAATCAAAATGCGACAAAAAATAAACTTCTGTCCCCGTCACTTTCATGTAGTTTAGCGACGTATGTTTTTAAAAAAAATTGATCGATTTGTCGCGTGTTAATTTCGCATTTAAGTTAGACTGTGACTTTTAATTTTTTTTGCCATGCTAAGTGAGAACCCCACACGGTCACCGTCATAGGAACGCGACAAAAAAACAATAACGCCGACTTTTATTTGCGAATTAACGGCGTTGAAAAAGTCGTTTTCGACGCGTCTTTTGCACTTTGCAGTTAGAGTTTTTTCTCGCGCTTCGTTTAAAACCGGTCTCGACGTCGTGCGACGAAAACTCGCCGAGATACGACCGATTCCGAACGACGGGTTAATCAAATGGGACTTTTTTGTTTCCGCGTCGGCGCCCGAATTTTCGCCGAAAACCGTCCGCGCGAAAACTCTTTAAAAAGAGGCGAAAAAAGTCTGCAATTCAAGACCGCCCTCGCCGCTGGGCGATTTTTTTACGATTTTAGCCGGGCGATTGAAAATTTTTTCAACGTTAAGAGATAGGCGATCGGGCGCCCCTTTAAAAAATCGCCCTGCGGCCCCCCTCGAAACGCAAATTTTGCCGATGCGACGTTGGGATGTAGAAATAATGCACCCTTTTCGTAATTTTTTTTCGTAAAAATCCCTCCAAAATTGCACTTTTCTATAGACCCCCCGTTTGTACCTCGAAAAAATTAGTAGCTTTAATATAAGGGGACTAGTTGACCTGTGCAAAACCTTTTTGCAGGCAACTTAACACCGCTTTCAAAGATCAATGTTTTTGGTATGAATCTGCGGAAAAATTTTTTTTAAAAAAATGTTTTTTTTTGCTACGGTTTTTGCCATGGTTTGTAGAGATCACTGTGATTTGAATCACGCCTGCGGCGCCAATTATCTTAAACGGGGTACGCAAAACTTTTTTAAATGTGTTTCTACAATAGTTTTCCAATATCGATGTGTTTAGAATCACGCCTGCGGCGCCAAATATCATTGCTGGCATACACAAAACTTTAGTTGAATGTGTCTTTAGAATAGTTCTCCAATATCAAAGTGTTATAAAATTTGTCTGGGACCCAATAATTACTCGGCCTAACGGCCTCGCCATATGGTCCCAAAAAGATTCGTCTACGATTACTCGGTCTTACGACCTCGCCGTTAGTCCCAAAAAGAAATTAGGGCACAGCGGGCCTTCGGCCCGCAATAAATTGGTCTGCAACTCAATATCTACTCGGTCTTACGACCTCGGCATTAGGCCCAAAAAGAAAATAAGACGCGGCGGGCCTTCGGCCCGCAATAAATTGGTCTGCGACTCAATATCTACTCGGCCTTACGACCTCGCCATCAGGCCCAAAAAGAAATTAAGGCGCGGCGGGCCTTCGGCCCGCAATAAATTGGTCTGCGGCTCAATATCTACTCGGTCTTACGACCTCGCCATTAGGCCCAAAAAGAAATTAAGGCGCGGCGGGCCTTCGGCCCGCAATAAATTGGTCTGCAACTCAATATCTACTCGGTCTTACGACCTCGTCATTAGGCCCAAAAAGAAAATAAGGCGAGGCGGGCCTTCGGCCCGCATTAAATTGGTCTGCGACTCAATATCTACTCGGTCTTACGACCTCGCCATTAGGCCCAAAAAGAAATTAAATCGCGGCGGGCCTTCGGCCCGCAATAAAATGGTCTGCGGCTCAATATCTACTCGGTCTTACGACCTCGCCATTAGGCCCAAAAAGAAATTAAGGTGCGGCGGGCCTTCGGCCCGCAATAAATTGGTCTGCGACTCAATATCTACTCGGTCTTACGATCTCACCGATCAGTCCAAGAAGACAGTTTTTGTTTCTTTATATCTGTCTAAATAAAATAATTTTCACTTATACCATTTATTTACTTTAGTATCCAAATAGACGACCTTTGCAAAACCTTGCGAATTTACACCGTTTTCAATGATCAATGTTTTTAGTACGGGCCTTTAACATACGTTTTTTTATACATTTTTTATACCTATTCTGCAAGTTGTCTCGTTGACTTTTCTCCATTAATTTCAAAGCTTGCTAAAACTAATTCGTCTTCACAGTGTTGAATGTTGTTTTTTTTCTTTGAAAATAAACCGTATACCGTTTCTATTTAAGTTCCTTAAAGTTATGGAATAAGGTTGTCGCTTTTCTGGATAAACGTTCAAGTATTCTGCTTGAACCCACGTGGTGTTTTTGTTACGCTGAATGTGTGCGCAAAAATAGCCTGTTTTTCAAATTTGAAAATGCTTGAGCCATCTTAGAGAGTAAATCAAACAAAATGAATTAGCAAAACTCGCTCGACATATTGTTAACCTGTCGGTATGTATTTGTTTCAACAAATTTTGTTTTACACGGCACACTGATCAGTATGGATAACGTCAAAAAGCTATTTTGGTCAGTTTTGTAGCTTCTGGTTCGTTTAGATATAGGATGTGCTATGTCAAATTATTCAAAACAATAAGCAGATTTTGAATATCTGAAAATCCAAAACAGCGTCTATAAGAAAAATCAAAGTTCATGTCAATATCTCATTACGTAGTGGAAATAAAAAAATTAAATTTTCGCCACTGAAAAGACCTTAAAAAGTTATCATAAAATGGTTAATGAAATTTTCAGATATCTTCATAAATAAAAAAGTTATGGCCAGTTTTTCTAAATGGAAATTTTCACTATTTTCTGAATAAATTAATTTTTCTGCACTACTTTGCCTCTTTAACCGACTTTCTATCACCACTAACAACAAAGTTACCCGTGTTAGCCCACGTCGGTTGAAACACTCTGTATATATTATGTGTAAATAAAGTGAATTTGACTTCTCCCATTAATATTCAAATTTTAGAGAAATCGGGTATTTTTCGTCAGATTTTATGTATTTCTACACTTGTTAACTTTTTTAAGCCTGTGTACCGAATACTAACTTCATCGAATCAATGGCTTTGCCTTTGTTGAATAAATATTATTATTATTATGCACTACCGTCTCTTAACATTCCACGGGCCTCCCATTATCGTCTAGCTTATACATAGCTGACTAATTTTGTACCACAGAACTCGCTGAATTAAAGCAATTTCGAAAGCAGTTATATCTGTTTCGGTATTGAGAGCGAACTATTTTCATTATTTCAAAGGAAAAACATATTTAAAAAAATGCGTAATTACTTCAAATATTATCAATAAAAATAATTTTATTAACAATTGTCAAATCATAACAAAAAGAAATAATTACATAACCTCACATTTTTAAAAACATAATTCATGACAAATAATATTATATATATAATAATATCGTTATTAAATATTATATTTTGCAACAAATCCGATTGACCAATGTAGTCTCTCGTTTAAAATTCCAATTTTGTAATTTCATCAATTTAACACAATATTCGAATATACTTAGTTATAATAGGTAGAAGATACAGGAAATCAATTTGTAATCTGTTTCAATAGATCTGTAAATAAATGTATATATATATGAATAATTTCTATATTTTAGGAACCAAAATATTAGTTTTCATATTATAACCAAATAATTGTCAAGGTTAAAAAATGTTTTTTTTTTCTTAATCGTTATACAAAAAGCTAATAATATATAAAATAACGTATAAACAAACCGTTTTATAATTGAAAATATCCCAAAATACATCAATTTCCATAGTAAGATGTGTATTTATTTTCATAGAGCTGTCAAAATAATCTCACGCCATTTTTCATTTTATCTAAACTGCTCACAGACATACGTCGTAATCGACATTACGCGACTCGATTTTATACGTCGTCTCTCTCTAACCAATTGCATATATGGCGACCTCTTGGCGGAATAATTTTTCGAGATATCTCAGCAAAAATCACCGGATTTGTCTCGGGCGTGTGTCAAAAGGTTCTATAATGATCAATTTACATGATTTTGGCAAAAAGTTTACGTCCGATGGGCGTAATTTCGCTAAACAATGTTAAAAACCAATTCAACTGACAGCTAGAAAAAATTCAAATTTTATCAATCATTTGTTTTAAATTTGACATTTCAAAATAGAATTGACTCGTTTCACGAATCAAAATGCGACAAAAAATAAACTTCTGTCCCCGTCACTTTCATGTAGTTTAGCGACGTATGTTTTTAAAAAAATTTGATCGATTTGTCGCGTGTTAATTTCGCATTTAAGTTAGACTGTGACTTTTAATTTTTTTTGCCATGCTAAGTGAGGACCCCACACGGTCACCGTCATAGGAACGCGACAAAAAAACAATAACGCCGACTTTTATTTGCGAATTAACGGCGTTAAAAAAGTCGTTTTCGACGCGTCTTTTGCACTTTGCAGTTGGAGTTTTTTCTCGCGCTTCGTTTAAAACCGGTCTCGACGTCGTGCGACGAAAACTCGCCGAGATACGACCGATTCCGGACGACGGGTTAATCAAATGGGACTTTTTTGTTTCCGCGTCGGCGCCCGAATTTTCGCCGAAAACCGTCCGCGCGAAAACTCTTTAAAAAGAGGCGAAAAAAGTCTGCAATTCGAGACCGCCCTCGCCGCTGGGCGATTTTTTTACGATTTTAGCCGGGCGATTGAAAATTTTTTCAACGTTAAGAGATAGGCGATCGGGCGCCCCTTTAAAAAATCGCCCTGCGGCCCCCCTAAATATGCAAATTTTGCCGATGCGACGTTGAGATGTAGAAATAATGCGCCCTCGTCGTAATTTTTTTTCGTAAAAATCCGTCAAAAATTGCACTTTTCTATAGACCGCCCGTTTGTACCTCGAAAAATTTTTCAGCTTTAATATAAGGGGACTAGTTGACCTGTGCAAAACCTTTTTGCAGGCAACTTAACACCGCTTTCAAAGATCAATATTTTTGGTATGGGTCTGCGGAAAAAATTTTTTTTTACAAAATTTTTTTTTTGCATTCGTTTTTGCCATGGTTTGTAAAGATCACTGTGATTTGAATCACGCCTGCGGCGCCAATTATCTTTAACGGGCTACGCAAAACTTTTTTAAATGTGTTTCTCCAATAGTTTTCTAATATCGATGTGTTTAGAATCACGCCTGCGGCGCCAATTACCATTGCTGGCATACACAAAACTTTTTTGAATGTGTCTTTAGAATAGTTCTCCAATATCAAAGTGTTATAAAATTTGTCTGGGACCCAATAATTACTCGGCCTAACGGCCTCGCCATATGATCCCAAAAAATTCGTCTGCGATTACTCGGTCTTTCGACCTCGCCGTTAGGCCCAAAAAGAAATTTAGGCACGGCGGGCCTTCGGCCCGCAATAAATTGGTCTGCAACTCAATATCTACTCGGTCTTACGACCTCGGCATTAGGCCCAAAAAGAAAATAAGGCGCGGCGGGCCTTCGGCCCGCAATAAATTGGTCTGCGACTCAATATCTACTCGGTCTTACGACTTTGCCATTAGGCCCAAAAAAAAATTAGGCCGCGGCGGGCCTTCGGCCCGCAATAAATTGGTCTGCGACTCAATATCTACTCGGTCTTACGACCTCGTCATTAGGCCCAAAAAGAAAATAAGGCGCGGCGGGCCTTCGGCCCGCAATAAATTGGTTTGCGACTCAATATCTACTCAGTCTTACGACCTCGCCATTAGGCCCAAAAAGAAATTAAGGCGCGGCGGGCCTTCGGCCCGCAATAAATTGGTCTGCAGCTTAATATCTACTCGGTCTTACGACCTCGCCATTAGACCCAAAAAAAAAATAAGGCGCGGCGGGCCTTCGGCCCGCAATAAATTGGTCTGCGACTCAATATCTACTCGGTCTTACGACCTCGTCATTAGGCCCAAAAAGAAAATAAGGCGCGGCGGGCCTTCGGCCCGCAATAAATTGGTTTGCGACTCAATATCTACTCAGTCTTACGACCTCGCCATTAGGCCCAAAAAGAAATTAAGGCGCGGCGGGCCTTCGGCCCGCAATAAATTGGTCTGCAGCTTAATATCTACTCGGTCTTACGACCTCGCCATTAGACCCCAAAAAAAAATAAGGCGCGGCGGGCCTTCGGCCCGCAATAAATTGGTCTGCGACTCAATATCTACTCGGTCTTAAGATCTCGCCGATCAGTCCAAGAAGACAGTTTTTGTTTTTTTATATCTGTCTAAATAAAATAATTTTCACTTATACCATTTATTTACTTTAGTATCCAAATAGACGATCTTTGCAAAACCTTGCGAGTTTACACCGTTTTCAATGATCAATGTTTTTAGTACGGGCCTTTAACATACGTTTTTTTGTACATTTTTTTATACCTATTCTGCAAGTTGTCTCGTTGACTTTTCTCCATTAATTTCAAAGCTTGCCAAAACTAATTCGTCTTCACATTGTTGAATGTTGCTTTTTTTCTTTGAAAATAAACCGTATACCATTAAATTTCTATTTAAGTTCCTTAAAGTTATGGAATAAGGTTGTCGCTTTTCTGGACAAACGTTCAAGTATTCTGCTTGAACCCATGTGGTGTTTTTGTTACGCTGAATGTGTGCGCAAAAATAGCCTGTTTTTCAAATTTGAAAATGCTTGAGCCATCTTAGAGAGTAAATCAAACAAAATGAATTAGCAAAACTGTAGCGATCGCTCGACAGATTGTTAACCTGTCGGTATGTATTTGTTTCAACAAATTTTGTTTTACACGGCACACTGATCAGTATGGATAACGTCAAAAAGTTATTTTAGTCAGTTTTGTAGCTTCTGGTTCGCTTAGATATAGGATGTGCTATATCAAATAATTCAAAAAAATAAGCAGAATTTGAATATCTGAAAACCCAAAACAGCGTCCATAAGAAAAATCAAAGTTCATGTCAATATCTCATTACGTAGTGGAAATGAAAAAAATTAATTTACGCCACTGAAAAGACCTGAAAAAGTTATCATAAAATGGTTAATGAAATTTTCAGATATCTTAATAAATAAAAAAGTTATGGCCAGTTTTTCTAAATGGAAATTTTCACTATTTTCTGAATAAATTAATTTTTCTGCACTACTTTGCCTCTTGAACCGACTTTCTATCTCCACTAACAACAAAGTTACCCGTGTTAGCCCACGTCGGTTGAAACACCCTGTATATATTATGTGTAAATAAAGTGAATTTGACTTCTCGCATTAATATTCAAATTTTAAAGAAATCGGGTATTTTTCGTCAAATTTTGTGTATTTCTACACTTGTTAACTTTTTTAAGCCTCTGTACCGAATACTAACTTCATCGAAGCATAGTTAGGGCTCCGTATATCCGATGAAAAAGCGGAGTCCTTATAGGATCACTCTTGTGTCTGTCTTTTCGTTTGTCACAGCTCTCTCCGATTCTACGGGACGAAAAGTGTTGAAATTTTATTCTTATATAAATGTTAGATGACGCAATGACGGTTGTATAGCGTAAATAAACGAATTCCGAGTTTAGGGTAAATTTTGGGGGCTAAATTAAAAAATAAAAAAAAATATATATATATTATATATATATATCATGAACGTATCATATTAAAGGGTTCGCTATGAGAAATACAAATATATTTCCTTTATAATTTTAAAATGCGTAGCTCGAAATATATTAAAGAAAATATACAAAAATCGAGCGTTAACCCTCTCCCCCATCACCGTGAAAACTGAAGTTCAATTTTAGAAAATAGGAAATATAGTTTATAGGAAAACCTAAACAAAAATCCAAGTCTTAAAGATCTCGCGGAAAACTGAATGGTACCAAACCATCTTCACGCGAGTTCGTCTCATTCTTGCCCGGTTTTTTTCTCATCTGTGACGTACAGAGGCAAATTTATCACAATGAAGTCTATATTTGAGCATCGATTTTTTTTTTGATATTCTGAAAAAAAATCCATCATCGATTTTTAAAGAGATAGGAGCCGATTTTTTTAAATGTTCGATTCGAAAAAAATCTATAAATATGATGCTATTTATTTATATGGTAGCAAATTTTGAGGCTTTAAATTCATCGGCGCCTTTTCCCCTAAGTTAACCTCGGTGACCACCCTCTGTAAATTTCGGCGTCATTTTGAAATTTACCATCTTTTATTTACATGAAAAATACCACTCGTAAGTTGGTCTCTATTTGATTAAATGAACGGTGTGTTTTCAAACCAACTATAAAATTTGATGGCCATCCGAGTTGAAAATTATTTTAAAATAACAGATACGTCTCTTAATCTCATTTCACGGATTATTCTATGTAATAAAAAAGGAATGCTGTTCACTGGTAGGCACAGCACTTGAAAACGGCAGGACCCATTTGGCTAATTTTTTCTCAAAATCAGAAAAATATTGATTATTATTTTCTATGGTATCTATTCTTATTATATCCATGCCAAAGCCCCGCGGGGCTAAACTAATATGCTTGAGCCGGCGACTCTACTATTGTTGTTGTTGTCGAGCAGGTCGCAGCCCCGAGAGGCAAATTATAATATGAATTACTTCAAATATTATCAATAAAAATAAGTTTATAAACATTTATTCAAAAAATATTGTTACAATAATATCAAAAATAAACTAAAAAAGAAAAAATATACATAACCTCATTTTTAACAGCATAACTTACGTCAAAAAAATGATGTGGTTATTAAATACGATAATTTTTTAAAACAAATCCGACTGACAAATGTAGTATTTATGTTTTAAAATTCCAATATATTGTCATTTCAACAATTCTTTACATTCGCATTCATTATAAGTAAGTAAATAATTTCCAAAATACAGGAATGAATTTATAACCTTATTTCGTGATCTGTAAATAAATTTGAATATGAACTATTTCAACTATTTCAAGAAGTATATAATAATTAAGAAAAAATGTTTAAACAAACCGTATTATAATTTTCTATATTCCAAAAATCAGCTTTGATAGTTTTGTATTCAATCATCTCACACATAGAACGTATAGGGTACGTTTGACATCTGATTGTGTGTTTAGTACACGACAATCCACACTAAATGCTTAATTCGCCAATAAATAATATAAATACCATTATAATATGTCAAATTATCTTAAATTTCGTTTTTAAATAACGATAAGCTACCGTTTACTGGTTAGAGACTTTGAATTATCATTTATAAAAAAGTTTCCGCCTGTCAGATTAACCTTTCATATGTATCAGATGTCAGACTGTGTACAATGATCAAAATAAGGTCAAAATTATATGTCCGTCTCTATTTTACTAATTGTATATATAATGTCATCCTTTTAGCCGAATTAAATTTGAAGATTTCTCAGCAAAAATTATCGACTCTGTCTCGGGTGTCTGTCAAAAAGTTTTATAATTAATAATTTACATGATTTTGGCAAAAAAATTACGGTGGATGGTCACAATTTCGTTAAATAATGTTAAAAACCAACCGTTTGACAGATAAATTAAATGTCATTGTTTGTTAGTCGTTTGTTTAAAATGTCAAATGTGTAAGATTTGTGGCCGTACTCAAAATTATATGTCTGTCTCTTTCTTACTAACTACTTATATGGCAGGTCCTTGGCGAAATTATTTTTCGAGATATCTCAGCAAAAATCACCGGATTTGTCTCGGACGTCTGTCAAAATGTTCTATAATTATCAATTTACACGATTTTGGCAAAAAGTTTACATCCGATGGGTATAATTTCGCTAAACAATGTTAAAAACCAATTCAACTGACAGCTAGAAAAAATTCAAATTTTATCAATCATTTGTTTTAAATTTGACATTTCAAAATAGAATTGACTCGTTTCACGAATCAAAATGCGACAAAAAATAAACTTCTGTCCCCGTCACTTTCATGTAGTTTAGCGACGTATGTTTTTAAAAAAATTTGATCGATTTGTCGCGTGTTAATTTCGCATTTAAGTTAGACTGTGACTTTTAATTTTTTTTGCCATGCTAAGTGAGGACCCCACACGGTCACCGTCATAGGAACGCGACAAAAAAACAATAACGCCGACTTTTATTTGCGAATTAACGGCGTTAAAAAAGTCGTTTTCGACGCGTCTTTTGCACTTTGCAGTTGGAGTTTTTTCTCGCGCTTCGTTTAAAACCGGTCTCGACGTCGTGCGACGAAAACTCGCCGAGATACGACCGATTCCGGACGACGGGTTAATCAAATGGGACTTTTTTGTTTCCGCGTCGGCGCCCGAATTTTCGCCGAAAACCGTCCGCGCGAAAACTCTTTAAAAAGAGGCGAAAAAAGTCTGCAATTCGAGACCGGCCTCGCCGCTGGGCGATTTTTTTACGATTTTAGCCGGGCGATTGAAAATTTTTTCAACGTTAAGAGATAGGCGATCGGGCGCCCCTTTAAAAAATCGCCCTGCGGCCCCCCTAAATATGCAAATTTTGCCGATGCGACGTTGAGATGTAGAAATAATGCGCCCTCGTCGTAATTTTTTTTCGTAAAAATCCGTCAAAAATTGCACTTTTCTATAGACCGCCCGTTTGTACCTCGAAAAATTTTTCAGCTTTAATATAAGGGGACTAGTTGACCTGTGCAAAACCTTTTTGCAGGCAACTTAACACCGCTTTCAAAGATCAATGTTTTTGGTATGGGTTTGCGGAAAATTTTTTTTTTACAATTTTTTTTTGCATCCGTTTTTGCCATGGTTTGTACAGATCACTGTGTTTTGAATCACGCCTGCGGCGCCAATTATCTTTAACGGGGTACGCAAAACTTTTTTAAATGTGTTTCTACAATAGTTTTCCAATATCGATGTGTTTAGAATCACGCCTGCGGCGCCAATTACGATTGCTGGCGTACACAAAACTTTTTTGAATGTGTCTTTAGAATAGCTCTCCAGTATCAAAGTGTTATGAAATTGGTCTGCGACCCATTAATTACTCGGCCTAACGGCCTCGCCATATTATCCAAAAGGACAATAGGCGGGCCTCCGGCCCGCAATGTTGCCTTATTTTCATTTTTTTTATATCTGTCAAAATAAAATAGTTTTCACTTTTACCATTTATTAACTTTGGTATTCAAACAGATGACCTGTGCAAAACCTTTTTGCAGGCAACTTAACATCGCTTTCAAAGATCAATGTTTTTGGCATGGGTCTGTGGAAAAATTTTTTTTTTACAATTTTTTTTTTGCATTCGTTTTTGCCATGGTTTGTAAAGATCACTGTGATTTGAATCACGCCTGCGGCGCCAATTATCTTTAACGGGGTACGCAAAACTTTTTTAAATGTGTTTCTCCAATAGTTTTCTAATATCGATGTGTTTAGAATCACGCTTGCGGCGCCAATTACCATTGCTGGCATACACAAAACTTTTTTGAATGTGTCTTTAGAATAGTTCTCCAATATCAAAGTGTTATAAAATTTGTCTGGGACCCAATAATTACTCGGCCTAACGGCCTCGCCATGTGGTACCAAAAAAATTCATCTGCGATTACTCGGTCTTAGACCCAAAAAAAAATTAGGGCACACGGGCCTTCGGCCCGCAATAAATTGGTCTGCAACTCAATATCTACTCGGTCTTACGACCTCGCCATTAGGCCCAAAAGGAAATTAAGGCGCGGCGGGCCTTCGGCCCGCAATAAATTGGTCTTTGACTCAATATCTACTCGGTCTTACGACCTCGTCATTAGGCCCAAAAAGAAAATAAGGCGCGGCGGGCCTTCGGCCCGCAATAAATTGGTCTTTGACTCAATATCTACTCGGTCTTACGACCTCGTCATTAGGCCCAAAAAGAAAATAAGGCGCGGCGGGCCTTCGGCCCGCAATAAATTGATCTGCGGCTCAATATCTACTCGGTCTTACGACCTCGCCATTAGGCCCAAAAAGAAATTAAGGCGCGGCGGGCCTTCGGCCCGCGATATATTGGTCTGCGACTCAATATCTACTCGGTCTTACGACCTCGTCATTAGGCCCAAAAAGAAAATAAGGCGCGGCGGGCCTTCGGCCCGCAATAAATTGGTCTGCGTCTCAATATCTACTCGGTCTTACGACCTCGCCATTAGAGCCAAAAAGAAAATAAGGCGCGGCGGGCCTTCGGCCCGCATAAATTGGTCTGCGGCTCAATATCTACTCGGTCTTACGACCTCGCCATTAGAGCCAAAAAGAATATAAGGCGCGGCGGGCCTTCGGCCCGCAATAAATTGGTCTGCGACTCAATATCTACTCGGTCTTAGGATCTCGCCGATCAGTCCAAGAAGACAGTTTTTGTTTTTTTATATCTGTCTTAATAAAATAATTTTCACTTATACCATTTATTTACTTTAGTATACAAATAGACGACCTTTGCAAAACCTTGCGAGTTTACACCGTTTTCAATGATCAATGTTTTTAGACGGGCCTTTAAGATACGTTTTTTATACATTTTTTTATACCTATTCTGCAAGTTGTCTCGTTGACTTTTCTCCATTAATTTCAAAGCTTGCTAAAACTAATTCGTCTTCACAGTGTTGAATGCTGCTTTTTTTCTTTGAAAATAAACCGTATACCATTAAATTTCTATTCTGCTTGAACCTACGTGGTGTTTTTGTTACGCTGAATGTGTGCGCAAAAATAGCTCGTTTCTTCAAATTTGAAAATGCTTGAGCCATCTTAGAGAGTAAATCAAACAAAATGAATTAGCAAAACTGTAGCGATCGCTCGACAGATTGTTAACCTGTCGGTATGTATTTGTTTCAACAAATTTTGTTTTACACGGCACACTGATCAGTATGGATAACGTCAAAAAGCTATTTTGGTCAGTTTTGTAACTTCTGGTTCGTTTAAATGTAGGATGTGCTATATCGAATTATTCAAAAAAATAAGCAGAATTTGAATATCTGATAATCCAAAACAGCGTCCATAAGAAAAATCAAAGTTCATGTCAATATCTCATTACGTAGTGGAAATAAAAAATTTAAATTTACGCCACTGAAAAGACCTCAAAAAGTTATCATAAAATGGTTAATGAAATTTTCATCTGTGACATACAGAGGTAAATTTATCACAATGAAGTCTGTATTTGAGCGTTGATTTTTTTTTTTGATATTCTGAAAACAAATCCATCATCGTTTTTTAAAGAGATAGGATCCGATTTTTTTAAATGTTCGATTCGAAAAAAATCTGTAAATATGATGCCATTTATTTATATGGTAGCAAATTTTGAGCCTTTATAATTCATCGGCGCCTTTTCCCCTAAGTTAACCTCGGTGACCACCCTCTGTAAATTTCGGCGTCATTTTGAAATTTACCATCTTTTATTTACATGAAAAATAGCACTCGTAAGTTGGTCTCTATTTGATTAAATGAACGGTGTGTTTTCAAACCAACTATAAAATTGATGGCCATCCGAGTTGAAAATTATTTTAAAATAACAGATACGTCTCTTAATCTCATTTCACGTATTATTTTATGTAATACAAAAGGAATGCTGTTCACTGGTAGGCACAGCACTTGAAAACGGCAGGACCGATTTGGCTAATTTTTTCTCAAAATCAGAAAAATATTGATTATTATTTTCTATGGTATCTATTCTTATTATATCCATGCCAAAGCCCCGCGAGGCTAAACTAATATGCTTGAGCCGGCGGCTCTACTATTGTTGTTGTTGTCGAGCAGGTCGCAGCCCCGAGAGGCAAATTATAATATGGTAGAAACGAAGGCTCCACTACTGCTGTACAATCACACAAATTAAATGCTGTCAGTAATAATAGAATCATATACAGCGTGTTCATAAAGTTCGGAAACGCTAAAATATCACAAAGAATTAGTATTTTTTGGAAAATGTTTCGAATAAAAGTTTCTCAATTCCAATCAACGCTTATTTTGATGACAAATATTTCCCCTTTAGGGGGTTTAATCAATTCACGCAGGCTGCTGGCTCTGAGTTCACAAAATGTATCATTCACATGAACTGGTACCACTTAGAAAATTTTCAACTCAATGTTGCTAACTGTCTTGGAAGGGGTTGATGATTAATATTATGCTATGTTACTGCAGTCTGAAGATTTATATTAATATTACTCAGTTTATTTGGGAGTGGTGATGTAAAATTACCGATTATTTATGATAATAGACAATTTTGGTCGGATAACTTACCGGCTAATTAACCGGATGTCTATAAATCAAAGTAGGGGCTTTTAACTTTTCTTTCTCAGAACAGCAAAACACGAAACAACACCTCTGTTTTCAGAAAAATCGAAAGAACTATTTAATTCGTTTTTTTTGCAGGACCTCCAATAGGCCCTGGTCACTTTGGGATAATGGGGTCCCTATGGCTATTACAAAGGACTATTTTGTTAAAACAGACAAAATGAGTGTATAAACAAAATCCTAGATTTATTCAACTGTTATTTGTATTTTTTTATAGGCATAATAAATGAATACGTAATTATAACACAATTCGAAAAACTAACTCTTTTATTAGCATTCACTACTTTAAAATCTGCTTTAGAGCACATCATATTCTATAGACATCAGCGACTAACTATAGTCAATCTTTCAATTGTACTTATTTATTTTTTTTTTTTTTCAGTTTCCCCGCTGCAATTAGTTAACATAATGCTTAAAAAAATTCTCAATGCAATTTCAATATTTGGAAATATGTCTTCATAATAGACTTCAGAAAATTCTTTACAACTTTGTCGGTTATCGGATACTGATCTGGCAGGAACTAAGTGCTCCCGTTGATATTTTTCGCTTAACCGCAAATTAATTCAAATGTATCGTACATCAACTCGGTCCCAGAATATAGACACGCTTCATCGTATCTGCAAAAGTCGTAATAGTTTTTTCGATGGCCATAGAACTTACACTATTTCAAATAAATTTATAAAAAAAATGCGCAGTTATCTCAAATAATGGATTTCAGAAAATTCTTTACAGCTTTGTCGGTTATCGGATACTGATCTGGCAGGAACTAAGGGCTCCCATTGATCGCGAGGCCCCGGACACTTGCCCAGTGGAAAAGAGGGTCCCATCGATAAGTAATAATTCATCGAATGCATGAATTTGACACCGACGTCTGAGTTAACTCTTATTTCATAACCGATAACCATCCGTATTCGTTTTTCGCTTGATCGCGAATTAATTCAAATGTATCGTACGTTAATTCGGTTCCAGAATATAGACCCACTTCACCGTATCTGCAAAAGTTGTGATAGTTTTTTTCATGACCATAGAACTTACACTATTTGAAATAAACTTGTAAAAAATGCGTATTTATTTCAATTTCTATTTATCAAAACCATAACAAAAAAAATACATAACCTAGCATTCTTAAAATAAAATTCATGTCAAATATTCGATAATATATAATACTGTTGTCGTTAGGAAATACGATTATTTTTTACAATAAATCTTTCAATGCAGTCTTTTCAAATTGCAGTATGCCATCATTTTTAAACACTCCAATTCAAAAAATATTCCAAAATACTACTATAATCAGAGATAATGCTGTAATATACGAATTTGTAATATGATGTTTCAGTATCTGTAAATAAATCTATATATTAATTATTTCATAACAAAATATAAAGTGAGTATACTTTTTCATTTTAAAACCAAACTTTTAAAAAATCATTGTTCAAAAATGTTTCTGGTACTCGTTATATAAAAAGTATATTTTATATTTCAAAAAATGTGTTTAAGCAAACCGTTCTATAATTTACTATATTCCAAAATGTAGCGTTAATCTTAATAATAATTTGTAATAATTTATTATCTTCACGCCATGATGTTTCCCGATGCAAATGATGACAGTACAGTGTACGCGGGGGTGGGACAAATCGCAAATACATGGCGTAAAATTAATATTAGTTTTACCATTTAACATGATGAATGAATTACCCTAAATTTCGCTTTGAGATAACGATTGTTTTATCACTTATCATCGACCTTAACTTTGAATTATCATCGTTTACAAAAAGATTGTCATCTGTCAAATTCAGATTGGGCTCAGAGTCGAACGGAAGCACGCTACCTTTTATAATTTGTAAATGTATCAGATCCAAATATTAGCATATACCTGTACGGAAAATAATTATTACAACATCTATACATCAAAACCATAATGCTGGTATTATTCATATTATAACCAAAAAATTATCAAGTTTAAAAAATGTTTTTTTTTTTCTTAATCGTTATACAAAAAGTTAATAATATATAAAATAACGTATAAACAAACCGTTTTATAATTGAAAATATCCCAAAATACATCAATTTCCATAGTAAGATGTGTATTTATTTTCATAGAGCTGTCAAAATAATCTCACGCCATTTTTAATTTTATCTAAACTGCTCACAGACATACGTCGTAATCGACATTACGCGACTCGATATTATACGTCGTCTCTTTCTAACCAATTGCATATATGGCGACCTCTTGGCGGAATAATTTTTCGAAATATCTCAGCAAATGTTCTATAATTATCAATTTACACGATTTTGGCAAAAAGTTTACGTCCGATGGGTATAATTTCGCTAAACAATGTTAAAAACCAATTCGACTGACAGCTAGAAAAAATTCAAATTTTATCAATCATTTGTTTTAAATTTCGCATTTCAAAATAGAATTGACTCGTTTCACGAATCAAAATGCGACAAAAAATAAACTTGTGTCCCCGTCACTTTCATGTAGTTTAGCGACGTATGTTTTAAAAAAAATTTGATCGATTTGTCGCGTGTTAATTTCGCATTTAAGTTAGACTGTGACTTTTAATTTTTTTTGCCATGCTAAGTGAGAACCCCACACGGTCACCGTCATAGGAACGGAACAAAAAAACAATAACGCCGACTTTTATTTGCGAATTAACGGCGTTAGAAAAGTCGTTTTCGACGCGTCTTTTGCACTTTGCAGTTGGAGTTTTTTCTCGCGCTTCGTTTAAAACCGGTCTCGACGTCGTGCGACGAAAACTGGCCGAGATACGACCGATTCCGGACGACGGATTAATCAAATGGGACTTTTTTGTTTCCGCGTCGGCGCCCGAATTTTCGCCGAAAACCGTCCGCGCGAAAACTCTTTAAAAAGAGGCGAAAAAAGTCTGCAATTCAAGACCGGCCTCGCCGCTGGGCGATTTTTTTACGATTTTAGCCGAGCGTTTAAAGACGCCTCTCAACGTTATCCTTACGGGAGACGGGGTCGACTTTGAAAAATCGCCGGGGCTACGCCCCGCAAACGCAAGACACCCGAATAGCGCTACGCATCGAGTCAAAAAGTCCTCTCTGAGCACTTTTTTTAGCGAATTTTTTCGTCCAAAAATGCAAATTTGTATAGCTGCAAAAGTTTTTTTTTTTTCATTTTTTGCCTTTTAATACAAGTGGATAGTTGACCTGTGCCAAACCTTTTTGCAGGCAACTTAACACCGCTTTCAAAGATCAATGTTTTTGGTATGGGTCTGCGGAAAAATTTTTTTTTACAAAATTTTTTTTGTTGGATTCGTTTTTGCCATGGTTTGTAAAGATCACTGTGATTTGAATCACGCCTGCGGCGCCAATTATCTTTAACGGGGTACGCAAAACTTTTTTAAATGTATTTCTCCAATAGTTTTCTAATATCGATGTGTTTAGAATCACGCCTGCGGCGCCAATTACCATTGCTGGCACACACAAAACTTTTTTGAATGTGTCTTTAGAATAGTTCTCCAATATCAAAGTGTTATAAAATTTGTTTGGGACCCAATAATTACTCGGCCTAACGGCCTCGCCATGTGGTCCCAAAAAAATTCATCTGCGATTACTCGGTCTTAGACCCAAAAAAAAATTAGGTCACGGCGGGCCTTCGGCCCGCAATAAATTGGTCTGCAACTCAATATCTACTCGGTCTTCCGACCTCGGCATTAGGTCCAAAAAGAAAATAAGACGCGGCGGGCCTTCGGCCCGCAATAAATTGGTCTGCGACTCAATATCTACTCGGTTTTACGACCTCGTCATTAGGCCCAAAAAGAATATAAGGCGCGGCGGGCCTTCGGCCCGCAATAAATTGGTCTGCGGCTCAATATCTACTCGGTCTTACGACTTCGTCATTAGGCCCAAAAAGAAATTAAGGCGCGGCGGGCCTTCGGCCCGCAATATATTGGTCTGCGACTCAATATCTACTCGGTCTTACGACCTCGTCATTAGGCCCAAAAAGAAAATAAGGCGCGGCGGGCCTTCGGCCCGCAATAAATTGGTCTGCGACTCAATATCTACTCGGTCTTACGATCTCGCCGATCAGTCCAAGATGACAGTTTTTGTTTTTTTATATCTGTCTAAATAAAATAATTTTCACTTATACCATTTATTTACTTTAGTATCCAAATAGACGACCTTTGCAAAACCTTGCGAGTTTACACCGTTTTCAATGATCAATGTTTTTAGACGGGCCTTTAAGATACGTTTTTTCTACATTTTTTTATACCTATTCTGCAAGTTGTCTCGTTGACTTTTCTCCATTAATTTCAAAGCTTGCTAAAACTAATTCGTCTTCACAGTGTTGATTGTTGCTTTTTTTCTTTGAAAATAAACCGTATACCATTAAATTTCTATTCTGCTTGAACCCACGTGGTATTTTTGTTACGCTGAATGTGTGCGCAAAAATAGCTCGTTTCTTCAAATTTGAAAATGCTTGAGCCATCTTAGAGAGTAAATCAAACAAAATGAATTAGCAAAACTGTAGCGATCGCTCGACAGATTGTTAACCTGTCGGTATGTATTTGTTTCAACAAATTTTGTTTTACACGGCACACTGATCAGTATGGATAACGTCAAAAAGCTATTTTGGTCAGTTTTGTAGCTTCTGGTTCGTTTAGATATAGGATGTGCTATGTCAAATTATTCAAAAAAATAAGCAGAATTTGAATATCTGAAACTCCAAAACAGCGTCCATAAGAAAATAAGTGCATCATGGACGTATCATATGAGAGGGTTCGCTAAGAGAAACACTAATATATTTCCTTTATAATTTTAAAATGCGTAGCTCGAAAGATATTAAAGAAAATATACAAAAATCGAGCGTTAACCATCTCCCCCATCACGGTGAAAACTGAACTTCAATTTTAGAAAATAGGAAATGTAGTTTATAGGAAAACCTAAACGAAAATCCAAGTCTTAAAGATCTCACGGAAAACTGAATAGTATCGAACCATCTTCACGCGAGCTCGACTCATTCTTGCTCGGTTTTTTTCTCATCTGTGACATACAGAGGTAAATTTATCACAATGAAATCTGTATTTGAGCGTTGATTTTTTTTTTTTGATATTCTGAAAAAAAATCCTTCATCGATTTTTAAAGAGATAGGGGCCGATTTTTTGAAATGTTCGATTCGAAAAAAATCTGTAAATATGATGCCATTTATTTATATGGTACCTAATTTTGAGCCATTATAATTCATCGGCGCCTTTTCCCCTAAGTTAACCTCGGTGACCACCCTCTGTAAATTTCGGCGTCATTTTGAAATTTACCATCTTTTATTTACATGAAAAATACCACTCGTAAGCTGGTTTCTATTTGATTAAATGAACGGTGTGTTTTCAAACCAACTATAAAATTTGATGGCCATCCGAGTTGAAAATTATTTTAAAATAACAGATACGTCTCATAATCTCATTTCACGGATTATTTTATGTAATAAAAAAGGAATGCTGTTCACTGGTAGGCACAGCACTTGAAAACGGCAGGACCGATTTGGCTAATTTTTTCTCAAAATCAGAAAAATATTGATTAATATTTTCTATGGTATCTATTATTCTTATATCCATGCCAAAGCCCCGCGAGGCTAAACTAATATGCTTGAGCCGGCGGCTCTACTATTGTTGTTATTGTTGTCGAGCAGGTCGCAGCCCCGAGAGGCAAATTATAATATGGTAGAAACGAAGGCTCCACTACTGCTGTACAATCACACAAAAATGCTGTCAGTAATAAAAGAATCATATACAGCATGTTCATTAAGTTCGGAAACGCTATAATATCGCAAAGAAATAGTATTTTTTGGAAAATGTTTCGAATAAAAGTTTCTCAATTCCAATCAACGCTTATTTTGATGACAAATATTTCCCCTTTAGGGGGTACACTTGCGGGGGACTGAGGTCAACTATAAAATTTCATATGGTAAACACTATTTATCTCTATAAGGTCGTATTAAAAGTAAATTGATTAGAGCTCATATGATCCAAAAGATGAATTTCGGTTGAAAAAACTGTCAGAATCGTGTAATTACATTGCAAATAACCATAACATTTTCTGGCAAAAGTAAAAACCCTAATTGCGATTTATCTCAAAACTGACATTTTGCAAATATTTCGATGGCTAATATTTACACGCATATTAATTTCATAATTTATCACAATCATCATTATTTTGTATTGCAACTCTGTATACTATTGCAAAAGGAAATATGTATATGAGGATTTGTCAAAATAAAATAATTTAAATTTTCATAAACATATCTTTGTAACAAAGTCAGCTCCTACTCTTGTTTGCTAAGATCCTTATCACAAATGCTAAGCCACGATGTCCTTCTGACTACATAATATCATGCTTATGTCACCTCAATTTCAAAATACAGTATAATCTTTTGGGGAAGCTCCAAACACCTAATCAGACTGTTCAGACTACAAAAAAAAAAACATTCGCATCATCATGAAAGTCGGCTATAGAGACTCGTGTATTCCGCTATTCAAAAAACTTAAAATACTACCTTTGCCGTCAATATATATATTTGAATGCGCCTGTTACGTTAAGAAACATTTTGAATAGGTACTTTGTAGTTTGTACTACACATAAACGGCCATAACTACCAAACACGACACAAAATAGACTTATATGCAGGACCTAACATATTATACAGTATTATTAACAATTAAATAAATATCTACAATAACGTACCAGCGGACATAAAAATTCTTGAGCTTGAAAGATATAAAACAGTGCTATATCAACATTTAGTTAACAATTGCTTTTACAGTGTCAGTGACTTCACTGTTCAGCTCCAACAAAAATAACAATATTTTAATCTATATCCATATTTTATATAAATTGTAATATTTCATAGACGGTGACAGTCGTTTGAAAATATTTTTTTCTTATATAGCATTGTAACAATGGTTGTTTCTCAACAATTATAGCTAACGATCGCTATTATACTGCCGATTATGTTTAATCTATTACTTATATTTTAATAGTTATTTAATATTTTATATATTTTTCAATAATCTAATGTACAATATGTATGACATATTCAATGGCTTTGCCTTTGTTGAATAAATATTATTATTGTTATGCACTACAACCGTCCCTTAACATTCCACGGGCCTTCCATTAGCGTCTAGCTTATACATAGTTGACTAATTTTGTACCACAGAACACGCTGAATTAAAGCAATTTCGAACGCAGTTATATCTGTTTCGGTATTGAGAGCGACCTATTTTCATTATTTTAAAGGAAAAACATATTTAAAAAAATGCCTAATTACTTCAAATATTATCAATAAAAATAATTTTATTAACAATTGTCAAATCATAACAAAAAGAAATATTTACATAGCCTCACATTTTTAAAAACATAATTCATGACAAATAATATTATATATACGATAATATCGTTATTAAATATGATTATATTTTGCAACAAATCCGATTGACAAATGTAGTCTTCTGGTTTAAAATTCCAATCTTCTCATTCCATCAATTTCACACATTCGAATTCACTGTAGGTAAATATTCAAAATATATAATAGGTAGAAGATACAGGATATCAATTTGTAATCTGTTTCAATAGATCTGTAAATAAATTCGTATATGACTAATTTCTATATTTTAGGAAACAAAATATTAGTTTTCATATTGTAACCAAAAAATTATCAAGGTTAAAAAATGTTTTTTTTTCTTAATCGTTATACAAAAAGTTAATAATATATAAAATAACGTATAAACAAACCGTTTTATAATTGAAAATATCCAAAAATACATCAATTTCCATAGTAAGATGTGTATTTATTTTCATAGAGCTGTCAAAATAATCTCACGCCATTTTTAATTTTATCTAAACTGCTCACAGACATACGTCGTAATCGACATTACGCGACTCGATTTTATACGTCGTCTCTTTCTAACCAATTGCATATATGGCGACCTCTTGGCGGAATAATTTTTCGAAATATCTCAGCAAAAATCACCCGATTTGTCTCGGACGTCTGTCAAAATGTTCTATAATTATCAATTTACACGAGTTTGGCAAAAAGTTTACGTCCGATGGCCGTAATTTCGCTAAACAATGTTAAAAACCAATTCGACTGACAGCTAGAAAAAATTCAAATTTTATCAATCATTTGTTTTAAATTTGACATTTCAAAATAGAATTGACTCGTTTCACGAATCAAATGGCGACAAAAAATAAACTTCTGTCCCCGTCACTTTCATGTAGTTTAGCGACGTATGTTTTTAAAAAAATTTGATCGATTTGTCGCGTGTTAATTTCGCATTTAAGTTAGACTGTGACTTTTAATTTTTTTTGCCATGCTAAGTGATAACCCCACACGGTCACCGTCATAGGAACGGAACAAAAAAACAATAACGCCGACTTTTATTTGCGAATTAACGGCGTTAAGAAAGTCGTTTTCGACGCGTCTTTTGCACTTTGCAGTTGGAGTTTTTTCTCGCGCTTCGTTTAAAACCGGTCTCGACGTCGTGCGACGAAAACTGGCCGAGATACGACCGATTCCGGACGACGGGTTAATCAAATGGGACTTTTTTGTTTCCGCGTCGGCGCCCGAATTTTCGCCGAAAACCGTCCGCGCGAAAACTCTTTATAAAGAGGCGAAAAAAGTCTGCAATTCAAGACCGCCCTCGCCGCTGGGCGATTTTTTTACGATTTTAGCCGAGCGTTTAAAGACGCCTCTCAACGTTATCCTTACGGGAGACGGGGTCGACTTTGAAAAATCGCCGGGGCTACGCCCCGCAATTGCAAGACACCCGAATAGCGCTACGCATCGAGTCAAAAAGTCCTCTCTGAGCACTTTTTTTAGCGAATTTTTTCGTCCAAAAATGCGAATTTGTATAGCTGCAAAAGTTTTTTTTTTTCGAATTTTTGCCTTTTAATACAAGTGGACTAGTTGACCTGTGCAAAACCTTTTTGCAGGCAACTTAACACCGCTTTCCAAGATCAATGTTTTTGGTATGGGTCTGCGGAAAAATTTTTTTTTACAAAATTTTTTTTTTTAATTCGTTTTTGCCATGGTTTGTAAAGATCACTGTGATTTGAATCACGCCTGCGGCGCCAATTATCTTTAACGGGGTACGCAAAACTTTTTTAAATGTGTTTCGCCAATAGTTTTCTAATATCGATGTGTTTAGAATCACGCCTGCGGCGCCAATTACCATTGCTGGCATACACAAAACTTTTTTGAATGTGTCTTCAGAACAGTTCTCCAATATCAAAGTGTTATAAAATTTGTCTAGGACCCAATAATTACTCGGCCTAACGGCCTCGCCATGTAGTCCCAAAAAAATTCATCTGCGATTACTCGGTCTTAGACCCAAAAAAAATTAGGGCATAAATTGGTCTGCAACTCAATATCTACTCGGTCTTACGACCTCGGCATTAGGCCCAAAAAGAAAATAAGGCGCGGTGGGCCTTCGGCCCGCAATAAATTGGTCTGCGGCTCAATATCTACTCGGCCTTACGATCTCGCCATTAGGCCCAAAAAGAAACTAAGGCGTGGCGGGCCTTCGGCCCGCAATAAATTGGTCTGCGGCTCAATATCTACTCGGTCTTACGACCTCGCCATTAGGCCCAAAAAGAAATTAAGGCGCGGCGGGCCTTCGGCCCGCAATATATTGGTCTGCGACTCAATATTTACTCGGTCTTACGACCTCGTCATTAGGCCCAAAAAGAAAATAAGGCGCGGCGGGCCTTCGGCCTGCAATAAATTGGTCTGCGACTCAATATCTACTCGGTCTTACGACCTCGTCATTAGAGCCAAAAAGAAAATAGGGAGCGGCGGGCCTTCGGCCCGCATAAATTGATCTGCGGCTCAATATCTACTCGGTCTTACGACCTCGCCATTAGAGCCAAAAAGAATATAAGGCGCGGCGGGCCTTCGGCCCGCAATAAATTGGTCTGCGACTGAATATCTACTCGGTCTTACGATCTCGCCGATCAGTCCAAGAAGACAGTTTTTGTTTTTTTATATCTGTCTAAATAAAATAATTTTCACTTAAATACCATTTGTTTACTTTAGTATCCAAATTTTTGCAAAACCTTGCGAGTTTACACCGTTTTCAATGATCAATGTTTTTAGACGGGCCTTTAGAATACGTTTTTTATACATTTTTTATACCTATTCTGCAAGTTGTCTCGTTGACTTTTCTCCATTAATTTCAAAGCTTGCTAAAACTAATTCGTCTTCACAGTGTTGATTGTTGCTTTTTTTCTTTGAAAATAAACCGTATACCATTAAATTTCTATTCTGCTTGAACCCACGTGGTATTTTTGTTACGCTGAATGTGTGCGCAAAAATAGCTCGTTTCTTCAAATTTGAAAATGCTTGAGCCATCTTAGAGAGTAAATCAAACAAAATGAATTAGCAAAACTGTAGCGATCGCTCGACAGCTTGTTAACCTGTCGGTATGTATTTGTTTCAACAAATTTTGTTTTACACGGCACACTGATCAGTATGGATAACGTCAAAAAGCTATTTTGGTCAGTTTTGTAGCTTCTGGTTCGTTTAGATATAGGATGTGCTATGTCAAATTATTCAAAAAAATAAGCAGAATTTGAATATCTGAAACTCCAAAACAGCGTCCATAAGAAAATAAGTGCATCATGGACGTATCATATGAAAGGGTTCGCTAAGAGAAACACTAATATATTTCCTTTGTAATTTTAAAATGCGTAGCTCGAAAGATATTAAAGAAAATATACAAAAATCGAGCGTTAACCATCTCCCCCATCACGGTGAAAACTGAACTTCAATTTTAGAAAATAGGAAATATAGTTTATAGGAAAACCTAAACGAAAATCCAAGTCTTAAAGATCTCACGGAAAACTGAATAGTATCGAACCATCTTCACGCGAGCTCGACTCATTCTTGCTCGGTTTTTTTCTCATCTGTGACATACAGAGGTAAATTTATCACAATGAAATCTGTATTTGAGCGTTGATTTTTTTTTTTTTTTGATATTCTGAAAAAAAATCCAACATCGATTTTTAAAGAGATAGGAGCCGATTTTTTGAAATGTTTGATTCGAAAAAAATCTGTAAATATGATGCCATTTATTTATATGGTACCCAATTTTGAGCCATTATAATTCATCGGCGCCTTTTCCCCTAAGTTAACCTCGGTGACCACCCTCTGTAAATTTTGGCGTCATTTTGAAATTTACCATCTTTTATTTACATGAAAAATACCACTCGTAAGCTGGTTTCTATTTGATTAAATGAACGGTGTGTTTTCAAACCAACTATAAAATTTGATGGCCATCCGAGTTGAAAATTATTTTAAAATAACAGATACGTCTCTTAATCTCATTTCACGGATTATTTTATGTAATAAAAAAGGAATGCTGTTCACTGGTAGGCACAGCACATGAAAACGGCAGGACCGATTTGGCTAATTTTTTCTCAAAATCAGAAAAATATTGATTAATATTTTCTATGGTATCTATTCTTCTTATATCCATGCCAAAGCCCCGCGAGGCTAAACTAATATGCTTGAGCCGGCGGCTCTACTATTGTTGTTGTTGTTGTTGTGGAGCAGGTCGCTGCCCCGAGAGGCAAATTATAATATGGTAGAAACGAAGGCTCCACTACTGCTGTACAATCACACAAATTAAATGCTGTCAGTAATAATAGAATCATATACAGCGTGTTCAAAAAATTCGGAAACGCTAAAATATCGCAAAGAAATAGTATTTTTTGGAAAATGTTTCGAATAAGAGTTTCTCAATTCCAATCAACGCTTATTTTGATGACAAATATTTCCCCTTTAGGGGGTACACTTGCGGGGGACTGAGGTCAACTCTAAAATTTAATATGGTAAACACTATTTTTCTCTATTAGGTCGTATTAAAAGTAAAGTGATTAGAGCTCATATGATCCAAAAGATGAATTTCGGTTGAAAAAACTATCAGAATCGTGTAATTACATTGTAAATAACCATAACATTTTCTGGCAAAAGTAAAAACCCTAATTGCGATTTATCTCAAAACTGACATTTTGCAAATACTTCGATGGCTAATATTTACACGCATATTAATTTCATAATTTATCACAATCATCATTATTTTGTATTGCAACTCTGTATACTATTGCAAAAGGAAATATGTATATGAGGATTTGTCAAAATAAAATAATTTAAATTTTCATAAACATATCTTTGTAACAAAGTCAGCTCCTACTCTTGTTTGCTAAGATCCTTATCACAAATGCTAAGCCACGATGTCCTTCTGACCACATAATATCATGCTTATGTCACCTCAATTTCAAAATACAGTATAATCTTTTGGGGAAGCTCCAAACACCTAATCAAACTGTTCAGACTACAAAAAAATGCATTCGCATCATCATGAAAGTCGGCTATAGAGACTCGTGTATTCCGCTATTCAAAAAACTTAAAATACTACCTTTGCCGTCAATATATATATTTGAATGCGCCTGTTACGTTAAGAAACATTTTGAATAGGTACTTTGTAGTTTGTACTACACAATTACACATAAACGGACATAACTACCAAACACGACACAAAATAGACTTATATGCGGGACCTAACATATCATACAGTGTTATTAACAATTAAATAAATATCTACAATAACGTACCAGCGGACATAAAAATTCTTGAGCTTGAAAGATATAAAACAGTGCTATATCAACATTTAGTTAACAATTGCTTTTACAGTGTCAGTGACTTCACTGTTCAGCTCCAACAAAAATAACAATATTTTAATCTATATCCATATTTTATATAAATTGTAATATTTCATAGACGATGACAGTCGTTTGAAAATATTTTTTTCTTTTATAGCATTGTAACAATGGTTGTTTCTCAACAATTATAGCTAACGATCGCTATTATACTGCCGATTATGTTTAATCTATTACGTGGCTATAACATATGAACATTTACTTATATTTTAATAGTTATTTAATATTTTATATATTTTTCAATAATCTAATGTACAATATGTATGACATATTCAATGACTTTGCCTTTGTTGAATAAATATTATTATTGTTATGCACTACCGTCTCTTAACATTCCACGGGCCTTCCATTAGCGTCTAGCTTATACATAGTTGACTAATTTTGTACCACAGAACACGCTGAATTAAAGCAATTTCGAACGCAGTTATATCTGTTTCGGTATTGAGAGCGACCTATTTTCATTATTGGAAAAACATATTTAAAAAAATGCCTAATTACTTCAAATATTATCAATAAAAATAATTTTATTAACAATTGTCAAATCATAACAAAAAGAAATATTTACATAGCCTCACATTTTTAAAAACATAATTCATGACAAATAATATTATATATACGATAATATCGTTATTAAATATGATTATATTTTGCAACAAATCCGATTGACCAACGAAGTCTTCTTATTTAAAATTCCAATCTTGTCATTCCATCAATTTCACACATTCGAATTCACTGTAGGTAGAAGACACAGGAAATCAATTTGTAATCTGTTTCAATAGATCTGTAAATAAATTCATATATGACTAATTTCTATATTTTAGGAAACAAAATATTAGTTTTCATATTGTTATCAAAAAATTATCACTGTTAAAAAATGTTTTTTTTTTCTTAATCGTTATACAAAAAGATAATAATATATATAATAACGTATAAACAAACCGTTTTAGAATTGAAAATATCCCAAAATACATCAATTTCCCTAGTAAGATGTGTATTTATTTTCATAGAGCTGTCAAAATAATCTCACGCCATTTTTACTTTTATCTGAACTGCTCATAGACATACGTCGTAATCGACATTACGCGACTCGATTTTATACGTCGTCTCTTTCTAACCAATTGCATATATGGCGACCTCTTGGCGGAATAATTTTTCGAAATATCTCAGCAAAAATCACCCGATTTGTCTCGGACGTCTGTCAAAATGTTCTATAATTATCAATTTACACGATTTTGGCAAAAAGTTTACGTCCGATGGGTGTAATTTCGCTAAACAATGTTAAAAACCAATTCGACTGACAGCTAGAAAAAAATTCAAATTTTATCAATCATTTGTTTTAAATTTCGCATTTCAAAATAGAATTGACTCGTTTCACGAATCAAAATGCGACAAAAAATAAACTTGTGTCCCCGTCACTTTCATGTAGTTTAGCGACGTATGTTTTTAAAAAAATTTGATCGATTTGTCGCGTGTTAATTTCACATTTAAGTTAGACTGTGACTTTTAATTTTTTTTGCCATGCTAAGTGAGGACCCCACACGGTCACCGTCATAGGAACGGAACAAAAAAACAATAACGCCGACTTTTATTAGCGAATTAACTGCGTTAAAAAAGTCGTTTTCGACGCGTCTTTTGCACTTTGCAGTTAGAGTTTTTTCTCGCGCTTCGTTTAAAACCGGTCTCGACGTCGTGCGACGAAAACTCGCCGAGATACGACCGATTCCGGACGACGGGTTAATCAAATGGGACTTTTTTGTTTCCGCGTCGGCGCCCGAATTTTCGCCGAAAACCGTCCGCGCGAAAACTCTTTAAAAAGAGGCGAAAAAAGTCTGCAATTCAAGACCGCCCTCGCCGCTGGGCGATTTTTTTACGATTTTAGCCGAGCGTTTAAAGACGCCTCTCAACGTTATCCTTACGGGAGACGGGGTCGACTTTGAAAAATCGCCGGGGCTACGCCCCGCAAACGCAAGACACCCGAATAGCGCTACGCATCGAGTCAAAAAGTCCTCTCTGAGCACTTTTTTTAGCGAATTTTTTCGTCCAAAAATGCAAATTTGTATAGCTGCAAAAGTTTTTTTTTTTTCATTTTTTGCCTTTTAATACAAGTGGATAGTTGACCTGTGCAAAACCTTTTTGCAGGCAACTTAACACCGCTTTCAAAGATCCATGTTTTTGGTATGGGTCTGCGGAAAAAAAATTTTTTTACAAAAAAAAAAAATTTTTACATCCGTTTTTGGCGTGGTTTGCAAAGATCACTGTGTTTTGAATCACGCCTGCGGCGCCAATTATCTTTAACGGGGTACGCAAAACTTTTTTAAATGTGTTTCTACAATAGTTTTCCAATATCGATGTGTTTAGAATCACGCCTGCGGCGCCAATTACGATTGCTGGCGTACACAAAACTTTTTTGAATGTGTCTTTAGAATAGTTTTCCAATATCAAAGTGTTATGAAATTGGTCTGCGACCCAATAATTACTCGGCCTAACGGCCTCGCCATATTGTCCCAAAAGGACAATAGGCGGGCCTCCGGCCCGCATTGTTGCCTTATTTTCATTTTTTTTATATCTGTCTAAATAAAATAGTTTTCACTTTTACCATTTAACAACTTTAGTATTCAAATAGATGACCTGTGCAAAACCTTTTTGCAGGCAACTTAACACCGCTTTCAATGATCAATGTTTTTGGTATGGGTCTGCGGAAAAAAATTTTTTTTACAAATTTTTTTGCATCCGTTTTTGCCATGGTTGGTAAAAATCATTGTGTTTTGAATCACGCCTGCGGCGCCAATTATCTTTAACGGGGTACGCAAAACTTTTTTAAATGTGTTTCTACAATCGTTTTCCAATATCGGTGTGTTTAGAATCACGCCTGCGGCGCCAATTATTGCTGGCGTATACAAAACTTTTTTGAATGTGCCTTTAGAATAGTTCTCCAATATCAAAGTGTTATGAAATTAGTCTGCGACCCAATAATCACTCGGCCTGACGGCCTCGCCATATTGTCCCAAAAAATTGGTCTGCGACCCAATAATCACTCGGCCTGACGGCCTCGCCATATTGTCCCAAAAAAATGGTCTGCGACCCAATAATCACTCGGCCTATCGGCCTCGCCATATTGTCCCAAAAAATTGGTCTGCAAACCAATAATCACTCGGCCTATCGGCCTCGCCATATTGTCCCAAAAAATTGGTCTACGACCCAATAATCACTCGGCCTAACGGCCTCGCCATATTGTCCCAAAAATTGGTCTGCGATCCAATAATAACTCGGCCTGACGGCCTCGCCATTTTGTCCCAAAAAAATGGTCTGCGATCCGATAATCACTCGGCCTATCGGCCTCGCCATATTGTCCCAAAAAATTGGTCTGCAAACCAATAATCACTCGGCCTAACGGCCTCGCCATATTGTCCTAAAAAATTGGTCTGCGACCCGATAATGCGTTGTACCTCTAGCGGTTCTAAAGATATTGACAAAAAACGATTTTTTTTCTCAACTTTGGCACCCTGTGTCTCGAAAACGATGCGTCTGCGGACCCATGTTTATACAATTTTTTTTTCATATTTTTGGACAAACTATCTTCCTCTAAAGTCCTGCGCATCTTTTATGAATCACTCTGTAGATAAGTAAGTCATTTGTTGAAATGTGGCTTTATATATACGTTGCTATCACTCATTTGGAACTATTGAGACAAATACTGGTGACTATTTGTTGTAAAAAAGACTGTTGGGACAATAATGTCCCGCGCCGAATATTTTCGAAACAAAATCTTCCGCCTGTGTTTTTAACTACAAAACATATAAATATTAACATTTTTAACTTACCTGTTCATGGCGGAACATGTAATTTAATTTTCGCGGATTCAACGTCTTAGTTACACTTCAAAACATGCGCAGTACACGGAATATAACCTTATTTTGGCTTAAAAATGACAAATACTGAATAAGTATATGAGGTGCTGACATTTCGTGGATATATATTTAATTGCTTATTACTGAATCACAAAAATTTCAATGTTATTCGGAACGTATTTATGCCAAAAGAGAAGAGAACTATTCGATGGGACATAATATGTGTCGCGTCAGAAGCGAAAGAGTTAAAAAAGTTTCGACTATTTTTGAATAATGAAACATACATAAACATTTCTAAAGTCTCACTTACCGTTCAGTTTGCTCTTGACAATCACACAGATTAAATGCGATCAGTAATAATAGAATAATATAGATGACAAACCGCAAAAACAACAATATTTTTCGCTTTGTAGATATATATCAAATATATATTTGACAATAATTATTATACAGCCTCTATATGAACCAAGTTCGTATTATGAATCGCTTAGCCTCTTGCCAACTTTAAGTCAAAACATCGTACAATAGGTACTCACTGATATAAACATTTATTGGTGGATACTGGATAGTGAACGTAAAAAAATATAATACCGACAGCTATTTAAAATAAATAGCCGCGTATATTTAACCGGCTATTTACCTATTTATTTACGTATCGATAACTGGTTGACATATCGTTTATAACACATTAATACTTTTGAAGGCAATTTGTAAAACAAAATGAGAGACTTCTTACGTCACAAAAATGATTTGAAAATTCGTGGTGTTTAGATATTATACGGTCGAAAGAGATTGTCCGTAATGTAAAAAACTACTAAACAGTTCCTCACTATGTAATAGCCGTCAGCTTAGACTACAAAGTACAAATGGTTTGATATTTTTGTTAATTCAAAAAAATAGCAAACTGAATTATATTATCCCAAGACTCAGTCATTCACAAATTTAATCAAGTATTTTTTACAGATTTTAACTATCTATTCATAGTAATAGTTTTTGAAACGTCTTAACAGTGAAACATTTTTTGAAATTCGCACTCGTACAGTGAGTAATAATTCATTGCATGCAGTAATTTGACAACGATGCCTAAGTGAAGGCTTCTTTCTTGATCGATACTCATCTTTGTTCGACGTATTTTTTTTTTCAGTTAATCGCAAATTAATTCAAATGTATCATACTTTGAATCGACTCCAAAATATAGACACACATCATCGTATCAACAAAAGATGTAATAGAAATTCCTTCGATGCTAATAGATATCTCAAACTTACATTATTTCAAATAAATTTATAAAAAATAAATGCGTAATTATCTCAAATATTATTGTTGAAAGCAGCTTTACCGATGGCAATTTGACCGGATGCCTACGAAATCGCTTCGGTCTTGACCGATAGTTATCTATAATAGATATTTCTTTGATGCTCATAGTTATATTTAACTTACACTATTAGTCTATGAATTTATTGCAATTTCGAAGGCAATTATATCTGTTTATGTATTGAGAGCAAACTACTTTCATTATTTAAAAAAAGAATTATTAGAAAAAATGCGTAATTACTTCAAATATTATCAATAAAAATAAGTTTATAAACATTTATTCAAAAAATATTGTTACAATAATATCAAAAATAAACTAAAAAAGAAAAAATATACATAACCTCATTTTTAACAGCATAACTTACGTCAAAAAAATGTGGTTAATAAATACGATAATTTTTTAAAACAAATCCGACTGACAAATGTAGTATTTATGTTTTAAAATTCCAATATATTGTCATTTCAACAAATCTTTAAATTCGCATTCATTATAAGTAAGTAAATAATTTCCAAAATACAGGAATGAATTTATAACCTTATTTCGTGATCTGTAAATAAATTTGAATATGAACTATTTCAACTATTTCAAGAAGTATATAATAATTAAGAAAACATGTTTAAACAAACCGTATTATAATTTTCTATATTCCAAAAATCAGCTTTGATAGTTTTGTATTCAATCATCTCACACATAGAACGTATAGGGTACGTTTGACATCTGATTGTGTGTTTAGTACACGACAATCCACACTAAATGCTTAATTCGCCAATAAATAATATAAATACCATTATAATATGTCAAATTATCTTAAATTTCGTTTTTAAATAACGATAAGCTACCGCTTACTGGTTAGAGACTTTGAATTATCATTTATAAAAAAGTTTCCGCCTGTCAGATTAACCTTTCATATGTATCAGATGTCAGACTGTGTACAATGATCAAAATTATATGTCCGTCTCTATTTTACTAATTGTATATATAATGTCATCCTTTTGGCCGAATTAAATTTGAAGATTTCTCAGCAAAAATTATCGAGTCTGTCTCGGATGTCTGTCAAAAAGTTCTATAATTAATAATTTACATGATTTTGGCAAAAAAATTACGGTCGATGGTCACAATTTCGTTAAATAATGTTAAAAACCAACCGTTTGACAGATAAATTAAATGTCATTGTTTGTTAGTCGTTTGTTTAAAATGTCATATGTGTAAGATTTGTGGCCGTACTCAAAATTATATGTCCGTCTCTTTCTTACTAACTACTTATATGGCAGGTCCTTGGCGAAATTATTTTTCGAGATATCTCAGCAAAAATCACCGGATTTGTCTCGGGCGTGTGTCAAAAGGTTCTATAATTATCAATTTACACGATTTTGGCAAAAAGTTTACGTCCGATGTGTATATTTTCGCTAAACAATGTTAAAAACCAATTCAACTGACAGCTAGAAAAAATTCAAATTTTATCAATCATTTGTTTTAAATTTGACATTTCAAAATAGAATTGACTCGTTTCACGAATCAAAATGCGACAAAAAATAAACTTCTGTCCTCGTCACTTTCATGTAGTTTTGCGACGTATGTTTTTAAAAAAATTTGATCGATTTGTCGCGTGTTAATTTCGCATTTAAGTTAGACTGTGACTTTTAATTTTTTTTGCCATGCTAAGTGAGAACCCCACACGGTCACCGTCATAGGAACGGAACAAAAAAAACAATAACGCCGACTTTTATTTGCGAATTAACGGCGTTGAAAAAGTCGTTTTCGACGCGTCTTTTGCACTTTGCAGTTAGAGTTTTTTCTCGCGCTTCGTTTAAAACCGGTCTCGACGTCGTGCGACGAAAACTCGCCGAGATACGACCGATTCCGGACGACGGGTTAATCAAATGGGACTTTTTTGTTTCCGCGTCGGCGCCCGAATTTTCGCCGAAAACCGTCCGCACGAAAACTCTTTAAAAAGAGGCGAAAAAAGTCTGCAATTCAAGACCACCCTCGCCGCTGGGCGATTTTTTTACGATTTTAGCCGGGCGATTGAAAATTTTTTCAACGTTAAGAGATAGGCGATCGGGCGCCCCTTTAAAAAATCGCCCTGCGGCCCCCCTCGAAACGCAAATTTTGCCGATGCGACGTTGCGATGTAGAAATAATGCGCCCTCGTCGTAATTTTTTTTCGTAAAAATCCGTCCAAAATTGCACTTTTCTATAGACCGCCCGTTTTCACCTCAATTAATTTTTGCGTTTTAATATATGGGACTAGTTGACCTGTGCAAAACCTTTTTGCAGGCGACTTAACACTGCTTTCAAAGATCAATGTTTTTGGTGCGGGTCTGCGGAAAAAAATTTTTACAAAAAAAAAAATTTTTTACATACGTTTTTGCCATGGTTTGTACAGATCACTGTGTTTTGAATCACGCCTGCGGCGCCAATTATCTTTAACGGGGTACGCAAAACTTTTTTAAATGTGTTTCTACAATAGTTTTCCAATATCGATGTGTTTAGAATCACGCCTGCGGCGCCAATTACGATTGCTGGCATACACAAAACTTTTTTGACTGTGTCTTTAGAATAGTTCTCCAATATCAACGTGTTATGAAATTGGTCTGCGACCCAATAATTACTCGGCCTAACGGCCTCGCCATATTGCCCCAAAAGGACAATAGGCGGGCCTCCGGCCCGCAATGTAGCCTTATTTTCATTTTTTTTATATCTGTCTAAATAAAATAGTTTTCACGTTTACCATTTATTAACTTTAGTATTCAAACAGATGACCTGTGCAAAACTTTTTTGCAGGCAACTTTACACCGCTTTCAAAGATCAATGTTTTTGGTATGGGTCTGCGGAAAAATTTGTTTTTTACAAATTTTTTTTTTTTTGCATCCGTTTTTGCCATGGTTTGTAAAGATCACTGTGATTTGAATCACGTTGCGGCGCCAATTGTCTTTAACGGGGTACGCAAAACTTTTTTAAATGTGTTTCTACAATAGTTTTCCAATATCGATGTGTTTAGAATCACGCCTGCGGCGCCAACTACCATTGCTGGCATACACAAAACTTTTTTGAATGTGTCTTTAGAATAGTTCTCCAATATCAAAGTGTTATAAAATTTGTCTGGGACCCAATAATTACTCGGCCTAACGGCCTCGCCATATGATCCCAAAAAATTCGTCTGCGATTACTCGGTCTTACGACCTCGCCGTTAGGCCCAAAAAGAAATTTAGGCACGGCGGGCCTTCGGCCCGCAATAAATTGGTCTGCAACTCAATATCTACTCGGTCTTACGACCTCGGCATTAGGCCCAAAAAGAAAATAAGGCGCGGCGGGCCTTCGGCCCGCAATAAATTGGTCTGCGACTCAATATCTACTCGGTCTTACGACCTCGTCATTAGGCCCAAAAAAAAATAAGGCCGCGGCGGGCCTTCGGCCCGCAATAAATTGGTCTGCGACTCAATATCTACTCGGTCTTACGACTCGTCATTAGGCCTAAAAAGAAAATAAGGCGCGGCGGGCCTTCGGCCCGCAATAAATTGGTCTGCGACTCAATATCTACTCAGTCTTACGACCTCGCCATTAGGCCCAAAAAGAAATTAAGGCGCGGCGGGCCTTCGGCCCGCAATAAATTGGTCTGCAGCTTAATATCTACTCGGTCTTACGACCTCGCCATTAGACCCAAAAAAAAATAAGGCGCGGCGGACCTTCGGCCCGCAATAAATTGGTCTGCGACTCAATATCTACTCGGTCGTACGATCTCGCCGATCAGTCCAAGAAGACAGTTTTTGTTTTTTTATATCTGTCTAAATAAAATAATTTTCACTTATACCATTTATTTACTTTAGTGTCCAAATAGACGATCTTTGCAAATCCTTGCGAGTTTACACCGTTTTCAATGATCAATGTTTTTAGTACGGCCCTTAACATACGTTTTTTTATACATTTTTTTATACCTATTCTGCAAGTTGTCTCGTTGACTTTTCTCCATTAATTTCAAAGCTTGCCAAAACTAATTCGTCTTCACATTGTTGAATGTTGCTTTTTTTCTTTGAAAATAAACCGTATACCATTAAATTTCTATTTAAGTTCCTTAAAGTTATGGAATAAGGTTGTCGCTTTTCTGGATAAACGTTCAAGTATTCTGCTTGAACTCATGTGGTGTTTTTGTTACGCTGAATGTGTGCGCAAAAATAGCCTGTTTTTCAAATTTGAAAATGCTTGAGCCATCTTAGAGAGTAAATCAAACAAAATGAATTAGCAAAACTGTAGCGATCGCTCGACAGATTGTTAACCTGTCGGTATGTATTTGTTTCAACAAATTTTGTTTTACACGGCACACTGATCAGTATGGATAACGTCAAAAAGCTATTTTAGTCAGTTTTGTAGCTTCTGGTTCGCTTAGATATAGGATGTGCTATATCAAATTATTCAAAAAAATAAGCAGAATTTGAATTACTGAAAATCCAAAACAGCGTCCATAAGAAAAATCAAAGTTCATGTCAATATCTCATTACGTAGTGGAAATAAAAAAAATAAATTTACGCCACTGAAAAGACCTTAAAAAGTTATCATAAAATGGTTAATGAAATTTTCAGATATCTTAATAAATAAAAAAGTTATGGCCAGTTTTTCTAAATGGAAATTTTCACTATTTTCTGAATAAATTAATTTTTCTGCACTACTTTGCCTCTTTAACCGACTTTCTATCTCCACTAACAACAAAGTTACCCGTGTTAGCCCACGTCGGTTGAAACACTCTGTATATATTATGTGTAAATAAAGTGAATTTGACTTCTCGCATTAATATTCAAATTTTAAAGAAATCGGGTATTTTTCGTCAGATTTTGTGTATTTCTACACTTGTTAACTTTTTTAAGCCAGTGTACCGAATACTAACTTCATCGAAGCATAGTTAGGGCTCCGTATATCCGATGAAAAAGCGGAGTCCTTATAGGATCACTCTTGTGTCTGTCTTTTCGTTTGTCACAGCTCTCTCCGATTCTACGGGACGAAAAGTGTTGAAATTTTATTCTTATATAAATGTTAGATGACGCAATGACGGTTGTATAGCGTAAATAAACGAATTCCGAGTTTAGGGTTAATTTTGGGGGCTAAATTAGAAAATAAAAAAAAAATATATATATATCATATATATATATATATCATGGACGTATCATATTAAAGGGTTCGCTATGAGAAATACAAATATATTTCCTTTATAATTTTAAAATGCGTAGCTCGAAAGATATTAAAGAAAATATACAAAAATCGAGCGTTAACCCTCTCCTCCATCTCCGTGAAAACTGAAGTTCAATTTTAGAAAATAGGATATATAGTTTATAGGAAAACCTAAACAGAAATCCAAGTCTTAAAGATCTCGCGGAAAACTGAATGGTACCAAACCATCTTCACGCGAGTTCGTCTCATTCTTGCCCGGTTTTTTTCTCATCTGTGACGTACAGAGGCAAATTTATCACAATGAAGTCTATATTTGAGCATCGATTTTTTTTTTTGATATTCTGAAAAAAAATCCATCATCGATTTTTAAAGAGATAGGAGCCGATTTTTTTAAATGTTCGATTCGAAAAAAATCTGTAAATATGATGCTATTTATTTATATGGTAGCAAATTTTGAGCCTTTAAATTCATCGGCGCCTTTTCCCCTAAGTTAACCTCGGTGACCACCCTCTGTAAATTTCGGCGTCATTTTGAAATTTACCATCTTTTATTTACATGAAAAATACCACTCGTAAGTTGGTCTCTATTTGATTAAATGAACGGTGTGTTTTCAAACCAACTATAAAATTTGATGGCAATCCGAGTTGAAAATTATTTTAAAATAACAGATACGTCTCTTAATCTCATTTCACGGATTATTCTATGTAATAAAAAAGGAATGCTGTTCACTGGTAGGCACAGCACTTGAAAACGGCAGGACCGATTTGGCTAATTTTTTCTCAAAATCAAAAAAATATTGATTATTATTTTCTATGGTATCTATTCTTATTATATCCATGCCAAAGCCCCGCGAGGCTAAACTAATATGCTTGAGCCGGCGACTCTACTATTGTTGTTGTTGTCGAGCAGGTCGCAGCCCCGAGAGGCAAATTATAATATGAATTACTTCAAATATTATCAATAAAAATAAGTTTATAAACATTTATTCAAAAAATATTGTTACAATAATATCAAAAATAAACTAAAAAAGAAAAAATATACATAACCTCATTTTTAACAGCATAATTTACGTCAAAAAAATACGATAATTTTTTAAAACAAATCCGACTGACAAATGTAGTATTTATGTTTTAAAATTCCAATATATTGTCATTTCAACAATTCTTTACATTCGCATTCATTATAAGTAAGTAAATAATTTCCAAAATACAGGAATGAATTTATAACCTTATTTCGTGATCTGTAAATAAATTTGAATATGAACTATTTCAACTATTTCAAGAAGTATATAATAATTAAGAAAAAATGTTTAAACAAACCGTATTATAATTTTCTATATTCCAAAAATCAGCTTTGATAGTTTTGTATTCAATCATCTCACACATAGAACGTATAGGGTACGTTTGACATCTGATTGTGTGTTTAGTACACGACAATCCACACTAAATGCTTAATTCGCCAATAAATAATATAAATACCATTATAATATGTCAAATTATCTTAAATTTCGTTTTTAAATAACGATAAGCTACCGTTTACTGGTTAGAGACTTTGAATTATCATTTATAAAAAAGTTTCCGCCTGTCAGATTAACCTTTCATATGTATCAGATGTCAGACTGTGTACAATGATCAAAATAAGATCAAAATTATATGTCCGTCTCTATTTTACTAATTGTATATATAATGTCATCCTTTTAGCCGAATTAAATTTGAAGATTTCTCAGCAAAAATTATCGACTCTGTCTCGGGTGTCTGTCAAAAAGTTTTATAATTAATAATTTACATGATTTTGGCAAAAAAATTACGGTGGATGGTCACAATTTCGTTAAATAATGTTAAAAACCAACCGTTTGACAGATAAATTAAATGTCATTGTTTGTTAGTCGTTTGTTTAAAATGTCAAATGTGTAAGATTTGTGGCCGTACTCAAAATTATATGTCTGTCTCTTTCTTACTAACTACTTATATGGCAGGTCCTTGGCGAAATTATTTTTCGAGATATCTCAGCAAAAATCACCGGATTTGTCTCGGGCGTGTGTCAAAAGGTTCTATAATTATCAATTTACACGATTTTGGCAAAAAGTTTACGTCCGATGTGTATATTTTCGCTAAACAATGTTAAAAACCAATTCAACTGACAGCTAGAAAAAATTCAAATTTTATCAATCATTTGTTTTAAATTTGACATTTCAAAATAGAATTGACTCGTTTCACGAATCAAAATGCGACAAAAAATAAACTTCTGTCCCCGTCACTTTCATGTAGTTTAGCGACGTATGTTTTTAAAAAAATTTGATCGATTTGTCGCGTGTTAATTTCGCATTTAAGTTAGACTGTGACTTTTAATTTTTTTTGCCATGCTAAGTGAGAACCCCACACGGTCACCGTCATAGGAACGGAACTAAAAAAACAATAACGCCGACTTTTATTTGCGAATTAACGGCGTTAAAAAAGTCGTTTTCGACGCGTCTTTTGCACTTTGCAGTTAGAGTTTTTTCTCGCGCTTCGTTTAAAACCGGTCTCGACGTCGTGCGACGAAAAGTCGCCGAGATACGACCGATTCCGGACGACGGGTTAATCAAATGGGACTTTTTTGTTTCCGCGTCGGCGCCCGAATTTTCGCCGAAAACCGTCCGCGCGAAAACTCTTTAAAAAGAGGCGAAAAAAGTCTGCAATTCAAGACCGCCCTCGCCGCTGGGCGATTTTTTTACGATTTTAGCCGGGCGATTGAAAATTTTTTCAACGTTAAGAGATAGGCGATCGGGCGCCCCTTTAAAAAATCGCCCTGCGGCCCCCCTCGAAACGCAAATTTTGCCGATGCGACGTTGCGATGTAGAAATAATGCGCCCTCGTCGTAATTTTTTTTCGTAAAAATCCGTCCAAAATTGCACTTTTCTATAGACCGCCCGTTTTCACCTCGATTAATTTTTGCGTTTTAATATATGGGATGGATGGATGGATGTGCTAATGGCCTGAGTAGCCGAAGCACTTTTTTTTTTGTTTAAATAAAAAAAAAAAAAACTTACAAACTCTGCATACAATATTATGCTGTAATACTACAATTATCTACCTTGAATTTGAAAAGTTGCAAGGAATCTACATACGGTTTTCCAGATCCGATTCTTTAAACTGAACGAAAAAATTACAAATCATTTTTATTTCGTAAGAAAAATAATGCCCGAGATAGGCTCAATGTCCTAAGTACTTTCAAAATGTAAAGAAAAGTGGATTTTCGCATCACGGCTGTACGCTTGCACCCATTTGATTGGTTTTCTTTTTAAATATTCATTTCAATGGTGGCTATTAATTTTGGTGTCAACTGGATCATTGGTTTTGGAAAAATTGGCAATTTTGTGTATACTGTACACACCGCCAACGAAATGTGCTCTATTAATGCTTTGCGCACCAAAACTGAGTTTCGTTCATTAAAACAATTAGATCTATGCTTGTTAAATTTTTTATTTTTAGTTCGCATATGAATGCAATTTATTTGCATATATTGTCGACAAGGCTTGACACTACAACACGAGTTTTTTTTTATTTTCATATATCATATGTAGTGAAGAATAACAGTGTTGAATGAAAAATTAAAAAAATAACTTTTTTTTTGTTACAGATGGAAACCTTATTCGCCCTTGTTGAATCGACATCAAGTTGCTGGAAGAAAATCAGAATCTTGTATATTTACATCTAATATTATTGAAATATGTAATATCTATACTATGTTATCTGAATGAATATGTTGCATTACTATATTTTTATTGTATTTGTAAAGATTGTAAGAAAATAAACTCAAATTAACTAAAAGAATGATTGTATATTTTTAATTAAACGTAATAATATATAGCTTAACATTCGAAGATTTATTTTCATTTTTATTTGCACTCTATGTGCACTTGTGACTTGGTTGAACCGACATCTTGATTTACTAGCACAATACAGTTTATTATCGATTCACACCTATGATTAATTAGTGCACGATGCTTTGCTCTAATGTGGCATTCGAGTACTAATTAATAGTAGTTCAACTGATTGACGTCCGATATCGCCACAATAATTTTTATCTATCAATTGCTATTTTTATTTTACTTTGCGTTCGCACTTTTGACGGTACATGATTTAATGGCATCTCGGCCACGACTTATGAAAGTTTGCCTATAAGAGACTCTGTTCTCCATGACAGTATACAGAGCGTGGTCGCATAGTGATCATCTGTTTGGTACTGTGATGAGATCAGAGCTACGTCGCTGCGAATGGTATGCTCTATGCATGACCAGCGAGGTCGGTCTGAAATTTGGCGTCAGATAGATGACCGAATTGTTGGGCATGTGCGCTTGTACATCGAGCAAATGCACTACCTACTTAGATATAACTCCGTGACCCCTTCAATACAGCACGCGTCAACTAGAATAATATTATTGCTTAATAAAAAATTTGAATTTAAAAAAAAAAATTAAATAAAAAAGAAAAAAAATTCCTGATTTTTTGATTTTTGCTTTAAAAATCAAATTTTTCACATTTTTGGTCATCTGCGCATGCGCATTCATGAAAATCGGCCAATTTTGCTTACTGCGCATGCGCAGTAAGTAAATTTGTCGTTTTTTTTTCAAGAATTGGTAGTGGCTGGGCATATATTCTCTTTTATATTAAAAAATTGTGAATCGAGAGAGGAATGGCCGACAGTCGATTTTTTTTGTGGCCAATAACTCCAGTTTACCGATTGCCGGCCCGATGATCATCCATTTTGTGACACCTCGATGTTTAAACACGTGCCAATTAAATTAGGCGCTTACTCCAAACACCGCTTTTTGCGCGTATCCTCGGAACTGATGTGAAGAAAATAACATACGAGTCACATGCTACGCAACGCCCGCTCTCGCAGATGTAACAGACTAGTGATCGTTATCTGACCACGGTCTATGAACTGTTATGCAAAACAAAGCCTTTGAAAGGCAGAGTTTAGTGGTTGCTTTCGGGTGTCATTAAATCACAAACCGTCAAAAGTGCGAACGTAAGATAAAATTAAAATAAAAACAGTAATGAAAAACTAGTGTAGCGACATCAGACGTGAATTAATTGAACTACCGTTAATTAGTACTCAAGGGGCACGTTAGAACAAAGAGTCGTGCACTAATTTTTCATAGGTGTGAATCTGTATTACAACTGGTTTGCGCTAGTGTACTAATACAAAAGTAATCTGGGACTTTTAACAGACAAAAATAAAAAATTTTAACCCCCGATACAAACAATAAATACCCGTTATGCGTTTTCTAAGTTGATTCTTTTTTTTAAGTAGAATCACGGAATCAAATCCATCACAGAGAATCAGTTCAGATGTAATTCTAAATCCTGAACTTTGACATACATATAAATAAGTTGCAATCCCATGATAACTGTAAGCATCTACCTAAACCAATCTTTTACATGTATAGGCAAAAGTATATAGGAAAATGTAGGAAAACTAAACAAATCTAGTGCATACGTACCTACATATAAATAGTGCGTTCGAAAAGTCTGTACCCGGTGAACTGAAAAATTCTACATTTTTTAAAGTTAAGTTTGGATGCAGAATATTAGTTTATTTACCTAGGACGTAATGAAGTATATTATCGAGGAATAGTGATGCAAAATTAGCTATAATTTTTTATTGTAATCATTTTAGTCGGCTAATTCACCGGTCAATTAACCGACTATCTATAAAACAACATAGCGGTTTCCAGATTCTGTTTCTCAGAACAGCAAAAAACAAACCCAATACAGCAGTTTTGAACAGTAGAATATCATACACTTTTATTGGTATTGTTTAGAGAGAGAGAAATTATAGAATATAAACGCTAAACAGCTGACGTCATTACCGTCTATTTGGTAGACTTAGCTAATTTATGAAACTTACTGTTGATTTGCTCAGATCGCATACGTCTGTTGTATTTTATGCACTAGCGTTAAATATATCATTTTATGTCCTCTATACACATATTATAACAGCTATCACAAAGATAGTATTATAAATTTTCCTGCCCTTGTTTATATTTAAAAAAATTCGAACAAGTAAATGTGTTGTGATTGAAAGACGAAGATAATTTTTACTATTTATTGTACAAAACGACGACAATTCTTCCTTCGCCGGTGGACATAGCGTCGACGGCCAATACGGTGATAATTTTTTCCTTTACCTTTTTGTTTAATTAATTGATATAGAAAATATATTGCTCTCTTACTGGTGTAATTATTTTAACGTGGATAAGTAATAATGGACCAAGCCTCGCCACGTTACAAATCACCGTCGAGAGATGTAATTGATTTAAATTACTATAAATTTTTGATGTTAATACTTCGAAGATTAAAATAGAACTCTGGTTAATAATGAATTTTTCAACAAATTACAAATGCAATTTTGACAAAAGACGACGCATTGGCCAATGATAAATAAAGGTTACTTATTTAACTTGATTATTATATAATTAAGAAATTTCAAGTTGTATTCTTGAACTATTACTATTAATTCTTAAATATGATATGATTTTATCGGATAATATAATCAAAAATTGTAAGTTAAAAATCGTGACATACGTTAGTTATGTTACAATATGAAAAGCAGTTGTTTTATAAAGGTTAGTGTGCAAAAAATGCTTTTTGCCAATAACTTTTTCTTAGTTACGATAAATTTATTTTTTATTACAACTAAGCTTTCATCTTCTCGGTTAATTTCTTTCAATTTCCATTGGCTGAATCGTTTTTCAAAATAGTTGAAGGTAAAAACTCCCTCGCACGGATTTTAAATATCCGCTCGTTGAGGATACTTTCAAAGATTTTAATTTATTCGGAGGACTTTTCAACATCGTATCCAAAATATTCAAAATTGTTTCCCTCCGTAAATTACTGAGTACCGTTTATTAGTTGCCAGTTGTCTGGTCCCTACACAAGTATAGTTTGTTAAATCCAACAAAATTAAGATGTAAAAGAAATTAAGAACATAATATAGAAATGTGATCGTGTTAGTGATAATTCTAGATTTTGTGTCAAGGACGAAATAAAGACGATTTTGACGAGCTGTGTGAAGATTACGCTTGAGCAAAGCAGCATTAAAATGCATCGCTCAACGATAGCCGGAAGTCGCCTGTTGTTCCGCCCAGGGAAAATGCTCATTTCACCATCGTGACATCGTTATTTCGTGGAAATACATTGAATAAATGAAGTATAAATGGAATTTCGGAACTTTTCGTCGAATCATCTGTATAGCTGTCGCCTTTTTAAAACACATGTTTGACTTATAATATTTATTTGAAAACAAAAACTCTTGCACGTTATATTTTCATCAAAGTATTCACACTCTCTGAGCTCAGTGACGACATCAACTGCAAAGAGACTTTCTAAGCGACTGTATATTATAACGTAGATGCAACTGACAGCGGAAAATGATTTTCTATTCTGTGTCAACTCATCTAATTCAAAAGTGATGAGACTCACAAGACATATCATTAAAAAATACATAATATGAAATGTCAATAACGTCCTTATCGGAATAACAACATACTGCGTAATTACAGTGAACCTACTACGTAAGCCTCTACATTGGTGACACCCTTTCTTATGGATACTTTTTTATAAGCTTTTATTTAAGTTGCATTTTCTGTCTGTCCGATCATGCTGAAATTTTGCATACAGGTTTGGTTTTGAAGGCAATATCTACAATATCGTATATTGAATATTACGTTAGATCCAATATGACCGCCACCACAAAATGGAGGATTACTTTTTTTGCAACCTCCTCTCCATAAGTGTCAAATGAAAGGGCATGTGTATGACGACTAAAAATGTATTATTATTATTATGACAAATAGAATACATTGAGCAGTGTGACCTCATTTCAAATCCAAAATGGTGGCGTATCCAAAATGGTGGAGCATCTATTTCTTTACAACACTCTCGATATTGGTAGTCAATGAAAAGGTATGACAAGTTAGCTGTTTGGCGTCATTTTACATTCAATATGGAGGCGAAAACAAAATGGCAGATTACAATGCGTCGGCACCTGATATTGGCAGATTATTGTCCCATTTACGAACATACCTGGTCGCAGACAATAATTAGATATGTTAGTTTAAAAATATTTAATTATAATAATATAAAACATTTAGAACAAATTCTACGAAAAAATTTCAATTATAAAAATAATAAAATCAGAAAGGTAAAAGTAGGTATTAAATTTAACATAAAATCAATGTTGAAAGTCATGAAAATACTCAAATTACTTGAAGCTTGGTGTTGTATTTTTTTGTAAGCACAATTTTGACTAGCAATAAAAAAACTGACGCTGAGTTCATGAAAAATTTTACTTACGCTGTACTAAAAACATACAGCCTAGCTTTTCATAGTCATAAATTATAGAAAAGGTGACGGGTTCAAAATTCATAGGCTAAATAACTAATATGCTGTTAATTGTATTTCTTGTGATCAACGTTTCGATATATATAAAACCATCTTTAGGATTCAATCAATTGCCATTAGACACTATAATGGCAATTATTTCTTGTGAACAATTTTTCGACCCATTGAAAAATAATATTAATAGCATATTTTTTCTCATCAGTTGACGCGTGATTTTGTTCATATTCAATCAAAATTACGCATTATTCTTGGGTTGATGTTGTTAAATTATTGTCATATTTAACTAAAAATTATTATAACATAGCAAATTGTTAAAAAACTGGCATATAAATAAAATACTGTTTAGTTACATGGCAGTAACAAATTTGATCTTCGTTTATAAAAAAAGTTTATATTTATATAAATAAATAAATATTTTAAATACTAAACAGATATAAAAAGGCCATACTAAAAACGCAAATAATTGTATTAAATACACAATTATTTACAATTAAGAATACTATTAGTAAATTTATAAAAGAAAAATACTCATTGTATATAAAATATGTTCTCATTTTTTTTTTTTTAAATTGTTCAATAAATACTTTATATTGTCAACACAGTACAATGTGAGATTAATTACCGATCATCCATATGATATGATATTTGCTTGATATTCTCAGTATAATCCCCAAACGGATCGATAATTAATTTTCATGTACTTATTAATTCTTAACACCCAATAGTTCGATTTGGGAAGCAGCAGTGATTATTTCGAATAATTTAAAAGCCTTACCTAATAATTTTGCACTTGGGTAACTACTGTGAAAATTAAACTTCATATTCAGAGGTATTATATAAAGGATGCGTAAAAGGGCTGTTCAGACGAGGTCATTCAGCAACGCTGTTTAGTGGATTATTTGTAGCGCTTCGAGCGTTTCGTTAGTGGAAGTTACTTACGTTCGTTTTTCTATAATCGTTACAAAAATCAGCATAAAATCGGTTATTTGTTAAAAAATTTGACTTCCATTTTATAAAACTTGAAAAATTCGCACATCCAATATAAGAGTGCTTTGAATGTGAATCAAATATCAATAATCAATATAATTTTTTTAAATAAAGGATGAATTATAGTCGTTCAATCGCCACGGCTATTCCCATCCCCCCTTCAATACACAGTGCTGCAACACCGCGGGTTTTCCCCTGCTGTTCCAAAGCATAAATAAGAGTAACCAAAATCCGGGCACCCGAAGCGCCAATTGGATGTCCCAGGGCTATAGTGCCACCATTAATGTTTACCTTTTCCGAAGGTAGACCCAATTCTTGAACACAAGCTACCGACTGAGCCGCAAATGCTTCATTTAATTCGAACAAGTCGACATCGTCTTTGGACCATCCAGCCTTTTTCAACTAAAAACAAGCACCAGCTGTCATAAAAGTATACAAATTACAAAGTTCCAAACGATAAAAATAGGAAACAGTAGTCAACACGCATGCATTATTGAGCGCAAGGACGTACCCAGGATCAAAACTATAGAAGGGGGGGGGGGGCAAGCCATGGTCGTTCAGATTGTAACATTTTATCACGGAAAAGGTGAATGAAACCAAAATATTAAGAAAATTATGTATAATAATTATAGCAGTGCAGCTAAGTTATTACAATTATTTGCTTGAAAAAAAAAATTACGTCTTATACTAGTATCATTTTTCTTGGATTTGTAGAAGTAAAGTTATTTCAAGAATTGTAAAAATTCCAGCAACAAAATTTAAAAAAACCCGGGTCGCAGTGCCAAAACCCTGCCGACAATATAGTGTATTTGCTTGTATAGGGCCGTGTGGTTTCATACTTTTATTATGTGAAAATAAGTTTGTTTTTGGGCAAAATAAAAAATTTAACCCCATAATACACCCCTTAAAATAATATTTTTTTTCTTAAATGTAATATTATTATCAATCTAATGTCTACACCGAATTAAATACACCCTTCAATAAATAAGTCACTATCTACAAATTAGTGTTTTCAAAAAATGTGTAAGTCCGGTCCTGTTCAGCCGATTTTTATAAATTTTAGGGGCACTTTTTAATTGCTACTAACGGGTAATATATATATATATATATATATATATATATAAATATATAGATCAGCGTAGCCAGATTTTTTTTTTGCCAAGTCGAGGTTTTGGAAATTTTTGAGTAAAAAAGCGGGATTCTTTCGTCGAAAGCGGGACATAGTAAAAAAACGTATATAATCAGAAGTTTTTAATATTTATCTTTTTATTAGAGTTCAAATTACGTTTATGTCACAATAGCAAAAATAGCCATAGAAAATGTACTTTAATAAAAATTTTATATTTTAAATCAGAGCATTAAATAGTTGAGTCTTATTCGTCTTCTGAATAAAAAAAAAACAGAAATCAAAATCAAAAAAAGTTTTATTCATTAGAAAAATATGGCGTTTCAAACTATAATCTGAGCAATGAGTGTTATACAAATTGCAACTTACAATAAGAGAATAATTATTTACGCACGGTCGAGTTATCCCCGAAAAGCGGAACTGAGCCTGTCCCGCGCGGGACATTTCATTTTGATTTAAAAATCGAGACGTCCCGCCAAAATCGGGACGTCTGGCAACGCTGTTCGTAATTTAGTACAGCAAAAAGAGGAAAGTTATAGTGTGAGAAATTAGAAACGAATTTCAATGCGAACTATTCGCACGGGTAGTTATATTATAACATTAATAGGATTTAGGGATATATTTAGGATAAATACCAGTCAATTTTAATGTTTAAAATCTAGGAAGCTTACTTTGTACACGTTAGCGGTTTAGGCGTGAAAAGGCAACAGACACACAGACATATGATGCGTGCACAAAGAAACCAAACAGACAAATAATAAACAGGCAAAAAATGATGAAAACTGATAATTCGCTCAATCCCTAAACGTTAACACTCAAATACACATATATTTGAAATTTTTCATAATTTAGCTTCAGAAATAAAAATCAATTCGTAAAAATATATATATAGTTTTTTATTGAGATATAACAACAAAAAAATTACACAATAAATACAATAATTAAAATAAATTACGATAAGGACCAACAGTGTTTTTGAGGGATTTGTGGAAAAAACAAGATACATTGTACCAATATCGAAAGTGTGCAGGCGATCGTAAACGAGCACGAATGTCGTCAAGTTGATTCTCTTGTATGGAGTCGGTGGCAATAACGAGCTTTAAAACGGAAGCATATAAATGGTGAAGGTGGTATCGATCTAAAATACACCTGAGCAAATCGTTTCCGTTCTTGTGTTTCTCTAACATCTTCATTATCGTCGAGTGATTCGCATTTGTTAAAATGTGCTCGTACATGGTCACTACGCTATAGTTATCGTCAAGGTTATATTCGATTGGAGAATTTAAAAATTTGTTCATCAATTCTGATGTCATCTCCGGATACAAATTCAAAAAATAGTCCAAACCATTGCCGCAACCACGGTTGAAAGCCCGTTCAATAATAAAATACGACAAATTTGTGTATTTTCGTTTGTCTTGCAACAAAACTTTACACCAATATCGCACTATCTGGTGTTCATTTGGCGTTAAACTCATAGCACAATGTTTAAGTTCCACGATTAAGATCGGTCCACACTGTTTCCAAAAACGAAATATTGTATTTTTACAGCAAAAAATACAAGCTAATAAGCAGCGATTTAGAACACTAATTGCTTCATTATTAAAAACGTATTTTTCTAATGTTTTTTCAATGTTAATCTTTCCATACATATCCCAGTGGAAATTATCACCCATTTGAAGTACGCGAGCTTTCAGATAGTAATTTATTTCATCCAGATAAAAAACAATATCTCTGCATATCAATTTTATACCCGGCACAATTTCATTAATTATGGTTTTCGGTAATTCCAATTTTTTTGAATTTTTGCATGCAAGCCTAATAAACGTTTTATATTTTGATAATGTACAACTCTGGCATCTTCTTTCTTGAATTCGTAACGTTTTCTTGAATTTAGATTTTAAATTTTTTGAACTCACTAATTCCGTTATTACTTTATTTTTGGCCAAAGATCGTAACGACAGCATACCTTCCATTTTATTCAAAAAAACACAATTGCACTATTTCGGCACTAATCAACTAATGCTTCCCACTTTGAACCAAAACTAAGTGATCGAACTGAATTAGGCACCCTTTTTATTAAACAGGCTAAGTCATAGGAGGTAAAATATTAATATTTAATAAATAATTTTCAGACCTAGGAGGTACTTACCTCTACGAAAAATTCATTAGGGGTGAAATCTACCTGGACGCATTCAAAATTACTGTTTCCTTAGATAATTTTTTAGGATATGCGAATTTAACATTTAAATTATATTACTATTTTATTTTCTATATATATATATTTTCGCACGTATTTAATTTGTAATTTAAATAATATTTAAATGTTAAATTCGTATAAATAAATAAATTTTTAAACGTGCCATTTTTATTATACAATAAAAATGGCATGTTTAAAAATTTAGCCATTTAGGAGACAGAACCATTCCAACTTAAAAATATAGACATTTAATATAGATAATATAATAAATAAAATTTCTGTTAAAGTGTGCAGTGAAGCGGGCAACGACTAGTAATTAATATTATGAGATTTAGTAATCGTTTGCAGGGTTACATAATATGGTTTTACGTCTAAAAATTAACTAAAGCATGTTTGTCAGCTACTTAAGGGGTAACACCACTGTAAATTTTTCAAAAAAGCGATTTTTTTAGGCTTAAAAAATACTTTGAACCTTTTAGAATATGGGGAAAAATATTTCATACATCAAAGTATTTTTTTTTTTCTTGTAATTTCGAGCTCTTTCCCCTTCATGTCTATAATGCATTTCAAAACTATAAATGCGTTTTTCTCGAAACACGATTTTTCAAAACGGCACGCAGCATAACTCCAACAATTTTCATTGTTTTCATTCGAATTTGTTACAATATCTTTAAAATAAGATTTTGAAGAGAAATACGTAGGGAATTTTCGAGAAGTTAATTTAATCATTATTTATTAACAAATGATTATCTTTTTTTTTTGTTGAAAATTTAACGATTTAATTCAAATACTCGCCAATCACACAAAAATCAATATTTTTAAAATCTCCTACGTATTTCTCTAGCTATAAGCATGTACAATAAGTGTTTTTCTAAATCCAAATTTGCAGCAGTTACACTGCGTGCCGCAGAGCGCCTCAAATTCTACGTGCCTCGCGAAAATGGCTCTGGTGCCGTCATTTTTGAATATTTTTTTATAATAATTTTCTATTTTGTTACTTAAATATACGCTAAATAACTTCCTCCAATATTACAATTTTATTACCTTTCCTTCAACCCAAAAAAAATGACAAAAAAACACGTTTTTTAGGTTGTTACAGTGGTGTTATTTTTGACAGATATTCAGAACGAAAGTACAGCAGTTTTTTTTATTTTTTTAAATATTTCCGAAACTATGAAGCTTAGACAAAAAAATAAGTAAACAGAATACCATAATTACACAAAAAAACAACGTTGTAGTATATATCTCGTCTGCGCATGCGTCGATTTTCTCCAAAAACAATAGGGTTCTTCATATCAAATATCCTCCCTCAATTTTGTTGCAATTCGCTTATCCGTTTGACCTGAATCGTGCTCACAGGTAAACAATTTTTTTCTTAAATATGTTTTATGATTCAGGGTACCCAAAATCGAAAAATTATTGAAAAGTGAATTTTAACCTAAATTAGTACCATTCCCCCACTAGCTGGAAGTTGGAATGGTAAAATTCATCGCTATTGGAGCCATTTTTGTGTCACCTGTACAGCCCGAACGTCTTTACCAATTTTGAGAAAAACTGTTTTTGTTCGAATCGTCTTGGGGTCTATTTGATTCTAGCGTCGCCTGATTTTTTAACTTTGGTCCCAAAAATAAAAAGAAACTATGTTTTTATGCTTATAATTCGCTCAGTTTCAATCAGATCGATTCGAAATCTATCTTATACGAAATTTTTTACATATATTTCGTATAACATAATTGGCATAATTGACAGTTTTACCAATCCAACTCACTTAGTGGGGAATGGTACTAATTTAGGTGAAAATTCACTTTTCAAAATTTTACAATATTTTTTCGTTTTGAGGTCCCCCGAATCCAGAAAACATATTTTCGGAAAAACTCTGTGCGTGTGAGCACGCTACAGGTTAAACGGATGAACTGATTGAAAACCAAATTTTCGGAGGATGCAAATATGAAGAGCCTTACTGTTTATAGTAATATCGAGGGATCTGATATTATGATAAATTACACATAAAAATTTAATCCGGAACGAACTTAAAGATATCCGATTTCGTTTTAATTCAGTTTCGCAAGTTTTTTAGAAGACATGCAATAAAAACGATGGCAATAAATTTCAAAATGGTGGTCAATTTATAACTGAAATTTACAAACCGTTACTTAGATGATAAATATTTTTTTTTGCTAAAGCTGATACATGGTACTTAACTTGAAAAAGTAAATAAAATATTTTATGGGAACATTTTTTTATTAGTGTATTTGCCATATGGCAACATACACTATTGGCATCGGTCGGATGGCGGGGCCTAGGGGTCAGACCAAAATTTCTCGACGTTTCATAACCTCCTAAATACTTTGGCACCATTTTTAAAAATGTTATATTATCTATATTAAATGTCTATATTTTTTAAGTTGGAATGGTTCTGTCTCCTAAATGGCTGAATTTTTAAACATGCCATTTTTATTATACAGTAAAAATGACATGTTATTTACTGACCACATTCAACGTTAATGTCTTCTTAGGATTTTTTTTAGAATGTATGGAGTTAACATTAACGTTGAAAGTGGTCAGTTATTAACATGTCATTTTTACTCCAAACGATGCCCCCCTTCAAACTGAACAACTTTTGTCCGAAACTTTTTTTTTTATCAAAAGATATTTTCCACTCCCTTACTGAGGGGGAAATCAAGAGGTGGAGTTGGTTTGGGTCATTCCCCTTGAGAACTGATCCCCGGCACCTTAAAAACTGTTAACCAGACCAAAAAACGTTTTGAAAATCGATTTGTGTGCGTAAAGGCGATGTGGAGGGTGGTTTTTGGTCAATTCGAAGGGTTTGCCGAGGGAAAAAACTCTTTTGCCCACCACCATCGTTTTCAACGACCTCGAAAACGGAGAAGGGTGATAAGCTTGGAGCTCTGGCAAAAAAAAGTTGCAATCCCGACTTATTCACTGGGCTAATTGGACTCTACTCAACAAAAGAAACATGCTTGATAAATTTCAAGTCTGTGGGCAAAAAAGTTCCGGAGATATCGTGATAGATTGATAACTGGACTTTTCCGTTCGTTCGCTCGAATTTATAATTTGTTTGTTACGCTTTCACGCCAAAACTACTGAACCGATTATCATGAAACCTTGTACTCATTTTCTTAGAGGTATTAGAAAGGACATAGGATACTTTTTTAATAAAAAGTATCCTATGTCCTTTCTAATACAAAGTTTCATGATAATCGGTTGAGTAGTTTTGGCGTGAAAGCGTAACAAACATACTTACATTCACATTTATAATATTATTAGTGATTAGGGATATATTTAGGATAAATACCAGTCATTTTAAATGTTCAAAATCTAGGAAGCTTACTTTGTACACGTTAGCTGTTTAGGCGTGAAAAAGCAACAGACACATAGACATATGATGCGTGCACAAAGAAACTAAACAGACAAATAATAAACAGGCAAAAAATGATAAAAAATGATAATTCGCTCAATCTCTAAGCGTTAACACTCAAATACACATATATTTGAAATGTTTCTTAATTTAGCTTCAGAAATAAAAGTCAATTCGTGAAAAATATATTGTTTTTTATTGAGATATAACAACAAAAAAATTACACAATAAATACAATGATTAAACTAAATTACGATAAGGACCAACAGTGTTTTTGAGGAATTTGTGGAAAAAACAAGATACATTGTACCAATATCGAAAGTGTGCAGGCGATCGTAAGCGAGCACGAATGTCGTCAAGTTGATTCTCTTGTATGGAGTCGGTGGCAATAACGAGCTTTAAAACGGAAGCATATAAATGGTGAAGGTGGTATCGATCTAAAATACACCTGAGCAAATCGTTTCCGTTCTTGTGTTTCTCTAACATCTTTATTATCGTCGAGTGATTCGCATTTGTTAAAATGTGCTCGTACATGGTCACTACGCTATAGTTATCGTCAAGGTTATATTCGATTGGAGAATTTAAAAATTTGTTCATCAATTCTGATGTCATCTCCGGGTACAAATTCAAAAAATAGTTCAAACTATTGCCACAACCACGGGTGAAGGCCCGTTCAATAATAGAATACGACAAATTTGTGTATTTTTGTTTTTCTTGTAACAAAAGTTTACACCAATATCGCACTATCAGGTGTTCATTTAGCGTTAAACTCATAGCACAATGTTCAAGTTCCTCGATTAAGATCAGTCCACACTGTTTCCAAAAACGAAATATTGTATTTTTACAGCAAAAAATACAAGCTAATAAGCAGCGATTTAGAACACTAATTGCTTCATTATTAAAAACGTATTTTTCTAATGTTTTTTCAATGTTAATCTTTCCATACATATCCCAGTGGAAATTATCACCCATTTGAAGTACGCCGGCTTTCAGATAGTAATTTATTTCATCCAGATAAAAAACAATATCTCTGCATATCAATTTTATACCCGGCACAATTTCATTAATTATGGTTTTCGGTAATTCCAATTTTTTTGAATTTTTGCATGCAAGCCTAATAAACATTTTATATTTTGATAATGTACAACTCTGGCATCTTCTTTCTTGAACTCGTAAAGTCTTCTTGAATTTAGATTTTAAATTTTTTGAACTCACTAATTCCGTTATTACTCTATTTTTGGCCAAAGATTGTAACGACAGCATACCTTCCATTTTATTCAAAAAACCACAATTTCACTGTTTCAGAACTAATCAACTAATGATTGCCACTTTGAAGCCAAAACTAAGTGATCGAACTGAATTAGGCACCCTTTTTATTAAACAGGCTAAGTCATAGGAGGTGAAATCTACCTAGCCACATTCAAAATTACTAATATTATTTAAATGTTAAATTCATATATACCTATCCTAAAAAAATATCTAAGGAAACAGTAATTTTGAATGCGTCCAGGTAGATTTCACCCCTAATGAATTTTTCGTAGAGGTAAGTACCTCGTAGGTCTGAAAATTATTTATTAAATATTAATATTCTACCTCCTATGACTTAGCCTGTTTAATAAAAAGGGTGCCTAATTCAGTTCGATCACTTAGTTTTGGTTCAAAGTGGGAAGCATTAGCTGATTAGTGCCGAAATAGTGCAATTGTGTTTTTGTGAATAAAATGGAAGGTATGCTGTCGTTACGATCTTTGGCCAAAAATAAAGTAATAACGGAATTAGTGAGTTCAAAAAATTTAAAATCTAAATTCAAGAAGACTTTACGAGTTCAAGAAAGAAGATGCCAGAGTTGTACATTATCAAAATATAAAACGTTTATTGGGCTTGCATGCAAAAATTCAAAAAAATTGAAATTACCGAAAACCATAATTAATGAAATTGTGCCGGGTATAAAATTGATATGCAGAGATATTGTTTTTTATCTGGATGAAATAAATTACTATCTGAAAGCTCGCGTACTTCAAATGGGTGATAATTTCCACTGGGATATGTATGGAAAGATTAACATTGAAAAAACATTAGAAAAATACGTTTTTAATAATGAAACAATTAGTGTTCTAAATCGCTGCTTGTTAGCTTGTATGTTTTGCTGTAAAAATATAATATTTCGTTTTTGGAAACAGTGTGGACCGATCTTAATCGAGGAACTTGAACATTGTGCTATGAGTTTAACGCCAAATGAACACCAGATAGTGCGATATTGGTGTAAAGTTTTGTTGCAAGAAAAACGAAAATACACAAATTTGTCGTATTTTATTATTGAACGGGCTTTCAACCGTGGTTGCGGCAATGGTTTGGACTATTTTTTGAATTTGTATCCGGAGATGACATCAGAATTGATGAACAAATTTTTAAATTCTCCAATCGAATATAATCTTGACGATAACTATAGCGTAGTGACCATGTACGAGCACATTTTAACAAATGCGAATCACTCGACGATAATGAAGATGTTAGAGAAACACAAGAACGGAAACGATTTGCTCAGGTGTATTTTAGATCGATACCACCTTCACCATTTATATGCTTCCGTTTTAAAGCTCGTTATTGCCACCGACTCCATACAAGAGAATCAACTTGACGACATTCGTGCTCGCTTACGATCGCCTGCACACTTTCGGTATTGGTACAATGTATCTTGTTTTTTCCACAAATCCCTCAAAAACACTGTTGGTCCTTATCGTAATTTATTTTAATTATTGTATTTATTGTGTAATTTTTTTGTTGTTATATCTCAATAAAAAACTATATATATATTTTTACGAATTGATTTTTATTTCTGAAGCTAAATTAAGAAAAATTTCAAATATATTTGAGTGTTAACGCTTAGGGATTGAGCGAATTATCAGTTTTCATCATTTTTTGCCTGTTTATTATTTGTCTGTTTAGTTTCTTTGTGCACGCATCATATGTCTGTTGCCTTTTCACGCCTAAACCGCTAACGTGTACAAAGTAAGCTTCCTAGATTTTAAACATTAAAAATTATTGGTATTTATCCTAAATATATCCCTAATTCCTAATAATATTATAATATAACTAGCGGTACCCGTGCGAAGAAATTCGCACTAAAATTCGTTTCTAATTTCCCACACTCTTTATAACTTTCCTCTTTTTGTTGTACTAAATTACGAACAGCGTTGCCAGACGTCCCGATTATTAATTTTTATTTGATTTCTGTGTTTTTTTTTTTTTTTATTCAGAAGACGAATAAGACTCAACTATTTAATGCTCTGATTTAAAATATCATATTTTAATAAAGTACATTTTCTATGGCTATTTTTGCTATCTATTGTCACGTAAACGTAATTTGAACTCTAATAAAAAGATAAATATTAAAAACTTCTGATTACATACGTTTTTTTACTATGACCCGCTTTCGACGAAAGAATCCCGCTTTTTTCACTCAAAAAGTTCCAAAATCCCTGCTTGGCAAAAAAAAAATCTGGCAACGCTGATCTATATATATATATATAATTGTCATAATTAATTATTTTGCAAAAACAAAAGCAGTAATAGATTTTTTAATTATTCAATTTAATGAATCAAAATTTATTGCAGGTATTCAATTGTTTTGTAATTTTGCACATTGTTCATATCGTTCTTCTTTTTATTGTATTACATTATGGTGCTCAAATGACAGATCGAAAAAATATATTTTACTGAAATTGGCACATTGAGGCGCAAGTATCAAAAACGTTGAGCTAAAGCGCCAATATATGAAAAGTATTTGATTTGAAATTGAACAAAAGAGTTACCGACCGTCAAGCAAATTGACGTTGTTTCAAAATCAAAGCCGTCAAATGGCAGCATTGCTGTATTGTGTCCATAGACCATATAAGGAATGGACTAAGCATCGCCTATCTTTCAGTATAATAATTCAATGACCAAATTGAAACAGATCCCCATAATAATATTTTTGTAAATAACCTTAAGGATTACAAAAATTTTAAAACGTTCATTCCAGGCTCATTATAAACGATATTATTTACGGAAACAAATTAAGTCACAATAAATGGTGTAAATTACTCGACTGACATGATAATTGATGTTGATAGAGTTGGTCACTTAATCGTATTTGGGAAAATAGGGCACATTTTAATAAATGCTAATAAAGTAAGATTTTTGTTTAACACATATAATACAATCGAATTTGATTATCATTATCATGTCTTTTAAGTTACCTCCAATAGCGAATGGGATAATATTTCTAGTAATGATATTATTAATATAAAACCTAGATATAACCCCTTCGAATTGTCCAAAAACCAGCCTCCACATCGCCTTTACGCACACAAATCGATTTCCTAAACGTTTTTTGGCTTGGTTAACAGTTTTTCAGGTGCCGGGGATCAGTTCTCAAGGGGAATAACCCAAACCAACTCCACCTCTTGATTTCCCCCTCTGTAAGGGAGTGGAATATGATTTTTGATGAAAAAAAAAGTTTCGGGCAAAAGTTGTTTAGTTTGAAGGGGGACATCGTTTGAAGACAACTGCCACCTCTCATCTCCAACCCCTGCGCAGGTGACTTTGATATTTTTAATAGGAACACATATTTTTTATCACAAATCATGATTTTTCCATAAAAAATATGCAACATTTGTCTGATTTCTAATCATCCAGAACGATTATAGAGTGTAAGGTTATTTAAGGTGGGGAAATGATTTTTTAGTCGTAAAAAAACACATTTTTGAAATGAACAAAAAGTATACCTATATATAGACATAAAATAATCTATTAGTTAATTATTAATTGTGAGTAATTAATAGTCTTGATAATGATAGTGTTTAAAAAAACGTAAATACCAGGTCAGATGAGCAAGACCAAGACTTAACACGCAAGACCATGACCGAGATTATATAAGCAAGACCAAGACCGACCCAGTCTTGGTTTTGCTTTGCTAATCACTACTGAAAAGCATCAAAAGTTACAAAAGTATTTCACAAGTTTGGCAAGAGCGAATATAGACACCAGGGCCAAAAAAGCATCCTAGAAGGTGATGAAAACCATAATAACTGAGATGCAAACCGTCATAAATAAATGTCTGAGAACAATCCTTAAGGTGAAATGGTGTGAACACCTCTCGAACAGTGACCTTTGGAAGCATGCATAACTATAAAATGTAGGAAATGAATTTGATACTTTTGATAGAACACAAGCTACGAAAGGATGAAAGGATGATAGCCTTAGATATGGAACCTACAGGAATATCGTAAAAGAGGAAGACGTTAAACATCCAGGTAAAAAATATGGCAAAAGATAGAATCAAATTCAAAATTTTCGTAGAGGCTCTTAGGGGCCATTCATTAATTACGTAAGGATGATTTTGACGATTTTTGACCCCCCCCCCCTTCCCCCATGTAAGGATACATAAGAATTCTCGAACCCCCTCCTCCTTCTTACGTAAAATTTAATCTCGTTTTTCTAAATAATAAAACGTTGTTAGAAAAGGATCAGTTACACTATGACTCACAGTTTGACGTATAATCAAAAATAATTATGGAATTAAGAAAATCATTCACGATCCGAAATAGAAATAGATTTTTAATAATAAATTTCGACTTATAAAATATTACGTAAGAATGGATTTACCCCCCCCCCTCCCCCCGATAAGGGCATGTATATATTTTCTTAACCCCCTCTCCCCCTGGAGACCCTTACGTAATTAATGAATGGTCCCTTAAGAGTTAGAGGAATTTATTATTTCACAAGTTCAGTTGATCTAACTATATTCTGTATAATATATGTATCCACATTTTAAAAAACCTCCGACATAATATTTGTAACGGAAGACGTGATCTCATGTATGTTCAAATAATAATAATAAAGAAAAGCTCTAAGTTTACTGACAGTCACAGAACTGAGGCCATCAAAGTCAGCGTCGGTTCCGGTCCAAGCGATGGCAGACAGCGCCTCTGGCCGTCGGTGTGTGTACTATTGTAGACATTTGACATGCGAACACACGTGTTTCTACAAATGCTGCTTAAGAATGATTAACACGGTCTAAAGAACGTTCATATGTCGAATTTTGAACCACTTATACAATAAATGTTTTAAGTCTAAGCTATGTAATTTGTAATAATAGCGCAGATCACGAAAACAATGAAAAATATATACAGGTAAACTCTATATAGCAACACTGAAGGGACTGCGCATTTTCTGTCGTTATAGAGAGTTGTCGTTATATAGAGAGAACGAAAAATCAATATTGTTTTACTATTATATTATTATTTAACTAGCGGCCCAGTCCGGCTTCGCCCGGGTGTAAATGTAATATATAGGATATAAAAGATGAGAATCATTATCATTAAATTCTCAACGTGTATTGAATTTGCGCGAATTCAATCGCTTTTATTTGTGAATGTTCAAAAATCGAAGAAAAATCTTATTTCCCAAAAAGAAATTTAAAAACTTCAGAAGATCACCCGCTGGGATAATCTAAAGATTGTCTGAAAATTTCATCAAAAATGGTCTACCCGTTTGGAGTCTATAGATTACATATACATCGTCTTTTATCTATATAGAATTATTAAAATGTAAAAAGTGGTTATTGTGACAACGATAATAGTTGGACATATAGTATCGTAAAGTTTTTTGTAGTTATTGATATGTTCTTTAATATTGTAGAACATACTTTTGTTCTATCATCAATAGTTTCCGCAGCGCATGCGACGAAAGATGTTTTATGACATTTTTTTACACCTTGGGTTACGTTACTAAAGTTTTAGTAAGGATCCCTAATATTTTCTAGCAATAAATATGGCCTATGTTACTCAGGGTGAATGTAGCTTTCTAATGGTGAAAGAATTTTTTAAATCGGCACAGTAGTTTTTAGTTTATTCATTACAAACATACACACACACAAAAATACAAATCTTTCCTCTTTATAATATTAGTGTAGATAATAACGCATAAAATTTACAAACAAACATTACTATTAACACAAATAACAACAACGCTAGACAATAAGGCTGCAGTTCTTATCAATTTCGGCAAAAGAGAAAGTACCTATGAACAGTAAGTGCTTTATAAGTTGCTGAAATTACTTGCTTTATAATGATAATATATTTAGAGTGGGTGTGATGCTACATAGAGTGTATCATTGTATGGACAACAAGGCAAACCAAAGAGTAATTTCGAATGTTTTAGGGAGTTTGACGTTAAATCGAGTGACGTTACATGGAGGTTACACTGTGCTTTTTTTAATTTTCAAATTTAACTTCCAGAATTGGAATTCGTTTATTTACGGTATGCGTCTGTGATTGAGTTATCTAGCTCCAGATATGTATCAAATTTTATTTTTTTTTTTTTGTTCAGATTCGGAGAAAATAAGCGGTGGCAGACGGGCAGAAACAAAAGGGATCTTATAAGGGATCCGTTTTTTTATCAACTGTACGGAACCTACATTCCAACATTCTCTGCAACCTAAAATAATGTTAAGCCGTACTATCGACGAAAAAATCTTGTAGTTTAGCAAAGGCGGATTTAACTCGAGTTACTCCCCAAGTCTTACAACTTGTTACACAGTCAATAAAGACGTTAAAAGAAGTAAAACCACATACGGTTCTAAAATCAATTTAGAACATTTCTACCACGTCTCATTGCAAAGTGACATATGAAAAATTAACAAATTCGGAAGTAGGATTTTTGTTTTAAATGTGCCTTGGAGTTGTGATCGTGTAATACATCATTATGTTTGTCGTGCCAGTTTGACTGTATTTTGAAATATAGGATTGCAAAGCGACGAGCAAAGAAATGACATCCATAGAATTGTAAACTACAGTTCAGTCAAATAAAATCAGAACTCGATTAAAAAGCTTGTAGTGTTGCTGTTACAATGTATAGTATCTTCAAACGTTTCATAACATTTGTTTTCAGAAAGCAAAATTGGATTGTAGTACAGTACTCTAAATTCTTTTCTGCACCTCTTCATGAAATAGCTACTTTTCATGTTTGATTTACGGTCGTGAAATGACACGTTTAACACTAGTGCTGTAACGTTGCGTTAAGTAGAATAAACGTAGCCGTACTACCATTTAGTAAATCGTAAATTCATAGTCTAACCGCATGAGAATTAAACACAGCCTACAGTTAGAAGTGAACTTGCTCAAATTTGAACAGTCAAAATTTTTGAAAATCAGCTATATGGTAGTGTCCATGCAAAAAATAATATCTCGTGCGTGATGATATTATGACTCTAGTGACTGTTAAATCTCGCTGTCTCTCGTTTTAACAAATTTCCATTTCGTCAAAATACCGTCATTTATCAACAAGAATTATAAGTTACTATAAAGGCTTTAATTTTACAAGCTTTTATTTAACTTGCTTTCAGGGACAAACGTTGCGATCGAGTTTTCAACCATTTCCGGATATCAGCTCGTGCTGAAATTTTGCATACCCCTTTAATTCTGAAGACAATACGATTAAGGATTGCAATGCTGGATCCAGCATCTGGCGCTGGATCCAGCGGTGCGGATCCGCATTCAGCTAAAAACGAGTAATTAACTGAGTCTGAGAAGGATTACGATAAGATATTGAAGAAAGAAATGACATTTTATGAAAGTGAGGGAGTAAGAGGTGAAAACCTAACTTTAATCTATGATTATTTGATGATTCTCAAACCAACCAGCGTAGAGATAGAGAGAGCCCTTTCCGCATTCGGGTATATTTGCAGTTCTTTAAGAAGGCTGGGAGATAACACCATCAATAACGTTTCTTTTTTGAAATCTTACTTTAAAAAAGTTAAAAAAAACTGTTATTTCTAAAATTATTCAGACTGAGAAACTGAGACTACATAGTTTGTCAAATAGGTATACGTATAACTATTTCAGTTATCTAGAATATCAATTTAGGTGCTTTAAGACTGTATTGTGATAATTAATAATTATACTTCGAATACTCGTAACTATTACCTACTATTAGAGTACTTTACTAGCGCCGAAAAATTGATACATTTATTTGAAAAATCGATTAGTGCCAGATGCGCGCTGGATCCAGCTGGATTTGCTTTAATCCAGCATAAATCCAGCTGGATTGAAAATGCCGCTGGATTGCAATCCCTAAACACGATTCAGTATATTGAATATTATGTAAATCCAATATGGTCACCACTGTATAAGTGATTACCTTCTTCTTTACAAATTCCTCCACATGGGTACATATTAAAGGTTATGATAAGTAAAATACCGGTAAGCTGTATGACGTCATTTTAAATCCAACATGACGGCCAAAACAAAATGGCAGATTATCTTTTTTTTAAAGCATCCTCGATATTAGTATTAAGGATTGCAACCCAGCGACATTTTCAATCCAGCTGCATTAAAGCAAATCCAGCTGGATCCAGCGCGGATCCAGCATTAATCGATTTTTCAAATAAATGTAACAATTTTTTAACTCTAGAAACTTTAATTTAATTTATCTACAAATACTCGTTTTTTTGGCGTTAATAAAGTACTCTAATAGTAAGTAATAGTTACGAGTATCCGGAGTTTATTTATTAAATATCACAATACAGTCTTAAATCACCTAAATTGATATCCTAGATATCTAAAATTGTTATTCGTTTACCTAATTTACAAACTATGTAGTCTCAGTTTCTCAGTCTCAATAATTTTAGAAATGAAACTGCGTTTCCCGCTTATAAAATGTTTAGTTAACTCTTATTAGAAACAAAACTTAATATAAATTATATTACCTATATAATTTAAGACTTGAGTTGTCTTTTAAAGAATAAAGCCAATCAATTATGTAGGTAACAATTTTTTTTTACTTTTTTTAAAGTAATATCTCAAAAAAGAAATGTTATTGATGATGTTATCTCCCATCTTACTTGTTAAAGAACTGCAAATATACCTGATTGCGGAAAGGGCTTCTACCTCTACATTGGTTGGTTTGAGAGTCATCAAATAATCATAGATTAAAGTTAGGTTTTCCCCTCTTACTCCCTCACTTTCATAAAGTGTCATTTATTTCTTCAATATCTTGTCATAATCCTACTCAGACCCAGTTAATTACTTGTTTTTAGCTGATTGGGGATCCGCACCGCTGGATCCAGCGCCAGATGTTGGATCCAGCAAGGCTAAAAGTGTGCTGGATCCAGCTGGATTGCTGGATCCAGCATTGCAAGAATTTTTAATGAATCAAATGTATCGTATTTTAATTATTTGCTGTCTAATAATGGCTGGCTAAATGTATATAATTATCAAATAATACGGAAGAGTCCTTCAATAACTTTTTTGAAACATTAAATTGGTGTCTCAATGCAAGTTGTCCAGTAACCAAAATAAAAATCAAGCCTAATAATCCCTAATTGGTATTCAATGAAAGAGTATGACAAGTAGAATACAGTAAGCTGTGTGACGTCTTTTTACATAAAATATGGCGACTAAAACAAATTTGTGGATTACCTTTTTCTTTACAAACCCCTCGATATTGGTATCGAATGAAAGGGTATGGCAAGTAGAATACAGGAAGCTGTATAGTCTCATTCGAACTTCAATATGGTAGACGCCCTAATATGGCGGAATACCTTTTCATTAAGAGAAATGCATAGGCTATAAGACGTAACTAAAAATATGTAAATATAATATTAGCAAAAAAAACTTTATTTAGACAAGTGTTTATTTCAGTGTCATAAAAAGGATAAAAATAAGTTTTAATAATTTAGGTTCGCAATTATAAAAGGGTGGACCATGACTATCATAGACCTTATAACCCACGCTTTTATATTTATGACCCTAAATTATTAAAACTTAATTTTATCCTTTTTAGTACCAACACTGGAATGCTTGTCTTTAAAAAGTTTTTTTTTAATATTTTATTCATTTTTAGTGTATTTGCCATATAGGAACATACACTATTGGCGTTAGTCGGATGACGGGACCTGGGGGTCGGACCAAAATTTCTCGACGTTTCATAACCTCCTATAAACACTTTGGCACCATTTTTAAAAATGTTTATATATATATATACAGGGTGTCTCACCGAACGTTGGCTAACATGGGTAACTTTGTTATTAGTGGAGATAGAAAGTCGGTTAAATGGGCAAAGTAGTGCAGAAAATTGGGCTCATTAACATCCCGTCGAAAAAACAATTGAATTTTGACACCCTATGAATTTATTCAGAAAATAGTGAAAATTGCCATTTATCAAAACTGGCCATAATTTTTTATTTATGAAGATATTTGAAAATTGCATTGGCCATTTTTTGATAACTTTTTAAGGTCTTTCCAGTGGCGTAGGTTTAATTTTTTTATTTCCACTACATAATGAGATATTGACATGAACTTTGGTTTTTCTTATGGACGGCATTTTTGATTTTCAGATATTCGAATTCTACTTATTTTTCTGAATAATTTGACATAGCATATCCTATATCTAAACCAATCAGAAGCTACAAAACTGACAAAAATAGCTTTTTGGCGTTATCAAAGTGTGCCGTGTAAAACCAAATTTGTTGAAACAAATACATATCGATAGGTTAACAATCTGTCGAGCGATCGCTACAGTTTTGCTAATTAATTTTGTTTGATTTACTCTCTAAGATGGCTCAAGCATTCTCAAATTTGGAGAAACAGGCTATTTTTGCGCATACATTCAGCGTAACAAAAATACCACGTGGGCTAAAGCACAATACTTGAACCTTTATTCAGAAAGGCGACAGCCTTATTCAATAACTTTTAAGAACTTAAATAGAAATTTAAAGGTATACGGTTCATTTTCAAAGAAAAAAGGCAACATTCAACACTGTGAAGAAGAATTAGGTTTAGCAAATGTTGAAATTAATGGAGAAAAGTTCCTAAAAGTTATTGAATAAGGCTGTCGCCTTTCTGGATAAAGGTTCAAGTATTCTGCTTGAGCCCACGTGGTATTTTTGTTACGCTGAATGAATGCGCAAAAATAGCCTGTTTCTCCAAATTTGAGAATGCTTGAGCCATCTTAGAGAGTAAATCAAACAAAATGAATTAGCAAAACTGTAGCGATCGCTCGACAGATTGTTAGCCTGTCGATATGTATTTGTTTCAACAAATTTCGTTTTACACGGCACACTTTGATAACGCCAAAAAGCTATTTTTGTCAGTTTTGTAGCTTCTGATTGGTTTAGATATAGGATATGCTATGTCAAATTATTCAGAAAAATAAGTAGAATTCGAATATCTGAAAATCAAAAATGCCGTCCATAAGAAAAACCAAAGTTCATGTCAATATCTCATTATGTAGTGGAAATAAAAAAATTAGACCTACGCCACTGAAAAGACCTTAAAAAGTTATCAAAAAATAGTCAATGAAATTTTCAAATATCTTCATAAATAAAAAAGTTATGGCCAGTTTTCATAAATGGCAATTTTCACTATTTTCTGAATAAATCCATAGGGTGTCAAAATTCAATTGTTTTTTCGACGGGATGTTAATGAGCCCAATTTTCTGCACTACTTTGCCCATTTAACCGACTTTCTATCTCCACTAATAACAAAGTTACCCATGTTAGCCAACGTTCGGTGAGACACCCTGTATAGATACGTTTATATATATTGTGACATTATGCCCATATGTCACAAGAATATATAGTATAACCTTAATAGTTAATTAAATAAATAGTTAATAATTTAATTATATCTGAACAGTTATAGACAGCTGTGATTCGGTATTGCATTTTCTGATATCCGTGGCTACTATGATAAAATGCCTCACTTAGCAACGAACAATAAAGCCTGACATTGTTGGTAATGAATATGTTTGCTAGGTGACGGTTTCGTGAAAAGAATAAACAATTAAAAAAAATAACAAACTCTCTCTGTTCCGGTACCTGGTGAAGTATAGACGTATCCGTTTCTGTTCCGTAGTTTTAAGTCGGTATTTTGCGAAATGTGGTCCGTTCTGTCCGTAGTATTTAAGTATCGTCTCCGTTAGTTATTATTAAGGTAGAATTATATTAGTTAAGTACTCTCTCACTCTCTCTGTTCCGGTATTTGAAGGATACAGACGTATCTGTTTCTGTTCCGTAGTTTAAGTCGGTTTTTGTGAATTTTGTTTGATTGTCCGCTCTGTACGTTTATAGTAATTAAGTTGGCTCCGTTAGTAACTATTAAAATAGTACTATAATAGTAAATAAGTCATTTGTGATTTTCTGCGTACCTGATATTATTGAAATTGTGAATTATTGACCGATTGTCCGTTCTGCCTGTGTATAGCACTTAAGCTTGCTCCGTTAGTAATTAACACGTTTAAATATAACTAAGTATTAACACGATTGTTTCCTTTTTTTGTCTTAAGGGTCTGTGTTGATCGGACGCCCATAGGCGGATATCAAATTATCTGTCAAATAAACCAAACGGGCCCAGCAACTTAAGATCAGATATCCTCCTGCGACGCCGACAACACAGATTCGACTGTTGTCTTTTTCCTTTCTTTTCAAGACAGTGTTGTAACAAGTGGGAGTCCGTCTACACAATAGAACATCAAAATATATATATATATATATATATATATATATATATATATATATATATATATATATATATATATATATATTTATATATATTTATATATATATATATATATATATATATATATATATATATATTTTGATGTTCTATTGTGTAGACGGACTCCCACTTGTTACAACACTGTCTTGAAAAGAAAGGAAAAAGACAACAGTCGAATCTGTGTTGTCGGCGTCGCAGGAGGATTTAAAATGGGCCCAATCGGGTCATTTTAAGGGTAGTTTTTAGGGGTTGAAAAAAGTTTTTGGGCCCAAAAATACCAAAAAAATTCTCAGAATCGTTTCAAAATTGAAATTTAACCCTTTAGTAGCAATTAAAAAGTGCTCCTAAAATTATAAGCAAATCGGCCCAACAGGACCGGACTTACAAATTTTATGAAAACACTAGTTTGCGTATACGAATTTACTTACTGAAAGTCGTATTTAATTTGGTGCAGATGTTGGATTGATAACAATATTTCAACTAATAAAATTATTATTGTAAGGGGTGTATTAAGGGGTTCAATTTTTTTTTATTTTGTCCAAAAACAAACTTAATTTCATTTAATAAAGCCACAATACCTGTATTAGCAAATACACTATATTGTCGGCAGGGTTTTGGCACTGCGACCCGGGTTTTATTATGAAGTTATTATTAACCAGCACATGTTAAGGCAAAACAGTTATGTTTCATGATCACTAGCAAGAAAAAGCTTCGTCGTTTGCTATAAGTTATACGCTGAAATAAGGCAACATCTTTATGTATAGTACGCGCCATGGATCTAAAAGGTTTGGAAGTTAGATGCAAATGGAGGCTTGCGCAGGTACAGTCGGTTGAAAAACTAGAAACTCGCGCTATATTATTATTTTTAATTTTTCTTTAATCTAAAGGTTTTATTCCTTGCATAAAGTCATCCAAAAAAATATTTTTCGTGCTTGTTTATGCAAAACTGTATTAGGCATCTTGATCAATTAACAATCCAAAAAACAACTTAGCAGTTGCGTACTGGACTGTACTTTATAGTAGGAAAGCGACAAGTGACAAGACAACCAGCGATAACCAATCATCGACGAGCGCATGGTCTGTGTCGGTAACTGGAAGGTGGTAGGAGTCTTTCTTTCCCACAAAACAACCAGGACTGCCCTAAACTATGCATTTGCGACGCTGTTTGTGACTAACTTCAGAACCTTTTAGAACCGTGGTGCGCATTTTACTTTATTTGAACATACTGTACGGTATATTAAACGGCATAGATGACTGATGAATCGTGTGAGAACTACAGATTGTATTAATTGCCAGCGTTGCATAATACACAATAAGTAATAAAAAATGCTTGAGAAATTTCATTAGCGTCGCTTCTCTTTAACGAATTAATTATACTTAACTGCAACTTAATGTAAAGCTAATTGCAAACGATGACAGATAATCTTGAAAACTATTTTCTAATTTTATTACGCAATCTAAAAACCGTGCTCAGAAAGAACACTGTTCAATTTAAATCTGTATTAAGTAAAGGAGTATATTTTTTGCATCACCCCTATAAAATAACCTGTTTTCGCGTCTGTATAGCGTTAGTAAAATGACCCAAGTAAAACAAAAGAAATGCGATTTTACCAATTCAACAGTAATTTCTCTGTCAGTTGACATTTAAATCAAATGAGCAACAAAGACAGCAAAGTAGGTGTTGTTTTCGTAAACAATCTAAATAGATTTCAATATGGCCGAACACTCAACTGTCAGCTATATAAATATATACTTATTATGAAGTGAAAAACAGCTATTTTGTAGGAGTTACGTGCAAAAAATGTAGTATTTACTATTAAATTAATCAAACACACACTTTTGTTTTAATTTACTAGCAAATTTGTTTGTTTAAAGCGAGCGTATGGGGGCTAATAGTTAGATAGTGTTTTTAAATTTCACTAAAATCAGTTCATTCGTTTTCGAGTAATATTGGTGCAAGCAAGCAGACAGGCAAAAATTTTGGAAACGATTCTCCCAACTACAAGTTCGTTAACTAATGATGTGCTCGTTTGAACACTTTGTATCTTTATAATGTTTTTAATAATTGCCAAGTTAAGGATTGCCAATGAATAACGCTAACTAGTTTCATCGTTGAAAAATGACCATTATAAATCTATATGACGCCCCGAATTGCAGAATCATTTAACGTATTTATTTTTTCTGTTCGTTCGAAAGCTTTCGATTAAACAAAGACAATAAAACATTCTTTTCTGAGCTTCTGTGAAGACGAGTCTCAGTAAATTGTCATTAATTTATTGCACTAAATGTTTCTTTTATGTTCACATCTTTTTATAATGTCGTGTAAAAACAGAAATAGGATACATCCGTTAAAAGGTTGTTTTTGTACAACAGCAACATAGGTGAATATTATTAATTACGTATGTATATTGGTCATTGACTTCTACCTATGATGACGAAAAGAATAAATAGGACGCCAGGATCGGACTGGGCCGGAAAGGCCCGAGTGCCTCCCCACAAGCCCGGGGCCCCGAGACTGGATAATGGTAAATGGGATACTATCGGAAATTAATGAAATATACAAATTATTAATTATCAACGATATACACATATTAAAGTACCGAATCGATCGAGTTTTTAAGAACATCTAAAAATTAAATTAAATTTTTTTAATTCTCTGAAAAAATGTCAAATGTATTTTTCTATAATGATACACGTCTAAATAAGTTGATTCGATCAAAAGTGTTCGCCGTTCAGAAATTTTCAAAACTAGTTTCAGGGAACAGGGATGGCCTGCTCAGGGTCAACCATTTTCGAATTTTTCTATTTCATTTCTCTCTAAATGTATGAACGAACTATCTGATCTAATTTACATTTAAATCACAAGAGCTAAGCTCCCATCTTCAGCAAAATACTAAACTAGTGTTTTGCTGAAGATGGGAGCTTATAGCTCTCGAATTAATGTACATCCGCGGAAATAAATATGTTGTGGTAAGAAGTGACTATTCTTTTATTTTTATTTTTTTTTTATTTAATAATTATTTGTAGAATTTTCAAGTGTTTTTAATTACTTGTTATTATTAATCATGTTCTACCACGTGCCGAGTGAAAAATTAGTGCAAATTATACTTTAATATTTCTTCAAGAAAATACATACTCTGAAATCTTAAATTAAATCTGTTAAACAGTCTTGTACAAATTACAGTGGACTTCATTGGAAAATTGTACATTTAAATCAAATTTTCGGGCACGTAACACTATAAACTTTATTCTTATTCATTTCAGTTTTTAACCGACTTCAAAAAAAAGGAGGAGGTTCTAAATTCGTCGGAATCTTTTTTTATTTTTTATGTATGTTCCCAGATTACTCGAAGACGCCTGAACCGATTTGGAAATTTCTTCTTTTGTTTGAAAGAGTATACATCCCAGGTGGTCCCATATAGTTTTTATTAAAATTTGTTCATCCGTTTTTAAATGACGTCAAAAAACATATTTTTTAATGTATGCTACCTCATATCTCCAACATTTGTTAAGCGATTATGATGATTCTTTTCTTATTTAATAGGGCACATCTTCAGGGTGATCCGACATAAATTTTACTTAAATCGGCTCAGTAGTTTTTAAAAAGGTGCGAAATAAAAAAGTAAAAAATAAAATAATTTTTTTTTTAAATAAAAATATCAACCTCCTTCAAAAAAGTCACTAAAAAGATGAAAATAATGAAATTTTGAGGTCGGAGCTAATTTCATTACAAAAAAATCACTAAAAAGATGAAAATAATGAAATTTTGAGGTCGGCGCCTATTTAATAAAAGTAGATATGTAATTAAAAGTTTTTGTAATGAAATTAGCTCCGACCTCAAAATTTCATTATTTTCATCTTTTTAGTGACTTTTTTGAAGGAGGTTGATATTTTTATTTTAAAAAAAGTTTATTACGATTACATGATCCGTATAGTTAATATTGTTTTTTATATTTAGGCTTAACAATAATAATTTTACGGTTGGCACTGCATTTAGTAAAATTTAAGTCTCTTAAACTAATTTAATGACTAGCGTTTAGCCAATGCCTACTTGAAAAACATTCTAACAACTCGCAATATATTTTCGGACAGGCATATTTTACATCTAGATTGTGAATATATACTGAAGATATAACTTTATTGGCATCTGTCATATTGTCTAAACATAGTCCTAAGAAAATACGTTTGTCCATAAAAGATACTGTATAAAACATAAAGAAAACATCAGTTGATACACAAAGTAACATTTTATTATTAGGCGTGAATACCGTAAGCTAAAGCGCCTAATTCGCTTTGACTGTGAATCTGTCACGCGTATAGCCCAGACGACGTAACGGATTTAAAAAAAACTTTTTTTTAGTTTCGTCTTGGGGTCTACTTGTTTCTAACGTCACCGGATTTTTGAATTTTGGTCCCAGAGGGGAACAAATTAAAGAAGAATATGTTTTTTGCTCATAATTCGCTCAATTTAAATCTAGGGCTGAAATTTTGACAGTGCATTCCTATAATGATTTTTTTAAATTCGATCCCTAACGGGGTAAATTGGGACACTCCAATTATATCTCTATGTAACGAACAAGCACAGACCCAACCGCTAGACCTAAAAAGCTGAAAATTTAACAATGCATTCCTATAAAGACATGCATATCCGCTAAAAAAATTTTTTTTGAAGATCCATCCCTAAGGGGGTAAAATGGAACATTCCAATTAAATACTATCGTGACGGACAACACACAGACCAAACCGCTAGACCCTGAGGGCTGAATTTTTGACAGTGCATTCCTATAATGACATGGATATCCGCTTTGAAAAGATTTTTTGAAATTCCGTTCCTAAGGGGGCAAATTGGGACACTCCAATAAAACAGTACCGTGACGGACAACGTATATAACCCTATTTTTTCTAAGTTTTAGCAAAGATCGATTATAATCAGTAGGTTTTTTTTCAAGAATTTTTGTCAGTTTGTATCAGCATCACTTAGAAACGACTGATCGAATTTTGATGCAATTTAGTATGCTATACTTCAAACGCTGTAAGTTAAACACAGCTACGTGTAATCAGTATAATGACGACCAATTCATATTTTAGTTAAACTTTAAAATACATCATCAGAAGAGGACAGTTAAACCTTTAGGCATAGAACCGTTCTAACAGGCAATTAAAATGTTCTGCTATTCAAGTGTTAACCGAAGCGTACTTCTAGTAAACAGACATTGTGAAGATTACATAATAGTTTAAAAGCTCAGACAAAACTAAAGAGCTGCATTGTGTTTAATTTCCTTAAAATTCTCAATTTTAACAGTACGACATTTCACATTACTGATTGCAACAGACTAGAAAGGTAACGGTGAAAATTGTGAACAGATCAGTGATGTCCAGAGTTGCCAACATCGGTTTCGGAAATACCTACAAACGTTGGCAGCATTACCCAATTCGAGGAAATTTAATAAGTAAGTCCCCACAGTTTTTCCACAGAAAATAAAATAAAACCCAGTAAAAGACAGACGTAAAAAATATTATGTTTAATCAAGATACTAGCGGCCCAGTCCAACTTCGCCTGGGTGTAAATGTAATATATAGGATATAAAAGATGATAATCATTATAATAAATTTCTCAAAGTGTATTTAATTTGCACAAATCCAATCGCTTTTAATTGTGAATATTCAAAAATCGAAGAAAAATTTAATTGCAAAAAAAACAAAAAAACTGTTGATCCGATCGCTACCAAACTTCACTGGATTACCCGCTGGGCTAATCTAAAAATTATCTAAAAATTTCATCAAAATCGGTCCAGCCGTTTTGGAGTCCAAAGATAACATGCATACATATACACCGCCTTTTACTCATATATGCACATAGATTTTTATAAATGGGAGTGTTGAATCGCAAACTCCCTTCTCTTATAACACCTTTTCGAGAACCTATTGATGATTCAAATCACCAAAGTCTCGGTGTTTAGCCGCAAATGGCAATTTTCTTAAATATTCTATTATTATTCGATAATCCCCGTGTCGACGCTTACCCCACAAATTTAACAATTAGCTTAACATTACCCGCAGTTTTTGAAATTCATTATAGATTGGCAGCTATGGTGAAGATGGGCGATAAAAAATGCCCATCGGGTAGATATTATATAAAAATTTTACATTTTATGATATACCAAGATTTACCGACCTCAATACCTCTAGATTATACGGGAATTACCCTAACATTGCACAATGTACACTCATTAACGATAATCACGGTGATGACCAAGTGCTTAGCACTTTGAGTAATCATTTTTTTTTTTTTTGCTAAGCAAAGTGACTCTCTGAAATCGCGTGTTACACATTAGTGATTACGAACAGGGCTTATAAATTTTGTAATCACAATAGCTACGTAAGAATGCCTAATACGTGATATTTTGGTTATGAGGTAAAGTGGCTAGATTTTAAAGTAAACATTAGTTACTTTAGTTTGTGTTGCATTAACTGGCTGTAATGTTTTTGGCAGAATGTGAGCTAAGGCCTATCAGATTCAGGTAAAAAATATTTTTCTTATAAAAATTGATATTGTAAGCTCTGTGAGCAAGCATTTTACGTCAAATGTTTTATTAATCAGAAATATTGTATAGAAACGGAATTCATAGAGACACGGCTGAGAAGGAAGGGGGGACAGGAAAGAATAAATAACAGTCAACAAGAAGCTCACCCTCGATTATAATACACGCGGACATCGACGTTAGCGACGCCTGCGACGCCGCGGTGGTCAATTGAACTTTCTGTTGAATATGTTGACGCTCTAACAACTCGCATGGCTGCATCGATATACCGAGACCATTAAAATATCCGAACGAGAGTTTACTGCTATATTTATAAATTAGGAGGATATATCACTTGTTCGGAATATAAAATTCTTAATGTGGCGTTTGAATAATAAATTAACTTATCAACAGACTTTTTAAAAAATGTCTAAAAACATTTTACATAAGCGTTAATAAGAAAAGAAAAATATATGCGTCATAATAAATTATTATTTACGCAAAAAGTTAGTTTCCTGTAACAAATATTAATAAATAAAAAAATATAATAAATTACTAGCAAATCTATTTACAACAAAAAGAGCATCTCATATCAAATAATGCACAGAAGTAATTAGAAATAAAATCTATTTGAAAACTAGTGAATATGTGTTGATACAAAGCTTTCATAGCGACAATTTTTATAATTTTATAACTATGTAACTTGTAGTACCGCAGATTTTTCTGTAACAAAAATGTGGTCTAAACGTATTCCCCATCCATGAAGTACCATAATAGTTAAATTTATATGCTACTAGCGGCCCTGTCCGGCTTCGGCCGGGTGTAAATGTAATATATAGGATATAAAAGATGAGAATCATTATCATAAAATTCTTAACGTGTATTGAATTTACGTGAATTCAATCACTTTTAATTGTGGATCGAAGAAAAATCAAAATTGCCAAAAAATAAAAAAAAATATTCTGTTGATACTATCGCTACCAAACTTCACAGAATCATCCGCTGGGCTAATCTAAATATTGCCAGAAAATTTAATCAAAATCGGTCCAGCCGTTTTGGAGTCCATAGATAACATACATACGTACATCGCCTTTCATATAAATATAGATTAAATCTATACAAGCATATAAATCAATTTAAAAAAAAATATTTAGAATTTTTATATATTGCAGATTTCGCTAGTTTTTATTTTCAAATAATATCTATGCATTATTAGTTGTAACTGTTTTACTTACTTAATTGTTAACCAAAATATTGTCATTATTAAAAAGAAGTAAAAAAGATATCTATAATTCGGAATTTAACATTTCTAACAATAAGTAAATAGCCATTAGCCAGCTACTAACTGTTCACATAATTCATGCCTTTTTAAAACTGGTATGCAAAGTGCAGTTACCTATAATTTTGAATTTTTAAAGAGAATTTTTTTTAGAGTTTATAATTAAAAACCAAAAACTTGTGTCAAAGAAAACTAACGCAACGATTTTCTTTTATTACAAACGTTGAAACTTAATCTTACTTAATTATATTATCTTTGACCGTGAAGAGAAATTTAGACAATTCTGACGTCGCTAATTGAACGGTCTTCAAACGAATTCTTCTCTCATTTCGCAAGAAATGTTTTGTAGATACATTCGCCATATTTGATCTCCGCCCACTTTAAATCGATTTAAATAAACATATTTATAAAAAATTATTTTTTGCACGACGGTCCCTATATAATAGCTGCTTTTCATGGTTGTATGGTTGCAAAATTACCCTTTTTCGTACTAATACGTAAATCAAAGCAAAAATAATTCGATTTTTACAATTTTATAGTAATATCTCTGTCAGTTGTTATTTAAATCCATATGAAGTGAAAATCAGCTATTTTATAAGAGGTGTATAAGAGGTACGTGCAAAAAATGTAATATGTATCTCGATTGTAATGCTTTTATGGCTCGTAAGTATGTTAAAATTGGCTAAGAGCTCGTTTTAACATAATAACACACTGGTACATAAATAATGCATTATAGTCTTGACACATAAACTATTTCAGTTGAGTTTTTCATATTACTAGCCTATACCCGCGGTTTAACTTAATACAATTTAATATCGATGTTGGCAGAAACTTTAAGTTTATAGGTACTTACCATTTGATAAATGTGATGTGTGAGTCAGATGATCCAACGTTGATCAAAACTAAGCTGGAACTTGTGATGTCCAATCTAAATGAATGGTTCACGAAAAACGCCCTAAAAATAAACGAAAACAAAACAGAAATTATAAAATTTGGAAATTACTTCACTATGCCAAAAAACATAAACCTTCTAAGTGCCAATGTTAAAATACAAGCTAACGTAAAATTCTTGGGCGTTATAATTGACAAACATTTAGATTGGAAATCACATGTTGATAGCATAATACCTAAACTATCTAAAACTCTTTATATTATTAGGCTGATGAAATATAATAACATCAATATTGATACCCTCTTGAAAATTTATTTTGCAATGTTTCACTCAGTGATGCAATATGGTTTAATCTTCTGGGGAGATAGTACAATGGCAATCAAGATATTTAAGTTACAAAAAAATGCATTCGAATCATGGCAGGTGCGAGACATCGGGAGCACTGCAAAGATCTATTCCATTCATTTAAAATATTAACCGTACAGGACCAATACATTTTAGATTGCGCCTGCTTCGTAAAAAAATATTCAAACCTCTTTCAAATCAATATTCACTCACAAAACTATGAAACAAGAAATCAAAATAGCTTAAAAATAAACAAATCACATCTACGCGTTGCTCTCGATGGTACTCGCAATGCCATGATTTGAATGTATAACAAAGTGCCAAAGGAAATAAGCAAGATCACAATCTATGACAAATATAAATCTAATTTAAAAAAAATTTTGTTATCAAAAAATTATTATAATGTCTCATTTTATTTGAACAACGTGTAATGCAACTGTATATGTACGACGCTATTACATCCTCCATGGATTTTAATAAAGAATATTATTATTATTATTATTATTAAGTTTAATCAAAATCTCGATGTAGCCTTTTTCCAGTAACGCCTGTACAATTAGAAAGGTAAAGCGTTGGAAACACGTTTTCCTCTTCTTACTATAAATTAGAACTCATATTTTCAACCTGTCGGGACTAATCGGTTCTTATATTTTTAACTTCTGCTTCATCCTCACTTCGTCCCAGTCATAGACCAATCAGAAAAAAATCTTTATTAATTTGAGGTTAAACGTTGTCAAACGTATTTTGTTTTTTCTTTTAATGAGCAACGTAGGGGAAAATATTTTGCATGAGAAGTAGAAATTAAAAATTCGAAAATATGTGAGTAAAATGAGTTGAAATTAGATGGTGTTGAAAATATATAAAAAACCCGGGTCGCAGTGCCAAAACCCTGCCGACAATTGTGTATTTGCTTGTATAGGGCCGTGTGGTTTTATACTTTTATTATGTGAAATTAAGTTTGTTTTTGGGCAAAATAAAAAATTTAACCCCTTAATACACCCCTTAAAATAACATTTTTTTCTTAATTGTAATATTATTATCAATCTAACGTCTACACCGAATTAAATACACCCTTCAATAAATAAGTCACTATCTGCAAACTAGTGTTTTCATAAAATTTGTAAATCCGGTCCTGTCGGGCGGATTTTATTAAAATTGTGGGGACACTTTTTAATCACTACCAGAGGATTAAATTTCAATTTTGAAACGATTCGGAGAATTTTTTCGGTATTTTGGGGCCCAAAAACAGTTTTCAACCCCTAAAAACTACCCTTAAAATATCCCGATTAGGCTCATTTTAAATAGGCTTCTTGCGGTGATGGGTTTCAACGCGTGGCCCAAATTTCGTTGAAATCAATTAACTCTTTCGAAAGCTATCGCGCGTACACACATATATATATATATATATAAACATTTTGAAAAATGGTGCCAAAGTGCTTAGGAGGTTATGAAACGTCGAGAAATTTTGGTCCGACCCCTAGGTCCCGCCATCCGACCGACGCCAATAGTGTATGTTGCCATATGGCAAATACACTAATAATAATCGAGGGTTAGGTCAAAGAAAGGAAATAAAATTTACCATAAAATACTGAATTTTTATTTTAAATACTAATGGAATAAATAGCTTAATATAAATACAAAATGTACAATTGATCACTTAAAAATGTAATAAGTACAATAGTAACTAAAAAATATAAAATAACAAAATACACTGATTAAGTACATATTAAATATTCGAACGACTCTACAGTAGATACGGTCTGTGTTCACAATATAGTCTTGAATTATAATATTTACTTATAATTACTGCTGCTAAAATATGAATTAAAATAGTTCATTAAATGCTGTTGTTCAATAGCTGAATAGTTCCAGGGTTCCGATAAATGTGACATTATATTTAAAACGAGCGCCAGCGAGTTTTAACAGTCACACGAATCGTTATATCAATACGCAACAGGTATGTATGGTCTTTTTTGCACGTACCTCCTATAAATTCATTTTGAAAACTTTTGAAAGCTGACATGTGAGCAGACGTCACTTCTAATAGGTTAACAACTGAAAGATAAACAGTGATTTTACTATGGAGTTGGTATAGCGTATTTAATTTTGTTTTAATTTATCGCACTGGTGCGTAATGCGTCACTTTACATGCCTGTATACATGCATGTAAAGCAGCTATTTTATATGAGGTAGTCCAATTTTTATGGCAGAGTAGACGCCTTCTAGAACTATCGAATAATGACAAAATAAGCAGAAAATATAAGTTGGCGTAAATTTAATATATAGATATTGTAAACAACAATCTTTGAGTACGACATTTAATTTCAAAACTCGTGAGGTTTCACTGTCACATCCCAGGATAGTAACTGGAAACTACAGAAATTATTGTTAAGGCTGTCGGAACGCTCAGAATTTTGTTTGTGCTGAGACCCAGCGGTAAGGGGCGAGGTAGGCAAAAGACATATTGTGAGTGTGGCCTTCTTTAGCTCTGTCTCGCTCAAATCATCCGCGCGTTTCAATTTTTGGCTGGTGCCAACTACGAGGCTAAAAAAAATTATTGCAAGGGTGCCGCTGTCAACTGATTACTCTAATTTTTGGAAATATTTTGAAGATTTAAAAAACTTTTCCGAAAAAGGAAGAGTCACTTTAGGTTTGTGATGGAACAGTTTTGTGAAATAAGTACGAATAAGGTCATAGTGTGACATTGAAAACGTGTGTTTTTTTAGCACAATTAATGCCAAATTTTTTCTAGTAAATCGTACATAAATTACAAAAGTAGTCCATTAGAGACCTAGATTTGTCCTTTATCTTCCTTATAGAGAAAGAATTTTTGCAAAATGTTGACGAATAAGTCTACAATCAGTTGACAGCTGAAGCTCTATTTTTGGCTTAAATTCAAAGCGTTCCGACAGCCTTAATACTAAACATTATTTTTTTCTTTACGTCTAAAAAAATATTTACTTTACATTCCGCTATTTACACAATGGAATTTATAAAATAATTCTTATAAAAATAAATTTTCCATTATCCCTATGAACGCTTAGAAATAATAACTATTATAATTCCAATAATGTATATGCGTATAACTGTGATGTGAGACAATTTTAAAACCGTAATTAAAAAAATAGAACATCTGTTCAGAAACTGTTCTCAAAGTATCAGATATCCATTTTTTTCTAAACTATAACACATGGAGATAAAAAATGTGTTGTTTCTTTTAAGTGTCTCCACAAAACAATAACAGTCGTAGATCTGAGAGAACGAGAAAGAAAGAGAAAATCTTTACAGTTTATGTGAGTGGGGCTTTCCAAAATATTATATTTAGGCTATGAAATAACGAAACATCGAGAAAATAGTGTGCAAATTTCCCCATTTTTATTACAATGCCATTTAATCCAGTTTTGGGTTAAAACGGCTGTAATTTTTAAAATGGGGAAATTTAAATTTGAAAAGAAAACAAAATCGTTGGATTTAGGAAATTCCATTTATGTTAATAATGTGTAAACATTCTTCTGCTAGATCTAAAATTATTCAATTATTTTTTATGTTAATATCAACATTTTCTCATTATTAATTCATTTTCTGGACATTACGATTAATGTATACATGATACTAAATACATGAAAAATTAAACTTGTTTTATTTTAAAAATTTCAATACTGTACTGCCATAAAAAAGTAATTTAAATTAAATAAAAAATAAGAATAAATGTCTTAGTTTACCGTTTCTATTAGGCACAAAAATAGTTTCTTAAAATGAGAAATCTAAAGACCTCCTCTACTTGATTTATTACCAGTACCAAAAGATTGCTTTTTTTAGAAAGTCTCTTTCTTTAATATTTCAGATTTTAGTGACAAAATAATATCTTGTCCTACAAAATTTTTATTGTTGGAAATATAGCTATCCACAAACAAGTACTAAAGTTTATTATTTACATAAATAATGAAAAACGCGTAATTTCGTCTTTTCAAGATGTTAATTTTATATTAATTTCATTCATAATAAAAGCGTCTGCCTTTTTTAACTGACTTTAAAAAAAGAGGATAGTCTCAATTTGACGCGTATGTTTATAAATATTTTTCTTTAGCCTTAAATTCTTGATGATTTTTTAACCGACTTAGAGATTGTTCTATTCAATTTATACTTAAATCGAGTCAGCACTTTTTAAATGGAAAAAATAATAAAATCTGAAGGAAGTACCAATTTAATAAAAGTATCTATACAAAGTTTTGATAATAAATTTGGTGCCGACCTCAAAATTTAGTTGTTTTTCTCTTTTTAATGATTATTTTTGAAACGGTTTCATTTTTTAAAATATTTATTTCATTTTTTAACTCACTAAACACGGTTAAATTTAAATCAAGATTAATGTACCTAGATCAGTTTCTATAGAAAGAGACAATTATGTAGAGTTAACCTAAAGTTAGTATTATTTATGCAATTATTACGCTTGTTGTTTTTTAACTTGAGGAGAGCATTGTTTTTTTTAAGTCAACAAATAAAAATTTTGTAATATATATCACATAATAACTTACAAAGTATTTTACATTTTGTAGTTGGAGAATTATATAGAGGTGTTACTAATATTTCCGACGGAGATTTATTTTCATTATTTACACGCGTTTTTTGAAGTGAAACCTCTTTAGTTACGTATCTGTTAAAACATTTTTAGTGACGTTAAAGGGGAAATGATTCAATGGTGGGGAAATGTGAAAGGAACCTTCGTAACGCAAAATTAAAGGAGAATTGGTTCAATGACGGGGAAATATAAGATAAACCTTGGTAACACAAAATAGATAATGCATCAATGAAACAAGTCCATAACTTTAAAGAAGTTTCACTTCTCCTGTGAGCTTATGTGGGTGAGGCACACGTTTTTTGAAGTGAATCTTCTTTAGCGACGTATCTATTTGATATTTTCTGTAGCGTTCAACATGAAATGATTCAACGACGGGAAAATATAAGAGCCTTGGTAAAGCAAACTGGATAACGCATCAATCAGACGAGTTCATAGCTCTAAAGAAGTTTCACTTCTCTTGTGAGCTTACGTGGGTGAGGCTCACACATTTTTTTTTTATACAAATATGTATTTCGACAAATAATCTACAATTCTTCTGAAAAAAATTTGAAATTTCAAACAACTTCAAGCATATATTTCTGTTTGACATACTCGTATATTAACAAAAAAAAACTGGATGTGTCCTGTATTTTTTGAAACATTTTTTGAATACTCACTAAACATTAATATTTTCAGAATCTGGCAAACATAGTTTTTCATGCTTATAAAATAAGAAATTTATTTCAAGATTTCCTTTCAACGCATTTAATTAATATCTTTTGGTTTCCAGATTTCACCTGTAAAATATGTCATTATCAATGATTTAGACTTTCAGCCCGAGTTCTACTTCTCTATATTTCTTTCCGCGTAAACAAAAATCATCGCAATAAATTATAACCGAGATCATACCTTTTTTTAATTTAATAAAATTTTAATCCCGCCGTGAAATTATGAGTAGGCACTTATATTTATTTATAACATTACACTTTTGAAAAGATAGATAAAAATACCTATAGTAACGTACCAAAATAGTAGAAGTGAGTCATCATTATAGTACGGTTCACTTAATGGAGCGGCAAACAAATGAAATTACGTAAAGCATACCCGACCGATCCATAAAAACTATGCCGCTTATATTCTATTGTGAAGTGTAAGTGTATGACTCAACTCCTTAAATTCTGAATTTATTAATTATTAATGCAAATAGCTACACGTTTTACTATAAATTAAGTATATACAGCCATTAAATTTATTTTTGTTTGATTAATTATAAGAGGTATCTAACTACACCAATATGAATAAATAATTAATCGTAATATTACATATTTTACAGCAAATAATAGAGCTAGCAAAACGTTAACGATTTTCTAAAAAAAACTTTTTTCAAAAGGTTTGCAGGTTCTGTTATAAAAGAATATAGTTGTACAAAAGTGTCAATAGTCAATAATAAAAATATCAATTCTATTGATTGCTCCAAGTACCTTCCATGTTCATCCTGTTCCTCCAGCAATTGAAAGCGTTACCTAATTTCTCGTGCGCCATATATGTACAGGAATTACCTAAAATATCACCTTCACAATTACCACAGTTGTCCGAATTTGAGGTAGATAGAATTCGATATAAAAAGTCAATATACATGGCAGCCAATTTCAATGTTTGTATTTTTGACAACTTATCTGCTGGCATTGTCGGAATTATTTTTCTTAAACTGGCAAAAGCTTCATTTAAACTTTGCGTTCGTTGCCTTTCTCTTACATTAGCCATTACCCTTTGAGTTTGAATGTCTTCAAAACTCTGTGGTGATTTTCTTCGAATTTTCGATTTGGTACTCGATTGTGATAAACTATCTTCATCAGATTCAAAAGTACTGTTCTGGAAGCTAGACCTACGTTTTCTTGAATTGGATTTGGTTGATTTATTGGGTAATTTCACTGTTTCAATGGGTTGATAATCTTCTGTCTTAATATATCTTGTGTCATACATTTCTCCGTCGTTGTTTTGCGGAGATATTGCTCCTCTGTCGTAGGTGCTGGTGTCTATATAGCCTTGTTGGGGTACGCGGTGATCACTCGGCTGTTCGTACACCGGCGAATGCTGCGCCCTTAAATAATTTCCGTTGATCAATTCCGAATACCGGCCCTGTTCAAAATATTTAACATCGTTGTCCTGATCGTCGTACGGCGAATGCTGGCTACCAAATTGATGCTGATATTCTTCGTCGGGACCATTAGGTAGGGTTGCTGGAAGGTATAGCGTCTGTCTTGAAACCACATTGGAATTACTTAGATCCACAAGATGACCCGGAGATCGGTGATAGCCCGGAGACAATTTCTGTGGGTAGCCAGTGGGAGAATTTGATGCACTTCTCATGTCAAATGACATTTTCAATAATTAACTGTACTCGAATAAAAACAAAATAATACACTGAACACTCAAGTTTAATATTATGTTTTTCACTGGACAAATTTCAGACTGCTATTTTGCAATAAAATTTATACATTTTAAATTAAAAAACCAAACTGACCATTCCAAAACAACACTAGAATAATTACACGCCGAAAATGAAAATCCCGCCGAATTTTCATGTAAAAAACGATTGCCGTCTATACTCTGTAGTTTGTACTTTGGTGCGACGCTTCGACACTGTGATTCGACGTTAAGTTAAAAATCCAAGCAAAGATAAATATAAAACCATCTTCTTTTCCCCTTCCATATTTTCTAGGTATATCTATTTCTGTCAGATAACTTCAAAACCAAATTTACATTTCTTGTTGCACCCACAACAAATATTTATACCTACTACATGTTACATTATAAATCTTCTCGTTCTATCCTTGTTTTGTTTCGCACTGATTTGTAATTAATATTTGGCCCTTAGACGCGTTCACTATGTTTTGCCAAATATGAAAATATTCACAGTCTGTATTATAGTTAATATAAAAATTAATAATCAAAATGAATGTGTCATATACCCACAAAATAAAAATTTTATATTAATTTAAAGCTAATATGTTGTGCAACTGTAATAATTTCGACAGTCCGAGGTATGTCTGCAGTATTGACAAACTATTATATTTAACTTTTAATATAAACAGATAAAGCTAGAAGAAGACTAAGTGTTAATTTAGTGGTAACAGAAATGACTTTAAATTACTACACACTGGAATTAAATTATAACTATATTGTTCAAATTGTTTCTTGTCGAGTCATCATAAGACGAGCATTTTTTTTATATAAAACGCAATACTCGATGTTATGCGAAAATACAAATTAATCTTTAATTTATAATTTATATATTGGCCCAAATTTAAGTTAAATATCAAAATACACGTTAAATAATATATGTTAAATGGAAAATTCAAATATCAGACACATTTTCAACTATGATATGTTTTTATAAAGTTATAGTTGTATACCTATCTAGAAGAATAAAAAAAAGTTGTACTAGTCTCTTGCTTTCAACAGGTTTAAAAAAACATAGAATTCAGTTCAGTATTTTTCATCTAATATGTCAGGAGAAAATGTTCCTTAGTAATTAAAGTTTAATTTGTTAATACAAAAAAAAAGTAGTAGGTTTCATTCTTTTTTGTTACAACTATTTCATAGGTATATCCAGATTAAATAAAAATAGTTGACACAGTTAAATGTTGCAGAAAAACGATAGTTAAAAAAAGTAAACTTGCAAAAAAATTAACATAGAAAGGAGAGGAAATACTGAACGAATTTGAATACGGCTTTTATCATTCGATAATATATTTCTTTAGAAAGGTTTTGATCTACAATAATTGTCGGGTCCTGTTCCGCTCGGGTGAAAATCAGATTGAATTTGCTATTTGTCTATATATTTATTGTATGTATATAAAAATGAATGACCATTTGTGTGAGGCTTATAGACATGGTATATTCACTGAACGGATTTGATTGCGGTTTTTATCATTCGATAGAATATTTCATAGGGAAGGTTTTGATTAATAACTTTCCGGTGCGATTTCGCTCGGGCGAAAGTCACATGGAATTTGCTATACTCAACCGATTTTAATGCGGTAATATGTAAGTAGACTTATAGGAAAAATAATTAGAATTTTATCAAAAATGATAGTTAAAACTAAACATATGCTATATGTAAGCTTTGATTCTTGATTTTAGACTACATTATTATATTCAGTTAAACTCGAATTTTGACTTTACAAGTTATCTAAATTCGTATCCGAAAGGGTGAAAACGGGGGTAAAAATTCTCATATAGAATAAGCTGTAGTGATACTCGAAAAAATAAAGAAATACGTGTTTTTTTTAACAAATTACCCGGACGGGAGGAGGTGGGTGTTATAATACTATTGAGCCGAAGACTCCGCCATTGACGCGGCCGCGGCTGCTGAGCGGTGTACAGCCGCGTGAAGTAAAACTGTAAAGAAGAAGAGCTATAAGTTTGATAAAAGAAAGCAAAGCTTCCTCCGAAAACCGACGGTTCTCCAAATTTTAAATAAGTTTAAAATTATATTACATAAGATTAAAAAATTATAATATGTTACCAAAATTTAATTGCCGCGGGAAAAGTTATGTGACATTGATTTACCTCAATCGCTAGTTATCAAATAAATAGGAAAGATCGGTTTAACATTTTAAATACAAAAGAAGTTGAAAATTCCAAATTCGTCAAAAACTGTCAATTTTAATAGCTGGATTCTAGCCACTATAATCAACATCTAATAAAGGAATATAATTATTATAAATTCGAAACAAGAATTTATCTGATTGTCTGATACTTGAAAATGATTCACCAGTTCCGTGTAAATTGGAAGATGAAATTCTTAAATCCTGAATCACTATAACTGGATCATTATAATGAGTAATAAAACCGTTATGTAAGACATTACTTATTAATATCTGTTTTCTAATTAACGTTGAGTCCTCCATAATGAATGTGACATCTGAGTTTTTATAATGAACCAAGCATAAAAAAATTTGAGCCGGTCGGTGCTCAGTTTTCTGACGACACAACTGATTTTTTTGTTGTCTTATAGGTTTTTTTTTGCAGTGGCGTAGCAAGTGTAACGTCAGTTTATTGTCAATTTACCAAAATGAAATACACCCTTATATAAACCATAAAATACCTTTTGATTATAAAGAAAATATTTAAAGCAAGATATGCAATGCTGACTTTACATGTAAAAAATCTCCGTTTGATTTTCTACCGAAGTCAACTTGTCACACATCATACTTAATTGTATTCATGAGTTCCTGATCGAGTTATTTTTATACTCTGTAATTCATAATAATATTAGATATTAGAAGAAGCTTTTAAAAACGAAATTTAGAAAACATTTACTTTTAAATGTATTTTACAAAACAAGTAACTTTGTAAATAATAATAATTGACATAAGGGTTGATCAATAAATACCCGTGATTGACAACAGATGGCGTTAACGAGGAAAATTGACTTTACCATCGTGTACTGCAGACTTTTAAACGACCTCGTGCTGAGTTGTAGATAAATTCATAGGCTAGGCTATTTTTGACAGCCAGTTATATCATTCATGTTTTGTATTTTTCGACAAAATGGAAAAAGAGCAATATCGATCCGTAATTCATTTTTTAAACGAGTATCTCGCCGTGGTCATAGATGGTGATATAGCTCTTTTTCCATTTTGTCGAAAAATACAAAACACGAATGATACAACTAGCTGTCAAAAATAACCTAACCTATGAATTGATCTACAATTCAGCACGAGGTCGTTTAAAAATCTGCAGTACACGATGGTAAAGTCAATTTCACTCGTCAACGGCATCTGTCGTCAAACGCGGGTACTTATACATCAACCCTCGTTAAAGATATCTATTTGTTATTGCTATGAAAATTCTCTACCGTCTACTAAATTAAAAAGAAAATATAGGTATGCATGCGAATGTTTCAAACAAAAAAGTTTATCGTTTAACATTAAAGTTATGCTGATAAAAATAAATAAATTAGAGCCTTTATATAGTATTTATATAATGATTTCTATTATTTTATTATTATTATTTTGTAATTATACCATAAATATCGGATTTTTAACTTTCATGTTCTCGAGTTACAAAAAACAGTTTCAAATCATTTTTCTTTTGCATGTTTTATGAAACGAACGGCACTGGTGGTGCTTCCCCTGCAAGGATATGTGTTAGGCACGGTACGGACAACCATAGTGGAGGTATCGCCCCCTCGGATTATACACTGATACATAACTCATATACGCATGTATATAATATGTACAAAACGAAACGAAATGGTGGTTGAACCACGAAGGATGACCCTGAAGGTACATCTGCCCGAAATCCATCACGTCGAGGGAGAGATGCTAAGGGTTGTATTTCATCGCTGAAATAATTGAACAGCCGGCAATAAATAATAATACAGTCCATACGAGGCAATGTAGGTAACATGCTTATTTTATTCTCAATTTTTAACACGCTTATTTTAGCTTCACCTATATAATAATGTTGTGAATATTATGTTGTATGTTGTAAGTACGTAAATATTTTATAATGTCACACGGTACAGTTTGCAAAACTTTTTTTTTAATGTCCTAATTTGACCTCCAAAAATGACCCCCGTGTTCAAAATTCGTTTATTTACGTTACATGTCCGTCTTTGGGTCACCGACTTACATATGTGTACCAAATTTTATCTCAATCGGTCCAATAGTTTGTGACAGAGGAACGGACAGACACACGAGTGATCCTATAAGGTTTCCGTTTTTTCCTTTTGAGGTACGGAAGCCTAAAAAAACAAAAAATACGCCTATATCAACGCATGGAAAAAAAGGACATATATACATTTCTTTCTCTTCTATAATGTTTAACAGCGTGGGACAGTCACTGTACCTATATTTCATTTCCTTCATCAAACGCCCAACGCTTTTAAAAGTTGTAGAAGACAAAGAAATGTATGTCCTATTTTTTGGTGCGTCGATATAGGTAAGCGTTTTTTTATTTTTAAACAACAAATTTTTGTATTATGAAGTTCATCATCCTTACAACAAAAATATTTGTTGGATAATTTATCTACACAAGTCAGCTACTATAACTATATGCATATAATATGTTGGAATGCACGTCTGGTTTTTCAAAATTTCAATGAATTTTCGAATATTACCCAATACAGATGACATTGTATAGCAATTTTACATATCTATATATTAATTATATTGGAATCTGCGAATGAAAATTAGGTGAATGGAAGTGAAGCCCCAGGTAAAATTTAATATTTAGTAAAGGAAAAAAATCACTCTCATTGTTGGGATTTGAAATTTCGACTTTGTTAATTTGCAGGGGAAAAACTCGATTGCCTGATGTTGGTTCAGTTATGATCGGCAGATAATTAATAACAGCTAATCCAGTACAAAACTAAAAGTATTTTGTACTTTAAAAATCTGAATTTTTGTCGATTAGAGTAATCATTTAATAAAGAACTGTGCTAACCTCTCAGCCCCGTTCCTGTATTTTCTAGGAGAAATTAGTCAATCTCAGTGAAATAAAGAGACAACCACGCCATCTCATACTGTGGTACTAAGGGAGCGTCGTTTATCAGAAAAAAAACTTCTCTTTACGTATAGGTACCCGGTTGGAAATACATATTTTCACCATTATATAAAAAGACTAATAACTTTCAAGTGAGAAATTTTCAGGCAATGTTAGCTACTACTGGCTAAGAGCAGTCTCACGTATCAGTGTGCACGAGAAAACTCTTTCATCCCGCTGATAGATAGGGTGCGAGTAATTCCAGCAGAGCATAAATGTTAGGCTTTCTGCCTTAAGCTCGAAGCTGAAAGTACGTACTTTCGACCGGATATAAAGAAAAATACTTTTTCTGTTTTCATCGGTTTTGGGCGGCCATTTTTTCTTCGTTTGAGTTAAGACCGATTTGATGATTTTGTGTGACACCGTGCATGCAAAATTTGAGCAAACTCGTTAGAGCTGTAAGTATGACTACAAATTAACAGATAAATGACAGACAGAGAGAGATGGAGCTGAGAAAAAAAGCAGGTATTATTTCAAAACATTTTTTTTTATTCAGGGGACTTAAAAACGCGCAAATTTACTACAAACTCAAAATCCAATTTTAGCACGATAACTTTTTCTGTATATGGGAATGTGAAAAATATTAGCTAATATTGATGTCTGGTTAGTACCGGATATGCAGTTAAGTTCCCAAGGGATATAAAATTGTTGGACATTCCAGTCTCCCAGATAGTTCGTTCGACTACTGCTACATCACTACATATATAACCGTATTATAGTAATACATTCATTGACTCAAAGATTTGCTCTCACAGTGAAACACTCAATGCATCCTTCAGTTGCGATCAGCGTTGCCAGACGTCCCGATTTTGGCGGGACGTCCCGATTTTTAAATCAAAATTAAATGTCCCGCGCGGGACAGGCTCAGTCCCGCTTTTCGGGGATAACTCGACCGTGCATAAATAATTATTCTCTTATTGTAAGTTGCAATTTGTAACACTCACTCCTCAGACTATTGTTTGAAACGCCATGTTTGTCTAATGAATAAAACTTTTTTGATTTTGATTTCTGTTTTTTTTATTTTACACTCAACTATTTAACGATAGGATAAATCTGATTTAAAATATCATATTTTTATTAAAATACATTTTCTATGGCTATTTTTGCTATCTGTTGTGACGTAAACGTAATTTGAACTCAAATAAAAAGATAAATATTTAAAAACTTTTGATTATATACGTTTTTTTACTGTCCCGCTTTCGACGAAAGAATCCCGCCTTTTTCACTCAAAAAGTCCCAAAATTCCAACTTGGCAAAAAAAAATCTGGCAACGCTGGTTGCGATTGTCATGTTGCAAAGCGCGCGGCTGTGGACCAAAGATATGCACTGCATACCAGCATACCCCGCTTAACACTAACATAAGCACTGAGCTTATCCATTTTTATACGTCAATGCAATCTATACTACAAAAATGTGAAATTTGTTTGTTTGTATCTAAGGGGTAATCTCTGGAACTACTGAATCAATTCTAAAAAATCTTCCACTAATTAAAGCTACAGTATGTCTGAGTAATATAGGCCTATTTTTATTTTAATAAAAATAAGTTCGAAAACTCAATATATTGTAATTTAAGACGAAAGAAAAAGCACTGCTTGGCTGCTTTATCATAACATGCGCTGACCAAATAGTTTGCTTATATGCAGATACGAGTAGATTAAATAGTATAACTGAGAAAATGCTCGACATAAGATCGGGCTATTTGAAAAAAAGAACTAATTTGACTTTTTAGTTATTAATAATATTGCTTGACTAACACAACACAGTTATATTTATTGATATTAATATGATGTAACACGGAACTTAGATTAGTCTACCCTACCTAATAATACGGTGGAGCCACTGAGCGAGGCTCAGCCCCACGAGGCATAACTGTAATGAATTGAAGTCAAAAACTCGATAAGAAACGGAGCTTCCCCCAAGAATAGAAGTTTCATTTAGTTTTTAAAATATGTTTAAAGTAAGATTTAAAAATTATATATTTTTAGCAAAATTAAATTACCGCGGGAAAAAGCCATAAAACATTGTTTCATCTCAATTGCCTGCGAAGCCGCAGGTAGCGGTTAGTTTATTTTGAAAATTATTTTTCTTCATACCATGCCGAAAGTACGTACATTCTGATTCGATTTTAAAACAGAAAGTATAACATTTATGCACTGTTGTAATCATAGCTGGAACTATTCGCATATCGTTTGTATAGGCGAGCCTAAACACTTTTGTCATGCGCACTGATACGTGAGACTGCCGTTTGTCAGGTCACGTGTTCGCCAGTAGGCAGTAGTACCTAGGTAGCTAACTGCTGTTATTACATGGACATTATTAGATCCATGTGTCATTACGTATAACCTCAACATTGCTCACTTGAAAGTAATTAGTCTTTTTGTATATTGGTGAAAGTGTGTACTTTCGACCGGGTATGAAGAAAAATAGTATACACCACACAAAGGCCTGCACTGCGCGACACATGATGCCCTCGACTTCACCTCGAGCATCATGTAGCGCAGTGCAGGAAATTCAACTTTCTGCTTTTGTGGTGTAATTATATGTACGTGCAAAATCGTTTTCCTACATGTTATTGAAGATGTAAGTATTTTTTTCGAAACGTCAGCCACAGGCAAAACATGGTACAGTTTCTTTTTAAATTGTTCATCTACCAAACTTCCCTGAACGTTAATCCAGGATTTCGTTCATCGTCTCACTTTTGTGCAACTTTTTCTCAACAAAGTATTTGACCAACAGCCGTACTGTGTTTTTACACACCGACATTAATATTATCTTCAGCATCTCTTTTTCAATAAGATAAAATACCGACTTGAATGTATGAGTATAGGAGAATCGGTGGGGTCCGTAATGGGGTACAGGGCGGACAGGATGTAGCGCATTGAGTCGGCGCGGCGCTACCAAACCGGATAGAGACGTGTTTATTAACGCTCGACCGATTGAAGAAGGATAGAATGTGTCTATTGCGCTAGGGATGGAACATATTCGGAAAAAAACAGCTTAAAGGATACCCAAAAGCAACTAAAAAACTAACAAAGGTATTTTTAAATATTCCGCCAAGTATAAAAAACAATTACGAATTAGTCCCTTGTTACGATTTTATTATGTACATTTCGAAAGCAATGATCCATTCTTGGGCAAAAATTAAACTAAATTTTGCTGAAGATGGGAGTTTACTCTCAAAATTAATATCCAATAATAAACTTGTGGTTAAAAAGTGACTATTTAAATTCAAAATTGCTGTTTTTATCGTTTCCAATTGCAGTGATCTTCATTTTCTTTATTCAGTTGTTTTACTGTGTATGATAAAATGATAAACTTCGCAATGATAAACAAGACAGTTGCAATAGCATGTAAAAAGAAATCATATCTTATTAGTGTATTTGCCATAAGGCAACATACACTATTGGCGTTGGTCGGATGGCGGGATCTAGGGATCGGACCAAAATTTCTCGACGTTTCATAACCTCCTAAACACTTTGGCACCATTTTTAAAAATGTTTATATATATACATATATATATATATATATATATATATATATATATATATATATATATATATATATATATATATATATATATATATATATATATGTGTGTGTGTGTGTGTGTGTACGGGCAATAACTTAATTGATTTTAACGAAATTTGGCCCACGTGTTGAAATCCATCACCGCAAGAAGCCTATTTAAAATGGGCGTAATCGGGGCATTTTAAGGGTAGTTTTTAGGGGTTGAAAAATGTTTTTGGGCCCCAAAATACCGAAAAAATTCTCAGAATCGTTTCAAAATTGACATTTAACCCTTTAGTAGTAATTAAAAGGTGTCCCTAAAATTTAAATAAAATCGGCCGGACAGGACCGGACTTACAAATTTTATGAAAACACTAGTTTACAAATAGTGAATTATTTACTGAAAGTTGTATATAATTTGGTATAGAGGTTCGATTTATAATAATATTGCAATTAAGAAAAAAAATGTTATTTTAAGGGGTGTATTAAGGAGTAAAATTTTTTATTTTGCCCAAAAACCAACTTAAGCTCGCAAAATAAAGCCACACTGCCTGTATAAGCAAATACACTATATTGTCGGCAGGGTTTTGGCACTGCGACCCGGGTTTTTATATTCGTAAATAATACTGAAACAAACGTATGTGTTTTCATAATATACGAACACATAAAATATGACGCAGTCGTAAATATTTTGTGAAGATAGAACAGCAAAGAAATTAAAATGCTACTGTTTTTATGACACCAGAAAATATCTAAATGTATTTAGATGTACGTATTTTAGATTTTCCAGTTGAGATTACTAAAAAGTAACTGCTTTTTACTTAATTTTTAGTATTTTAATTTTTTTTTGGGAGCAAAATGAGCTATTTTATTGAAAAAGAAATACAGTCGCAAAGAGCAAGAGATATGTGTTATTATTTAATGTGATGGGTGAGCTTGTTTCTTGTCGCAAATTGAACCGATTCCAGGAGCAATTTTGCTCAATTTCAATCTTAATTCGGATTCAGCTAGGCAACCGCCATCACGTAAATTTTGTCGGCGTACTCCTATGGTCAACTGGCGTTTTCCACTTTGAGAAACCCCGATCTGACCAATACATGGGCGTCTATATAATAATCTGCAATTTATCTATATGTATTGGTCAGATCGAGGTTTCTCAAAGTGGGAGACGCCAGTTGACCATAGGAGTACGCGGTCAAAATTACGTGATGGCAACTGCCTAGCTGAATCCGAATTAAGATTGAAATTAAGCAAAATTGCTCCTGAAACAGCTGAGGTCATCGTCTATACGTGTGTAATACAGAACCTGCCAGCCAACATACAAACTGACTGGTACAACTTCGGGTTCCTGGTATTGCTAATTTCAAAAAAAAAAACATTGAAATGAAAATTATATTCCAATGACTCCCCTGAGGGTATCGAACCAGTAGGATTTGTATAGTGACTGCCAGTGGCGAAACTATATCGTTTGAGGCCCGTGGCAAATTCAACGGATAGGGCCCTTCCTCTCTGTAAAGAAGCTCAACCAACGTTATAGTTTGTGATTTTTTTATAAATCACCACGTGAAGTACGTATAAACGCTATTATAATTAATTGATTTTCTAGTAACTTTTAATTTAAAGTACATATTCGACTAAAATCACAATTTTTCGGGCTTTCTGTTCAGCAAAAGTGTTAATGACATCATCAAAGTTCAAATTTTGGGTCTTGGAATGTTCGATGGATAGAATAGCTAAATTGCGTAACCTTTATTGTCCCATATACATTTTTATCAATTTTAATTTTGAAAATGATCGCTCGGCACTAGCCTTAGTCACAGGGATGGTCATAAATGCAGTGCACACTCTAGAAAAGTTTGAAGAAACAAAATGATTCTTTATGATTAATTAATCATCAAGTTCTCCTATAGAAGATGACTTTTTTATTTCGTGTCTTAAAAGTGGATCGAAAACTGAGACTTCATTTCTTTCAGCTACAGCGTTGCGTTTACAAGTGGCAAGAACTTTATTACGTATCGGATGTCTTCTAAAACTGGGTGATATCTTTTTCTTACAAATACGTTCAAATCTTGATACATTTTTTTGTTTAATTTGTGTATGTAGTTTAGTAAATATCTCAAATTAATTAATTACAAAACTAATAAATTTTACTAAATGTTGTAATAATAAAAGTTAGGATCCACCTGTGCTCACAGCCCTCTTGGGCCGGGGGCCCCCTTCGGTTTGGGGTCCGTGGCATTTTGCCCGTTCTGCCACCCAATTGTTACGTCACTGGTGACTGCTAGGGCTGCTGTGGCCAAGTTGTAATATACACTGGTCTACCGTATACAGGTCCGGTATTTGTAATGTAAAATATTAATTTTTTTGATATTTTCTTTATTTATTATAAAAAATTATTGCATTTTACTTTACCGCACTAGTGCGTAATTGGTCACTTTACATACTTAACTACATACATGCAAGTAAAGCAGCTATTTTATAGGAGATAGTGCAAATATTTAAGTAGATGAATTTTAATCGATAAGTCAGTTTTTGAAATACCTAGATCTTTTTAAAAGTCTATCATAATTTTCTTATAAAAAATACGCGTATTCCAAGGTCACTGTCAACTCAAAATCAATCGTTTGAAAAAAAACAGTATTTTGTCCATCCCTTACTAATCATATTCTTTTCATCACTGACATCAGTATCAATGCATACTCATGCTGTCCTTATCTCATTCGCACATACGACAAGCTTGCAGAATAAAGAGAACGAGCTGTCTGTGAGTGGGAGAGATAATCACGCAGATGACGTGGCTATAGGGGCGGTACCTCAGCACTGTCATTGTGCTGCTTCGTTATGTCCTTCTCCTTACAGCTTCCCAACAACGGAAGATAGGGGGACTGTACCAGTACCATGGATGGCATATAAAATTATGTACGAATAGTAGATCAAAGGACTAGCTTACCGCCCATTTCACTCAAATCCATGCTTTCAGATTATGATGACATTCTTATGTATTACGGACTTATTTAATTATGGATACCTACTTCAATTAATATACAGCTGCAATCTACAGTTGGGAACATGTTGGCATTTCACAAAGAATTTTTAACTCACTAATTTGTATTAGACTAAGAGCCCGTGAGGGCCAGACCTTCCTTTCATTCGAATGCGTGAAAATTCTTTCATGTGTATGTCTAACACAGGTAAGAATAATCCCCACCCATGAAACCTGAATCGTGGTTCCTTTGGCAGGTAACAGGTAACAAAGGTGTAAAAAATTTTATATCAAATTTGTTAATTTATCAAACTCAATTTTTCTTGTATTTTATTCGTAAAAGCATTAAAACTCGCGATGTTCATTGCCAGACACATACTATGGTTACAACCCTCCGCCGGACACCCCTAAACTATAATATTTTTTAATTATACTTACCTTATATTATGAAAGCTGAATTTTATATATGTTGTTAAGAGAACTATTTAATTATGTTTCCCCAATAGCCAGACAATTTTGCGGGTTCTATTATCTTGCCAGACGCATTAAAAGTGTCTAATAATTGCGAGAGTGGGGATCATGTGTAGCAACTAGTGCGAGTGAGACAGAGCGTTCGGTCCATTGCGATCTTTTACTGCGCATCAGCTGACAGTATTAATGTATATTATGTGTTGAATGTTCCTACTGATAGCAAACGTTGTGTTGATTATTTTTGTACTTTATTATAAAATAAATTTGATTGAATGATAATTACGAGTTATTATGAGCGACGAGAACTTGAAATCAGTTTGTTTTGTCTGTAACAAAAGTAATGAAGATTTAATACAATTTTCCCCGGACACTTGGAAAAAATGTCAGACTATTCTAAAATTAAGACAAATCCACAAGCTTAAATACAAAGATATAATTTTACCTAATGAGTATACAGACAATGGTTATCACCGGGCACGTTATAAAGCTTTTACAGGCCTCATGAAAAAATATTTTACTTCTGAACCTTTGAGAGCTGAAAAAGAAAAAGGAAAAAAACACGTAAATGGTGTAGTCACTAGCATATCAGTTCCAATTTCGTCGTCGATACCAGGATCAAGTTCAGAAGCACCACATTCACAATCTCCATTAACAGAGAATGTGGAGATATTGACGACAGTAATAAATGAAAATGATTAAATACTTAGTTAAAAAAAAATATTTTCTTGTTAATTTTTTTGTTTTTTCAAGTTTATTTTTCGTATAATAAACAATAAAATTTTAATATCTTTGAAGTTTCAATTGCATTAATTATAATAAACTTTACAAAAATAAGAAATAATATAAACTACGTGATTAAACTTTTTTTATGATTGATATTTTTTTTATTAAATTTTTACTGATTATAGATTGGAATGATTATGCTTCAGATTGGAATAATTTTATCTAAATTTCTTGATAAATTATAAAAAAAATCACTAAATGATTCGGGATAAACGATAGTATAAGCTTAGTAAAAGATCGCAATGGACCGAACGCTCTGTCTCACTCGCACTAGTTGCTACACATGATCCCCACTCTCGCAATTATTAGACACTTTTAATGCGTCTGGCAAGATAATAGAACCCGCAAAATTGTCTGGCTATTGGGGAAACATAATTAAATAGTTCTCTTAACAACATATATAAAATTCAGCTTTCATAATATAAGGTAAGAATAATTAAAAAATATTATAGTTTAGGGGTGTCCGGCGGAGGGTTGTAACCATAGTATGTGTCTGGCAATGAGCATCGCGAGTTTTAATGCTTTTACGAATAAAATACAAGAAAAATTGAGTTTGATAAATTAACAAATTTGATATAAAATTTTTTACACCTTTGTTACCTGTTACCTGCCAAAGGAACCACGATTCAGGTTTCATGGGTGGGGATCATTCTTACCTGTGTTAGACATACACATGAAAGAATTTTCACGCATTCGAATGAAAGGAAGGTCTGGCCCTCACGGGCTCTTAATCTATATTCAGCGTTGCCAGATTTTTTTTTGCCAAGTCGGGATTTTGGAACTTTTTGAGTGAAAAAAGCGGGATTCTTTCGTCGAAAGCGGGACATAGTAAAAAAACGTATATAATCAGAAGTTTTTAAATATTTATCTTTTTTTTTAGTTCAAATTACGTTTGTCACAACAGATAGCAAAAATAGCCATAGAAAATGTATTTTAATAAAAATATGATATTTTAAATCAGTTTTATTCTATCGTTGAATAGTTGAGTCTAAAATAAAAAAAAAACAGAAATCAAAATCAAAAAAGTTTTATTCATTAGACAAATATGGCGTTTCAAACAATAGTCTGAGGAGTGAGTGTTACAAATTGCAACTTACAATAAGAGAATAATTATTTACGCACGGTCGAGTTATCTCCGAAAAGCGGGACTGAGCCTGTCCCGCGCGGGACATTTAATTTTGATTTAAAAATCGGGACGTCTGGCAACACTGTTTGTATTCCATCTTAGGGTATTTGTTTAAAATCTTATACTACTAGCGGACTCGTGCGAATGCTTCGCACTGTTAGTGGTCAGTTACGTATAATGTAATAGGATGGAAATCATTTTTTTCTATTCTACTCAGAGATTTCAGCGCCACAACGTCACTTAATATTACCGACAACTGTTAAAATAAACAGATGACGACATTTGTTTTTTTCTGAATGTTAATTTCTGTAATGAAATTGTTAAAATTTTTAAACCGTAACTTTTTAATAAAAACATTAACTTTAAGATATTAAATTACTTTTCGTCATTAGAGAGAAAAATAACTCCAAAATGGCTTATCAAACATTAATTTTGATACAGTATTAAGGGGTTAGGTGGGTTTCAGAGGTTCAAAAGAAGGGTATTTTTACTATTTTTTTTTAATATATACAATCATATATTTTATTTAAACAATTCAGCATATCAAAGATATACCTACATATTTAGACAGTATTTTGTGAAATTTTTATTTAAAAATTCCGAAAACTCAGCCGTTGGTACCTCATCTCCCTTGACGTCTCAAAAAAAATGCTCTTGCCGTGGACAGAATAACTCATTATTATGGTTCCTCCAAAATCAAAAATCAAAAATATTTCGTTAGTACATGGATAAATCTAGTTATTGGATTAAAGAAAAAAAAAATAAAATTTGAATTTTTGACAGACTGAACAAAAAAACACATTTTTTGATCAAATTTTCGCCATGTATTGGCTCGAAAAAATTAGTTGTAAGTATAATAAAAAAAAATCCTTCGTTCAGTGACTAGATAATGTTATTTCAAAGATGTGTGCAAAATTTGAACCAAATCGCTTCATAACTTTTCGAGAAATCGTGTCCACCGACTTAAAATTAAGTTTTGAGATAAACGCGTTTAACCTGCGAAGCGCTGCACTGACGTGGCCTGATGGGCGGAACTTCTAAAGCGTCTATCTCTTAGAATTTTACTCGGATCGATTTGAAATTTTAGGAGAATATTTTAAACATATTGTACTATTTAATAAGACAAAAAAATTCGATTTTTTGAAATTTTCAAACCCACCTAACCCCTTAAAGGAGATATTTCATACCGACAAAAAATACCTTAGAGAAATTATATTATACAGATTGTATAAATACTGCATTATACCTAAACCTGCTACTTTAAAACTCTCAATAGTGGATATTTAGGTAACTCACATTTTCGTAGGGAAATCCAGAGCCTGTTAATTGACAACTGTTTGTACATGGTGAATAAGGAAGTGTAACTTTAAAAGATAGAAAACCTTAGTTATAAATATTAATATTTGTTGGTTAAACTTATTTTTAAACAAACTTTTTGGAGACCTGAAAGTATTATATTATACTAGCCGCTCCCCGCGACTCCGCCCAAGATTTTAATAGTTAGAATTCTTTCATTACTCACTCACTCCGTTCGTTCGCCAGAGTTTATAATTATTTGTTTCATCACTCACTCACTCACTCCGTTCGTTCACTCGAATTTATAACTATTTGTTTCATTACTCACTCACTCACTCCGTTCGTTCGCTCGAATTTATTTGATTATTATGCTGTAGTGAACTTTCTTATAGAATTTATATTGGACGATTACATAAGTTGCCTAAAAATTGTCCCTACTAATACTATAATGTGTTTGTTACGCTTTCACGCCAAAACTACCCAAGCGATAATCATGAAATTTAGTAAACATATTCTTAGTGGTATTAAAAAGGACATATAGGATACTTTTTATTAAAAAATTTTATTTTTTTTATTTTTTGGCCAAAAAATTAAAAAAAAAATTTTTTTCATGATAATCGGTTGAGTAGTTTTGGCGTGAAAGCGTAACAAATAAATTTACATTCACATTTATAATATTAGTAGGGATAGGGATAGGGATTACCTATTATATTATACAGGGTGTCTCACCGAACGTTGGTTAACATGGGTAACTTTGTTATTAGTGGAGATAGAAAGTCGGTTGAATGGGCAAGTAGTGCAGAAAATTGGGCTCATTAACATCCCGTCGAAAAAACAATTGAATTTTGACACCCTATCAATTTATTCAGAAAATAGTGAAAATTGCCATTTATGAAAACTGGCCATAACTTTTTTATTTATGAAGATATTTGAAAATTTCATTAACCATTTTTTGATAACTTTTTAAGGTCTTTTCAGTGGCGTAGGTTTAATTTATTTCCACTACATAATGAGATATTGACATGAACTTTGGTTTTTCTTATGGACGGCATTTTTGATTTTCAGATATTCGAATTCTACTTATTTTTCTGAATAATTTGACATAGCATATCCTATATCTAAACCAATCAGAAGCTACAAAACTGACCACAATAGCTTTTTGGTGTTATCATAGTGTGCCGTGTAAAACGAAATTTGTTGAAACAAATACATATCGACAGGTTAACAATCTGTCGAGCGATCGCTACAGTTTTGCTAATTCATTTTGTTTGATTTACTCTCTAAGATGGCTCAAGCATTCTTAAATTTGGAGAAACAGGCTATTTTTGCGCATACATTCAGCGTAACAAAAATACCACGTGGGCTCAAGCACAATACTTGAACCTTTATCCAGAAAGGCGACAGCCTTATTCAATAACTTTTAGGAACTTAAATAGAAATTTAAAGGTATGCGCTTCATTTTCAAAGAAAAAAGGCAACATTCAACACTGTGAAGGAGAATTAGGTTTAGCAAACGTTGAAATTAATGGAGAAAAGTTCCTAAAAGTTATTGAATAAGGCTGTCGCCTTTCTGGATAAAGGTTCAAGTATTCTGCTTGAGTCCACGTGGTATTTTTGTTACGCTGAATGTATGCGCAAAAATAGCCTGTTTCTCCAAATTTGAGAATGCTTGAGCCATCTTAGAGAGTATATCAAACAAAATGAATTAGCAAAACTGTAGCGATCGCTCGACAGATTGTTAACCTGTCGATATGTATTTGTTTCAACAAATTTCGTTTTACACGCCACACTTTGATAACGCCAAAAAGCTATTTTTGTCAGTTTTATAGCTTCTGATTGGTTTAGATATAGGATATGCTATGTCTAATTATTCAGAAAAATAAGTAGAATCAAAAATGCCGTCCATAAGAAAAACCAAAGTTCATGTCAATATCTCATTATGTAGTGGAAATAAATTAAACCTACGCCACTGAAAATACCTTAAAAAGTTATCAAAAAATGGTTAATGAAATTTTCAAATATCTTCATAAATAAAAAAGTTATGGCCAGTTTTCATAAATGGCAATTTTCACTATTTTCTGAATAAATTGATAGGGTGTCAAAATTCAATTGTTTTTTCGACGGGACGTTAATGAGCCCAATTTTCCGCACTACTTTGCCCATTTAACCGACTTTCTATCTCCACTAATAACAAAGTTACCCATGTTAGCCAACGTTCGGTGAGACAGCCTGTATATAGATATGTGTGCAAAGTTTCAAATCGATTGGATATGTGGAAATGGATCAAAATTGGATTACGAGATTATATAACTTATACAAGGTGCTTGTAAAAAGGTATTGAAAAAAAATCACGTTTTTTTCAAATTAAGAACTCGCATATCAGCTACGATAATCATTAATCACATATTTCCACATTTTTTTTCGCTCGCGGCTTCGGTTGTATACGTGAATTTTGTCCTCAAATCGCCAGAATTGTATACATTATATAGACGCTAAACAGTTGCGGTCATCATAGCAAAATGAATATTAATTTTAATGGAAACCCTTTTTTAACCCGAATGTAACTACTGCCCATTTTTGTTGTTTTTTACCGCGCCTAAATAAATCTACTATCTATGTTTGGATATCAATTTAGAATATTCAATTGTGTCAAGTTTCATTTAAATCGGTACAACTGTTTTTGACTCATTTGTTAACGATTGTTCCGGTTAACAAAACACTACGCCACTGTACCGGAATTTCCTTTTTGTATTGACCCTAACTTGTTCATTGAGTAATAAGTAGCCATTTTATTTATTTATGTGTGCATATTATTAATACTTTATTATTGTTTATGGAATTTCCACATTCAGTTATTATACCGGTAGACAAATAAATATTAAAATAGCTTTACTAACACTTGAACAGTAGGTATAGGGTTTAAAAGTTCGTGACACAATAGTGATTTACGATCGAAATGTACGTAATATGATCAACACGGCTCGTTGTGTCGCACTAATTACGAAATTTGATCGGCTTAAATCGATTTATTGAAGTTTTGAGATAAAAATGTCTCCAATTTTAAATTCACAAAAAACATCTTTTTCTATGTGATCTATTAACAATAAGTTTGATTGTGAAATTAGACTATTCCTGCACATATAAAAACTATAATAATTATTATATAAAATCTTTTTTTTTAACTATCTTCTTATTGTTTATACGGCCATTTAAGTTATATGTAGTATAGTTTGGAATCCATTAGGGCCAAATTGTAATTTTGAAGCATTGTAATCCCAATGTATTATAAAAACAAAATTTATTAAATAAAACCAAAAGAAACCAATGATTTTTTATACAAATTTGCTGTGTCATTATAAATGTCTAGATGAACAAAAAAAATACAACGCAAAAAAGAGTTCTTGACAATTATTCATAGTAATACAATTATTAAAAAGTTGAACAATAAATTAATATGTTTTTGAACGAGTTAAAACTACTTATGTACAATAAAAAATTGAAACTTTTTTCTTTCTCGTATCTATATAAATTGCAATAAATAAAAATGGTAAGTTTTTTGGAACATGTATTTGTACATTTTCCTTAAGATGTTTTTTTCTTTTTTAGTTATAATTTATTTTTATTACAAAACTAATAATTTTATAACAAAACACATTCTAAGATAAAATTGTTCTGTTCTTTTATTATAGATTTTAAGTATATACTTTTGTTTATCACTGAAGAAGCTAGAGATTAGCGAAACGTTTGATTTTGAAGTTTTATTAAGATGTACTCCATTTTTTTTTTCTACTTATGACAAATCAATTAAATTTAAAAATTAAATAAAGATACATTAATGTATTAAAAAGAAAAACGAATTATTTTATTAACAATTTTACATACATTGGGATTACAATGCTTCAAAATTACAATTTGGCTCTAATGGATTCCAAACTATACTACATATAATAATTATTATGTGATCATAATCTAAGATCAAAATGATTTTTTTTGATAATGCTTTCTGCTACCCAGCATATTAGTTTTTTTTAGAAATTCCCGCAGGATTTCAAGAGCTTTTATTAATTGATTGCTATTCAACTTTTGTTTGTTCAAAATTATTAAAATTGATATTGTAGATTTGTAGCATTCTCAGAAACAACACAATAAAACTCTAAAGCTCTAAAACGAGCTATTCAATTTCCTGTCTTCTCAGGCTCAAAATATGCTACATCTTTAAAAAGACAATCAATATTGTTTCTCAGGATGCACCGGAGAAACACAGATTGCAGCCAGATGGACGCAAGGTTTGACAACCTTCCCGGACATTGTTGTTCATTATTGTTGTTTATTACTGTATAATATTATAAAGAGCAGTGATTCTCAAACAATACGTTACGACTCCCGAAAGTGTCGCGCCTTAAACCAGCGAAACAAAACAAACTTTTTTTAAATAGAATTTCAAAAATTCGTATAGCAATTCCACCCATCTTATAATTCCGAACGGAAAATGATGATTCTAGTCAGTGATACACAATTCTGCTTCTATAGAACGGAAATTGGTTTTATAGTTCAGGCAACGACGACAAAACTCAATGAACACTATCCGGCAAACTATAATTCTAGTCAGTCTAATTTAGCATCTAAAATAAGTTTTTAAGTTGGTAAAGCCATACAGTTACGCCAACGACAGCATAATTGTTTGAACATTGTCCGATAAACTACGATTCCGGTCAGTGATTGAAGAAAATTGTCCGGCAAACTACGATTCTAGTCAGTAATAAATTATTTTGCGTGTTAAGTAAGTTTGTAAGTGGATAAAATCATATAGTTTGGGTAGCGATGACAGAAATGGATATCGTCTGCCTATGCTTCAAGTCACTGATAAATTCCTTATTTGTGAGTGGATAAAAATTCAAGTTTTACGATTCGCCAAGCGGCGCATTGAACAAAAAATTTATTTTAGGTATTACGATTTCCAATTTTTGGTTGGAAAACCCTGTACAAAGCCGTGACTAGGGAGGCGTAACAGTATCGAAAAAAATGTCTGCTTAAAAAACTTAATATCGTTACATTATTGTTGTATATGTGATACATGCCAAATTCAACATTCTGACTACCACAGTTACAAAACACAACCGGGCATAGCAGTGACACTTAGCTGACTATTAATTCTCCTTCGCTCGGCTAAGCTAGAGAATAATTTCCCCAAATGAACGTTTCATCTCGAAGCTTGACGGATTATTCACTGCCCAGGAAAAAGTGTGCAGTGTGTCTAAAAGAGTTTTCTTTTCAAAAATTGGGTACTGCTGTTGTATACAGTATGATGGAAATGAACGGACAAATAGTGCCCTTTCGAATAATTTTGCCTGTAATAATATAAGGTGTTCAGTATTGATTGCTCAGCCAGATGAAATGCAATCCGGTTTTACCATTGGCACTACATCTGGTCACAAAGTTTGCTGTTTGGATTTTTTATGTAATTTAGCACGTGTTCTCAATACCTGCAAAACTATTGTTTATTATTTAAACATTTGTTAACATGTGTCTTTTAAAACGATTACCTTTGACAGTCGGTTGTATCAATAAAATATGTTTGCATATTATAACGACGACATCTGTTTGTCCAAAGCAAACAGAACAACGAAACGACACGTACAAATCGTAAACTGAAAATTGATTTGTAAATGGCTTAAAAATCAGTCGAGATCGTTGGAATATCGTTTATTTGACGTTGCTATGTCGTCTCGCCTTGGTGACAGGAATCAATCTTATGAAACTGGGTCCTCTTTACTTATGTTTTCCATAATGTTATTATCATTACATTATAGTCATACAAAAATAAAAAGTAGTTAAAACAATAAAATTATTTAAATTACTAAATGCATCTTTGTTTTTAAAGAAATTTGAAAAAATATAAGCTCGCAACAGTGTAGGTACAACCTTCAGGCGGTTATATATATTTTTTGAGATAATTTGTAAATGAACAAATAATTTTTAATACTTAAATCATAGACACTTACCTTGGTTTTCGGGCGTCTATAATATATTATCATTCATTCAATATTAAATTCGCGTTGTGGTTAGGTGACATATCTTCGTTCTGATTAAAACCAATTTTATTGCTTTGTTTTATTTTTATGATTCCGTTCCTCATAAAGAAAAATTGAAACCCTTCTAAGATTACTCACATTTGAAAGAGTATACTCTTTCAAATGTGAGTAATCTTAGAAGGGTTTCAATTTTTCTTGCAGCTTGCAACTCGATTTTCATATATGAAAATCGAGTTGCAACTTGCAAGTTGCAAGATGGGGATATTGTAGCATAGTTGGCAAGCAATATGAAAATGAATTGTGTCATATTAAAACCATTTTTCATGGAGGAACTGGAAAATATACACAACTACTTAATGAGCAAAATGTATGTAAAAATCCTTTTAAAAACAAGCTTTTATTAAAAATATTTCTAAAATGAAGAAAATAAACAATTAAAGTCAATTTATCATTGTTGACGTGACCTAAAAGCGTTTCACAAGAAGTTTAAATTATAATTTTTTTATGAACATATCTTGCGGAAAACTTTTAGGTTAGGTTAACAATAATATACAATTATTTTATTTGCAGTTTTATTGTTTGTTATTTTCTTCGTTTTAGTACATTTTAATAAAAGCTTGCTGTAAAAGGTTTTTTACTTATATTTTATTATTTCAATTTTAGTCATCTACTCTATAAGCACATAGCATAGGTTATCATCAGACCGTCAGCCGACCAAAACGAGCCCAAACACGGTACGTCTACCATACTTAGGCTGTAAAAAAGTTGTATAGTGAGCTGACTACCCTACGAGACTGACTGCAGCATCAAGGCATGGATTATTAGTGTATTTGCCATATGGCAACATACACTATTGGCGTTGGTTGGATGACGGGACCTAGGTGTCGGACCAAAATTTCTCGCCGTTTCATAACCTCCTAAACACTTTGGCACCATTTTTAAAAATGGTTATATATATATGTATATATATATATATATATATATATATATATATATATATATATATATATATATATATATATATATATATATATGTGCAGGCAATAACTTTCGAAGGAGTTAATTCATTTTAACAAAATTTGGCATACATGTTGGAATCCATCACCGCACGAAGCCTATTTAAAATGGGCCCAATCGGGTCATTTTAAGGGTGGTTTTTAGGGGTTGAAAAAAGTTTTTGGGTCCAAAAATACCGAAAAAATTCTCAGAATCGTTTCAAAATTGAAATTTAACCCTTTAGTAGCAATTAAAAAGTGTTCCTAAAATTATAAGCAAATCGGCCCGACAGGACCGGAGTTACAAATTTTATGAAAACACTAGTTTGCGTATATGAATTTACTTACTGAAGGTTGTAATTAATTTGGTGCAGATGTTGGATTGACAACAATATTTCAACTAATAACATTTTTATTGTAAGGGGTGTATTAAGGGGTTCAATTTTTTTTTTAGTTTGTCCAGAAACAAACTTAAGCTACATGTAATAAAGTCACAATACCTGTATTAGCAAATACACTATATTGTCGGCAGGGTTTTGGCACTGCGACCCGGGTTTTTTTATATTGTCATCGATACCACATAAGTATGCAAAATTTCAAAGTAATAAATCAAGTTGAAGTGGTTCAAAATCGACTTGCAAGATTTGATAACTGACTGAGTGACAAACATGTGAAGTTGAGTAAAAAATACCGAATAAATTATATAGAAACTGCAGTAAAATTCTTTAAACCAAGTCGACGAATCTATTTCAGTCAATTTTTTTTTAAATTCGTTACCTTATGAAATCAGATAATATAATACATGTACCAAAACTACGGTGTAAACCATACCACTATGTACATTGTACATGGTCCATTATACATAAGACATTTTTGTATTTGTATCTATTTAAACAGACATTATATGTAAGGTTACCTGCCTCTATTCGTTTTTACAAAAATCACAGAGAGTTGACAGAATATTTGCACGAATGTTATTGTTAATGGTATGGGTGAGGCAGGGCCTAAATGTAAAGATTTTTTTGTACTGCCACTAGGGTGGTCGCTCTGTAGGAATTCCAACTTTCAACAATAAATATTCTAGACTTGACCATGAATTTTCAAGTTCACAAGCGATAGTAATATGGTACATGTGTTTATATACACATAATATAAAAAAGTTCAATTTTACATCTGCAGAATATGAGTATAACAAAATGCTAAGAAATACCTAATTGCATCTGGAACATATGAAAATTGTTGTCAAAATCAAATATGTACACCCCGTTAACCTTGCCAACAGATTTTACTCTAGAACGCAACAAAGCGAATAAAAAACAAACCACGTTGATCTGTCAAGAATTGCGACCTGTAGAGTTCGGACGTACAGATCAACTGACAATTACTGTCGAGCATACTAGCGCTAGCAGTATGTCCAATAACGTAAGTAAAGATTCTTTTCAATGTTAAAAAATACAACCAATTTAAATTAATCTATTAAAACTTTACCAAAATTTTATAAAATTAGAAAAATGATTTGTCTCCGCCAAATTTTTAACGTTTTTTTATAAACAACTGTGAATTGCATTAAAGTGTTTTTACTGAAAAAAGCAGTGGTACCACGGCACTTTTTAATAGTTCTGAAGACTTAACTGTTGTTATTCTGTCAATTACTTTTATTTGTAACTTTTAATTTGTAACATAAAATATATATAATATAATATATAGCTTAAGCATATTAAAAATATTTAATGCTAATTGTCAGTTACGTCTATTATTTTTTTTCAATAGTTGTTTTTGCATCAAATAGTACAGCATGCTTCCTTCGAAAGTTCCCTATTTCTGGAGGGGTTCGTGATATTTTTAATTTTCGTGTAAAATATGCCAATGCATTTTTATTTAATACAAACTTGAACTATGATGCATTCCTATTTTTACATTATTTTGTAAGCAGTTACATCAATTATTAAAAGGTTTGAGAATCCATTTTGTATATAAGCATAGCTTTAGGAGGGGCAACATTTGATTTGATTGGTCAGAACAACCAGGTAAAATTAACATACAGCATAAATCAAGTTACCTACTATATATTATAGTACATATCATAGGTATCACTGTCAGGTAAGTTAAAGATACAAGAAAAGTAATACATAAATGTATATATCTGTGGTGAAAAGGCAAAACTGCTTATGTCACATTATTATTTTTTTAACTTCCCGCTTTGAAAATCGAATGTTTTCAAAAAAAAGGAAGTTATTATTTTCACCTTGTTTTTCGAAGATCGAGTTTTCATCGGATCTCCACGTTTGAGGTCCTATAGGAAGCCATTCTGACTATTTCCGGTTTGACGTTCCACCGTGTGTGTGATGTAAACAAATTTTTGTCGTACGATATCTCAAGAACGAAGGGATCACATCATTAGGTATAGCCGTTGAATTGCTTTCGAATTACTTTGTGTATACGGACGGCTTTATATACCATATACTTAACTTTTTACAACATTTTGTTTCGACGACTAATTAATTATGGGTACTTTGAATATGAAGTTTCGGAAATGGTTTCATCTTAGCGGTATAAATATATTTTTGAGAGTTCATTTTTATCCAGATTATGCCGTGTCTACAATTTTTCCACTTTCGTACTAAAATTAAATAATTGTAATAGAACAGTCACAGTCTAAGTATAGGTGAGCACAGGGTCGGCTTAAGCTATAGGCGAACCAGGCGTCCACCTAGGGCGACATTTTCAGGGGGGCGGCAAAATTGTAAACTGCCAATGTTTTATTAGTGTATTTGCCATATGGCAACATACACTATTGGCGTGGGTCGGATGGCGGGACCTAGGGGTCGGACCAAAATTTCTCGACGTTTCATAACCTCCTAAGCACTTTGGCACCATTTTTAAAAATGTTTATATATATATGTATATATATATATATATATATTTATATATATATATATTTATATATATATATATATTTATATATATATATATATATATATATATATATATATATATATATATATGTGTACGCGCGATAACTTTCGAAAGAGTTAATTGATTTCAACGAAATTTGGGCCACGTGTTGAAACCCATCACCGCAAGAAGCCTATTTAAAATGGGCCTAATCGGGCTATTTTAAGGGTAGTTTTTAGGGGTTGAAAAATGTTTTTGGGCCCCAAAATACCGAAAAAATTCTCCGAATCGTTTCAAAATTGAAATTTAATCCTCTGGTAGTGATTAAAAAGTGTCCCCACAATGTTAATAAAATCGGCCCGACAGGACCGGATTTACAAATTTTATGAAAACACTAGTTTGCAGATAGTGACTTATTTATTGAAGGGTGTATTTAATTCGGTGTAGACGTTAGATTGATAATAATATTACAATTAAGAAAAAAATGTTATTTTAAGGGGTGTATTAAGGGGTTAAATTTTTTATTTTGCCCAAAAACAAACTTAATTTCACATAATAAAAGTATAAAACCACACGGCCCTATACAAGCAAATACACTATATTGTCGGCAGGGTTTTGGCACTGCGACCCGGTTTTTTTTAACATTAAAAACATTTTTTTTGATAATTTATTTATATGAGTACCTACTTCATATTTGAATACTTTACAACATCATAATAAAGTAAAATAGGTAATAATTTATAAGTATTACTGTTTCAACAGTTTTTAACTGTCACGTCAATTTCATATTTCGTACTTCAAGAAAAGGAATGCCAACTTCAGTAAAGGGCACCAGCTCTATAGTAGAGTTGACGCCCTCTAACTGCACCTTACTGCGCTAGTAATATGTTCATTGAACTGTTAATTATATTATTTAGAAATATTAGTAGAGTTGACGCCCTCTAACTGCACCTTACTGCGCTAGTAATATGTTCATTGAACTGTTAATTATATTATTTAGAAATATTCCTTTTCACCTTGATATGAATTGATGAAAAGGGGGGCGCAAATTCAATCTTGCCTAGGGCGCATAGTTAGTTAAGCCGGCCCTGGGTGAACATTCAAGAAAACAAGGATCATTAGTGTACCCATTCATCATATTATAACAAACATCGTTAAGTGAGTTATGATCTGTTCAGATTTTAATGAATTTTGGTTTCGAAGGCGTGTACATATTCTCACAAAGTGCCGCGAAATGATTTCTTTTCCATTTCTTACCCTGTTTTCTTTTCTTGGACATGTCATTTAAATTCACTAGATTTCATTCACAAAACAGACGATGATCGTTTGCATAAACAAATGTTTTTTTTTCCATTTATGTGTTTTGAAATTGTTTGTATCTTTGTTTAACATAACTGCAGTAACAAGAATATAAGTTGAAGATAAATAATTATAAATGCAAAATTGTTAAAATTCGATTTTAATTGGTCATTATTAGTGTATTTGCCATATGGCAACATACACTATTGGCGACGGTCGGATGGCGGGACCTAGGGGTCGGACCAAAATTTCTCGACGTTTCATAACCTCCTAAACACATTGGCACCATTTTTAAAAATGTTTATATATATATATATATATATATGTGTGCGGGCAATAACTTTCGAAGGAGTTAATTGATTTTAACGAAATTTGGCCCACGTGTTGAAATCCATCACCGCAAGAAGCCTATTTAAAATGGGCCTAATCGAGCTATTTTAAGGGTAGTTTTTAGGGGTTGAAAAATGTTTTTGGGCCCCAAAATACCGAAAAAATTCTCCGAATCGTTTCAAAATTGAAATTTAACCCTCTGGTAGTAATTAAAAAGTGTCCCTAAAATTTTGATAAAATCGGCCCGACAGGACCGGATTTAGAAATTTTATGAAAAAACTAGTTTGCAGATTATGAATTATTTACTGAAAGGTGTATATAATTTAGTATAGAGGTTCGAAACCAACTAAAATTCGCATAATAAAGCCACACTGCCTGTATAAGCAAATACACTATATTGTCGGCAGGGTTTTGGCACTGTGACCCGGTTTTTTTTTTTAATTCAACTTAATACTTCCATAATTACAAGCTAAAATTAAAAAAAAAATAGGTCAGTTATTTTCAAAGTTCCCATTCTTATAAGGTATTTTTAGTTATACAAGATTGTCGTAACTTTCTGAGAAGAACTGTCCTATGGAGCAACGGGAGGGGCAATTTTAAATTGATAGGCAACTTTAATTTAGTTAAGAAGATATATAAAGTAATAACATTAGTTTCTAACCGACTATATTGTCTATATTCGTCATGTATATACAGATTGATCCATTCTAAACTCACCGGGGAAATATTTCGAAACGGTGGTGTTAAACAAAAAGTTTCAGACAATAGTTGTTCAGTTTGAAAAGGGACATCGTTTGGAGACAAATACCACCCCTCATTCCTAACTCCTGCGCAGGGATGAAGGTGACTTTGACATTTTTAAAAGGAACACCTATTTTTTATCACAAATTCTGATTTTCCGATAAACAATATGCAACATTTGTCTGAAACATTTTTTTATCCGATACCTCACTCAACTCCGAAAATGCATGTCCAAAATCGGTTTCCCGAAACTCCATTAAATTTTTAAGCCTAAACAACGACCTTACGCAGAAATTAGAAGGGGTAAAAGTTGTTTGATTTGGGAAGAGTTATCGATTAAACATAAAAAACCCACCCCCGCACAAAAAGAACCCCCACCCCCTGTTCGGGGATGGTGGTTTCTTTTTATGTTTAGTCGATAACTCTTCCCAAACCAAATAACTTTTACCCCTTGTAATTTTCTGCGCAAGGTCGTTGTTTAGATTTAAAAATTTAATGGAGTTTCGGGAAACCGATTTTAGACATGCATTTTCGGGGTTGAGTGAGGTATCGGATAAAAAAATGTTTCAGACAAATGTTGCATATTTTTTATCGGAAAATCAGAATTTGTGATAAAAAATAGGTGTTCCTATTAAAAATGTCAAAGTCACCCTCATCCCTGCACAAGGGTTGGGAATGAGGTGTGATATTTGTCTCCAAACGTTGTCACCTTTCAAACTGAACAACTTTTGTCTGAAACTTTTTTTTCAACAACACCATCGTTTCGAAATATTTCCTTGGTGAGTTTAAAATGAATCACCTGTATATTCCGTATGTTTGTTCAGCCATAATTTTTCGAGGGGTTAACCGAATGAAAAAAATTCGGCACTTCAAAAAAGAAAATTGTTTTATACCTATATATACGTTTAAACCTAATATCTCCAGCATTTGTAAACCGATTTTAATTATATTTTTTTACTTAATAGAGCATATCTTCAGGATGTCTCATGTAAATTATATACTTAAATTTCGGCAGTTTTTTTTTCTAGTTTAATAATAAAATATTAAACAAGAATGTGGCCAATAACGTGCAAACTACGCGTTGCAAAGCCTCTAAAATGTAAAAATTGAACCTCCTTAAGAAAAGTGACTAAAATGCGAAAAAAATGTTTTAATGCAAGAGCAAGTTATAGTACCTATCTAAATTGGCGCCAACCTCAGAACTTTATTTTTCGCTTTAGTGTTTTTTGAAGGAGATTTAATTTTTTTAAAAACGGTTTTTCATTACTAAGATTATATAAGTCAAAATGTAACGTTATTTTTATTATCTCAGTTTGTTTGACGGGGAGTGCGTTGATGTTTGTCTCGAACGCACGACAGACCTGATTTTCAACGCTTTTACTAATGAAAACCATTACATATATTATAGAGCATTAACTTCATGTTCTTATCGAAACGACCGTGAAATTTACAATACTTCAACAACATAAGTACAGTCAGTTGTCTGTTGAATACGAGCTTCAAACACCATAAAACAGAATCAATTACATTTTGTGTACAGTTTAGTAAAGATCATTCAGTCATAAAATCAGTCTAAGCCATTAAAATCTATGTATACATGCATATTATACATAAAGTCATCTCATCGCATCAGGGTGATGCTGATGTCAGATATGTAATTATGTACGTATACACGAACTAAACACTTTTTTAAATATTGTTTACGCCGCAAATACACAAAATTATACTGTTGTGCGTTTAAATTTACACTACAAAATGGCAGACTTGTGTTAAAATTTCAAAACGCCTCAAAGATTGTTTATTGCACATAAATTTAAAAACCGGTTAAGTCGGTTAAGCCCCTCTATAATAAGCACCACGGTTCTAAAGGGTTCTGAAGTTAGAAGCAAATGAAGGCTTGGGCAGGTACAGTCGGTTGAAAAACTACAAACTCGCGCTATATTATTATTTTTAATTTTTCTTTTATCTAAAGGTCTAATTCTTTGTATAAATTAGTGATCCAAAAAATTAATTTTGGTGCTTGTCTATGCAGAACTGTATTAGGCATCTTGATCAATTAACAATCAAAGAAACAACTTAACAATAGCGTACTGGACTGCACTTTAAACGGGCTCCACACTCTTGGCGAGAGGTCTCGGCGAGAACATTTGCCGAGACATGGCGAGACGAGAGCGACTCTCCACATTCTTGCTTGGCACAGTTGTACATTGGACGCTCGTCAAGATGGACGACTTGAAAATATCTTTGTGGTCCCGTTCTTTAGGGTCCCACACTATTGGAAAAGTTTGGTAAACTTCCAGAAACGCTAACTCCAGATCGTGATTCCAATTAATTGTCGACATTTTAAATTCACTAAACACACATCGTTTGCTGCCGTACCAGTTGACTTGTGCTGTTGCCGACTAGCTTGAGCAAGGCGAGAATGTGGAGGAATAGTTTCGCGTTAACACAAAATCAGCACAAAACTACCCGAGAACCCTTTGATCTACCGACACGGAACGGAGACTGTACGAATACAGACGAGACAACACAAATATAGACGAATATTCCCTCTACACTCTCGTATTTGGCAAGTCCCGTGTAGTTTCGTCGAGAATGTGGAGCCCGCTTTATAGCAGGAAAGCGACAATTGACAAGACAACCAGCGATAACCAATCACCGACGAGCGCACGTTCTGTGCCGGTAACAGGGAGGTGGTGGGAGTCTTCCTTTCCCACAAAACAACCAGAGCGGCTCTAAAATATGCATTTGCGACGCTGTTTGTGACTAGCTTCAGAACCTTTTAGAACCGTGGCGAGTATTATACCCTTCACCTAGGTCCGTGTTTTTGTATTCGGATACTACTAAAGAGTTATTGTAAAAATTTTCAGTGTCTCAAATACCTACTCAAAAATGCTTAATAGCTCTCCTACTAATAGTCCGTAGACCGCACTGCTTTTTAGTGTCGGTATTGCTTCGAACAATGTTAGCATACGACACATCGGTGCTCGGTAAAATCTGCAGAAATGGTTATCGTTAACGGACAGTGCTCACTGTGATGGTAAAATTGACACAGCCCAAATGCATTTACCAAAGGTTTTAAGACTAAATTTATTTCGTCTTAAGGCCCCAGTACACAGTGGTCTGTAGTGAGCCATGCTTTGCAATGTGCAACTGTATAGGCCACTATCACTTGGTGTTCACACAATGGCCCATGGCTCATTTCTGCCTGGCGAAGCACTTGCGATGGACGTGGAAGTAATTACGGCCGCGGCTAATTATTTATATACTGTTTACAAGTATTATAGTATTATAAACCTAAAAGTCTCTTCCTTGCTCCAGGATACTGACATTTTGGGCGATTAAAAATTTAAATAGTATAGCACGCAACAAAAAAAGTAAGTACCTGTCTAAACAATGGGCGACTGTGTGAACACCACAGGCCACGCCACGTCACGATTCCTTTGAAGTGTGTCAAAAAAACCGACAACAAATGGATTGCGCACCACGATTCACAATTATTGTCCGCCACTACAGTACACAATGGCGATTGTCTACAATATCCCACTACAGACCACTGTGTACTGGGGCCTTTATGGTGCTATTCTGTATGATCAAAGTTAAAATTGCACAACGCTGTAAAATTTCTGTCTCACTTTACCTTATGTAATGCCAAATTTGTTAGACAAAAACTTAATAACACTTTAATTTCTAGCATTGACTCTATAGAATGACGCCATTAGTTCATCAGTGATCAAAATTATTAGTTACTTTGTCATTGATAAGGTTATTACGAGAAGTATCATTTTTTGTACACAAGTCATTGCTTAATCTTTATAATAAAACTGAAATACTGTTCGTTGGTAAACGCACCACTTGAGAACGGCTTGACCACTTTGGCTAATTTATTTTTAATGTTCGTTATAGTCCAAATAAGGTTTTTAGGGAAAGAAAATTGAAAAATTTGCCCGGAAAATTCGAGAAACACTGAAACTGCTTGTTTCTATGATATTTATTTTTATTAAATCAATGACGGAGCTCCGTGAGGCACGACTGTAATATGCTGAAACCGACGGCTCTACTATTGTTGTCGTTGTCGAGCGAGGCGTAGCCCCGTGGGGATAAATACAATACAGTGGAGCCGAAGGTTTCAATATTGTAGGTGTTGTCGAGCTGGGCGCAGCCCCGTGAGGTATGACTGTAATATGGTGAAACTGAAGGCTCCACTACTGTTGTCGTTGTCGAGCGAGGCGCAGCCCCGCGGAATAATTTATAATACAGTGGAACCGAAGGCTTCACTATTGTAGGTGCCATCGAGCTGGGCGCAGTCCCGCGACGTATGACTGTAATATGGTGGAACCGAAGGCTCCACTACTGTTGTCGCTGCCGTGTTTTATCTCAATGATTTTTGTTACATGATAAATGAGAAACTCACCGGAAATGCATAAAATATTAAAATTAAACCATAATTAACTCCAGAAAAAGTTTTGAAAAACGGATTGTTCCAAATATGACTCTTTTATAGATCAAATAAAACAAAAACTACACTTTCACGTGTAGTTTTGGAGAAATATTGTAACAAAATACGATAAAATACGGTAGTGAAGTGTGGACTATAAGAAGTTTAAAATATGTTTCACTTATCGATCTCTCAATAATTTTTAAGGAAATTAGTCCAAAATTTAAAAATCTAGATTGTAAAATATAATAAAACAGAATATTATAATAATGTGTGTAGATCTTAAAATTGTTTACATTGAAACCATAACACAAGTTAAAATGTTCATCAACAACCTACCGCTTATAAGTTGGTGCTACTGCTATATACAGGCTGATTATTAACACTAATTGAACATAAGTTTGTGATACAAACATTAGCGTATTTTGAAGAGAAAACATTTGATAAGATTTTAAGCTATATTTCATTACGCTATCAACAGGGAGCTGTTCGCAATTCCGGGGAATAAGCTATAAATTATCATTATGCGTCAAAAATAACTGACCAACAGTACGAAATTTACGTGGGCTAACCCGCAGGTACAGACGTACAACTAGTATTTTATTATAAAGGGCAGTAACAAAATAGGCTTAAGGCTGTCGGAACGCTCTTTTAAGGCAGAAATAGAGCTTCGGCTGTCAACTGATTGTAGACTTATTCGTCAACATTCTGCAAAAATTCTTTCTCTATAAGGAAGATAAAGGACAAATCTAGGTCTCTAATGGGCTACTTTTGTTATTTATGTTACTAGAAAAAAGTTGGCATTAATTGTACCAAAAAAACACATGTTTTCAATGTCACACTACGACCTTATTCGTACTTTTTTCACAAAACTGTTCCATCACAAACCTAAAGTGACTCTTCCATTTTCGGAAAAGTTTTTTAAATCTTCAAAATATTTCCCAAACTTAGAGTAATCAATTGACAGCGGCACCCTTGCAACAACATTTTTTAGCCTCGTAGTTGACACCAGCTAAAAATTGAAACGGGCGGATAATTTGAGCGAGACAGAGCTAAAGAAGGTCACACCCACAATATGTCTTTTGCCTACCTCGCCCATTACCGCTGGGTCTCAGCACAAACAAAATTCAGAGCGTTCCGACAGCCTTAATACGATATCGACACTGAAATATTAACCTTAGTCCCAGAAGCGTAGCGTGCCTTGGCGGGGCCCCGTATAAAAATTAGTTTGGGGGCCCTTCCCCCGTTGAAGTAAATGACTTAAACGGGGAAATCCCGCAGCCCGCGATAACCGATGTAGGGTGTTGCCAACTTTTGAACGCACGCTTTACGCGGGAAAAAAAGAAATTGCTTTTTTGGACTTTTGTCATTTCTGAAATAAAAAATTTTTTTTTTATTAATTTTTGTTTACGCACGTTGGGGGCCCCCGTGGCCCGGGGGCCCCGTATAATTGACACAGCGGATACGCCGGTAGCTACGCCCCTGCTTAGTTTTATCCCCCCACAAACTCACCATTAGTTTACGTTTTTTGCCCATTCGATCAGTGTACAAAAAAAAAATGTTTAGCACTTTAATAATCAACCCTTGATTAGAAATGAATAGGCCATAGTGATTATATTATAAAAAGCCTTTAGTCGCAGTTTGATAAATATTTATGTGTCCCTGTTTACTCAACTAAAACATGATTCCATCATCATTCATCATCGTAGTTCATCTTTTTAGGTACGATTAGATGCACCGCACATCGAAGTTCGAACTGTTTCCAATAAACAAACTACCTCAATTCATAATACGCTTGTTAGTGCTTAATTTTACTTATTTCAAATATGCTCCATAGTTGTGCTAGATTAATATTTAAAAAAGCGTGACAGATTCACGCAGACAAATGTATATGGGTCATTCCATAACAAATCGACCAATGGTTGGAATTGGCCCCTTTTGATTTGGATGAATTTTGGTGAGGAGTTTTCTTTTATCATAAAACGAAGTCCCGCCAAAGGAAAAAAATTTTAAAAAAATTTTCGAGGGTTATGTAAAATTCGAAATTTCACTATTTTTTCCGATTTTTCAAGTTTTTTTTAAATATCTCGAAAACTATTATAGTGAAATAGTGAAATTTTGAATTTTGCATACCCCTCGAAAAATGTTTTTAAATTTTTTTCCGTTGATAAAAGGAATGATAAAAGAAAGCTCCTCAGCAACATTCATCCAAATCAAAAGGGGCCGATTTCAACTATTGGTCGATTTGACATGGAATGACAATATATACAAGCCCATTAGCATACGCTATTGGCGTCTAAAAATGAAAAATATTTGAACATTGAATATACCAAATTTATAAATTATTAATTAACTAGACTACGAATTGGATTTGTAAACACAAAAAAGTGGAAGACAAAACTAATGCTCGGTTGCACAAAACATTGTCAAAAAATCTGATTTGACAATAACCATAGATTGTGACCAGACATATTTCTCCATAAGAAAAGCATTTTAGAATTTTAGCGATCCTGCTCGAAAAATAATTAATACCAAATTTAGCTTGAAAAGCGATCTTTTTCTATGTCAATCAATCATTTTTTTTTATTACAAAGAGAAAAAAAATATAAATGTACTTCAATCTTAAGATTATTAGCAATCCTTATTATAAATATACAATGGTATATTTGTTTTTGTGTGAGTACAATCGAATATTCTACGTAACAGGGAGTTTCACAAGGACATTAGACTGATCCTGCATGTATATAAACTATAATTAAAAATCACAATCTAAGGTCATTGTCAAATCTAAAATTTTGACAACGCTTTTTGCAACCCAGCCTAATTGTTTACCCAACTATAAGTAATGATTATCTCAGGGCCGGATTTAGGAGAGGGCAACCGGGGCTACAGCCCCGGGGCCTCCACAAAAGAGGGGCTCCCACAAAAAAAATTCAAATTCAGACTAGTAAAGAACTTTTCCTTTGATATTTTTTTTTTCGCGTTTTACCTTTACCTACAGTACTTTGTACAAACATGATTATATTAATTATTAAGAGAAATCATCGATCTATATTTGGAAAATAATTTGGGGCCAGGGGGCCTCCACTCCTTTGTTGCCTCGAAACCTCCAGATCTCTAAATCCAGCATTGGATATTTTAGGATCTCATTCGGTTTTCAGAATGAAAATTCGAAGTATTATTACGTTACGACACTATAAATATACAATACACTATTGCCTATTACACAGCAGATGAAATATGTGTGAACGGTTTTTGGGTTTTTGACAATGTTCTTCTTTCTTTATTCTTTAACCGATCCTTTATTTGATCTCTATGTGCTAGAATGTGCAAGCTTTGTTAAATTTAACTTTAATTTTTTCGCAGGAAATATTCCAAACCATTCATACAGCACTAGAACAAATACAAAGTACAGACTAGATTACACATCTTTGACCACTGTCAACAAAGGTCCTGTTAATTCAATGCTGAAAGTGTTTAACAAGTTGCCCGAAGAGATGAAAATCCTTCCAGACATAAAATTTAAACAACATTTAAAAGCAACGTTGATTCAGAAAAATTTTTACTCGGTCGAGGAATATTAATTTAATCATAAGTTTTAATTGTATACTTTTATAATTGACGCATTCTACACTGTCTTATACACTATAAACAGAATAAAGTTTCTATCTATCTATCTATTTCTTTTTAACTGTCTCCTCCCCGGATCGCCCCGGCGCACTCAGGAGGCGATATCGCCGCCTTGGGAAACAGTAATATGAACAATTAACAATTTCAAAAATGATCTATAATATGAAACATTTAAAATAAATCTGTATTTAGTAATGACACCTAGGGTCAAACATTTAAAATATACCTACTAGAAAAATTATTGCAAATCACACACTAGTCAAGTCATACCGTATCGGCAAGTTAAAAAACTAACTGCTAGGTGTCACGAGCTAAACTCAGTAGAAATAAAATTACTCAGCGACTTAAAAGAAAGTCAAATACTTCATCAGTCACTGCTTATCCTTGTAGCATAATAATGTATTATTTGCTTTTGTGACAAAGTATGTTTTTTAAATAGCACCTCATCAAATTCTCTGAACACATTGTTAAAATATCTACCTAATAGGCATCCTTAAATCTTGATACGCGTAGTTAGAATGTAAATAGGCAGCCTATTTATCCATATTATTAAGTTTGTTTCTTGAAAATTACTATTCTTTAGAGTTTAGACAATTCAAATTCAGTGACAATATCTAGGAGTCAAGACAATGATTTTAGGTAGACTGTTTTGAATTTTAAATTTATCGAATAGTTAGAGAATTCACAATCTCTACGATCGTTTTGGATTGATATCTCTATTGTTTTATAGACGCTCGACTATTGAGGTGCGAATTTTAAACGGTCGTAAAGTTCACGTACACACTTATACCAGAGATAAGAATTCTAATACTAAGGCACTATAGATGTGAGTATTCTCATCCGCCATATTGTGTCCTTGCTTGTCACGCGTAGTACGACAACATATGACTAAAGTTAACAGATAAATTATATTTCATAAAAGAAAAATGATTTGAATGTTTGTCAAGATTTTTTAAAGGTCCTGATGTTGTTTGTACGCGTTTACCCGTACGCAAAAGTGCTTTAAAGTGGGAATATCAATGTGACAACTGTACAGAATTTGACAGAAAAAATTGCGGTAATTATTTATTTTTCATCACTGTACTATGCAGAATAGAAAAATTATTTGTTAATTGTAATGACTATTGTTTTTTTTTGCGGGCTATTAAAAAAAATGCGGAAATGCCAGAAAATGTTTAGTGGACAATATTGATATATTTTTTCCGGAATGTTACAATGTGAAAGGGAGAATTATCCGGCATTTTTTAACATCCGTTCTTACTGTTTGAAAAACTTCATTGAAAATAGCAAATTTCGCCAAATAGTTTATAGAACGGCGTCAGCAAAGAAAAAAAAAATTGAAATGCTTCTCCATAATGTATTTTATTTAATGTATATCTTTTTTTTTTATAATAAATAATTCAACTTCTATCCAATATTTTTTATTTAATTTGTTTCGTATTTCAGCTGATAAAATTGAAGTGTCGTTGCCAAAGGCAGATTTCTTTTCTGACATTTCCGCATTTTTTTTAATAGCCCGCAAAAAAAAACAATAGTCATTAATTTCTATTCTGCATAGTACAGTGATGAAAAATAAATAATTACCGCAATTTTTTCTGTCAACTTCTGTACAGTTGTCACATTGATATTCCCACTTTAAAGCACTTTTGCGTACGGATAAACGCGTACAAACAACAGCAGGACCTTTAAAAAATCTTGACAAACATTCAAATCATTTTTCTTTTATGAAATATAATTTATCTGTTAACTTTAGTCATATGTTGTCGTACTACGCGTGACAAGCAAGGACACAATATGGTGGATGAGAATACCTATATCTATAGAGCTCTACTAATACTAAGGCACTATAGATGTGAGTATTCTCATCCGCCATATTGGGTCCTTGCTTGCCACGTGTAGTACGACAACATATGACTAAAGATAAATTATATTCCATAAAAGAAAAATGATTTGAATGTTTGCCAAGATTTTTTAAAGGTCCTGCTGTTGTTTGTACGTGTTTACTCGTACGCAAAAGTGCTTTAAAGTGGGAGTATCAATGTGAAAAAATTGCGGTAATTATTATATCTATAGAGCTCTACTAATACTAATTATTTCAAAATTCAAATTTGGGTTCAGTGTAAACGCAGTGACAAAAAGCATACGCAAATTCACATGTAAACAGGCTTAACATTTCAAAATACAAGGTTTTACCGGCAGATGGCAGTATGTAAATAAATCTGGCCAAGCCCATCTTTACAAACGGTAGTTGTCATATTAGTGTTTTTTAATTAAAATATTTACTTGTTTTATGTAAAAGTGTATTTTTTAGAAAACAAAGGTACAGTTAATGCAAATATTATCAGTAGTTTTAGGATACTTTTAAATATTTGTTGTAATGCGTGTCATAATACAACGCTTACATTATAAAATGGCCGCATTTAATGCATGATAATTAATTTACCAAAAACTCGTTTTCTACGTTTTAGTTGTTGACTTACTTAATTAATACATTATATGCCCACCTTACGTTAGTATACTAATTGAATATAATAACTAAAGTAACTTATTTTAATGCAAATAATTCCGATTACGTGTTAGGTATTATAAACGTCAGATCTTTAACCTTTTATAGGATATTTGCATAATAATAGTGTCTGTTTTATTGAAATCTAAATTAACAAAAATTGCATATCAGAAATATTGTATATGAATTGTTATACGTATTAGATAGGAGTCTTGTATAATAAATACAACCCTACCGTTTAATTGCTCTAGAAGTTTTTATTGAACTTCACACGATTGCTATTAGTCAGTCAGTCAGTTTGGGTCAAATTTTGAAAGTCGATTTTGAACCACTTCCACTTGATCTACTACATTAAAATTGTGCATACATATCTAGTATCGATGACAATACAATAATCTGATAACCATGGCCCGATCCTGCAGTCAGGATAGTCAACTTTTTAACAGCCTATAGTAGACATAGCGTGTCGGGGATAGAGATGAATCGATACTACTAAGTACTTACATTGTATCGATACTTCTCATTCAATACTAATTGTAGTCTAGTACTGAGTACTGGTATCGAATGAAAACAATAGTATCGTATCGCTTGGCGTCACGATGTCGCCCCGGGTCCTCGGCCAACCAGCGTTTAATAATTCTATGCATATTTTGCAGAATTTGTTTGTATCGTATTAGGTACCCATTTATAATTAAGTAAAGCAAGGCCTCGTTTATGAATTTAATAATGTTATTAAAAAGTGATTGAGTAGTCATAAGTAACGGTACCTGAATTTTCGAATGTGGTATCGATACTTAAAAGAGTACTAGTATAGCTGATCGAAGAGTATCGTTTCATCCCTAGTTTGGGATCGTTTTGGTTGGCAAACAGTTCTGATGATAATACACCTATGCTATATGCTTGCCGTGCTGTAACCCTGATAATTGACTCAAAGAAATTGCACAAAATTTAACGGAAAAACACCTTGCAACAATTATGCTTTCCTGGAAATGAACCGAATGAGAAGTTAAAGAGAGTAAACAAGATATCTAAGGATGACTAGCCCAGGATACCTAATTGTCTTAGGACGGCCCTGTCGATGTATACCTATTTAGTTATTAAAATTAAACAGAAGATTAAAATAACGAGGAAAAGTAGAAGTGCACATATTTTCTTATACATAATTACAAATAGAGGAAAAATAATCGAACCTTTGAGTTTTTATTTTTTTCAGAAAAATGTTGAAAATGCTTTGGTCAGAATACTGTAAAGTTGTAATTCCAGAATATTTAATTTTTGTTTAGTACTAATTTTACATTATTTGTTACAGAAAATGCAAACAATTAAATGCGTAGTTGTGGGAGATGGTGCCGTTGGTAAAACATGTCTTCTTATCAGGTATTAAAAACCAATAATAATAATCTTGAAAGTTATTACAAACTTCTATGAACGCACATTATTTTCATATACCTACAAACGTTTCAAATAGCGCAGTCTGTTTCAAAAGTGTAATCTGCCGTGACAAAAACTCAAAAACGGTTTTTACGTCACGTGTGATCCTCACTGCGGCAGAGCTCGGACGCGAATGCCGCCTGGTGCATTGCTTAGCTTATTCTCCCCACCACAAATTCCGTCGCCAGGAGCGCGCTGCTGGCGACTGGAGCGCTGCACGGTGGTCAGTTTTATGACTACAGACAAACCCTAGAGTTAGATGACCCAATCACGTACATATTATGTATAGCGTAAATAAGCGAATTCCAATTTTGAGGAGCAAAAAAAATACTTTCAAGTACATCATGTGTAACGCATAAAATGAAAGGGTTCATTATGAGAAATACAGATATATTTTTTTTATAATTTTAGAATGCATAGTTCACAAGATATTAAAGAATATACGAAAATTTCCAAAACTAAAATCTTGAAAAAAACAGAGAAAGGGTCACACTAATAGTTTACAGGAAAACCTAAACAGAAACCCCAAGTCTTAAAATTCTCACGGAAAACTGAATGCTACAGAACCTTCTCCACGCGAGTTTGGCTCGTGGTCGACCAAGTTTTTTTCGGTTTAATGCTTCACTGTACTATTTGTACACTTGCTTCATGATTTTGTATCTGTTCTAGTTACACAACAAACAAATTTCCATCCGAATACGTACCGACTGTATTCGATAACTATGCTGTAACGGTTATGATAGGTGGAGAACCTTATACGCTTGGCTTGTTTGATACTGCAGGTATGTTAATTAATCACTGTCAGAACTAAAAAGTATCCGAATCCGCAATTATTTGACAGTGGTCGTCTCGCCGGTGGCGCTAACTACAACAGTTTTGCCTAACCATCCTCATTAGTCATAAATTTATTGAATCTATACTAATATTATAAAGCTGAAGAGTTTGTTTGGTTGGACGCGATAATCTTACGAACTACTTATTCGAATTGAAAAATTATTTTTGTGTTGAATAGTCCATTTATTGAGGAAGGCTATAGGCCATACAAGCTGATGCCCGCGACTTCATTTGTGTTGTTTATTATATTAAACGCAGACAAAGTCGCGGATATCAGCTGTTATTCTATAAGAAAGACCACTATAGCATAGTACGTCTTAATCCCGGCAAAGCTGGTAGTAGATATTTATGACATTTGCTTTTTGTGATCGTGGTTACATGCATTGAGCTGTAGATATGGAGTGGTATTGTATTGCTACGCATACAAACTCACAAGAGAAGGCGACTTACACGGTATATGTATGTCTCTTTCTGACCCGTCTTGTATGTTGTTAAACAAAGACGGAGTGGTTACCGCAATTATCGCTATCTCTCTTTGTTATTTTGCTCGCGCAGCCCAATCTAGCACTCCATATTTACGCCTCATTGGATTTATATTCAAAGATTAACCAAAGTATAATTCAGTTAACTTATTTCTTTTTGACTAATCAATTATTTCAGAACAAAAAAAATAAGATTTTTGCTAGCGGACCCATGCGAATACTTCGCACTGTTAGTGGTCAGTTACATAATATAATAGGGTGGAAATAAATTTTATTCTATTCTATTTAGAGACTTCAGCGCCACTACACGTCATATTACTGACAACTGATAAAATAAACAGATTGGCACCAGATGGCTAAATTTTAAACTGTAACTGACTTTATTAGTGTATTTGCCATATGGCAACATACACTATTGGCGTCGGTCGGATGGCGGGACCTAGGGGTCGGACCAAAATTTCTCGACGTTTCATAACCTCCTAAACACTTTGGCATCATTTTTAAAAATGTTTATATATATATGTATATATATATATATATATTTATATATATATATATATATTTATATATATATATATATATATGTGTACGCGCGATAACTTTCGAAAGAGTTAATTGATTTCAACGAAATTTGGGCCACGTGTTGAAATCCATCACCGCAAGAAGCCTATTTAAAATGGGCCTAATCGGGCTATTTTAAGGGTAGTTTTTAGGGGTTGAAAACTGTTTTTGGGCCCCAAAATACCGAAAAAATTCTCCGAATCGTTTCAAAATTGAAATTTAACCCTTTGGTAGTGATTAAAAAGTGTCCCCACAATTTTAATAAAATCGGCCCGACAGGACCGGATTTACAAATTTTATGAAAACACTAGTTTGCAGATAATGACTTATTTATTGAAGGGTGTATTTAATGCGGTGTAGACGTTAGATTGATAATAATATTACAATTAAGAGAAAAATGTTATTTTAAGGGGTGTATTAAGGGGTTAAATTTTTTATTTTGCCCAAAAACAAACTTAATTTCACATAATAAAAGTATAAAACCACACGGCCCTATAAAAGCAAATACACTATATTGTCGGCAGGGTTTTGGCACTGCGACCCGGGTTTTTATTTCTTTTTTGTCCTTGGTAATTAATATAAAAATGATTTTTCGGGAAAAAGGACTTTATTTATAAGTAAAACACTTAATATTTTATTTTCAGCGACGTCGCTGAAAATAAAATATTAAGTGTTTTACTTATAAATAAAGTCCTTTTTCCCGAAAAAGGAACGAAACGTCGCTGAAAATAAAATATTAAGTGTTTTACTTATAAATAAAGTCCTTTTTCCCGAAAAGGAACGAAACGTCGCTGAAAATAAAATATTAAGTGTTTTACTTATAAATAAAGTCCTTTTTCCCGAAAAATCATTTTTATATTTAAACTGTAACTTTTTAATGAAACAATTAATTTTAAGATATTAACTTAGTTTTCTTTATTAGAGAGAAAAAAAATCTTCAAAATGGCGTATCAAACATTAATTAAGGGAGATATTTCCTACTGACAAAAAAACACCTTTGAGAAATAATATGTACCGAATTGTTTATGAGTCGTTATGTGTTTTTATAGGTCAGGAGGACTACGACAGGCTTCGTCCGTTAAGTTATCCACAGACAGATGTCTTCCTTGTATGTTTTTCCGTGGTTAGTCCTTCCTCATTTGAAAACGTCAAAGAAAAGGTGGGAACTTTTGATTTACTACATTGGCTACAAAATATTTTAGTTCAATAGTTTGACTTCTAATAGTCTTTCTGCTTCAATAGATAAATATAGATCCTATTTTACCGCAAAATCGAAATACAGTAGAATCCGTTTATTATGACTCCGCCTATATTGACCAACCGCCTATTATGACGTAATTACACAAGGTTTGGTTTTCATATAAAATTCTTTGCAACAAAGTCGGATATAATGACTTCGCTTACAGTGACATGTCGCTTATTATGACCCATTTTTAATAAATTTTGTCCGTCTATAGTGACCGACATGATTCTTTACACCTTCGGCAATGTTCGTTGATTCCCGACGACGTTCGGCACGTGGCTTGTTTTTGTTTTGAATCTCAGTGAGTAATTGATAGTTGAACGTCACGCATTGTTTTTAGTGATATCCTATGTAAAAAATGTCATCTCAACGTCGTAAAGCATTTACGATTGAGGAGAAAGGTGAATAATATGCAGATTAGAAAATGGAGAATCAAGCTCATCTCTCGCAGAGGAATTGGGCGTGGGTCATTCGACAATCTCAATGATTTTCAAAAACAAGAACCGGATTAAGCAATCGTTCAATTCAAATGTTTTGAAACCGAAGAGGCTTCGAAAATCGCGCAAGAAAATGTTGATCAAGCGTTAATTTAGTAGTTTAAAATCACACGAAACAAAGGAATACCCGTCAGCGGCCCTATGCTACCTAAAAAAAGAAAGTTTTTTTTTCACAAAAATGCTTTGTATGACGTGTTTGTCAATTCCCTTCGATGTCATTATAAACGGATTCCACTGTATGTGATCTTATCTTTTGGTCCAGATGTTACTACTATTCTTAGATGTGATTGTTTGTCAAGTCCTAGAACGGTTCTAAAACTTGTGAGACTATTAGAACCAAATCAGAATTGTCAGTTGCGGTTAGAATTCAGTTTTCCATACGGATTAAATCACAAATCAGTCCCAAGTGGTGTTATCAAAACATAACTTTTAAAACATTTACTTGTGGAAGAGAAAATCAATTCTGAGAGTAACTAATATGCAAATTTTGTATTTCAGTGGGTACCAGAAATAACCCATCATTGTCAGAAAACTCCATTTTTATTGGTAGGAACACAAATAGATTTACGCGACGATGCAGCCGTCATTGAAAAATTAGCAAAAAACAAACAGAAGCCAATTAGTTTTGAACAAGGCGAAAAATTGGCAAAAGAATTAAAAGCTGTTAAATATGTTGAATGTTCAGCTTTGACTCAGGTAATATTTTATGAAATTCCCTCTTTGTTTAACAACATAACACAACGGGCCAGAAAGCGACATATACCGTACAAGCTGACCCAGCGAACTTCGTACCCATGAAAACACAATTCTTTTGAGATATTTCAGCATTTCCAGACTTTTTGAACACCCCCCATTCGTGATCGATAGCTTAAAAAAAATTCTCGGACAAAAGATGTTCATTTTGTCTGGAAAATACAATCTAATACAGAAAAATATGGTTTGCCATTTGAAATTTTAGAGTTGATTCCAGCCCTCGCGGGGGCACCCCCGAGGGGGAAAATTTTTGTCACCAAAATAAGCGTTGCTTAGAATTGAGAAACTTTTATTCGGAACATTTTCCATGAAAACACCATTCCTTTGAGATATTTCAGCGTTTCGGGACTTTCTGAACAGTATATAAGATTTATCATATTCTATTTCCTGTCGGTTTGTATGTGGTACATTAGTACTCCATATCTACAGCTCAGTGATAAAACCAAGCCTGTAACCCAATGATAAAACAATTTTATATATAGTTAGAGACTGCTGAAAGTTTTATTTGGTCGCATCGTTTCTTATCCGTACATATTTTAGTGTTAATCATACTTTTTCTTTTTGTTTACAGAAAGGATTGAAAAATGTATTTGATGAAGCTATTTTAGCTGCACTGGAACCACCAGAACCGGTAAAACGTAGGAAATGTGTTTTATTGTAAATATTAATCGCACCTTACAATCAATAATAATTATAAAATGAGAAAAAAAAAGTTTTTGAGGCCAAGCAGTTTTTTTAAGACACAAGGTATTTGTGCCCTGTCAATATTATAGTATATAGTACATTTTACTGACGAAATGTATTAAAACTACATACTGACTAATTTTTTATCTTTCTTTAACTCTTTGCCACAACAATTTATAATAATACTTGGTTTTTAGCTGAATAAGTTTTGAAAGCGATACACTTCCCAAAATAATACAGTGTAAACTCTATATAGCGACGCTGAAGGGACTGCGCATTTTCTAGCGTTATAGAGGATTGTCGTTATATGGAGAGAAAAAAAAAGCAATATTCTTCTACTATTGTAGTATTATTTAATAATAACGTATAAAATTTACAAACAAACTTTACTACTAACACAAATAATAATGCTTATTGCGTAAAATCTGTTATCAACTTCGACAACTTAGAAAGTACCTGTAAACAGTAGCTACTGTATAAGTTGCCGAAATTACTTGCTTTATGGTGACATATGCATAGAGTATGAACAACAAAGCAAACCAACCAAAATCGAGTTTTTCGACGTTTTAGGGAGTTTGGCGTTAAATCGAGTGACGTTACATGGAGTTTACACTGTATATGCAAATGTATTTTGAAAAATTGGGTATGTTCACTACGGGCCACTGCACACATGCACTTTTCTATTGAAAACGCGCGGCTAGCGACTGCATTGTAGGACGACGATTACTCAGTTGCTCGAAATTTCTTGTTCGATCGCGCGATTCGGTAACAGCATGGAGACATCGCAGTTTTACTCGATCTAGCGATGAGTGTGTTTGTTTCGCGTTCACGCGACTGTGAAAAGTGTAATCTCATTGGTTGCTGTGACATGGAGTAGCGCGCGCATATTTTATATATATTGCGCCTTCATGACTGCATCTGACGATCTCTAAGCGATTTAATCGCAAAATCGTGCTACTAAAAGTAGCACGTGCGCGGTGGTCCTAAGTAGCAGTTGGAAAGACTAAGTTTCAATGGTCAATTGTTTGTCTACATGGAACTTGGTACATTTTAGAAGTAAAACGTCCTTTGGCAACGTTGGAGTAAATACCATGTTAGTTAGTGTGTCGAACTTTCAGTTTGTAAGTGCCTCAAAGAAAAGAAAATCCGCCTCATATAATGCAATGAATAAGAACTGTACCAAGAAAAGTGACAAAGAGTTAAATTTAGTACCTCATACTATGACATAAATAGGTATTTGGTTATATAAAGCAGTTGTTGCAGGGATTTGTAACATTGTTGATTATATTTTTGACACTATAAAATTCGAAAATTTGTAAGTATAGAATTAAAAAGAATCAAAATATTTAGATTTACAGCAATCTGGCAAGACAGCATCTCTGTTTTTGTTTTGTAAACAATAAAACAAACTGATGTCTTGTATGGTTTTGAGTTTGGCAAAAAAAAAAAAAAAAACGGCCAAGTGGGAGTCAAACACGCGAGAAGAGGGTTCCGTTTTCCGTGTGTACTTTAAGACTTAAGATTTTTGTATAGGTTTTCCTGTTAACTATGGATGAGACCTGACATTCCCTATTTTTTTTTCAAAATTTTAGGCTCAGTAGTTTTGGAGATCTTTTTTTTAATTTCGTAATTTGCCCCCCAGAAATGACCCCCATGTTCAAAACTCATATATTTACGTTACACGTCCGTCTTTGGGTCACCGACTTAATATGTGTACCAAACTCAATCGACCCAGTAGTTTCGAAGCAAATTGACTGTGACAGACGGACGGACAGACACGCGAGTGATTCTATAAGGGTTCTGTTTTTTCCTTTTGAGGTGCGGAACCCTAAAAAGGCAACCCGTCACAGGATCCTGATGCAATGTTAAATTTTTGTCAAATTTTAAAGAATTCCATGTATATTTTCTTTAAATGAAATTGGAAAAAATCCAAACCGTAATACATGTTTGAAGAGCTTTTTTTAGACGTTGCGCGCTCGCTTGCATGGGAGTAAAATGAGAAAATAACGTCATGCGTCATTGTTAACTCCGCGCGCGCGCGTTCTTCTTAAATACATAGACATTTTGCGTAGCTGTCAGGTGTCCTCCGACGCCACGCATTTTTTATAATAGAGCGAGAATTGGGTTACATTTTTTACTAAAAATAAGTGTTGCCGGTTTGCCAGTTTGATTTAAATCAAATTACTACAAGAGATTACCAGACAGTTAAAGAAAAAATGAGTTCGATAGTTTTTAGTTTGATATAAAATAATTCATTGCGAAGTTTTAGGTAAGTAAACCAATGCTTAATAGTATCAAAATTCTTTTGATAGTTTTCGTATTTCGAAATGAAATCAAACTAAATATTTTTTTGTAATCTATATCAATGGCAGTGTATTAAAAAAAAATTAATATCGTACAATTGAATATTCTAATTACAATCTTGTTACAATAAAAAGAGTTATTTTTTGAAAGTGTCAAATAATGAATCAAGTTTAAGCTGTTAATTACATTTAATTAAAAAAAAAAAATGATAACCTAGCATTTTTATAAGGTACAACTTAAAAAACTAAGTAAATATCAGTTTTGTGAATGAAATTTTGTAGATTCCTCAATATTGAATTAACTGTTTCTTTTTCTTAAATTTAATATATAATTAATTGAAATAACACTGGAATTGTCAAAAAAATGCACCTTGAATTAAATTTTGTAAAAAGGTTGCGTTTATTGATAAGTTGTGAACTGGTTTTGAGCGCCCAAAACGCCTGTCAACAATTCAAAACTTTCAGAATACAGTGGCATATTTGTCGGTCAAATTCTCAGAATCTTCGAACTATTAAAACCAAGTTCGAACAGTCTAAATTTTTGACCAATCAACACGCAGTTGACTCCAGTAAGCAATAGCAACTATAATAATATGAAAAGTATTTTTCTATAACACACCGAGGATTTTATTTGTAATTCTTGTAATACACCAGAAAAGGCTGATTTTCTTTATGGAAATTCTTGTTATATTGTCGTAGCACAGACTGGGTTTTGTGCTAATCGCAATCAAAACTGGTCTCGTATTTTTTTTTTTGAGCTGCATAAACTTTAACCATTTGTGCAACATAATATAGTATTGCTATAAAATGCACCAAAATAGAAATGTTTTGGAGATTATTATAATTTTTTACGATTTTTCTATTTATTTTATGTAAAAATTCAAATAATATTTATTTTTGCACAAATTTTCATCAGCGATAATTTTTTTTTATTACAGTTGAGAGATGCATTTATCAATATTTATCATTTATCGATGGTCACCCAAATGTGACCACTAATGGTGCATTAAGTTACGTTATAAGTATAAAATGTGTAAATTATTCAGTTTTAGTAAGACTGTACTAGAGCTGACATTATCAATAATATTGAATAACTATTCCTTTTTTATTGATTATATAAATATAAATTTGATGTCAATAATGATACTTCATTTTCAAAATAACCCAGCCCTACTACTCCGCACTTTTATTTGGTTTCATATATGAAAATTACAATTGAAATGGACCTAACAAAAAACCAATTTATAAAAAAGTCAACATTTAAATCGACTCTCGTTAATTTGAATCTTGATAATTTGAAATTTTTTCCTGGTTCCTTAAAAAATACCGGATAAATTGAATAAAATCAATTTTAATTGTTCCCCTTGGTAATTTGAAGTTGAAGGAATAGCATCTTGCCCGCCAACATGCAATAATTTGAGGTCTAGGCGTTCCTACTCTTTATAATTTGAAGCGTTTATCATGCACAGACCTGTCGTTTGTTTACATGAGATATGAGTCTTCCACTATCGAAAATTCATTGAACAATGATAGACTGAAGTCGCTCACTCGACAGAAAATAACGACTTCTTTTCAAAATGAGTAAGTAATAAATTGGACAAATGTTTAAAATAATAAATCACGAATTTTGATCAAACTCTTATTTACTTGATTTTTTTCCTCCCTCCCTCTCGGTTATTTAAATTTAAAAACTCTTGGTAATTTGAAATTTTTCTCTGGTCCCTTGAGTGTCAAATTATCGAGAGTTGACTGGTCCAAGTGCATTGATTCATTGGGAATAACAGTTTCATCGAAAGTTAATTGGTTTCAGCGTGCATTTCCTAACTTTTCGTGACAAATAAATTGTTTTAACGGTTTAAAGACGTACTTGAAAAAAATAGTTAAAAAACACATTTGAACTTACACGGTTTTAGTGTACTAACACGTAGAAAATAATTCTGGATCACCAATCTGGGGCTTTGATCAGACTAAAATATAATCGCGGGGCGCATTTGGTAATACCAAGGTCAAAGAAGACAGTAGGAAACCAGATGTGAATTCCAATTTTATACTAAATTTGCCCCATGATTTTATTTTAGTTCAATCAGAGCCGCAGATTGGTGATCCATAATTATTTTTTGGCTTTCAGTACAACAAAACCGCTCAACTTAAAAAGTTTTTTAACCTAGTTTATTTCTAAGTTTTTAGTGTATTTTATTAAACTACTTATAATAATATATTGTCATCGGAACCTACAAATGCGTCCAAAATTTTAACTTAACTAGATAATGGGAAATGAGTGAAAAATTGGTTGCAAGACTTTAAACAAATAAATAAATATACGGAACGGGAAGTTAAAGAAAATTTAAAAAACATTTTTGCAGCGCTTTACCATTTTGAACTTAATCTTTTTAAGCTGTAAAAAATATTCCCGTAATTTACTGCATATTTCTTTAATAATCGTGAGTCGTGACATTGTAATATAGATAACGATTGTACCTGAGAACAAGACGCCGATGCAGTCATACTTATAGGCCTCATACACTTGCGAACATTACACAAATAAAACATTAATCACCCACACTATACACAATTTTATGCAAACTTCAGTTAGATTTGAACATATGCTGTCTGATGCTTAAAAATTCTTCATTATTTATAAAATTTAACATTTTTAAAAACACTAACTTGCTAGTTACACCTAAACTGAAGTTATTGCACAACATATCACGCGTAACCCATAAACGATGAAATTAGTTGCGCAATTCCACTTGTGACGCAATAAATTTCAAACGAGTTTGAATTTCTGCAACCAATTGTACAAATGTTTGCCCAACAGCTTCTGTTGCGCAATTTATTCGCATGTATATGGGACTTCTTAAGTTAAAAATATTGTATGCTCGCAACATCTGCATTCCGTCATTTCAAGAAATGACGCTCTAGCCAAGAAGACTACAGATCAGGAGAAGAAGCCAGGTGGGACGAAATCATGGCGCATGTATTTGCTGTTTAGTTTTTTTTTTTAATGTTAGCGTCTATAACTTACAATCCTTCTTTCCAGTTTTTTTACTCGCTCCCAAATTACAGAACTAAATTAGAAAATAAAACCACACTGGTGATCTCCATTTTTGTTCACACGAAATATGGCGAAAACACCTCGACACGATGTCATCGACAAATGAAAGTGCTGACTGGCGTGCGAGGTATAATGGATAGCTCAAAGTAGCGAGTATCATATCCCGATTTCTAGTCTTGATATTTGAGAATTGTGATCCAAACAAATGGCATACCTCTTGATCTCCAAAATGTCACTAATACAAAACGATTGCACTGATAGGTACTAAATATTTGGATCAAATGAAACAAATCATGTTTATTCTTTTTCTGTTGAGTATAAAGTTATAACATATAGCTTATATCACATGTACTTTTATCACAAACATCCTCAAGAACCTACCGTATCTAGTTTTCAGCTCGATATTCAGTAGTAACTGGAACAGCTACTAACATTTGTGATTTGTATTTAATACAGCGCCGCCATATGACGCATATGTGAAAGATCCCGAAGAAGCATTTGGATCGTCTCACGAGTACATGGAGAACCATCTCCTCTTTCATTATAAACAGATCCTGATTCTTGTTCTAACCCTACAAAGAAAAACATTTTTAGCTGCCTTTTTTTTCTTTATTTTTAAGAACTCCTCCGGTGTCTATTAAAATTTTTCATAAAGGGGTCATCCCATCATATATCTATGCGAAAATAAAAATACTGATACAGTTGACTCTCAATAATTTGACACTCGTTAATTTGAATCTCTCGATAATATATTTTTTCCCGGTTCCTTAAAAAATACTCGCTAAATTGAATAAAATCAATATTAATTGATCCCTTTAGTAATTTGAAGTTGACGGAATAGTATCTTGCTCGCCAACATACAATAATTTGAAGTCTGGGGTTCCATACTCTATAATTTGAAGCCCTAACCGATACCAAACTGCTGAATTTGATTCTTCTGGATGAGAACGAGGAAGAAAACGAAGAAAAACAACCGCCAATTCCAGTCACATTGAGCGAGGCAAGATCTCTTATTTCTATGCCCTCAGAACCGACACAAGTGACGATTTCTTCACAGCTCTCACCACTATCGAAAATTCCTTGGACAATGATAGACTAAGTCACTCACTCAACAGGAAATTACAGACTTCTTTTCGAAATGAATAAGTGAATAATTGTACAAATGTTTAAAATAATAAATAAATTTTCATCAAACTCTTCTTTGCTTGATTTTTTTCCTCCCTTCCTCCCTCTTGAAACTTTTCTCTGGTCCCTTGAGTGCCAAATTATCAAGAGTCAGCTGTACTACTAAAATTAAAGTCTGTTCGTCTGTTTATTCAGACATCATGCCATCGATAATGAGACTGATTATGTAACTGGCATCTTAAAAACGGTTGATTCCAAGGTCACTACTTGTTATTTCGTTAATGAATGACGCAACATCAATTGACAGTTCACTGGATGACATCATCCCCCACCCCGCTATTCAATGCAACGAGGTCACCTCTGTATCTAATAACCTTGGATTAATTCGATTTAATAAGGCTTCATGTCATAATATTAAAACTAATTTGAAGAGAAAAATACTATGACAAATATCGGTAATTAATATTCATTACATTATATTCCAATAAACATATATATACCTGCTATTTCAGTTTCAATGGCGTCCATTCGTTCATCTAACGTTTTCAAATAGTAACTAATATTTTCAACCAAATTTCGTCGACAAGTGGCTGGTTCAATGGGTGCTTCTGGTTCTGGTACACAAACTTCAACAAGTCCACCAGAATCTAAAAAAATATATTGGTCAAGTACGAGCTGAACACATACGGCGAGGGTTCCGTACTATACTGTTTTCCGTGAGAACTTTGGGACAGGATTTTTGTTTAGGTTTTCCTATAGACTATAAGTTAAGTCCTATATTCCGTTTCTTTTAAAATTTTAGGCTCAGTAGTTTCAGAGATGGGGTGGGGAGTATTACTCAACGTTCGTATAAATTCTTTAATATCTTTTAAATTATGCATTTTGAAATTATAAAAAAAAATATTTGTACTAATCATTACGAACCCTTCCATTTACATGTCACATGATGCACTTGATTTTTGTTTCTAATTTGCCCCCAAAAAAAAATTCCCAAATTCAGAATTCATTTATTTACGCTATACAGGGTGTTTCATAAACATTGCGCCAAACTTATAGAGGTTTCAGAGGGCAGAAAAATAAGCAATTTTGGTCAATAAACCCCTGTCCGGAAATGTGCCGTTTTGGCGGTAGGTTAAATGATAAATTTAAGGTTCTATTAATTTATTAATGCAAACTACAACATCAACGGCTCAATATGGCGTCCATTTTGCTCCATGCACAGCTGGGCACGGTTGTTCATTGATGTCCGAACCCTGTGAAATATCCCAGGCATATCTTGAACATGTGCGCAAGCGGCCATCACCCTGCCCAGCAGTTCTTCAGCGTTGGGAATGGGTGTCTCATACACCAAACTTTTAACATGGCCCCAGAGGAAAAAGTCAAGTGCGGTGAGGTCCGGAGACCTTGCGGGCCAATGTACAGGGCCTCCGCGCCCAATCCAGCGGTTGCGAAAGACTTCGTTCAAATACTGCCTCACTTCCAGAGAAAAATGTGCCGGAGCCCCGTCGTGCTGAAACCACATACCTCTCCGAATGTTAAGTGGAACATCCTCCAAAAACTCGGGAAGAATTTGTTCTAAGAATTGAACATAAATGTGTCCATTCAAGCGTGGTGGAAGCAGGTACGGCCCAATAATGTTCTCTCCCACAATGCCGGCCCAAACATTTATAGAGAACTGGTGTTGATCTCGTCTGAGCGCGATTGCATGGGGATTTTCATCATCCCAAATGTGACTACTACGGCTATTGAAAAAACCATCCCGCGTAAAACAAGCCTCATCCGTAAATAACACGTATCGGCCGAAGTCAGGTTGCCTCAAATTCTGCTGCAACCACCAGCGGGAGAATCGTAGTCGATGAGGGTAATCTTCCGGGCCCATAGCTTGTACCTTCCGCAGGTGGTACGGGTAAAGTTGTTGGTCATGAAGAACACGCCAAACAGTGGGCGCTGCAGCCCCCATGGCGTAAGCAATAGCACGAACACTGGTATACGGGTTTTCCTCCACACGTTGCAGCACCTCTTCCTCAAACTCTACGCTGCGCACTGAAAATGGTTGACCAGAACCCCCTTGACGTTTTAAGCTGCCACTTTCGCAAAGACGAAGATGAATCCTGCTAAAGATGCCACGATCAGGATGGCGACGTGCTGGAAATCTCGCGGCATACAACCGTTCGGCTCGTCTTCCATTCCCCTCAGCTTTTCCGTAAATAAAATGCATGTCGGCGAGTTCGGCATAAGAAAATTGGGCCATGTCGATAACAAATTAATTCACTATACTTAATTGTTAATGCAACTGACATCTTGTCAATTGTTTCAAGGCGCTCTTGATTGAAATACGCTACTTAACAAAATACAAACTCCGTTGATGTGTAAAAGAAACCAAAAATCTTTGATTTCCTTTAGAGCCAAAATGGTACATTTTCGGACAGGGGTTTATTGACCAAAATTACTTATTTTGATGCCTTCTATAACCTCTATAAATTTGGCGCAATGTTTATGAAACACCCTGTATATGTACCAAATTTCAACTTTTTCATTCAGTAGATTCGAAGAAAATTAGCTGTGACAGACAGACATGGGAATGATTCAATAAAGGTTCGTTTTTTGTAAAAAACACATTGAGCCTCACCCTCGTAAGCTCACATAAGAAGTCTAACTTCTTTTGTTTTTATGTACGTCAAATTACAGAAATTATTTTGCACTTCAATTGTTCGTATTTTTAAAAGTCAGATTCCCAAGCACTGACTTTATATGCTCATCCTTGTCTTACTATTTTGCGAATCAAAATGCAACACACTATAAACTTCAGTCCTTCAGTTTCATGTAGTTTAGGGGACAAACTAACTTCCCCTTAATTTGTTTCATTCTACTTCCCCTCGATTTCTTACTTTTTTCAAACAGATACGTCGCTAAAGAAGTTAAACTTCAAAAATTACAAAAAACTTAAGATCCGTTCGAATATAACAAAACATTCAGAATACTTACTATCGATAGAGTTTTGAATCTTTTCCAGATCACTTTGAGTAAGTGCTAAACTCAAAGCAGCAGTCGGAGAGCTAAGAAGCGCTCCAGCCAAAGCTTGACTCATCAATTCCCCTTCAGAAACTTCCGTGCCACTGTCAACACCTGACATCTGAATCTTATCAACACTTTTGTTTGAAAAATTATTTTCAGATTTAGCGAATTCGACATTTTCAGTTTCAATAACAGTTTGTTCATTTGAAACAATCATGTCAGCATTCGTTGCGTCCATATTCGTTCCTACAATTGAAATTGAAGTAGATGGTTCACATAAGCTGTGTTCCTTTCCACTATTTATATTAGGGCTTAGTAATGAATTTAAGTCGAATTTTGGATATTCAGTATTATTTTTAAGAGCATGGAAGTTGTCTTTATTTTTGATATCGTTACCTTCCAATATATTTAAAAGTCCTTGATCAGTCAGCTCTGGTTTTATTATTTTGTTAGCGACCAAGCTCTCTTCAACATCGATTTCATTTCGCTTTGTATCGCCAGACCCGTCCAGATGATTCTTCATTAAAAATTCTATATTATCTGAAGTATTTTCGTTTTCTTGTTCTTTCTTTATACTGTCATTGCATTTTATATTCGGCGGCTGATAATCCAGAATTTGTTTGATATTATGGTCAATCGGTTCTCTTTTCCACGGTTTTGCCCAAAGATAAAGTTTCGGATGATCCTTGCTCCTAAAATATACAAAATAGTCTGTCCGTATACTGTATATTTTTTATCAGAACAGATAAAAAAATACAGTAGAATCCGTTTATTATGACTCCGCCTATATTGACCAACCGCCTATTATGACGTAATTACACAACGAGGTTTGGTTTTCATATAGAATTCTTTGTAACAAAGTCGGATATAATGACTTCGCTTACAGTGACATGTCGCTTATTATGACCCATTTTTAATAAATTTTGTCATGACATGATTCTTTACACCTTCGGCAATGTTCATTGATTCCCGACGACGTTCGGCACGTGGCTTGTTTTTGTTTTGAATCTCAGTGAGTAATTGATAGTTGAACGTCACGCATTGTTTTTAGTGATATCCTATGTAAAAAATGTCATCTCAACGTCGTAAAGCATTTACGATTGAGGAGAAAGGTGAATAATATGCAGATTAGAAAATGGAGAATCAAGCTCATCTCTCGCAGAGGAATTGGGCGTGGGTCATTCGACAATCTCAATGATTTTCAAAAACAAGAACCGGATTAAGCGATCGTTCAATTCAAATGTTTTGAAACCGAAGAGGCTTCGAAAATCGCGCAAGAAAATGTTGATCAAGCGTTAATTCAGTAGTTTAAAATCACGCGAAACAAAGGAATACCCGTCAGCGGCCCTATGCTACCTAAAAAAAAGAAAGGTTTTTTTTTTCACAAAAATGCTTTGTATGACGTCCGCTTAGTATGACGTGTTTGTCAATTCCCTTCGATGTCATTATAAACGGATTCCACTGTACTACATAAGTATCAAAGAGTGAGTTAGCTCTATATGAGACAGTGGCGTAGCTATTGGAGGGCTACGCAATGCAGTGCACCGGGACCCTCAAGCTCGGGGGGCCGCTCGGGCTCCTGAGCGACGTTTGAAAACGTTATTTAAATATCTCAATCGAATAAAGAATTTTCTGACTTTTGACTCTTTGGCCTCTGTAGTCTGGTTCACAAATTGAAAAACGTGTTAATTTTTGCTACTGCGAAAATATGTGTTGTTCATTGGATTCGTAATCACCCAGGGGCGTAGCTACCGCCGTATCAATTATACGAGGCCCCCGGACCATGGGAGTCCCCCAACGTGCGTAAGCAAAAATTAATAAAAACTTCCCAATTTTTTTTTATTTCAGAAATGACAAAAGTCAAAAAAAAGCAATTTCTTTTTTTCTCGCGTAAAGCGTGCGTTCAAAAGTTGGCAACACCCTACATCAGTTATCGCGGGCTGCGGGATTTCCCCGTTTAAGTCATTTACTTCAACAGGGGAAGGGCCCCCAAACAAATTTTTATACGGGGCCCCGCCAAGGTACGCTACGCTTTTGTAATCATCTCTAGAAACTGTGCAAAAGTTTGAAATCCGCACATAGACAATTGCAAAAGTTATTAACAATTAAAGAATTCCACAAAAGAGGGTCTAATTTTTTGAAAATAACTCGAAAACTATTAATGCTAATGAAATTTAAAAAAAGATTCCTAGAAAGTCGGAAATTTCCGAAAAAATGTAAACTCTCAGAACTTCATCACTAATTAATACTTTTCATTTAATATTGACAATAAGGCTCCGTGCGTTCGGTGCTGTGCCGATAAAACTTAACCAATTTAGATAGGGCTCTAATTTCATTTTTGCACCGGGGTTCTTAGTTACGTAGCTACGCCATTGATATGAGACAATGTTTCGAGTGGTCCCTTTGAAATTTGAAACGGTAGAATATAATGAATGCTAAGATCAAATGTTGCAACATAATGTTAACGTATAATTTATATTTTAGACGATTCATTTTTCCATTTGCTATATGTTGTTAAATAACAGATTCTAAATTAAATATAAAATATTAGCTGTGACTATCCTACAATGACGGAGCCAAGTCGATAGATGAACTCGACATTAAAAAATGAGAAAACAAAGTGGAGTTGAAAATTACGCTCCAGAGTTACAAGAATATTTAAAAAGAGCGTTCAAGTAGAAGTCGCTGAAATTGCTTTAACTACAAAACTTACTCAGCTATTTTTATCTGCACTTTCACGCTATGGATAACTTGTTTCAGCTCTTTTAAATTTCCAGACAATTCATGAGACCTCCTCAGCCGTTCAAACCTACTGTTGGTATTTTCTTCATCCTTAGAATGATAGTTAGCGGTAGCCAGCGTGCCCAACTTCAACCAATCTTGATCGTGAACGTACTTCTGAGAAGCTCGCATGCGCAGTGGGTTTTGACATATATAACAAACATACTTTTCAGGAACTTGATCCTCTCTTTCTATATTATTGCAATATGCATGTTGCCAACACAAACATAATTCGCATTGAATCATCAACCCATCCTCTTCCATAAAACCGCAAGTACAATTTATTATCTCTTCCTGTCGCATTCGTTCGATCTTTATGACTTCACCCGTTTCGGTAATTAACTGTTGGGGGGGCTGTTGTGGCTGGACTACAGGTTCCTGCGATGTTTCGACTACATCGATATGTCTTTTATACTTGGATCTAGGTTGATAAGGCACAAAGTCCGGCGACCTGCTGTCCGTGTCGCGAAAATCTGAGACAAAATCGTAATCGTGCCTCACGTATTTACGCTTTTTAATTATCGGCGTTCCGCTGTCACTCACGCGTTTTTTGTTTGTTTTAATATGTTTCTCAGACGATTTCGAAGGAATGTGTATTTTCAACTGTGAATCAAATGGCGACGACATGATTTTTTCTTCAGGTGTCTGTTTTTTATCCATTTCTGTCAAACGAACAACGGGCAATAATGTCTTAATACCACCGGTAGGCTTTGATTCATCTTTTCTTTTCAAAGGATCATTCTTCAGATGCACGTCTTTTATTTTGAGTTCAAGAGCAGATTTACCGGCGGCATGATCATATGGCTGTCTTTCGGACGAAGGAGTTACAGGCAGATGCACTTTTAAACCAGAAGTTTCGTTAACATCTGCTTTTATGGTTCGCGATGTCGACGCCTCGTCGGTTTTAATTAATTTCGAATCGAATTTAAACGGCTCTTGCATTTTTATTTTCGGTTCGCTATTTAATAATCTAACAATTTCTGATTCGTGTTTTTGTACTTTTGGTGTTTCGGGTGCAGGTTCAATTTTAGCATCTTTAGTTTTTTCTGTTGTATCGGGCTGTTCTGAACTTTTTACTTTTTCGCTAACCACAGGAGAGGAAAGTGTACTTAATTTAACGGTTAGAGTTTTCGGTGTTAACTTTGTAGTTTTCATTGGCGTCTCCTTCTTTTCAGGAACAGATTGATTGTATCTGACTTTTGGCATAAAATCTTCAATCGGCTCACCCACCGTTCTAGCATATGCTAAGTCAGCCACGTTTGGAGTTGACCCAATAAATTTTGAGTATTCCGGGTGATAATGTTTTATGTGCATTTGTGCCAAATTTTCCTTTCGAAAATTTTTACCACAACCTTCTATAGGACATTTAAAGCCTCCATTTTCAAAAACAATTTTGAGTTGTATTTTTTCACCTAAAAATATAACAGTTTTTTTCACTTCAAAATGAACCTTTTCTTAAATAAAACAGAAAAAAGTAATAGCCACGTCCATGAAGGATAGAAAGAAAGGACTGATCTCAGCAGGCCGCAATGCTAAGCACGTGTCCTGAAAATCAATGACGCTAAGAGTTAGTAAAAGCTTTACAAGCGGCGCTATAGTTATAATGTTCTGAATTTCGTGCGTGGTTGAACCCTTCTGCATGGAACTGGGTCTCTACAATTCTATGAACAAATCCACAACAACATAGTTTTAGTTTTGTTCGCATAACAATCCGAATCCGTCAGCAAACTGACGATGCACGCTCAGTTGCCGAAGGCTTTTAAGCAAATGCGCATGCGTTGTCAGTTTGCTGACTGTTTCGGACTATTGTGTGAACAAAGCTGTTGTTTACTGTCAATTGCCATGACCGATCGTTTTTAATTCAGTATAATCTTGCGATTACCGGCGGAATAGGAAGCTCAATCTTGAGACAACCGCGAGCGCACGGAGGTTAGTTCCTTTCTTTCTATTCTTCATACTCACGTCACTAAATTTTTCATGTGAATAAACAGGATCTAGCTTACTTTCAGGTTTTGATTTTTTGTCATGTTTTGAAGACCCCTTCATCACTGGTGTTTTTGATGAAGATGAGCTTGATTGTAATTTCGACGGATCTGTAACTTCATAGATGCCGAGCGAGCGAGCACGTTTCAAGTGCAAACCAAAATCGAATTGTTCAACATTATATGGTAAATGTTCTTGTTCAATATATGTCTTGATTTCGTTGCGTGAACGAAACTTTCGTCCCTCTGGGCTACATGTCAAAATTATATTATTTATTTATTATATAGAACAGAAATAATTTGTACTAAGCTCAGGCGTTTACCAATGACCTTTTGTTACTGTCACTTGGGTCAATAACTTCAAAAACTGCGTCATGTAATACTTGAACGACTCCTAAAGGTGATATCAGACGGTTCATTTCTGTCTTTCATTCAGCATCTTTCATTTGAAGTGAAACGTCTGAACACAAAATGAAACAATAATGAAAAATGAATTCAACAATGCTAGATATCGGCATTCGGCATGATTCATTCGCACTCTGAATGAGCGAAAAATTAAACGTCTGAACACAAGAAAGAACAGTAAAGGAAGATTTGGTTGAGGATCAATAAATAAAAAAACCCGGGTCGCAGTGCCAAAACCCTGCCGACAATATAGTGTATTTGCTAATACAGGCTGTGTGTCTGTATTATATGAACTTAAGTTGGTTTTTGGGCAAAGTAAAAAATTTAATCCCTTAATACACCTCTTAAAATATTTTTTTTTCTTAATTTATTGCAATATTATTAACAATCTAACGTGTGTACCGAATTAAATACACCGTTCAGTAAATAGGTCATTATCTACAAATTAGTGTTTTCATAAAATTTGTAAATCCGGTCCTGTTCGGCCGATTTTATTAAAATTTTAGGGACACTTGTTAATTACTACCAAAGGGTTAAATTTCCATTTTGAAACGATTCTGAGATTTTTTTCGGTGTTTTGGGGCCCAAAAACATTTTTCAACCCCTAAAATGGACGATTGGGTTCATTTTAAATTGGCTTCTTGCGGTGATGGATTTCAATACGTGGGCCAAATTTAGTTGAAATCAATTAGCTCTTTCAAAAGTTATTGCCCGCACGTATAAGGTCTTTTCAGTGGCGTAGGTTTAAGTTTTTTATTTCCACTACATAATGAGATATTGACATGAACTTTGTTTTTTTTTATGGACGGCATTTTTGATTTTCAGATATTCGAATTCTGATTATTTTTCTGAATAATTTGACATAGCATATCCTATATCTAAACCAATCAGAAGCTACAAAACATCAAAATAGCTTTTTGACGTTGTCCATACCGATCAGTGTGCCGTGTAAAACAAAATTTGTTGAAACAAATACATATCGACAGATTAACAATCTGTCGAGCGATCGCTACAGTTTTGCTAATTCATTTTGTTTGATTTACTTTCTAAGATGGCTCAAGCATTCTCAAATTTGGAGAAACAGGCTTTTTTTGCGCATACATTCAGCGTAACAAAAATACTACGTGGGCTCAAGCAGAATACTTGAACCTTTATCCAGAAAGGCCTTATTCAATAACTTTTAGGAACTTAAATAGAAATTTAAAGGTATACGGTTCATTTTCAAAGAAAAAAGGCAACATTCAACACTGTGAAGAATTAGTTTTAGCAAACTTTAAAATTAATGGAGAAAAGCCGTATGGCAAATACACTAATAAGCTTTACCAAAGTTTTGTTGATAGCCAACGTTTCGAAAACGTTGGCCATCAGCAAAACTTTGGTAATGCTTATTTATTTATCAATCCTCAACCAAATCTTCCTTTACTGTGACATTCTACTGGATCAACACCACCATATACGAAGACAAGAAAGAACATTCATTCCTTGCAGCAGACTGACTCGGGACTACGACATTGCATAGTGAACATATTTTGTCTGTGTATGAGACAAAATGGTGTTCAAGTGCAACGACCAAAACACGTTGTTGTTTTTGGATAATTTCAAAAAGTATCAATGTCTTTGGAACCACAAACTCGACGAATACAAAAACCGAACAATAGAAACAAATTCTAAAAAATCGCTAATTAATGATTTAAACGTAGACTTTGGTTCTTTTTTGTCAATTCTTCGATTAAATGATCACAAATCAAACTATTCTAAGGCACACAACTTCATTCGACGACATCTTCTAGGAAAAGACTGGATGAACGTTTATTTCTAGGTCATTCTGTCTGTGCCGTGTGAACGCGGAATGAAACAAAAATGAACATAAAGTCAAATGAACATTCATTCGGAATGAACTGTCTGATATCACCTTAAACGGATAAATGGCGTGACTTAGTGTAGATTTAGAAAGAAAAAATTCCTATAAAACACTGTAATTAACAGCTAAGCAAACAAATTAGCTGATAACTAAATATAGCAGTCAAGATCAAGAATCCATTTCAATTTGCATTATAAATCATAACTAGATTAGTAATTTATTCTTACTTTACAAACACTGCGTCCCATTTTCCAGCCGAGCTGCCTTCTTGTCGGCAAGCGAAATGTTTCTGCCAATTCGGAGGTAGGCGATGATCGGTAACAATAACTGAACGACGTGTATCGATCACTGCTGGAGTGCCGACTGGCTCACCATCAATCCATTTACAACTCCATTCATTCGATTTACCTTCCCGGTTCGATGTATTACTTGAACTTTTGACTGTCGGTGATAGAACGTCCGTTTGATTTGCATCTTAAATATCATAAAATACAATTATTAGATCATTGTTTCAAACTTTTCATTTTTATCAAATTCGAAAAATTGTCACTTATCTCGTAGCTATGAAACAAAATACAGTACACATTCACTAATTCGACAACAGAATTTTTCGCATATGTCGGATTAGCGGAAATGTCGGATAAAGTCAATAACAACTTTATATAAAATACATATGCATTATAGAAGATTTTAACAATAAAACAATTTTTACTACAAAAACTTGTTCTAACTTGTTCAAACTTTTATAACACAAACAACGTGACGTCTTCTCCTTCCAATGTCTATTGTCGGACTACGGAACGAACGACTCCATGAAACGTCGGAGTATAGAGACATATTTGTCAAGTAAACGCGTGTGTCGGATTACAAAACGCAATATCGTAAAAATATCGGATTACAGAGCGATTTTTCTAAACCTCTACATACTTTAGAAACATCGGATTACTGGACGTGTCGGATTAACGAACAGCGGATAATCGATCATGTACTGTATTATGGAAAAATTACATGAATTTATGTCGTCAATTCATGTTTTCTACCATTCAAAGATTTTGTCGAATTTTTAAATAATTTTCTAATGTTATAAAATGATAGGATAACGAATAATAGGGTTCTTGTTCAAAACAAAATGTAAAAAAAAGTATGATTAAGTGAAACCATATTATAAGATACGATATTATTATTCTAAATAAGTAAAATAATAAATAAAATAAATTTATTTGGTGAACATCTTCAAATAGTTTTTTTTTACCCAATGATAAGAAATAAACAAGAAATATACCTAATATACATAATACGATGTGAGCAGAATGGAAAGAAATATGAAATATCGAAAAAAATTATGAAAACTTTGCAAGATTTTCAGAGATTCACTGCACAGTGCACACTAAACTTGTACAAAATCACTTCAGTTTAAATTTTGGGGGTTATGACAATAATTTAACAAATTGTATTTTTTTTAAATATTATGCACGACCCATACTTGTCATTACGCGAACTTTGTTCCATTCACTCTTTCCATGAGATATTTTCAACTTAGAAATTCTCATTCCAAGAAAATATCATTACTCTAATGAAAAATGACATTAAATAATTTGGTTATGTGGCAGTACTTAATAAGCGGCTTGCAAGCAGATTTTTGTCAAAGTTGATTGTTGTGAAAAATAAAGCAATTTTTTCGTGAATTTTGAATTTTTAAGCGATGAAATATAACAAATAACTATATTTACAAAACATTCATGAAGTTTCAATACTACATAAAATATTGAGAGTCCCTGATCACTACAAGTGTAAAATATATAACAGAAAAAATTAGAAAAAAAATACAAACAGGCGTAGAGCTGAGCAATGCTGAGAACTTAATGTTTGTAATAATGCTTTAAGAACTTAAAGCATTTTGTAAAATAGATGCTCAATGCTAAGAGCAGTTAAATAAAAACTTCGTTCTAATTAAGCACGTAAAAGCTATATAAATTGCTTAATAAGTATTCAACAAGCTTATTAAACGTTTGTAAGGATATGTATTTTGAATGTTTAGTAAGCACTTTCAATGCTTAATAAGTACTTTCAAAGTTTAATACAACATATTTCGTCCATCTTTTGTAATTCTTATTAGTGTATTTGCCATATGGCAACATACACTATTGGCGTCGGTCGGATGGCGGGACCTAGGGGTCGGACCAAAATTTCTCGACGTTTCATAACCTCCTAAACACTTTGGCACCATTTTTAAAAATGTTTATATATATATGTATATATATATATATATATATATATATATATTTATATACGTATATATATATATATATATATATATATGTGTACGCGCGATAACTTTCGAAAGAGTTAATTGATTTCAACGAAATTCGGGCCACATGTTGAAATCCATCACCGCAAGAAGCCTATTTAAAATGGGCCTAATCGGGCTATTTTAAGGGTAGTTTTTAGGGGTTGAAAAATGTTTTTGGGCCCCAAAATACCGAAAAAATTCTCCGAATCGTTTCAAAATTGAAATTTAACCCTTTGGTAGTGATTAAAAAGTTTCCCCACAATTTTAATAAAATCGGCCCGACAGGACCGGATTTACAAATTTTATGAAAACACTAGTTTGCAGATAGTGACTTATTTATTGAAGGGTGTATTTAATTTGGTGTAGACGTTAGATTGATAATAATATTACAATTAAGAAAAAAATGTTATTTTAAGGGGTGTATTAAGGGGTTAAATTTTTTATTTTGCCCAAAAACAAACTTAATTTCACATAATAAAAGTATAAAACCACACGGCCCTATACAAGCAAATACACTATATTGTCGGCAGGGTTTTGGCACTGCGACCCGGGTTTTTTTCGTTTGATGTTAGAGATTAATTTCTTGTTTAAGTCCAAATTTCCCCATCAATTAGAAATATTGTTCATGTCTAAAATTTTTATCATAACTTAATGTTGAAAGTTAAAACTCTCGATAATTTGACACTCATTAATTTGAATCTCTCGATGATTTGAAATTTTTTCCCGGTACCTTGAAAAATACTCGAAAAATTAGAAGTTATTTTAATTGCGTGCACAGTTGCATTTAAAAATATTCTTTTTTTAAATCTCAATAAAAAATGCAACAATACCTCTCAAACATTAAATAATTAAAGACTGAAATTCTGCGTCGACACAGTGATAAACAAGAAATGAATGCTGCAACGTACAATTAATAGAAATTGCTTTCAAACCATAATGAATATTCATGGAAATGCACAACAATTACAGATCAATGTTTACAAAAAGAAAAGCGCCATTTTTTTAAGTGCATTAAATCACATTTAATTTATTTAGAATAAATTATAAGCAAACAAATTTTACATACATAACACTACAAATTAATTTTCATATACACTCATTTCAAAGACCTATATTTATGTAAAATAAAGAGAAAAAACCGGTCAAGTACGAGTCAAACTCGCGTACTATTCCGTTTTCCATGAGTACCTACTTTAAGACTTTCGTTTAGGTTTTCCTGTAAACTATGGGTGAGACCCGACATTCTCTATTTTTTTTCAAAATTTTAGGTTCAGTAGTTTTGGAGATAGGAGGAGGGGAGTCAATTTTCATCTATTTTCTTGAATAACTTTAAAACTATTTATTTTAAAATTATAAAAAAAAATATTGAGACCCTACTACAAGCCCGTTCATTTGATATATCACACAATATAGTTTGTGACACTTTTTCTTAAATTTTCTGATTTACCCCCCATGTTTAAAATTCATTTGTTTACGTTACACGTCCGTCTTTGGCTCACCGACTTACATACGTGTACCAAATTTCAACTCAATCGATCCAGTAGTTTCCGAGCAAATTGGCTCTGACAGTAGGACGGACAGACACACGAGTGATCCTATAAGGGTTTCGTTTTTTCCTTTTGAGGTATAGAACTCTAAAAAGCCTAATCGCTTTTTTTTTCACATATTCAAACTCAAGGTTATTAGATAAAGTGGGACCTCGTTCTATTGGATAGTAGTGGGGGTATGACGTCATCCAGTGAACAACTGTCACTTGATATTGCGTGGTTGATAAAACTACAGAACGGTTTTCCAACTGACGTTATTCATTAACGAGATAACCTGTGTATGTAATGACCTTAATTCAAACTCATATTTTTACAGCTCAATTTTAATTAATCACTTACTGGAAAAATTTAAAACTCGCAGTCGATGATTTTAAAAATAGTCCATGTAAATTTAGAGTTTTACCGCGAAAAATCTCCCTACGCCCTGAACCCCAATGATCCCGCCGTATTCGAGGTCGGAAAAACCGAATTTGTTGGTCTCTACTTCACGTGACCCCCGCAAATGGTCAATAACTACCCCTTTTTAAACCCGTTTTAATATACAGACCAGACAGAATGTAGCGATCGAATTTTCTGAAGCTGCGAGTGACATGCGCTCTATCCAGGTTTATACCAAGCCTACCCAGCCTCTCTTTCACCCTCATTACCCGCCAACCCCCGTATTTTACGTGTGTGGACTGATTCTCCGAGGGTTTGTTAGAGTTTTTCGAAGCTATAATAATTTCACACCCTCTGGCTCGTGCGTCTCTGAAACCCTCCCTGGCTCATTAACATAATTCTACATAAAATTCTACAGACAAAAAAACAAAGACGGAATATAAAATTTGAAATCATGTATAGTAAGTGCCATGGATCTAAAAGGCTCGGAAGTTAGATGCAAATGGAGGCTTGCGCAGGTACAGTCGGTTGAAAAACTACAAACTTGCCCTATATTATTTTTAATTTTTCTTTAATCTTAAGGTCTAATTCCTTGCATAAAGTCATCCAAAAAATTATTTTCGTGCTTGTCTATCCAAACTGTATTAGGCATCTTGATCAATTAACAATCAAAGAAACAACTTAACAATAGCGTACTGGACTGTACTTTGTAGCAGGAAAGCGACAATTGACAAGACAACCAGCAATAACCAATCACCAATGAGTGCACGTTCTGTGCCGGTAACTGGGAGGTGGTGGGAGTCTTCTTTACCCACAAAACAACCAGAACGGCTCTAAAATATGCATTTGTGACGCTGTTTGTGACTAACTTTAGAACCTTTTAGAACCGTAGTGCGTATTATAACATCAGTTTACCGGCACAAAAGAAATATAAAACTTCCACTTACCGATAGTACTGCTACTCTTTATATCCGAAGCGACTTTCACCTTTTCTGTATTCTCATTTCCTGTCGATTTTACGTGCGTTTGATGCACAACGGATATTTCTGGTTTGGCAATCAAAGCTGAATCAGAACGAGGGCGTTTTTTGTTAAACAATTCGGCGACATTTATCTTTCTCTTTCGGTCGCGTCTGTCTTGTTTAGTTCCAATAACCGGGGCAAACAAGGGCGCAGGATGCAATCTGGGCGACATTAGTTGAGAGTCCAATATACCTGACTGAAGACTATCGTACAGTTTAGAGATTTGCTGAGACTTTAGAACACTTTTCACACCGTCATCAAACAGTACCTCGTATTTATCTAAAAAATATTTTTTTAATCCGTAAGTTTCTATTTTGTAATAAGATCAAGAAAATTTGCCTATAGTGACTAGAATTCCTTTGTGATTCTGGCTGTGATATTTACCCAATTTTATTTATGCACTATGACTAATTCTTTGCTTAAGGGGTTATTCTGGTCTAGAAATTCGAAAAAATTGATTTAATTTTTTTTTTCATATTTTTAAAGTGACTAAAAAATATGAGCTTAATGGGTTTTTTTGAAATTCGGATTATTTTCAGAGTTACAGCTATTTTTCTTACGCGCCGACTAAGCCGGTCCGGCAGGAACGAATGAACAATAGACGCTAGGCAAACTTTAAACGTGATTTTCTCGAAACTACTTTTTTCGACCTGGTTGACATGATATCTCAAGTTCTAATTTACCGATTTACCAAAGATTTTGGGAAAATGTTCTTTGTATGTCCTATATCTTGGATTGTAAAAAAGAATATTTTTACTATTTTTAAAAAAATCGTGATGGTCAAAAAAAAGAGGCCGAAATGTTTTTAGTGTATTTGCCATAAGGCAACATACACTATTGGCGTCGGTCGGATGGCGGGACCTAGGGGTCGGACCAAAATTTCTCGACGTTTCATAACCTCCTAAACACTTTGGCACCATTTTTAAAAATGTTTATATATATATGTATATATATATATATTTATATATATATATATATATATATATATGTGTGCGGGCAATAACTTTCGAAGGAGTTAATTGATTTTAACGAAATTTGGCCCACGTGTTGAAATCCATCACCGCAAGAAGCCTATTTAAAATGGGCGTAATCGGGCTATTTTAAGGGTAGTTTTTAGGGGTTGAAAAACGTTTTTGGGCCCCAAAATACCGAAAAAATTCTCCGAATCGTTTCAAAATTGACATTTAACCTTCCAGTAGTAATTAAAAAATGTCCCTAAAATTTTAAAAAAATCGGCCCGACAGGACCGGACTTAAAAATTTTATGAAAACACTACTTTGCAGATAGTGAATTATTTACTGAAAGTTGTATATAATTTGGTATAGAGGTTCGATTGATAATAATATTGCAATTAAGAAAAAAAAATGTTATTTTAAGGGGTGTATTAAGGAGTCAAATTTTTTATTTTGCCGAAAAACCAACTTAAGTTCGCATAATAAAGCCACACTGCCTGTATTATCAAATACACTATATTGTCGGCAGGGTTTTGGCACTGCGACCCGGGTTTTTTTTTTTTTCAAATCGTCGTTTTTTTGTTTTACAACATTACAAGGATTGGAATCATGTCAACCACGACACACCTTTTTTTTGCCACCACTTCACAATGTCATAGCTCGATGAATTTTTGATTTTTTTTTTGCAAAATTATATTGTTCTTAAAATATCAACAAAAATTATGCAAAACCATGGATTCTAAAAAAGTTTTTAGTTTTTTTTTATCCTATGTGGAAAAACGCCTGAAATTTAGGCTTTTAGACCAAAATATCCCCTTAAAAATTAAGCATTGTGAGATCATTGATAAAAATAATATGCATCTTTAGGTAAACTGACATATTATAATATTATTATACCTTTCAAAACTTTGTTAACAATTCTCAATATTGTTCACGTCCATTATTATTAGTAAGTTTTTTTTTTTATTTTTTAACGGGAAATTGCACAATTCAAATATCGTTAAACTAAATTAAAAAAATGCAACGTTTCGTTAAATCTTTTTAACTTCTTCAAGCAACACTGAAATGATTAAAAATACAATTTAGTTAATGAAGTAACTACAATTTTTTTGTTTTTATAGAATTGAAATAATACCTTTAACTAGTTAACCATAAAATTAACAAAATTTAGATATTTAATTTAATTAATAAATATTTACTTCGATAAATTTAATATTTACTATTTAATATTTGTCGAAGTAAATATATGTATTATTAAATATCTAAATTTTGTTAATTTTATGGTTAACTAGTTCAAGGTATTATTTCAATTCTATAAAAAAAATGTAATTATTTCATTAACTAATTTGTATTTTTAATCATTTCAGTTGTGCTTGAAAAAGTTAAAAAGATTTAACGAAACATCGCAATTTTTTAATTTAGTTTAACGATATTTGAATTGTCCAATTTCCCGTTAAAAAATAAAAAAAAAAACTTATTTGTTAACGATTACTATGAAAAGCTTTAGTACTCATTCCAATTCCCTATGCATATTTGCTATCAAAATAATCTTCATGAAGCGTACACATTTAAATATGGTGGATTACATGGGTCCTCAGATATTTTTCGCAATTCACAAAACATTATGCATTTTAATTTGCACTGATTTTTCACTCGGCACGTGGTAGAACATGATTAATAATAACAAGTAATTAAAAAACACTTGAAAATTCTACAAAAAATTTTTTGTAGAATTTTCAAGTGTTTTTTAATTACTTGTTATTATTATGCATTTTAGAATCTAGTCACTATATCTTCTTGTTTTCCAGGTTTGTAGTCCGTGATTCATTGATATTTCTACCTGACGTTTCGACTACAACTGCGGTAGACATCATCAAAGGCAATGTGGCAACGAGCGAAGTGTTTTAACACGTTGACTGCCATGGAATTTTTCACGAATCCGGTCTAAAGAGCCAATTTGATTTAACCATGTTATATTATTTACAACCTTCAATAATAATACATAGTAATAATCAAAAAGCGTAAAAAATGTTTTTTTTTGTAATGTTTAAGGTAGTTGTCGTGGTGCAATATTGTCAAAAAGTTATAGATTATACGCGCCACAAAAGTATACTAGCTTGTAGCTAAGTGATCCATAATTTGTACGCAAGACTGTACCCGTGGAAACGTAACCAATACAGTATTCATATGCATGTATATTTTTCTATAAATTGTTGAACTTTAAACCGTTATTTATAAATAATTAGACGGTCAAAAAAAATTTCTTGTTTTTTTTAAACTCATAACAAATGCATTGAATGACTGTCAGTTTTTGGAAAGTTTCTGACAGTTACTTCTTTTTTTATAAATAAGAAACTGGTTCAGAACTACAGAGATCGTATACAATCAATGTCAATTATCCAAATTTTAATTGAATTTATCTCGGATTATATATGGTCGATCGACTTCAAATTTTCAGGGTAATTGTATTATCATGTCCTTAATAAGTATACAAAAATTAAGAATTTTCTGACGGTGTACCTTAACCACGACAACTACCTTAATTGTATTTTCTGTTCATTTACGCCAAACTTGATTTTTTATTCTCTTTCCTCAGGCCATCTATTCATATTTACACTGTTATGGTACGAGTTTTCTCGTAGCTGTACAAATATGGCAAGTAATGAAGGGACGAGATAACTTGTAGTAGGCGTCCTGGGCAAGTAAACAACATACGAGATATCTTGTAGTTGGCAGTCAACGTGTTAAGACAGTACACAGTAAGTGTGTCGATGACTGGTGTTCTTCCTTCTTTTATGCTCAGCGCGTTAGAGAACACTGAGCATAAAAGAAGGAAGAACACCAGTCTTTGACACACTTACCTGTGAAGGATACTTTGTCCGCTGCCACATCGCCTTTGATGTTGTGGATGAAACGTCAGGTACGAATACCAGTGGACCACAAGCCCAGAAAAAAGAAGAATTGGAACAACGCTGGTCGTGAAAGCCTACACATTTGACCTAGTCACTATAGTCCTTGTTGATACTTGCTCTAGTTTTTATACACACACCTTCATCCAAGACTTTTATCACTGTAGCAGGAAACAATTTACCATTCCACATAGCCATTACCTTCTCGTCCTTCCAAAATAATTCAGTTGTTGTACATGCCGGAACGGTCTCAGCAGGTGAAGTAACCGGTATTGCAGAAGTTGTAGGCGTTGTGGGTTCCGTTTTGGCTTCTTCTTTGCCGTCTTGTAAATGTCTAAGACGCATACTGTCCATTGGAATCCATTCACTCGGTTGATTTGATAAAACATTTTTAAATTTAATAAAAACCTCATTTTCTTGTGAATCAACTTCAATAACTTCGGCTGGATGCCAATCCCCATTAAAATCCTTAGCTTCGACTTGAGAGCCTTGTGAAAATTCCGAAATGCTTATTTTCCCATTACTACTAAGCTTTTTGGATTTGAGTTTTTTATTTTGAATTTGCTTTTCATGTCTACTTTTGTTGCCATCTGATTTATTGGAACTTTTGCTGCTATCCAATTTACTGGAGCTTTTGTTGCCATCCGATTTACTAGAACTTTTGTTTTTGGAATCATCTTTAGCTGTATTACTTTTACTAACTGATTTACTTGTTTTATTTTCGGTATCAGATTTCTCATTAGATGAGCTTTCACTTTTATTGGGCTTAGATTTACTTGGTTTACTTTCAGTGTCCGATTTCTCATTGGATGAACTTTCACCTTTGCTAGTTTTAGATTTATTTTCTGCATCAGTTTCACTCTTAACTGAATTTTCCACTTGTATAACAGGTGGCTGATATTTTGTCCACGGAAATACTGATGGTAAAACTCCCTGTCTTAACATGTATTTTGAGCCTTTGAATGTGCAAAAATCGCTAGAAAGGAAATGCCGAGAACAAACATATATTATTTTCGTGCTGTTTGATTCTGCTTGAATTCTGCATAATGATAACCATTTCGGACGCACATCTACATGCAATGGTATTTTATGAAATGTTACGCCGAGGTCTTCTGGACGTCTTGAATCAGATGAACATCCTTCTACTCTACATTTACGACCCATTCTGTAACAAAAAATTGTTTTTACTTACTACTTAAATTAATAAACACCGATCACGACTAAGAATGCTAGACTGAAAATAACTAAGCCTTAACATATTAATACAAATTAACCAGAGCCCTTTTCCATTTAACTGAGCTAATGACATCTAAAAGGCAAACGTTATTTTGTGCTGTTCAGTTAATTGGAAAGAGGTTCTATATGCTAAAATAATTTGATATGAAGGCAATTTTTGTACATGAACAAATAAAGAAGTGATTATAACCGAATTTTTAATCAACTTATAATGTATACTCGCTTGTTTTGGAACTAAAATGACTTGTAAAGTTTCCCTGTCTCATCTTTCAAGGCTATACTGGAGCATTTAAGCATTTTTGCGACAATAACGAAATAATGCAATCTAGTACAAGTGTCATTATAAAAACATAATTTAAAATAAAAGCTTTTTCTGGAATTTAAACTGTCAACATTTATATAATTCACAGTAGATAATGTAGACAATGCTTTTCATTGTAATTTTACTACTGGAATTTAAATTATGGCTATTGCATTGACGTAAAACTAAAAACATGACGCGCACACACAAGCTTTGATAAATATCACTGAAATATTGAAATGTAAATAATATAACGATAACTTATGAACACTTCACTGTGCCTGTAAACTATTACCTGTCCAATGTACAAAGTTATTTCTTAATAATTTTATTTTGTTCACACAAACGTTTCAACATGTTTATCTGCACCTTTCCTGTCATTTAGTGGAATTTGATTTTATTATGGTTAACATGAATTCAAAAATACACTGTGCTTTTCCTAACAAAATAACGATTGGTTTTTTATGATCTATATAATTAACTATAGGTAATAATTGTGTATTTTTATCAGATTACGGTTATTGTAATTTTGATACAAATTATTAACTTTTTTACACCTAGTTACAAAATACAATTAATGTTTGTCATACTACCAATACAAATTAACCCTCCAATGAACGAGCAGCATCTGCGAGTTGCGACCTGCAGACCTGCGTAGTCATATTTGACGAACTTCAAGTTAATCTTGCAGTCTGTCTCCTTGAGTAGTGACAACGTGCTTGCTATCTACGGATTTAATGCCAATTTGAGGCGGCTTGCACGCAATTTAAAGTAAATAACTAAGAAAATGGCATCAAACGCAGAACTCGCTTGTGTTTATTCAGCACTAATTCTTGTTGACGACGATGTGGCAGTAACGGTATGTAATTTCTTTTGTTTTATTTGCAGCGTGTCTCATGAGCAAGTACATTGATACCAAATTTTAAATCGGCTTTAATCGCCTTTAAAACAATCGCATCGGTTTTTTTAAACTTTTGTTTTTGCTGAACAATTTTGTCATTAAATCAATGTCTATGTATTTTGTGATTTTTAACAGGGTGAGAAAATCCAGACGATACTGAAAGCGGCAAGTGTAGATATTGAACCTTATTGGCCAGGCCTATTTGCAAAAGCTCTGGAAGGCATCAATGTAAAGGACCTTATCACAAGTCTGGGCTCCGGAGTTGGTGCTGGCCCAGCTGTTGGAGGTGCAGCACCTGCTGCTGAAGCCGCTCCTGCAGCAGCTGCTAAAGAAGAAAAGAAGAAGGAACCAGAGCCTGAAGAATCCGATGATGACATGGGTCTTGGTATGTAACAATTTCACGATGCCCATCGCATCAAACTAATTTTCATTTGCAACACAGTCTTAAATTGCATTTATTATGATTGGAACATGTGGAGTTTCTACTATAAAAGACTCGCATAGGATTCATTTTGGAACAGAGTCAGTTCCAATTCTAATAAGATTTTTGTATTGATTGTTAACGACTATACATTGGTTTTGTGAACTAATTGGAATTTTGTTTACAGGTCTTTTCGACTAAGGGAAAGGCATTCCATCAAAATATGAATCCTGTACACATGGTGCAGTAAATACAATTGGTACAATTTTATAGTATATTTATAAAAAGTAAATAAAAATTGTATAATTGAATTATTAGCTTATTATTTTTCCTGAGCATTTCCAATAGTGAATACAATAATACTATCACAATACGCAGAAGTTTTGTGTTTTGCGAATACTATTTAGGGCTATGAGTTGCTCTTATACTTCATAGCGTTTATGTTTATAACCTCCATGCGAGTTTCATGAAGTACTTTCTGATTATAAGCATGAATCAAAATAACATTTCGAGTTTGAGTGCTTCAGTTACATTTTCATTTTTAAAATTTAGTTGGATTTTGTCTTGGTTTTTAATGAAAACTGAAATATGTATCGTATTTTTAATGAGTAACAGAAAAATGTTTCTTTACTTTAACTATTGAGTTATGAGTCAGGAGAATTGGTATTTCGCCGAAACTTGGGACGTTTCCACCGTAAAAATGTAAATTCTCAAAAATCGATTCATTTAGTTTCGATTTTCTCTGATATAATTAATAGTGGTTTTGACTTTTGGTCATATTTATAGGTATATTAAATTCTCAAAATATAGGAAGTTTTCCAATAGAAATGATCAGAAAGTCACTGGCCGTTTAGTTTTTTGTACCAAAAAAATATTGTTGAGATTGGTCAAAATTGGTCACTGCATTTTTAAATTTAAATAGAAAATTAATATTCTAGTCCATCAGACATACAAAGTGAGTTAAGAATGGAATACATTTGACCCTAGTAAGTGAAGTTAATAAAAAGCTTATCAATACGTAAGTCTTCGGCGCTGACAATTATACTCAGAAGTAGAGATGGAAAAAACGGGTCTTTTTAGTGATCCGATCTGCATCTGGATCCCGTATGTGAGCCGGCTCATTAAACCGGTTCAAAAAGAGCCGAGTTCTGAATATGTTACTGCAGTCTGCCACTGAGTTACATAGTTCAGTCAATCATATCACGACCTGTATAGAATCAAGAATGCATAGCCAAACATGTGATGCATGAGTCATTTGAGCTGACAGATGCATCAAAGCAAGAACTGATACGTAAGTGTAAAGTATGCTTCAGCTGTATGTAAAGTGTTTCACTGAGTTATGCGGATCCGTTGGCTCAAAAAAAAGTGAGTCGGCTCTCACGGATCTTTTGTCGGAGTCAGCTCTTTGAACCGGTTCAGAGCTGAGTTACCCAACACTACTCAGAAGCAATACCTTATTATTACTCGCTTGTACCCCAAAACTAAATCGTGTACAAACCATTTACTAATTGAAAAAATTCTACCAACGATTATAACCTGTTGTCGAGTGTTTATAGTTTACAATCTATATGCACCAATAAATAAACTAGAAAAATTACTTTTAAAACTTTATTTTAATGATTTTTTTTAACTATATACATAATGCGTTTTTTACACTCTAGCATTCACCATATGGCTCTCATAACTCCTGACAATTTGTTATAATCTGCTAAATGTCTGAAAACAATTCTACTTAGCCTCCACTTTAATACTAAGCCTCTGGGACGAGAAGTAACCGCGCAACGATTTTTTACGTACGTAATCGAAGACATTCTTGGTATCTGTGTGATTTCCACATCAGCTATTTCACGTAATTCTTGAGGTAGTATATCATTTTTACGCAGAGAATTAACACGCAAGCGATCTACTGCATACTCTTTACAAGCGGCACGACGTTTTACATCTCTTATCATCCGACAGTCGACGTATTGATTACGAGTTGGTTGACGCTGCAATAATAGGAATATAATTATTTGACACGTTTTATCGTATAATGTATTACGTTTTTATGGTTGTTGCGAATAATAAAATATTTTTGTGCATAAAACGCCAAAAACTAATAAATTTATAGGTTATGATACAAATGTCAAATGCTCTTACCCCAAATTCTGCAAGCTTCGGCAAACATCTAAGAGAACTTTTTATTGATAGCATTGCTACTAGCGAATATTTAAAATATTACTTATTAGTCTGATTTAAAGGAAAATCACAAATAAAGTTTAGTTTTAACTTTTCTTTCACCAATTCATTTCAAATTTAGGGCTGAACAAGTAAGTAGTGGGGGCGACCAATATTTTTACAGTACTTTAACCACTGATTTCTAATTAATGGATATTTGATAGAGAATGGCGAATCAACAAGAGGATTTTACTCCTAGATTATAGACGCTAAACAGCTGAGGTCATCAGCGGAGCAGTTCAACAAACCCATACATAATTATGACTCCTTTAGGATGCATTTTTTTGTATAAAAAAAAAAATTAATGTGTAACTGAACCGGCTTCATCCGGGTGACAATCAGATTGAATTCACTATACTAAACAAATTTGAATGTGGTTTTTACCATTCAATAGCTTATTTATTGTGAAAATTTTAAATCTATAGATCTGGACTCGCCCGAGTATAAATTTGATTGATTCTAAATTGGAGATCAAATGTACAAAACGAGTGGTCACTTAATAATTATTTATAGTGATTTAAAAAAATAATTTTTCGGTAAAATATTCGTGCTAATTTATTTTTTGAGCAAGTGAGTCAAGTCCAGGCACCAAGAAACATTGTTTTGAAATCCCACTGAATTATTTTCACCCAGATGAAGCCGGGTCAACCAGTTATGAACTTTTTCAAAGAAATAAATTACCGAATGGTAAAAGCCGCATTCAAATCCGTTTAGTAGTTATCGTGTTTTTAATCAACATATACCCACAAATCACCCCGATTTTTTCCGGCAACAATTTCATTCTTTAGGTCTTCCTAAACTTAAATCAATCGAAATGAATCCACCATATTTTTCATACAGGATACAGCCCAGCGCCGTTTATTATAGACGCTCGACAGATGAAGGTCATTAACGTCGGTAATTAAATAAATTGGTGGCAGGCTGTCAGGTCACGAAAAAAATGGTTAGCTAGAGAGCCACGAATCTTTCTAGTCAATCATCAGCGCCCAACAATAATGTCAACTGTGGATTTGCCAGCAAGTTACATTCCTGTCTGTGACCCTAACGAAAATCCAAACATGTCTGGCTAAATAACTGAAATAATTAGTAAAATTTCAACACGCTGCTAGTGATGTTTTTCCATTTTTTAATCAAACACGAATAAAATTAAAAGCAAAAATGTATTTCAAAGCTTCTTTATTGATATTAAACAGAAGCTATTACAATTAGTTATATTTCATACCATTCTCATGGATGAGTTACAGGACGCTACCAAATTATAAAATTATTAAACAACTTAAAAATTAGGAATGAAGTCTCCAGATCCTGCGATCTCCCCGCTCTATACAAAAGTGAAAAATAAAAATTATAAACAATATTATAATAGAAACTCTATTATGTTATAATTTAAAATAATAAATCTCACAGTTAAAGCCGTAGCAATAATTAATTAAATAACATATTATAGTATTGACGTTATATTAATAAAAAAAAAAAAATAAAATAACTGAAACCGCTTTTCCTGCGGAATTCTTTGCGGTGGAAACATTGCTGTTGGAGTAACCATCTGGATGAATGCAACATAACGTAGTGATAGCTAACGATGATAACATAGAAGCGTCTAAGCCACATCCACAAGGGAATGGCGGCCGCACGTGCTAGTTCTAGTGTGGGGATTAGTTATTTCTTCTTCTGAGCTTTCTCGGCGGCCTTTGTTACTTTACCAGTAGTTTCTTTGAAGTTTACACTCTTGATGACACCTACAGCGACTGTTTGCCTCATGTCACGGACAGCAAAACGTCCTAGAGGAGGGAATTCTTGGAAAGCTTCTACGCACATTGGTTTGCTGGGAACTAAGTTTACGATAGCGGCATCGCCCGATTTAATAGCTTTGGGGTTTTCTTCAGTTGTTTTGCCGGTACGACGGTCGCATTTCTCTTTGATTTCAGCGAATTTGCAAGCAATATGGGCTGTGTGGCAATCCAGAACAGGAGTGTAACCGTTGCTGATTTGTCCAGGATGATTGAGTACAATAACCTGAGCAGTGAAGTCTGCAGCTCCCCTGGGTGGGCTGCTCTTTGAGTCACCGGCGACATATCCACGACGCAATTCCTTGACTGATACGTTCTTAACGTTGAAACCTACATTGTCACCAGGTACGGCTTCTTGTAAAGCTTCGTGATGCATTTCAACAGATTTAACTTCAGTTGTCAAGCCAGCTGGAGCGAATACAACAACCATGCCGGGTTTCAGGACACCAGTTTCCACACGGCCGACAGGTACCGTTCCAATACCGCCAATTTTGTAAACATCCTAGAGACAAAAAAAAAGAATAAATATTGGAATTTCAATATACTCTAAGAGTAGAACAGAATTATATTATCAGCAAAGATTAAGCCATTAAACTAACATTATTTTATTCTAGACATAATTAAACATATCATCATTTAACTTTATTATATATCAATGTTTATACAAAATCATGTTTACCTGGAGTGGGAGACGAAGAGCTTTGTCTGTTGGGCGAGATGGTGGTAAGATGGCATCCAAAGCTTCGATAAGGCATTTTCCTTCAGCTTTGCCTTCTTTACGTTCGACGTTCCATCCTTTGAACCAGGGCATTTTGTCGGAAGCTTCCAACATGTTGTCTCCATGCCATCCGGAAATTGGTACGAAAGCAACTGCTGCCGGATTGTAACCGATCTTCTTGATGTAAGACGATACTTCTTTTTTGATTTCCTCGAAACGGCTTTCGCTGTATGGCGGTTCAGTGGAGTCCATTTTGTTGACGCCAACAATGAGTTGCTTGACTCCAAGGGTAAAAGCAAGCAGAGCGTGTTCACGAGTTTGTCCATTTTTAGAAATACCAGCTTCGAATTCACCAGTACCGGCGGCCACAATCAACACGGCGCAATCAGCCTGAGAAGTACCAGTAATCATGTTTTTGATGAAATCACGATGTCCAGGAGCGTCAATAATGGTTACATAGTACTTGGCAGTTTCGAATTTCCACAAAGCAATGTCAATGGTGATACCACGTTCACGTTCAGCCTTCAGTTTGTCAAGAACCCAAGCATATTTGAAAGAACCTTTGCCCATTTCCTGAGCTTCTTTCTCGAACTTTTCGATGGTTCTCTTGTCAATACCACCACATTTGTAGATCAAATGGCCGGTGGTTGTAGATTTACCAGAATCTACGTGTCCAATTACGACAATGTTAATATGAATCTTTTCTTTACCCATTTTGAGAGTGGAATGTGACTTTCAAAACTGAAAGAGAAAAAACATACTGAGTAAGTATATCAATCACGTAAAAATATTGCACGTGGCCAATGGAATGTGACGAGAACGACCTTGAACTACATGAATCACTTGCATAATAATTAAAATATAATCTTCAAAAAATAATGAATGAACATACGTTTTCGGTCAGTTTTCCAAATCCAAACGCCATTTTGTTTTATAACTAGTTTATAAAAAAAAGAATAAAACAAAATACTCTTTTGGGACAAATTTTTCTAAAATCAACATTACGTGTAGCGTGGCCAACTAGACTTCAATTTTAAACTCATTAAAAATAATATGGACTAATAATTATTGTTCAGACATAAAATTTATAAATATCTATTTCCAAAACGTCTAAAAAACGAATTTTCTTTTTTCAGAAAGTATAGAGAAAATGTTTTGGCATTCTTTAAAAAAAACTTTTGTAGTTCAGGCATCGTTTGAGAAAAAGTATTTCGGAAGAAATATGGTATGGCAGACAAATGAAAAACATGGCAGGTCAATAATTAACACTATTTGTCGAAAATTGAATTTCATATTATTTCTACAACTCAAATATGAAATTTTGCTTAATAACTCACAGATTTGAAATTATTTAGATTATTATTTTGCTGGAATAAAACTAAAACATGAAAATGAACATGTGGAAACTACCGGCTACAGTACAAAGGACAATCGATCAATGTGAAACATGAATACTATTTTTTTAAAACAAAAATTATACCGATTAGCGAAAAAATAATATAGAACACAAATCAAATGTAAAAAAATAATAGAATATTTACGATACCTTAAGTTTGATGACAAATGAAAATGTAGATGATTTTCGATTTTTGTTCACACGAACACAGAAACGCACTCACCTTCAGACACCACGGCAGAAAGAGGACGTTTGCGAAAGTGCCATGCGCATTATTCCGTAATGGACCCTTCTCTACGTGGTAGGGATTTAGCAATCAATTGCCTAAACAGTATAAAATATTAAATTGATACTGCATAACAGAAATTTTATCACTTTTTGGTGAATAAAATTAATGTGAACTACAATTAGGCAATTCTTAAAAAAATCTGTGCACCAGTCAATATCTATTGTGAATTATTAGTAAAAATTGCGTGTGTGACTTAGATGTAACAACCAATCAAAAAAATAGAAATTTCTTGACGTTTCAATTTACGGATATGACGAAACAGTACTTCTCTACAAATAAATTTAAAAAAAACACCCGCCATATAATAGAAAAGTTCATTGACACTGACCTGGAGTCTTCATTTACAAATACATATTTATTTATTTTTGAACGTCCTTAAAATTAGTAAAAATCAAAAAGAATATTTTTTTAATCTTTTGTATGACAATATAACATACTGTCTTACATATAATCAAAAGAGGAAAAATAAGTTCATAAAAAATATGTAGAATAGTAGTAATTTACTGACAATTTTTTGTTCGTCCGGGTTTATTAATCTCAGAAACTGCTGTACAGATTTTCATACGGTTTTCACCAATAGAAAGAGGGATTATCTAAGATTAGAGGCTATAATTTATGAACATTTTGCGAAAATAAGCTACCGGTATACTTGTGAATGAAGTCGAAAAAAATCGTCCCTTCTGAGAGCTTTCGTGGCATGTGCTGCGTAAATAGTTTTAGTTATACGAAAAAAGATATATTTAATTTGAATCTGAGTGACGCGGAACGGGGCCGCTAATTATTAATAAATAGTGAAAAAAATTTATGTTTATCAAATAAGTCCTAAAATATATTCTGAAAAAATAGTAATAATTTTTAAGATAATTTAATATTATAGATCTTTTGTATAGTATGAGTGCGATGCCCTTTTACATATTATTGTGAAAATTAAATATTGCACAACGTGACGCAAAACCTTTCTGGGAAAAATGATTTCAAGTTATTAGCAAGTTTTATTCATAAGAATGATACATTTGTAGCAAATTTTTTCTCAACAAAGTAGAGCATTGAATACTCCAAAGGATGATATTACGGAGTATCTAAATGTTTGTTGAAATGCTATTTTCGCCATTTGTACCTATTGCTTTATTTATAAGTTTTGTGCCACGAAGGTCTTCCTTCAATTTTCTCAGTATAAGCATAATAACAATACAAAATGTTTTTAAAAGTTAATAGGTATTTATTAATACAAATAGGTTTTGAACAATATATTTTAATAAAATGATACTTTATAATAATATAACACACAACAATATTTTTTATATTATATTAAGATAACTTCTATTGTGGTTTTTGTGCTCCATGCCACTTGGGAAGTGGTAAATAACTACCCCAACTTCTTCCTCCTGTCGGATCTAAGCCTGTAAAAAATAACTGGGAGTTATCAAATTATATTTAGATTTGAAAAATTGTAAAAGACATATAATTTATATCATAATTTTTCTGAAGCAAAGTTTTTTCAGGACATTGCGCGCTCAGCTGCTGCGGAGTAAAATGACAATCGTTGCGTAAACACTGTGTGCGCGCGCAAGCATTCTATCCGCGCTTACTTAGCATGTGCGCTGATTCAAATCATTAACCAGGCGTAAATGAACCTCTTTTCAACCAAATCGCCAATAAACCAGGGTGAATTTTACCTGGTTATCAATTTCAATATATATCGTTTGAAATAGTTTTTTTCTTATCTAGATGAATGACCTAATATGATAGTTATGATATACGTAATAATAAAAAACATTTTTAATATTGTAACTATTTATTTATGAAGAAACTTTAAATTTGATTGATGCACTCCTCTTTGCCAACTTCCGACCCCGATGGACAGCTTTCGTCTGAAGAACATTCTTCCAAATGTCGTATTATCATTCCGTCTTCCGTTACGAACAAAATAAGAATAATCAAGTCTTATTTATTAAGTACCCGGGTAAAATACGCCAAAGTGCACTTTGAACTCTCCTATCACCAGCGACGTTACGCGCAACACTGATTTGCATTAAACAATCAATGCATTATTTCCAAGATGGCAGCTACCGAGGTGTAGGAGGTAGGATACCGTCTATTGTGACAAGTGAGTGCGTTTTTATTCACCAGTGGGTGCTAAAAACCATAGTTCATTTCCGCCGGGTTAAAGTGTAGACGTTTCGCTTCTGTCACGCGTCTTCCGATACTACTTTCCTTTAATTTTAAATATTTACCTTTAGCGACATAATTCAGTTTTTGTGTTTCTTCCGGACTAAGTTTTAGAATTGTGTTAAGTACAGGAACCAAATGACTTTTTTCATCTCCACTTCCTAAGGTAATAAACTGGAAACATATAACGTTTCTTTATCAAATTTATAAATCATAAAACAAATTCATTAGATCAAAAAAAAAAATATATCTTATGTAACCGGAATAAAAATGATGGTAACTTACTTTAAAAACAACATTTTTTAAATATTCTAAATTTTTGAAAAGTTCTTCTCTTTCAACTGATCGCTGATGTCGACGAATGTCTTCTTTTAAAACATGATTGAGTTGTTGTAGTTTTGCTAAATCTTGTTCGGCGTCGGATAATAATGCAGTCAGGTGTGTAATTTTAGTTTCGTGCTGCGTTAACTGCAGCTTAGTATTACGTAGTTCCGTCATCGGAGACATTGATCTTACTGGAGCTGTGTATGGAATTTTATTCCCATCTTCTGTACTTACACTTAGTAATTGATCCAGTGGTACTAAACCATGATGAAGAGGAACAGACGAACTAGAATCCACACTTTCTGAACCCTAAAAAATGTAATATACAAAAAAAAAAATGTTACATATATGAATAGAAGCAATAAAATTTAAGAAAATGTGAGCTGTCATGGGAGGGCTTGTTGATATTAAGCATTACACAGATATTCAGGAGTATAGTGCCGATACACTAACACACACGAAAAGTATTGAGTGTGTAGTGTAGTACTACAGAAAGAGGAGTGCCAAGTTGGAAATACCTGGCAGACGCGTAGTTGGCCGAATGGGACGTCGCAACGTGCAATCTAAATGTTTTCACTCCTATCCAAGCGCATCATTAGATGTTTCACATCAAAAGTGCTTTTTGAAGTATTTTACAAATAGTACTCAACACAGGGGCGTAGCTACCGCCGTATCTGCCGTATCAATTATACGGGGCCCCGGGCCACGAAGGGGCCCCCAACGTGCGTAAGCAAAAAACAATAAAAACTTCCCAATTTTTTTTTATTTCAGAAATGACAAAAGTCAAAAAAGCAATTTCTTTTTTTCTAGCGTAAAGCGTGCGTTCAAAAGTTGGCAACACTGTACATCGGTTATCGCGGGCTCCGGGATTTCCCCGTTTAAGTCATTTACTTCAACGGGGGAAGGGCCTCCGAACACATTTTTATACGGGGCCCCGCCAAGGCACGCTCTGCATTTAAGGTAGTACCCTCGCCAAACCCGTTTTCTTAGGATTTGTTTGAAATTTAGCCAGAATAATGTTTATGTAATTCTGCATTGATTGGCGCAGAATAAAATTTTTGAACAACGCAGTTTCAGAGATATTAAATTCCATAGTTCGAGTTTTTGAGGCTCTTATGCATTACGGTGTACGGGGTACCGAAAAATTTACTGACAAATATTTTTGTATCTCAGAAACTTTTCTTAGGATCTTTTTAAAAAAACTTAAGTAACGTTAACTAACAACTAAACAATTTTTTAAAAATAGTCTCATTAACAGTTACAACACAGTTTCAGAGATATTTAATAAATAATAATGGAAAATTTACCGGATTTCAGCAGACGAAAGGTTATACGATAAACGATCTGGCAACAACGCATACTTATCTAACCCGCGAAACAAGCGTAAGGTGTGCATGCGTTGGAAATTTTAAAAAGCATAATTTATGTAAGGTACAACATAGGTACTAATTTTATCTATTTAAAAATCACTAACTTTTTTTCTAATACATCGTCCTTTATAATGTACTTTTTCAGACATTTCAATAATATTTCTGAGTCAACTTTTTTAGATAAATAAATAAACACACGTCCCTGTAAATAGTAAAGGTTAGGATGCTTATAGTACGATATACAGTGGTACCTTGAGATACGAATTTAATTCGTTCCGGGATCATCGTCATATGTCAAAACAATCGTATCTCAAAGCAATTTTTCCCATTTAAAACAATGTAATGTATATTAATGCGTTCTAGCGATATGAAACTACCCCAATACACAGTTAAATTAGTTGCGCCATCTGGTGACATCATCTGTATATGTAGGTTATTTTTACAATCGGATAGGCAACCAGCTGTTATTCATACGGTACGGTCGGTAAAGCAGTTGATATTGATAATAATTCTGTAAAATGCCACACTCATGCTTCGCAATAATTTCATGTTTGGCTTCCATTGAAATCATTTTCTTAGATTTTTTCTTCTCACTTACTTTAACTTTGGGACCCATTGTTAAAATAACAGGGTACATACAGTATTTAAACTAAAATAGCACGAAAAACAGGCACAACACAACGAATAACACAGCTACGTGTGAACAAGGAACGATGCGGCGACGGTGTCAACAACCAAACAGAGCGAACGCTCTGCCATCTAGCGATCATCTATAAAATTATCGCGCATTAAAATTCGTATCTCAAATTTTTCGTCGTATGTCGAGGTAGAAATTTTCGAATATTATTTGTCGTATCTCAAAAAATTCGTATGTCAGGGCATTCGTATCTCAAGGTACCACTGTACCATAATATAAGTACAACATACACTGTAAAAAATGGGTGTGAAATTACATTGACAGTTAAAGTAAAATTTATTTTTACAAGGAGAACTTGGACTTTCGCTGTGAAATTAAATACATTTGGTGTTTATCCATTATCCATGTAATCGGCCTTCTCAGTTTTTACAGTGTACTATAAAATATCTCAACGTTCTGACAGTGTTGCCAGATTTCTCGCTCGGGATTGGCTAAAATAAGTACAGAAACTGCAAAAATTATTGGGCTTGTTAATAACGACTCTCAACTATATGTACTGTACACTCCAGTATAAACTTTTTACTACGACTATTGCGAGGGTACTACCTTAACAATCTGATTATGTGACCGATATTATTTTTAAAAACATACCTCTCCTTCTTCACGTTCCATACAAGCCACATCAACTTTATCGTCCAAATTTCCAAAACGAACGGGCACGAATGATGGAGGTTTTTTTAATGAAATTTTTTCAGTTTCTTCATCTCGCTGGAAAAGTTTTTCCTTCAAATTTGATACTTCCTTATTGTATTTCTCTTCCATTTCGCCGATCTGTTGCCTATAACATTGTGCAAGTGTATCATTGCGAAGTCTTTGCGCGCGCAACTCTTCGAGATGTTTTGATATTTGTTCAGAGTGCGACACAATTAAAGCGTCGTGCTCAGTCCTCAGTTCCTGAAGTACAGTAATTAATTCTTGATTCTCAGCCTGTAACCGTTGTTTTTCTTCTTGTAAAGACGAAAGCTCTTCGCATGATATTTTCAATTTCGACCTGCAATTATTAATTACAATTAATATGTTCATCGTACTAGACTTGATCAATAAGTAAATGTGTTCGCTTACAGATGGCGTTGACGAGTTAAATTGAGTTTACCATCGTGTACTGCAGACTTTTAAATGACCTCGTGCTGAGTTGTAGATAAATTCATAGATTAGGTTATTTTTGACAGCCAGCTGTATCATTTGTGTTTGGTATTTTTTGACAAAATGGAAAAAGAGCAATATCGATCCGTAATTTGTTTTTTAAAAAACATGTGAAGAAACAAAACTGAAGTTGGATCTTAGACCATATAAGGAATGGACAGAGCATCGCCTATCTTTCAGTATAAACGAGAGTGGTCCCAACATAGGAGGCGGCCATATTGGATAAGTTTTGATCTAAGGTTCACAAGTACTGTACAGCGTACCCTAAAGCATCTTATGCGTAAAACAGGGACGTATGTAGGGTGCAAAACTTTTTTGTATATTTTGAAACGTTATATATCGAGCAATGTATTAAGTGGAAATAATGAAAATATGATAAAATGCATGAAATACAATGTATACAGCTTTGCGTTTTTAACATTAAGTACTTTTATCGTACAGAGTAGGAAAAAAGATACTAAGTATTTTATGTCATTTCCATAATTAAATTTCATGTTAAATTTCATAATTAAATTTTATTAAAGCAAAGAATACTAGCAGACATGTTTACGTTAAGTTTACAAGCTGCTGCGTCCGCATGTGCATGTAAACAGTATACGGAAATAGACCCTATTAGAAACTTAACCAACTCCTATGTTGGGACCACGAACGCCATATTGAATGCGTAGTCCATTCCTTACATGGTCTAAGAGTTGGATGCTGTTTATGAAGATCCTTCACCATCTATGACCACGGTGAGATACTCGTATAAAAAACCAATTACGGATCGATATTGCTCTTTTTCCATTTTGTCGAAAAATACAAAACACGAATTATACAACTGGCTATCAAAAATAACCTAACATATGAATTCCTTTATAAAAAATGAAACGGATTTCCTGCCCAACTTGGTTAAACCAGTGCTAGGGCAGAATCTGCAATTGGGTTATCTAATTCTGTATGTACCAAATTTCAACTTTTTTCGTCCAGTACGAGAAAATAAGGGGCCGCTCAAGTATTACGTAATGCACTTAGGGAGGAGAGGGATCCGGCAAAACGTTACAGTGTGTTACAAGGGGAGGAGGGGGATCAAATATCCTCGAATATTGCGTTACGTTATACTTGAATGGCCCTTAAGCTGTGATGGGTGGACAGACAGACAGACACGAGAGTGATCCCATAAGGGTTCCGTTTTCTTCATCAAATTTATGGAGCACTAAAAACATGACAATTTTTATACACTAACATAAATTTCTTACTAAAAATTCTCTTACAGTGCAGAATCAAGCTTGGTTTGTAATGAACTGACTTCAGCGCGAAGTTCAACAACTTCTTGAGAATCGTAAGCTGGACCGGTATTCGCATTCTTTTTATTCAACACGCTTTTCACTCTAACTTTGTAGCCTTCAAAATCATTGCGCAAATCAGATACTTCTTGTTCTGATGATTTGAATTCAGCTGTAAGACATCGAACCTAAAATTGAATAAGTTTTTTAGTGAAAATACTGGATAATTTTAAATGTCAGTAATATCAACGTACAATTCACTTTTAAATTTACTTAAATCATGTGGAAAGCACGTTTAAAACGGGGACACTTAAACTAAAAAAAAAACGGTCAAGTATGAACACACTTCAAATATCGAAAGTTTAAACTGAATAAAATAATTTAATCTGCAGGAAAATGATCGCAATACTTAAGCTGTATACCAAAATTAAAGTTTCTAAATTAAATCGTTCACAAGTTCGAGACTGCATGGACAAACAACGGAGTATCTCTTAAGGTTCCATTTTTACTATTTTGGTATGAAACTCGGAAAATCAAGCTCAATAGAAAAGTTTCGATTAACACTTTGTGTTAACTGAAACACCGATAACTTACTTTTTCAAAATACTTTAAAACTTTTTATAAATAAAAATTAAACATTCTGAGCTCAACAGCGCGAAATTATTCTAATCACTTAACCCATTGAGAAGTTATGGTTAAACAAACATAAAAACATTTGATAATGTTCTTTTTTTTAAGTCGGTTAACAATTGAGCGCTTTAGGCTGATAACAATTTGATGTTCAAAACAAGTAATGTACTCATAGTGGATAGATGATAAGGCCCAGCGCCTACTGCAGACATTTGTGTCATACTAAACCGTTCTGGGCTCAAAGTTTAAACTAAGTAAAAAAATTCACATACTTTTTCCTCAAGTCTTAAAATGGTTCCTTTTAAGTTTTCTTTTTCATTTTTAAAATGTTCTATTTGTTTTTGTTTTTCTCCAACAATTTTTGTTAACTCTAAATTAATTTTTTCACATTCAGTTTTTTCTAATTCTAAGCTATGTTCAAGTTGATCAATCTTATTATCCTTTTCTGAAGAAAGCGATTCGGTTTCTGTTATTTTTGTTTGAGCTACGTTCAACTGTTCTTTCAATTGTTTCACTTCATTGTCTTTAGCAGCAACTGACTCGTCCAAAACTTTTATTTGTGCTTGCAGAGCAACAACTGTGCTCGATTGTGTTTTGATACTTTCTTCCAAAGATTCAATTTGCTGTTTTTTACATTCTAATTTCTCACTCATCTCCTTATGTGACCTTTCATAATCTTCGATTTCCAAACTCAGTATAGATTTATTTTTACATTCCTTATTAGATTTGGCTAACTGCTCTTTAGTTTTTTTATGCTTGTCTATCTCATCTTGTAATTGCTTTTCTTTAATTTTTAAATCTGCCTCATATTTAACAATTCTATTTTCTAAATCCCTTTTAAAGCTCATTTCGTTTTGATATTGTTCTTTTAAATTTTTTATTTCTTTTTTATATTCTTCAATTGTAATATTTAGATTACTTTCATCTTTACGCAATGCCGCAATTTCTGACTGCAAATTCTCAACTGCATTATTTGACAAATCAACTGACTTATCTACTGTAGGTAACTCCTGTTTGCTTTTCAATGACAGTGTTTCATATTTCTTTTGTAATTCCTAAAATAAGAATGCCCAGATAATATCAACATAATATGTTCCAGTTTGAAAAATGTTAATGTTTATTAAATAAAAAAAAAACGGTCAAGTGCGAGCCGAACGCGCGTGAAGAAGGTTCTGTAGCATTCCTTTTTCAGTGAGAACTTGAAGACAGGATTTTCGTTTAGGTTTTATTGCAAATTATGAGTGAGACTATATTCTCTATTGTTTTAAAAATTTTATGCTCAGTAGTTTCGGAGATAAGTGGGGAGAATACTTGATTTAAGTATATTTTCTTTACTCTTTTAAATTATGCATTTTAAAACTACAAAAAAATGTATATTTGTATTTCTCATAATGCATTTTTTCATTTTATATGTCACATGATGCACTTGAAAATCATTTTTTTTTTAATTTTCTAATTTGCACCCTAAATTGGATTCCCAAAATAGGAATTTGGTCATTCACGCTATACGTTTATAACTGGGTCATCTAGCTCTATATATGTACCAAATTTTAACTTTTTTCATTCAGAATATTCAGAGGAAATAAGCCGTGACAGACAAACACGAGAGTGATCCTATAAAGGCTCGTTTTTTTTAACGAAACCCTAATTAACCCGTTGTAAATGAACCTCTTTTCAATCAAATCGTTAATGAACCACGGTGAATTATACTCGGTTATCTATTTCAATATATTTCGTTTGAAATAGTGTTTTTCTTATCTAGATGAATTACCTAATAGGATATTGTTATAATATACGTAATAATAAAAAACATTTTTAATATTATAACTATTTATTTATGAAGAAACTTTAAATTTGACTGATGTACTCCTCTTCATCAACATCCGACCCCGATGGACAGCTTTCGTCCGAAGAACATTCTTCCAAATTGCGTATTATTAGTTCGTTTCCCATCACGAACAAAATAAGAATAATCAAGCCTTATTTATTACGTACAATAAAAAAAACAAGAGAATATGTAAAAATACCGTTAAAAATATTTATCACGCGAATTATGAACCCGGGTAAAATATGCCCAGGTGCAATTTGAACTCTCCTGTCAACAGTGACGTCACGCGTACCACTAATTCGCATTAAACAATCAACGCATTATCTCCAAGATGGTAGCTATCGAGGCGCAGGAGATAGGATACCGTCAATTGTGACAAGTGTGTGTGCTTTTATACACTAGTGGGTGCTAAAAACCCTGGTTCATTCACGCCGGGTTAATAAAAAGGTTAGATGCAACACTTACTTAAGATTTTCTTTCCCTAATAGTACGTTAATGAGCTTTAAAACTTACATGTATGATTAATGAAATTCTTAGGTATTGATGCATAGAGTAAAAAATGTCGTTACTGACGTTTGTATAGAATGTCATTGCTTAAATAGCGATGGGAGTAGACATACCGGTCATTTGTTTGAAAACAACACTCGCATTATTAATACTAGCGGTACCCGTGCGAATAATTCGCAATAAAATTCGTTCCTAATTTCTCACATTCTTTATAACTTTCTTCTTTTTGTTGTATTACATTACGAACCTCAGTGACAGTTCAAGAAAATATTTTTCTATAACTGTCATATAGAAGCGCAAGTATCGAAAACGTTGAGCTAAAGCGCCGCCGAAAAGTATTTATACGTGAATTTTGATTAAAAATTTAACAAAAAAAATTTACCGACCGTCAATCATGTTGACGTTGTTTCAAAGTTTGAACCGTCAGATAGCAGCATTGCTGCATACTGAATATATATATATATATACAGTGGCGGATTTACCAGTAGGCTGAGTAGGCTGAAGCCTAGGGCGGCAGATTCTAGGGGGCGGCAAATTTGTCCTAAGAATTATTGTCTTACAGAAATAAAAAAAAACAAAACACTATTATATACCTACAGGAACCGAGTTTCGAGAATTTAACAAAAATTTCAATATTTTAGTACTGTACTTTTTTTTTTTTTTTTATATTAAATTAACACGCTCAGCTGCTAAGGCTATATGCGTGGAAGATAAAGTACTGTACTGAACACTATAACGTCTACATGAAAAATTACTAAACGCTCTGTAAAATATACTTTTGTGATCATGAATTTTTAAAATATTCCAATAGCGCTTCAATATTACAATTTAAATTTAGTAATGTTTACTCATTTTTCTTTTATTAATCATTAGTCATTACTATAATTTTTTTATCGAAATGTTAGGGTTCATTCACACAATTCATTCGAGGTGTAATATTATGTTTTAACACTTAAATATTTTTTTTGTACAACGTATTTGCGTAGTCGTTTTTGGGTTCCTGGCATACCTTACCCCGCCTTTTAATTAGTACATAATTGAGCTTTTTTTAGCTCAGAAAAATACCCAAAAACTATTTCTCCTGTTATCTTCACTAAATCGTAAGTTGTAAAATTAATCTAGAAACTGATACAACGATCCCCTAGTTCACAATCATAAAGACGATAGAGTACAAATCATAAAGTTGCAATTTAATTAACAGAATAAATGTAATTAATATGATTGCGAACTAGAATATCGAATTTCAGAGGTCAGTAGGGGCGGCAAAAATTTAATAGCCTACTGGCGGCAAATTTGTAAATCCGCCACTGTATATATATATATATATATATATATATAATATATAATTGTTATAATTAATTATTGTGCAAAACAAAAGCAATAATAGATTTTTTTAATTATTGATGCACATAGAGCATGTAATTATCTATAAAATGATATAAAATGCATGTGAAGTAATTGTGAGGTTTTTTCAAAAAAGGGAGGTAAACATCTTAACCTTAGCGTATTAATTTATAGTAGGACCTTGATAAGTGAAACCTCGATAAGTTAAAAACCTCTGTAAATTAAAAATTCTTTCAATTCCCTTCCCCTGAAAGCATAAAACCTCCGTAAGTTAAATCACAAAACCTCGGTAACTTAAACAAATATTCTGAACATCGCCCTCCATAACTTAAAATATTATTTTGGTGACCTCCATACATTAAAGTATTATCAGTTTCATCATGTGTCTCAATGGGTAAGTATCCAAACAAAAGGTTTTGCCAAGAACTTAATTGATTTTCACTTTAGTCTTCCACTAAATCGCTTTACGTAATTGTTGTGCGCAACAAATATTAATTAACGAGTGAAAGAAAAATAAAATGACGCGAAAATTGAACACATTAACGTATACTGATAAGTTAAGAGCTATTGAAGCAGTGAAAAGTGGTTCAAGAAGAAAAGATGTTGCTGCTCAGTTTGGAATTCACGAGAGTATCTTGTCACTTATTATGAAAAATTAAGGTAAACTGTTGAAGAAACAAGAATTAGGAGTCGGACTTCTGTACAAAAGACGCAGAATATCAGAGTTTCCGGGGTTGGAACAGTGTTTGTTTACGTGATTTAAGCAATGTCGCGACAAAAATATCAGTATTAGTGAACCCATACCAAAAGAAAAAGCTGAAGAGTTCGCAAAGTCGTTGAGCATTAATCAATTTAAAGCTAGCGACATCCTCTATAAAATCCACAAACCTTGGTAAGTTAAAAATTTTACTCTGAAAACCTCTTTAACTTCAATTCTCGATAAGTTAAAAACTCGATAACTTAAATTTTTTAACGTTTCCCTTGGATTTTAACTTATCGAGGTCCTACTGTATATGATTTTGAAGTTTGAGATGATAAGATCGTGGTACAAAGGGACTACCACTATATGTCTCTTCTGACGGTTCATATCCATACTTTCATAGACTCATTAAATAATTAAATTACTACTGTGATAATTATAAGAGTTATTCACCTCAAATTCTTCAGTGGTGTTCACGAGTTTTTGCTGTAGTTCGTTGCGTTCAGTTTCGATAGTTGTTAGTTGTTCCAATCGTTCGGTTGATTGCTTCTTAAGACGTATTGCAAGAGTTTTCAGTTTGCTATAACGTTCCTCCCAAGTTCCTTCTAATTCAGATAACCGATTCGCTTCATCTGCTCGAGAAATTGTAGAAGTTGACATAATTTCGGTCTGATTATCTAAAATAACAAAAAATACCATATAATATGTTACATACGAGGCTGACTCTAATGAAATGATTAATTAGAGCGACTGTGATCTTTGATGACTGTTGGAGAAATTTGGATAAAATCCGTGGCACAGAATCAATTAAGAAGCAAAACTGAATTTAAAATTGCATTTTTACTGACGTTTCGGAACACTTCGTACCATCTTCAGAGTTTCAAATGCTGACAAATCAAAATACTGATATGATTTGACAGCATTTGAAACTCTGAAGATGGTTAATAAAAATGCAATTTTAAATTCAGTATTGCTTCTTAATTGATCCTGAGCCACGGATTTTATCTAAATTTCTCCAATAATATGTATTATATTCGAACACATGTTTATAACACACAAATAATTTTAATACGCACCTAAATTGTTTATTTTATCTTTCAAAATTGTAATTTCGGCATTCAGCTGTTGAATAATATCCTCTTTCTCTTTTAACAGTAAGTCATTACCACTGTCATTTTTCTTACAAATATCTTTCAACCTTTTGAACTCACAGATTTCTTCTTCTCTTTTTGATATTATTTCACCCCGTTGTTTTAACTCTTGATTCATTTTATTCATATCACTCAAAAGTTCCGTATTCTCAGTTTTTAAAATTGAAAGTTCCTTGTTCAATTTCACACAATGTTCTTCAAGTTTTATATATTCATCTTTATAACTTATTTCTACTTGTCTCATGTTTTCAATTTCCAGTGCTAATTTTTGATTTTTCAGTTTCAAATCTGAATTTCCGTTAGCAAGTTCTTGATTTTCTTTTTTGAAAGTTAACAGCTGATCATTTAATGCATTCATTTTTATTTGAATTTCTGTTAATTCGTTATTATATTTCAACTCCGTTTGTTCTAAGTTTGATATAATTTGCAACAATTCTTCATTTTTTCTTCTCAAATTATAGAGCTCATTTTCAAACATTTTTTGAGATTCAATAGTTTTCAAAAGTTCGTTATTTTTCTGTTTTGATTCTCTTAACTCATTTTCAATAAATTTTTGTTGTTCTAGTTTTTGATTTAATTCATTAATAATTTCAGAATTTTCAGACGATTTTTCTTGTAATTCCAATAGCTGGCAATCGTTTTGGGTTTTCTGAGTTTGAACACTTCTAGTTAGTTCAAGATTTTGTTGTTCTAAAAGTTCAATTTGTTCTTCTTTCTCATTATCGTGGTCGAATATCCGCTTCTCTAGCTTCTCAATTAGTTTTTCTAAATCATTCTTTTCCTGTTGCAGTTTAAAAATTATTTCATTGTTAGCATTGCGCTTTTCTTCACTTGTTCGAATTGACTCTTGTTTGATTTTATTATCCTTTTTAAGAATGTCATTTTCGTTTTCAAGTTCTTTAAATGCAGCTTGTTTTAAAATTTCATTCTTTTTTAATTGATTTATTTCTTCGTTCAGTGTTAATGTTTTGTCAATTTCATTCTGTAACTTTGATTCCATATTTTCAATTTGTTTCAACAATGTTTGATTTTCATTTTTAAACACTTTTGTTTCCTTTTCAATTGTTTCTTTAAGGAATTGATTTTCTTGTTTTAGTTGTGTAATATCTGCTAAAAGAGCAGAGTTTTCTTTTTCCTTCAAATCACACTTACTTGTCAAATACTCAATACTGTTTTTGAGCTCTTTTAATTCACCAAGATAATGCTCGTTACTTTTTTCTTTTTTTACACATTCTAGTTGCTCCCAAATATTTCTTTTATCGTTTTCTAACACACTCATTTCCGATTCTTTATTTTGTAATAATGTTTCCAAGTTTAATATTTTTTTAGAAGTAGATTCCAATTCATTTGTAAGATTTTCTGTATCTTTTAAAAGGGAAGCATTCTTTTCTTGTAGAATTGTTATTTCCCTATTATCATTGCCTGAAATAAGATCCATATCATTTAATTTGCGATTTAGTTCAATGTTTTGACTCTCCATTTTTGAAATTTTTTCTTGAAGTTCCAATTTATCTTTATCAGAATCAACCATTTCCTTTTGTTGAATTTGTTTTAATAATTCTTCATTGTTTTTCATTAAATTTTCAAGATCTTGTATTACTGCATTTTTTCCTTCTTTAAGCTTTTTATAATCAACTTCTAACATTTCATATTTAGTTTTTAAATGCATGTTTTCATTTTCTAAAATTTCTTTTTCATTTTTGGATTCTTCTGATATTTTGTTCATTAAAGTCGTTACTGACTGAATTTTTGTTTTCCATTTATTAATATAATCAGAGTAATCTTTCACGGTGTTCAAAAGAAAATGCTTGGTTTCACGCAAGTTTTTGAGGTCACTTGAAAACTTTATAATTTTTTTGCGATAAAGTTGTAATTTTGAATTTGATTTTTCAAGATTTATTTTTAGATTCTGTGATATTTGTTTACATTCCTCCAGTTCATTATTAATTTTAATTATTTCTTCTGACTTAATGTGAATTTCCACATTAACGTTTTCAAGTTCATTTATTAGGGATTTAATCCTACTATCTTTATTCATAACAGCGACGTTTAAAGTATTTATTAATTCATTTAACGACGTAATCTTATCATCTCGACTTTTAATTTCTTCATTCGATATAGTTTTAATTTGTGATAGCAAAGATAAGTTTTCATCGCGCAATACTTGTACTTCTTTTAGGCTTCTTGACAACATTGATTGTAATTCTGTCTGCAACTTTTCATTGGTCTTGTCTGTTTCAATTTCACCAACTGGGCTTTCAGGCAAACCACTATCTTCCTTTTTCAAAGACACTGTTTCTTCCGACAATTTTGAGTTAAGTAATATGAGTAATTTTTGTTGTTGTTCCTTGCCCATATTTTCTAAGTCCAGTGATTGCTGGCCTGCTATTTGCAAATCTCCATACAATTGTTCATTCTCATCGGTCAATCGTTTTATTTGACGTTTAAAGCTCTCATTTTCAATTTCGAGATTTTCAATTTTAGAGCTCTGTTTCTTTAAGATTTCCGTTTGCTGTGTAAAATCTACTTTAGTTTGCATCAAAGATTCAATCATTTCTTGGGCTGCAACGTTTTCTTCTTTGATTTTTCTATTTTCTGAGAGCATTTCTTCTTTGTCTCGCTTATGTTTATGAATAAGCAAAAGCATATTTTTGCATTTGGTAACAAGTTCTTCCCGTGACATAGCATCCACTGGTGATTTTTTTGAAGGATTTTCATTTCCATCTTTGCCTGCTGATATCGACGTGTCCATGTCGAAATTCTTTTACTGTCCCCAGTAAAATTTATAAAATATAAAACAAATTAAACTATGAAAGATACATTGCCGCAATTTATTTATCACTTTTTCAAAATATTATCTCACATGACTGACTAAACATTTTTTGCTTACTTAGAGTTTATCATATTCACAATTATTAATGTAAAAGTAAACGTCACTTCACTTGTCATTTAACATATTTGTGTCAATAAAGCAGCAATTGATAACTGTTTAAGAACTAGGGTTTAATTTAGCTCTGTCTGATGGCGCTGTAACATATTTCTACAGATCTTTACTTCCTGCATGTACTTTTACTATCTATCGTACAGTGCCATCGAACAGACTTTTGCAAAACTTTATAGTTCGACGGTTTAGCGTTCTTAGCGCTGTAGTCTTTATCATTAACTAGTTACTAGACCTTAGATCATAAAACTCGGGTCGCAGTGCCAAAACCCTGTCGACAATATAGTGTATTTGCTTATACAGGGAGTGTGGCTTTATTACGCGAACTAAAGTTGGTTTTTGGGCAAAATTAAAAATTTGACTCCTTAATACACCCCTTAAAATAACATTTTTTTTCTTAAATGCAATATTATTATCAATCTAACGTCTACACTGAATTAAATACACCCTTCAATAAATAAGTCACTATCTACAAATTAGTGTTTTCAAAAAATTTGTAAGTCCGGTCCTGTTGGGCCGATTTTATTGAAATTTTAGGGACACTTTTTAATTACTACTAAAGAGTTAAACGTCAATTTTGAAACGATTCTGAGAATTTTTTCGGTATTTTGGGGCCCAAAAACATTTTTCAACCCCTAAAAACTACCCTTAAAATGACCCGATTACGCCCATTTTAAATAGGCTTCTTGCGGTGATGGATTTAAAGACGTGGACCAAATCTCGTTAAAATCAATTAACTCTTTCGAAAGTTATTGCCCGCACACATATATATATACGTATATATATATATATATATACATATATATATATATATATATATATATATATATATATATATATATATATATATATATATATATATATATATATACATATATATATATATATACATATATATATATATATACATATATATATATATATAAACATTTTTAAAAATGGTGCCAAAGTGTTTAGAAGGTTATGAAACGTCGAGAAATTTTGGTCCGACCCCTAGGTCCCGCCATCCGACCGATGCCAATAGTGCATGTTGCCATATGGCAAATACACTAATAATTACAAAGTTCAAGAACCTTATGGAGCTATCCATGTCCAATAGAGCTCTATAGATATAGGTATTCCTATCCGCCATTTCGGCTCCTTGCTCGTCTTACGCACGTGTTCTGTGATCATATGTAGTACGACAACAAATATGTCAACGCAGCATTTCGAAGCATTATTATTCTCTGTTGAAAAGTGTTAACTGCAAATAGCATGTATTTTCAGGCTCAAACTAAAATTGGCAGACGTAGTGATACGTGAAGTGCGGTTATATACGGATTTTATTATTTGTTTTTTGTGTAACTCGTGGGAAGCAACATTGTTACTTGTAGGTGAATAAAACCCGTTTTTTTATAATAATGTATTGTTAAAAAAGTACGTGAAAACATTGAAAAAATATAGTTTATCGATTACAGTTTCATTTTGCGGATACGTTCTCAGATTAAACAAAAAGATGCCTTGTTGCTCGGCGGTAAATTGCACCAACAGACAGGCCCGGCGGATGACCAGGGTTTTGTGGGTAGCTATACCCATACGAAAAATTCCGTGTGGGTAAAATACCCACATGGAATTTGACAACATTTTTTTCACATATTAATAAATATGAGTTAATTGGAGGGGTCTTGCTTTGAAGTTTGTTAATTTAATCACCGCTAGATCGAAAAATTTTTTTTTTTCATCTCTTTACCCACACGGACTGAACATGACCTGCCGGGCCTGCCAACAGATCAGAAAAAGGGAGGAGATTATTCAGGTTCCTGATAGGAACCAGGCGAGCAAAGTGGATACAAAATTTTCGACGTGGAAATAATTGGACGCCAAGTGGGAACTCTCGATTGTGTGAAGTATGCGTAATTTTCCCTGTCTCCGTACTTACTTTTCTTTTTTTTGAGAATACAGTTAAACGTATTTTTCTTACAGACACAAATCGTCGACAGGATGAATGGAAGAAATTAAAACGGAAATTCTGATTTGGTGAAATGTTTAGTGGACAATAATGATATATTTTTAGTGTATTTGCCATATGGCCATAACGCCCGCATCTGTGATTTCAATGGGCTTAGATACATTTACAATATCAGCGAGAACATTCCTTTCTTCAGTAACTATTGACGCTGGGGCTTTTTCAGCTGATGCATTGCTATTGTAAAAGAGGTTTCTTAACACTTCTTCCAATTGGTGGTAAGATAGTTCACAGCTTATATCTTGTATTACGAGTGACGCGGGTTCTTTTTCGGCAAGGCCATTATCTTGCTGATCGTCAATATCTACCAATTGTCCAAATTTACCGAAAAATATACACTAGCCTAGCTCGGGAAGAGCTTCCATTTTCTCCCAAAGACTGTTGTTCTCATCATGGCTGCTTTCTGAGTTGTGTGTCGAGAAATGGCTGGCTCGATGTATAAAAAACTCTTCCTTTTCCGTGCTATCGAATGTCCGTTTACAGTCAACGCATATAATTTTATAAGTAAATAAAGGTTGGCCCATCGTATCTTCAATAGCGTTTGAATTCTTGTTAGCCATCTTATTATTTTGCCTCTAAAATAAAATAAAATAATTATATTTATGAAAAGACAAATACTGCACTTACCAATTGTCACTCCAAACAGTCTCTACACAAATTCACTGTAAACCACTAATTAAGCGTGAATTTAATATCTATATGAAACACACTGCCCTTAGCGTATGAACTCTTCTAAGACACTGCTGGAAATTGAATGTTAGCTCTTCTCAGACCTGAAAATTATCTAACCAGATAGTTTTTTCTTCATGTCAGGTAAAAAGGTCAAGGGATTAAAAAAACATAGTTTCTTAAAAGCTAAAAATGCCGACAATTTGAACGGAATTAACCTACAATTTAATTCGATTTTTTTAAAGATCATGCGCCTGAATTTACACACGATTTCAATATACCAAATATATATTGTCGGTTTCTATAAGATGGTAAATGAGTGGCATTTTGAAAAACACTTTCTGTGAGGTAAAATTTTACAAAGTCTATTTTAGTAAGTGCCTTGATTATAAATGGAATATATTTCTGCAATAATAATGTTTCCATAGTATGAATAAAATGACTGAATTTGTAACAAACAATTTTCTCCTTTTCATCCCCTTATTGATCGAGTTGATAACACGGGGTTTCGGTCTTTAATCTTTCATTGAACAATTCGGTATACTTGAGGAAGTGTTAATGTTTGAAAAAATGTCTTGTGTACTAAAGAAAATAAACGTTTTGAGTCAAATTAAATTTTTATTAATATTTCACAAATACAAAACAATATATACATGATTAACGCTAAACATAGATCTATAGTATATCATAAATTAACAGCACCTAAATATATACATATAAATAGTAGGATATAAAATTAACAAATTATTTGAAGAGAGAGAATGGAAACGGCCGATTGTCAACAACGACGCTGATAACTCTGGGTCCCTTGTACGTCGAAAGGTTTGTCCTTGCGTGGTTCCTTCGATGTTTAAATAAATCGCAGGACGTTGAAAACCCTGCGGAGCAGTCCCTGCATTTGACCGGTTTCAATAATTCCTTTTTGTGGGACTCCATACTACGTCTGGTCCTGAAGTTCTCGCCACAATCTCCACACTTTCTGGAGCTTGAAGTACCAGTTTTCTTTGTAATAGCCCCATTTTTTCTCTGCGTCCTTGAATCCTTTAACTTTTTTCCGACCATAATAACGCCCGCATCTGTGATTTCAATGGGCTTAGATACATTTGCAATATCAGCGAGAACATTCCTTTCTTCAGTAACTATTGACGCTGGGGCTTTTTCAGCTGATGCATTGCTATTGTAAAAGAGGTTTCTTACCACTTCTTCCAATTGGTGGTAAGATAGTTCACAGCTTATATCTTGTATTACGAGTGACGCGGGCTCTTTTTCGGCAACGCCATTATCTTGCTGATCGTCAATATCTACCAATTGTCCAAATTCGTCGAAAAATATACACTGGCCTAACTCGGGAAGAGCTTGGCTATCTTGGGAAACGTCTGGCATAGGCGATCCTCCGTTGATTTCCATTTTCTCCCAAAGACTGTTGTTCTCATCATGGCTGCTTTCTGAGTTGTGTGTCGAGAAATGGCTGGCTCGATGTATAAAAAACTCTTCCTTTTCCGTGCTATCGAATGTCCGTTTACAGTCAACGCATATAATTTTATAAGTAAATAAAGGTTGGCCCATCGTATCTTCAATAGCGTTTGAATTCTTGTTAGCCATCTTATTATTTTGTGACTTTGTCTCTAAAATAAAATAATTATATTTACGAAAAGACAAATACTGCACTTACCAATTGTCACTCCAAACAGTCTCTACACAAATTCACTGTAAACCACTAATTAAGCGTGAATTTAATATCTATATGGAACACACTGCCCTTAGCGTATGAACTCTTCTAAGCAACTGCTGGAAATTGAATGTTAGCTCTTCGCAGACCTGAAAATTATCTAACCAGGTAGTTTTTTCTTCATGTCAGGTAAAAAGGTCAAGGGATTAAAAAGAAACATAGTTTCTTAAAAGCTAAAAATGCCGACAATTTGAACGGAATTAACCTACAATTTAATTCGATTTTTTTAAAGATCATGCGCCTGAATTTACACACGATTTCAATATACCAAATATATATTGTCGGTTTCTATAAGGTGGTAAATGAGTGGCATTTTGAAAAACACTTTCTGTGAGGTAAAATTTTACAAAGCCTATTTTAGTAAGTGCCTTCATTGTAAATGGAATATATTTCTGCAATAATAATGTTTCCATAGTATGAATATAATGACTGAATTTGTAACAAACAATTTTCTCCTTTTCACACCCTTATTGATCGAGTTGATAACACGGGGTTTCGGTCTTTAATCTTTCAATGAACAATTCGGTATACTTGAGGAAGTGTTAATGATTGAAAAAATGTCTTGTGTACCAAAGGAAATAAACGTTTTGGGTCAAATTCAATTTTTATTAATATTTCACAAATACAAAACAATATATACATGATTAACGCTAAACATAGATCTATAGTATATCATAAATTAACAGCACCTAAATATATACATATAAATAGTAGGATATAAAATTAACAAATTATTTGAAGAGAGAGAATGGAAACGGCCGATTGTCAACAACGACGCTGATAACTCTGGGTCCCTTGTACGTCGAAAGGTTTGTCCTTGCGTGGTTCCTTCGATGTTTAAATAAATCGCAGGACGTTGAAAACCCTGCGGAGCAGTCCCTGCATTTGACCGGTTTCAATAATTCTTTTTTGTGGGACTCCATACTACGTCTGGTCCTGAAGTTCTCGCCACAATCTCCACACTTTCTGGAGCTTGAAGTACCAGTTTTCTTTGTAATAGCCCCATTTTTTCTCTGCGTCCTTGAATCCTTTAACTTTTTTCCGACCATAATAACGCCAGCATCTGTGATTTCAATGGGCTTTGATACATTTGCAATATCAGCGAGAACATTCCTTTCTTCAGTAACTATTGACGCTGGGGCTTTTTCAGCTGATGCATTGCTATTGTAAAAGAGGTTTCTTAACACTTCTTCCAATTGGTGGTAAGATAGTTCACAGCTTATATCTTGTATTACGAGTGACGCGGGTTCTTTTTCGGCAACGCCATTATCTTGCTGATCGTCAATATCTACCAATTGTCCAAATTCGTCGAAAAATATACACTGGCCTAACTCGGGAAGAGCTTGGCTATCTTGGGAAACGTCTGGCATAGGCGATCCTCCGTTGATTTCCATTTTCTCCCAAAGACTGTTGTTCTCATCATGGCTGCTTTCTGAGTTGTGTGTCGAGAAATGGCTGGCTCGATGTATAAAAAACTCTTCCTTTTCCGTGCTATCGAATGTCCGTTTACAGTCAACGCATATAATTTTATAAGTAAATAAAGGTTGGCCCATCGTATCTTCAATAGCGTTTGAATTCTTGTTAGCCATCTTATTATTTTGTGACTTTGTCTCTAAAATAAAATAATTATATTTACGAAAAGACAAATACTGCACTTACCAATTGTCACTCCAAACAGTCTCTAGACAAATTCACTGTAAACCACTAATTAAGCGTGAATTTAATATCTATATGGAACACACTGCCCTTAGCGTATGAACTCTTCTAAGCAACTGCTGGAAATTGAATGTTAGCTCTTCGCAGACCTGAAAATTATCTAACCAGGTAGTTTTTTCTTCATGTCAGGTAAAAAGGTCAAGGGATTAAAAAAAAAACATAGTTTTTTAAAAGCTAAAAATGCCGACAATTTGAACGGAATTAACCTACAATTAAATTCGATTTTTTTAAAGATCATGCGCCTGAATTTACACACGATTTCAATATACCAAATATATATTGTCGGTTTCTATAAGGTGGTAAATGAGTGGCATTTTGAAAAACACTTTCTGTGAGGTAAAATTTTACAAAGTCTATTTTAGTAAGTGCCTTCATTGTAAATGGAATATATTTCTGCAATAATAATGTTTCCATAGTATGAATATAATGACTGAATTTGTAACAAACAATTTTCTCCTTTTCACTCCCTTATTGATCGAGTTGATAACACGGGGTTTCGGGCTTTAATCTTTCATTGAACAATTCGGTATACTTGAGGAAGTGTTAATGATTGAAAAAATGTCTTGTGTACCAAAGGAAATAAACGTTTTGGGTCAAATTCAATTTTTATTAATATTTCACAAATACAAAATATACTGACGTCAAAATATATACATGATTAACGCTAAACATAGATCTATATAATAAATTAACAGCACCTAAATATATACATATAAATTAGTGTTGGGCATAATCGATACATTTCAATAATCGAATGAATCGAAATAATCGGTTTTTATAATCGAATGATCATTCGAATTATCGATTATGAATGCGGCTCGCAAAACCTGTGAATTCGGCCCGCGATATCGATAAGATATATTATATTTTTATTAAAAAATAAATAAGTAAATAGTAAAATAAATAATACATATTACAAATAAGATACAATAAAATATTTTAATATTTTTAAAAAATTCTTACAGAACTTTAACCATACGCGTTTGTATGAATAAAATATTGTTTACTTTATATTTAAAAAATTATTGTAGTATGTCTAGTCTAGTTATTACGCATTGGTTTTGATTTTATTACGTTCTTTTTTTTTTGGCCCGCCAAAAAAATCGGGAATATCAAATTGGCCCGCCTACGAAAAACTTTGGGAGCCCCTGGTTTAAACAAACGAAAGCACCCCCACCTCCAGTGCAACAGACTTCCCAATGTGTGCAGATGCAGAACCGAATGATATATCATTCATAATCGACAATCGACATACATACATTTCATATCTCGCTAACCATAATCGAATCATGTGAATATCTCGCTAAGCATAATCGAATGATATCTCGCTAAGCATAATCGAATCATGTGAATGATATCTCGCTAAGCATAATCGAATGATATGATGATATCTCGGTTGCCATAATCGAATGATGTATGATAATTCATAATCGACAATCGACATAGTACTGTGTCGGGATTAATAGTTAATACAAAACACATTAATAATGGAATCGCTGGTATGATTCAATACAAAAATAAAACGAATTCTTTATTATTATAAATTAATTATAACTCATAGATTTGTATTTAAAAAAACAATATAATCTAAATTTTTGGGTGAGAGTCTGTTCCTCCTTGCATTAGTAATGACACCAGTTTTTGAAAATATCCTTTCGGAAGGCACGGAGGTAGCTGGCGCACAGAGAGATTTTTTATGGAGCTCGTATAATTCAGGAAACAAATTTTTGTTTTCTGATCAAAAAATAAGGGGATTGGAAGAGCGAGATATATCGGGCATTGACAAATATTGTTTTATGATTGCAACGGCTTTTGTAGTAATATAGTGACAGTGAATAATAAGTAATAAGTTAATAACCGGTCACTATGAGAAATGTATGTACCGTATACACGTAATCTCAAAAGATACGCCGCCGCTCTAACTTTAAGTAATGCAGTCAATGACTGGTCTACTGGAGTCTGGGAGACTGGAATGCCAAAACAGTACAACACAGAACAAACGAAAGTACCCCCACTCTTCAGTGCACGCAAATGCAGAAACCGAATGATATAATATGATATATGTCGGGATTAATTCACATACATTTCATATCTCACAATCGATTGAAGCGAATGATATCTCGCTAACAATAATCGTTTCAAACGAATGATATCTCGGTTAACATAATCGAATGATCGATTATTTGGCCATAATCGAAATATTTCGATTATATCATTCATAATCGCCCAAGACTAATATAAATAGTAGGATATAAAATTAACAAATTATTTGAAGAGAGAGAATGGAAACGGCCGATTGTCAACAACGACGCTGATAACTCTGGGTCCCTTGTACGTCGAAAGGTTTGTCCTTGCGTGGTTCCTTCGATGTTTAAATAAATCGCAGGACGTTGAAAACCCTGCGGAGCAGTCCCTGCATTTGACCGGTTTCAATAATTCTTTTTTGTGGGACTCCATACTACGTCTGGTCCTGAAGTTCTCGCGACAATCTCCACACTTTCTGGAGCTTGAAGTACCAGTTTTCTTTGTAATAGCCCCATTTTTTCTCTGCGTCCTTGAATCCTTTAACTTTTTTCCGACCATAATAACGCCCGCATCTGTGATTTCAATGGGTTTAGATACATTTGCAATATCAGCGAGAACATTCCTTTCTTCAGTAACTATTGACGCTGGGGCTTTTTCAGCTGATGCATTGCTATTGTAAAAGAGGTTTCTTAACACTTCTTCCAATTGGTGGTAAGATAGTTCACAGCTTATATCTTGTATTACGAGTGACGCGGGTTCTTTTTCGGCAACGCCATTATCTTGCTGATCGTCAATATCTACCAATTGTCCAAATTCGTCGAAAAATATACACTGGCCTAACTCGGGAAGAGCTTGGCTATCTTGGGAAACGTCTGGCATAGGCGTTCCTCCGTTGATTTCCATTTTCTCCCAAAGACTGTTGTTCTCATCATGGCTGCTTTCTGAGTTGTGTGTCGAGAAATGGCTGGCTCGATGTATAAAAAACTCTTCCTTTTCCGTGCTATCGAATGTCCGTTTACAGTCAACGCATATAATTTTATAAGTAAATAAAGGTTGGCCCATCGTATCTTCAATAGCGTTTGAATTCTTGTTAGCCATCTTATTATTTTGTGACTTTGTCTCTAAAATAAAATAATTATATTTACGAAAAGACAAATACTGCACTTACCAATTGTCACTCCAAACAGTCTCTACACAAATTCACTGTAAACCACTAATTAAGCGTGAATTTAATATCTATATGGAACACACTGCCCTTAGCGTATGAACTCTTCTAAGCAACTGCTGGAAATTGAATGTTAGCTCTTCGCAGACCTGAAAATTATCTAACCAGGTAGTTTTTTCTTCATGTCAGGTAAAAAGGTCAAGGGATTAAAAAAAAAACATAGTTTCTTAAAAGCTAAAAATGCCGACAATTTGAACGGAATTAACCTACAATTTAATTCGATTTTTTTAAAGATCATGCGCCTGAATTTACACACGATTTCAATATACCAAATATATATTGTCGGTTTCTATAAGGTGGTAAATGAGTGGCATTTTGAAAAACACTTTCTGTGAGGTAAAATTTTACAAAGTCTATTTTAGTAAGTGCCTTCATTGTAAATGGAATATATTTCTGCAATAATAATGTTTCCATAGTATGAATATAATGACTGAATTTGTAACAAACAATTTTCTCCTTTTCACTCCCTTATTGATCGAGTTGATAACACGGGGTTTCGGTCTTTAATCTTTCATTGAACAATTCGGTATACTTGAGGAAGTGTTAATGATTGAAAAAATGTCTTGTGTACCAAAGAAAATAAACGTTTTGGGTCAAATTCAATTTTTATTAATATTTCACAAATACAAAATATATTGACGTCAAAATATATACATGATTAACGCTAAACATAGATCTATATCATAAATATATACATATAAATAGTAGGATATAAAATTAACAAATTATTTGAAGAGAGAGAATGGAAACGGCCGATTGTCAACAACGACGCTGATAACTCTGGGTCCCTTGTACGTCGAAAGGTTTGTCCTTGCGTGGTTCCTTCGATGTTTAAATAAATCGCAGGACGTTGAAAACCCTGCGGAGCAGTCCCTGCATTTGACCGGTTTCAATAATTCTTTTTTGTGGGACTCCATACTACGTCTGGTCCTGAAGTTCTCGCCACAATCTCCACACTTTCTGGAGCTTGAAGTACCAGTTTTCTTTGTAATAGCCCCATTTTTTCTCTGCGTCCTTGAATCCTTTAACTTTTTTCCGACCATAATAACGCCCGCATCTGTGATTTCAATGGGCTTAGATACATTTGCAATATCAGCGAGAACATTCCTTTCTTCAGTAACTATTGACGCTGGGGCTTTTTCAGCTGATGCATTGCTATTGTAAAAGAGGTTTCTTAACACTTCTTCCAATTGGTGGTAAGATAGTTCACAGCTTATATCTTGTATTACGAGTGACGCGGGTTCTTTTTCGGCAACGCCATTATCTTGCTGATCGTCAATATCTACCAATTGTCCAAATTCGTCGAAAAATATACACTGGCCTAACTCGGGAAGAGCTTGGCTATCTTGGGAAACGTCTGGCATAGGCGATCCTCCGTTGATTTCCATTTTTTCCCAAAGACTGTTGTTCTCATCATGGCTGCTTTCTGAGTTGTGTGTCGAGAAATGGCTGGCTCGATGTATAAAAAACTCTTCCTTTTCCGTACTATCGAATGTCCGTTTACAGTCAACGCATATAATTTTATAAGTAAATAAAGGTTGGCCCATCGTATCTTCAATAGCGTTTGAATTCTTGTTAGCCATCTTGTTATTTTGTGACTTTGTCTCTAAAATAAAATAAAATAATTATATTTACGAAAAGACAAATACTGTACTTACCAATTGTCACTCCAAACAGTCTCTACACAAATTCACTGTAAACCACTAATTAAGCGTGAATTTAATATCTATATGGAACACACTGCCCTTAGCGTATGAACTCTTCTAAGCAACTGCTGGAAATTGAATGTTAGCTCTTCGCAGACCTGAAAATTATCTAACCAGGTAGTTTTTTCTTCATGTCAGGTAAAAAGGTCAAGGGATTAAAAAGAAACATAGTTTCTTAAAAGCTAAAAATGCCGACAATTTGAACGGAATTAACCTACAATTTAAGTCGATTTTTTTAAAGATCATGCGCCTGAATTTACACACGATTTCAATATACCAAATATATATTGTCGGTTTCTATAAGGTGGTAAATGAGTGGCATTTTGAAAAACACTTTCTGTGAGGTAAAATTTTACAAAGTCTATTTTAGTAAGTGCCTTCATTGTAAATGGAATATATTTCTGCAATAATAATGTTTCCATAGTATGAATATAATGACTGAATTTGTAACAAACAATTTTCTCCTTTTCACACCCTTATTGATCGAGTTGATAACACGGGGTTTCGGTCTTTAATCTTTCAATGAACAATTCGGTATACTTGAGGAAGTGTTAATGATTGAAAAAATGTCTTGTGTACCAAAGGAAATAAACGTTTTGGGTCAAATTCAATTTTTATTAATATTTCACAAATACAAAATATACTGACGTCAAAATATATACATGATTAACGCTAAACATAGATCTATATCATAAATTAACAGCACCAAAATATTGTAACAAAACTGTATGAAAGGTTTAACAAAATAATCTTTATTATGTAGAGCCGAAAGAACAAGGATCGAAATTTGATGAATAAAATACAGAAAATGCCTGATGTATATATAAAACTGTCTATCTTTACACTTCTATTTAATTTTGTAACTGTCAAGTTTGTTTTTCACTTTTTCACTAGCCTCTCACTACCTAGGCAACACTTTCAAACACTTACGTCCAAGAATGCGCGATCGAATTCGTTACACTGCCCTCCTCTTAGACCTGTCCTGTCCCAGGGCAGGTTATAAGCTCGGATGACATTGTTAAGAAAAAAAAAACTTAGTCAGTCATTCGTGATTGTAGTTCGGCCGATGCTTACTCTGGCCTCGCCCTCGTGTTCCGCAGTCACGACATCGCTCTCTTCGTAAGGCGCCAAACGATTGGAATGTACCACTCTCGGTTTTCCTCTTGGTAATTTCCGCACGCGATAGACGACATCGTTTATTCGTTTCATAATTCGATATGGTCCATCCCAATTCCGCTGTAGCTTCGGTGACAGACCACGACGTCTGCGTGGATCATACAACCAAACTAAAGCCTCTGGTTGAAACCCGCCTTCTTGCGCTTTCACGTCGTAGCGACTCTTCATCCGATCACTGGCCAGTTGACTGTTCTTACGGACTCGCTGGTGTATGTCGTTCAACTTCTCTTTCAGTTTCACAGCGTACGTGTCTCCCGCGACTTCTTCTTCTGCCGGCGGACGTCCAAACTCTAAGTCGCACGGTAATCGCAGCTCACGCCCTAACATCACGCTGGCCGGTGTTTGGTCCGTGGTTTCATGAACTGATGCACGATAAGCCATCAGAAATAGATGTAAGTACTGGTCCCAGTCCCGCTGGTGATCGGAAACAACTTTGGCCAAGTACTTTCCCATCGTCCGATTCATGCGTTCAACCATCCCGTCAGACTGCGGATGCAATGGCGTTGTTCGCGTCTTGCGAATACCCAATAAACGACACATGTCACCGAAGAGGGCGGATTCAAAATTACGGCCCTGATCTGAATGCAGCTCTAATGGCACGCCAAAACGACTGAAGAATTCCTTGACCAGCACCTCCGCGACAGTCGCAGCTTCTTGGTTCGGGAGTGCATACGCCTCCGCCCATTTGGTGAAGTAGTCCATCGCAACCAGGATGTATTTATTTCCGCCGTCGCTTTCGGGGAATGGTCCAGCCACGTCTATGACTACCCTCTCCATCGGACTCCCTACGTTGTACTGTCTCATGGGTGCCCTCCTCTTTCCCAAGGGTCCATTACCAGCGGCACATAACCTGCATTTCCGGCACCATTCTTTGACGTCCTCTTTACAGTTGACCCAATAGAACCTCTCTCGAACTTTTGCCAGGGTCTTCTTAACGCCGAAGTGACCTCCTGAAGCCCCATCGTGAAGGTGTCGCAGCACATCCGGCACTCGACTTTTCGGAATCACCAGCTGAGGCCTCACGTTCGCGCCGTCCTCACTTTCCAGTATTCGCTTCAGGAGGCCGTCCTCCATCGTCAGAGAGTCCCACTGCGCCCAGTACGTCTTCAGTACCTTGTTAAACGAACTAACGACCTCCCAGACTGGTCTTTCCCCCTTTTGTTTCCACTCCAGCAACATCTTCAGTTCTGAATCCGCTTCTTGTTCCCGCCTAACCTCATTGGGCAACCAATCGTCGTTTACCAGAGTTGTTCTTGAAATGCGGCAGGTTGTTACTTCTAGGCGAGAACAGTGTCTACAATTTTCTGGACACGGTCTTCTTGAGAGGGCATCAGCATTCCGGTGACTGGTGCCTGCTCGATGTTCGATGTCGAAGTCGTATCCCTGCAACCGTTCAATCCACCTGGCAACCTGTCCCTCGGGGTTGCGAAACTGTAGAAGCCACTTCAGCGCTGCATGGTCCGTCCTCAACAGAAACTTTCGCCCGTATAAATACTTGTGGAAGTGTTCAACTGACTTGACCACCGCCAGCAACTCTTTTCTAGTCACGCAATAATTTCTTTCAGCTTTTGACAGGACCTTGCTGAAATAGCCTATGACCTTTTCGTGTCCGTCCTGAATCTGGGACAGCACGCTACCAATAGCCAAGTTACTCGCGTCCGTGTCCAGTATGAACTTCTCATCAGTACGCGGATAACTCAGTATCGGTGCTGACACCAGAGCGCATTTCAGCTGTCGAAAAGCCTCCTCGCACTCGCTGTTCCAGACGTATTCGCGGCTGTCTTCCGTCAGCCTTGTCAAGGGCTTCACAATGTTTGCAAAGCCAGGGACGAAACGTCGGTAGTATGTGCATAGTCCAAGAAAGCTTCGAACTTGGTGCTTGTCTTTCGGTGTCGGCCACTCTCGCACTGCCTGAATCTTCTCTGGATCAGCTTCTACTCCTTTTCGAGATACGACATGTCCAAGATATTTCACTTTAGTCCGGAATATGTGGCACTTCTTCGGACTCAACTTCAGGTTGGCACCATGCAGTCTTTGAAACACCTCTTCCAAGTTCTTCAGATGTTCGTCAAACGTGCGACCGACCACGATCACGTCATCGAGGTACACCAGACAGGTCTTCCACGACAGTCCCCTCAAAATGGTCTCCATCAGGCGCTCGAAAGTGGCCGGTGCATTACACAGCCCGAAAGGCATAACAGTGAACTGCCACAGTCCCGAACCGATTGTGAACGCTGTTTTCTCGCGGTCTTGAGGATCCAGTTCGACCTGCCAATAGCCGCTCTTCAGGTCCAAGGTCGAGAACCACTGAGAACCCGACAGTGTATCCAACGTGTCATCGATACGGGGAAGGGGGTAGCTGTCTTTCTTGGTCACGTTGTTGAGACGTCGATAGTCCACACAGAATCGCGTTGAGCCATCCTTCTTGCTGACCAGAACGACCGGTGATGCCCATGGACTACTTGATGGCTCGATGACTCCCTGCTTCTCCATGTCCGTGACGATCTTCTCAGCTTCATCCCTTCTCGCCAAGGGAAGGCGTCTCGGCCGTTGTCGTACCGGCCTGGCATCTCCCGTATCGATCTTGTGACGGACCACATCAGTTCGCCCTTGTTGCTCGTCGTCCAGTGCAAAAACGTTTGAATAGCGATGGACTAGCATCCGCACCTCTTTTAACTGAGCTTCGTCAAGGTTCTCACATGAGCCGATAACCATGGTCGCCAATTTCTCGATATTTCTTCCAATGGTTGGTCTTTGTACATCCTCTACACACCTCGAAATTCGAGAGACTTGCACACATTGTCCTAGCAGAGTGTTCTTTTTTAAGGTCACCGGCTCAATGTTAACATTCATAATTCTCACCGGTACCGTCTCTCCGACCCTGACTAGTGTTTTTCCCACCAGCACGCCGCCATGAACCTTTTTGTCGCAGACGGGTTCAATCACTCGCGTACATCTCGTCGGGAGAGATCCATCCAAGCCGGCCCGTATCATCACCTCGCTTCGTCCCGGCAAAGTCACATCTTCCTTGAGCCAGACTCTGGCCACCGAGTCCTCCACAGGGTGCAAGAGAATCTCTTCGTCGCCAACTCTCAAGACACCTTCCTTTAGGTCTAGAGCAAAACCAAATTTTCGCAGGAGATCCATTCCTAGGATGAAATCGTCGGAAATGTCAGCCACCAGTACCTCATGGTTTAGCTTCTTATTTCCGATGGCGATCGTCATCGTCGCTGACCCATACGTTAAAATTCTGTCACCCGTCGCTGTCTTGAGTAGAACTGTCGCTGGTAACAGCTTCACGGATTTATGTACAACACCAGGACGTACAATCGATTTCATCGCACCCGTATCGACTAGTAATGGGATGGTCTGGCCAGCGACATTTCCATCGACAAATATACTGGCCGCGCGGTCCTGAGGTGACACGGCGTAGATGGTGAACTCCGGAGCATTCTTCCTCCAGATCGACGCTCGCTCCTTCTCGTCAACCCTTTTTAGTTTTCCTGCTTAGTGATCTTAGGGCAGTTGCGTCGTATGTGCCCTCGGTCGCCACAGTTCCAACAACGGAGATTGTTCTTGTGGCCCGTCTTCCCAAGAATCCTCCGAATTACCTCTTCCAGCTGATCTTCAACGCTTTCGGTTTCTTTCGTCACCGTTCGGATACGCTCGTGCCCCCGCGATGCCTGCTTTGCGGCTTCGAACTCCATGGCATGGGCAAGCGCGTCATCTATTGTTTTTGGTCGCGCCAGCCTCAAGCCCTGCTGCGTCTCGCCGTCTCTCAAGCCGTCAATAAATGTTTGCACTGCCAATTGCTCCAGGAACGACTCGGGCGCCGTTGGATACGCTAACTTTATCAAGCGCGCAACGTCAGCTTGAAACTGCTGAAGCGTTTCCCCGATCTTCTGATAACGATTCCTCAGTTGTGCGTGGTATACTTGTTGTAGATGAGCGTCACCGTACCTTAACTCTAGACGGGAAACCAACAGCTGATAATCATTTTTCTGGCTTGCTGGGATTGCCTGCAGAATATTCAGGGCGTCCCCACGCAAGGCTACCACTAGCGAGATGACTTTTTCTTCGTCCGACCACCCGTTAGCTCTTGCGGCTGCTTCAAACTGTATATAGTACGTAGACCAGGCTACGTTTCCGTCAAAGGTCGGGGGTTTGACTCTTATTCTTGAAGCGGCTGTGTCTCTCTCTTCGTTGGTTTCACTTCTTCTTTCTAGTAACATCAGTCGTTCTTCAAGAATGTCGAATCTTTCATCTAGTAACCTTATCTTTTCCTCCACTATTCTTGAATTTTCATTTATTTTTTTTAACTCTTCTTTAATAATTGTAGAATCTTTTAGTAACTCCCCTTTTAATTCCTGGATCTTCACAGTAGACATGCTCGCATTTTCTTCTTGCTTCCTAGCTATCTCTTGCATCATTGTCAACATGCTTGACAGTGCGAATCCACTGTCCGGCACAGAGAACGGAAAGCTTTCCGGATCCTCGCCTTCCGCTACTAGTGCCTCTTTGAGCCGTATTTGTAGCACACTTTTCAGTCCCGATGTGTCCAGGTTTCTTTCTTCCAGCTCCCGTTTTAAATCTGCCACTACCAAATCCTTCAACAGTTTTGTCGTCATTGTTCAAACCCCACACCTGACACCAGTGTAACAAAACTGTATGAAAGGTTTAACAAAATAATCTTTATTATGTAGAGCCGAAAGAACAAGGATCGAAATTTGATGAATAAAATACAGAAAATGCCTGATGTATATATAAAACTGTCTATCTTTACACTTCTATTTAATTTTGTAACTGTCAAGTTTGTTTTTCACTTTTTCACTAGCCTCTCACTACCTAGGCAACACTTTCAAACACTTACGTCCAAGAATGCGCGATCGAATTCGTTACAATATATACATATAAATAGTAGGATATAAAATTAACAAATTATTTGAAGAGAGAGAATGGAAACGGCCGATTGTCAACAACGACGCTGATAACTCTGGGTCCCTTGTACGTCGAAAGGTTTGTCCTTGCGTGGTTCCTTCGATGTTTAAATAAATCGCAGGACGTTGAAAACCCTGCGGAGCAGTCCCTGCATTTGACCGGTTTCAATAATTCTTTTTTGTGGGACTCCATACTACGTCTGGTCCTGAAGTTCTCGCCACAATCTCCACACTTTCTGGAGCTTGAAGTACCAGTTTTCTTTGTAATAGCCCCATTTTTTCTCTGCGTCCTTGAATCCTTTAACTTTTTTCCGACCATAATAACGCCCGCATCTGTGATTTCAATGGGCTTAGATACATTTGCAATATCAGCGAAAACATTCCTTTCTTCAGTAACTATTGACGCTGGGGCTTTTTCAGCTGATGCATTGCTATTGTAAAAGAGGTTTCTTAACACTTCTTCCAATTGGTGGTAAGATAGTTCACAGCTTATATCTTGTATTACGAGTGACGCGGGTTCTTTTTCGGCAACGCCATTATCTTGCTGATCGTCAATATCTACCAATTGTCCAAATTCGTCGAAAAATATACACTGGCCTAACTCGGGAAGAGCTTGGCTATCTTGGGAAACGTCTGGCATAGGCGTTCCTCCGTTGATTTCCATTTTCTCCCAAAGACTGTTGTTCTCATCATGGCTGCTTTCTGAGTTGTGTGTCGAGAAATGGCTGGCTCGATGTATAAAAAACTCTTCCTTTTCCGTGCTATCGAATGTCCGTTTACAGTCAACGCATATAATTTTATAAGTAAATAAAGGTTGGCCCATCGTATCTTCAATAGCGTTTGAATTCTTGTTAGCCATCTTATTATTTTGTGACTTTGTCTCTAAAATATAATAATTATATTTACGAAAAGACAAATACTGCACTTACCAATTGTCACTCCAAACAGTCTCTACACAAATTCACTGTAAACCACTAATTAAGCGTGAATTTAATATCTATATGGAACACACTGCCCTTAGCGTATGAACTCTTCTAAGCAACTGCTGGAAATTGAATGTTAGCTCTTCGCAGACCTGAAAATTATCTAACCAGGTAGTTTTTTCTTCATGTCAGGTAAAAAGGTCAAGGGAAAAAAAAAAACATAGTTTCTTAAAAGCTAAAAATGCCGACAATTTGAACGGAATTAACCTACAATTTAAGTCGATTTTTTTAAAGATCATGCGCCTGAATTTACACACGATTTCAATATACCAAATATATATTGTCGGTTTCTATAAGGTGGTAAATGAGTGGCATTTTGAAAAACACTTTCTGTGAGGTAAAATTTTACAAAGTCTATTTTAGTAAGTGCCTTCATTGTAAATGGAATATATTTCTGCAATAATAATGTTTCCATAGTATGAATATAATGACTGAATTTGTAACAAACAATTTTCTCCTTTTCACACCCTTATTGATCGAGTTGATAACACGGGGTTTCGGTCTTTAATCTTTCAATGAACAATTCGGTATACTTGAGGAAGTGTTAATGATTGAAAAAATGTCTTGTGTACCAAAGAAAATAAACGTTTTGGGTCAAATTCAATTTTTATTAATATTTCACAAATACAAAATATATTGACGTCAAAATATATACATGATTAACGCTAAACATAGATCTATATCATAAATATATACATATAAATAGTAGGATATAAAATTAACAAATTATTTGAAGAGAGAGAATGGAAACGGCCGATTGTCAACAACGACGCTGATAACTCTGGGTCCCTTGTACGTCGAAAGGTTTGTCCTTGCGTGGTTCATTCGATGTTTAAATAAATCGCAGGACGTTGAAAACCCTGCGGAGCAGTCCCTGCATTTGACCGGTTTCAATAATTCTTTTTTGTGGGACTCCATACTACGTCTGGTCCTGAAGTTCTCGCCACAATCTCCACACTTTCTGGAGCTTGAAGTACCAGTTTTCTTTGTAATAGCCCCATTTTTTCTCTGCGTCCTTGAATCCTTTAACTTTTTTCCGACCATAATAACGCCAGCATCTGTGATTTCAATGGGCTTTGATACATTTGCAATATCAGCGAGAACATTCCTTTCTTCAGTAACTATTGACGCTGGGGCTTTTTCAGCTGATGCATTGCTATTGTAAAAGAGGTTTCTTAACACTTCTTCCAATTGGTGGTAAGATAGTTCACAGCTTATATCTTGTATTACGAGTGACGCGGGTTCTTTTTCGGCAACGCCATTATCTTGCTGATCGTCAATATCTACCAATTGTCCAAATTCGTCGAAAAATATACACTGGCCTAACTCGGGAAGAGCTTGGCTATCTTGGGAAACGTCTGGCATAGGCGATCCTCCGTTGATTTCCATTTTCTCCCAAAGACTGTTGTTCTCATCATGGCTGCTTTCTGAGTTGTGTGTCGAGAAATGGCTGGCTCGATGTATAAAAAACTCTTCCTTTTCCGTGCTATCGAATGTCCGTTTACAGTCAACGCATATAATTTTATAAGTAAATAAAGGTTGGCCCATCGTATCTTCAATAGCGTTTGAATTCTTGTTAGCCATCTTATTATTTTGTGACTTTGTCTCTAAAATAAAATAATTATATTTACGAAAAGACAAATACTGCACTTACCAATTGTCACTCCAAACAGTCTCTAGACAAATTCACTGTAAACCACTAATTAAGCGTGAATTTAATATCTATATGGAACACACTGCCCTTAGCGTATGAACTCTTCTAAGCAACTGCTGGAAATTGAATGTTAGCTCTTCGCAGACCTGAAAATTATCTAACCAGGTAGTTTTTTCTTCATGTCAGGTAAAAAGGTCAAGGGATTAAAAAAAAAACATAGTTTTTTAAAAGCTAAAAATGCCGACAATTTGAACGGAATTAACCTACAATTAAATTCGATTTTTTTAAAGATCATGCGCCTGAATTTACACACGATTTCAATATACCAAATATATATTGTCGGTTTCTATAAGGTAGTAAATGAGTGGCATTTTGAAAACACTTTCTGTGAGAGAAAATTTTACAAAGTCTATTTTAGTAAGTGCCTTCATTGTAAATGGAATATATTTCTGCAATAATAATGTTTCCATAGTATGAATATAATGACTGAATTTGTAACAAACAATTTTCTCCTTTTCACTCCCTTATTGATCGAGTTGATAACACGGGGTTTCGGTCTTTAATCTTTCATTGAACAATTCGGTATACTTGAGGAAGTGTTAATGATTGAAAAAATGTCTTGTGTACCAAAGAAAATAAACGTTTTGGGTCAAATTCAATTTTTATTAATATTTCACAAATACAAAATATACTGACGTCAAAATATATACATGATTAACGCTAAACATAGATCTATTTCATAAATTAACAGCACCTAAATATATACATATAAATAGTAGGATATAAAATTAACAAATTATTTGCAGAGAGAGAATGGAAACGGCCGATTGTCAACAACGACGCTGATAACTCTGGGTCCCTTGTACGTCGAAAGGTTTGTCCTTGCGTGGTTCCTTCGATGTTTAAATAAATCGCAGGACGTTGAAAACCCTGCGGAGCAGTCCCTGCATTTGACCGGTTTCAATAATTCTTTTTTGTGGGACTCCATACTACGTCTGGTCCTGAAGTTCTCGCCACAATCTCCACACTTTCTGGAGCTTGAAGTACCAGTTTTCTTTGTAATAGCCCCATTTTTTCTCTGCGTCCTTGAATCCTTTAACTTTTTTCCGACCATAATAACGCCCGCATCTGTGATTTCAATGGGCTTAGATACATTTGCAATATCAGCGAGAACATTCCTTTCTTCAGTAACTATTGACGCTGGGGCTTTTTCAGCTGATGCATTGCTATTGTAAAAGAGGTTTCTTAACACTTCTTCCAATTGGTGGTAAGATAGTTCTCAGCTTATATCTTGTATTACGAGTGACGCGGGTTCTTTTTCGGCAACGCCATTATCTTGCTGATCGTCAATATCTACCAATTGTCCAAATTCGTCGAAAAATATACACTGGCCTAACTCGGGAAGAGCTTGGCTATCTTGGGAAACGTCTGGCATAGGCGTTCCTCCGTTGATTTCCATTTTCTCCCAAAGACTGTTGTTCTCATCATGGCTGCTTTCTGAGGTGTGTCGAGAAATGGCTGGCTCGATGTATAAAAAACTCTTCCTTTTCCGTGCTATCGAATGTCCGTTTACAGTCAACGCATATAATTTTATAAGTAAATAAAGGTTGGCCCATCGTATCTTCAATAGCGTTTGAATTCTTGTTAGCCATCTTATTATTTTGTGACTTTGTCTCTAAAATAAAATAAAATAATTATATTTACGAAAAGACAAATACTGCACTTACCAATTGTCACTCCAAACAGTCTCTACACAAATTCACTGTAAACCACTAATTAAGCGTGAATTTAATATCTATATGGAACACACTGCCCTTAGCGTATGAACTCTTCTAAGCAACTGCTGGAAATTGAATGTTAGCTCTTCGCAGACCTGAAAATTATCTAACCAGGTAGTTTTTTCTTCATGTCAGGTAAAAAGGTCAAGGGATTAAAAAGAAACATAGTTTCTTAAAAGCTAAAAATGCCGACAATTTGAACGGAATTAACCTACAATTTAATTCGATTTTTTTAAAGATCATGCGCCTGAATTTACACACGATTTCAATATACCAAATATATATTGTCGGTTTCTATAAGGTGGTAAATGAGTGGCATTTTGAAAAACACTTTCTGTGAGGTAAAATTTTACAAAGCCTATTTTAGTAAGTGCCTTCATTGTAAATGGAATATATTTCTGCAATAATAATGTTTCCATAGTATGAATATAATGACTGAATTTGTAACAAACAATTTTCTCCTTTTCACACCCTTATTGATCGAGTTGATAACACGGGGTTTCGGTCTTTAATCTTTCAATGAACAATTCGGTATACTTGAGGAAGTGTTAATGATTGAAAAAATGTCTTGTGTACCAAAGGAAATAAACGTTTTGGGTCAAATTCAATTTTTATTAATATTTCACAAATACAAAACAATATATACATGATTAACGCTAAACATAGATCTATAGTATATCATAAATTAACAGCACCTAAATATATACATATAAATAGTAGGATATAAAATTAACAAATTATTTGAAGAGAGAGAATGGAAACGGCCGATTGTCAACAACGACGCTGATAACTCTGGGTCCCTTGTACGTCGAAAGGTTTGTCCTTGCGTGGTTCCTTCGATGTTTAAATAAATCGCAGGACGTTGAAAACCCTGCGGAGCAGTCCCTGCATTTGACCGGTTTCAATAATTCTTTTTTGTGGGACTCCATACTACGTCTGGTCCTGAAGTTCTCGCCACAATCTCCACACTTTCTGGAGCTTGAAGTACCAGTTTTCTTTGTAATAGCCCCATTTTTTCTCTGCGTCCTTGAATCCTTTAACTTTTTTCCGACCATAATAACGCCCGCATCTGTGATTTCAATGGGCTTAGATACATTTGCAATATCAGCGAGAACATTCCTTTCTTCAGTAACTATTGACGCTGGGGCTTTTTCAGCTGATGCATTGCTATTGTAAAAGAAGTTTCTTAACACTTCTTCCAATTGGTGGTAAGATAGTTGACAGCTTATATCTTGTATTACGAGTGACGCGGATTCTTTTTCGGCAACGCCATTATCTTGCTGATCGTCAATATCTACCAATTGTCCAAATTCGTCGAAAAATATACACTGGCCTAACTCGGGAAGAGCTTGGCTATCTTGGGAAACGTCTGGCATAGGCGATCCTCCGTTGATTTCCATTTTCTCCCAAAGACTGTTGTTCTCATCATGGCTGCTTTCTGAGTTGTGTGTCGAGAAATGGCTGGCTCGATGTATAAAAAACTCTTCCTTTTCCGTGCTATCGAATGTCCGTTTACAGTCAACGCATATAATTTTATAAGTAAATAAAGGTTGGCCCATCGTATCTTCAATAGCGTTTGAATTCTTGTTAGCCATCTTATTATTTTGCCTCTAAAATAAAATAAAATAATTATATTTATGAAAAGACAAATACTGCACTTACCAATTGTCACTCCAAACAGTCTCTACACAAATTCACTGTAAACCACTAATTAAGCGTGAATTTAATATCTATATGAAACACACTGCCCTTAGCGTATGAACTCTTCTAAGCAACTGCTGGAAATGGAATGTTAGCTCTTCGCAGACCTGAAAATTATCTAACCAGGTAGTTTTTTCTTCATGTCAGGTAAAAAGGTCAAGGGATTAAAAAAAACATAATTTCTTAAAAGCTAAAAATGCCGACAATTTGAACGGAATTAACCTACAATTTATTTCGATTTTTTTAAAGATCATGCGCATGAATTTACACACGATTTCAATATACCAAATATATATTGTGGGTTTCTATAAGGTGGTAAATGAGTGGCATTTTGAAAAACACTTTCTGTGAGGGAAAATTTTACAAAGTCTATTTTAGTAAGTGCCTTCATTGTAAATGGAATATATTTCTGCAATAATTATGTTTCCATAGTATGAATATAATGACTGAATTTGTAACAAACAATTTTCTCCTTTTCACTCCCTTATTGATCGAGTTGATAACACGGGGTTTCGGTCTTTAATCTTTCATTGAACAATTCGGTATACTTGAGGAAGTGTTAATGATTGAAAAAATGTCTTGTGTACCAAAGGAAATAAACGTTTTGGGTCAAATTCAATTTTTATTAATATTTCACAAATACAAAATATACTGACATCAAAATATATACATGATTAACGCTAAACATAGATCTATATCATAAATATATACATATAAATAGTAGGATATAAAATTAACAAATTATTTGAAGAGAGAGAATGGAAACGGCCGATTGTCAACAACGACGCTGATAACTCTGGGTCCCTTGTACGTCGAAAGGTTTGTCCTTGCGTGGTTCCTTCGATGTTTAAATAAATCGCAGGACGTTGAAAACCCTGCGGAGCAGTCCCTGCATTTGACCGGTTTCAATAATTCTTTTTTGTGGGACTCCATACTACGTCTGGTCCTGAAGTTTTCGCCACAATCTCCACACTTTCTGGAGCTTGAAGTACCAGTTTTCTTTGTAATAGCCCCATTTTTTCTCTGCGTCTTTGAATCCTTTAACTTTTTTCCGACCATAATAACGCCCGCATCTGTGATTTCAATGGGCTTAGATACATTTGCAATATCAGCGAGAACATTCCTTTCTTCAGTAACTATTGACGCTGGGGCTTTTTCAGCTGATGCATTGCTATTGTAAAAGAAGTTTCTTAACACTTCTTCCAATTGGTGGTAAGATAGTTCACAGCTTATATCTTGTATTACGAGTGACGCGGATTCTTTTTCGGCAACGCCATTATCTTGCTGATCGTCAATATCTACCAATTGTCCAAATTCGTCGAAAAATATACACTGGCCTAACTCGGGAAGAGCTTGGCTATCTTGGGAAACGTCTGGCATAGGCGATCCTCCGTTGATTTCCATTTTCTCCCAAAGACTGTTGTTCTCATCATGGCTGCTTTCTGAGTTGTGTGTCGAGAAATGGCTGGCTCGATGTATAAAAAACTCTTCCTTTTCCGTACTATCGAATGTCCGTTTACAGTCAACGCATATAATTTTATAAGTAAATAAAGGTTGGCCCATCGTATCTTCAATAGCGTTTGAATTCTTGTTAGCCATCTTATTATTTTGTCTCTAAAATAAAATAAAATAATTATATTTACGAAAAGACAAATACTGCACTTACCAATTGTCACTCTAAACAGTCTCTACACAAATTCACTGTAAACCACTAATTAAGCGTGAATTTAATATCTATATGGAACACACTGCCCTTAGCGTATGAACTCTTCTAAGCAACTGCTGGAAATTGAATGTTAGCTCTTCGCAGACCTGAAAATTATCTATCCAGGTAGTTTTTTCTTCATGTCAGGTAAAAAGGTCAAGGGTTTAAAAAAAAAACATAGTTTCTTAAAAGCTAAAAATGCCGACAATTTGAACGGAATTAACCTACAATTTAATTCGATTTTTTTAAAGATCATGCGCCTGAATTTACACACGATTTCAATATACCAAATATATATTGTCGGTTTCTATAAGGTGGTAAATGAGTGGCATTTTGAAAAACACTTTCTGTGAGGTAAAATTTTACAAAGTCTATTTTAGTAAGTGCCTTCATTGTAAATGGAATATATTTCTGCAATAATAATGTTTCCATAGTATGAATATAATGACTGAATTTGTAACAAACAATTTTCTCCTTTTCACTCCCTTATTGATCGAGTTGATAACACGGGGTTTCGGTCTTTAATCTTTCATTGAACAATTCGGTATACTTGAGGAAGTGTTAATGATTGAAAAAATGTCTTGTGTACCAAAGAAAATAAACGTTTTGGGTCAAATTCAATTTTTATTAATATTTCACAAATACAAAATATACTGACGTCAAAATATATACATGATTAACGCTAAACATAGATCTATATCATAAATTAACAGCACCTAAATATATACATATAAATAGTAGGATATAAAATTAACAAATTATTTGAAGAGAGAGAATGGAAACGGCCGTTTGTCAACAACGACGCTGATAACTCTGGGTCTCTTGTACGTCGAAAGGTTTGTCCTTGCGTGGTTCCTTCGATGTTTAAATAAATCGCAGGACGTTGAAAACCCTGCGGAGCAGTCCCTGCATTTGACCGGTTTCAATAATTCTTTTTTGTGGGACTCCATACTACGTCTGGTCCTGAAGTTCTCGCCACAATCTCCACACTTTCTAGAGTTTGAAGTACCAGTTTTCTTTGTAATAGCCCCATTTTTTCTCTGCGTCCTTGAAACATTTTAAAGAGGGCATTTTCAGCATTTTAATGCTTTTTGGAAAATTGTCTTACGATCATCTCTTCAGGAGTTATGTGCATTTAAATAACAAATAGGCATCTACGCATATAATTGGGTTTTTGAATGAATTTTTTTTTTACATAAATGGAAAGATCACATACAAGTTTTATAGCGAAACTACTTTTATTATTTTATTTAATTTCATAATGAAAAAGTTACATTTGTTGTTTAAGCTAAGATCCGATAACGCGCCAAAAACCTCTGTGACGTCAAAATATTTTTATGGTCTTGGTTGCCATGGTTACGTTGATAGTTTGTAATATAAAGCCATACACAAATTCACATTTTTTGTCATTTTGACGTCACAAACATTCCTGGTACGTTTTGTAATCAAGTGATATCTTATGAAGTTTTATACATTTTAATTAATTTGTTATTAATTACCTATGGCTTATTTTTTTTCCTTTTCCATCTTCAATATTATTTACGATGTATTATTTAAAAAATAAAAAAATTTAGTAGTTTTTTTTAAATTCAAATACTCAATGTATAAGATTATATGCTTGGATGCCTATTTATTGCTATTTTAAGATAACTTATTTGCATTTTCTGAGAACATTTACCGTAGTAATGTATATTTTTTTCATATCATCAGAAAGCAGAGATTTCAAGGAACAAAAAGCCCACCGATTTTTTTAAAAAAGCGGATATTTTGATGTGAGAATTTTCAATTGAAAATTAGGGTGCTTTTTCGATATTAAGTCCAAATAAGGTGAAAAAATGAATATTTTAAATAAAAAAAATTACTGTGTGTTTGGGACATAAAAAGGTAAGTTTTCACCAAATTTCGTGAACAAATAAATTTTTTTGCAAAAGATAAAAATAAAAAATCAAAAACTTGGTTATTTGAATTTTTCACATAAATTTTGAGGGTATGTGAAAAAAGTGTAAAAACAAAAGTTGTAGATATTTTTATTACCTACAACTTTGCTATTTAACTTTTTTTTATAGGACTTGTAGTTTGGCCGGAAATCGAGATAAACCGTTTTTTACCCTTAAAACTCACCCCCTTCCCCTTCCCGACCTCAGATCGACCGTAATTTATTTTTACTTTCATTTTTGTTATATTCTCTACCTTTTCCAATGGGTTTCATCCTACTATAATTTTGTTTCACTTTTTACCATTTTCAACACTATCGACACTCTGGTCTAATATGTTATAATAGAAAACAGTATCGTGCGTAATTGGAATAAAAATAAATCAATTTAAACACTCATTGATTGCAACGTTTCGTCTTTATTTAATTAAGACTTTTAAAGCTTCTGGAAAAATTTTACAAAAATTAACATACATATAATAAAAATATTAAACATTATGGATTAAATAATTATTTAATTATTATTTAATAATTATTTAATCCATAATGTTTAATATTTTTATTATATGTATGTTAATTTTTGTAAGATTTTTTCAGAAGCTTGAAAAAGTCTTAATTAAATAAAGACGAAACGTTGCAATCAATGAGTGTTTAAATTGATTTATTTTTATTCCAATTACCCACGGTACTGTTTTCTATTGTAAAAATTAATCAAAGCATGCTTGTTAGCTACCTAACTAATTTCTTTTTGACAGATCTTCGGAACAAAAGAACATCTGATTTTTTTTTATTATCAAAATATTTCCGAAACTATGAAACTATAAACCGTTATAAAATTCTGACAAAGATTTAGAAAGATATATTGGAAAAACACTTTTTTGGAAATTTTTTGTCAACTATATCTCTCGAACGAATCAACCGATAGAGATGCTGTTTACGGCATCGAAGCAGTTTTTCAAGCACAAAAAATTGTCTATTACAAAAAAATCAATCTAACGAAAATTTGAGAAGATATTTTGAAACACCATGTTTTTCAAAATTTTTCTTCAGCGATATCTCTTGAACGAATCAAGTGATCGAGGTGCCGTTTGCAATAATCGACGCAGTTTTTCAAGCACAAAAAAATAACTTATTACAGAAAAATCAAACGAACAAAAATTTGAGAAGTTATTTTGAAAAAACTTTATTTTCAGAATATTTCTCCGACGATATCTCTCGAACGGATTAACCGATTTTGACGCGGTTTGCAGCGTTTGACGTTATTTTATGAGGAATAGAGCTGATTAGATTTTGGAATTGATCGGTACGGCAGTTTCGAAAATATTTCAAAATATTAAAAAAAAACTGCTTTCCAAAAAGCTTTATTTTTGAGATTTCTCAAAATCTACCTGGCCGAATCAGTTCCAATTTTCAGGAAATCTAAGTCCAGCAAGTTCTTTTCAGATGCCGCAATCCGCGTTTCGATCGGTCCACCTGTTCAAAAGTTATGAGAGGTTTACATACACACACACACACACACAGACATACGGACATCATTTTAAAAATCGTCAGAATAGCTTCCTAGGATCTCAAAACGTCGAGATCTGACAAAAACTCAAATTTCGAAAATCGGGGTGAAACCAATAACTTCAAAATTTTTGAAAATTTTCAATTTTCGTAACGGGAAGTTAAAAAAGATGCAGCAACTTGGAATTTGGCACAGTTCTTAGTACCCTTATAAGAAGAAAAATGTAAAAACATTAATAATTCCGCCATTTTAAGCAAAATGGCGTTTAAAAATCAAAACATGATAAAAGTTCGTTTTTTGACGACATTTTAAAACAATAATTACAAAAGATCGTACGATCATCTCTTCAGGAGTTATGAGCATTTAAAGTCAAAAGTGGCATTTTTGCTTTGATAATTGATAACTCGGTTCAAAAAAATCGTAAAAAAAATTTTGAAAAGTGCATTTTAAAAAGAAAAGTACCAGCTTTAAGACGCTTTAGTCGAAATTTATCTGGAATTTTTTTTGGAGATCATAGTCATGATGCAACTTTACAAAAAATTAAGGAGACATTTTTCTTTTTTTTTTCAATTGTCACGGTTCGCTGAGGGATGATAAAATTTTTTGAAATTTTGACTCAAAAACTAGAATATACAAGCTTTAAAGTGAGCTATCGTTTTTTAAAATCCGATCATTTTTCGCGAAAAATTAAAATTTCAACATTTTTTATGTGTCCCCTTAATTAAGTTGCGGAATGTACATGATACACGCATACATATAGACATACGGGCATGATTGTGGAAATCTTCAGAATAGCTTCTTATTATCTTACAACGTCGAGATCTGAAGAAAACTCGAATTAAGAAAGTCAAGGTGAAACAATTTTTGAAAATTTTCAATTTTCTTAGAATCTAAAAAAATGCCATCGACTGCAAAAAGAACCATTCCCTCACCCCTTTCCATCATGTCAATAACGCTCCTAAAAAAATATGCAAATGCCTTTTTGGCGCCAGCCGGGTATTTTGTAACAAAATGGAAATCATGTATCATATTTTAAAGGTATATGTTTAAGCGAAATGGACAAAGTTTGATATTTTTAAATTGCAAAGATACGGGCATCATAAAAATGTAACCTGAACCCCCCTTCCGCCGTTCGTATTCATCACCATACCATCACCCCCAGCGATCTCATCCTTTTATCATGTTCTTTTTATGAAAAAAAATTGGCAGTTCCATCTTCACCCCTTCCTGAGAAAACATTGATAAAATGTTTTTACTGTTCGCATTTAAAAGGCGCAATATTTCACGAATTGTCAATACGATTTTACAAAACTTTCAACGAATTTATCCGCTTCGCCAAGGTCTAGAACTTTTATGGGAACTTTTTTCCTCTAGCAGAAACAAACAAGCTACATAGGAAAAACAGGTTTCCCATATTTTTGATGCATGATTTGCCCCCGTTCTTCCCTATCCCACCCTGAACTAAAACTGCCGGAATGTTCGGAGAGGCTCACTTTATTGATGGGAAAAAAAATTTGATAATTGTGCTGTCACATTTCGAAAGCCCTATCTACTTCACTAGTAAGAATTAATTTAAATTTAAATAAAATCAGTACAAAAATCTACATTGTTTGATCATGTCAGGGTAGCAATTAGTTTTTACTACGGTCGTCTAGCGACTAGCACTGAAATTTGTATACAGTGTTTCAATTTGAGTTATGCATCTATAGTAACATGTTCTTATCTATTAATTTTGTTACTATTGATGTGTTTGTTTGATTTAAATTTATATTGTGTTTGGATTAGTGTTTTATTCAATGATTCTTCTTTTAATAATTCTCTAAAAATTTCATACAATTGTTTCCCTTAAAATATCCATTATCAATCAATCATAATGGGCCCCGTTCAAACGATGACGCTTTCAAAAAGACGGAGAAGTAAACGTCTTTCGAAACGAAGTGAAATAAGGTTTGTATTTCAAAGTAATTATTAGTGTTAAAATAAAATATTAATTTGTGATGTAAAAAAATTAATTACCGGTTAAACATCTGATTAAATAACCGCGGTAATTTATTTTATAAAGTCGCGGTCCCTGATCAACTTCGCATCCGATATTAACGAATTTTTATGTATTTGAGTTCATTCGATGGAGCTAGCGATCAAGACGATAGCTCCTAATTTTTATCGTTAGCTCCTCAATAGTTTTTAAATAAACAATAAAAAACTAACGTGTCCGTAAGCTGGATTTCGAAACTCGTTTCTAACGTCCAGAAGCCGTTTAAAAGAAAAGTAAATAATGAAAAGTCATTAAATTATGTTGTTCTTAAACAATTACAATTTTCTTATTTAACTTATATTTAAATAATTTTCTCACGAATTTTGTGGCGAAGCAATCAAGAACAACATAATTTAATGACTTGTCATTATTTACTTTTCTTTTAAACGACTTCTGCACGCTAGAAACGAGCTCCGAAATCCAGCGTCCGGACGCGTTAGTTTTTTATTGTTTATTGAAAAACTATTGAGGAGCTAACGATAAAAATTGGGAACTACCATATTGATAGTTAGCTCCATCGAATAAACCCAAATATATCAACATCAGTTAATATCGGATGCTCAGTTGATCAAGGTCTAATTAAATTCCATATTTCCTAGCGAAAAAGCCAAATCATGTGCATCGACACAACAAATAGTTAAAAGCGAGCCATTGAACCAGACAATAACTTTTTCTTCAAATCAATCGGCAATAAATATACCGATAGAAAAAATAACTGAAAGTACACCGGGATGCAGTTTTTGGGGACTCGAAATATCAAATAACAAAAAAATGCAAAACAACCAGCATACGAAGACACCAGGACAAAGTTGTAATCATTTATGCAAAGAGGAACGATATAAAAGACTAACTGCATCTTCTTTTGGCAAAATCTGTAAAATGAGAAGATTTTCTAACACTTGTGTCAACACCGTGAAATCGTTGTTTTATCCCGAATTTAATGCATCAAAATACGAAACAAAGCATGAGCACGTTGCAATTCGCCAATTTGAAATAAGAACAAGGAAGACGGTAAAATTGTGTGGTTTGTTTATCGATACTAAATATGGATATCTGGGCGCATCTCCGAATGGCTTAGTTGACGATAACGCTATCATCCAAATAAAGTGTCCGGCAGCTGCTGCAAAATTAACTCCAATAGAAGCAATTTTAAATAAAAAAATTGATTGTGTGAAATTTACTAACAGTGGGATGAAATTAAAACAAAACCATCATTGTATGTATCAAATTCAAGGTCAGTTACATATAACAAGAAAACGTGTTTGCTACTTTGTTTTATGGACTCCGCTTGGAATGCTAATAGAGAAAATTTATCGTGATGACAATTTTTGGAAAGAAAAGATGGAAAAACAATTGCTTAATTTTTATCACACGTGTCTTCATCCAAAACTATCTCCTGCGAGGCATTTGGCATCACGCAATTTTCCCAAAGATTAATCAATATTTATTAATTAATGTCAGAATTTTATTTTACTTTTATTGTGAATTTCTTCAAATTTGAATTATTTTCAAAACTTTTATTAGGCATCCATTATATATTTTGTAATTTCTAGATGCATCTAATTTTGTATAATATGTACCTGTTTTAACATTAAATTTGCATATAGATCCAGAATGTACTAGGTTAAAATTATCCTGCTCTTACAGTTATCAGATGAGAGGAGATTATGTATGGCTTCAACAAGATGGTGTGCCCGCTCATTATTTTGCAGACGTTAGATAGTTTTTGAATCGAACCTTCATCAGTTGGATAGGTCGTGGAGGCACTACAGATAAGCCGAGTCATTCTCCGCATTTAGCTCCAAAAGACATTTTTCATTGGAGCTATTTACATAATGAACTCTATTAGAGACTATGGCAAATCTGAATGAACTTAAAGACAAAATCGCCGAAGTATGTTTCAATGAGACTTCTGTAATGTTAGACAAAGTCAGACAAAGTTTTTATAACCGATTCAGCCACTGTTTAATTCAAAATGGAGGTTTATTTGAACATTTAATTCCATTTTTTATTTTAACTGTTTGTCTAATTTAATTATTAATTAAAAAAATAATTTCTTAATAAAAAAGACCTAGTACAGTATGTGAAATTTAGTCACCTCGTACACGGAGAGTTAACATTTATCTTTAACAAGCGTGTCCAAACGGGCATATTCTCTAACCTAATGAAAACTGTAATTGTACAACCGATCAATAAAAAAGGCAGCGCAATGGAGACATATAATTAGCGTCCAATCTCACTACTATGCAATTTTAGCAAAATGATAGAAAGATTGCTATATGTACAAGGTGTCCCAAATTGTTTAATTTTGGCAGTTTTCCCTATTTCCAGACCAGATAGAGGAAGACTGCCTTACGAGTCTAGAGCTCGATTTTTGTGAAACGTCGATTGGCGAAAACCGCATTTCGATATCTCTAACCGTTTCCGAAATAACGGCAAAAATTGACATTTTACCGATTTCGAAAAAATGTCATAACTTTTTTATTTGTGGATATTTTTTCAAACGGTAAAATCTTTCTCTAGGCACTTTTCGATGTAGAATAAGATACATTTGTCAAAAAAAAATATCGCTTACCAATTGTTTCATATCGAAGTCAATTTTGTTATTTCAGATATAGAAATATAGTATATTCAATTATTGGTTTTATCCTTTTTTAGTGTATTTGCCATATGGCAACATACACTATTGGCATCGGTCGGATGGCGGGACCTAGAGGTCGGACCAAAATTTCTCGACGTTTCATAACCTCCTAAACATATTGGCACCATTTTTAAAAATGTATATATATATGTATGTTTCCGGGCAATAACTTTCGAAAGAGTTAATTTATTTTAACGAAATTTGGCACGCATGTTGGAATCCATCATCGCACGAAGCCTATTTAAAATGGGCTTAATCGGATTATTTTAAGGGTGGTTTTTAGGGGTTGGAAAAACTTTTTGAGCTCAAAACTACCGAAAAAATTCTCAGAATCGTTTCAAAATTGAAATTTACCTCTTTAGTAGCAATTAAAATGTGTTCCCAAAATTTGAAAAAAATCGGCCCGCCAGGACCGGATTTACAAATGTTTATATATATATGTATATATATATATATATATATATATATATATATATATATATATATTTTTATACGTATATATATATGTGTGCGGGCAATAACTTTCGAAAGAGTTGATTGATTTTAACGAAATTTGGTCCACGTGTTTTAATCCATCACCGCAAGAAGCTTATTTAAAATGGGCGTAATCGGGCCATTTTAAGGGTAGTTTTTAAGGGTTGAAAAATGTTTTTGGGCCCCAAAATACCGAAAAAATTCTCAGAAACGTTTCAAAATTGACATTTAACCCTTTAGTAGTAATTAAAAAGTGTCCCTAAAATTTCAATAAAATCGGCCCAACAGGACCGGACTTACAAAATTTTTGTAAACACTAATTTGTAGATAGTAACTTATTTATTGAAGGGTGTATTTAATTCGGTGTAGACCTTAGATTGATAATAATATTGCAGTTAAGAAATAAAATGTTATTTTAAGGGGTGTATTAAGGAGTCAAATTTTTAATTTTGCCCAAAAACCAACAAGTTCGCGTAATAAAGCCACACTGCCTGTATAAGCAAATACACTATATTGTCGGCAGGGTTTTGGCACTGCGACCCTTTTTTTATATTATATACGCGCTCAGCGGCTAAGACTATATGCGCGGGTGGGAGTAATATGTACATAAATTGGCTAAGTGCAGGGGTGAGTATCTACAGCAAATTGGTAAGTATGATTTTTTTTTTATTTCCTACATTATAGAGCTCAGTATTTCATTTTGATACCTCTATCCGTTCCTGAGTAAAAAGATCTTGACGAAAACCTAAAAATAAAATTTATCACGGGGTAATTGTGCACATAATAAAAAAATATTGATTTTCAGATTTTTTTCCCTTCACTTGTGCTATGAGACCTCCCTTCATGTAAAATTTCAAGTTTCTATGTAAACGAGAAGTGCCCTATAGGTTTTGATGAGTGAGTCACTATCAAAAAAATACATAATTTGTTTTTTGCATTGAGTTATACGCTTGATTTTTTTACAGGATTATAGGGTCATAGACCTTAGTATTTGAAATTATTTTCAACTTAATACCTGTATCTTTTGCCGAGAAAAGAGTCTTATTAGGGAACATGATCAACGATCTGAACTGAAAGTCTATAGTTTGGAAGTCAAAGTGTTAAGAGCTTATAAATTTATTGCAGGCATGCTTTAGATTAATGTTTTAATTTTACCAGTAACTATTTGTGATATTATACAAAAATATCGGATTAACTTAATTACTATCGTGACCTAGAAAATATAATGCACTCATCGTAAAAACATGTTTTTGAAATTCTTAAGCGAACTAAGTTGTGTCCGTGTTGGTTATTAGTGATTTAACAAATTACTAACATAGACAATATTCAATTAAATGTTATTTGTCAACGTATAGTTAATAGATGAGATTAATATATTTCCGTGAGTGGCACCAAAATACGTTTAAGTTGACTTACAGCTGATTCAATTTAATATACTTATATGACTTTATTATTGAACAGATGCGCACGACGGGACGAACTGTTACTAGAAAAACATGATGACAGATTTTGAAAAACTGTTCGAAAATATATATTATGTACCATGAATATCATATTTCTGCAGAAAATAAAGGTTTAGTAGAAAAAAAAACATTTTAATTTTTAAATTTAAAATTCCCACCAAAACGCTGTCCCGTGTCATGGCGTCGTTTAAGTTTAAGATGTCACGTTTATACATATAACCAAGATGTAAACACTAGATACTCATGCAATAATTGATACATTTTGTGTTACTAAACATGAATTCGAAAGTTATAAGTGTTGTGCGGTCCCTCAGTGCGATAATACATTAATAAAAACTCCTGACAAGTTATTTGGGTACGTTCCGCACAAGAAAACTATACGAGACAAATGGCTTAAACATTTCAATAACATAACCTCTAATAGAAAACAGTATCACGGGTAATTGGAATAATGAAAATAAATCAATTTAAACACTCATTGATTGCAACGTTTCGTCTTTTTTTTATTAAGACTTTTTCAAGCTCTCAATATGCTTAAACGATAGTTAAACTATGATATAATATACAATTTGGCATTACAAAAACAATTTTCAATTTTTAAAAAAAACCCGGGTCGCAGTGCCAAAACCCTGCCGACAATATAGTGTATTTGCTGATACAGGCAGTGTGGCTTTATTATGCGAACTTAAGTTGGTTTTTGGGTAAAAAAAAATTTTTACTCCTTAATACAGCCCTTAAAATAACATTTTTTTTCTTAATTGCATTATTATTATCACTTATCAGTCGAACCTCTATACCAAATTATATGCAACTTTCAGTAAATAATTCACTATCTGCAAACTAGTGTTTTCATAAAATTTGTAAGTCCGGTCCTGTCGGGCCGATTTTATTAAAATTTTAGGGACACTTTTTAATTACTACCGAAGGGTTAAATTTCAATTTTGAAACGATTCGGAGAATTTTTTCGGTATTTTGGGCCCCAAAAACATTTTTCAACCCCTAAAAACTACCCTTAAAATGGCCCGATTGGGCCCATTTTAAATAGGCTTCGTGCGGTGATGGATTCCAACATGTGTGCCAAATTTCGTTAAGATAAATTAACTTCTTCGAAAGTTATAGCCCGCACACATATATACCTATATATATATATATATATATATATATATATATATATATATATATATATATAAATATATATATATATATATATATATATATATATATATATACATATATATATAAACATTTTTAAAAATGGTGGCAAAGTGTTTAGGAGGTTATGAAACGTCGAGAAATTTTGGTCCGACCCCTAGGTCCCGCCATCCGACCGACGCCAATAGTGTATGTTGCCATATGGCAAATACACTAATAATTGTTTTTGTAATTCCAAATTGTATATTATATCATAGTTTAACTATCGTTTAAGCATATTGAGAGCTTAAAAAAGTCTTAATAAAAAAAAAGACGAAACGTTGCAACCAATGAGTGTTTAAATTGATTTATTTTCATTATTCCAATTACTCGTGATACTGTTTTCTATTATAACATATATTTGGAATTGAACTTTAAAGATGAATAACCTCTAATATTAATCTATCATGAAATACATACAAAAGTGTATTTTAAAGAGTTTGGACGTATTTTTATCATTTCAGTTATTATATTTTTCGAAAGATTATTATTAATGTACTTACATGAAGGTTTTGACATTTCTAAATTCTTCCTAACAAAATCTTTGTTAGTTGCTGCCAAAAAGTCTCCCAACGTCAACAAGTCAATTCTAGGCAAATTCGCGCTGTTTGCCTTAGCAAATTCTTGTTCCATGACACGTTATTTCACTTTTTATTTAATAATACAACAAAATAAGTTTCTGCAACTAATTTATACAGAATATTTCCTATGCATTGAACTCAAAAAAACTGTCTATGCTAGAACTGAGGCAGACAAATAAGAAGTCACAATAAAAATATTTATTTTTAAACTGCCAGCTCATGAGATACTGACGTTACTTCTGATCATTTTTACGAGCTTGTATTCAATTGCACGTGTTTGTCAGTCAATCAGTCAGTCACTTTGGGTCAAATCTTGCAAGTCGATTTTGAGCCACTTCCAAGATATTCATTTAAATGATATGGTGTAAATTTAATTGCGTAAGAATTAATACCATGCCCATCAAAATAGCTTTTCAAATAACTTATAGAGTGTTAAACATTCATTGTTACAATGCTAAATCAGAAAAATTTATTTTTATCCACCAACACCGTCTGGACTCAAACCAGAATCTTTCCACTTTGCGATATCTAAACAATCAATTCTTCATAATAAAGCAATTGTAACATAAAATCCACTACATGCGAGAGCTGATTATTTTAGTTAGGTACTGCTAGACATGAATCGTCTCTATAGCGAGAGTTATGAATGTATAGGTAAATTTCCATTTTTTCTTTATTAATCCAACCTAGGTACATCAAAGATGTAATTCAAAGGTAGATAAAGAGGCTGGGCCATGCCCGTACCTATGTATATCATATGGAAATTTTTAACTACGAAATACTTTCGTAAGGTTTTAATATAAGATGTTTTTTAATTTCTACAAGCTGCAGAACGTTTGCTATTTTAATTGTCAAACATTCATTGTTACAATGCTAAATCATAAATTTTCTGATTTAGCATTGTAACAATGAATGTTTAACAATTAAAACAGCAAACGTTCTGCAGCTTGTAGAAATTAAAAAACATCTTATAACTTATAGAGTGTTCAGCCATGTAAGTCAGAACTAAATACTGAGTTATGTTGAAAATGTTTATGTGTAATACAGTGTGTATTTTTAATATAATTCAGTGATTTCAGTAATTTAGTGATTTTTTGAGCACTCGGTAAGTTACTTAAAATAAAATCACTTGACTGTCAATAACTGACAGTTCACTTCTTCAAAACTGATTTTTCAGAATTTAATAATATATAAATGTTTATAATAAATAAAATTTACGAAGTAGTTCAATCATGTTTTGTAATTTTTATTAAAAATGTGAACGCATTTTTTTCAAAGTGTTTTTATGGATATAAAATAATTTTACAATATTTTATGTATTATTATACTCTGAAAAATTAGTCCTGAAGAAGTGAAATGTCAGTTTTTGACAGTTCAGTAATTTTATTTTTAGTAATTTTTCTCAAAAAATGTTTATGTGTTTCAACATAACTCAGCAGTTAGTTCTGACATTCTTGTATGAATACTTTATACATGGCTGAACGCTATTATTTTTATCAAAATATTGAAAATGAAAATGGTTAGAACATAGACATATACAGGGTGAGTCAGACCACCCGTATCAATCGTTTTTTTCGAAAACGGTTAGTCGTAGAGAGTTGTGTCAAAAATCTGTATCATAAAAACCCTAAGAAGAATCAAATGGTAATATTCCCCCCCCCCCGGAAAGGTCGGTTTCCCTAGTAGAATGTTAAGAACTCCGGAATTTTAAATGGCACGATAGGTCGAAAGTGGTATTATTGAAAAGATCTTTAAAAAATAAGCAAGTTTTGTAGGATATTTTTTTTTGTTGCTGTCACCCCTGTTAAGTAATATTTGTTTGAAATTATTAAATTGAAATGTGATAATAACGAACTTAATTTTAAAAGTCGGCATTTAAAATCTAGTTACCTAATTAGACAATGTCAGAATAAATTATCAATGATTGCAATTGCTTTTTTTGTCGTAAAATCACACATTGAGCAAATTATCAGTTTATTGTTCAGTGTTTCTCTTTCTAAATTCGAAAACGGCATAATTTAATAAATTAAGTTTATGTTATAAATAAATTGAATTAACTTAATTTATTAAATTATGCCGTTTTTGAATTTAGAAGCTTTAGACATGTTAATGGTATTGGGCGAAAGTGGACAAAATTACAGAGCTTCTGAACGACTTAATTTTATTTACAATGTAAACAGAAACACTGAACAATAAGCTGATAATTTGCTCAATGTGTGATTTTACGACAAAAAAAAAACCCGGGTCGCAGTGCCAAAACCCTGCCGACAATATAGTGTATTTGCTTATACAGGCAGTGTGGCTCTATTATGCGAACTTAAGTTGATTTTTAGGCAAAATAAAAAATTTGACTCCTTAATACACCCCTTAAAATAACATTTGTTTTCTTAATTGTAATATTATTATCAATCGAACCTTTATACCAAATTATATACAACTTTCAGTAAATCATTCACTATCTGTAAACTAGTATTTTCATAAAATTTGTAAGTCCGGTCCTGACGGCCCGATTTTATTAAAATTTTAGGGACACTTTTTAATTACTACTAAAGGGTTAAATGTCAATTTTGAAACGATTCTGAGAATTTTTTCGGTATTTTGGGGTCCAAAAACATTTTTCAACCCCTAAAAACTACCCTTAAAATGGCCCGACTACGCCCATTTTAAATAGGCTTCTTGCGGTGATGGATTTCAACACGTGGGCCAAATTTCGTTAAAATCAATTAACTCTTTCGAAAGTTATTGCCCGCACACATATATATATATATATATATATATATATATATATATATATATATATATATATATATATATATATATATATGTATATATATATATACGTATATATATATATACGTATATATATATATATAAATATATATATAAATATATATATACATATATATATATAAACATTTTTAAAAATGGTGCCAAAGTGTTTAGGAGCTTATGAAACGTCGAGAAAATTTGGTCCGACCCCTAGGTCCCGCCATCCGACCGACGCCAATAGTGTATGTTGCCATATGGCAAATACACTAAAAAGCAATTGCAATTATTGATAATTTATTCTGACATTGTCTAATTAGGTAACTAGATTTTAAATGCCGACTTTTAAAATTATGTTCGTTATTATCACATTTCAATTTAGTAATTTCAAACGAATATTACTTAACAGGCGTGACAGCAACAAAAAAAAAAAATATCCTACAAAACTTGCTTATTTTTTAAAGATCTTTTCAATAATACCACTTTCGACCTATCGTGCCATTTAAAATTCCGGAGTTCTGAACATTCTACTAGGGAAACCGACCTTTCCGGGGGGAAAAAATATTACCATTTGATTCTTCATTAGGGTTTTTATGATACAGATTTTTGACACAACTTTCTACGACTAACCGTTTTCGAAAAAAACGACTGATACGGGTGGTCTGACTCATCCTGTATATGCAACCGGGAACTTTTCTGTTGGTCTTTTTACGTTTCATAATTCTATAGTATATTAGTCAGCGTAAGCCATCCCTAAAAAAGTATTTTAATGACTCGAGATTTTTTATACTATCTTTAATATGAATTCACTGTACCTTCTCTAAATTCTCTAAATGATTGTGAAAACTACATCAAAAACCATTGTGTTTAGAAACTATAAAGCGAACAGACAGACGCAGACAGCAATTTTGTTTTATATTATTTAGAGTTTTCATTAAAAATATCTAAAAAAAAAACAATTTGCGATCAAATGTTGTAATAATATGGAATTCGTATTGATCGTGATCGATTTGAAGCGGTCAAATTTAAAATTATTCATATAGGCAGACTAGACTTTACTATTATATTTATTCCAAATTATAAACGGTGATTTAAATTTTGAATATGCATAGACTATACATATAAAAATATATCCGTAATTAGTTACGCTTCATTTGAATGTATGTACCTACATTAAAAATCACAATTCACATCAGTGGCGTCTCAAAGTGTGTTAACCATTTTACTTCGATATAATATAGTAGATTATTTGTCGTAATATCATTACGCACAAGATACAATATATATACAGTAGAACCTCAATAAGTTAAACCTCGATAAGTTAGGTACCTCCGTAAGTTAAAAAAATTTTGAATTCCCTTCCCCTGAAATCATAGAATCTCTATTACTTAAATCACAAAACCTCGGGAACTTAAACAAATATTCTGAATATTGCCCTCGATAACAAAATAATATTTTGGTGACCTCCGTAAGTTAAAGTCATCATGAGTAAGTATCCACAAACCTTTGTAAGCTAAAAATTTTACTCTGACAACTTCTCCAGCTTCGACTCTCAATCAGTAAAAAACTCGATAACTTAAATTTTTTAACTTCACTTATCGAGGTTCTGCTATAGTATTTTTGCTGGTACCTCCTATAAAATAACTGGTTTTCACTTCATTTTCACAATGTTTAATAGTTCACTATTGAGCAAACGTCACATCAAACTTAAAAAAAAACAACTGACAGACTAAAGGTGAAGGAATTGGTATGGTGCAACCAGTTTTGTTTTACTTTAATGCACTAGTGCGTAATGGGTCACTTTAAGTGCCTGAATATGCACGTAAAGCAATTATTTTTAGGGGGTAGTTTATACATATAGGGTGTATTGTAGGCTATTTTCGGCGAGTAAGTGATATCATTAAACGAGCTAACTTTGTATATATCTAAATTTTTTCTCGAAAACAGGTCTAACAATTTAGACGAAATTCACTGAAAAGAGGTCAGGTCACATTCCTGGAAAATCTTTTTATTACAAATTTAATCATTTTAAAAATCATTTTTTTAACTAAATAAAATAAAACGATTTTAAACAGACAATTTAATTATGAACGACGTTCCAGTCCAGATTTGGTTCTTCATCAGGTTTTTAAAGAAAAAATATATAATAAATATGACGTATTATGATATATTATGTATTCACATATGTCAATACATATTTATTGTATATTTTTTCTTTAAGAACCCGACGAAGCTCCCAATTCGGACTGAAACGTTGTTCATAATTACCTTTTTTCAATTATCTGTTTATAGTCGCTTTGTTTTATTTATCTTAAATAAATATAGACGTTAGCAAAGTATATATCAATTTTTTGACGTTTCAAAATACTGTGATATTGTAAGTAAGCTCTATGTACAGTCAAAGAAATGTCCATTATGTTAAAACATTCTTTTGAAATTAGAATGATTATTTTTGAGACGCCTCTGAAACCACAGTAAAAACATTTGTAAATACCGAGAGAAATTTTCAATATCTCAAATATAGGTACTGTAAATCTCTTTTTTTAATAAAAGGGTGACCTGTACGTAATGTTAGGTCAGGTGTTTCATGTATGGTACATTAATTGCCAGGAGGCTGATGTTTCAAAAACCAAAATTAGTTAAACAGCGTGTTAGAAACGGGATAGAGACTTTTTTGTATAGGTATTTCAAGTTAAGCCACGGCAACAGCAAATTATAAAAAACCCGAGTCGCAGTGCCAAAACCCTGCCGACAATATAGTGTATTTGCTTATACAGACAGTGTGGCTTTATTATGCAAACTTAAGTTGGTTTTTGGGCAAAATAAAAAATTTAACTCCTTAATACACCCCTTAAAATATCATTTTTTTTCTTAATTGCAATATTATTATAAATCGAACCTCTATACCAAATTATATAGAACTTTCAGTACATAATTCACTATTTGTAAACTAGTGTTTTCATAAAATTTGTAAGTCCGGTCCTGTCGAGCCGATTTTATTTAAATTTCAGGGACACCTTTTAATTACTATTAAAGGGTTAAATGTCAATTTTGAAACAATTCTGAGAATTTTTTCGGTATTTTGGGGCCCAAAAACATTTTTCAACCCCTAAAAACTACCCTTAAAATGCCCCAATTACGCCCATTTTAAATAGGCTTCTTGCGGTGATAGATTTCAACACGTGGACCAAATTTCATTAAAATCAATTAACTCTTTCGAAAGTTATTGCCCGCATATATATATATATATAAATATATATATATATACGTATATAATATATATATATATATATATATATATATATATATATATATATATATATATATACATATATATATAAACATTTTCAAAAATGGTGCCAAAGTGTTTAGGAGGTTATGAAACGTCGAGAAATTTTGGTCCGACCCCTAGGTCCCGCCATCCGACCAACGCCAATAGTGTATGTTGCCTTATGGCAAATACACTAATAACAGTGATTTTATTCATCCAAACGACTGTAATAAGGAATGTTTTGTATTTCTGACTGATTTGGTTTGAGAATCCTTGCGAACTAATTGGACACTTTACTGCTTTGAGGTTGTTAGTCTAACACGTATTAGCAGTAATTACGTCCGTATGGTAAAAATGTTATGTGACTATATAAAATATTATTTCTTATTTAAATATTATATCCTATAAATCAAAATATATTATTTAATATTTAAGAAAGTCATAATATTAAACATTAAACATAATTTGACAACAGCAATATAATATGTGTTTGACAGAGACAAATTTTGTCAATATTACCATTTCTGAGTCGTAACAGTGAGAGAAAACTCATACAATTTTTTGCGCCTTCCAAATTTTTATCACCTTTCAGACTAGTAGCATTAAAAATTTTAGTCGTCTGTTAAATTTTGCTCCCTAGACGCGGACCTAAGCCTAGCGATGAGCAAAACAAAACCAAGACCAAGACTGGGTCAGTCTTAATTTTGGTCTTGTTCTTGCTGGTTCGGTCTTGGTCTTGGTCTTGCTCAAATACTTCTAGTCTTGGTCTTGGTCTTGCTTATATAATCTCGATCTTGGTCTTGCGGGTTAAGTCTTGGTCTTACTAATCTGATCTGGTCCTTACATTTTTCTATTAATTTTTTAGATACTATCATTATAAAGACTAATAAAGGTATACATTTTAAATAACTCACAATTAATAATTAACTAATAGATCAATTTATTTTATTGCAAATATGAAAATATAAAAAATCTATTGTCTAAATATAGGTATAATTTTTGCTCATTTAAAAAATGCGTTTTTTTAATATGGCTAAAAATCCTTTACCCCACCTTAAATAACCTATTTTTTCACTCTATAATCGTCCTAGATGACTAGAATTTTTTTAGAGACGATGTAAATAATTGCCAATTTTTCTTGTTCAAATAGAGAAGAAACTACAGTTACACTAACCGAAATATTATTAAATTTACCCCCAAAAGTAAGAAGACAAAAAATAAGCAACATTTTTGGAATTTATATTATTGAGCAATAGTCTTTCATATTTGGTCTTGGTCTTGCATACTCGGTCTTGGTTTTGGTCTTGCTAGTGTAAACAGTCTTGTTCTTGGTTTGGTCTTGCTTTTTTTGCAAGACCAAAACCAAGACTGCAAGAACAAGACCAATTTTGCTCATCACTACCTAAGTCTAAATTCTTCTCCGGTTTCAATGCTTCCCTGCTCCATTAGCGAACTATCTACTGATTCACTCTCTACTATTTCAGAACAGTATTTTAGTGCGATCCTGATAAGCACTGAATTTCTATTACAACATTTATACAGACGAGATCATCAGCTGGAGATTATTTAGAACAATATAATAATTCGGTAACAATTTCTTTGTGTCGACATGTATCAGCATAATATAAATATTACATTAACTGTAGGTACTATATTATATTATATGTATACTGGAGATTTCAACGATAGGTAACAAACTAAACTGAATTCACATTTCTCACGATCGCTGTTAACTACAGGCGGTGGCGTAGGGGTGTACTGCTTACTATAATAGGCTTTTTGACTCTTATTAGTGTATTTGCCATATGGCAACATACACTATTGGCATCGGTCGGATGGCGGGACCTAGGGGTCGGACCAAAATTTCTCGACGTTTCATAACCTCCTGAACACTTTGGCATCATTTTTGAAAATGTTTATATATATGTATATATATATATATATATATATATATATATATATATATATATATATATATATATATTTATATATATATATATATATATAGGTATATATGTGTACGGGCAATAACTTTCGAAGGAGTTAATTCATTTTAACGAAATTTGGCACACACGTTGGAATCCATCACCGCACGAAGCCTATTTAAAATAGGCCCAATCGGGTCATTTTAAGGGTGGTTTTTAGGGGTTGAAAAAAGTTTTTGAGCCCAAAAATACCTAAAAAATTCTCAGAATCGTTTCAAAATGGAAATTTAACCCTTTAATAGCAATTAAAAAGTGCTCCTAAAATTTTAATAAAATCGGCCCGACAGGACCGGGTTTTCAAATTTTCTGAAAACAGTAATTTGTAGATAGTGACTTATTTATTGAAGGGTGTATTTAATTGGGTGTAGACGTTAGATTGATAATAATATTGCAGTTAAGAAAAAAAATGTTATTTTAAGGGGTGTATTAAGGAGTCAAATTTTTAATTTTGCCCAAAAACCAATTTAAGTTCGCGTAATAAGGCCACACTGCCTATGTATAAGCAAATACACTATATTGTCGGCAGGGTTTTGGCACTGCGACCCGGGTTTTTTTTTTAAATTGTTTAGACATGTTCATTTCATATAGTGCTGAAGTCAACCCCAGTTTTAACACCCCAAGCGATGAGCTTGAGGTAACCGATTCAAACCCAATTGCAATTAAGATACCAAAATGCATCTACAGTTGATTTTGGCCGAAGTTTGGACAATGCCAACAGATGTAAAAACCGTAAAAATGTACAAACGTAATTTACACTTTACCATGCCATATCTTAGCTAATTTTGTAGATATCGATATGAAATTTTAACACAGTTATGTGTCGAAATTATAAGCGTAAGCCGAGCTGTTAATATAATAAATAATAAATAATCACATGCCAAATAAAAAAAAAACCCGGGTCGCAGTGCCAGAACCCTGCCGACAATATAGTGTATTTGATAATACAGGCAGTGTGGTTTTATTATGCGAACTTATGTTGGTTTTTTGGCAAAATAAAAAATTTGACTCCTTAATACACCCCTTAAAATTACATTTATTTTCTTAATTGCAATATTATTATCAATCGAACTTCTACACCAAATTATATACAACTTTCAGTAAATAATTCACTATCTGCAAAGTAGTGTTTTTATAAAATTTGTAAGTCCGGTCCTGTCGGGCAGATTTTATTTAAATTTTAGGGACACCTTTTTATTACTACTAAAGGGTTAAATGTCAATTTTGAAACGATTTTGAGAATTTTTTCGGTATTTTGGGGCCCAAAAACATTTTTCAACCCCTAAAAACTACCCTTAAAATGCCCCAATTACGCCCATTTTAAATAGGCTTCTTGCGGTGATGGATTTCAACACGTGGACCAAATTTTGTTAAAATCAATTAACTCTTTCGAAAGTTATTGCCCGCACATATATATATATATATATATATATATATATATATATATATATATATATATACATATATATATATAAACATTTTCAAAAATGGTGCCAAAGTGTTTAGGAGGTTATGAAACGTCGAGAAATTTTGGTCCGACCCCTAGGTCCCGCCATCCGACCAACGCCAATAGTGTATGTTGCCTTATGGCAAATACACTAATAAACATTGATAGTTTTTAACGGCTTATAAATCATTGAGCAAGTAATCAGTATAGAGATAGCGTTGACAATATCTGAAATGTTACTTTAACCATAATGTAGATGGAAGCAAAAGCCAACATTCAGTTTGTGGGTCAGGGGCATGAAACGTAAGCGGTTTACCATATTACATTTTTCGTTACCTTTATAAATCTGTAGGTTCTGTCTGTACATTTAATTTTTTTACTCAAATTTGGTGATCTATATTCGTGTTATGACTCCCGGATGTCAATTCTACAATTTTTAAATTTTTTGTCTGTATGTCTGTCTGTATGTTCTATAACGCACGAACGGTTTGACCGATCTTGATGGAAATTGGTATTTAGTAAGATAGTAATACTGTGAAGCCGAAGTCTCTGTTACTGTTGTTGATAACGAATGTGTGCAGCCCCACGAGGTAGGATCGTAATACGGTGGAACCGACGGCTCTACTCTCTTGTCGCTGCTGAGTTCAACGCGGTGAAGCCAAAGATTCCATTACTGTTGTTGATACCGAGTGGGACACTGCCCCACGAGCTAAGCTAATTATACGGTGGAGCCGAAGGCTCTACTTCTGTTATTGCTGCTGAGTTTCATCTCAATCGTGTGCAGAGGCGCGGGTAGCGGTTAGTCTTCCTATAAATAGAATAGAATAGACTATTTTTGAACATACAGAAAGTGTACAGAAAAACGTCAAATTAAAAAATCAACATCAAATCAATTTTGAATTCGCATTGAAATAATCGTAAGTCGTATACGATAACCAATGTTATTAGTTCACAGGAATTTTTATTTTGCTTAACTGTTATCGTTTCATACGTTAGAAGTTTTATATCAGATTCATTCAGAACAACGGTTTGTGTAGGCGAAATGTTTGAACTATGTGATGTTGTAGATTGTCGATGATGCTCAATAACAGAAGGCATGAGCGTCTTAGTTTAAACTAAAAAACCCGGGTCGCAGTGCCAAAACCCTGCCGACAATATAGTGTATTTGCTTGTATAGGGCCGTGTGGTTTTATACTTTTATTATGTGAAATTAAGTTTGTTTTTGGGCAAAATAAAAAATTTAACCCCTTAATACACCCCTTAAAATAACAATTTTTTCTTAATTGTAATATTATTATCAATCTAACGTCTACACCGAATTAAATACACCCTTCAATAAATAAGTCACTATCTGTAAACTAGTGTTTTCATAAAATTTGTAAATCCGGTCCTGTCGGGCCGATTTTATTAAAATTGTGGAGACACTTTTTAATCACTACCAAAGGGCTAAATTTCAATTTTGAAACGATTCGGAGAATTTTTTCGGTATTTTGGGGCCCAAAAACAGTTTTCAACCCCTAAAAACTACCCTTAAAATAGCCCGATTAGGCCCATTTTAAATAGGCTTCTTGCGGTGGTGGATTTCAACACGTGGCCCAAATTTCGTTGAAATCAATTAACTCTTTCGAAAGTTATCGCGCGTACACATATATATATATATATATATATATATATATATATATATATATATAAATATATATATATATATATACATATATATATAAACATTTTTAAAAATGGTGCCAAAGTGTTTAGGAGGTTATGAAACGTCGAGAAATTTTGGTCCGACCCCTAGGTCCCGCCATCCGACCGACGCCAATAGTGTATGTTGCCATATGGCAAATACACTAAAAACCGTAGCTTCAATTTAAAATATTAAGGAGTATTTAAGTAGAGTTTAAGAAACGGGATGCAAAGTAAAAAATCCCGTCTTCTAAGTTCTACTCCAGCTACAGGCAAGATGTGCAACATCCTTATAGTTGTTGCCTTATATTTTAGTTTAATTTTGAATCGGGCTTTATGTATATGTATAATTTTGTAAAGGTTTCGCGCCAGGATGAGATAATGATTACCAAAATACCGGAGAATTTTACACTTGATAATTTTAGATTTTTTTTTTCAAATTAATTCGCTTTAAATTATAAAACCGAAAAGATATCTTAATCGAATCGACATAATAATTTCTTTTGAAAAATTTTGTTATTTGAAATGGGTTTTAAAAATAAATAAAAATTTTATTTGTGATAATATTCCACGTTAATTAAGCATAAAAATAAATTGTGTCGTGGGTGTGCCCAGCACGATAAAAAAAATCATAAATAATAATAATAAAAAAATAAAAATAAATTAAATTAAATAAATATTCCACTACGTTACAGATGTTTTCAAGAAATTATAGTTAAATTTAAGACACAGGACACCTTCTTAAAGCCAATTCAGACTAGCCGTTCTCGGTTACGATTCACCGGTCCGGTTGGGAGCTCGACCAATCAGGGCGTAGTCGTTCCCGATTGCCGTTCGGTTCGAGCGTTTAGGTTCAGCTCTAATTTCAACCGGACCGTTCGCAACCGTAGCCAATGAGAACGCTTGCTGGAGTCACGTGATTAGCCAGGTGTTTTTGTTGACGTTTAACTACACATTAAACGTCAAATCATATTTCGAAATTGCGCATGCGCACCGAGAATAATCGTAGAACCGAATCGGGATAGTGTGAGCAGCCTAGATTAATCGAAAACCGAACCGGACCGGTGAATCGTAACCGAGAACGGCTAGTCTGAATTGGCTTTTAGGTCATCCCTATAGACTATAGTACTACGGGCGGGATATTCGAGCTGCCTCGCAGTGCTGGAATCTCGACCACACCTGTGATCATGTTATGATTTTTAACCAGTTCACTTTTGCAACGAACGGGGCCCGTTGTAACAACGCAGCAGAGCGCAAAGGTAAAGAGGCAAGTTATGTTGTTATGTTTATTGTGGCTGTTGTGTTTGGAAATCGAACAAATAAAATGCAGATATAGATATGAATCATGTAAGATGTCAAATGCGCATTGTAATTTCCCCGCATTGCAAACGTTTTGCAAACTGCAGTGACACTACAAAATAATGTTCTGTTAATATCATCTTTCACAGTGATGGATTTATAATAAGACACACTAGGCACTGGTCAGCGTTGCCAGATTTTTTTTTCGCCAAGTCGGGACTTTCGAACTTTTTGAGTGAAAAAAGCGGGATTCTTTCGTCGAAAGCGGGACATAGTAAAAAAAACGTATATAATCAGAAGTTTTTAAACATTTATCTTGTTATTTGAGTTCAAATTACATTTACGTGACAATAGATAGCAAAAATAGCCATAGAAAATGTATTTTAATAAAAATATGATATTTTAAATCAGATTTACCCTATCGTTAAATAGTTGTCTTATTCGTCTTCTGAATAAAAAAAACAGAAATCAAAATCAAAAAAGTTTTATTCATTAGAAAAACATGGCGTTTCAAACAATAGTCTGAGGAGTGAGTTACAAATTGCAACTTACAATAAGAGAACAATTATTTACGGACAGTCGAGTTATCCCCGAAAAGCGGGACTGAGCCGTCCCGCGCGGGACATTTAATTTTGATTTAAAAATCGGGACGTCCCGCTAAAATCGGGACGTCTGGCAACGCTGGCACTGGTCCAGGGAATCGCCGCAGAGGGGACACCACAATAAAAATAGAGTTTAAAAAAAACTATAACAACACGTTTTTATGAACTAAAAAATGCAAAATAATATGATGCAGCGTCACAATGAGCGCCACAATGAACAACATTAGCTTTACTGTAAAAAGCGTGGGGTGCTATCTACTTAAATTTTCATTATAGCTCTACGCTAGCTTGTAAATGAAAAATTTAATACCGATTTTAAGCACTTTACGCTTTTTACAGTAAAGCTAATTTTGTTGTCAAATTATTTTGCATTTTTTAGATCATAGAAGCGTGTTGTGTTAGTTTTTTTTAAATCTAATTTTAATTATAAGATTACAAACAAATTTCATTTAACTATGAGGTAGGGAACTCAACGTACCTCACTGTACAGCGTATTGCTTTCTTGCTGTAATTTTTCAAGTTTTTTATTCTGAAGGTCCTGGTGAGGATAATGGGACAAGTTTATTAAATCATTGTATTGTCTTAAGTCCTTGATAAGTGTGCAAAGTTTTTTGAGTTTAATCTGACGTTTTGATGTAGGTGAACTTCACATTCGAAGATTCCATTTCAAACAAACATACATAGGTGAAGTTAATAAAAGCGTGTTAAAATTGGTAATTTTCGAAAATCGGGAACTTGTCCCGTCAGTCCCTTTGTGGGGACACGGTCACAGAAGTCTGAAATCGAAACAGTTAACAAGCCTAATTACAGGGTTCCCTTTTTAGATAAAGAGAAGTGTTTTGTCCACACGTCGTCTTCGAGGTTCGGGGCGAGATTTAGTTTAAACATGTAGGTACGGGCCCTTAACAGACAACCGAGACAAGTTGCTTATAAATCTGAAAAAAAAATGTATTTGACATATTTTAATATACGAAACCTATTCTTCTTTCAGTTAAGACAGATTTTGAGCCGATCTAACCTTCAATGAGGAAAAACATTGTATTTTTAGTGTATTTTAAGTGTGTTTGCGTCGGTCGGATGGCGAAACCTAGGGGTCGGATCAAAATTTCTCGACGTTTCATAACCTAAACATATTGGCACCATTTTTAAAAATGTATATATATATGTATGTTTCCGGGCAATAACTTTCGAAAGAGTTAATTTATTTTAACGAAATGTGGCACGCACGTTGGAATCCATCATCGCACGAAGCCTATTTAAAATGGGCTTAATCGGATTATTTTAGGGGTGGTTTTTAGGGGTTGGAAAAACTTTTTGAGCTCAAAACTACCGAAAAAATTCTCAGAATCGTTTCAAAATTGAAATTTACCCCTTTAGTAGCAATTAAAATGTGCTCCCAAAATTTGAAAAAAATCGGCCCGCCAGGACCGGATTTACAAATTTTATGAAAACACTAGTTTGCAGATAGTGAGTGTATTTAATTTGGTGTAAATGTTCGATGATAGTAATGGTGCAATTAAAAAACAAACTGTTAATTTAAGGGGTGTATTAAAGAGTTAAATTTTATGAATTTGACCAAAATCAAACTTAAGTTCATGTAATAAAACCAGACTGTCTGTATTAGCAAATACACTATATTGTCGGCAGCGTTTGGGCACTGCGACCCGGGTTTTTTTAAATTTGTTTCCTCCGGAGTAAAAATTCAAAAATCGTGTGACGTCAGGCAAAATTAGAGGTGCAAATCGTGCGCGAAATCTCCCGTGACAGTGAGTGTCACGACATGACACGCCGTGAGTGTGACTGTTTTAAAAAAATTGTGAATGAGTGTGTTTAAATAAAATATACGGATACGTGAGCGGGCGTGAGTGGAAAAAAACTTCTCGTGAGCGTGAGTTGGCGTGAGTGAAAAGTTAATCACAAAGAAATATTACTGTATGCAAACTGTTAAACCTGGCTCGGGACTAACGTTAGCAAGTATCAGGCGCAGTTATGATTTTTCTTGTTTAAAGTATGTACTTACTATTTAGTTTTCTTTTTGTTAATTGTATTTGTGATGTGTAAACTTTAACGTACTATATTACATAAAATTATAAAAATTCGTTCTTTAGTACTTTATAGTTGACAAACACATAACCTGATCCTATTACAATAGACAATATTATTGTATCATGTTTTGGTAAATGTTATAACATGAATTATAAAGTTACGTGAGTTTCGTGAGTGGGCGTGAGTCTCGAAATATAATTATTATCGTGCTTGAGTGTTAAAACCTAGGCGTGAGTGTGCGTGAGTGTGATTATAAAAAATAGTAGCAGTGCGTGAGCGGGCGTGAGTTGAAAATGATTTTCGTGAGCGTGCGTGATCGTGAACAAAATACTATTCACGATTGCACCTCTAGGCAGAATCAGATCTCGGAGGGAATTGAACACAGAAACTGTTTTTCCAAATCGGTTAAGCCGTTTGGTATTAATAATTGACACAAAAACATAATATAAAGTACTTAATCTTATTTTTTACTGAGTTCACTTAAACTGGCCTTAAATTCACATTATAAAACCGACTCTAAGTGTTATTACTAAAGACTATGACTTTATTTTAGTTAAATTAACAAATTATAGGATACTACCGGTCCAGTCCGGCTTCACCCGGGTGTAAATGTAGTACATATATAGGGTGTAAAAGATGAGAATCATTATTATAAAATTCTCAACGTGTATTGAATTTGCACGAATTCAATCGCTTTTGATGGTGAATGTTCAAAAAACAAAGAAAAATCAAAATTGCAAAAAAACAAAAAAAAAATGTTGATACGATCGCTACCAAACTTCACAGGATCACCCGCTGGGCTAATCTAAAGATTTTCTGAAAATTTCATCAAAATCGGTTTTGGAGTCCATAGATAACATACATACCAGCGTTGCCAGACGTCCCGATTTTGGCGGGACGTCCCGGTTTTTAAATCAAAATTAAATGTCCCGCGGGGGACAGGCTCAGTCCCGCTTTTCGGGGATAACTCAACCGCGCGTAAATAATTATTCTCTTATTGTAAGTGGCAATTTGTAACAATCACTCCTCAGACTATTGTTTGCAACGCCATATTTATCTAATGAATAAAACTTTTTTGATTTTGATTTCTGTTTTTTTATTTTTTTTATTCAGAAGACGAATAAGACTATTTAACGATAGGGTAAATCAGATTTTAAATATCATATTTTTATTAAAATATATTTTCTATGGCTATTTTTGCTATCTATTGTCACGTAAACGTAATTTGAACTCAAATAAAAAGATAAATATTTAAAAACTTCTGATTATTTATATATGTTTTTTTACTGTGTCCCGCTTTCGACGAAAGAATCCCGCTTTTTTCACTCAAAAAGTTCCAAAATCCCGACTTGGCAAAAAAAAATCTGGCAACGCTGATACATACATACATCGCCTTTTGTATATATAGATTCCTAAATTCTAATATTACTACGGTTTCATAAGGCAGCGTTGAAACCTGTAATACAACCACAAGAACCAACATTTTGTATAGTATTTTTTAAGAATTTAATCTACCCAGTATAATTGCAACTGCATAGACATCAAAATGTTAATACTCGGAAATAGAATTAACGTTTGCAATCTGCATATTATGAATTTACTCTTACTGTTGTTTAAATCATCCGTATATAATAAATAATACAGATAAACATTATTATTTTATGATAATAGCGATATTAATCTATTATCCTCTCTGTTAAAAGTATTTTTCTTAACTTACCTAGATAACCTATACAGCTTATTATCTATATAATATTGTACTTTAAAAAGTGAAAACAATTGATACTATGTTGTGAGCTTGTCATCTGCAAGTACGAAATTAAATCATTACATATTTTGATTTTTCATCGAACTTCTCGCGAATTTGGCGAATTCACATTTGAATCCCTATAATGACCTACATAATTGTTTTCTATGAACAGGATCGATTCTGTCTTTTTACCGCCTCAAGAAAGCAGTCATTTACTACCCTATATATTTATTTAATCTGTTTTTTTAGCTGTTTCTAAAAGTTTAGTTATCAACAACAAAATTATATATCAAATCGTTTCTAGATTGCAATACTTATAAGCTCCAATCGCTGACAAGAAAGTCTCACGCTCTGGTACCAACCTGGGCTATATTGAATAATAAACAGCTGTAAAACTTATAATAGCAAAGAACCAATGAATTTATTTTGTAAGCAATTTTATGACAATTCCATATTCCCTGTTTAAGGCTGTTAGCAATTTAGCAGCAAAGTTTTGAAAGCTGTCACTTAAAGTCTATAGATGACAGTTTATCGTTAATATGAATATCGGGATTGTTGGACTTTCATTTTTTGACAAATGTACGTAAAATTACAACTTTCGGATCTTTTAAGATGTGCGCAAGAAATAGTAATCATTAATTTAAGCATAAAAACGTGTTCTTCAAAATTCTCGTATTTAAAAATGCAATCCTGTTCCGAGATATTTATCGCCAATCGGCTTTATTTGCACTGTTATCTGTAGGTCTACCTAAGTGACAAGTAAAATAAGCCGATAGGAAGAAAATTTCCCTGAACGGCACCTTTGTTAAAAGCGGGTATTTTGTAAAATATATTTTTTATCTCTAAAAGGACTAATACCATTTCTTACGCACATCCTAAAAGATTCTAACGTTGATTTATATTTTACTTATATCAGGGTACGTAGAAAAATCATTCAACACACTGTTATAAAATCGCTTACGAAATAATTTCATTGATTCGTGGGCCATAAGCGTTTGGCTATAAAGTTACAACTGATATTTATACACTGAATTAGAAAAAAAAGTCCAACATCTTAACTATACTTGAGCATTCAATATGAGGTTTTGCAGCCTAGGGGTTGGTCAATGTCTAGATTAGACTTCATAAATACTGGAGTTTTTTTTGTCTTATTGCACGTCGATTGAACTGCATGTTTCCCGAATCCTAGACATAATTTAACCAGTCTGGGGGTCACACAAAATATCTGAAAAACTAGCACAAAAAAAAACGTTATTTTAGATATATATTACTATATTACAATCATTATTGATGATCATGTGATTGATAATGTTCCCAGATTTAATTTTCTAGGTTTATGGGTTAATGGAAATATTGACTGCAGTATCCACATTGACACTGTTTGTAAAAAGGTTTCAAAGGGTATTTTTATTCTTAGGCGACTGACCTGTGAGGTAGATAAGTCAACTTTAAAGACATTATATTATTCATTTATTAACCCACACTTGAAGTATGGCATTCTATTGTGGGGTGGCTGCACTGACATGGGTCGTGCTTTTGTACTTCAAAAAAAGCAATTCGAATTATGTTTAAATTACCCTACAATCACACTTGTCGTGATAGTTTTAAAGCGCACCGTATATTAACTCTCCCGTCCTTATATATATTTACCATAGCTACTTATGTTAGAAACCATCCACGTAAATTTGAGTCAGCTAGTCATGGCTACCAAACGCGTACTAAAAGTAATTTAACATTGCCTAAAGCATCTTTGGTGTCCTATCAGTGTGGCCCTGTTTACGTGGCCACTAAAATCTATAATAGAATGCCAGATTTCATAAAAAATGCCAGTTCACTTAAATTATTTAAAATATATCTTTTTAATTATCTTACTGAGAAGTGTTTTTATAGTGTAATGGAGTTTTTTAATGACTAAATTTTATATTTTTGTATGTATACTGGTTCTGACTATGTTTCATTGCTCAACAGAGCTCTTTCTGGAACTAATAAAATTATTATTTATTTAACTATTAGTTTTCAACACTTGCTTTATAATGATGTTAAACGGACATCAGTATAAATTATTACCAATGTAGATAATTCTATATGTATGGAGAACGGACGAATGTGTAACCTTATAAATTTTAATCGTGCAATTTTACTTCGATCAATTGAGCTTTATATATTAAACAAAAGCATTTTGCACGGAACGAAGCAGCGTGCGCGGTGCATTGTGGTACACACGGCGGTGGCACGAGGTCGTTGGGTCAGGGCTGGATCCAGGTCGTGATGCCTGACGGCTTAAACAGGGACGCGCCTTATATACACTGTATATTATGTAGTATATTATAGTGTTTACCTATGTGAAACACATACAATAGGATGATTCATTGTGTGCTACAGTTATTCCCTTGAGAAATAGCAAATATACCACCAGGGTCTTGTTCTTGACCTTTTCATACTAATATTGACCCTAGATCTAAAATGCGGTTGTGATTTAATTTGTCAAAATTAATATTTTACTGTCATTACAGCAGTTTATTTTTATTCACAGAGTAGACCTATATGTTTTGGACAAACAGCTCAGTATTAAAATTTCGTGGTTGGACCCTGGACTTAATTACGTTTATGTAGGTAGTAATTATAATTGACAGTGTACCCAGTTAACTCTTCAATTCCCAGTGTGACTTGTAGGTGACACAAGTTTAAAATTTTTTTTCTACCACACGGAGATTTTATTATTTAATTCCACTACCATTGTTGCAAAGCCAATAAGTAAAACTATTAATTATTTTTTTCTGACAACACTAGCCAAATGTCATCTGTCAAATATAATCAGATGTATCGCGTGAAATTCGAGCAGTCTGTGTTTGTGTAATCTCTTGCGATAAAAAGTGAAATAAAAATGCCTAAACCGTAACTATTGTTATTTTTTCTTATTGCGTGTAATAAATAAATAAATAAGCTATTGCACAAATTTTTTTATTGGTAAAAATAACTTTGAATACGTTTTTTACGACGTTGGAAATATGCCGTGTCACCTACGGGTGACACTGGGCATTATAATAACCGTTTACGCCGCAACGGAAGCTCTCAAAAGGAATAATTTTTCCGTTTTTTGCAACATTTTTCATTGATGCTCCGTTCCTACTGGTCGTAGCTTGATATTATGTAGCCTATAGCCTTCCTCGGTAAATGGATTATCCAACAAAAAAATAATTTTTCAATTCAAACCAGTATTTTCTGGGATTACCGCGTTCAAACAAACAAACAAACTCTTCAGCTTTATGATATTAGAATAGATAAGTGTTTCGTTTCTTTCAGATAAACTATTTTTATTATAAAGAAACTGATATATCGAAATGTAGATAAATATTACAAATTCTAACGTTTTATTCTTACCGTAACAATAAGAAACAATCTGTGTCTGCTTCAAAGTCTTAATTTCACAACGCCCAGTGTCACCTGCAGGTGACACCCCCATAAAAGAAAATTGGGGTAGTTTATTTTTTATTTATATTTTTTCTTGTCATAACCAAATGTATATAAGGTATTTTATTTAAAAAGAAACCAAAAATCTTTATTAACTTGGACATGGGAATTGACGGGTTAACTCAGCGTCAGATGCTGGATCCACCAAGGCTAAAAATGTGCTAGGTCCAGCTGGATTGCTGGATCCAGCATTGCAATTCCCAACAGAAACATTTACATCCCTTCATAACGTTCATACGTTCAGAGTTCACATTTTGTGCGCTCTGCCATCGCCAAGCTGGGCAAAAACTTCAGTTGAGATAATATTGTCTTTTCTTTTCTTTTGAATATAAAATTAGAAATAAATGTATACAAACATTACATTTTTTAATAGAAAACAGTATCACGGGTAATTGGAATAAAAATAAATCAATTTAAACACTCATTGATTGCAACGTCTCGTCTTTTATTTAATTAAGACTTTTTCAATCATTGAGTGTTTAAATTGATTTATTTTTATTCCAATTACCCGTGATACTGTTTTCTATTATAACATATATCTGGAATTGAACTTTAAAAATTATTTAAATTTTTTCTTTAGAAACAATCGCCTGTATTCAAGGAGGTTACTCCCGCTACATATTAAAGACACGCCTGTTTTATAGATAGATACACTGCAATCTCCATTTATTTTTACATATCAATAACTGTGAATACTCAATAGCATTACTATGCATGTGTTGTAATTTGCGAATTGCAATAAGCTTCAGTAAATGCATCGCGCTAAGTGTTCTTGTCTAGGGCCACAGGGTGCTCGCCCCCACACACCTACAAGACAGCATAGGACACATGCCATTCAGATCTTTTAATACGCGATATTTGATTATTCATTTTAGATATAAAGTCACATCTTGTCGCAATATCCTTTAGTACCACGAATCAGTTTGACACCAAAATCAATAGATCTGCAGTCCTTAATGAGAAAAACCCGAGTCGCAGTGCCAAAACCCTGCCGACAATATAGTGTATTTGCTTGTATAGGGCCGTGTGGATACTTTTATTATGTGAAATTAAGTTTGTTTTTGAGCAAAATAAAAAATTTAACCCCTTAATACACCCCTTAAAATAACATTTTTTTCTTAATTGTAATATTATTATCAATCTAACGTCTACACCGAATTAAATACACCCTTCAATAAATAAGTCACTATCTGCAAATTAGTATTTTCAAAAAATTTGTAAGTCCGGTCCTGTTGAGCCGATTTTATTAAAATTTTAGGGGAACTTTTTAATTGCTACCAACGGGTTAAATGTCAATTTTGAAACGATTCTGAGGATTTTATCGGTATTTTGGGGCTCAAAAATATTTTTCAACCCCTAAAAACTACCCTTAAAATGGCCTGATTAGGCCCATTTTAAATAGGCTTCTTGCGGTGATGGATTTCAACACGTGGCCCAAATTTCGTTAAAATAAATTAACTCTTTCGAAAGTTATTACCCGTACACACATATATATATATATATATATATATATATATATATATATATATATATATATATATATATAAACATTTTTAAAAATGGTGCCAATGTATTTAAGAGATTATGAAACGTCGAGAAATAGGTGTCCGACCCCTAGGTCCCACCATCCGACCGATGCCAATAGTGTATGTTGCCATATGGCAAATACACTAATTAGAGTCATGCAGAAAATACAACAAAGAACGAATAAATTTAAACTTACCCGGTTCCAGCGTCGTACTAGCCATACAGTCGAGGTGGCCGGGCCCCAGCCTGCGCGGGCTCCCCACGGGCCTGGTTTGCGGGACTTGCCTCAAGCCAGGCGGTAGGTAGGATAGGGAGGCCCACGCAGACTAAGTCCCAGCTCTTGCGACCTAAATGTAAACTAGATCAAATAGTTCGTTCATACCTTAAAGAGAAATGAAATAGAAAAATATCCCATCTACCATTATCAAGTTTCGGGCCCTGGGTTTGTGGGGAGATACCCGGGCCATTCCGGTCCAGTCCGATCCTGCCCGGCTCCATCGAAGAAATCCTCCAAGATAATCCCGACAACATCACTTGTGTGACGAAATTCCTAGAAATGACTAATCTACTACCCCTAATATAACCTAATAATAATAGGTACAGTTAACTTATAACGACGCATATATAGCTTAGTAGCTAGTGCGTCTTTAATAAAAAAAATGACAGTAGAAAGTATGCAATCAACCAAAATCAATAATATTACATTACACATATTGTATACTTTCTATTGTTGTGTTTTAATTTCAGTCGGCAGGTGTGATATTTCAAATAATAATATTCAAGAAATATTAAATTCTCATAGGTTAGAGGTTTAAACCTATCCATGAGTAAAAATATTAGAAAAATCTGGCAGCGGTCAGTCTATAGAAGTAATAAAAATGGAAATGTTATCATGAAATTAACCAGTAATTAAGAGCCTAGGACAATGTGACCTTTAAATGATACATATAATGATTAATTAAAAGTTCTTACGATATACTCCCAATATACATACAATTGCTTAATATACGCAAAAGAAAACCTCGAAAAATTCGAAAAACAAAACATTATTCATCGGCATGATACGAGACACAAAACAAACATAACAATACCGTTTCACAAATATAAAAAATCCGCCAATGGTCCAAACTTTTACTGTATAAAATTTTACAACAAACTATTAGATAAAATAAAAAGTTTGGAAATAGAAAAATACAAAAAACAGATAAAAGATTTATTAATAAAAAAGTGTGTTTATTCAATAGAAGAATTTTTAGAAATGGACATAAGAGCCTAATTTGATGTATGCCTGACGAATTATACCATTGTATTGTTTTTTAAATAAAGATAATTATTATGTTATTAATAGTAAAAAAATCAGCTTGTTACTAGTAATTTTTTCCACAATTTTTACTTGTTGGGGGTGGGGGACCCGTCGGTGACACCACTCATTCTGTAATCGCAAGTGTTTTTGGGCTCTTTATCATATTATTTATTGATTAAACTAACAAACTTATTGTTACTAATAAAATTTTCGAAATCATAAAATCAACATGTTAGACAGTCAGGCCCGTCGTTGGACACCATTTCCGAGAATTTTCGAAGATAGAAAAGTTGGGCGGCTTGGCATCAGCAAGCTACTGGCAAAAATCTAGCCTGCTACTAATCATTAAAAAAAAGAGTCCTGAACCCCGGACTAGAAGGCGTCTTGGATATTGAAGATGAGGATATAGCTACCTAGTTCAAGGAACGTTGATTTTGAATAAATACATTTTTCTAATATTGCATTGCAATGGTAACGATATGTGTTTCGTAAGTTCAATATAAACTATATAATGAATTTGAATACTATGTGTTAATTTTCCACCTTTGGACATTATTATTTTCGAATCTTTCAAATAGCATAAAACTTTTTTTTTTCGACTTTTTTTACACTTTCCATTTAGTGATACATTTTTGCTAAAAATAATTGAAATTGATCTACCTGTTTAGAAAATGCAACAAATTAAAAAATACTGATGTATACTGTCTAAATGCAAATTGCCTTAACAAAATACAGTAGTGAAAACAAAAGAATGTTTCCGTCATTCAAACAATTCTTCATTAACGCGTGATGATAGAATTGAACAAATTAATGAGCTGTAAATTAAAAGCTGAATGTTTATTAATTACCTATTGTATAAGTTAATTGGTACGCCAAGGTGTTAGTCTGTTGTTTCAATATTCGGCCATCGATCAAACACCGGGTGTGCTCCACATACCAACCACACATAGAGGTAAAGAAACATATTCTCAATAAGTGAATATAAATCCAGATAGATAATATTTTAGTAATTTATATACATACACTAGATGGGCTTTAAGCCGAAAACTCTAAGATGCTGATTTTCACCAAATTTTTCAGATACATTTATTGTACTTCAAATTAAGGGGATATTCTTATGTGAACGCATAAATTTTACCTCTTTTTAGGGAATTTTTTTTAGACGACAATAACATTCAATCATTTTAATTTTTAGTGTATTTGCCATATGGCAACATACACTATTGGCGTCGGTCGGATGGCGGGACCTAGGGGTTGGACCAAAATTTCTCGACGTTTCATAACCTCCTAAGCACTTTGTCACCATTTTTAAAAATGTTTATATATATATGTGTACGCGCGATAACTTTCGAAAGAGTGAATTGATTTCAACGAAATTTGGGCCACGTGTTGAAACCCATCACCGCAAGAAGCCTATTTAAAATGGGCCTAATCGGGCTATTTTAAGGGTAGTTTTTAGGGGTTGAAAACTGTTTTTGGGCCCCAAAATACCAAAAAAAATTCTCCGAATCGTTTCAAAATTTAAATTTAATCCTCTGGTAGTGATTAAAAAGTGTCCCCACAATTTTAATAAAATCGGCCCGACAGGACCAGATTTACAAATTTTATGAAAACACTAGTTTGCAGATAGTGACTTATTTATTGAAGGGTGTATTTAATTCGGTGTAGACGTTAGATTGATAATAATATTACAAATAAGAAAAAAATGTTATTTTAAGGGGTGTATTAAGGGGTTAAATTTTTTATTTTGCCCAAAAACAAACTTAATTTCACATAATAAAAGTATAAAACCACACGGCCCTATACAAGCAAATACACTATATTGTCGGCAGGGTTTTGGCACTGCGACCCGGGTTTTTTTGTACTTCAAATTAAGGGGGTATTCTTATGTGAACGCATAAATTTTACCTCTTTTTATAGGGAATTTTTTTTAGACGACAATAACATTCAATCATTTTAATTTTTTTATGTTTTTGTTTGTATCTTTAACTGTATAAAAACAATTTTTTTTCTCTTATTTTACATTTTTTATATATATATTTTTTTAAATTAAATTAGACACTAAAATAAAAGTAGGTCACTGGTCATGGTAATAGCGGCTGTTCATGTTGTCTGAAATAAAAAAATCGAATGGATCATTGTTCAGTAGGGATGTCTATCGTCCCTACCAAAATTAATCAATTTCATTAAAAAAAAAAAAATGGCGGACTGTAGAAAAAAAGTTTGTGTTTTTTGTTAATTTTTTTGTTAAAAATCGGCTAAAAAAATAAGAAAATATTTTCGAAAATAAGCAATTTTGGTACGGACGATAACCATTAATGAGTAGAAGAACATATATAAATTTCAAAGCAATCGGTTGAATACTTTTTTTTTTAGGACCATGACAGTTTTAGAAAATAATGTTTTCAGATAAATGCGTTTAAAGTTTCAAGAGCCAACAAGTCGCTTATACGGCTCGTCGGCGACTATGAGTTGTAATTTATTTAAAACTAGGAATTTCGGTGTCTATTTTTCACAGCATATTTTCGATAGGTTTTACTATTGAAATATGAAAAAAAAAATCGATTTTTCGAAGTGGTCACATAAGAATACCCCCTAATTAATACAAAAATATATAAATAGGCTGAATTGTTTTGTACCGATGTCGCTAGTATGCACTATTTTGACGTTTATACAAAAAATATATTTTTTTTGGGATGTACTTACAAATTTACGGTTTCAGATTTTTCTCTTTACTTGTGCTATAAAACATTGCAATGTCTTATAGCACAAATAAATGGAACTATAATCATGAAATTTAGTTAGAAGTAGGTATGCTTCTAACTAAATTTCATGACTCTAGTTCAGCGAAAAGTATCCTATAGTTTTTGATTCCCTTGCGTGTGTCAAAATACGTAACATAAACTGCCGTATCTTTTGACAGTGCTGAGTTAGAACTTTGATTTTTTTCACAGCTCACCCAGGGATTGCAGATCTGAGTATTTGATATTAATTTTAACTTAATACTTCTACGCGTTCCTGAGAAAAACAGACAGAGACGGACAACAAGTAATCCTATAAGGGTTTCTTTTTTCCTTTTGAGGTACGGAACCCTAAAAATAATTATACTAAACATCAAAAAAATTACACATGTACCAAAAACGGAAGTTTTAATTTTACAACAGTCTTAGCTGCTATTTTATTGACGACGGCACTTGAAATTGTATTCGAACAGCAAATGTAGTAAATTATCACCAACTCTTATAGTGGCTAATAAATTTAAAGTCACAAGAAGCTCAAAATTTGGTAAACGTTTTGTCAACCTTTTGAAGTTAACTTATTATAAATAGATGTATAGATCAGATCCTTGATGATAAATAATTATAAAGATGATTAGATGATTTAGGATCAATAACTTAATCAAGACGAATTATCATTCGCAACGTTTCTTAACTTATATTGATATTTCATCAGGCACTCTACAATTAAATGAAGTATCAATATAAGATACGAATAAATTAATTATAAAGATGATTAGAGGATTTAGGATCAATAACTTAATCAAGACGAATTATCATTCGCAAATCGCAACGTTTCGTATCTTATATTGATACTTCATCAGACGCTCTACAATTCAATGAAGTATCAATACGAAATGTTGCGATTTGCGAATGAAAATTCGTCTTGATTAAGTTATTGATCCTAAATCCTCTAATCATCTTTATAATTAATTCATTACGTTTGGGTTAACAATGCTTTTCTTATTTACTTTTATAGGATAACTAGATGTTACATACTTGGTTAACATTTTAAATTAAAATGTAATATAAATTTTGGTGGTTTTTACTAATTTTGGGCAATGATTAGTTTGAAGCTATTTGCTTTCGTAAGGTAACGAGACGTAAAATAGCGTGAAACAGCCAGTTGCTCGTCATTCGACTTCGACTTCACACGACGTGCCGGAGACTCTTTTTGACTTCCACGAGTACCGAGATAAAATATGTGCGATTGTTTTACACTATATTTCATTATGCTCTCATAACGTGGGGCTGTTATTTCCAGACGACGTCGGGCTATATATTATTAAAAAAGTCCGCGAACGCCTGCTGACCTCGGATGTTGAGCGTCTATAATCTACTAATGCGTTTATTTTTAATAGGCAATCTACAAATCCGGACAAAACCGAACCGAACTGGAAGTAGCATTATAATCCTACAAAATTAATTTTTTTCTTGTGTACTTATCTATATTTTCATTGCGGTAAAAATACTTTTGGAAAACTGGTGTTGTTTTAAGAAATTGGAGCATTAACACTAAATTCTATGGACCGGAACGCTATTTGTGACTCCTATTATAATTACTAGTTCCGCGGTATAACGCCTTAGTCGACCAATTTGCAGTTAGCTTAAGATATTGCAGACGCGCTAATTTCTTTGAATGATTTATTACCTTGTTAGTAAGAGCGATCTGTCGTAGTACGGGTATTCTGGTGGTTATATGTCCATTGACTCAGAGCATAGAATATTCATTCCCTGTCAGCATTGTTCTGAGCTGGATATGTTCTCTAGTAAGTGAGCGAGATGAAATGAGATGGCTGTCAACCTCTGTTTCTTTATAAGAACACTATTGCTTGTTTTCAACTGTTTTCGATTTACTCAGGATAGTAATTCCTTGAAAGCATTCTTTTAATTTTTTTACGAAGGTATTGTGTTGTCTTGTTGAAAAAAGGTCAGTGCGAAGCGTTTACACATATTTTTTTGTTATGTATTTATCTTTGAACAAGGCTGGTTCTGATCTTGCTTTAATTTTGTCAATTGTAATTCATACTTATTATTATATAGATGGTGATATATATAAGTATATACATGTAGATAATTTGTATAATATATACTTAATATATTTTTTGATCATGAGACCAGATACTTATAGCTCTGTTGGCAGAGCTTGAGACTCATAATTGTAGGGCCGTGGCTTCAAGCCCCACGTTAAGCAAATGTTTTTTTGTTTTTGTTTTTAAATAAAAAACATGAGACTAAAAGAACAAAATAAAGTATTAGTAATTTTTTTAAAGATAAATTTTCATTGAAATGTACTAAAAAGAAAAAACAAATTTCAATAATTTAGATTCTAAATTATAAAACCAGATGATACTTCGTTAGTCACAACCGACAATTTTACAAATATGAATCTAAATTATTAAATTTTATTTTTTTCTTTCCAGTCCATTTAAATAAAAGCTTATCTTTGGAAAAAAAGTTTACTAATGTTCTGACACTGTCTGACTTGTCGCGCAGTCCATTCTTTAAGTCTATGATTATTCCACACGCATACATAGCTAACTATGTGTGAGTAAAGACTACACACCTTAATAATATAACATGTATTACATTGTTGGGTAAAATTAACTATAACACTGGAGTTATTAATTAACAATTACTTTGTGAACACCTCGTAAATTCTGTATTGGCGTTCGTTGAAAATTAAAACGAATGTTTTATTACTGCTGTTGCTATTTAAATACGATTTTACCGGGTCTATTCTGCAAAACCGCTTCAAGCATTCTGTATAAATTTTGTAACCACTAGGTGTGCTCATTGATGCAGCTTCGACAATTCTGAACTGATTCTATCAGGTCTAGAGGTTGCTTTACAGAGCTCTTCGGACTAGACTTGGGTAGTTCCGGAACGATAGAACATCTCCGACCGAAAACATGGTCGGAGATATTCGAGCGTTCCTTCGATTACATCTTTATATGACTATATTCCGGCGTATAGTCCGATTTCAACACGAGATCTGTTACCATTGAATATATTTGTTCGTTCCCAAATGAGAGTGTATGATATTAACATTTTGTACAAGGAAATGTGAAACGAGACCGTCCCTCGAACATGTTTCTGGAAGCATGTTCACTCATCAAAGGAAACGTTCTATGTTTGTTAATTGTTTTTGGAACTGCTTTAAGCAAGCCTACTTTGGAGTGATTGAACAGTTAGAAGTTTAGAAATGCGTGTATTTTTGTTAAATTCTCAGAAGAAAATTTATAACGAACCTAGATAGCTGAGAAGAGGATCATGTCGTGAGACATATTTTTTATAAGGCTCAATTATATTTTGAAATTTTAATTTTAAGACTTAAAGAGTCCCTGTTTAGTTAGGTTTCTTAAAATTTCATCCCTTGAAAAGTTTATGCTAGAATATCGTCGGGTGACAAGTAAAACTCACTAAGTGCCTTAATGAAACAATAAAGATATTAAGGTTTTAGAACATTTTTTTACGTCATAAATCCCATTGTAATGCAATTTATTGGAGAAATGGAATATTATATATTATATAGTATTCCATTTCTCCAATAAATTGCATTACAATTGGATTTATGACGTAAAAAAATGTTCTAAAACTTTAATATCTCTATTGTTTCATTAAGGCACTTAGTGAGTTTTACTTGTCACCCGACGAATTATGATTCTTGCAAATTCGACAAACTTAATTGATACACTAATAGTTCTTTTCATTTTTGAAATATTTCTTCCTAAATGCAATTCTTTATTTGTTTGTTAAGGGCAATTATGTTCAACATTTTCCAAAGGTAAATCTATTAAATTTTGTGGTTATCTTTGAAAATAACTAAAATGGACTGTGTTAACAATGCGGGATACAGAATATAAAAAATAAGGTGTTTGTTATTATTAAAAAAACATTCAATATTCATTAATAATTAATAAGTAATTAATTTAACAGGTGACCAAAAGTAATACTGAAATTCTTACCTCGGTAGATTATTTAAATGGAAAAATAATTATAATCGTGCATTTATAGCTTCCAAAAAATTGTTGAAAAGTGATTTCGGATCAGTTGAATTAATGCTTTTTATTATTAATTAAAATCAAATCATTAGACAAATCTGATTTTAATTGCTTGCAAATATTCAATTTTCTAATTAACTACACATGATGTTGGTATAAATTAAAGCAAAACCAATTTAAACTAATTTAGGACACAGAAAACATTCCAAACATAGTTTTTCATATATTTTTTGTGCTGTTAGCAAACATAGACATAGCTATAGAAAAAAAAAACAAATATAACAGCAAACCGTGTTGCCGCGAATCATTAAAATTATTATATAAAATAACATTACTGATAATTAGTGACAAAACGTTGAAACAAAACAATAAATTAAGTTGGCACCACTGACCGTCTTGCCTGATCTTTTACACAAGATCGGCACATTTGAAATTTGAGTTAGATATGAAGATAAGAAAATTTATGTAATATTATTTATTCTAAAATTAAAATTCACATCGGTAATAATTTAATGTTACATATTTTGTGTTTGTCGCTTAAATGTCTTTGCCATACGAATATTAAAGATAATATATAAACACATGTGAATAGTCGGAATGTTTTTTGGTCAATTAACACATATTTGGAGTCTTTAAAAAATTGCCGGTCATATTTACCTATATCATATAGCATCTATTTTTATTTTTTACGAAAAGGTCCTCAATTATTTTTTTCTTATGTATAAAAATAATTTGCAATACTTGTTAGAAACATTAATTGTTACAATACTATGTTAGAAAATTTTTATTTTTCAAACCACTGTCACCGTCGAGACTCAAATTCGAATATTTCCACTTTCGCGGCGGAATGAGTTTTCAGTTACTCTATGGTGCGTTATCTCAACAGTTCATCCCTCATAATAAGAAGATTGCAACATTAAATTCACATCATGCGAGAGCTGATTAGCTACTACTGCTCGTGAAGAAAAGTCTTACGGAGTATAAACGTATGAAAAAATTTACTATTTAAAATTAATATAATGAATTTTGTATGTTAAGGTGATGAAACTGATTCAATATGGGACGAAGTCACTTAGGGGGAGTTCGGAAGATTCTCCGTGAGATTTATTTTTTATTGTTTAACTCCTAGAGACGCACTTGTAAAGAATTTTAAGGATGTTCACTTATTTGATGAAAAAAATCCTAAGAGATAGAAAACTTAGGTAAGAAATATTAATTAACATTATAGTCGGACTCATGTATTTTCAACTCCATCTATGATTTGTCTCACGGATTTTCAAGTTTTAGTCCTTACTTCTCAGTCATAGTGTCTCCTCCTACGTTCCTTAGCCAATGGAAGAAATACGTGACTACGTTTAACCTGCAAATAATAAAGTTTTTTTCTGATTGGTCTATGAATGCCTCGAAGACAGGAGGCAGGAAAAGTTGAAAATACAGGAGTCGACTAGTTCCGATAGGTTGAAAATATATGAGTTCTACTGTAACTATATATGTATTTTCAAACAGGAGCGTGTGCTGACAAACACAATTGTAATAATAAAACGTAAAGAAAAATCGATAACAACTCTATATTAAAATATTTAACAATCGCATTATTGACATATTTAAAAAAATCTAAATTAGCTAGGCGGTCAACCAAAAACTACCGATTTCCAACGATCCCTAAAAAAATCATGAGTGACCCACCGGAAATTTTCTTGGTTTCTCCGCGACCCCAACCGCCATTGCAAACAAGTCCATAGTCTTGGCGAAGTTATTGTATCCATTTGGAATAAAAGTACAGTTTAATAACACACTGATTTAATAGACTTGTTATTTTAATCTATTATGAACATTTACGTTACAAATTACTAAGGTAATACTATAATTTATTTTTAATTACAAATAAAATCCGTTTACTAACTGTGTTCGTAGTATAAGGAGAAAAATTATATATTACTTACTCTAGCGGTAATTAGAAAACGACATTTTGAAAATACAGAGTTGAACTGATTTCAAAATGAAATTTTAGTGCAATAAAATTTATTAATTTGCAGTCGAAACATTTTAGCACATTTAAAATTATAGCTCGTTTTATTGAAATTTTAACTCTTACGCTTTTGAAAAATTTGAAAATAAAAAGTTGTTACAGATTTCAAAATAGCCAATAATGTAGGGCTATCTTCGTTTCTACCATATTCCATAACAAAATTCAATATACTACTCTCCGGTAGCTATAAATATAGGTACCTGTATTTTTTCGATCACTATTCTGTATGATCAACGTAAAAATTAACAGCGCTGTTAAATTTCTGTCTCATTTTTAACTTACGTGCTGTTAAATTTGTTAGAAAATGGTGAAAAATCAATAGCACCATATATTCTTACATAGAATAACGTCCTAATGTAAAATATCTCTCTAATAACTTGTCAAAAAAACTGATTCGGCCTTATATTATGATCATTCTTACAAGGAGTCGAGTTTCAATATATTTATTTAAATCTGAAATATATTTATATTAAAAGAACAGGAATGAAAATGGAGATGTGAGGTGAGGACAAAGAAAAAACTGACCTAGCTGTAAATTTTAATATTTTATTTAGTGAGAACCCTGAATACAGCCGACGACATCAAGATTTATAATTTTTAAAACAAACCTACAAGCTGATTAAATATGCATTTAGATTTTAGAGAATCGTTTTAAGTATTTATAATAAATTACTGTTTATATTTGTAGATGATATTTATAAAATATACTAAATTAAAAAAGTACGTGTGAATGCACTGTTTAGAAATTTTAAGAGCGACATTTTAAACTCCAACATTAATTATTATAAAATTTACATAAATAAATAATTTTAAAATAGCGCTTTGCAAAGTTTGACTGCAAGTGCCTGTTGGGAATGATATTTTTGATTTGTTGTGACTAAACGGTAGACAACAAATTACAATAAGTAATTAATTTCCTGCAACAGAGGCGGACTTAACCTCAGTGATGCTTTTAGCAACTTGACATTTTTCTCTCTTTGAATCTGAAATATGAACTTATCACTCGTTTAAAATATCGCGCATACGATACCAACATGGATGAAAAAAACGATGTTATTTAATGCACCAGCACTTGCAATCAGCAATCAGTCAGTTGCCTGCAATTTCTGTCTAACCCTGCTGGACCGAACTATACTGTGCTAATAATGTGTCGTTTTCATTTCAACAATAGGGTGAACTAAAAACTTTCTTTTTATCTTGGCTTCTTCTTCTTCCTCCTCTTCACACAACATCGTCAAATTAAAAACCAGAAAACCTGGGTCGCAGTGCTCAAACCCTGTCGACAATATAGTGTATTTGCTAACACAGGCAGTTTGGTTTTAGTACATGAACTTAAGTTTTTTGGTCAAAATAAAAAAATTAACCCCTTAATACACCCCTTAAATTAACAGTTTTTTTCTTAATTGCAACATTACTATCATCGAACATCTACACCAAATTAAATACTTCTTTCAGTAAATAACTCACTATCTGCAAATTTGTGTTTTTATAAAATTTGTAAATCCGGTCCTGGCGGGCCGATTTTTTTCAAATTTCGTGAGCACATTAAAAGAGTAAATTTGAATTTTGAAACGATTCTGAGAATTTCTTAAAATGATCCGATTGGGCCCATTTTAAATAAGCTTCGTGCAGTGATGGATTCCAACATATTTGCCAAATTTCATTAAAATAAATTAACTCTTTCGAAAGTTATTGCCCGTACACACACACACACACACACACACACATATATATATATATATATATATATATATATATATATATATATATATATAATTTTTCCAAAAATGGTGCCAAAGTGCTTAGAAGGTTATGAAACGTCGAGAAATTTTGGTCCGACCCCTAGGTCCCGCCATCCGACCGACGCCAATAGTGTATGTTGCCATATGGCAAACACACTAAGAAATTCTTACACCGTACTACAACACGTCCATTTAGCATACTCACTACTTGAAAATTGTTGGTCCATGCTATTTTGCGCTGGTCCATGTAGGTGAAGTGTGCGAAATCGCGAAGATTGTAAGTTTGTGCTTTGCAATCGTGCTGGTAAAATAATAGGTACAAAAGGATTTTTTGGTAAATAATTGCATACTTATTTGATAAGAACTGGTGTTTTTACGTGAAAAAAACAAGATAAAAAATAAATAAAATTTAAATAATTGTTGCATTTTTGATCGGTTCTGTGCCACAAGATCTTCCTTTCAACTTTTACTTGTATTTTCTCTAATAATTTAAGCAAAGTGCTTTTTTGGCAATTTTTATTGATTGTCAATTCTTTTAATACAATTTTCATCTAGTTCTAGTAATACGCTAGCAGTGTACGTACTCATAAACAATCTTCCAGATTTACGACTGCAATTATTCGATTCTAGGATAAAGACTTTAAGTTGCATATTACATCTGTAGCTGTAGCTCATTAAATACTATGAAAATGCGTTAAACACAGGATGTTTTTAATATTTTTAGTGTATTTGCCATATGGCAATATACACTATTGGCGTCGGTCGGATGGCGGGACCTAGGGGTCGGACCAAAATTTCTCGACGTTTCATAACCTCCTAAACACTTTGGCACCATTTTTAAAAATGTTTATATATATATATATATATATATATATATATACGTGCGGGCTATAACTTTCGAAAGAGTTAATTGATTTTAACGAAATTTGGCACACATGTTGGAATGCATCACCGCACGACGCCTATTTAAAATGGGCCCAATCGGATCATTTTAAGGGTGGTTTTTAGGGGTTGAAAAAAGTTTTTGGGCCCAAAAATACCGAAAAAATTCGCAGAATCGTTTCAAAATTGAAATTTACTCTTTTAGTAGCAATTAAAATGTGCTCCCGAAACTTTACAAATTTTATGAAAACACTAGTTTGCAGATAGTGAGTTATTTACTGAAAGGTGTATTTAATTTGGTGTAGATGTTCGATGATAGTAATCTTGCAATTAAGAAAAAAACTGTTAATTTAAGGGGTGTATTAAGGGGTAAATTTGTTTATTTTTACCAAAAAACTTAAGTTCATGTAATAAAACCAGACTGCCTGTATTAGCAAATACACTATATTGTCGGCAGGGTTTGGGCACTGCGACCCGGGTTTTTATGGTTATGGTGTCTCAACAACTATTAAAAGAATTAGTGACCCTTTTATTAAATAACAAAAAACCCAATTGCGTGTATCACAAAAGTATAAAGTAAGTTTCAGATGTGAAGAGCAGTCGGATAAAAGATATAAATTTTTTTATTTTTTCATGGGAAATTGGACAATTGAATTTTAATATAGATAAACTAAATTTCCCGTGAAAAAATAAAAAACTTATTAATTATAATGGACGTGAACAATATTGAGAAAGATATAAATTTTAGGTGGAGATGACATTTTTTTCCCCGATTACTTTTCATGTTGGAAGCTTATTTTATACTTTCGTCTATCTGTCTGACCAACTGTCACAGCTTATTTTCTACTAGACGAAAAAAGTTGAAATTTGGCAAATATATAGAGTTGTAATTTAGTGCAAATATAGTCAGATGACTCAATCACGAACCGTAAATAAACGAATTCTAATTTTGGGGATTAATTTTAGGGAGCTTCTTAGAAAATTAAAAAAATGTTTTTTTCAAGTTGTGTGACATATCAAATCAAAGGATCCGTTATAAGAAATACAACTATATCTTTTTATAATTTTAAAATGCGTAGCTTAAAAGATATGACAGAAAATATATGTACGAAAATCGAGCATTCCCTCCTTATCTCCGAAACTACTGAGCATAAAATTTTGAAAAAAAATAGGGAATATAGGACTTCACTCATTAGTACTGGAAAACCTAAATGAAAATCGTTTATAGTTTTCATGGAAAACCTTCTCCACGCGACTTCAGCTCGCACTCTATTGTTCTTTTGTCTCAATATGAACTTCAGACCTATTAATTTTGGTACAAATTGGATCAGGGACTAGGAAAATGTAATTTTTTGTGCATATTTTGTACTTATAATAATGTCAACTAAGTATTTTATTCGACTTTCTGAAATTTTTCATATAGAAAATTATTTTGAGAAATGATTTTGGAATACGGAAATTCGTCATTATTGATGAATAATAATCGGCCTGTATGAGGCAAAGTAAAATGAATCATAAATATCTTGAAAGAGTTTTGCAACCGTAATTTATAAGATACATTATTACACGCATAGGTATTTTTTCGTTTCAGAGTCATGTGTAGTTTTAGATCAAAGGCCATTTGTATTTTTTTAGTATTATTAATGAGATACAATTTCAATTTAATATTAATAACGTTTATTGTACCGTTGATTCAAAACTGCGTTCATTTACCACTATGTTTAAGGTTTGAGATATCCGCCTTTAGTGAAAATTATGTCAAGGAGATACAAAAATGTATGTAAATTGCACGGAATTTTATTTTTTGACAACCTTTTATCTCTGCAGGCTTCGATAGGGATTCAAGTCTGAGTGGTTGCAGAAAGCATTCTCACAATGACCCCAGATTGTGACCATAAAAAAGCATTGCAAAATTTTAAATCAGTCCTGCTTTTAAAATAATTGCTCGATTAAAATGATATTTTGTTAAACTGTGGATACACATATTTAACATAATTTTTTGTACATTTTTTGTACAATTTTTCTACGCATTTTGAATTTTGATAAAAATTTAGCTTGAAAAGTGATCTTTTTTTCCGTAGCGCAATTAATTATTTTTCATCTTTAAAGTTCAATTCCAGATATATGTTATAATAGAAAACAATATCACGGGTAACTGGAATAAAAATAAATCAATTTAAACACGCATTGATTGCAATGTTTCGTCTTTATTTAATTAAGACTTTTTCAAGCTTCTCAATATGTTTAAATGATAATTAAACTATGATATAATAAGCAATTTCGCATTACAAAAAACAATTATTTTCAATTTTTAATTGTTTTTTGTAATGCGAAATTGCTTATTATATCATAGTTTAATTATCATTTAAATATATTGAGAAGCTTGAAAAAGTCTTAATTAAATAAAGACGAAACGTTGCAATCAATGAGTGTTTAAATTGATTTATTTTTATTCCAATTACCCGTGATATTGTTTTCTATTAATTATTTTTGTGTGAATGCAATCTGTATTATATAAGACTGCTCCTGCAGGTATAAACTATTGTTACAATCTAAGAATATTATCAAATCAAATTTTTTGAGAATGGGTTCTATAGAACCCAGTATAAGTATATCATTACATTAAACGATGGCGTAGATACCTACTAAATTTCATTGAAATCGTCCTAGTTGTAAATCTAGTGTTGCCAGGTCTAGTATCTCATATTTCGGGGTAAAAGGTAAAAAAATTGGAATCTTGGTTCTGAAGCAAGGACTTTCATTAAGTAATAATAATAATAATAATTTATTATTTCCATAGAAAATATATTGGTATATAAAAATAAAATATTACACAAAATGAAAGTATATAGGTTCCTTCCAAGGAAAACCTGTGCTGAGGGAACCATTATGAAAGAAATGATGTGGATATACTAAAACTTAAATGATTTGAATTATTCTGGACACAAAACATTTGAAAAAGAAAAAAATGTATTATAAAAAAGAAAAAACCCGGGTCGCAGTGCCAAAACCCTGCCGACAATATAGTGTATTTGTTTGTATAGGGCCGTGTGGTTTTATACTTTTAATATGTGAAATTAAGTTTGTTTTTGGGCAAAATAAAAAATTTAACCCCTTAATACACCCCTTAAAATAACATTTTTTTTCTTAATTGTAATATTATTATCAATTTAACGTCTACATTGAATTAAATACACCCTTCAATAAATAAGTCACTCTGCAAACTAGTGTTTTCATAAAATTTGTAAATCCGGTCCTGTCGGGCCGATTTTATTAAAATTTTAGGAGCACTTTTTAATTGCTATTAAAGGGTTAAATTGCAATTTTGAAACGATTCTGAGAAATTTTTAGGTATTTTTGGGCCCAAAAACTTTTTTCAACCCCTAAAAACTACCCTTAAAATGGCCCGATTGGACCCATTTTAAATAGCGTTCTTGCGGTAGTGGATTCCAACATGTGGGCAAAATTTCGTAAAAATCAATTAACTCTTTCGAAAGTTATAGCGTCACACATATATATATATATATATATATATATATATATAAATATATATATATATATATACATATATATATAAACATTTTTAAAAATGGTGCCAAAGTGTTTAGAAGGTTATGAAACGTCGAGAAATTTTGGTCCGACCCCTAGGTCCCGCCATCCGACCAACGCCAATAGTGTATGTTGCCTATGGCAAATACACTAAAAACCCGGGTCGCAGTGCCAAAACCCTGCCGACAATATAGTGTATTTGCTTATACGGGCAGTGTGGCTTTACTATGCGAACTTAAGTTGGTTTTTTGGGCAAAATATAAAAATTTGACTCCTTAATACACCCCTTAAAAGAACATTTTTTTCTCAGTTGCAATATTATTATCAATCGAACCTCTATACTAAATTATATACACCTTTCAGCAAATAATTCACTATTTGCAAACTAGTGTTTTCATAAAATTTGTAAATCCGGTCCTGTCGAGCCGATTTTATTAAAATTTTAGGAGCACTTTTTAATTACTATTAAAGGGTTAAATTTCAATTTCGAAACGATTCTGAGAATTTTTTAGGTATTTTTGGGCCCAAAAACTTTTTTCAACCCCTAAAAACTACCCTTAAAAAGGCCCGATTGGGCCCATTTTAAATAGGGTTCTTGCGGTGGTAGATTCCAACATTTGGACAAAATTTCGTTAAAATCAATTAACTCTTTCGAGAGTTATAGCACCCACACATATATATATATACATATATATATATATATATAAACATTTTTAAAAATGGTGCCAAAGTGTTTAGGAGGTTATGAAACGTCCAGAAATTTTGGTCCGACCCCTAGGTCCCGCCATCCGACCGATGCCAATAGTGTATGTTGCCATATGGCAAATACACTAAAAAACTAAAACGCATTATAAGTATACCTTTTACTGACAAATACAAAACAAGCTTTCAACATGTGCTTGGTTCAAGAGCCAAGTTTTGAGTAAGGACTTAAATATATTTTTGTTGCTACAATTTTGAATGTATGGTGAAAATAATAGTAGTGTAGTCAAGGGCGTACCCAGGATCAAAACTAGGGGGGGGGGGCAAGCCACGGTTGTTCAGGTTGTAACATTTTATGACGGAAAAGGTGAATGAAATCAAAATATCAAGAAAAGTATGTATAATTATAGCAGTGCTTATCAACTAAGTTATTACAATTATTTGCTTGAAAAAAAAATTATTCTAGTTAAATGTCTTATACTAGTATCATTTTTCTTGGGTTTGTAGAAGTAAAGTTATTTCAAGAATTGTAAAAATTCCATCAACAAAATTTAATAACGACTTATTTTTTGCTTCCAGAGTGGGTAGCTGCCCCCCCTGCCCCTCGCTGGGTACGCCCTTGAGTGTAGTAGGTATCTATTTGGTAACTAACTAACGTGCCATAACGGAGACCCCCTCACGGTTTTTGAGGAAACCTTTGAGCTAGGTACTAATTAAATTATCGGTGGTAATATTTATATAGATCCTAATACCACCCTTAGTTTTCCGTTACTGATTTTTTTGGAGACCAGCGTTACGAACGTGTTGTAACCAACAGAAAAATATTCTGCAAATGCATTGTGATAGTTTCTACTGCGCAGTCAATTGGTGAACGTTTAGTAATTTGAATTCTTATTTGGTAGTGTTACCAAATATGGCTTTATTTTGAAAAATGGAAAAAATCTGATAATAATATCTGATTTTAATTTCTATTCTTTTGTATCTTCTCATTGTGTTGAATTAGTAGTTCAAGATTGAAAGATCGTATTTCTGATCAATTAGCTTTGAACCGACATCGAGCCAACGCGTCTATTCAACTGTTCTGTGCCATATTTAATAAATAATAACTGAACTGCTCTCGTGATGGGCGTTCACTGTACGTATTTATTTTTGTTATAGTTTAATATCAATTATTATAATAAGATCGTATTATTGAAAGCTGCGATAGTTTTTTTAACGACAGGAAAGTACAAAGAGAATTAGAGGATGTAGATGGAGGTCATAGAAACAGTGTTGTAGCTGAACTGATTAACGCTTGACACGAATTTTGATAAAATTTGAGATTTTTTTAATTTATACATATAGTCTTGCACATGCGCCTGTGTTGGATCTAAAGAAGACCTAGTTTGCGAACATCTCCCTGTAAGAATGTTTGGTTTAAAACCATAATCGGTTCGGTGGTTCATTCATTATTTTACCATAGAATAATAATTAATTATCGATATGCGTAGAGTGTTGCCATTCTACGATATATCTCTCTCTCTCTCTCTCTCTCTTTATAGTTTGTATAGACTGAATTTTAATAAGACGCTAATTATATATGTATATAAAAAAATTATCGTAGGTCAGTTATTATACACAAAAAAATAAACCTTAAAAAAATCCACTAAGAAGAGAACGATAATAAAATTTCGAGGTTGGTGCCAATTTAATTATTAAAACTTTTAATGTACTTTTATTAAATTGACGCTGATGACCTTAAAATATTTTAGTGCCTTTTTTAAGGAGGCTCATTAATTAACTTCCTTGTAGAGATTTGTTTACAAAATTAGAAAAAAACTATTGAATCGTTTTTACTAAAAATTATACAGGACTACTTCGACATCTTCCTGGACACAACGGAGTCGAAAGCCAAATCAGTTAATCCCTTGAGAAGTTGAGGCTGAATGTATATAAAAAACCGGTCAAGTGCGAGTCGAACTCGCGGGAAGAGGGTTCCGTACTATTCCGTTTTCCGTGAGTACTTTAAGACTTAAGATTTTCGTTTCAATTTTCCTGATAACTATGGCTGAGACCCGACATTCCCTATTTTTTTCAAAATTTTAGGTGCAGTAGTTTCGGTGATGGGGGGGGGAATGGTCAATTGTTCATCTGTTTTCTTAAATAATTTAAGAAATATTTATTTTAAAACTATAAAAAATATATTTGAGACCCTTACTACAAGCCCTTTCATTTGATATGTCACACGGTACCTACAGTTTGCCAAACTTCTTTTTTTAATTTTCTAATTTACCCCTAAAAAATGACCCCCACGTTCAAAATTCAATTATTTACGTTACACGTCCGTCTTATGGTCACCGACTTACATATTGTACCAAATTTCAACTCAATCGGTCCAGTAGTTCGGCGCAAATTGTCTTTGACAGTGGGACGGACAGACACACGAGTGATCCTATAAGGGTTCCGTTTTTTCCTTTTGAGGTACGGAACCCTAAAAATGATATTTGTTAAGTAGAAATAAAAAACTACCGAACCGATTGAAGTAAAAATTATCCCACAATATTCTTGGACACGATGTGGAGTAGTTAAAACTGAAAAAATGAGAAAAAAACTGTAAATAATAAATATATACGTCGAATTGATACTTCCTTTTTTTAAGCGGGCTAATAAGAGAAAAACTTTGCTAACTGTTTCTCAGATTTAATGCGACAGATTCGTATTTCTGCGGTTAAGAATAGGTAGAGAGAATATTTGGGAAGGTGTTATCTTTACGCTGTTATAACAGGGGGGTGTCATTCTCGAGCAAAGTCTGGTAAACACGGCTAATCGCTTATAACTGTAATTGTCAGTTTACGGTGCACATTTATTGTGTACACCGTTCGCATCGACACATCTACAGCACGGCATTTTGGATTACAAATCTATGCAGTACATATTATGTACCTACCAATTTCATGGCACGCTTTATATTATAGAAATTTGAACATAATAACTGGTTGTCTCTCTGACAGACGCTGCTGCAAATCGTTTAGTCAATGACCATAGACTGTTCAGCTATGTATGTCAGAACTAAATGTTGAGTTATGTTGAAAATACACACTGTATTACACATAAACATTTTTTGAGCACTCGGTAAGTTACTAAAAATAAAATCACTTATCTGTCAATAACTGACAGTTAACTTCTTCAAGACTGATTTTTCGGAGTATAATAATATATAATTTTTTATTGTAAAATTCTTTTATATCTATAAAAACATTTTGAAAAAATTGCGTTCACATTTTTATTAAAAATTAAAAAACATGTTTCAACAACTTCGTAAATTTTATTTATCATTAATATTAACATACATAATGTCGTAATAAATTATCACAGATTTCAGATTTGATTTCGCGTATATAAGTTTGTTTTTTTAAATTCCTTCCAGTTTTTCCTTTGTTGTCAAAACATTCTTTTTTCCTGGCATTTTATTATATTTCTTCTTATTATATTTATATGATTTATAACAATTTTCTGAGTTATTTTCACTCAAGAAAAACACATTTATGTTACTGATATACAGTATAAGACTACGCTTAACGCTGCTCCGCTTAACGCTGTTTGAGTATTACGCGGTTTCTAAAAAAAGTTTAGCCACTATAACGTAAATTATGGATCAATTTATACAAAATGATTCAAAACAAAATTTATTCCGAAAATACTTTGACCTTTGATTGAATCTAAAAAATTTCTCACGATTTTTTCACTTCAATGTTTGGCTTGATGTGAACGATTTCAGTATATTGTGGTTTTTTTCAGTACGCCATAATGTGCTGATTTTGCACAGTCATGAGATCTAGAGGCCAGATAGGACTTATTACAGTTGGAATTTGAAATAAATGACCTTAAAGTATAAAAATGTATTTCTATGTACACAAAAAAATCATTTTATCAACATAAAATAAACGGTTTACGGTATAATTTACAATGTAAAACTAAGAAAATAAAGTAAAATATAATCCAGGAAGAAAACTGTAACACCACCTTGAATCTGCATCAAAGCGTAACATAAAATGACAATAAAGATAACTGCAATGTCACAAAAATAAACAAACTAATGTAGTATGTTGTACAGATGGTTTTAAATTAAATTTACATCTTTGTATACGAAAATCCCGTGTCACGATGTTCGGTCACACTAATCTCCGAAACCACTCAACCGATTTTAATAAAATTTTGTAAATGTCTACTCTTTGGTCTAGCTTGAGAGATAAGATAGTTTTGGACTCCATTATAATTGTCGCTGTCGAGTTCAACACGGTGGAGCCGATAGCTCCGCTGCCATTATTGATACCGTTTGGGGCGCAGTTCCACGAGGTAAGATACAGTAGAGCCAAAGGCTTCACTCCTGTTGTTGCTGCCGAGTTAAACGCAATGAAGCCTAAGGTTCCACTACTGTTATTAATACCAGTGAGGCGCAGTTCCACGAGTTGTTAGTAATGCGGGGGAGCCGAAGACTCCACTACTGATTTCGTTACCGAGTTTCATATCAATCGCATGCAAAGTCGCGGATAGCGGCTAGTAGTCGTTAATCGCTTGTTCCCATAAGACTAATCTCAAGAATAAATCGAAGAAATTTGATGCGGTTTTTACTATTTCATAGAGCATTTCACAAGGAAGGTCTAGAATTGGGTAAATATTATCTAATATATCAAAACAGATGTTTGTTCGTTTGTTTCCTGTGTGTTCCTATACCATTCATCCGATTACGATGAAACATTGGTAAGTTGTTCGCGCGCACGCGAAGTTTTTTGACCAAAAAGTTCTAATTGTCATTACCTAAATTAATGCTTGTTTTGCTCTATTATTGTTGTCGCTGCCGCGAGGCAAAGGTCTCAATACAGTGGTTCAGAAGGCTCCACTACTGGGAAAGATATTGTTTCATCTCAATCGCGTGCGGAGCTGCAAGTAGCGGCAAGTTCTTAACCTGTAACTACTGAGGTTGATTTAATTTCACGTAAACACTGACGTGAGGCCTTAGAGGCCCGTATATATATGTGCTTATATTTTAAAATCTTTAGGTTTTTTAGGATTTAGTGTTTAATAATTAACTTTGGCAGATATATTTACATAAAATAAAATTATTTTTGTATAATTTATTGGTTTATAATTAACTATTATTTCAAAGTTTAAGAAACACTTAGCAATTTTTGGAAAAAATCACATGAGATCACAAATCACAAAGTATTTAAAATTATTTTTAAAAAATCAACAAATTAGCTCACAAATCTTACAATCTTAATTTTAAATAGTCTTTCTAGCAAATGGCACATGCGAACTAGGCCCACGAGAAATTTCAAAATGAATTTACTTACCGAAAATGCGCGCGCAAACACGAGCATAGCCGTTGACAGCCTCGGAGCTACTAAACTGGAAGGTACTAGGAGGTACGTGTGTCGTGCGCGAGTCAAGGGAGTAATTAAAAAAAAAATACTTTCTCGAGGCCTGAGAGGCCCCCACGTCAGTAGTTAAAGGTTAATAAAATAGAGCTGAGCAGCGACGATCTTAGTGCTAGCGCTTTCTTTGCTTTATGCTGCCTAATAATATATTTTTCTTCTTACCATGCCGAAAGTACGTACTTTCTGATTAGATTTTAAAGCAGAAAGTAGGTATAACATTTATGCACTGTTATAAAATTACAGCTGGAATAACTCGCATATCATCTGTATAGGCAGGCCTAAAGAGTTTTGTCATGCACACTGATGCGCAAGGCTGCCGTTATTACATGGACATTATTAGATCCATGTGTCATTACGTATAACCTTAACAGTGCTCACTTGAAAGTAATTAGTCTTTTTATATATTGGTGAAAGTGCGTACTTTCGACCAGGTATGAAGAAAAATAGTATACACCACACGAGCAGAAAGCTGAAAGTCCTGCATTGCGCGACATAATATGATGCCCTCGACTTCGCCTCAGTGCAGGAAATTCAATTTTCTGCTCTTGTGGTGTAATATACTATTAATAATGTATGTAAGATTTAAGTAGAAAAGGATTGACAAAAACGGGTAGGTTATATCGAGGACACAAACCGCAGACTTGACCCTGAAACTCATTGTTTTCACACAATTGTCGTCGTTCAGCTTTTTTTAGAATATACAATTTACAACATTATGCATTATTGACTTTTTTTCTTTTTTGTCCTTGGTAATTAATATAAAATTGATTTGTCGGGAAAAAGGACTTTTTAAGTAAACACTTATTTGTTATTTATAGCGACGTTTCGTTCCTTGCTTGGAATAATTACAGTTATAAAGCTATGAAAAAGTTCCAAGCAAGAAGCGAAACGTCGCTATAAATAACAAATAAGTGTTTACTTAAAAAAGTCCTTTTTCCCGACAAATCAATTTTATATTGTGCATTAAATTGTGATCGAACCTGTATACAATCAGGATTATAAACAGATCGGAGATCTAACGGATTGTTTATAATAGCCTTATTGGTTGCAATGATGTGAAAACATAGCCAATTCATTTATAATAATCACAAAAAACTAATGAATTGTTGTAACTTGTAACAATGCACTAACAAATTGTAATTTTGTTACTATTGCAATTAGCAGCGATAATTGACAGATATAATTGTATTGTAACAATATAGCTATCTATACATATTTTTTATTGCTCGATTCGACTGGGATGACTTTGCATTTAAAAATTGTATTCATAAAAAAAACTTGAAAATATTGCATATAACCTAATAGGTATATGCTGAAAAAATGTCTGTATTACATTCTATTTTTTACTGTTGATTTCTGGACAATTTGTGAGTATCATAATCAATACTTCAAGACTGAATAGCTATTTTTGCAAATAAAATAAATAATTTCCCTTAACATTCATTGTAAATATAGTACAGTGTAAATTCTATATAGCGACGCTGAAGGAACTGCGCATTTTCTGGCGTTATAGAGTTGTCGTTATATGGAAAGAAAGAAAAATCAATATTGTTTTACTATTATAGTATTATTTAATAATATCGCATAAAATTTACAAATAAACATTACTATTAACACAAATAAATACGGGCTAGACAATAAAGCTGCAGTTCTTATCAATTTCGGCAACTTAGAAAGTACCTACAAACAGTAGGTGCTTTATAAGTTGTCGAAATTACTTGCTTTATAATAGCATATGGTCGTTATTTAGAGTGCGTGTGATGCTACATTGAGTGTACCATTGTATGGACAACAAGGCAAACCAACCAATGTCAAATAATTTCGATGTTTTAGAGAGTTAAATTGAGTGACGTTACATAGAGTTTACACTGTACATATAATTTAGGTATTTAATAATTATTATCTACTCAATATAGTACAGTAATAGTCCAAAGCTACGCGTATGGAGTTCACAAAGATCCATTCTTAGCTAGCTGCCAGTTGAGGTGCCAGTAAAATGCAGTTATATAAATCGTGCCTCATCCTGTTCTAGTCGGTGGGGCTAAAAGTTTGAATGCGGCTGCCAGAACAGCATATCTTGACACACTTGATAGCCGTGTTGATCGCCTGACAGCTCAATCAGTTCAGTTGTCCTGGTAATTCGCTGAGCCATATGGTCTTAAGTCTAACTCGGGCTACAATAATTTGAAGTTCGTATAGAATAGTTCGAGTGGGCGATGAGGGGTAAAGCATGAAGAGAAAATATGCAACTGTATAATTCCGAAAGTCAGAGTAGGTAGCGTAAATTGAGCCATTACTGTATTTTGATTTATGTGAAGACATCGCATAAATTTGAAAAGTGAATTTTTATCTAAATTAGTGCCATACTCACTAGTGAAGTTGGAATAGTAAAATATAACATTTATTTAACCCTTTCAATATCTAATTACCGAGTAAGTTACTCGAGCCGAAGGCCTGTAAATTATTGAAGTGTAGAGTAACCCCTTGTTATGACATCACTTTTTACAAATGTCGAGTTAAGGCACGAGATAAGGATCGTTAGTTTTAACAAACAGTTAAGTCACTGTTGATAACTTCTTACTTATGATTGTTAAGTGGAGCGCAAATTTATTTTCCATTTGTATAATCATACTTGCTATAATAATGCCCATGCTATTTACTGATTGTAAATTCGACTTGGAAATGACATACAATAGTAAGTACTCGTACTTTATGTATGTAAAAAACTATTACATACAATAGAAACTTGAGTACATAATAATCAGTACGTTCGTAAATTTGTGGGTATGATGGACTTGTTTATATTAGACAGCCACTTATATAATGGGACAGAACAACCATAAGTCATAAAACCCGGGTCGCAGTGCCAAAATCCTGCCGACAATATAGTGTATTTGCTTATATAGGGCCGTGTGGTTTTACACTTTTATTATGTGAAATTAAGTTTGTTTTTGGGCAAAATAAAAAGTTTAACCCCTTAATACACCCCTTAAAATAACATTTTTTTTCTTAATTGTAATATTATTATCAATCTAACGTCTGCACCGAATTAAAGACACCCTTCAATAAATAAGTCACTATCTACAAATTAGTGTTTTCAAAAAATTTGTAAGTCCGGTCCTGTTGGGCCGATTTTATTAAAATCTTAGGGACACTTTTTAATTGCTACCAACGGGTCAAATGTAAATTTTGAAACGATTCTGAGAATTTTTTCGGTATTTTGGGGCCCAAAAACATTTTTCAACCCCTAAAAACTACCCTTAAAATGGCTCGATTACGCCCATTTTAAATAGGCTTCTGGCGTTGATAGATTTCAATACGTGGCCCAAATTTCGTTAAAATCAATTAACTTTTTCGAAAGTTATTGCCCGTACACACACACACACACACACACATATATATATATATATATATATATATATATATATATATATATATATATATATATATATAAATATATATATATAAATATATATATATATACATATATATATAAACATTTTTGAAAATGGTGCCAAAGTGTTTAGGAGGTTATGAAACGTCGAGAAATTTTGGTCCGACCCCAGGTCCCGCCATCCGACCGATGCCAATAGTGTATGTTGCCATATGGCAAATATACTAACAATGCTTACAAAAACAACTAAAACAAAATAACTACGACAAAAAATCCAGGATTAAAATGTATAAAAATAATAAGAAAAAAAAAATAACACGGTGCCCTTTCCTTAGAAATGATATATTGGAAATAGTATAATAACAAATCATTTTAATAATAACATTTAAATAGTTTTTTTTAAATAAAAAAAATGAAATTAAATGCGTATAACAAAATAATTAAGTACAAAATTTTATTGATCAACAATATTTATTAAGCATTAAACAGAACATTATTTTTAACAAAATTTAAATAATTTAAATAATAACACAAAACAAAAAATATTAATACAGTACTAAAATACTAGATGACACTACTAAAAAAAATAAATATATTCAAAAGTTTTTTCATGACAATACATGCAACAAAGATTAATAACGCAGAAAAAAAAGAATTTCACCAGAATCCCATACACTAACCAACTTGAAATAACAAAAAATAATATAAATAAAATCTATAACCCTATGGTTGTTTTGTCCTGTGGCTGTTTTTGACTTGGTCGTTTTTGAAAGGATTGTTCGACCCGAGATTGTTTTCGTCGTGGTCGTTATGTCCTGGTTGTTTTGTCTCTTGGTTGTTTAGTCCGGACACCATTCCATTTGACTGAATTGCCCTGGTCGACTTCCAAACGTATTGTGTAACTAGGCATTTTTTGTTACCGATTGTGATGAAATAATAACTAAATATTATTTTGAATCCTATGTGTGTCTAAAAACTTTATCCGAATTAGATCCGTAGTTTTTACGTAACGCGTGTACAAATAGACAAAAATTCCAATAATTATCCTTATACATTCTATCTCTTATTCTTCATCCACCCAGTTATTATTTAAAAATATTTTGAAGCTACGTGCACGTAATATCTATTTTTTTAATTTAAAAGTTTGATAAAAAAACAATAACCTAATCGTAGATGTGTAAGCTTTCACTTGGATACTACAATAATTGAATCTGATATAATATTATGTCGCTACTTCAAAAACCATCTACAATTACAAAACTTCTTGATTTCCGGGCTTGTACGCCGTGGTCCATTGGTATTTCTACCTGACGTTTCGTCTACAACTGCGGTAGACATTATCAAAGGCGATGTGGTAGCGGGCGAAATGTCCTTCTCGGCTGCTCACAAGCTAGTGTGTCGACTACTGCTGCTCCTTCTTCTTTTATGCACCGTTGGTTGTCGTTCTCTACTCGGTACTGAGTAGAGAACGAGATGGTTTTTGAAGTGGAGACATAATATTATAATATCAGATTCAATTATTGTAGTATCCAAGTAAAACTTTACTTGCAGAATGAAAGCTGTAGACACGCGGGCATTAGATTAGATTTTAGAGTGTCCATAGATATACGGGTGGCTACAGATGACCACAGGTGGTCTCTTTTTGTATAGGAAGTCATGGTGTGTAGGGTTTACTGAATCGGTTATGTAGAGACCTACTGTATTAATATAGAACTGTCATATTATCGACTTTATCGTATCTATAATTAGATATAGTTGAGCTTCGAATCTGGGTTACGTCATGTCAGATATTTGCCTACCAAATAACGGGACCTTATGCACAAACGGCTCAAACGAAATTGCTATTAAAAAATGTTGTTGCATTTCTTTAAATTAATTTCGACGTTTTAGGGAGTTTGGCGTTAAATCGAGTGATATTAGTATTTTTACTTTCATTCACAGATGCGCATTGGGGCTGCAAGATGGCAATATAACGATAAAGTTGTTACAATTTTTTATATATATTTGACAATAAAATTTTTATCTATCGATCTCTCTCATGAATTATTTTAATTTTGTGGAAAAATGATAATAATCAAAATTATAAAATTGATTTTATCTTCTTCTTTTAATTTCGCGTCCTAAGAAGAAGGTAAAATTAATTTTATAATTTTGACTATTTTCATTTTTCCACAAAATTAAAATAATACATGAGATAGATCGATAGATAAAAATTTTATTGTCAAATATATATAAAAAATTGTGACAACTTTATCGTTATAAATTTATCGTTATATTGCCATCTTGCAACCCCAATGCGCATCTGTGGATGAAAGTAAAAATACTAATATCACTATTAAAAATAGGGGTGGGTGGTAGAACTGTGAAAATTTAGGGTTATAAGTATTTTTTAATGACAAATCATAAAAAAATTTTAAAAAAATGTTTGTCCAAAAAATAAAAAAAAAATTCTGGAGAGGGTCACTCTTATCACCTAGGGGTAAAAAAATAGCCTACGACCTACTCTCAGACCTACCAAGTATATACAAAAAATTTCATAAAAATCGGTCAAGTGTAATAATTAGTTAATTAACTTTGCGATATCTTTTAAGGCTCCGGTAATTACCAAAAATCCTAAAATAACAAAAATATATTAATAGTTCCTGAGGTATTGACGTCCCAATATCGCGATCTAAATGGGTGCCAAGCTTTCACTAAACAAATTGTCCAGCACGAGTCATTTATTATAATATAAAACACGAAAAATTTGCCAAATGTCGAGTTTGGCCCCATTTTTCACATTTATGTCTTTATTAAAATACAATATAAATTACTTAGTAAAAATAACGATTGTGTAGGAAATAAAATGATGAAACCAATAAATAAACAATTCAATTATTAAATAAAGTATATTCAATTTAGTAATACAATCAATGTGAACTCAGAATGCTACTGCATCCGCCTACAATCTTTACAATATCAGCTTACATAACATAAACCATTACATAATTTATAGTGCAATACATTCGTTTAAATACTATAAATTAAATATTTTTTTTACATGAACTAATACATAATTTTTTTTTAGCAAAAAGACCGACATTTTATCGCTTACTGTAATTATTATTTTTAATAAAACATTTGTCTAATCTATGTAAATTGAGCTGCATATAAAAAGGCAAACATATATGACATTAATTAAATAGATGCTTGAAATAATTAATGTCAGACTAACAAACGTATTATATAATATCCAATAAGACAGAACCAAGTAGTATGATTTCTTTATAAAGGTGGACATACACTTGACAGTAGCCTTGTTTAGAGCTTTGTAGGCAAACCGAAATTGCCTTGGTATTATTTTGATAAGCAATTTTTTTAATTGAACCTCCTTCAAAAGATCACTAAAATGTTTAAAATAATAAAGTTATAGTTCGACGCCAGTTTTAATACTACCTATATCTAACTTTTTGTACATGAACTTTAATAAAATTAGCTACGACCTCAAAACTTGGTTACTTTAAGTTTTTGGTGAGCTTTTTTGAAGGATTTCGATTACTTAAAGCTTTCTTATTTTTTTCTTTTCAATGGCTTCGCAATACATAGTAGCATGCTATTAACCGTCTTCCTCCTGAATATATTTTATTAGTATCTAGAAAAAAACTACTGCAATTTAAATTAAATTTATATCAGACACACTGAAGATATACCCTGTCAAAATTCGTTCACAAATACTGGAGATATGATGTAATGTACAGGTAAGTATATATATTTAAAAAAACCTTTTTTTGAAGAGTCAACTAAAAACCGAATTTAAAAATAATTATATAGGTAGAACTAATTCGTAAACGTTCTGGAGATATGGTGTGAAATTTTTTTAAGTCTTCTTAACCTATATATATATATATATATATATATATATAGGTTAAGAAGACTTAAAAAAATTTCACACCATATCTCCAGAACGTTTATATATATATATATATATATATATATATATTGTATAGAATGCTAATTCCCGTCGTAAAAGCGAGGTCTAGAGTACCCGGATCCCTAGCGACAACTCCCGTAACTCTAGGACAACAATTGGCTTCAAAAATTGAAAAATAAAAATTTGAGCGTGTGTGACCCCCTTTAGTGTTTGAATTTCATTATACATACGAATGCAACCCCAGATCGTTATTGTTTTTAAAGAAAATAAAAGAAATTGTTTATTACTAAACAACAGTCAAGGTTACAGAATTTAGTTTTTATAGAAAAAAAAGTATAACAGCTGAGGATGATAAATTTTATATTATAAAAATTTGTGTATAATGACGCGAACTTGCATTGAAAAAGGGAGACATTGGTTTCAAATCGCTCGTTGTGAAACAGAGAATCTATATTTTGTGTAGCCAGAGATAGATAGTTGAGGATATACGTCGCAGCGTGCATGTTTCGAACTTGTTTTGAATTCGGTATTTTGTCTTGAATGTTTATGAACGACAGTCGTTCAGCGGCCTGGGTGCCGGTCTGATCGACACGAACGTTGAAATATTTTAACACAGCAAATAAAATGATATATTATTATCACCAATAATCAATTATTTATCTCGCAAATTTCGATTGTTATTATCTGTCGCTAACCTGGAGGTGTATCGTTCTAGTTTTCGTTGTTCACTCCAGTTTTATCGTACCTATCCAGAGATTTTATCCCGTTTATCGTAATTCCCGTATTTTCCTGGATTTCTGGATTTTTGTATAAATTCGATTGTTATTGATTGTTGTGATTGCTGTTAGGAAGTGTAGCTTTCCGTGTTGCCCATTATATACCTGGATTTAGGAGCGTTTTTCGAATAGGGAATATTTACCGTGAATTATTCATCAAGGATCTTTTAGATTTTCGTACTGGTGTGGATCTGGATTCTGGAATACAGGAATACATTCCACAGTTTTCTAAAACTGTGTTACAATTCTACTTTACTTCGACATTCCTGTGAATCGGTTCCGTTTTGAATAAAATTTATTTGGCGACCTATTCCAGACTGTCCTGTCGGACTAAATAAAATTTCAGTTCGGGATTTAGGACCGAGAAAATATTCAAGGAATGTGCATTAAGTTCAGTTAAGCCACCATTCTACATGGTGTCTACCTTTAAGAATTATTACGTGATTTTGCACTATCTCTAACCTGCCAGGGTTATCCCGTTGGATTCAGCTTTAAGTTTTTCCAGGATTTGTTGCATACAGTTTATTGATTTGGTACCTGCATTCCTTATACGTTACGATCTTACGGTTAATTACCGGATTTATAATTGGATGGTTGATACGGTTATCCCAACCAAGATTAACGTTCCTGTGACGACGACGACGTCATATACAGGGTGTTCACAAAATTATGTGTTTACTTTTGCTGTGTTTTTGTTTTTTATTTCTTTGTGTCGTTTACGCATATCTCAATTAGGATTTATTCCAGTGACGTCAGAGATCATATATACAGGGTGTACGAAAATTTGCGGATTAATTATCGCCCTGTGAACTGTTTCTATTTATCGCAACCCAATCTTAAGTGTATCTTGACGCTAAGAATTTAATATACCGGGTGTCCGATAATTCCCGGATGAAGTATTTTGTAAGATATGTGTTTGCGCTCTAGTCAAAAGTTTTTAACGTGTTATTCTTAGTGTTTCGTGTACTGTGTCTGGTGTCTTGCCCTTCCAGGGTTGTAGTCGAACCAATTGGGTATAAGCCTCCTAGTCTGGACTATCTAGGTGTGGCTATTTACGATTCGTGTCTTGGCGCCCTGGTAACTCAGTCGGAGAATACGTAAATGTTTTTTTAATATCAGAACCGATTTTGGTCAGCTACGTGTTTTCGTGTCTCGTTATTGTTAATTTTTCGAGTGGTAGGTGGTAGGATTTTTCTGGCCATTTTATGGTTATTCCGTTGGGATGTTTTTTTGAGAACTCATTATTTTGTGCTGTCCTTTGTGTCGTGTGGTAGGTGGTGGATTTTTAAGCGCCTTTTAAGGCATTTTCTTGAGTATAGTATATTCGCGTTTCGTATTGTGTTTGGATATTTTTTATGGATTATTTTCTAAAATTTTTTAAACTAACCCCCGGCCCAGCGCCAGCTGAAGCTAGCCGCGCAACCGATTAAATTCGGATTCAGTTTAAATGGTTCTTCGGTGTTACAAATGAAAGATATTAACCCTACACCAAGTTTTAGTGAACTTCGAATAAATTCGAATATCTCCGAATATTTTCGAACAACGCCGAACGACGCCTATAAATTGGCGCCTGCCAACGTGGGGCCTTTTGTTTTTTGTTGTTCCGCTCAGTAAGGCCTTTCGTGTTATTTTTTCGGCCTTTCGTTTTCTTTTTCGGCCTTCTGTCTTTTGTTTCGCTCAGCGATGCCTTATGTTTTTTGTTGTTTCGCTCAGCGATGCCTTCGTCTTATGAATTGAAGCGGTATTTTTTATTTTGGGGTTATAAATTGACGCATAGCAGTGTGGGTCTGATTTTTAATTTTTTTTCGATTGTTCGATTTACCTTTCGATTTCCGATTTTCTAATTTATTAGCTGTTATCGTTCCGACTATTTTGGTTGCAGTTAAGAATTTTTTGCGGTTCTTGTAGAAGAAAAATGGCAACGTTTTCGTGGAATTTGACAATAGGTTCGTTTACCCTACGAATTATTTTTCGCTATAGTCTGCGTATTAATACCGATAATTATGTTTCGATTTTGTTTCGATTTTTCGCTTCCTTTAGTATCGAAGAATACTTTCGCAACTTTTTAAGTGATGTTTCATTTGTGAAGTTCGGTGATTGGTGGTTTTCAATTGAAACTCAGAGTTTTTAGTTTGTCAAATGATGAAGAAACAGCAAATGGTTTGGCGTTATTTTGAATTAATTAACGAGTCACAGTAGCCCACTAGTGAAGCTTTGAGTCCGTTACAGGGATTTATACTCAATGTCCAATTCATGAAGTGTGTGCTAGGGCTGTGCAAACTTTAGTCCGGTCATTTTTGAAAATTTTTGAGGCCGTTTTGGGATTTAAACTCAAATTATTTATTTCATAAAATGTTTTTTCAACTATAGTCTAAATGAATTCAACACCTCAGTCAGTCAAGAATTCGTTGGGTAACGTATGGTTCGGCACTGGATATTCTGACTTGGTTTTGGGTCCGCAAGGGATTTTTATCTCAACTCCTCTTTAGATGTCCCTTTGTTTTGAATAGTTCGCTATTCCGAGTTTTTTTGAAAAAACTGAATTTTAGAAGCCATTCGAAATAATTCAATCCTAGGCTGGATTTAATTCATTTTTCTTTGACAAACAGTTTTTTTCGTTTATCGTTTGGGAATTAGAGATTCCTGTTTCGTGCTACGCCGTGCGATCGACAAAAGGGCCATGATCCCGTCGAAGATGTTGCAGGGTGTGGTACGTGAGTGCCGTTGGAAATGTAGATTTCCGTTATCGTTGCAGTGTGTCTAATCGACTACTATAGAGAGTAGGATTTTCGATTGGAGGCATATTGCAGTATCGTTTTCGTATCGTTTATATTTTTCGTATCGTTTCGTTGAGTTTCGGTTGTGATTGTGTCGACTATCGAATTTTGCTTTAGTGCGTTACCGTTACAGTTGCGAATTTTTCTTGTTTCGAATTCTTCAGTTATCCGGTTTTAGTTTCGGACTTTTGAATAGAAGAAAAGGTTTCCTTGCGTTTTCGTTTTTCTTTCGTTTCTATCGTCAATTGCGAGCTGCGTATTGTGAATATCGAGTGTCGTTAAGTTTTAGAAATATTTACCCTATCGCTAAGATTTCGAGATTTTTACCTTGTTGTTAAGTTTCGAATTTTTTTGTAGTTAAGTCTCGAAATTTTTTATCTTTTGTTACGGTTTCGAAATTTTGTGTTAACTTGTCGTCAGTTTTCGAGGTTTTATCTCGGTCAGTGTTTCGTCTCTAAACTCAGTGTTTCGTCAAAGCAAGAAAAGGTCTGCGTCCTTTTCTTTTGGAGGAAAAGGGGGTGTATAGAATGCTAATTCCCGTCGTAAAAGCGAGGTCTAGAGTACCCGGATCCCTAGCGACAACTCCCGTAACTCTAGGACAACAATTGGCTTCAAAAATTGAAAAATAAAAATTTGAGCGTGTGTGACCCCCTTTAGTGTTTGAATTTCATTATACATACGAATGCAACCCCAGATCGTTATTGTTTTTAAAGAAAATAAAAGAAATTGTTTATTACTAAACAACAGTCAAGGTTACAGAATTTAGTTTTTATAGAAAAAAAAGTATAACAGCTGAGGATGATAAATTTTATATTATAAAAATTTGTGTATAATGACGCGAACTTGCATTGAAAAAGGGAGACATTGGTTTCAAATCGCTCGTTGTGAAACAGAGAATCTATATTTTGTGTAGCCAGAGATAGATAGTTGAGGATATACGTCGCAGCGTGCATGTTTCGAACTTGTTTTGAATTCGGTATTTTGTCTTGAATGTTTATGAACGACAGTCGTTCAGCGGCCTGGGTGCCGGTCTGATCGACACGAACGTTGAAATATTTTAACACAGCAAATAAAATGATATATTATTATCACCAATAATCAATTATTTATCTCGCAAATTTCGATTGTTATTATCTGTCGCTAACCTGGAGGTGTATCGTTCTAGTTTTCGTTGTTCACTCCAGTTTTATCGTACCTATCCAGAGATTTTATCCCGTTTATCGTAATTCCCGTATTTTCCTGGATTTCTGGATTTTTGTATAAATTCGATTGTTATTGATTGTTGTGATTGCTGTTAGGAAGTGTAGCTTTCCGTGTTGCCCATTATATACCTGGATTTAGGAGCGTTTTTCGAATAGGGAATATTTACCGTGAATTATTCATCAAGGATCTTTTAGATTTTCGTACTGGTGTGGATCTGGATTCTGGAATACAGGAATACATTCCACAGTTTTCTAAAACTGTGTTACAATTCTACTTTACTTCGACATTCCTGTGAATCGGTTCCGTTTTGAATAAAATTTATTTGGCGACCTATTCCAGACTGTCCTGTCGGACTAAATAAAATTTCAGTTCGGGATTTAGGACCGAGAAAATATTCAAGGAATGTGCATTAAGTTCAGTTAAGCCACCATTCTACATGGTGTCTACCTTTAAGAATTATTACGTGATTTTGCACTATCTCTAACCTGCCAGGGTTATCCCGTTGGATTCAGCTTTAAGTTTTTCCAGGATTTGTTGCATACAGTTTATTGATTTGGTACCTGCATTCCTTATACGTTACGATCTTACGGTTAATTACCGGATTTATAATTGGATGGTTGATACGGTTATCCCAACCAAGATTAACGTTCCTGTGACGACGACGACGTCATATACAGGGTGTTCACAAAATTATGTGTTTACTTTTGCTGTGTTTTTGTTTTTTATTTCTTTGTGTCGTTTACGCATATCTCAATTAGGATTTATTCCAGTGACGTCAGAGATCATATATACAGGGTGTACGAAAATTTGCGGATTAATTATCGCCCTGTGAACTGTTTCTATTTATCGCAACCCAATCTTAAGTGTATCTTGACGCTAAGAATTTAATATACCGGGTGTCCGATAATTCCCGGATGAAGTATTTTGTAAGATATGTGTTTGCGCTCTAGTCAAAAGTTTTTAACGTGTTATTCTTAGTGTTTCGTGTACTGTGTCTGGTGTCTTGCCCTTCCAGGGTTGTAGTCGAACCAATTGGGTATAAGCCTCCTAGTCTGGACTATCTAGGTGTGGCTATTTACGATTCGTGTCTTGGCGCCCTGGTAACTCAGTCGGAGAATACGTAAATGTTTTTTTAATATCAGAACCGATTTTGGTCAGCTACGTGTTTTCGTGTCTCGTTATTGTTAATTTTTCGAGTGGTAGGTGGTAGGATTTTTCTGGCCATTTTATGGTTATTCCGTTGGGATGTTTTTTTGAGAACTCATTATTTTGTGCTGTCCTTTGTGTCGTGTGGTAGGTGGTGGATTTTTAAGCGCCTTTTAAGGCATTTTCTTGAGTATAGTATATTCGCGTTTCGTATTGTGTTTGGATATTTTTTATGGATTATTTTCTAAAATTTTTTAAACTAACCCCCGGCCCAGCGCCAGCTGAAGCTAGCCGCGCAACCGATTAAATTCGGATTCAGTTTAAATGGTTCTTCGGTGTTACAAATGAAAGATATTAACCCTACACCAAGTTTTAGTGAACTTCGAATAAATTCGAATATCTCCGAATATTTTCGAACAACGCCGAACGACGCCTATAATATATATATATATATATATATATATATATATATATATATATATATATATACACACACACAGTAGAACATCTGTAAGCTAAAATTTTTTTGAATTCCCTTCCCCTGAAAGCATGAAACCTCAATTATTTAAATCACAAAACCTCGGTAACTTGACAAATATTCTAAACATCGCCCGCGATATCTTAAAATAATATTTTAGTGACCTCCATAAATTAAAATATTATCAATGAGTCATCATGAGTAAGTATCCAAACAAAATATTTTGCCCAGAACTTAATTGATTTTCACTTTAGTCTTCCACTAAATCGCTTTACTGATTCCTTTGTTTAAATAATTGAATGTTGAAATAAATAAGTAAATAAATAAATAAATAATTGATTCTAAATGAATAGATAAAAAATGTATGTAACCTCTATTGAACTAAATACATCCCCTATAAAATCCATAAACCTCGGTAAGTTAAAAATTTTACTCTGACAACTCTCGATAAGTAAAAAACTCGATAACTTAAATTTTTTAACGTTTCCCTTGGATTTTAACTTATCGAGGTTCTACTGTATATATATATTCCCAAACAATACCTTCAAACGTAAAGCTCTGTTTAGATTCTGAAAGAGTATTAAATATATCTGTGCATTAACGTTGACGCTTTTTCATTAATTTGATATTGTAGATTCTAATAAGTTTGAAAAAATTCAGTGTGAAAGAGTCTTAAGTGCAATGACACTTAAAAAATGTTAAGATAATCAACTGAACCTGTTCTAACCGCGAAAATATTAAGACTTCAAATATGACTGCTGTTATAGTTTTTTTTTAATGTTTGTCCACCTATATGTTTTGTATTATTTATAAAAGTATTTAATATAAAACACATATTATTTTAATTGTAAATAATTAAACGAGTTGCACGATTATGGTCACTTTATTTGAAATTTAACATTTCAGACTATTTAAAATTTTTTAATAGAATATTACGTTTCGGCTCTAGTTGGTGGATCTCCATCAAATATTATTTTGCCAATTGAATGGTTAATTTAAAAACTGTGAATTTACAAAATTCTGAATCTAATTTAGTTTGAAAGATACTTAATTTTCTTTTTTTTATAACACAAAATAGTAGTTTATGTATCTAGTTTGTAATGCATTATTGTATGACGAGTTGTGATATTGTGTTAATAACGAGTGATTAGCGAGTCATTAAAGCATTATCGAGAAAGGTACATATATATATACTACATTTTTTGCACATACCTCGTACAAAATTGCTGATTTTCATATTATGATAAATATATTTGTAATATTTTTAACAGTTGATATCGGCCATATCTATGTGGACTGTTCAGCGCCTAGTTTGCTTATATGGATTTAAATGGCAATCGACAGAGATATAAAATTAAATTACCTTTGTTTTACGTTCCGCACTAGTTCAAAAACGGATCATGTTGCTGTCGTTATACAGACATAAAAAGCAGTTATTTTATAGGTCAAAATGGTTGTAACTAGCAAAAAAAGTAATCTCTTTTTGTGATGTCTCCTCTGTGGTGATGCCCTAGGGTGCCTAAATCCAAACCACAGAGGAGACACCACAAAAAGAGATTACTTTTTTTCCTAGTTAGAACTATTTTGGTTATTAGACTTCTAATTAAAAATTATCTGTTTGCACAGGACTTATAGCATTTATGATCACTTTTTAATGATAAGAATTATAATAAAAATGTATTGCAATATATGCAAATAGGCATGAAACCAATATTTTCTAATTATTGAGATAATAATAATAAATAGTGTATTATGTAAGCGTGAAATTTCGCCTCGAGTCCAAAGCGAAAGAACATATTTACGTAGGCAGAGATGTTGTACATACTGTGCCGCATACTATTTTGTATCTTCTACATAGACTTCAAGTTTATAGTGAATTTTATCGAAAAAATAGCATGTTGATAGTCTATCTATCCTTCGGAATATATCTGACAACAAAAAAATGGTGAACGTACTTATATACAAGTGGCAGAAGTTATACTTCTTTGGCGTGATCGTGATAATTGATATTCACATTTTCTCTAAAGATGTACATTAATAAAATAAAATACTATTGAATCCATAATTAAAAAAAAAATACATGTATTGAGGTTATTTAACTGTCAAAAGTTGTTAACAACACTAAAGTTTTTCAGAAGCCCCGTCCGATGTCGCTAGTAGGTATAACTTCTTTAGTTGTTTTATAAAATAACTATTTTGACGTTGTCAGAAAAAATGAGACGTGTTATCTATGAATAAATAAAACTATACTGTATTGAAGAGTCAACTTCATCGACGATTTCAACATTACCGATACACGTAATACATGGTGTTTCATGTTCGCTGAATGCTGCATGTGCAACCTCCGTAAAAGCCAATTCAGACTAGCCGTTCTCGGTTACGATTCACCGGTCCGGTTCGGTTTTCGATTAATCTAGGCTGCTCACACTATCCCGATTCGGTTCTACGATTATTCTCGGTGCGCATGCGCAATTTCGAAATATGATTTGACGTTTGATGTGTAGTTAAACATCAACAAAAACAGCTGGCTAGTCACATGACTCCAGCAAGCGTTCTCATTGGCTACGGTTGCGAACGGTCCGGTTGAAATTAGAGCTGAACCTAAACGCTCGAACCGAACCGCAATCGGGAACGACTACGCCCTGATTGGTCGAGCTCCCAACCGGACCGGTGAATCGTAACCGAGAACGGCTAGTCTGAATTGACTTTAACAGAGCTTCATGCTGCGTGCGCAGCTTCCGTAACAGAGAATGCGGCAAAAGAAGTATAACTTCAAAAAAGAAAAACTACGGTACCGTTCATTATAAAAGCCTAGGGCACCAAAAAGTTAAATCCGGCGGTGAACAGATCTTTTGCATCTTGTATTAGTAAATCAACACTACATGACAAGAATGAGATGTCAGTTCAGTTCCGAAATATTTGGCAGTGACTAATACTTAGTTAATAACTTGATGGAGCGGCAAAACCGTGCTGCTTATATTGTATTATGAAAGTATTAATCACCCCACTCACTGGCTGCAATTTCAATATTGAATTGTGGTTGACGAAATCTATTCAATAAAGATAAAGTAATTATCGAATCGGCCTGTATATGCAGTTATGTATTTGCCTACATATCAACCCACTTGTTATGTTAATACTTATAAGGTTTGACAACTGACAAGTGACAAAGTGCCAGTTATTACCTTTAACACTTTGCACCGTGTTTGAATAATTACGTCGGAACATATTGCTTTATTCTGATCAACTACTGAGACTAACTACTTACTCCTGGTTTAGGGTTCCGTCTGTCATAGCTCAGGGGGCGTCCATGAATTACGTGAGGTGTTCCGGGAGGGAGGGAGGGGGGGGGTCAGGTCGAATCTTATAGTTTTTTGAAACTATTTTTTATTTTTGTTTTATTTTTTATCCTTATGATCTGGGTTAGGATATTAGGACAAAGTTATCAAATAATGGTATCTTATTGTCATTCATTCTATGAATGGTACACGTTTAACCTGTAAAATTAGTCATTTTTTTATCTTGATGATCCTAACAAATCTGTCAAATTATTGTATTGTTATCGGTCCTTAATACGTGTACAAAGTTTTTAATCAACCGCACGTCTTTTTTTTTATTTACAAAATAGTACTTCGACTACAATGGTCATTAGTACAAAATACATAGAATATTGGTAAATGATTCTCCATGCTATGGAAATCGTGAAGTCGGTGAAAATTAAATTGAAAGATTCCGTCATATTGATATATATACATTATACATATATACAGGTAAAGCTAATAAAAGCGTGTTAAGAAAAAGACATTTTTCGAAGCTTTTCTAGCATGATTCAGTTGTTTTCTATCACGAAAAAATCTCTGTTTAAATATAATATACTTTGTCGGCTTCGTAGCTTTTGACTTTATGCAATTATTTAAAAAGATGCAGTGTAATCACTAATCTTTTAAAACGTGAACATTACTTCCTAGTGAAAAGAATTGGTGAATGCATTTTATTATTCTGTGAACATATATTCTTTTTAAGTCTAGCGAACCAGTGGACGGTCCGTGAATAGTGTAAAAATGTACGATCAAAATAATCATTAATTAATTATACGTGTAAGTACTTAAAAAAAGCCGACAGAATATCTAAACTTGTTTAGCGTATCTAGTATAAGTCTAATAGGTGATTTAGGAAAGGTAGGGTAAAGACAAGATATGTTCCGAAAATTGTCGAGAGTGGGTCCTCAATTATCCCAACTTTAATCAGCATCAGCCTCCCTAGACATACTTTAACCCTCAATAAAATGATGTAAATGAAGTTATTTTAAATTATGCACATGATACGTATGTGTAAACTAACTACTAATGAAAATAATAGATATAAATAGCTTCATTAGAAAATACATTTCTGAAATGTTCGTTAAAGACAGATCCGAACTTAATAAAACAATTTTTAATCATTTTCATTGATAAAAAATTGTGTCAGTTTTCCACTATTACTAAAGATTTTAAGTAAATACATCATCCTGATAAAATAGAAGAAGGAGCATTTAAAAAATAAATCGTCAGGAATAGATTGTAATGTATTATTTCATGACGAGCTGTCACCGTGTGTTAATAACGAGCGATTAGCGAGTTTTAAGTCACAGAAATCATAAAAGCATTACAATCGAGATACATATTACATTTTTTCCAGATACCTCTTATAATATACTGATTTTCACATCCTTAAGTATATTTATAATATTCTTGACAGTTCAGGTCGGACATACAGGATATTTGGCTACTAGGCTTGCCTTTGTTGCTGCTACGGATTTAAATATTAATTGACAGAGATAAAACTATTGTATAATAAAGTCGTATTACTTTTATCTTACTTTACGCACAAGTGCTAAATGGTTCATTTTACTACCAGTATATAGACATGAAAACCAATTATTTTATACGAGCTGGACAGTAAACATTATTGATGAAACAATTATAACAACTGTTAATTGTTAAATACCTTATTAATATTTAATAAATATAAGCATAATAATAATAAAATAACAATTAAAAAAACACATGTTTATTCGTTTCAAGCATAAACAATAAATAGCATGTTTTTTTTATTTTATTAAGTTGTTAAATTTATATGGCTATCTTAAAAATATTCTTAAAAAGCTATCATTTTGAATGCGTTCAGGCTGATGTGACCCCGAATTAAGCTATCACTTTGTGAGTATAACTTTAGCTGTTAAACAAAAGCGGACCTGGCTGGAATGGAAGAACGGAGGGCTTCAATTAGGAAAATATGGAATCAATTGAAGAGAACATTTTAACGGCTATATTAATTTCTTCATTTCCGCACGTAAATGGATTTGATTTGTAATAATTATTCATTAGGAAGCGGACATAAATATCCTACGAACACATTATACAGCTAGCGTTGAGCCAATGGGCGAAGACAGTTTGAGTAGCGCTAGTTGAAAATGAGCATCGGTTAACTATGTCAGGTTCACCTCATAAATCAGTATTAATATAAATTAAACTGACGACGCAGCACAAACACTCATTTCAACTCTTTCATTATACGGAAAAAATAGGTCGTATTTAATAATTTTAATGGTTAATGTCTAGTAATTACTATTAGTCTATTACCCATCCAGCTATACTAGCTGATCTAACAGGGCTGTCCCATTCCAATTCTTTACGTGTGATACGAATATAAAAAAAACCCGGGTCGCAGTGCCAAAACCCTGCCGACAATATAGTGTATTTGCTTGTATAGGGCCGTGTAGTTTTATACTTTTATTATGTGAAATTAAGTTTGTTTTTGGGCAAAATAAAAAATTTAACCCCTTAATACACCCCTTAAAAAACATTTTTTTCTTAATTGTAATATTATTATCAATCTAACGTCTACACCGAATTAAATACACCCTTCAATAAATAAGTCACTATCTGCAAACTAGTGTTTTCATAAAATTTGTAAATCCGGTCCTGTCGGGCCGATTTTATTAAAATTGTGGGGAAACTTTTTAATCACTACCAAAGGGTTAAATTTCAATTTTGAAACGATTCGGAGAATTTTTTCGGTATTTTGGGGCCCAAAAACGTTTTTCAATCCCTGAAAACTACCCTTAAAATAGCTTGATTATGCCCATTTTAAATAGGCTTCTTGCGGTGATGGATTTCAACACGTGGGCCAAATTTCGTTAAAATCAATTAACTCTTTCGAAAGTTATTGCCCGCACACACACATATATATATATATACGCATATATATATATATATATATATATATATATATAAATATAAATATATATATACATATATATATATTTAAACATTTTTAAAAATGGTGCCAAAGTGTTTAGGAGGTTATGAAACGTCGAGAAATTTTGGTCCGACCCCTAGGTCCCGCCATCCGACCGACACCAATAGTGTATGTTGCCTTATGGAAAATACACTAAAAAAACTTACTAATTATAATGGACGGGAACAATATTGAGAATTAGTTACTTATCTTCGACTGCAGAGTAAAACAAATAAATACAAATTCAATCATCCGCACAGCATTAATATCTTGGATCCTACCCTAGCACTGGCATTGCCAAGTTGGGCAGGAAACATTATTTTAATGTTACAATTATAACTATAAAAATTGTACTATGCAAAGACGAAATAAATAATAAATCAAAATTGGTGTCAAGTTACTTAGAATGATGTGAAATTTTGGTTCGACCCCTAGGTCCCGCCATCTAACCGACACCAATAGTGTATGTGCTATATATGGAAAATACACTAATCAGTGCACACAACTCACCGTTGAACACATTCTAATATCATCCACTTTTTCCAATAACGAAAGAATCAAAGCGGACATACCTAACACAATCGAAGAACCCCTTAAAGATGACACCTGCGCTTCGAACATACTTCACTTTCAGGAACTCACCAACCTGAAACATAAATTCCAATTAACACCGAGCTGGGTAGAGTAGTGGTGACAGCACTAGACTCGCATTCGGGAGGTACGGGGCAGATGTGGCTGGGACTTTTTCCTATTGCGTCTCGCCGAGAAACGGTAATTCCTGTACCGACCATCTTGATTGAGGTTTTCCATGGTTTCCCTCAATTAATTCCAGATAAATATCGAGATGGATTTGAGGCCATGGCCGATTACCTATCAAACTCCTAGTTCAAAAATTACCTATCTTATCCAAATTCCTTCATTCGACCATTGCTGTTACATAAGTTGAAGTTGTAAAAAATGTAGATAATAACGGGAAGTGGTAGATGAACAATAGTAATGGTGCGAATGGCGTCTGTTATGACATAAAGTAAAAAAACGGACGTTAAACGCATTATTATTATTATTATTATATAAATTCTAATTAACTGTGCAATACCTTAAACATAGACTGATAAAACATTACTACTAAACCTCAATATATTATTATTTTCACTTACCTTACAATTAACCACGTATCCACGTAAATATAGACTAAGTCGCTGCGCACGTCTAAAAAAAACTAATCAGTGAAAACGTAGAGTATAATATTTCAATTATTGTTACAATTTAAGTTCTATTGTAGCAGTTGTTTTACATACTAGAACAGAGAAACGAAAAAGTGTTCATTATAAATACTTTTAGCTTATGCTTGTCATTTAATCGATTTCGATTATTAGTGTATTTGCCATATGGCAACATACACTATTGGCGTCGGTCGGATGGCGGGACCTAGGGGTCGAACCAAAATTTCTCGACGTTTCATAACCTCCTAAACACTTTGGCACCATTTTTAAAAATGTTTATATATATATATGTATATATATATTTATATATATATATATATATATATATATATATATATATATATATATATATATACGTGCGGGCAATAACTTTCGAAAGAATTAATTGATTTCAACTAAATTTGGCCCACATGTTGAAATCCATCACCGCAAGATGCCTATTTAAAATGGGCCTAATCGGGCCATTTTAAGGGTAGTTTTTAGGGGTTGAAAAATGTTTTTCGGCCCCAAAATACCGAAAAAATACTCCGAATGGTTTCAAAATTAAAATTTAACCCTCTGGTAGTAATTAAAAAGTGTCTCTAAAATTTTAATAAAATCGGCCGGACAGAACCGGAATTACAAATTTTATGAAAACACTAATTTGTAGATAGTGACTTATTTACTGAACGGTGTATTTAATTCGGTACACTCGTTAGATTGTTAATAATATTGCAATTAAGAAAAAAAAATATTTTAAGGGGTGTATTAAGGGTTTAAATTTTTTATTTTGCCCAAAAACGAATTAAGTTCATATAATACAGTCACACTACCTGTATTAGCAAATACACTATATTGTCGGCAGGGTTTTGGCACTGCAACCCGGATTTTTATATTTATAATCACTTCATCTTTATTGTTGTTGTTTATAGCAGCGACATGTTAAGGCTCAAATAAATCTGAGTTATACCAAACTTTCATCAAATAATAAATTAATTTTCTTCAATCCTTTCTCCATCAAAGTATTACAGTGACAACATTAAAATTCAGTAAAGAGTATTAATGTTAGGTAGTTGAATTATTCATTTTTATACTTTCGTAAATAATCGGTAGCTAAGCTTTCAAAAGAAAACAATTTTGGTTTAGTATTCAATCGTTTCAACTGCATTTCATAGAACCTTGAGTTTTTACAATTTAGCTGAAATAAGTTCATCTATAATAACTCCTTCTTGTTTCTGAAATGAAATAAGTATATTTATTCTTCCCGGCACTCTTTACTAGTTCGAAAACTATATATGCTTCATGAATATATCCTAGAATCTGGTCCTCAGTAACTCAAAGTTATGTTTTAGTGGCTTTCATTAAAATGAATGACTGATAGGTATTATGGTACCTATCATTCATTCCAAATGTCCAAACATAAGCTACTGGGTGGAAATTTGATGTTTTGTTCTTTTTTAGGGTTCCGTACCTCAAAAGGTAAAAAGGAACCTTTATAGGATCCGTCTGCCTGTCTGTCAAGACCCTTTTTTTCAGGAACGCGTAAAGGTATCACGTTGAAATTAATATCAAAAACTCAGGTCTGCATCCCTTGGAGCTGTGAAAAAAATTAAACTTCTAAATCAACGCAATCAAAAGATACGGTTTATGCCGCACATTTTGACAGTCGCAAGGGAATCAAAACATATAGGGTACTTCCCACTGACCTAGAATCATGAAATTTGGCAAGAAGCAATGTCTTAAAGCACAAGTAAAGGGAAAAATTCGAAAACCGTAAATTTGTAGTTACATCACCAAAAAAGTATTTGTTTTTCTACAAACGTCAAAATAGTGCATATTAGCGACATCGGACGGAATATCTTAAAAGCTATTAGTTCAAGCATTTCTGTGACTTAGTGTATATTAGTATGGCCGGTATAATAACAAATAATAATGAAAATAAAATAAAGTTAATAAATATTGTACGGTAGTACGGAACCCTTCGTATGCGAGTCCGACTCGCACTTGGCCAGTTTTTTTAATTTACTTTTGACTGTTACTACTTATAACTATGAATAGTTCACATCTTTGACAAACGATTTTTGCGTTGATTTTGGTCAGTCCTGTGCCGGTGTGGCGATGCACGATCTTTTCATAACACCTATATTTCGACAGCCGTAATTAATGGCGCTCTTTCAAACAGATGACTGTGATCTCCTCATGAAGTTGATTACGGCTAATACACGTCCGATCACAACACATACACTATCAGCTATAATCAATATAATATTATGTACCTGCAGTATATTCTCTACCGAGTGTGAACTAATATTCCTAATAAGTTACAATTAACAGGTTCTTGTTAAACATATAAACGAATGTAACAATATTATGCATACACAGCGTTGCACTTGGAATTATTTAAAAGTCAGTTCGCAAACTGAAATTTCATTACTGGTATTTACTGATTACTAGCTATTCCCCGCAACTTATTTTTTCCGAGCGTTGATTTTACCATAGAAGATTTATTTGCGGTAGTGACGACATTTATTGGACTCTTAAAAAGTGTAAATACTGTAAAAATACATAACTACTAACAAGCGAAGTTAAATAAAAACTTAGAAAAAGAATTAAGTTATATAAGTTTCGGCGTTTTTACACGCTTTGTACTAATATAATGCCTCAGCCACACACTCGACGAGTGGCATGGGAAGTTGCGAGGAAAGGAGGCAGAGACGTTGTGTGGCCGCGTTACTCGTCATGCCGCACGTCATGCTCCTCGTCATGTCCAGTGCTCCCTCGATTGTCGGTTTTTTGTGCACGAGTCAAAGGACCGGCAATAAGAGCACGAGTAAGCCGGCCACATACTCCCGCGCCACTCAGTACGCATCAATGCTATGCTGTAAAGGCATAGTGCGCACGCTGCCACAGTATCGACCTCCATTGCCAAAAGGCGAAAGTCGAGTGCGGAGCGTCGCGAGTACAGCAGTGTCTGGCCGCTTAGAGCAGCATCGCGACAGCGCGATGAGCAGAGCGAGGAGCAGTGCGAGGAGCATAGTCTTGCAGTAGGGTAATAATCACAGGGACTAGAAATACAACGACTGATTTACTACCTATCTCTCTTTATGTATGAATCAAGTTTAAGGGATCTGTGGGCGTGATTCAACTACAGATACCCAATCAGTTGAAACTGTCTCCGATGACGTATTTTCGTAGCGGTATAATTCTATGTTAAAAATTACAGTGAAAAATACACACTTATAAGAATGTTTCTCTTGAAGAAAAGGTCTCTGAATAATTCTAAAAACAAAGTAAATTAAAAAAATCAAAAAACCCGACTGCGCAAAAAGAGAACAGAAAAGATAGAAACAAGATCAAATGATAATGTGCAGTCGGATGCTCAGATATTTCTATTTTTTCTGTATTTTTGCAGTTACTACATATATGCCTCCGACTGCACATTATCATTTGATCTTGTTTCTATCTTTTCTGTTCTCTTTTTGCGCAGTCGGGTTTTTTGATTTTTTTAATTTACTTTTTTATTGACATCGTTTTAGTCTTAGATTTTTTAGTTTTGATCGATTAGCATCTCCGGAAAACAATTTGCATCTGTTAGCAGCTGTTATAAATAAATTTAAGTAATTAAATGAAAAAAAACATTTTAAACATATAAACTGGATATGTTTCTGTAACCACCTTTTAAAATTCATCATTTTGATACCCTATTAATTCATTTGAAAAAAATTTTTTTTTTTCGAGTCACACATTATGGCACCTAAAATCCGCCATTTTTATTTTTTACGTCGCCAATCCTAGGACACTTGGGTTGGCGAGACAAATCCAACGTTACCTTAATTTTAGAAATCCGTCCAGCCGTTTTGATGATACGAGGTAATAAAGAATATTAAAACAAAGATACGCGCAAAGAACATAACCCTTCTTAGCAGTCGAATAATAAAAGTTTAATTATCTATTTGTAACGTAGATTCCAACCCTAAAAAAATGTAGGACGAACACATTGTCTACAGTCTATGGTTAATTAATATTATAAACAATATACTCATAGATTAAGTTGGTCTGTTCAATGTAGTTGCATCTTAGCTATGTAATTTATTTTATTGTAAATGTGAAGCGGAAAACATGCTAATAGTAGTTAATAAATAATCACATTATAATAAAGTCATATAATTTATGTAGAAATTTAAAAAAAAACCTATGAATTGTGTGCGGATACAATTCATACAAATGGTAGAAACTACGCTCAGAAGATTATGATGTTATTTATCGATACTTGTTCTAGTTGGATATTCATTTAGCGATGTTTAAATACAATTATAGTTGTGAACGTAACTTGTACATGTAGAATGAGAATAGGAAAAGCAATAGACCTTTTCATAATTGAATTTTTTTTTGTGCGCATACCTTAACTTCCGCCATATTTTTCGGGCATTTTTCATTTTGGCAGGTGAAAAGTCATTGATTTTGAAAAAAGCGAATAATAATTAAATAAGAAATATACAACACCGTAGGAAGAATATTTTAGTACTTTTGAAGATATTTTTTTTTTGACAATCAACGATTTATGACAGGCAGAACTGTAACCTTTCAACTAGTTTTCGTTTACTTTAACCAGTTTTTCCAATTGTGATACTTCAACCACCGTCTCAGTTGAGCGCACATATGTTTTTCTACAGCTTTTTGTACTAATTTAGCACCGGCAATAATATTTTTAGCTAAATTAACATGCAAAAATATTACTGGGTCGAAACCATATAGCGACGACGCTTGCGTGTAATAAGAATATAAGGATTCTTGCCAGACTATTGATTATTATTTTAATAGTGAACAACTATACAAATAATTAAAACTTTATATATATATATATATATATATATATATATATATATATATATATATATATATATATATATAGCCATTACCTTTCATTGATACCCAAAAGACTCTATAACTCGAAACATTTATGCTCTATAACTTGAACTAAATTTAATAATATTGACTCTACCAACAGTAATAGATATATTAGCAAAATAAAATTAGTTTTAATTTTATTTAAACAATTGTAATTTAATTTTATATTTGAAAATTGAAAAGGACCAAAACTGTTGGTTGAAACGTCTTTTATATAAATAAAAATATTGAACAGTATTGCAAGTAATTTTATTTTGCTTATTGAACTAAATTTAATTGTCTTATGAAGTTTTGTGGAATAGATTTTAGACTCTGTAACTTTTGCGTACGCAATATCTCGAAGTAAACCAGTAAGTATATGTCAAATGCTAAATCACAGCTAGCAAAGACAGTAGTAAATGTCGTTTGTTAACTGCAGTTTGAAATTTAACAAGTGCCTTTTTTACAATCTGAGTGAACTGCAAATGCATAGACGAACATAAATTTTTAGCTAATTACCTATGTCTTATATTGTTTTAAAAGGATATTTTATCTTTAGAAATGCATATAATTTTACGACTAATATAATAAGACAACTAATTGTTTCTAATCCATAAACTCATAATTAGCTATCAATATCCAATTAAATCCCTGTAGTTGTGAGGACGTTGCACTCACATGGATTTTGCATCGGTCACTGATTATTTTATCGGTCACTGTTTTCTTTTTTTATTTTTCTTTTTTATTTATTTTATTATTACTATTATATATTGTAAAGATTGTGAACGGATGCGGTGGTATTCTGCGTTGAGACGGAATAGAGTTCACATTGATTGTATTGCTGAAATGAATATACTTTATTTAATAATTGAATACGTGTTCATTTATTGGTTTCACTATTTTATTTTCCTAAATTTAAGAATTTTGTTTATCAGTTTATTTAATTGTATAAATATTCTACAGTACCGACATTATATAAAATATTTAATTATTTTATCCAATGAAAATAGCTCAAACGACTAGACGGTTGTAAAGTGAAGTTTATTTACAATAAAATTCGTTTGATACCTACACAAAATCATGTTTTCTTATATTTTTATATCTTAATATATAGTTTGGGTGACATATATAATTGTATATAATATACTTCTTGTTAATTTACGGAATGATTGAATATAAAGAAAAAAATATTGTTATTTTATGGTTAATAAAACTTTAAAATATTTTAATTGTACAGCGTGTGAATGTGTTTTTAATATATTCTATTTCAATTTTTGAATAAAAGTGTTTGATTTATTCCAAATGTTGTATGATGAATAATATTCGCGCTCTTCCAGAAACTTCTGTATTATGGGAAATAAAAACATTTTCAATAAAAAAAACATTTGAGTAACGATATGCGTATGTATAATATCGTTTCAAAACAAATGAAAGGATACTTCTGACACTGCCTTTGGAGCGTGACTTCCAGTTTATGTATCTCTGGTATACAGAGTGTCTCAACCGACGTTGGCTAACATGGGTAACTTTGTTATTAATGGAGATAGAAAGTCGGTTAAATGGGCAAAGTAGTGCAGAAAATTGGGCTCATTAACGTCCCGTCGAAAAAACAATTGAATTTTGACACCCTATGAATTTATTCAGAAAATAGTGAAAATTCCCATTCATGAAAACTGGCCATAACTTTTTTATTTATGAAGATATTTAAAAATTTCATTAACCATTCTTTGATAACTTTTTAAGGTCTTTTCAGTGACGTAGGTTTAATTTTTTTATTTCCACTACATAATGAGATATTGACGTGAACTTTGGTTTTTATTATGGACGGCATTTTTGATTTTCAGATATTCGAATTCTGCTTATTTTGCTGAATAATTTGAGTTAGCATATCCTATATCTAAACCAATCAGATGCTACAAAACTGACCAAAATAGCTTTTTGACGTTATCCATACCGATCAGTGTGCCGTGTAAAACAAAATTTGTTGAAGCAAATACATATCGACAGGTTAACAATCTGTCGAGCGATCGCTAGTTTTGCTAATTCATTTTGTTTGATTTACTCTCTAGGATGGCTCAAGCATTCTCAAATTTGGAGAAACAGGCTATTTTTGCGTATACATTCAGCGTAACAAAATACCACGTGGGCTCAAGCAGAATACTTGAACGTTTATCCAGAAAGGTGACAGCCTTATTCAATAATTTTTAGGAACTTAAGTAGAAATTTAAAGGTATACGGTTCATTTTCAAAGAAAAAGGCAACATTCAACACTGTGAAGAAGAATTAAAAAATTAATTTGAAATTAATATGATAAAAATGTTACAAATATATATTTTTAGGAGGCACGCGTAAAAAAATATAGTATGTATCTTGAACGTAATGCTATTATGATTCGTGTGATTGTTAAGCTTGTTGGCTCTGTATATATCACTACTCGTAACATAATAACTGCATTTACGTACGGGATACATAACCAACGATTGTTTGACGAATGCATGGTTACTGCGTGCTGACATATCTACACAAAATTTGGAAGCTAACGGCAGGTTGCCATTCCTACATTTCTGAAACTATTAGTAATAAAAATATTTCATTTTTATAGATAAATTCTATTCATACGTTTGTCTCAATTATGTATAATTTCCTGTCACTAAATAAAAATAAACAACAACTAACTATATAATTTTATAACATAATAAAAAAAAATCTGCTTGCTTGACAAACCACATTTCGTGAAAATTTATTAGATAATAAATACTTATTTGGTTTAAATTTATAACATTTATAGAGTTTGATGTTTTTATAATCGCGTGTAAAAGTCACAGGCTGTCTATTTGTCGTTGTTAAACAAGACCCCAGTGGAGATTCTTTTGGACAAGATTGTAAAATAATAATTACCGTGCCATGTATCGCAAGGTGAAACACTGGTTTGCTACCAAACTTGTGGTTTACCGGATTTACTGTTACTTTGTGAAATAAATCTAAATAAGTCTGTTGTAAGGCTGTATTCATAGTCAGTCTACTAGGAATTCACGGCTTGACTTAATTTTCAAGCTACTTGACTTGAAAACAAGTCACGTTCAAGTCAACTATTAAAATCCGAAAGTCAAATCAAGTAGTTATATGTCAAGTATCAAGTAGCTTGCAAAATCGAGTAGTTGCAAATACCATATTTTCTCTGATACCTTAATTTCTCACTATTGGCGCAATAATATCTACTACTGGCAAACGGTGACAGCTCTGTTCCTTGTTTGAATTTTTTTGATTTTATTCAACCATAAGAATGTAAAGACGAATACCTATTGTCTAGTGCAGTGTTTCCCAACCTTTTTTTCCTCGCGAACCAAAAGAAAGGTCCGAAAAAATTTGACGAATCCCCTATGTAGTCGTTAATGACAGGTAAAAAAAAGCAATAAAATTTGATAGAATATATATTTTTCATATTGCAGAATAATTCGATCAGTGTTGTCAGACGCCACTTTTATTATTTTTGGAATATTGAAAAATTATTAAAAAAAATTAAAATTTAATTTAAAAAGAATTAAGACTAATTTAACAAACTGGTTCTTATGTTTTACATTTGGAAAAACTCTTAATGGGATATTTGTGGCTGTTTGATAGAACAAAGCAATTCAAAGTTAGGCTCAATATCTGACAATTTCAGTCTTAGATCAGGTTCTGCATCTAACCTGTTATCGGCGCACCCTAACTACAACTTTACATAGTGGTGTGAATCTCTGAATCGTTTTTTCCCTTTTTTCGTTTCCGCGCGAATCTTTCAATTCTGTGATAAGGTTTGGGATTCACCACATTAATTAAAGAAGCTCAATCTGGGTCCAAAATATACAAATCTCAAAAATTTACATCATAACAAAATTATTTATATTATTTACCATGAATATTTTCGCAAAGTAATCAAGTTTAAGGTAAATAATTGTTAATGAGACACGATCGCCACAGCCTATGTATGAACGTCGGTTAATACAACACTACTCTCCCAGTTCCCGGTTGTAAACAAGTATCTAATTCTAAAATCTGTAGTAAACTGCCTTAATTTGATATTTATTTCCAATTGTATTGTAAAAAAAAATATTACGTAGAAGAGAAAACTGCTGCAATGATTTTAAATATAAAGCAGAATATGATACTAATCACATTGATAAAATGTTTTAAATATAAATAAATGTTTGTAATAAAAAGAGAATAGTATTTGATTATTTGAATAAGATGAGTAAATTATAATGTATAAAATTGTTGATATAATTTGATATTGATGAAGTAATTTTGAAAAACAAATAAGGAAAAAAGAAATGAAAATATTGAAATTTATTATAGATTTCTTAACAAACAGGCAGCGAACATTCTGTTTTACAGTGGGTATGTTCTTTAATTTTTGTGTTTTTGTTTTGTTTTTGCTTTGCTTTTGATTTTAATGGCGTTTTAAAAAATCCACCATTACAATATTATTTTCGCGAACCCCCTCTGCAAACACTGCGAACCCCCAGGGGTTCGTGAACCACTGGTTGGGAATCACTGGTCTAGTGCAACGGTAGGCAACTCCCAGGCCGCGGACCAGCTACGGCCGCGGGCTAGCTACGATCCGCGGGCTAGCTACGATCCGCGGGCTAGCTACGATCCGCGAGTCAGCTACGACCCGCAAGCCAGCAACGGCCTGCGAGCCATATACTGCCCGCGAGCCAGCAATGGCCCCCAAAAAGTTTATCCGTCCCGCGAGATCTTTAGAAGAAATTATAATAAATATTTTTCGATGTAATTCATCTAATTTAAATTGACTATTAAACGCACATAGCAGCATTTATGTTCATAATTAGTGTATTTGCCATATGGCAACATACACTATTGGCGTCGGTCGGATGGCGGGACCTAGGGGTCGGACCAAAATTTCTCGACGTTTCATAACCTCCTAAACACTTTGGCACCATTTTTGAAAATGTTTATATATATATATATATATATATATTATGACGCTTTTCGTCTCCCCTATTTTTAAGGGACGGCCACGACTAGCTTAGCTCAGCGGTGCGGGGTACGTGGGTCCCAAATCGCTAGCACGACAGAAAAAAATGCCCAAAACTGGGCTAACAAATCCGACCACCAACCACTAAAAAGATAAAAAAATAACAAGCAGACGCTTTAATAATAACTATTGACACCACACGATTAAAACACAATCTATAGACAACGAATAATGAACACCAGGTGTGGACAATCTAACTGTCGAGGGACTCGATGGAGATAATATTTCATATGCCGACCAAAAGGTAATAAGGGCGCCAGGACTTAAGGGCACAAGATGTCAATCTCAGGAGTCCACCCTGAGACGCCGAGAGTCGACTCAACAGTCAGCAAAAAAACTCTAAACAAGAAAAATCCTAAAAAAAAAATCCAGAGAAATCCAGAAAATCCTAAAACACACCACCAAGATCCAATCCAATAACAAACAAATCCAATCCCTAACCAAATCCCAACAAATTCCTCCACAAGTCGCTTATAAATAGTTTGAAACATTTCATTCCATTATTCTAAAAAAAAACCGCGATGTCGTCAACACCGTGGCTATATCGTGAATGCCTTCTGTGCAAGATCATTAAAAAAAATACTTCTAATCAGTCGCGATAGACAATCGTGTCCGCACACTACCTCAGTACACACGTCAAACTCGCGGTCGTCCGGCTTGCTATCCCATGCTAACTACAGCGTTCTTATGAATAGTTTGACTTCTTCGTCGCACTCATTAGTGACAAAATTTTGCAACTATAATTAGCAGGGATGCAATTTTGATCAGGGGTGTAGCTGAATAAAAAGTAACGACGACAAGCCAAAATTGTAAAACGTTACACTCCCCCTTTCCCTGGTAAAAAAATGCGAACGACGCGAGCATTTTTCACAAAACGGCCGACTAGCATTCCACAGAAACACCAAATTGAACCAATGATTCCAAATTAAGCGACCGACAACCATACAACACCAAATTTCTCTGTTCGATGTTTAGGACACTGATAACTTGTGTGTCCTGGTCCTTGACTATTCCAACACATAAATGACAGTGAACACATATTCATAAAACTCACCACATTCTTCAAAATATCACCCACTTCCGAAAAAGCTCCAAATCGACGAAACACCAAAAGCGCATCAGAATCCGACAAAATGTCAAAAACCAAAACATTCAACATATCTTTTGCGGTTAGGTTAATGTCAAATCGAGACATTATACACAACACAGCGGAACAAAATTTCGATAGCTCTCCTTGTACCGTCCGCAACTCAAAATCAACGGTTGGATCCAAAGACATCAAGACTGGCTGTGAATTATCAAGTTGGACTTCCGACTTGACAATTAGTATGGCATCTGATAGCTGGGGTGGTGTATCCGATTGGACGATAGGAGTGTCAACCAAAACCTCGATCATGTCTGAAGTAGGAGCCACCGCAGAACTGTAATCAATCCGGGGAACGACACAGGAACTAGGGCGCTCAACCGCCAACAGACCTCCCGCGGCAGGCAACACTTCAGCGTCAAGAAAGTCATCCTCTAAGGCTAACACGCAAATCAGACGTTCACTTTTAAAAGCTCGAATCACTTCATCCTCACTATAGATCCTCAACACTCGACCTAACAAATGATTTAAACGGCTTCTAATTTCAACCACCGTAGTTTCAAAAACACCATTTTCTAACAACGCACTAACTGAGGAGAGGCTACTATCGATCTCAGCTCCATCAATATCCAACACAAATGAACTACACTTATAATCGACGTTGCAGCGCTTAACATCGTCCGCTAATAGTCGTCGCAAACACTTTCTCCTTTTAACTTCTACGTTTCCCAAACCAAAACCACGAATCGACAACTCATAATTGACTTCGCTAACTGACAAGACGTCAACATCCATTTCATAAGAAATTTCTATATTGTCCATCGTGAAATCAAATTTTTCCATCAACACAACCCCGTACCAAAATTTCAACAAAAACAAGATAAATAAATAAATAAATTACCAACAACCAACAAAATAATAACAAAAATTTAACAGTCAAATTACCAACAATCCACAACAGCGCAACTCCAAGAAGTCGGCAATACGCACAACAACAGAACCACAAAATTTTACACTATGCACGGCAGTGCAAATCAACCAATCAACACTACGCGCAACAGCGCAAGCCAACAAAATTCACCAATTACGTCTCGATTCTAGCGAGACCAACAAATTACTGACCGAAACAACCAATACGCCTAACAGCGCAAACCGACAAAATTTGCCAATAATTCGCTAATACGTTTCAATTCAGACGAAACCAACAAATTATCGACCAGAACGTAGACCAGCGAAAACGGACCCAAATTGGCTCCAAAAAGACCAACCAAACTCATCAATATGCGCAACAACGCAAATCAACCATTTGCTACTACGCGCAATAGCACAAACCATTCAAGTTCACTAATTACACTCAATTTTAACGAGACCAACCAATTGCCAACCAAAACGCATAAAAGCGCAAGTCGACCGAATATGTCTTCAAAAAGATCAACTAATCGCCACAGAAATATAGCTGACACGCATAACTGCGTAAACCCACCAAAATCACTAGTTATATCCAGCTTCACACTCAGCGACACAAAATCCAAAACAGGATTAAACAAAAAATATCGGGCTCCAAAGTGAGCTCCACAATCATAACAGACTTCACACGTTGACGTCAAACATATCGGGCTCCAAAGTGAGCTCCACCAACTGACGTCAGCAGTAACTGTTATCTACGTTTTTTTTTTTTTAAAGTCCTTCATAGCGTGCCATAAAGAATATATCGGGTCCTATATTGGACTCCAAACATATATTGGCTCCACATTCTGAACTCCAAAATGTTTCATGTCATCAGCAAAATATGACAGATTTTCTAAAAAATCGAACCGTAAAAAACAAACATTCAATCCAAAAATTAGCAGATCTTGCTGATAAAGTATCACCAGACAACAAAACCAAGTTAAATATACAATATTTAACTGTATCAAAACATTCACTAAATGTCCATCAACAACCGCTATAGAGCTCAACTAGGATTGAACCGAGCGCAACTTCAAACTGACAAAAATACAGACAAAAAAATTTTTTTATTTCATAAATTTTCAATAAATCATGTCAAATCAACTGTCTCAACCAACACAATTTTCAAAAAATCACCTTTACAAAACTTCAAAAACGCACTCGCAAAATACCAATAATTTTCCGAAAATTATTTGCACCAAGAAATTACAAAATTTATAAATTCAACAAATTCAAATATTCCGAGCCCCACGTTGTCAGGCGCCATTTGTATGACGCTTTTCGTCTCCCCTATTTTTAAGGGACGGCCACGACTAGCTTAGCTCAGCGGTGCGGGGTACGTGGGTCCCAAATCGCTAGCACGACAGAAAAAAATGCCCAAAACTGGGCTAACAAATCCGACCACCAACCACTAAAAAGATAAAAAAATAACAAGCAGACGCTTTAATAATAACTATTGACACCACACGATTAAAACACAATCTATAGACAACGAATAATGAACACCAGGTGTGGACAATCTAACTGTCGAGGGACTCGATGGAGATAATATTTCATATGCCGACCAAAAGGTAATAAGGGCGCCAGGACTTAAGGGCACAAGATGTCAATCTCAGGAGTCCACCCTGAGACGCCGAGAGTCGACTCAACAGTCAGCAAAAAAACTCTAAACAAGAAAAATCCTAAAAGAAAAAAATCCAGAGAAATCCAGAAAATCCTAAAACACACCACCAAGATCCAATCCAATAACAAACAAATCCAATCCCTAACCAAATCCCAACAAATTCCTCCACAAGTCGCTTATAAATAGTTTGAAACATTTCATTCCATTATTCTAAAAAAAAACCGCGATGTCGTCAACACCGTGGCTATATCGTGAATGCCTTCTGTGCAAGATCATTAAAAAAAATACTTCTAATCAGTCGCGATAGACAATCGTGTCCGCACACTACCTCAGTACACACGTCAAACTCGCGGTCGTCCGGCTTGCTATCCCATGCTAACTACAGCGTTCTTATGAATAGTTTGACTTCTTCGTCGCACTCATTAGTGACAAAATTTTGCAACTATAATTAGCAGGGATGCAATTTTGATCAGGGGTGTAGCTGAATAAAAAGTAACGACGACAAGCCAAAATTGTAAAACGTTACAATATATATATATATATATATATATATATATATATATATATATATATATATATATATATATATATATATATATATATATATGTGTATATATATATATATAGTTATATATGTGTGCGGGCAATAACTTTCGAAGGAGTTAATTCATTTTAACGAAATTTTGCACACATGTTGGAATCCATCACCGCACGAAGCCTATTTAAAATGGGCCCAATCGGTTCATTTTAAGGGTGTTTTTTAGGGGTTGAAAAAAGTTTTTGGGCCCAAAAATACCTAAAATATTCTCAGAATCGTTTCAAAATTGAAATTTAACCCTTTAATAGCAATTAAAAAGTGATCCTAAAATTTTAATAAAATCGGCCCGACAGGACTGGATTTACAAATTTTCTGAAAACACTAGTTTGCAGATAGTGAGTTATTTACTGAAAGGTGTTTTTAATTTTGGTGTAGACGTTCGATCGACAATAATAATGTAGTTAAGAAAAAAATGTATTTTAAGGGGTGTATTAAGGAGTTAATTCTTTTATTTTGCCCAACAATCACCTTAAGTTCACATAATAAAGCCACAAGGCCTGTATTAGCAAATACACTATATTGTCGGCAGGGTTTTGGCACTGCGACCCGGGTTTTTTTAGTACTAATGTTAAAACTAACATCTATTGAAGCACCTTTTTCTTTAAGTGTTCCCAATCATAACAATTATTGTGTTAATTAACTACTATACGGACCGCGGAAAAAACGTAACATTTTTTCTGGCCCATGTTATAAAAAAGGTTCCCCATCCTTGGTCTAGTATCTACTTAAATGTTCAGTGGCTAATACTAAAATTACAACCATCTCACCGTTAAAAATATTTCAACGATTGAATTTTTTTTGTAAAAATAGTTGTTCCAGTACCGTTATTATGTATGTCTAAAACTTCCGATTTATTATTATATTTAGTCGCCATATAGAACTTAATCAAAATCAAACATACTATGCGATTAATATAGTTTTTGCAGGTCAGTTTAGAAAGTGTTTAAAAAAAAAATACTGTTGAATTATTGTGGGAAACGAATTTTTTTTTGTTATATCATTTAAGTATGAAAAATATTTGATACATTGTACATAAATAAAATGTATGCAAATTTAGATCAATGTATGTCATAATACTTAATAATAATTTGTATTCTCCACATTAGATTTACCTATAAGAGTTCTGCATTCTACAAAAGATTATTAATAACGCATAGTTATTATATTTTGTAGTTTTCATAAACAACCCTGTAACATGGGAGTCACGAAAACAAAAGAGTGTAGCTCTTTCTAGTGTAGAAGCAGAATACATGGCACTCTCTGAATCTGTTAAGGAAGCAGTCTATCTACGAAGTTTTCTGAAACAAATCGGATTCATCAAAAATGACGATAAAATTATATTGTGATAGTCAAGGTGCTCACAAATTGATGAAGAATCCAATTCATCACTCACGCACCAAACATATTGATGTAAGATACTATTACGTTAGAGAAATATATGAAAAAAGGCTTATCGACATAGGATACTTACCGACAAATAATATGATTGCTGACGTGCTGACAAAAAGTCTCTGTGGACCGATTCATCATAAATGTTTAAAGGGATTAGGAATAAACGATACACGCGTCGAGAGGGGGTTTGTTGGTTAAAATATCGCCGCATAATTTATTTCGTTTTATTATTGTTAAATGTATTTTTGTTAATATAAGAATTGTATTTGATTTATTATATAGTTTTTATTAATCTCATAATAATTATTTTAAAAGTTAAAAAATATTATGTAATCTGATTCTGTTAAAATTATTATTTTTGTACAATAAATACTTGCTGTTTGAAACTCAAATAGTTAACATAAAATATTTTTTTATTTAATTTAACTCTACAAACCCCAATGAAATGCAATAATATGCTCGCACACAAAAAAATATGATAGCTGTCAGCTATATTATTTGAAATGAACATCAACTATTTTATAGGAAGTACATGCAAAAAATGTAGTATGTATTTCGAATGTAATGCTTTTGTGGTTGCCTGTTAAAACTTGCTGATCCTCGTTTTTCCATAATGTCACAACTTGTACATAAAATATTGCATGAGAATCTAAATACATAAACTACAATTATAAAAGGAGCAAATGGTGTTTATATTGAAATTTATTAAATTTTCAATATAGATTCTAGTGCTGAGTCACAGAAAACATTGTCAGTTTTGATCAGCTCAGATTATGGCCACACCTATTTCTCTATAAAAAAAGCATCGTAGAATTTTAAATCGATCCTGCTCCAAAAATATTTGATCGATTGAAACGGTATTTTTCTTAAGCTGCGTATGCATGTATTTAGCATAGTTTTTTTGCACGATTTACACTTCAAAACAAACTTTTTCAACGCATATTGATAAAAATGTAATTTTAAAAGCGATCTTTTTATGTAGATGGATCGTTTGTTTTTGTGTGTGTACAATATCGTTGATTCAAACGGTGAAAGAAATATTAGTGTAATTATGACGACCAATTAATAACTGTTAATTAAATTTCTATATACCGTTATTATAATAGCAACAATCTACATATATAAATTTCACTAATCTGACGTTTTAGTAACAGTTGAAAAAATTGAACTTTTTTTAAAACTATATTTCTATTTTTTATTTAGAAGCTAGACTATCGCTGTCAGTTTACAAACAAATATAATATAAAGAATATTGTTGAAGTAATTGAAGCATATTATATTATACTTAACAGGAATGTTATAGATATAGTAAGCTAGACCCCGCTTAACGCTGGTGATACGTTCCAATAAGTTACTGCGCTATACGAAACAGCGCTAAACGAGTCATCGACATTGTGATGAATCAGATACTGGACAACCCTGTTATTGAAATTATTACACAAAGCTATGTTATACAACTTATTTCGTACTATAAAATGAAATTATCTTTACTTTAAATCAATTCTTATATTTCATTAATTCTACAAGTTAAGAACTAAATAAAATAATATAAATTCAATTTAGTGTTGTTATTTGAATAAAAAATAAAACACGTAAATAAGTGAAACAGAACCGAGAATAAGAAAATTTGTTAGTTTTTTTTGTTTAAATTTCTAACATTTATTGTTAAATACTTTTTTATCTCATTAAATTATAGAGTTATTTTTTGCTAATATCGATTTATGTTTATGAAAATCAAGTAAAAGTTCAAGAAAGATTTTATGTTTGTGATGAGGAAGGTTCATCATTTGACATATTTTGTTTTTTTTTGTGAAGGAGTTATTTAATGTCGTTTGCCTTTTTCTGTTTCGTTTAGCAAGAGCTGTTGTCGATAATAAAATATTGCAGCAATGACACTTTGTCTTGCCTTTGAACTTCTATCAACATTTTTAATCATTTTATTTAAACTGATCCATAATTTACGTTATAGTGATTAAACTTTTTTTTAGAAACCGTGTCATACTGAAACAGCGTTAAGCGGAGAAGCGTTAAGCGGAGAAGCGTTAAGCGAGATCTTACTTTATATGTTTTAGTGGTCAACATCTTCAGATATAGATGCGTCCAGAACTGCAAATGTGGATGTGGAAATAATAATATTGTAATTGGTAAATTTTTAATTTTAGTAAGATTGTAATTTATTATTATTTTTTTAAAAGAAAGTCATTATTTTCCTTACTTTTAATAAAAAAAGAAATGGTAAAGTATATGCGGGGAGCAACTTTTCAAATCACATTATGTTCTAAAAAGTAAAATTTTGAGTAGAAACCAAAAACGTGTCCCTGTCAACAAGGGAGACGTTTTTGGCTTTATTCAAAAATTTACTTTAAAGTATATAATGCTATTTGAAAAGTTGCTTCTCAATTGAATAATAATAAGTAACAGGATAAAAACAATTTCGCAAAGGTTCATAATAGTTTAATCCATATTGACCAAGACGTAGTCAAAGAACTCGAGCGCGCGTTACGTGTTGAGCCCGCCCCCGGTAGTCTTGTCACATCCGTATCCACTTAAGCTCCGAAACGACTGTCAAAACCGATGCGAATTCTGCGCAGTTGCGGATGCAGACGTTTGCAACAATCGTAGTACTTAAGTATACTATCGGTAAATTTAATTTCCTCGCCGAGCATAATATTATAGTCAATTTATGCATTGCGCCTGAGATGCACTTTTTAAAACCCGTTAGTAAGAGTTTAAACTGCCAGAAATGTCAGAAAAAGATGCAGAACTATTTTTTATCTCCTTCTTTTAAGCACAATTAACTGCCACCTCGTGAACAATATCTACTTTTGCTTGTGATCCATGTTCGTGTTGTTATATCGTCGGGATTAGTCTACGTCAGGAGTCTTAATCTCAATCAAATTCTTACTGAATAGAATCTGTCAAGTTGACACACTCTTTTTAAATTTGAATAAATTATCACCATACATGAGTAACGAGTTACATGTTCCAAAATCTTTTGACATGGGATTCATAGGCATGTAATGTCTTACTCGCACTTTTCACGAAAACCGATCGTTATGTTTCAAATATACTTTCGGTATACCACTATCTTACGAACCGCTCAACCAATCCCCGCAAACCAGGTGTCAAAGCCAATTCAGACTAGCCGTTCTCGGTTACGATTCACCGGTCCGGTTGGGAGCTCGACCAATCAGGGCGTAGTCGTTTCCGATTGCGGTTCGGTTCGAGCGTTTAGGTTCAGCTCTAATTTCAACCGGACCGTTCGCAACCGTCGCCAATGAGAACGTTGCTGGAGTCACGTGACTAGCCAGCTGTTTTGTTGACGTTTAACTACACATCAAACGTCAAATCACATTTCGAAATTGCGCATGCGCACCGAGAATAATCGTAGAACCGAATCGGGATAGTGTGAGCAGCCTAGATTAATCGAAAACCGAACCGGACCGGTGAATCGTAACCGAGAACGGCTAGTCTGAATTGGCTTTCAGGTGGCACCCTTCTATCAATAGTACTGAGAATTTCGACAACTGACTTCAGTCGCCTCTAGGCTTTGTCTGTGTGAGAGTGTAGTGAATCTCAGAATTAAATCTCTCCAATAACATCAATTCCAAGTACCAGAAACACTTACAGAAAATAATGACAACATTTGAACCTAAAGATTTTAAATGTCTCGACCTAAAAACCGAGATAAAACTCGAACCAAAAATTTCAAAACAGCCTATGGTTTAAGACTACAATCAAAGAAATCGGGCGAGAACTTAGAAAATGTTAACCATTTGAAGATTGATGAAACCCCGTCACCGCCAAAGTGGACCGCATCTTCCATACCTGATACGTGTTTCCATGTCTACCGGTAGTCCTTTTTTACATGAAAAATTTCAACGTAATTTGCCAAAAAGTTCTTTATCGATACTAGTCGCTACCCGTGGCTCTGCACACGATTGAAATTAAACAAAAGGCAGTACTTTGATCGATTGAAAAAATATTGTTTTAAATAGAAATTAGTTTCACGGGTAATTGGAATAAAAAATCAATTTAAACACTTATTGATTGCAACGTTTCGTCTTTATTAAATTAAGACTTTTTCAAGCTCTCAGCATGTTTAAATTATAATAAAACTTTGATATAAAAGGCAATTTTGCATTACAAAGATCAATAAAATTGAAAATTGTAGAAAATAATATCTTCTTTTTTTATTATTTTATTTATAAATAAAATAATAAAAAAAAGAAGAAATTATTTTCTACAATTTTCAATTTTATTGATCTTTGTAATGCAAAATTGCCTTTTATATCAAAGTTTTATTATAATTTAAACATGCTGAGAGCTTGAAAAAGTCTTAATTTAATAAAGACGAAACGTTGCAATCAATAAGTGTTTAAATTGATTTTTTATTCCAATTACCCGTGAAACTAATTTCTATTATTACATATTTTGGAATTGAACTTTAAAGATGAATTGTTTTAAATTATGTATATACATATTTAAGATAGCTTTTTATGCAATTTTCACTTCAAAACATTTTTCTACACTTATTGATAAAAAATTTAGCTTAAAAAGCGACGTTTTTTTTGTATGCAGAACAACCATTTGTTTTTGTATGATTGCAGACAGTTTCACGACATTAAACTGCTTCTTAATGTTTACAATCTAAGATCATTGTCAAATAAAACTTCTTGGCAGTGTTTTCTGCAACTTAGCATGAGAGTAATACAGCCAAAATCTTATTGCAGACGCAATTTTTCAACCCTATCACCTACTTCCGTTCTAGTCCACGAGCTAGTAGAAAAAAATACAAGATTTTTGTGATGATACTATGTGTATTGTAACATTTTACAATTTTAGTTTGTTGTCATTACTGTATTCGGCTGCACCCCTGATCGAATTTGCATCCCTGCTAATTATAGTTGCAAAATTTTGTTACTAATGAGTGCGACGAAGAAGTCAAACTGTTCATATCAACTCTGTAGTTAGCATGGGATAGCAAGCCGGACGATCGCGAGTTTGACGAGTGCACTGATGCAGTGTACGGACAAGCTTATCTATCGCGACTGATTAGAGGCTGTTTTTTGAAATATCTTGCACAGGGGCATTGACGAGATAGCCACGGTGCTGACGACATCGCGGTTTTTTACGGAATGAAATGAGATGTTTTAAAATTTTATGAGCGTTGTGAACGATTTTGCTAGGAATTTGTTGGGGTTTGATTAGGATTTGGATTTGTTTGTTGTTGGATTGGATCTGTGGTGGTCTGGTGTTTTAGGATTTTCTGGATTTAGCTGGATTTTTTTTCTTTTTTTAGGATTTTTGTTGTTAAGAGTTTTATTTTTGCTGGCTGTTGAGTCGACTCTCAGCGTCTCAGAGTGGACTCCTGAGATTGACATTTTGTGCCCTTAAGTCCTGGCGCCCTGGTTACCTTTTGGTCGGCATATTGAATTCCGCTCCATCGAGTCCCTCGACAGTTGGGTTGTCCACGCCGGTTGTTAATAGCAGTAATTATTCGCTGCTTAGAGATTTTGTTTTTTTTCGTGTTGGGTCAAGTATTACTTTTAAGGCGTTTGCATGTTATTTTTTATAATTTTAGTGGTTGGAGGTCGGATTTGTTAGCCCATTAGGGCATTATTTCTTGTTGATTTTATAAGTGCCCTCACAAACCTACCCTTCGCGCCGCTGAGGTAGCTAGCTGGCAAATTGACGCTCTACTAGAATAGAGTTTTCGTCATAGTATATATGAATATAATTTATAGAAAAAAAAACAATCAAATCTAATTTTGATAAAATCAACCTATATTTAGTCAGAAGGCGTTAGCAGTTCCAAACATGGAAGTAAAAACGGTGAGTTGTACAATTTGGAATCGGTTCACAAAGACTTTGAGATTAAACAAGTTATATGAGTTATATCTGATTAATATAATTATTGTATGTCTACACCTACAAACAAAGTTTACGATTTTTTACATAATCAAACAAATATATAGAATAAAATGGAACCAATCAGTAATTATTTATGACAGATTTACTTTCTATAAGTCTTACGTACCTTGCATATTATGCTAATCAAGTGCAATGTGTCTATGTTGTATAGATAATAGATCACGTAGACACATAGATTTTATATTATTAAAAAATTTAAAACTCAACATTATTTGACGCGAACATTATTGCAAAAATTATTATAATTCGGTTTACCGGAAATGAATCTATTCGCTGAAAATTATACTACTTAATACAAGTGAAGTTTGTTACACAATTGTCCACACAATATTGTCCAGAATATACAGAAAATTAAACAAGAACAGCTATTTTATAGGAAGTACGTGCAAATATACAGGGTGTATCAGCGTCGGACTGGCAATATAGTTGAGGTGGCGATTGCCAGCCAGGCCCAAGCCTGCGCGGCCCCCCCACGGAGTATTACGTTCCGTTATGCAAGAGCGTAACATTGTCTACCAACCAATTTTTATCTTAAAGAAGTCCTAACATGTGTTTAAGAGAATTGATTTGTCCAGATCCATAGGAAAAGTTAATTTTTTATACCCTAAGTTCAAAGTTAAGTAGTTTCTGAATTTGCTTTGTACGTAACGTATTTTCAAAGTTCTTTGCGTTTTTGGCACGGGTTAAACTGTATAAATTGAGCTGAAATTTTAAGCTAATCATTTTTTCAATATACAGAACCATTTCAGGGGGTAGCAACTCAAAAAATTTGAAAAAAAATTGGCTTATACAAATGAGGGCCAGTCTAATAGACTGGCCCTTATTTTTTGACAAGTTGGAAATTAAAAAATGATTCTCTGAAAATTTCAGCTCGAATGTTTAAAATTGACCCATTCCGAAAACGCTGTAATGGTTATAGGTTATCATTAGCATTACGTTCCGCAGTGCGAGTGCGTAACTTTGTCTATGACTTAACACAAACCAATTTCTATCTCAAAGAAGTCCTAAGATGTGTTTAAGGCTGTCGGAACGCTTCGAATTTAAGCCAAAAATAGAGCTTCGGCTGTCAACTGATTGTAGACTTATTCGTCAACATTCTGCAAAAAATTTTTCTCTATAAGGAAGATAAAGGACAAATCTAGGTCTCTAATGGACTACTTTTGTAATTTATGTACGATTTACTAGAAAAAAGTTGGCATTTGTGCTAAAAAAACATACGTTTTCAATGTCACACTATGACCTTATTCGTACTTTCACAAAACTGTTCCATCACAAACCTAAAGTGACTCTTCCTTTTTTGGAAAAGTTTTTTAAATCTTCAAAATATTTCCAAAAATTAGAGTAATCAGTTGACTAATAAAATTTTTTAGCCTCGTAGTTGGCACCAGTCAAAAATTGAAACGTGCGGATGATTTGAGCGAGACAGAGCTAAAGAAGACCACACCCACAATATATCTTTTGCCTACATCGCCCCTTACCGCTGGGTCTCAGCACAAACAAAATTCGGAGCGTTCCGACAGCCTTAAGAGGAGAATTGATTTGTCCAGATCCATAGGAAAAGTTAATTTTTTATACCCTAAGCTATAACGAATTACTTCGTATAACGAATATTTTCTAATTCCCTTCAGCTTTGCTATATAGAGGTTGTACTGTATTTCAAATATGTTATGATTGAAGTTGGAAATGGTGAGAATTGTTATTCATTTTGCCTGTTTAGATATCTTATCACTACATTAACTGAGCTCTATGTAATTGTATAAAATGAGTAAAAGTTAAAAATTGCATTCTCAATATTTTAACACTTGACATTTGCATTAAAGGTCTTCAAATTTTATGTTTATGTCAAAGGTAACGTCTTAAAAATACATACGCTACCAATTAGTTCTTTTAACTTACTTACATATGATTTAATCTATTCATTTTTTGCAATTAATTATATGAATCAGATAGAAAAACAGCTTGCTTGTAGACATTCGTTAAGTGCCAATTAAAAAATACTTACAATAAAAGAATTCGGTAGGGATGGAAGAATACTGTTTAAATTATTACTGAGGAAACTTATCTTGCAATAATTAGTATTTCGTTACATTAATTAATTAACATTTCAAAACTAACATTTATTATAATCATCATTAATACTTTTAACGTGTATTATTCTTGTATATAAAATTTATCAAAAAATAAACTGTTAAACGTATTTTTAAGAATTCTTTAACTTTAACTTTTAAAAAACCCGGGTCGCAGTGCCAAAACCCTGCCGACAATATAGTGTATTTGATATACAGGCAGTGTGGCTTTATTATGCGAACTTAAGTCGGTTTTTGGGCAAAATAAAAAGTTTTACTCCTTAATACACCCCTTAAAATAACATTTTTTTTTTCTTAATTGCACTGTTATTATCAATCGAACCTATATACCAAATTATATACACCTTTCAGTAAAAAATTCCCTATCTGCAAAATAGTGTTTTCATAAAATTTGTAAATCCGGTCCTGTCGGGCCGATTTTATTAAAATTTTAGGGACACATTTTAATTATTACCAGAGGGTTAAAATGTCAATTTTAAAACGATTCGGAGAATTTTTTCGGTGTTTTGGGCCCAAAAACAATTTTCAACCCCTAAAAACTACCCTTAAAATGACCCGATTACGCCCATTTTAAATAGGCTTCTTGCGGTGATGGATTTCAACACGTGGGCCAAATTTCATTAAAATCAATTAGCTCTTTCGAAAGTTATTGCCCGCACACATATATATATATATATATACGTATATATATATATATATATATATATATATATATACATATATATATAAACATTTTTAAAAATGGTGCCAAAGTGTTTAGGAGGTTATGAAACGGCGAGAAATTTTGGTCCGACCCCTAGGTCCCGCCATCCGACCGACGCCAATAGTGTATGTTGCCATATGGCAAATACACTAAAAACTGAAACACATAAACTTAGCACATTTACCAATATTTAATCATTTTTCAATCTGACACAACTACCTATTATCATTGGTAAAATGAAAAATTTAAACAGTAACTACAGATAGATCCAGGGCTATTAAGTTTCTGTCTCACTTTAAATTTTGTGATGTTAGAAAGTGACAAAAATTTAACACCAATGTAAATTCTTACTTTGACCATGCAGAATAGCACCGATTCACTTATGACGCTATTCTGTATGGTCATTGTTAAAATTAACAGCGTTGTTATCTGTCTCACTTTAACTTATGTGATATTATATTTGTTAAAAAGTAGTAAAATATTAACAGTACTGGAAATCCAGGGCCGGATTTAGGGAAGGGCAACCGGGGCTTCCACAAAAGAGAGACCCCCACAATAGAGACTTCGGAAAAAAAATTCAAATTCAGATTAGTAAACACTAGTAAACAACTTTTCCTTTGATATTTTTTTCGCGTTTTACCTTTACCTACAGTACTTTGTACAAACATAATTATATTAAATATTAACAGAAATCATCGATCTATATTTGTTCACTCCAATCGGGCAATCAGTAAAATATCAAAATCCCAAATGGCCCTGATAAGCACTTGCAATTTACTGCCCATCTTGAGGGAGTATCCCAATGGCTCAATGGCTGAGTGGGGTGGTGCTCGCCTGCAGCCTCGGAGGTTGGGTATTGGATTCCGTGTCTCGACTCTTTATTTTTGTTCTTTCAATTATATATATGTAAATTACATTTTCAAAAATGAAAATTATAAAAATAGGCTTCGAACCACGATGGGAAAAAACCGTCTATCAAAGCTTTCTCTCCTGAGCATTCAAAGTGATTTACTTCGGGAACTGGATTTCAGCGAAATCATCAACGATTTTTCGGCGAAAAAAGCTCGGAATGTTCCGTTCGTTAACGCTAAAATTTAATTTCAGATAATTCTTGTTTCCGATTATATTTATATGTTTGTTAAATAATAAAAGAATCTATACTTGGTTTCACAATAAATTATTTATTATTGGAAAACTCGACTGAAAAAATTGTTCATTATATTTGGAAAATAATTTGGGGCCAGGGGGTCTCCACTCCTTTGTTGCCCCGAGGCCTCCAGACCTCTAAATCCGGAATTGTGGAAATCTTTACATTGACTTGATACAAAATAGCACCAATAGGTTCAATAGTTTATAACATAGTTTGTCCATTCTTGATTTGCTGTTTGTCATTTTTATTGCTTTGCACTATACAGGACAAGCATTATAAATAAATTGTACAATTTATATTTCGACGTAAGTGGAAAAAATATATTTGAATAATAATTTAAAATTTATTGTCGCTTTCCTAAATTTTACACATTATAATAAATGCAAACATGGCTGATAATGAGATAATATATTATACAGACCGTCAACAAAGCGAACTGCCTGTTAATCGGTGTTCCAAAAAAAAACAGTTGAAATGTAATTTTTGAAATGATAACAAAAACATAACTTTTTCATATAATGCATTTGATTTTTTTTAAGTTTTCTTCTCTCAAAAATTTTCCACGGATACTGGGTATTTTTATTAATGAGCTTTACAATACCTAAATGTTCGTCGTTTATGGATGATCGCTTATGATCAAAAATTTGTATGGTCGATATTAATTTTTTAGTCTTATAATTTCAGTATAGATGCGTCCTAGAGACATTTTCAGCATCTATAATTTGAAACCTCGTGTATTTGGGGTCACCAAGGTTTTTAAACGATTTCGAAAATTAAGAGACCACTCGTGATTTAATAAAATGTTAACAGTAATTATATGTGAGAATTAACTAGAAGTAAATCAAGTTCGTGGTTTATTGCCAATACAATGTAATAAAACAACCCGGATATAATAAAAGTAATAATAAACATAAATTGTCTGAGTGACTTATATTTATATTGAGTTTGATAACAAATTTCACATATTACACCGTTGATATTAAAGAGTGGTACACATTTTAAAGATTTTATACCGGAAATTGTAGAAACCTGAACAAATATTGCTAATTATAGATGCACTAATGAAAAAATCGGTTTGGGAAACCACGCATTACATCAATGTTCCAAAAGACTTTTAACATGAAAAATATCAGAGAAATTTTTTCAGAAAGATTTCATGATTTGCTCAAAAGTGATGTCTCAATATTTTTGAAAATAATGTGGAAATCAGCTATTTTAAAGAAAGTACGTGCAAAAAATATCATTTATATATTGTGTTTAACGGTATTGCGATTCGTTTCATTGTTAATAATCGCTGGCGTTCGTTTTAAACATAATGTCACAACTCGTCGTAATATAACACTAGTGCTGGGCTGCAAAAAGCATTGTCAGAAAATCTAACCAGTTGCTTCATGTGTCCCCATAAATAAAAATCCAGAGGATTCAGATCGGGTGAACGAGGTGGCCATGATATTGGACCTCCTGGACCTATAATTATTGTCATAACAACCGATATTTCTATTTATCAGCCTACGTTTTTGATTCTTTAAATGCTTGTAACTTTTAAACAAAAACGAATCGGACCCATGTTTATTAAAAAAATATGTTTAAAATCAAGTGACCTACCATCTGTCAAAGTTTGTCATAGAGCTTGTAGAACACCCTGTATACATGTATCCTACATAGCTTTTTGTGTAATTTTCACTTCGAAACAACATTTTTCCTAGTATTTTTTCAAAATTTAGCTTCAAAAAAGATCTTTTTTTAAAAGCTTTTATTTAGTTTCACCTATCCCGGTGTCTGTCTGTTTGTAAGTTAAATTTGATCCACTTCCCGGTTTCCGTTTGAGCTGAATACAATATGGTACATTGAATATTATGGTAGATCCAATATGGCCGCCACCACACGGATTACCTTCTTTTTTGCAATCCCCTCCACATGGGTATCAAATGAAGGATATGAACAAGTAGAACCCAATTAGCAGTGTGACTTCATTCCAAATCCAAAATGGCGGCCGACACAAAATGGCGGATCATCTATTTCTTTTCAACCCCCTTGATTTGGGTAAATTCGAGAACCTGAAATGGGTATTTATTTTGGTCATTATTTCTCTCAAAGTAATGACGCAACAGCAACTTTTTAATGTTTGATCACGAGTTCTAATATTTGTAAAATCATTAAACGGATTTGAAAGTTATTATAATTAGTATCAATTAAAAATACGGTTTGGTGTCAGGCCTTCCAGGTGGTGGCCTTCAATAAATATTTGATTTCGCTGTTTTGGTTAATTTCTGTCATATACGTGCACAGCATGATTGTGAAGCATGTTTTAGAGCAGCCATCTTTGAATATACTACTGTGCGTGAGATAATCACGTACCTAACATATGTAAATTAATACAAAGTAATGTTTATTCAATCAGCCGACTAAGCTACCGGATTCGTGTAGTTTTTACATTGTATACTATTTACATGAGAGTTGTGCATACACTGCAAACCAGTGATTAGCAAACTCCGGGTCAACACTCAAATGAAGAGTATTTGACACTATAAAAAATAAATGATTACGGTAGGTGAATGCAATAATTTTTCGAATACGAAATCAGAAATATCGGTTTGTAACCAAAAAAACGCGAGGATGATTTATTATTAACTTCCCAGTCCATAGGGAAGTTATTGTAATTGGTCCGATAATGAAAATCATGGTTTTCAATTTTTTTTTAAATTTCAAAGTGAAAATAGTATCGCAACAAAATTTTGAGAAATCTGTGTGTCGTGTGTGTGTACGTGCAATTAAATTGTCTAAATACTAGTGACAATATTAAAGGCGTGTGACTGTCGAGATTATCTGAATCTAGTACCAATTCATATAATTATTTTTCGTTTCTTTAGAATTTTTTGCAAAGGTAAACATTATTCTTAATATTTTTCACGTCCATTATAATTAGTAAGTTTTCTTTTTATTTTTTAACGGGAAATTGGACAATTCAAATATTTTGCGACGTTTAGTTAAATCTTTTTAACTTCTTCTGGCACAACTGAAATGATTAAAAATACAGATTAGTTAATGAAATAATTACAATTTTTAATAGTTAAAGGTATTATTTCAATTCTATTTAAAAAAAACCCGGGTCGCAGTGCCAAAACCTTGCCGACAATATAGTGTATTTGCTAATACAGGCAGTGTGGTTGTATTATGCGAACTTAAGTTGGTTTTTGGGTATTTTAAAAAATTTGACTCCTTAATACACCCCTTAAAATAACATTTATTTTTCATAATTGCAATATTATTATCAATCGAACCTCCATACCAAATTATATACACCCTTTATTAAATAATTCGCTATCTGCAAACTAGTGTTTTCATAAATTTGTAAATCCGGTCCTGTTGGGTCGATTTTATTAAAATTTTTGGGACACTTTTTAATTGCTACCAGAGGGTTAAATTTCAATTTTGAAATGTTTCGGAGAATTTTTTCGGTATTTTGGGGCCTAAAAACTTTTTTCAACCTACAAAAACTACCCTTAAAATGGCCCGATTAGGCCCATTTTAAATAGGCTTATTGCGGTGATGGAGTTCAACACGTGGGCCTAATTTAGATGAAATCAATTAACTCTTTCGAAAGTTATTGCCCGCACACACACACATATATATATATATACGTATATATATATATTTACGTATATATATATTTACGTATATATATATATACGTATATATATATATACGTATATATATATTTACGTATATATATATATACGTATATATATATATATATATATATATATATATATATATATATATATATACATATATATATAAACATTTTTAAAAATGGTGCCAAAGTGTTTAGGAGGTTATGAAACGTCGAGAAATTTTGGTCCAACCCCTAGGTCCCACCATCCGACCGATGCCAATAGTGTATGTTGCCATATGGCAAATACACTAAAAAGTAAACATTATTGTCGCTCGTCATTGTAGAAAAATTCTATAGAAACGAAGAAGATCACCAAAGTTTCCTCATTTCTGACAGATATAAATTTAAAATTTTAAGTGTTTTACAAAAAAAAAATAATATTATGTGGCATCTTTTGAAGCCAGTGTATATATACTTTTGGTTTGCTAAGTGAAAAATTTTATGTGAAAAATGTACTTTTGTTAAAGTATGTTTAAACCTACTAAATCGAAAGCAATAAAACGGGTTAGATTCAGTGAAGAAAATTATTGTTTAGATGATACTGAAGGACTAGAAAATCTTTATCATAACAATGTAATAAATCCGATTTTAACCTCTGGACAGGTTTGTCCCACAGCTATAAATCATAACAATGAAAAAATATCTTTTTCTGATACCAACGTTATCAGTAATGCATATCGTCCAGTTTCTAATGACATGTGCTACGGGAACAAATTACAAGAGCTTATTAGTTCTTTGGAACATCCAAAAAATACTAACTTTGTCAGTAATAGATCATCAAATCTAGAAACGAATTTTTCTAATACAGAAAATTATTCCCAATATGGTACAAATGGAAGATACTCAATGCCACAAACTTATCAGGGTCAGTATTCAAGTACTATCAATACAGATATTCAAGACAGTAACGTTAAGTATGCCCCAAAAATAATAACGGAAGTAATTGTCTGTAATGGACTACGAAAAACTATGAATTCAAAAATACAAAATATTTCCGTGATGGATGGATACTCGAACAAATCACCAGAGGAAATTCGCTATGAAGATTACAGAAAAAATAGAAAATATGACAATAAAATTATGGGAATGGTTGATTTGACATCCAAACTGTTTCAAAATAATCCTTTTGCATTTAATCAAAACAATAATGATGTATCCAATTTTTCTAATGTGTTAAGACACGAAAATAATTATTTTTCCGTCGACAGCCCCAATAATTTAATGGACGTTGATTCTTCAAGTTTTTTAAATAACCAAAGCACGCCTTATAACAATGGAAATGCAGCGACACAAGTTTTTCCAAATGAAAATTTTTTATGTTGTGGTAGTAAAAGCATTGTAGCTTTTAATTCAACTGAAAATCAAAGTAGCTTATTCAACGCTAACGTGAACACAGCTTTCAATTTTCCAGGCACTTCAAATATTACAAACATTCAAGATTCTGAAACCACTTTTGGGAAAACAGGGAATTTTTGTAACTCTTGTCGACCCAATATTTTTCAAAATGCTAGCACATCTTGGGATGACAAAAAGTTTCTATTCACTCCTAATCGTAATCCTGAAAATACATTTTTTTCAATGCCTTCAACAACGGCTTTTGGAAACTTTAATTCAGACAAATTGTTTTCGATGGAAACTAGTGAATGTTGTACAAACACAGACATGATTCCAGCTCCTTGCATTTTTAGAAATACAACCGACGAAAATTGGAATGTGATTTGTCCTAAAACGACTGAAATTCAAAATAAAAATGCTTGTGAATACAAACCCATAAACTCTGCTAACATTTTTGCTTTTACATCTCGAGCTGATACAAATACCGAATATTCACCTCAACAGCAATATTTTGGAATTCCCAATAATATTAAAAATTATAACTGTGAAAGTAATATTTCTACATTTGATTTTTCAAATAGACATTCTGAGAAACCTTTTACAAGTGCATTTGCTGCGGACAATAAAGCTTTATCAGGTTTTGAAAATGTACAGTTAAGAACAAGTTTCGGACTTAATCTGGCTAACGAAACGAGGTTTCAAAATTATTGTGAGACTAGTAATGCAAGCTTAAATAGCCAGGGCTTAAAATCCGTCACTGCCATCCACGAACATCTGATGACTATTTGCTCACCGTTTCCAACATTATTCAAAGATTTCAAGCCTAATATCACAACATCAAGTGCAGGTAGTTTAATTTCGATAAAACCCGATCGGTCCAATTCAAATTCGTTGAAATGGGACAACAGAAGAGATAAATCTATCAAAAAAATTATAAGTAATGATAAGAGAAGCATTTTTGATGACGTAGAAAAATACGAATCAATAAATATTGGTAACAAGAAAACAATTCTTTTAAGAGAAAATTACAAACCACCGACAGTTTTCTTTAAAGATAACGAAGCATCGGAATTATCTATTAATTTAGAAAATTGTTTTATTCAAAATGATCTGACTTCTAGAAATATTGGAACAAAGAGATACATAGATGACTTTTTCAGAAAATATAAAAATAAGATTGTTTGTTTCATACTAAGACATAAAAAACATCAACGAAAAGACAGTGTCACTGAATTTCCTGCAATTACAGAAAGTGACGAATTTATGTTAAAAAGGCATCATTATTGCGAAAATGTACATGACGAGAAAAATACTGTTAAACCTTTAAAATAAATAACGTTTTGTACATGACGAGAAAAATACTGTTAAACCTTTAAAATAAATAACGTTTTGTTTGACTATTTTAAGTAGAGATGGGATGTTTCGAGTGAAAAATTTTGAACTCTCCGATTATTATAATATCTCAGGTTATTCAAAATTACATATGATTGGTTTTTGTATCTACAGGTTACGACATAATCTACAGTAATAAATTATTATACTACGGTCTTTCTCTGTTCTTTGAAACACAGTGTCTCTCAGATTCTCATCACCTAGCATTTGTGACTCACGGATATTGATGATTTTCAAGCTATTTAACTTGACTTGAAATCAAGTCAGGCTCAAGTCAAGTACTAAAATCCGAAAATCAAGTCAAGAAGTTACATGTCAAGTATTCAAATATACTTGAATACTTGGCATGTAACTTCTGATAATTTACAATTTCATGAAACTGATGAAAAATCAAGTAGCTTTGAGGAAGTTCCTCAAAACTACCTGTGTTCATTCGCATAGCACCTAACCACTGTATTGCATACTATTGAATACGATTACTTACATCTTTTATCTGCGTCTGTTCTATGAAATACTGTATGTAGGTGACTCTGTCAAAACTGACACTCGAAACCAAGAGTAAATTCATTCGAGAGTTGAAACATTCATTCATTCACGCATAGTACCAACACATCTCTTATTAATTATTATCATATATCCAGCGATAGAATGTAGATAGAAGAATTTTTATATTAAAAGTCTGCTCAATGTACAATTTTTTTAATTTTTCCACTGATTATGTTTTTTGAGTAATGTTTAATTACAGAAATATTGGTTTACATTTATTTTAACATTACTGGAAAAAAAAACCCGGGTCGCAGTGCCAAAACCCTGCCGACAATATAGTGTATTTGCTTATACAGGCAGTGTGGCTTTATTACGCGAACTAAAGTTGGTTTTTGGGCAAAATTAAAAATTTGACTCCTTAATACACCCCTTAAAATAACATTTTTTTTCTTAACTGCAATATTATTATCAATCTAACGTCTACACCGAATTAAACACACCCTTCAATAAATAAGTCACTATCTACAAATTAGTGTCCGGTCCTGTTGGGCCGATTTTATTAAAATTTTAGGGACACTTTTTAATTGCTACCAACAGCTCAAATGTCAATTTTGAAACGATTCTGAGAATTTTTTCGGTATTTTGGGACCCAAAAACATTTTTCAACCCCTAAAAACTACCCTTAAAATGGCCCGATTACGCCCAATTTAAATAGGCTTCTGGCGTTGATGGATTTCAATACGTGGCCCAAATTTCGTTAAAATCAATTAACTCTTTCGAAAGTTATTGCCCGTACACATATATATATATACATATATATATATATACATATATATATATATACATATATATATATATATACATATATATATATATACATATATATACAAACATTTTTGAAAATGGTGCCAAAGTGTTTAGGAGGTTATGAAACGTCGAGAAATTTTGGTCCGACCCCTAGGTCCCGCCATCCGACCGATGCCAATAGTGTATGTTGCCATATGGCAAATACACTAAAAAGGGAATAAAACAGTACTTGTGTACATCAAGCGAAGGAATCATTTCGAATGAATCATTTGACTATAAAAACCATTCGAGTATAGCAGCCTTTGGATTATTAAAATCATTCGATTATTTCCAAGTCTAATTTAAGTAGCTTCAGTTTAAAGCGCCTTTACATGTATGCTTTATAGCTTCGCGACGGTCCGGTGCTTTTAGTAGTACCTATAGCTATTATATGTATCGTAACTGTGGTATCAGCGCTAGTACCGCCGCGAAGCTACGTACCTTTTTTTCTTTCTGAAAACGTGCATTACAGTCAGCCTGAACGCACTTCTCAATTCGATGGTCTTATTCCATAAATAACCGAGCTGGGTAGAGTAGTGGTGACAGCACTAGACTCGCATTCGGGAGGTACCGGGTTCGAATCCCGGCGGGGGCAGATGTGGCTGGGACTTTTTTCTACTGCCTCTCGCCGAGAAACGGTAATTCCTGTACCGGCCATCTTGATTGAGGTTTTCCATGGTTTCCCTCAATTAATTCCAGATAAATATCGAGATGGTTCCTTATTTGAGGCCATGACCTATCAAACTCCTAGTTGAAAAATTACCTACCTTATCCTAATTTCCTATAATTCCTTCATTCGCCCATTGCTATTACATAAGTTGAAGTTTTAAAAATGTAGAAAAATAACGGGAAGTGGTACATGAAAAAATGGTAATGGTGAGAATGGCGTCTGTTATGACATAAAGTCGAGAAACGGACGTTAAACGCATTATTATTATTATTAGTGTATTTGCCATATGGCAACATACACTATTGGCGTTGGTCGGATGGCGGGACCTAGGGGTCGGACCAAAATTTCTCGACGTTTCATAACCTCCTAAACACTTTGCCACCATTTTTAAAAATGTTTATATATATATGTATATATATATATATATATATATATATATATATATTTATATACGTATATATATATATATATATATATTTATATGTGCGGGCAATAACTTTCGAAGGAGTTAATTCATTTTAACGAAATTTGGCATACATGTTGGAATCCATCACCGCACGAAGCCTATTTAAAATGGGCCCAATCGGGTCATTTTAAGGGTAGTTTTTAGGGGTTGAAAAAAGTTTTTGGGCCCAAAAATACCGAAAAAATTCTCAGAATCGTTTCAAAATTGAAATTTAACCCTTTAGTAGCAATTAAAAAGTGCTCCTAAAATTATAAGCAAATCGGCCCGACAGGACCGGACTTACAAATTTTATGAAAACACTAGTTTGCGTATACAAATTTACTTACTGAAGGTCGTATTTAATTTGGTGCAGATGTTGGATTGATAACAATATTTCAACTAATAAAATTATTATTGTAAGGGGTGTATTAAGGGGTTCATTTTTTTTTTATTTTGTCCAAAAACAAACTTAATTTTATTTAATAAAGCCACAATACCTGTATTAGCAAATACACTATATTGTCGGCAGGGTTTTGGCACTGCGACCCGGGTTTTTTTATTATTATTATTATTATTATTATCCATAAATAGCTATCTACAAAATCTTGATTTTTCAGGAAACTAAATTCAAACTTTGGAGGACTTGAACAAATTGGAATTGAAAAATCATATTTATGTTATTTAGGATTACGTTGAGCTACATTATTATAAAACAGGTTCTAAAAAATAGACCATTATTTTACTTCAGCATTTTTTTAGAACTAAATTTAGGGGGAAAAAGGTAGAAAGCCATATTTGGTAGTAACATTTTAGGTAGAATATGTGATTCAAGAAAGTAGATATAAACTTAAAATTCGAAAATAACGGCACTAAATTAGCATTATTAAGGGGCTGGATTAAGGGGGCTATAACCCCGGGCCTCTCAAGGTAAAAGACCCGCTCAGGCGACCTATAAAGTAAAAAAAAACAAATTTATGAATAGTGTATCTCATTATATATTATTCAAAAATATCGCTTACATAATAAGATGAAGATCGCGACTTTTTCTCTTAATAATTAATCTATTATTATTATTCTAAATAAAAAAAATTCTTTTATGTGCTACCAAATTAATAACATTAACATTGTATTAGTAATTCTTTCATAGAACAGTACCTTTTTTTTCAAACTATCGTGTATCTCACATTTTAAACAATCCCTAGAAAATAAGCCATGCACGGTTTTTGAAGTTTCTTAAAATATAAGCCATACCTCGAAAATAAGTCATGTTTTTTTTTTCAATTTCAAGAAGGTCCCTTTACAGTTCCCACTGAGAGTGATAATTCGAATATTAATGACGATTGGAAATTGTTGCGTCCATAATTTTTTTCAAACATACACAATTAAGTTAGCAAGAAAGTGGACAAATTGATGTAATTCAATAAACCAATTTTAACATGTGCTGTACTTTATAGATGCCTGATGAAGATCAAATAAATGACCGAAACGTCGCTAAATTAATAATTGGTTTATTGATTTACATCAATTTGTCCACTTTCCTGCTAACTTAATTGTGTATTAATGACGATGTTCCAGAAGAAGATGATATTAATGTTATATTTGAATAAATAAATCTAATATTAGCTAGTCTGATACTTATTTGCGAGTATGTTCATTGACTCACATGAAAATATAAATTCAATAGATAAAAATTATTAACTTTATTATCTTTTATGTATACTTGGCGTCAAAAAACACAGACATCAATTTTAATACTTCGTAAATAAAGATGTTAATTTTTAAAATGCATGAAAGAGTATAATTAGGTACTTCATTAATTTGTTTTATGTGTTTTACTGTGTAAAAAACAGCAATAAAATCGACAATACCTAGTTGTTTATACGTCTACCATATAATACGAAATTATAATTTATTTGATCGTTTGAACAAGTGATGTAATAACAACCCCGCCAGTCCCCGCAAGGTGGTACAGACGGGTAAAGAGTGTCAAAACCCAATAAATGAAATTCAATTTTACTAATAAGAATCTCTATTTAAACATGCTTTGTACTTTTCGTTATTTATTGTAGATTATGTATCAAGTGCGTGAATTATAGAAGTCATACTTCTTTTGGCGCACAGAGGGTACATTTTTCTCTGTTATGGAAGTTGCGTACGCAGCATGCAACGAATATGTTTCGGAAGTTATGTTGCTGATAACATCAAAATAGTTACCATTTTATAAAACAACAAAGTAGGTAACACTAGCGACATCGGACGGAACTTCTTCAAAGTTATTTTGGCAGTTAAATAACCTCAATACTTGTATTTTCCGGTTTTATTTTATCAATGTACATCTTTAACGAAAATATTAATATCAATTAAAAGTAAAATAAACGTTATAAATGACGGAATAAGAAATTTCAAGGAGTTATATACAGATTACAGGTATGTTATAAATCTTCTTTTTATAAACTTTTTGTCGCTTCAGAATAGCATTTATATTTATAATTTTGTCGATAACCCTAAAATTATGAATTAATCAGGTAATTCATAAACATAATATTAAAATCGGTATCTTACAACGACCTTGAACTTATATACCGCATTAAAATTAATGGCTTTTCTATCCAAAATATGAATATTAAAATAAAGTAAAAACGATATTATGCGCGTATTTCGATTTGACACAGTCGATGGAAATGCAGTGTGTTTAAATACAGAATGGATATTAATAAACATTCGTTAACTTTATTACAATAGATTTTTTAGGACGTTTTTGTTTTATTTTTATGAGATGCTGTAGATCAAGAGTGCTCAAACGGTCGATCACGAGGGCTGTTGGAGTCGATCGCGGAAAAGCAATTACAATTACAAACGCAATTTGCAGTGCGGCGGCATCCGATCGTCGCCATATTGAGCCGCGAGTGGTGGACACTGTCTATATAGCACCTGCACGATCGCTCTATACAGAAGCAGCCGACAGCTGTACACTGCGTAAAAATGGCACAATATGGCGCAGCCAATCCGTGTTCCGGTCAGGTCACGTGACCTGTTAGTCACATTCTTACTATAGTCAGTCTATTACCTACAGATCACAGCGCCATATATCTAATGATAGGTGTATGTAATCGCGGTTGCTTAGGTAAACAAATGTACCACCAATAAAAGTATATATGCCGTAGTCTTTTGCCATTTCGTGAAATATCTAGGCGCTTCCAAATACGTCGACGGTTAATGAAAAATTATTTAAATTACTTTATCCGTCTAGGTAGTACATAAAATGATCACTCGGCGTTTAAAACTGACATACACAACCATAGGTACAGTACACTGTGAAAAATCAAAGAGTACTATACAAATTCGACTCGTACTTGACCGGTTTTTAGGGTTTCGTACCTCAAAAGGTAAAAACGAAACCATTATAGGATCAGTCGTGTGTCTGTCCGTACTACTCCGAGCTATTGGACCGATTGATTTGAAATTTGGTACACACATGTAAGTCAGTGACCGAAAGACGGACGTGTAACGTAAATACATGAATTTTGAACATGGGGGTCATTTTTGGGGAAAAAATTAGAAAATTAAAAAAAACAAATTGCACTGCGTGACATATCAAATGAAAGGGCTTGTAGTAAGGGTTTGAAATACATTTTTTTTTATAATTTTAAAATAAATAGTTTTAAAGTTATTTAAGAAAATAGATGAAAATTGACCATTCTCCCACTCATCTCCGAAACTACTGGGCCTAAAATTTTGAAAAAAGTAGGAAATGTTTGGGTCTCACCCATAGTTTACAGGAAAATCTTAAGCCTTAAAGTACTCGCGAAAAACGAAATAGTACGTAACCCTCTTCTTGCGAGTTCGACTCGCACTTGATAGTTTTTTTTTGTAGTGCGGCTTAGCAATTTTGATCCGTATGAAATACGGGCACATTATATTATAATCTTTAACAGTGCCCAATTAGCATACTGACCGTATGATTTCGAAACTCGGTTTTAATTATACAAATAGTTAATTATATTTATTACGAATTTACATTTTTTAGAGAAAAACAGTTTAAAAGCGGACACATAAACAAGCGTTAAATCACGTTAAAAACGGAACTACACGACAACCGTCGCTGCTAGAGAAATGACCTGTGTGACGTTTAAAGATGTTGCGTTATAACAAAATTCTCTTCACCTGTCTGAACTGTCGTGTATGTGAAAAAAATGTGTTTTTACCATCACATAAGGAGTGCTAGTCTGGGATGTGTTAACCAAATAGCAGAAAGAGATAGTGATCATTGCGATCATGGAAATGATTGCGATAGTCATTCTGTCTTTGTTCAATAATAAAACGGGTCAGAATAAGACATGTACCATGTTTATCGCCTTTTCTTTCCAATGCACGCCATATCTATAAACATTGTTGATTTTCACAAGATTTTACAGTATGATGGCCGGTTTCTTGCAGCCAAAATAGGTACTTTAGTTCGCCACTTTTTTCACTTTTAGTATATACAGGGGAATTAAAAAATGGCCAGTGAAACAAACTTACAACATAACGATTAGTATCCTGTACGTCGTCTTTTTTAAGGCGGATCTACGATTAAAATTCATCTCCGGCACGTTTCTACGGGTGGTTTGTCACTGCCTGTTGTTCAGGAAGAAATCGGGACGGAAGTCGTTGACGTATACTTTTTTTCTGTTCACTCTTACCTGACAGACTGCACCTATGCTATAATGCTATAGATACAATGCTATAATGCTATAGATACAATCTGGAAGCAGAACGGTTGTTTTTGTATATGAATTAAAAATTGTGGACGTTTTATGGCTAGAGAAATAAACCTTAAAGTTTTAATTTTACTGGTCGAGAACAAAATTCACCCATCAACACTTGGAAAGTTCCTACTAAGATTGAGTGTCCGAATATTTCCTTTTTTTCACTTTTTTAATAATTCTTTTAGAAGTTTAACTTCTTTAGCAACGTATCTGTTTGAAAAATGTAAGAAATCGAGGGGAAGTATAATAATCAAATAAAGGGGAAGTTAGTATGGCCCCTAAATTTCATGAACCTGACAAAGGCAGAAGTTTATAGTGTGTTGTATTTTGATTTTGCAAAATAGTAAGACAAGGATGAAGATATAAAGTTAGTGTATGGGTTATGCATGAAACGTCCATTAATGTTAGGTTATGATGTTGATTTACTACAGACAATTCATATTTAAAAATGTTGTTCTGTAGATTATAGATGTGGGCTTGTGAGGGTGAGGCTCATTATAATTTTTTTTATTTAAAAAGTACCTCATCACAACAAGAGCTACGTCATCGCCCATCAAGCACGATTGCGTGTTTAAAAAAATAAGCTCAAGTCAACGAACGGACCGTAATATTATCATTTTTGTGTAAAGGAGGCGGCCGGGACCCAATAAAAAATCGTTCCGGCATCAGGCTAGTGTGAATGAGCTCTAAGTGATGAGATTTGTCGGTAAGGTTTATTTTAGCTATGATACTTATCTAGTTGGTCTCCACACCACTATACCTTACCAGATAATGATGCTGTATGCATCTCTTGACCTCACTGAAGCCGCGCTGACCCTCATTAGAGCAGACGGACAAGAGAGAGCCCTTGGGTTTAGTGACTTGTCGTCACGGATCAATACATAACTTGATTCTAACGAAATTCTTACAAACAATTGGGTCAAAATTATTGTCTTTTGAGGTCGCGAATTAGGTACGCAACTAATTTTAAACAATTTATTATTACGACAAAACTTATATATCAATAATATTCTTCAAATTAAATAAAATGTGTACTCAACTTTCAGACTAGCATGTTATTTGACAGCTTACCTGCTGAAATGGTACCATAGCATCAAAACCTACACAATAGTAAAAAAAATGGTGCGTGTAATTATGTATACGCGCTGCAGAAGTTATCCTTCTTTGGCGTGATCGCGATAATTGATATTCACATTTTCGTTAAAGATCATGTACAACATGTATTTTATCAATGTACATTGATAAAATAAAATTCCGTTGAACCCATAATTTTAAAAAGAAATACAAGTATTGAGGTTATTTAACTGTCAAAAGTTGTTAACAACACTATAGCTTTTAAGAAGTTCCGTCCGATGTAGCTAGTATAATGTGCTTTGTTGTTTTATGAAATAAATATTTTGACGTTATCAGCAAAAAATGGGACGTGTCATCTATGAATACAAAGTAAAACTATACTGCATCGAAGAGTCAACTTTATCGACAATTTCAACAGTACCTACGTGGTGTCTCATGTTTGCTGCATGCTGGATGCGCCACATCCGTAACAGATCATCATGCTCCGTGCGCAGCTTCCGTAACAGAGAAAATTTTACTCTCAATGCGCCAAAAAAAGTATAACTTCAAAAAAATGTAAATTATTTTATAGACCAGTCTCGTAAAAATTTTTTTGAACGCTTTATTTGCTTTTAAGTGTGACTGGTATTGTGACATATTATTGATTAAAATTTCTATTCTATTCTTTTCTATTCTATTCTCATCTAAGTATACTTTTTCGCCTAAATTGGGAAACCAGGGCTAGGACAGTAATTATTATCAATTACATTTTTCTTATGGAGTATTCGTTTAAATAAAAAAAATAACCCAACTAATTTTAACAAAATCATAAAACAAGTATTCAATATGGAATAGTTTATTTATCTAGGATGGACTTAATTATATTATACGAAAGTTTGTGAGAAAGTTGCGAGTTTTAACAGTCATACTAGTGATAATATTATTTCGCTCGGGATATGTACTTCATTTTTTGCACATACCCCCTATAAAATAGCTGCTTTTCACTTCATTTTCAAACATAAAATATAGGTTATATAATAATAATAAAAGTCTTTTATAAATAGTTTTTTAATAATGTATTAAAACGAAAAAAAATATCAAACAATCAAACAAATAAAATAATTTTTTAATCCGATCTGTTAAACGCTTTCCGCGAGAAGTTTATGTTATGAATTTTTTATGAACAAATCTCGCGACAAGCTTTTAAGCCAGGCGGAAAATGATAAAGGATGCTTTATTATTAATTACTATAATCATACCATACTGAGACTACAGACCGTGTACACTTATCAAGCATAAACTTGCAACTTGCACGACGTCACACACTAGAGTCTAGACTAGCATAAATCAGCAAAACCTCGCAAATTTTAGGGCAGGTTTCGTGATGTGCGGTAGACATTTTACAGTTTTCAAGTAGTTTTGTAAAATTCAAAATAATTTATAAACACTACACATCACTAGATCGGTCTAACACGGCTAGACAGAAATGGCAGGCAAATGACTGACCGTCGTTGCTGGCTGCTGGTTTAATGTGCGCTACTCCACTAAATAACATAGATACCTTTTCAAATCGTGCTGTGCGGGTCGTGAAGGTTCATGCTTGACAAATGTGTGCGGTCTTTTATAGGGCCTAAAATTCACACTATTTGCACCAAGTAAGAATGTAGAAATCCATAATCCCACTGAAACCTGACATTTTTTTAAAGGACTATTGTTTGAAAATTTTATTTATTATAATTTATTAATTCTAGCATATAATCGTTTTTAGTGTATTTGCCATATGGCAACATACACTATTGGCGTCGGTCGGATGGCGGGACCTAGGGGTCGGACCAAAATTTCTTGACGTTTCATAACCTCCTAAACACATTGGCACCATTTTTAAAAATGTTTATATATATATGTATATATATATGTATATATATATATATATATATATATATATATATATATATATATATATATATATATATATATATATATATGTGTACGCGCGATAACTTTCGAAAGAGTTAATTGATTTCAACGAAATTTGGGCCACGTGTTGAAATCCATCACCGCAAGAAGCCTATTTAAAATGGGCCTAATCGGGCTATTTTAAGGGTAGTTTTTAAGGGTTGAAAACTGTTTTTGGGCCCCAAAATACCGAAAAAATTCTCCGAATCGTTTCAAAATTGAAATTTAACCCTTTGGTAGTGATTAAAAAGTGTCCCCACAATTTTAATAAAATCGGCCCGACAGGACCGGATTTACAAATTTTATGAAAACACTAGTTTGCAGATAGTGACTTATTTATTGAAGGGTGTATTTAATTCGGTGTAGGCGTTAGATTGATAATAATATTGCAGTTAAGAAAAAAAATGTTATTTTAAGGGGTGTATTAAGTAGTCAAATTTTTAATTTTGCCCAAAAACCAACTTAAGTTCGCGTAATAAAGCCACACTGCCTGTATAAGCAAATACACTATATTGTCGGCAGGGTTTTGGCACTGCGACCAGGGTTTTTTTTGTATTATATCTATAAACAAACTCTTATAAACATGATTTTAAACAGATGTCTCAATTATAGTCAATTTATTAAACATAATAAGCTGCAAAATACCACACAATGAATAATGTGAATAAAAAAATATACACACATCCTACGGTTTTTGTAATAATAAATCTTTGTATAGAGAATTAGAATATAATTTATACACAATTTATTTAAATATCCGGTCGATGATAATAATATTATCATATCTTGGACGCTCGAATTATTAAATATACTTAAACACAGTATAAAATCTTGTTAGAATATTCATGTCAAATTTCGAAATATTACATTTTGTTTCGGGTTTTGAGTGTTGCATTCATCAACATGATTTCGCACACTAGACCGGCACAAATCAGCATGAACCAGCAACTTGTAGTGCAGGTTCCGTGTGCGGCAGACAATTTGCAGTTTTCAAGTAGTGAGTGTGCAATATGGACGTGTGAAGTTCGGTGGAAAAAATGATTTATTTTGACGAAGTTGTGTGAAGAGTAGGAAGAGAATGAAATCAGGAAAAAAGGAAGGTTTCGATTCGCCCTATCAATGAAAATTAATTAATGAAAAGGACATAACGAGCACACTAGATCGCTCCAGAACGGCTGGATAGAAATTGCAGGCGACCGACTGGCAGTCGTTGCTGGTTGTTGGTTGCAGGTCGCTGGTCTAATGTGCGCTACTCCGTTAAAGAATACTGTAATATTCTTTAGTATAATAGCTTATGTCTGCTATAATTGTTAAGAAACATTCATTGTTGTAACACTATATTAGAAAGATTTATTATTAAAATGTTGATTTGTGTGCACCGTAGAGTAATTGACTAACTCATTCCGCCGCGAAAGTGGAAAGATTCGGGTTTAAATCCCGACGGTGACGTGTTGAAATAATAAATTTTTCTAATATAGTGTTGTGTTGTGTATGAATGTTTCTTAACAATTATAGCAGACATAAGCTATTATACTAAATAATTCAGCTGGTACGTAAGCTACGAGCGTATGTTAAATCTACTAATATGTAATATTCTTGTAAAAAAACGCGTTTCAAACTAAAATATTTTATTCTTTATTTCGGAATGACAAATGACAATTAATTCTCAATTACCGTAAATTATAGTATTGAAATAATTCATTACATAATTCAATCAATTCATTACTTAATAACTATGAATTTAAGTACATTACAAATATGGTGACTTTTACGAACAGGATTTTCTGCTCTGTGATGTACTGATCGTACTGGTTCTTGCTGATATAGTGTGCGCGATCTTTAATAAGTAGTTTACCTGTAGATTTTAGAATTAACTATTTTGTATTACTATTGACTAGTATATGTTTATTGTACAGTTTTGAACTGGTTCTGAATTCCCAAAATGATTGTCGGCAATTGAAACTTCTTTGCACACAACTATTGTTAATTAAATTCTCGGATTCTTCGGTGTATTTTAATTTGGTTTTTTCAGTCCTAGGCTCCTAAAATTGCTAGAGCCCGAAAACTGAGAATTTGACTAATATACTCGTATACGCAGTTTTGTCCTCCAAACAGGTGCATTAGGAGTTTAGAACCAGTTCAGAACCTGCCTACAAACACACCTATGATCTTGGAAATAAAAGTATCCTTTATCTGTTGTCAAATAGTATATTACACCGCCAGGCCAGGAAGTTGAAATTCCTGCATTGCGCGGCGCGACACATGATGGTGTTGCGCAGTGCAGGAATTTCAATTTTCTGGCTGTGGGGTGTATACTATTTTTCTTTACACCCGGCTGAAAGTACGAACTTTCGTATTAGTGTGAACGAGAAAACTGTTTCGGCCCGCTGTTACGGATGGTGTCCGAGTAATTTCAGCAGTGCATAAATGCTAGACACTTAGACTTTCTGCCTTAAAATCGAAGCCGAAAGAATATACTTTCGACCGGGTATAAAGAAACTATTATTTTTAGTGTTCTATCCTGTGCCCTGTTGTTGTGGCAACGTTTTTCGTCTGTTTATCCGTCCGTTTTGTCAGGCCTTTCTAACTTCTAAACGAAATGAGATATCAACTTGAAATTCACACATAATATGTAAATCCTTAGCCTAAAGGCGAAAATCGAAGATCGTATTAAATTAAAAAAAAAACCCGGGTCGCAGTGCCAAAATCCTGCCGACAATATAGTGTATTTGCTAATACAGGCAGTGTGGCTTTATTATGCGAACTTAACTTGGTTTTCGGGCAAAATAAAAAAATTGACTCCTTAATACACCCCTTAAAATTACATTTTTTTTCTTAATTGCAATATTATTATCAATCGAGCTTCTATACCAAGTTATATACATCTTTCAGTAAATAATTCACTATCTGCAAACTAGTGTTTTCCTAAATTTTTGAATCTGGTCCTGTAGGGCCGATTTTATTAAAAGTTTAGGGACAGTTTTTTATTATTACCAGAGGGTTAAATTTCCATTTTGAAACGATTCGGAGAATTTTTTCGATATTTTGGGGCCCAAAAACATTTTTCAACCCCTAAAAACTACTCTTAAAATGGCCCGATTGAGCCCATTTTAAATAGGGTTCGTGCGGTGGTGGGTTCCAACATGCGAGCCAAATTTAGTTAAAATCAATTAACTCTTTCGAAAGTTATTGCCCGCACACACACACACACACACACATATATATATATATATATATAAACATATATATAAACATTTTTAAAAATGGTGCCAAAGTGTTTAGGAGGTTATGAAACGTCGAGAAATTTTGGTCCGACCCCTAGGTCCCGCCATCCGACCGATGCCAATAGTGTATGTTACCATATGGCAAATACACTAAAAAACTCGGTATGAGGTTTCGCAAAATCTGTTACTACGTGGGTTATAAAAGCAGATTCGCGAATATTGTATTTGAATATATGTTTGTGTGTGCAGTTACGTTTCTGAAAATTTGACTGTTCCGTGTGTCTTTGGTGAATCTGATTTTTAGTTCATAAAAGGTTTCTTTTCTCTGATCGAAACGACGACACAGTAATTAATTCAAGAAAACATTCGGATACCAAAGTAAATTTTGTTAAGCGTTTAACTATCAGCTTATACACTAATTCGTAGATAATTGAAATTAATTTAGAATCCAAATATTTAATATTTCGTGAATGAATTATTATGAATGGTAGATGTCTGCAGAGGTCATACTGATGTTATGACAGTAATAAATATTACCGAGTAGATTACAACATTACAATATTTACCAAAAGATATTAAAGTTTTATGGAACTAATATTTCAGTTAAATTATTTTTGTCATTAGAATTGATGATACATCATTCAAGTTTTCATTCTTTCGAAACGCATACTGTTGTAAAATGAATAAAATAACTGTACCTACTTAGTATGAGGAAATATTTTTTTGAGACCTCAATATAAAAAGTTCTAGTAATGCAAAACAGACGCTAATGACCTAATCATTGGCCGAGAATCTACATTTATAATAATCTATCTAGCCGGTGATACATCTGATATTGTGAGGTCGCATTTTTGTTGAAATACCGAATAAGTGCAACCAATATACATTAGTGATTAGAGTATTATTGTTTCATGACTTGACGCTTACAATACAGTACAATACAATATCATTTTTATTTATAACCCATATTCGGTACAAATGGAGTCACATACAAGTTTAAAAATAGCTACTAAAATAGGTTAAAAATTACATGTTTTTTTAACCGTCCCCAATGGTTTCAGGGCATAACCCATTGTGTACCTGCATGTATTCGTTACTAAAACAATCAGCACCCGTTACTTTCGTATCGTTACGTTACTCGTTACTTTAGAGTTTTGATATAATCAAGCACTAGCGTCCAGCTGCTAATACAATGACACGAGTGCGACTCGATGCGATATTTCATGCGAGACTCGAACATGAAGTATCGCATCGAGTCGCATTCGCGTCATTGTTAAAATGATTTTAAGAAGAGGTTCATCACAAACAAGTAACAACATACGACAACAATATAATATGGAAAATTCTTTATTGAGACAACATTAACAATTAAAAACTCTGAAACAAAATAAAACATTCTTTAGTAAAATAAATAATAATGAAAAGAAACATTTGAGAAAAACAATAACTATCTCAAATTATTTATCCAAATTTTCAATTTACAAATTATGCACTGTAAGTGTTAATGTTAAAAATATGCAAAAATACAAAATAGGCCTTTATGTTGTGAAAATTATTACTTACCTCATAAAAAATAGCAACACAACACTTTACACTACTCACCGAGCTACTCACTAAATATTATCTCTTCTAAAATAATGTTACAATGTACGGCGGTATGCGCAGCAATAACGTAATATTATATTTGTATTGTAATGTACCGAACGAATTCAAAATACATCAAAAATGAACGTACACATTACACATACACACGCATACGTACGACGCACGATGTATTCCAGTTCACGTTCACGTATGATTCGTATGCGTTCGTATAACTATAACGAATCAAACCTGGCTCTGTGTCTGTGACCAGCTCTGTGAATCAAACACTGACATACGACAAAGGCGAGTAACGAAATTAATTTGTGAGTAACGATTCGGTACTTCGAGTCAGGCGATGTACCCGTTACTCGGTAACGAATACATACGGTTTGCTACAGCTCTAGCCAGCATCGTATTCCCTTAGCTTCAAAAACATATAAAACCGGATGCACATAGAGTAGAGATGGAAAAGACGGGTCTTTTTAGTGATCTGCATCTTTGCATCTGGATCCCGTATGTGAGCCGGCTCACTGAACCGGTTCAAAAAGAGGCCGAGTTCTGAATATGTTACTGCAGTCTGCCACTGAGTTACCTAGTTCAGACCTGTATAGAATCAAGAATGCATAGCCAAACATGTGATGCATGATTCATTTGAGCTGACAGATGCATCAAAGCAAGAACTGATACGTAAGTGTAAAATGTGCGTCTGTGTGTTAAGTGTTTTACTGAGTTATGCAGATCCGTTGATCCGTCGGCTCAAAAAAAAGTGAGTCGGCTCTCACGGATCTTCTGTCGGAGTCGGCTCTTTAAACCGGTTCAGATCTGAGTTACACAACACTAACATAGAGGGATAGATAAACAGGACTTGGAATGAGGAGCAAGGAAAGCAATAGAGTCATAAATGCAGGACCAACACAAAAAGTAGAATCTTTCATCTATGGATTATTAAGGTTAGGAACAACACAATAGGAAACTTAATTATTTTAAATTGATATATCATTTTTCGTACAAAATTGGTTAATTGCGTCGTATACTTCAAAATTCAATGAGCTCAGAATATGACACAGATTGATTGGGAATAAAAAGTCCTTATTTTTTAACAGTTGTATATAAACTCATTAACATTGTGTTTTTGGCACGATAGAAAAATGTGGTTAAGGGGTAACACCACTGTAACAGCCTAAAAAAACGTGTTTTTTTGTCATTTTTTTTTGGGTGGAAGGAAAGGTAATAAAATTATAATATTGGAGGAAGTTATTTAGCGTATATTTAAGTAACAAAATAGAAAATTATTATAAAAAAATATTCAGAAATGACGGCGCCACAGCCATTTTCGCGAGGCACGTAGAATTTGAGGTGCTCTGCGGCAAGCAGTGTAGCTGCTGCAAATTTGGATTTAGAAAAAAAAAAAAAACACTTATTATACATGCTTATAGCTAGAGAAATACGTAAGATCTGATTATTCTTTATATCTATATTGATGGAAATTTGACTTGTTCACCAAGAGATATTATGCCACGTGGTCTATTAATTATTCTGAAACTGTAAATTAGAAATATAAATTCTATTGAACTTGTCAATTTTAAGACGAAAAGAATTCTAACATGCGCGCCATCAAGTGATGATTAAAACTAAAAAAGTCAGACATTTTTTTTGTGTTCAATATGTTTATGAATATCATATGCAACTGTTTTCTTTTAAAGGAGGTAGATATTAATCAATTTTATGAAACAATTATGAAGTTTCTTATTTGACAGAAATAGGCTAAGATGTCAAATATTATAATTATTTAATAGGCGTAGACTAAATTCTATATTGAATCGATGTAAATAAGATACAATAGCTGATATACTTGCAACAGATAGCATATAATATTTTTTTTGCCATATTTTACGCATAATACAGTTACGGAAATATTCTTCACTTTTTAAGAACATAGCGGTTGAAAAAAGCAATACGCTTTTTGCCGTGAGTTTTTAAGCGACGCGTGTAGTCCATGTAAATTTTGTGTTTTACCCCGAAATTTTTCCACCCAAGAATACTTATTACTTCGGTTAATGAGCTTCTTCTGATCATTCAAATATATCATTAATTTGGCCAATACTGTTCGCTTCTGCGGCAGACATGTTTCTTCATACTGTGCAGATCAGTCTTAGAACACAAGAGAACATTTAATTAGAATTACATAACATCGAGCACTTAAATCAATCAACTTCATCAACAGTCTCGGCACAGCGGCAAAGAAACGAAGAAACGCCGCGGAGTTCATTTTGATCATAGCGATCATAGATCGCTATCTCCCTCACCTTATTCGGTCTGCTGAGGCAGATCAGTCCCATTGCGTGAGTCTGCCTTTATTGCACCGGACTTCTAAAGTAAGTAGTAATTTAATACTCTGTATGCGCGCTGAGTATTTCGTGCAAATATGTCTCATCAGGGGTGAAATGCAATTATGAAAATGTCAGGAAACTGGACGATGCGATGGAATTATTCCAAAGTTTAGTAGAATAGTATAGGTTGGGCGTTAACATTATTGAAAGTGTGACTGCCCGACGGGAGAGAGAGTGGGGGTAGTGGGTCTTGAGATCTTTTTCCCAACTGACAAACATTCATTATAATAATAAAAAAACCCGGGTCGCAGTGCCAAAACCCTGCCGACAATATAGTGTATTTGCTTGTATAGGGCCGTGTGGTACTTTTATTATGTGAAATTAAGTTTGTTTTTGGGCAAAATAAAAAATTTAACCCCTTAATACACCCCTTAAAATAATATTTTTTTTCTTAATTGTAATATTATTATCAATCTAACGTCTACACCGAATTAAATACACCCTTCAATAAATAAGTCACTATCTGCAAACTAGTGTTTTCATAAAATTTGTAAATCCGGTCCTGTCGGGCCGATTTTATTAAAATTTTGAGGACACTTTTTAATTACTACCAGAGGGTTAAATTTCGATTTTGAAACGATTCTGAGAACTTTTTCGGTATTTTGGGGCCCAAAAACATTTTTCAACCCCTAAAAACTATCCTTAAAATAGCCCGATTAGGCCCATTTTAAATAGGCTTCTTGCGGTGATGGATTTCAACACGTGGGCCAAATTTCGTTGAAATCAATTAACTCTTTCGAAAGTTATTGCGCGTACACATATATATATATATATATATATATATATATATATATATATATATACACGTATATAAATATATATATATATATATATATACGTATATAAATATATATATATATATACGTATATAAATATATATATATATATATATATATATATATATATATATATATATATATATATATATAACATTTTTAAAAATGGTGCCAAAGTGTTTAAGAGGTTTGTCAGTTGGGGAACCCTTGGACTGATTTTTCAATTGTTGAGAAATCAGTCCAAGGGTTTCGAATGAGGTAATCAATCATTTCAACCAATGAGAAATAAATAATATTTTATTCAATAATTACATATATCACACCGCTAATAAAATTAAACATCCCTAAACGGTACTAAGGTCGATGACATCGTTTTCAGAAACTCTAATTTTTAATATTCCACAAAAAGTTTCAGTAACATATTAGTTAAATGCGCCCCTATAAAAGAAAGTTTGTATGTCTTTGATGCATCGTTGCTTTGTTGTCTTTTCGTGTCCGGTGCTGGTTTATTTTATTGCTCGTCAAGAAATTTGATTCCGGCTTAACTTAAAGTTATAAATATGTATAAAAAATAAATGTACAGTACAGCTTCACAAATCCGGACACACGCTAACCGAGACACTCGGCTCCAGAAACCCGGACACTTGCATATAAAAATTAACGAGTTGTTCATATTTACAAAATTGCTCGTGAATCACATCGCATTACTGAATAATATACGTGAATAATCATTTTTTGCAAAATGGGTGAAAAATGTAAACAAAACCCATTAAATGTAGAAGAGAAGTGTCAGATGTTGGATAATTTGAGCAAGGAAATAGTACATAATATATAAGACATATCTCACAACAAAAGTGTTTCTTTATTTCTAAAATTAATAAAAAGAAAAAAGAACGAAACAAATATTTAAAACGCATTTATTCAAAAACTCTCAAACACGGATAATGCGCGGTCTCATATGTGTCCGAGTTTGGGTACTGTATTACAGTTTGGAGCATTTAATAAAAGCCAGGCCCCACAAAAGGAAATGTGTAAGTCTGTAGTTTGCATTCTTTTCGCCCCTTTATGTCCGGTTCACGATAAAATCATTGCATGAAAAGAAATTTAATTTCACGTTCATTTTATTTTTTAGGGTTCCGTACCCAAAGGGTAAAGCGGGACCCCGCTGTCCGTCCGTCTGTCACCAGGCTGTATCTCATGAACCGTGATAGACAGTTGAAATTTTCACAGATGATGTATTTCTGTTGCCGCTATAACAACAAATACTAAAACAGAAAAAACCCGGGTCGCAGTGCCAAAACCCTGCCGACAATATAGTGTATTTGCTAATATAGGCAGTGTGGCTTTATTATGCGAACTTAAGTTGGTTTTTTGGGCAAAATAAAAAATTTGACTCCTTAGTACACCCCTTAAAAGAACATTTTTTTCTCAGTTGCAATATTATTATCAATCGAACCTCTATGCTAAATTATATACACATTTCAGCAAATAATTCACTATCTGCAAACTAGTGTTTTCATAAAATTTGTAAATCCGGTCCTGTCGGGCCGATTTTATTAAAATTTTAGGAGCACTTTTTAATTGCTATTAAAGGGTTAAATTTCAATTTTGAAACGATTATGTGAATTTTTTAGGCATTTTTGAGCCCAAAATTGTTTTCAACCCCTAAAAACTACCCTTAAAATGGTCCGATTGGGCCCATTTTAAATAGGGTTCTTGCGGTGGTGGATTCCAACATGTGGGCAAAATTTCGTAAAAATCAATTAACTCTTTCGAAAGTTATAGCGCACACACACACATATATATATATATATATATATATATATATATATATATATATATATATATATATATATATATATATATATATATATATATATATATATATATATATTATGTATATATACATATATATATAAACATTTTTAAAAATGGTGCCAAATTGTTTAGAAGGTTATGAAACGTCGAGAAATTTTGGTCCGACCCCTAGGTCCCGCCATCCGACCAACGCCAATAGTGTATGTTGCCTATGGCAAATACACTAACATAAATATCCCATACAACAGACATAATTTTTTTTGCCGTTTTTATAGATAATGGTACGGAACCCTTCGTGCGCGTATCCGACTCGCACTTGACCGGTTTTTTTTATTGTTTTACAGACGCACATTTTATTAAAACGCAAACCGTACTTGATGAATTACTCTCTTCTATTTCAGAATCATAATGTAGGTAGTAAAATGTATGTTTATTCATTTCTTTAACCCGTTCAATACTTGGAAAAAAAATCCGTAAATTTATAGTTATATCACAAAAAAATATTTTTTTTGCGATTATAAATTTATCTACAGTCGGTAAACTGACCGCGATCTATGTTGATGTATGGGGACAACAGTTTTCCAACGGCAACATTGTTTGTCCTTCAGTCCAGTTTATCTTTTCGTTAGAGCAATGTTTGGTGCTTTCATAGTTCTTTTATTCAGACGCTCATCGAAACATATAGGTTAATTCTCGTTGACTTAGAATCTTGTATTTTTTATATAATTATACTACTTTTAAAAATAAAAATAAAAGAATAGTTACTTCTTACCACAACAGATTTATTCAGTGGATGTACATTTCGAGAGCTAAGCTCCCATCTTCAGTGTTTTTCTGAAGATGGTAGCTTAGCTCTCGAAATGTACATCCACTGAATAAATCTGTTGTGATAAGAAGTAACAGTTCTTTTATTTTTATTGTTCCAACCACAGTGCTTTTAATATTTATATACTAGTTTTACTTGTGTAGTTTATAGTGTAAATACACCGTTCCTTTTTTCATTAGATTATAACAATTCACAATCGCTATTCAAAAATATTTCCAGATTTACTCATTAAGTTTTGTTGTTTGCTGCATGCGTTTCTGAATTTGAACCACGGCCACGGGCCTGTTCAGATATATACACGTGTATCAAACGTTCTCAATCTTAATCTTAATTTTCGTGCCAATTGTAGACAAACATTTATAGAAAAACGTATTTTAACTGTGCCGTCTGTATATGTTAATTTTACTTTATGTTTTATGAAACGACGTATTCATAATTATGATACGTTTCAGGCTATCCATGGACATGACACAAGGAATAATTCAAATGTATTTTGCCGAAGTCTACACTGACGTTGTTTAACAAAAGCGCCGAATATCACGTCTTAAAATTGTTTAATAAATTGCCACATAGTTTCAGAAATCTAAAAATTTCGAAATTTAAAAAAGAGTTGAAAATTGCTCTTCTTAAACAATGTTTGTATAGGGTGGATGATTTTGTTGTAAATACTTTGTAAACATATCTTTCTTTCTTTTTTGACGAATCCTATACATATTTATATGTCTTTGGATCAATAAATTCTAATTCTAATTCTAATTAGAATATCGCTTCACTCGAAAGCTTCAATAATTCGTATGTGAATCATTTAGTATCTATACTCATCTGTGCTCATGATTATTTGTGTTATATCAACTCGTATCAGAAGCTGTGTGTGTGCGTTCATTAAGTACAAGTCGGTAATTAACAGTTCTCTTCTTTCTGTGTGGAGATGATATCTATGCCCGATAGTCAAGTAAACACGGTGCTCTATCCAATGTAGTATAATAGCAATGTATGTACCAATAGATGTCACTTCAGAGGTCATTAAAATCACGACCGATTGCTGTATTGCACTTTGTTAATATTCGCACTACAATACCCTGTCAAAAATATTGGAACACATAATATGCAATCATTTGAATTTTATATAGGCGGAATCCCCCTAGCGCCTAGTACCGGACAAAATACGTCTAAACATGAAATAACGCTCATAATAACATTCGTGTAATCGAAGACGTGAAACTCAACAATCAGATCCCCCTGCGGCGCGCGAGACATCAGTTTCGTTCGATACGCCTTACAGGTTACACGCTAGTCATTTTGCGGAGAAATTTGTTGCGTCGAGAAATATTCAGAACGTCATAGATTATATTTTTAAAATGAATTAGTTGTGTGTGGTGCTTTTGATTCAATCATTGCTCAGGCGTTTAATGTAAGATTATTGCGTAATTTTTGTATACCCATAATTGCGAGGTTCTGTCCGGTCTTATGGGTTCAAATTTATACTTGTCCGGTACTAGGTGCCAAATTTCAATGAAACCAAAAATTAAACAAATGATTGATTCCATTTTAAGTGGCTAAAAAGTGTACAATGTTCATCTTTGTTGATTTATTTTAATGTTATATATGATTGTTTAAACGAAAATGTTAAGTTTTGAAATAAAACATAATTATTCAATTTTTTGTTTATTAAAAACCTTAACAGTGTGGATTACTTTCACACAGTTTGTGCTGAGACCCAGCGGTAAGAGGCAAACGCCATAGCACTTGTCAAATTTTAGTTTGTGACTTGTGGGTAAAAACCTCTAAAAAATCAGTATTGAAATAATTTCGATCAGTCATTGTAATCGATAAACAGGTTCTATTACATTACTGACATAAATACTAAGAAACGATATGCTCTGGTCATTTCTATCTGCAAATTAATTACCTATTTATTTAGTGGATATAAAAAATGCGATGATTAATATTCTTTAGCGGTGGTGCTAGAAAGTTTATGTGTTTTCTATTAAATGTGATATATGAACCAATTTACTTGAGTATCTATATTTTTTATTTATATTACTAGTATGTGCGAAGGTACAGTTAAACTGTTTATTATGCTATCTTACTGCTTTTTTGGATAATTAATGGCATGTCGTCGAGTTATAAAAAATATAGATAATGATATAGAGAAAAGTAATAAAATGAATACGGTGTGTATAGACCCATATTGGCCCCGAATAATGAGCCTATCTCTATATGATCTATAAATCTTTTGAAAGTTTTGTAATTCAACAAGAAAATCTTTCTACAAGTAATCGAGCTGTAGGAAACGAAATGTTCATAGATTACGAACCGGTATGGGAAATTATTCGTGAACAAAAATTTGATTAGTTGGAGATAATGAGGCCTAAGTTTTCTAGATTAGGCAAAGTTTCGAAATCTTCCACCATGTTGGGGCTTATGGAAGTTTTCGTAATTAAAAAAAATATATGAATTACACAAATTATATACCTTTTAAAATTGTGTAAATGTTATCGTAAAATTAAGTTGTGATTTTTTGAACATGTAAGACTTGAAGTCATTTTCTGTCAACCGGCCATTTTAGGTCGTTTTCGTTATTATCTTTGTCTAACACATGTTTGCAATGGACTGCGGAGGACCATTTCAATGTGTCCCTTGAATAGCATTAAATTAAGATGGCGTTGCTGTTCCGAAAAGGACTATCGTTTAAAGAAAGCCTAAAAATTGATAACGCAGAAATATATTAAAAAATTGCTTTTTTCAAAAAGGATATAACTTGGCTTTTAAAATTTTAATACATGATGTATTTTTCATTAAGATGAACATGTAAATGTAATATTACGAATATCTGAAGAATGGGTATTGAAAATGTAAATTTTTGTAAATTAAAAGTAGTACCATTACGAAATCTAATAGTATCGAATAGTAAATAATTTCAACCAACATTTTTATAATCGTTTTTTCCTTAATTCTTTTCCGATAAATGAAAAATTCGTTTTCAGAACACTGATTTAGCTCTGATTTCAATATAATATTCTTCTTTTTCCGTATTTTTTGTTATTTCTACGTTCTTATAAAATAGTAGTTTATGTGTCAAAGCATTGTTTTATGTACCAGTGTCGCGTTCTTAAAATGGGCGATTAGCGAGTTTTATCAGTCAAACGAGCCATAAAAGCATAAGGTATAGGTAATATCGAGATACAAACTACATTTCTTGCATGTACCTCTTATAAAATAGTCGATTTTTGCATCATCATAAGTATAATATTTGTGATATTTTTGACAGTTCATTTTGGTCATATTCGAATTATATGTGGACTACGTTTGTGTCTGTTGCTTATATGATTAAAAAAAATAAGCAGTCATTGGAGACTGCCGATGGAAGTGAAAATAAAACTCAACACGTCATACTTATAGCTCACGCGATTGACATGAAACTCGGCAGCGACAGCAGTAGTGGAGCCTTGGGCTCCACCGTATTACCTCGTGGGGCTGCACCCCACTCGGTGTCAACAACAGTGATGTAGCCTTCGGCTCCATCGGATTCAACTCGGCAGCGACAACAGTATTACAACCGCATTACTACCACTCGGTATCATAACACGTCCTACTTATAGCTACAGATATACTGTTAACATTACCGTGTCGATCACGGTGACGCGAACTCAAGATTTTACCCGCATCCAAATAGAAAAAAAATGTCCAACGCGTCTAAAGAAGTTTTCACTTGAAAAATGCGATTTTTGTGGCAACGAGTTGTCATGAAAATAAATATTTAATTTTGGTTCACTAACGCTATTAAACCACTAATTAATGCTTTGAGATGACATCCCATAGGCCATAAGAGAAGATTCTCCTTACATCTATCCTGTATAATTCACTCTAACAGCTCTAACAGCCGCCGATTTCCTTTTATCGACTGAATTGGATACATATTGTATTCGTCAAATCCTGTATAATTGAAGAATGTTTTTACTGCAGTAAAAAGAATCTTTCTATACAGGAACAACATGTGTAGTGCATTTTTATGCTGCGATTTTTTCTTTCAGTGCGGTAGCATTTGTTGTAACTGCATATACATGTATACGCAGTTACAACAAATGCTACCGCACTGAAAGAAAAAATCGCAGCATAAAAATGCACTACACATGTTGTTTGATTATAAATTATAAATATTATCAACGTTTAGTTCGCTTATTATGATTTACAATGAATACTTAAACAGTTTTGTTCCTGCGTTGCTTTCTCCAATAAGAATATCTATTATTGTACCGTTTGAAAAAAAAAACTTTAATAAATTATTACTGCTTATAATTATTGTCATAGCCGGATTAGAACGCCGCTATTGAGCAAAAGCAATGTTTTAAATTAACTTATAATAATTAAACATTTTCCATATGTCTAAAATGCTAATAATAATATAAGTAGCGCTACTTAATGATAAAATAGCTGAGAATAATTTTCAGGTAATGTTATAGTTTTTTTATAAAATATGTTTTGAAGAAAATCTTTGAAGCAACGTTTTCTTTTCAGTAATTTTATTGATCAGAGTTGTAGGAGTAAAATAGGTTTACATAATGAACAGTGCAATTGAAGCGAATGTTTTACTTTTAACTCAGTCGTTTGACATTTAGTTTTACCGATTTGCTTGTCTATTTGCTGGCTCCAAGGTTGCCCCAAATGTGTAAGCCAAGTTCTCGAAATTTAGCGGATAAAACGTCATCCCCTGATTCCGTAAGCAGTTGGTAATGCAAGATTTTTTTTATTTTATTAGAAAAATAAAAAAAATTATAATGAGCCTCACCCTCATAAGCTCACATAAGAAATTATTACACATTTTAAGAGGGCACTTTGATGTTTACGTTATGTGAAAATTCTCACATCGACAGATTGCCACATTCATACCATAGTTTTATTTACATACTGTAATCTACAGAAAAACATTTTTAATATGAATAGGGTGGGTATATGCATATTTTTTTGAAAATAGTTTAAATCAATTATTTTCATATTAAAAGTTATCACACGCAGGAAATCGTTCATGAAAGCGTTCTTATTGAATTGAAGAATAAATGTTCTCTTTGGGCAAGATATTTTGGTTATCCAGACGCGCCTGACGTCGTAGTCTATGTCAAACATCTTGTTTAAACAAATTTGCATTGATTTTGGTGAAAGGGTACTCAGCATATTTTACATTTTATATTTCGCGCGTATTTATTACATTTTTGTTTAATTTATATTTATTATTTAGCAAAAATAAAAAAAAAAACTATTTGGAGTTTAATCAATTGCAATAAAGATTACAAAAATAATATTTGAACTAAATATAAGTTACTGCATATACCCTATTGTCTGTAGTATATCAGCATTATAACCTCACATTATGTGACGTTTTATCCGAAAATTGTTCTGATATCTGAAAATAGAGAACATGATATTTAATATTTTCCTTTCTGAATTTAGATGTAATATATATTTTGAGTTCCTACCGTTTGTACGCCAAATGACAGAAATTATTTTATTTTAATAATTACAGGTAAACGTCGTTTTGCGCCGGTTAGATTTACGCCGATTCACAATTACGCCGATTGGTGCGCCGGCGGGGATTCCCCGGTTAGGCCGACAGTAGGCGCCGCGATTCTGATAGCAGACACAGTTTTGTACGTTTTATTCTATTATTGTGTACGCAAGCAGCCTATTGTGTGTGTGAAATTGTTTCCGAGTTAGTTTTCGTTTTGTTTTTAAGTAAAATAAAATGATGGAAAATCTCTAAAAACGGCAGATCTAACTCGTATCCTTTCTTCTATAGAAAGGTTAACAGATGAGCTCTGTGAGATAGATAGGGATATCAATCGAAGCGCAAATGTTAAAAGAAGCATCACAGCTGCCGTTCGACCTTATGCTATGATTTTGCAAGAAATGAAGCAACAATCAAAGCAAACGAAATTGGATGCTTTTTTCAAAAAATTGTGAGAATTTAATTTATTACCGACGAACTGATGAGTTAGTTTTATTTAAAGAAAATATTTATATCAAGAGATTATCATATTTATTTTGTAAACGAATTTTAACTGTATTTATTAAATGCATTCAACATTTATTTTCCATATATGTATAGGATATGTATAAAATAAACATGTTAGATTGTTCTTAGAATTTTGACAAGGAACATAACCTTATATCGTCCATTATATTCGCGTTCATTTTACACTGATTTTTTTACGCCGGTTTTTCTTGGAACGGAACCCCGGCGTAAAACGACGTTTACCTGTACTTCATTTGTTTTAAACGTCAGATTCAAGCCGTTCATCCTTGTTTTACTATTTTGCGAATTAAAATGCAGCACACTATAAACTTCTGTTCTTGTCAGTTTCATGTAATTTAGGAGACAAACTAACTTCCCCTTCATTAGATAGTTCTACTTCCCCTCGATTTCTTACTTTTTTTCAAACAGATACGTCGCTAAAGAAGTTAAATTTCAATAAACAAAATATAGTTGTGCTTCAATCTTAAGATTATTAGCACTACTTAATACAAATATACAATGGTATTGTGATCATTAGATAAGGTATTAGGTAATGTATATATGATATACAAATATGGCTACAATAGTTTTTGTTCAGTTAGTTACTTAGGTTGTATTTCAATTTATAATTTAGAATTGAATTTAGTTATTTTAGTTGTTAATTTCATCATGCAAGATTTGTGAAGATGAATTTGAGCAAGAAAAGGTAGGTAGTGCCCTATGGCTCGTCTTGATAGGCGCACTACCGTGCACTCAGATTTTGTTAAAGGGATCTGTTCGTCACAGAGCTACTAACTACATACATATTTACATTATTCCAGTGATACTTTCTTGGTCCTCAAATAAAATGGCAGCATGTGCATAACCTTAGTGAATAATCAACACATAAATCATCAATAAGTACACATTAATATTAATTATATTTAAAATATAATGTCATATTTTTATCTGACACGCAGTCTTAAAAAAACAAGCCAATATAGAACAACTAAAAAATGAAAAGAAGTTAGGGTTATGAAGATGATACGTGAGGCCACCTTTAAGATGATCAATGATCGAGTGATGGATTATTTCCGGTGCTTATTGTGGAGCCATTAATTGTTTTTCGATGATCTCTCATTGTTCTTAAGTATAAAGTCGTAAACAAGTGGATACGTGTTGATGTACACAAGCAACGTCTGATACTGTGTATTCCGTGGACTGGTACACAGTGTGGACAAGCCGAGGCACCAAACTGACATGTTGACTATTGCAGCGGCTGTCATCTGTAGTTGTACAGAAACCTGACTTGCCGTGCTGTGCCAGTGCTCAATGCACGTGGTAATTGCATTTCATATTGAGTTACAAAAACTGCGGTTGAAACGACGGACGTACCTTATTAAATATTCCAAAACATTGCCGTATCCAGCAGTGAATAAAGACGCGTACAAACTAAACTTTTAAAGTTCCTTAAGTTGCGTTTACACGAGGCCAGTATGCATATGTCTAGTGTTGCCTCCAAACAAGCACGGTTTTGTAATGGGGAGTGTCTATTTATACAGGTACTGTATAAATAAAATAATCAGTATTTATACGGGTACTGGATAAATAAAATTATCACTATTTATACGGGTATAATTATGTTTTTTTGTTTTTTTAATTACGAAAATTATATTAAATTAACGCTAGAAATCGGAGTTATTTTAGAATAATTATCAGTAAAAACTTTATATATAACATTAGTTAATCTTTTTTTATGAGAAATTAAAATACAGTTAGCAGTGAAATTGGTTTATTTTTCCCTTTTTTTAAAGTTTATCTGAAATTCGTGTGTATTGTTATCACTCATACGAACTGAAAAAAATTTAAAATTTGTTTAGTGCTACCAACATAAGTAAGCGTTTAGTTCTTACATTGGTCAAAATATTTTTTTGCAAAATAATTGAATTTGAAATGATTAATCTAACATACAATTTTTGTACAATGAGTAATAAATTAATTAATTAATTATATTTAATTTTAATATATATTTATATACTATTTGTTTGGGTATAATTGTTTTCCAGTATCCGTATTAATAAATATAAAATTAATTGTTCCTTACCCGGACGAATAGGCGCAGCATTTGTAATGCAGCATCTGGGGGCACGGTAGTGCGCCCGCCAAGACGAACCAAAGAAAGGGGGACACTATCTACATTTTCTGAAAGCGTTTCGTCGTATTTTAGAGCCGTCATAGTTTCGGTCTGGATAACGCTAGAAAGCTGAAATTTTCAGGATAAGACGTTCTTAGCAGACTTGTCAAATACGCCAAGTATCAATTATCTAGCTTTTCTCGTTTCAGATTTCTTCACATCTGAATACGCCGATTTCGTCACTGACTCACTGCATGTAAAGAACGGAAAAATTAAGAAATCGGTAGATTTCCCCCTCCAACACCTCGTATAGGGGGTGCATATCTGTACACAAAGGACTATGTGCAAAATGTGCAAAAGTGGTCCACAAACCTTCATTGATGATGAAAAATAGTGGAAAAAAAAATCTAGGGCGCCTGTCAAAAAGCCATGAAATCCCACCAAAAACATTTCATGTAAAGTTGGTTGCCAAGATTCACAAGTTCACAATGATTTCGCTATTAAAAAGTTATGAGAACTCCAGTAGAGCCAAACCCTTGACTGAGCTCCGATTTGTACAGCGCGCCATAGTCTACGGGACCTGTCCAAAGTCCAAACTATATAGGTACTTTGGACAGGTCCTCACTATGACCCACAGTACAAACCGGAGTTCAGCTATAGAGACTTGGCTCTACTGGAGATCTAATAACTTTTTAACAGTGAAATCATTATGAACTTGTGAGTCTTGGCAACCAACTTGACATGAAATATTTTTGGTGAGATTTATTTACAAAAGCCTGTTGAATAACGTAAGCCCTCCTCGAATCGTGCACTGAACCGTGTTCATATTGAGGTGACCAATTTATTGTGCTGTGGGATAAAACACATTTTTTAAATTATTAATATCCGCGCTTCATTTATTGAGATGCAATTAATTTACAATAATTTAATATCAATTGTTTATTACGGTACAGCTCGTGAGACTTCATAATTATTACCCTACTGCCAGACTATGCTCATCGCACTGCTACTCGCTCTGCTCATCGCGCTGCTGCCCTAAGCGGCCAGACACTCCTGTACTCGCGAGGCTACTCACTCGGCTTTCGCCTTTCGGCAATGGAGGTCGATACTGTGGCAGCGTGCCACAGTCGGAGAGCTAGTAACACGTGTTTCATGAAGTGTTTGATGCACCTTAAAATTTCTCAAATGTAGTATCTATGAGATAAAAAGCCAGAATACCTGTGTTGGCTTAGCTCAACCCGGGACACCAGGTACTGCGCATTACAGAAAGGTGTAATAAAATTGAACCCGAAAAAAGTGTTCAATTCAGAGGCCAACAAACTTTAATCGAAATTTTAAATGATTTTAAAAATAAAATTTAATAAGGCAGACATTTTTGAGAGGGTTTACATATAATTAAACCTCCCCAAACTTTTTTTTTATAACTATTTGAAGTGTTTGATTCACTCTGAAATTTTAATAGCCTCTTAATTAAATATTAAAAAAATTAATAACAAAAAGCCGCACACTTTTTCCGGGGTTTAATTAACGGCAGACATGAAAATAACTCTTATTTAAAATAGAAAGAGATAGGTAGTGCGTGGTTGGCGGCGTGAGTGAGCAGCGATCACCGCAGTAGCTCACTCCCTTTCAACAGAAGAAGAATCAGAGGACAGTGGTGATGAGGAGGAAAATTGAAGATACTTTTAAAAACATTTTTATGAAACCTATTTGTAATAAATATTTTTCAAAATGATAATAAACCTATAAAATTAACTATATAATCTAATCGTCCAATTTTCAGAAACACGCGTTACTAGCTCTTGGACTACTATACCTTTATACTTAGACCGCTTGATGCGTACTGAGTGGCGCGGGAGTATGTGGCCGGCTTACTCGTTCTCTTATTGCCAGTCCTTTGACTCGCGCACAAAAAACCGACAATCGAGGGAGCACTGGGCATGACGAGGAGCATGACGTGCGGCATGACAAGTAACGCGGCCACACAACGTCTCTGCCTCCTTTCCTCGCTACTTCCCATGCCACTCGTCGAGTGTGTGGCTGAGGCATTACAAATAGATAGCTGTAATTTGATATTACTGCCTGTTAAGAAACAATCATTGTTTACGTAATGCTATTATAATGATCGTATTAGATCATTATATTATATAATAAAAAAGAAATAAATAAAACACAATAAAATTTGATTTAATCAAGACGAAGTTTAAATGCGTCTGATCACAACGAGATTTAAAATTATTATTAATATTTGTTTCTCAAGCGTTGCTAATAGAAACTTCAAACAAAACAATGTTGTGGTCGACAATGCAGAGTATTAATGTTGTCACTAGGAGACCCAACATTATAATGCAATAACAAGGTACCTCTCTATACGAGTGTGATATTATTCGACTTCTTTGTGGAAGCTAAAATAAATATTAATATAAATACCTAGGTTGGCATATACAGTGTCTAATATTTAAACATTTTTTATGGAAAATTGTTATAAACATTCATTGTTACAATGCTAAATTAGAAAAATTTATTTTTGTCCACCAACACCGTCGGGACTTAAACTCGAATCATTCCACTTTCGTGGCGGAATGAGTTATCAGTTACTCAACGGTGCGATATCTAAACAATCAATTCATCATAATAAAGCAAATTGTAACATTAAATTCACTACATGCGAGAGCTGATTTTTTTGTAGACATGAATCATCTCAGTAGTGAGAGCTATGAATGAATGAGGTAAATTTCCATTTTTTATTATTAATCTAACCTAAGTACATATGTAATTCGTAGGCAGATAAAAGAGCTATAGCCATACCTATGTGTACCATATAGAAATTTTTGAATACGAAATACTTCCGTAAAGTTTTTTAATAGAGTAACTGATAACTCATTCCGCCGCGAAAGTGGAAAGATTCGGGTTTAAGTCCCGACGGTGTTGGTGGATAAAAATAATTTGTTTTAATTTAGCATTATAACAATGAATGCTTATAACAATTATATAGCGTTCTGCAGCTTTGTAGAAATAGAATATATCTTATATTTTATGGAAAAAGTCAAAAAAGAGACAGAATTTGGATATCTACCTTCTTATTAAAATCAATATTAGGAAAATATTCATTAAGTACTTATTTCTTAAAATTAGTATTTTTTTAAAGACATTAGGTAGGTAGTATCTACTATAACTACCTATTAATGAATCTTTCACAATATAGGTGAATTTATTTTGATTTTCACCCGGGCGATGCCCGGTCTAAGTCATTAATCAATATATCACCTATCGAACAGCGAAAAAATTGAAATCGGGTCAGTTTCTGATCTTATCCCCAAAACATTAACAAACTTCTCCTCTTTATAATAGCCGTGTAGCGGTAAGCTACAGTATATTAATAATTTTTATTTTTTTTTAATGTACAAATTTAGAATTTTATTTTAGTTTTAACGTCGACACATTTTGAAAATTATGTAATTATTTTTTGTTAGTAGATAATTGTTTCTTATTTTCTGTCCTTGTTTTTTTGTATAAATGGTCATGTCCGTTGTAATTTTCTTTAGTCTTTCTTTTAGTTTTGTTTAGTTAATTAAAGTCAAACGCCGTTTGGTGATCATATTTTGTTATAAACTTATTTTCTCAAGAATTTTTTCAATTTTTTTTTTATTAAGTGATTTTTTTCGGTATTTAATATTTTTTTTTTTATTCAATCTTTGTGATTTATTTTGTGAAGTGTATATTTTTTTGGTTTGTATTCCTTTTTTTTACACACCCAGTTACTCGTCTTGTTGACAGTAACTTAATCCAATTTTACCAACTCCTAACGACAGTTTCTCTACGGATTTATTTCTGGGGGCTGTCGTTTCCCATTGTCCGTGTCTAAACTTTGGATTCTTTCAAGTTTAGACACCCAACTCCTTTCCTTGCACCCATACATCAAACATTTTTTTATTTATTTTTTATTATTGATTAATAGTGTGAATATTTTGTCATTTTATTTTTTTTTAATAAACGCTCATGGTGAGCAATATTCTTAAACTCAAAGTGTTGTTAATTAATATAAAAAAGAAGAGATTGATTTTTATTTTGTACGGCCCTTCCACCCCTACACGGTAAAGAGCCAATTTAAGGAAGGGAACGTTACAGCCGACGTTGTATGTTATATGAATGTTATACTATGTCGACTTCGAAGTGGTATAGACATGTTATTAAGACGGATGATAATAAAGTGAAATATTATGCGTTTTTACGCTTAGTGGCTGAACGATTTTCAACAACATTTTCAATATACAAATATGCATTTTGACTTAGGTTATAGGTTATGTATCATTACGCTACCCGCCCAGAATTCTCCCGTGTGCTGTCAATTTTTATTTGAAAAATCTGTATAACATATGATATTTTCAAACAGTGTCACCATCGTGATTCAAACCCGAAACTTTATCTTTCGCAGTGGCGGAGTTATTTATTCTATAAACTATATTTATTAGTGTATTTGCCATATGGCAACATACACTATTGGCATCGGTCGGATGGCGGGACCTAGGGGTCGGATCAAAATTTCTCGACGTTTCATAACCTCCTAAACACTTTGGCACCATTTTTAAAAATGTTTATATATACATATATGTATATTGTCACGGGCAAATTTTCTTGTAGAATATTTCGATAAATATCAGTAATGTTCTGAATGTAGGCCACCCACATTGCTCCGAACCACGGCGGAACTGATTTAAGTATCGTGATTACAGAATTCTAACAACTTGAATACTCAGGTTAACCGTGATTGTCACCACTAGAGTGTGCTAAATACATAGAAATGCGTTGTTCTTAACTGGGATAAAGACGCGCTTGACGTTTTTTTTTTGCGATTTCCGGATCCGATGAAAAATAGACAGAGGAGGTGTGGATGTGAAATTGGATTGCGTGCAAGAATTTATGAATGAAAATTTTGGAAACATCGGCCATCAGAGATGTGTTTTGATGGACGAAAATTACTGTCGGAATTGCGGGAAGTGCAAGCTACCTGCTGCACTGTCTATCGATATATTTTGATGTGTATCATTGGAAAACGTGGATAAATTTACCGAGGTTATGTTGCTGAGATTTTGCTGGGAGCGTCAATGTCGTGAGTCGTTCTAATGTTATTTTTGTGTGCAAACTTGCTCAATATAGTTTTACGAAATTTTGGCGAAAAATTTCTGTGGATCTGTCGCCGTGATAGAATTTATGATTGCCTGTGACCAATACAATACCGATCTTCTGTCTGTTTGCAATGGCTTCGTGTAAATTTTGAGTAATGCTTAGACGCCGTCTCGACTAATTGAATAGCCGAAACTAAACTGTTTGAAGTTGAAGTTTAAAGTTTAAGAGGAATTATTACAGACAGATGAACTGTTCAGATTATTTTTTTTTGCATCACTTAAAATTGTACCAAGAATATTTAATTTATTTGTTTTGGTATTCTAAGGCATTAATTTTGCCTCTGACTAATATAATGGTGACAAATACAACCGATCTTCTGTCTGTTTGCGATGACTTCGTGTAAATTTTGAGTAGCGCTTAGACGCCGTTTCAATTAATTGAATAGCCGAAACTGAACTGTTTGAAGTTGGAGTTTAAAGTTTAAGAGGAATCATTATAGGCCGACGAATTGCTCAGATTATCTTTTGTTTATGTATCACTTAAATTGTACTAAGAATACTTAATTTATTTGTCTTGTCCTCTAAGGCATTAATCAAAAAAAAAAAGGAAAATGATTATAGTATAAAGTAAATGACCTTGCCAAATTTATCGGCACTACGAATTTTAGCAGCGATCTGTTAACTATCTCCACTGTTGAGGAAGCATTATTGTCAAAGTTGGGCTTTACGTGAATTCAATTGCTTTATTTTGTGAGTAATTTTGTGATGATAATGTATTTCATATAATATTGAGATGATTTATTGATTAAATAGTTTGTACGTTAGAGCTGCATATAGGTCTAGATCCGGCTTTACGTGAAATCAATTGCTTTATTTTGTGAGTAATTTTGTGATGATAATGCATTTCATATAATATTGAGATGATTTATTGATTAAATAGTTTGTACGTTAGAGCTGCATATAGGTCTAAATCCGGCTTTACGTGAATTCAATTGCTTTATTTTGTGAGTAATTTTGTGATGATAATGTATTCTATATAATATTGAGATGATTTATTGATTAAATAGTTTGTATGTTAGAGCTGCATATAGGTCTAAATCTGGCTTTACGTGAAATCAATTGTTTATTTTGTGAGTAATTTTGTTAAGAACTTGCCAGGCATAAATTTGATAATGCATTCTATATCATATTGAGATGATTTAGTGATCAAATAGTTTGTACGTTAGAGCTGCATATAGGTCTAAATCTGGCTTTACGTGAATTCAATTGTTTATTTTGTGAGTAATTTTGTTAAGGACTTGCCAGGCATAAATTTTTGTTGTAATGCATTGTTTAATATGAGACTTCGCAAACGAAAAAGAGGGTCAATTTTCTTTTTGTTTTAATAAATGTCTTATTTTGTATTCTAAAAGTAGACTTTTGTTCGATGTAAGGCAAATTATGTGTCTCGTATTCGATAAGTACATTGATGATAATACATTTTATATAATCTTGAGATGATTATTGATTCAATAGTTTGTACGTTAGAATTGCATATAGATCTAAATTCCCGAAGTTTAAGGAAATCTTAGAATCGAAACATTTACTTCAAAAAAAAGAAACCAGTATCGCTCGCCTACCCCGTACATCCCTGGATTTTTTGGAACGAGGGTCCAAGTGGGTCGTACGCTATTGTTCCTGGCGCTCAACTAAAAATAAATAAGTCGACGGGTACTCACCCCCTTCATAATCACCAGCGTACCCCGATGTACGAAAGGTACTTAAGTAGCGAAGATTTTTTTTGGTAAGTACGATGAGTTGTTCTGAATTCAGCCCCACCCCTAACTGCCGACTGAAAGCCGAAGCACCCCTTTTGTCGCTCGCCTAGTCATTTATAGCGTGGCAAATTTCTGGCGCCCAACGTGGGGCCACGTTGAAACAAGTTTATTTATGTTATTTCGCATATTTTGACCTTCCCTTTTGCGGACATTAAGTAATTTGGTGTAGTTGTACTGAAATTTTGGATGTTTAATAGACGTCGATGTAGACTAGTTTGGTGTGTAGATCTGATTGTTTTCGCGAATGTTGATGAGACTTTAAATTCTTTTGTTGTTATTTGCGTGTGAGGATACTACTATTAGGAACCATGGCCGGCTCAGGGTTTGAAATTAATAGGCTTAAGCGGGATGAATTGTACTATGAACTCAGGGTTCGCGGCGTTATACTCGAGGATGACCGTGTAGATGCGATGCGGGCGCGTCTTCGTTCGCTGCTGAGACTAGAGACGTTAAATCGTAGCCTTTCTTACCCTACCTACTCGCTGGATATTGCTGAAGAACTTATGTTAATTCCCGACAAACTCTCCGAAATGGAATTACTCGCACGTTCCCCTGCTGATAGAGGGTACCCCTCTTTGTTTACGCGCGTGACTCATTATATCGGTCGCTTAGACCGCATCCCTACGGACACGCTGACGGGCGATCAGAAAATTGCCCGAGACGCTCTGTTGGCCCGGGCCATGTCAATCATGGATAAAGTGAGCGAAGTTGCAGATGTTAATCCACCCGAGGTGGACTTGAATGTCGACGATCCCCTGCCGGTACCCGACAATATGGACCAGAACTTCTCAGAGGGAGGTCTACACCATTCGACCCCCGTAAGTTCAAGTCGGTATTCCACTGGAGTCCCGATTTGGAAGTGGAATTTGAAGTTTACAGGAGAAGCCAAGGATAATATGTCGGTCTACACGTTCCTGGAACGAGTCGAGGAATTACGAGTGGCTAGACACGTTACCGCCACGGACCTGTGTGACTCAGCTGTCGACCTATTCGCGGGAAAGGCACTATTGTGGTATCGTTCTAATCGGCATCGCTGGAATACATGGGACGGACTGACTCAACTATTGCGCAAGCATTATTCACCACCCGATTATCTACCTCGATTATTGCAGGACATCATGCGGCGGACTCAGGATACTAATGAGCCCATCGTGGATTATATTACTTGTATGAATTCGATGTTCAAACGTTACGGTCGGTTGTCTGAAGATGCTCAACTAGATATATTACTGCGGAATCTAGCCCCGTTCTACGTGATGCAACTACCACCAGTTAATTCCGTACGAGAGTTGGAAGATGAGTGTCTGAAACTTGAAGACAAAAGATACCGAACGGACCACTACCAACCTCCATCAAGACGAAGCCAAAGCTACGTCGACTCAACCTTTGCTTATTCAGCATCGGTCGAGGAGGAGAAACCAAGCGATCCATCGCCCACCACCCAGGTTATCGCGGTCCAATTGACTGACCAACCTCAATCGATACAGTCCGCACCACATCGGCGACCTGCACCGGAGTGTTGGAACTGCAATCAACGTGGACACGTTTTCCGCCAATGTACCGCCCCTCGAATTCGGTTCTGCTACATATGTGGACGTAAGGATGTCACTTCACGCAGCTGCCCTGGCTGCAACCCAGCGGGAAACGCCGCCGCGAGGGACCAATGAGCCATGAAGTCACCTCGCCGACAGATGTACCTATGGCTCCTGCACTAAGCCGACCATGTCAAGAATTCTTAAGCTATATACTATCTCATTCGGAACGTGATAAACGACCATACGTGGAAGTGACTGTACTGGGTTATCCGATTTTGGGCTTGCTCGATTCCGGTGCTTCTCGAACAATCGTAGGGCCTCGTGGATGGGAGATCCTCCAACGGCAAGGACTGACCCTTGACCCGACAACTCGAATTGCTTGCACCGTGGCCAATGGGCAAGTTAGCCATAGCCTTGGCACTGTTCAGACACCGTTCATTCTGAAAGATCGTAGTCGTATCCTTGACGTACTTGTTGTACCTGACATTCCCCAGACCCTGATACTGGGAATTGATTTTTGGCGTGCTATGGGCATCTTACCGAACATACCCGACGACGTCTGGCATTTTGCTAGCGAACCAAAGACGGAAGTCGCCGCGATTCAGGACCAACAGCATTTGGATGGCCAACAACAACGCGCTTTAGCTGTCCTCATTGACCGCAACCTCCAGCTAATGGGAAGGACCGTCGGTCGTACGAATGTTACGGAACATCATATTGAAATACTGCCTGGGACGCGCCCCATCAAACAGAGGTACTACCCTCTCGCTCCTTTGAAACAGCAGATTGTAAACCAACAGTTGGACGAGATGTTGGCAGACGGGATCGTGGAACCATCATCGAGCGCCTGGTCATCACCTGTATGTCTAGTACCGAAAAAGGACAAAAGCTATAGATTCTGTGTCGACTACCGTAAACTGAATTCGGTCACTAAAAAGGACGCGTACCCTATTCCTTATGTATCAGCAATTTTAGAACGCCTCCGCGATGCTCGTTATCTGAGTACATTGGACATAAAATCGGCCTATTGGCAGGTACCATTATCTCGAACCTCGAAGGAACTCACCGCCTTTACTGTCCCCGGACGTGGACTCTTCCATTTTAACCGGATGCCTTTCGGACTTACTAACGCTCCAGCCACCTGGCAACGAATAGTCGATTCGGTACTCGGCCCTGATCTGGAACCTCATGTGCTAGTCTATCTCGATGATATCGTAGTGGTAACACAAGATTTCGATACTCATTTAGCAGTACTGGAAAAAGTTTTCTATCGCCTGCGAACGGCTGGTTTGGTAGTTAGCACTGATAAATGTCACTTTTGTCGCCCAGAACTTAAATACCTCGGTTACGTTGTAGACGCGAATGGTTTACGCCCAGATCCCGACAAGGTCGCAGCCATAGTACAAATTCCACCTCCGAAGAATGTTCAAGAACTGAGACGCTTTATAGGAACCACCTCCTGGTACCGTCGTTTTGTGCCAAATTACTCCAGTATTATAGCTCCGCTGACACGACTGTTGTCCAAAAAGACCAAATGGGAGTGGACGGCCGAACGAGACGGATCATTCCGAGACCTGAAATCTCGTCTCATTACAGCGCCGATCCTGACCTGCCCGGACTTTACACGACCCTTCGTCATCCAAACGGATGCTTCGGCATATGGCATTGGAGCCGTTCTGAGTCAGCAATTTGAAGATGGTGAGAAAGCTGTTTGTTATTTATCACGTACCTTGACCCGCCAAGAGCGGAAATACACTACAACCGAACGGGAATGTTTAGCGGTAATTTTTGCTGTCGAAAAGCTGAGGCATTATCTTGAGGGAACACATTTCACCGTAGTTACTGACCACCATTCCTTACTGTGGCTTCACAACCTGAAGGACCCCCAGGGTCGATTAGCCCGTTGGGCGTTGAGACTACAGCCGTACGATTATACTATGGTACACCGGAAAGGAAAGGAACATGTCGTACCCGATTTACTCTCGCGAGCTGTCCCGGCAGATATAAATCAGATCACTGTCGACAACGTTAAATTGGGTTACTCCAACTCTACTGACCCATGGATCCACAAAATGTTGGAGCGCATCCGACGAAGCCCCGCCGATTACCCTTGCTGGCGCAGTGAAAATTCATGCCTGTATAAATTTTTGAAGAGTCCTCTTCCAGAGTTGACAAGCAATACGGAAGATTGGAAGCTGGTAGTCCCCAAAGAACGACGCCAAGAATTATTACATCAATTTCATGACGCTGAACCTTCCGGGCACGCCGGAATAATGAAAACCTTAGGGCGACTACGAGCTCGTTACTACTGGCCAAAGATGAAAGCCGACGTTGTCAGATACGTTAAAGCGTGTCGTCCATGTGCGGAGCAGAAGGTGGAGCAAAAGGCTCCTGCGGGACGCATGGGAAATCGTCCTCCCGTCACTCAACCATGGCAAGTCCTCAGCTTGGATTTCGTTGGGCCACTACCCCGATCTAAGAAAGGTAATACCCAACTCCTAGTAGTTACGGATTATTTCAGCAAATACTCCCTGCTTTTTCCGTTGCGCTCTGCCACTGCCCAAGCTCTGGTACGAAACGTGGAGGAGGGTGTATTTTTGCAATATGGAGTACCACAGTATTTGATTTGTGATAATGGCGTACAGATGAAAAGCAAACCGTTTCGGGATTTATGTCGCCAATATCATGTTAGAATCTGCTACACTGCGTTGTACTACCCCCGCGCCAATCCAACTGAACGAGTTAACCGCGTAGTGAAAACCATGTTGGCTACATATGTCAAAGACGACCACCGAGATTGGGACAAATATATCGCTGCCATAGGCTGTGCCATCCGAACATCGGTACACGAGACCACAGGTTATACCCCCTATTTCATTAATTTCGGGCGAGAACACAAGATTTCGGGAAATGAATTCTCTCACCGGATAACCGCCGAAGCGGAACCCAACCTAGACGATGCAGTCAAGGAACGCCAACGTGGATTTCAGAAGTTGTTCCTACAGGTGACGAGTAAACTTCTTCGAGCTCATGACCGTAATGCCAGGGTGTATAATCTTCGCCGTAGACCTGTGAGCTATCAGCCAGGAGATCAAGTATGGCGTAAGAACAAGGCGTTATCGGACGCGACGCGTCACTTCAACGCGAAGTTGGCCCCAACTTTTGTGGGACCATTCACCGTAGCCCGAAAAATCGGTACTTGTACCTACTTACTGCGTGACGCAGCACAGAAGGACCGCGGAATCTGGCATGTCCAGGATTTAAAACCCGCTCCCGACCCACTGGATGAATAATTTTTTTTAGAGGTTTATGATTTTATTGTTTTAGTGAGTGTAACCTTCCTTGATGTTAGGTATGAGTTGACGTTTAACTCTTTCTCCCTTCTCGTGTTCGGATTTAAATAGAGTCGAGAGGTACCGATGATCGCTCGGCTGGATCTATGGGACTTTCGCTTCTGACGTCACTACGATAATATATTCCTATTTTCTGTTCGTGTTCCCTTAGGTTTGGCATGACCACCTTATTGGATTTTTTTGTTGTTGTGTGGTAAGCAAACTCCGTGCCCTATAGTTCGGGGCGTCCTCATCAAGAATACGGCTATAGTAGGCGACTGCTTCCGGTAAAAGCCCGGTAATGTCTGCATATACCCCGATTTTGACAACCTACCTGGATTCGACTTTTCTTTTTTTCTACCCGTGCGGTTTCCGGGGCTCAGAATAGTACCGCGGTGATGATCTCCGACCGGTCGTAAAAGCCGACCATAGCGTGGATCGCCTACAACTACCCGATAATGACGTATTACCCGGATTTGACTTCTTCTATTTTTTTTGTTGTCATCTTGTTTTATTACGCGAATGCCTAGAACCCACCAACCCGGAAGGAGAAAGTCAGACCTTCTATGAAGATCTAGAACCAGTCTAGCTGATGGAGACAGTCAGGCATTTCCGTCTCGATTCATTTTTTTTGTTGTTGTTTTGTTTGTCTCCCTTTGTGTGCCCTGTTGCACGTGAATTCCTTCACTTATGAGGATTCCCGTTTAGTATGTAAATCTTGGTTACTGTTTAGGATTATTGGCTTGTTCTTTCACGAAGCTGCTCGTTACCAAGGTTCTGATTTCTGGAATTGTGTTTTGGGTTTGTTCGAATGTGAATTGTTTTAGTACAGAGGTGTTCTGACCGAGTGAGTCGTCGGAAAACTCTGAAAGTTTTCCTCCTGTCGGAGAAGAGGGGGGATTGTCACGGGCAAATTTTCTTGTAGAATATTTCGATAAATATCAGTAATGTTCTGAATGTAGGCCACCCACATTGCTCCGAACCACGGCGGAACTGATTTAAGTATCGTGATTACAGAATTCTAACAACTTGAATACTCAGGTTAACCGTGATTGTCACCACTAGAGTGTGCTAAATACATAGAAATGCGTTGTTCTTAACTGGGATAAAGACGCGCTTGACGTTTTTTTTTTGCGATTTCCGGATCCGATGAAAAATAGACAGAGGAGGTGTGGATGTGAAATTGGATTGCGTGCAAGAATTTATGAATGAAAATTTTGGAAACATCGGCCATCAGAGATGTGTTTTGATGGACGAAAATTACTGTCGGAATTGCGGGAAGTGCAAGCTACCTGCTGCACTGTCTATCGATATATTTTGATGTGTATCATTGGAAAACGTGGATAAATTTACCGAGGTTATGTTGCTGAGATTTTGCTGGGAGCGTCAATGTCGTGAGTCGTTCTAATGTTATTTTTGTGTGCAAACTTGCTCAATATAGTTTTACGAAATTTTGGCGAAAAATTTCTGTGGATCTGTCGCCGTGATAGAATTTATGATTGCCTGTGACCAATACAATACCGATCTTCTGTCTGTTTGCAATGGCTTCGTGTAAATTTTGAGTAATGCTTAGACGCCGTCTCGACTAATTGAATAGCCGAAACTAAACTGTTTGAAGTTGAAGTTTAAAGTTTAAGAGGAATTATTACAGACAGATGAACTGTTCAGATTATTTTTTTTTGCATCACTTAAAATTGTACCAAGAATATTTAATTTATTTGTTTTGGTATTCTAAGGCATTAATTTTGCCTCTGACTAATATAATGGTGACAAATACAACCGATCTTCTGTCTGTTTGCGATGACTTCGTGTAAATTTTGAGTAGCGCTTAGACGCCGTTTCAATTAATTGAATAGCCGAAACTGAACTGTTTGAAGTTGGAGTTTAAAGTTTAAGAGGAATCATTATAGGCCGACGAATTGCTCAGATTATCTTTTGTTTATGTATCACTTAAATTGTACTAAGAATACTTAATTTATTTGTCTTGTCCTCTAAGGCATTAATCAAAAAAAAAAAAGGAAAATGATTATAGTATAAAGTAAATGACCTTGCCAAATTTATCGGCACTACGAATTTTAGCAGCGATCTGTTAACTATCTCCACTGTTGAGGAAGCATTATTGTCAAAGTTGGGCTTTACGTGAATTCAATTGCTTTATTTTGTGAGTAATTTTGTGATGATAATGTATTTCATATAATATTGAGATGATTTATTGATTAAATAGTTTGTACGTTAGAGCTGCATATAGGTCTAGATCCGGCTTTACGTGAAATCAATTGCTTTATTTTGTGAGTAATTTTGTGATGATAATGCATTTCATATAATATTGAGATGATTTATTGATTAAATAGTTTGTACGTTAGAGCTGCATATAGGTCTAAATCCGGCTTTACGTGAATTCAATTGCTTTATTTTGTGAGTAATTTTGTGATGATAATGTATTCTATATAATATTGAGATGATTTATTGATTAAATAGTTTGTATGTTAGAGCTGCATATAGGTCTAAATCTGGCTTTACGTGAAATCAATTGTTTATTTTGTGAGTAATTTTGTTAAGAACTTGCCAGGCATAAATTTGATAATGCATTCTATATCATATTGAGATGATTTAGTGATCAAATAGTTTGTACGTTAGAGCTGCATATAGGTCTAAATCTGGCTTTACGTGAATTCAATTGTTTATTTTGTGAGTAATTTTGTTAAGGACTTGCCAGGCATAAATTTTTGTTGTAATGCATTGTTTAATATGAGACTTCGCAAACGAAAAAGAGGGTCAATTTTCTTTTTGTTTTAATAAATGTCTTATTTTGTATTCTAAAAGTAGACTTTTGTTCGATGTAAGGCAAATTATGTGTCTCGTATTCGATAAGTACATTGATGATAATACATTTTATATAATCTTGAGATGATTATTGATTCAATAGTTTGTACGTTAGAATTGCATATAGATCTAAATTCCCGAAGTTTAAGGAAATCTTAGAATCGAAACATTTACTTCAAAAAAAAGAAACCAGTATCGCTCGCCTACCCCGTACATCCCTGGATTTTTTGGAACGAGGGTCCAAGTGGGTCGTACGCTATTGTTCCTGGCGCTCAACTAAAAATAAATAAGTCGACGGGTACTCACCCCCTTCATAATCACCAGCGTACCCCGATGTACGAAAGGTACTTAAGTAGCGAAGATTTTTTTTGGTAAGTACGATGAGTTGTTCTGAATTCAGCCCCACCCCTAACTGCCGACTGAAAGCCGAAGCACCCCTTTTGTCGCTCGCCTAGTCATTTATAGCGTGGCAATATATATATATATATATATACGTGTATATATATATATATATATATATATATATATACGTGTATGTGTGTGTGTGTGTGTGTGTGCACAATAACTTTCGAAGGAGTTAGTTGATTTTAACGAAATTTGGGTCACGTGTTGAAATCCATCAACGCAAGAAGCCTATTTAAAATGGGCGTAATCGGGTCATTTTAAGGGTAGTTTTTAGGGGTTGAAAAATGTTTTTGGGCCTCAAAATATCGAAAAAATTCTCAGAATCGTTTCAAAATTGACTTTTAACCCTTTAGTAGTAATTAAAAAGTGTCCCTAAAATTTTAATAAAATCGGCTCGACAGAACCGGACTTACAAATTTTATGAAAACACTAGTTTGCAGATAGTGAATTATTTACTGAAAGTTGTATATAATTTGGTATTCGATTGATAATAATATTGCAATTAAGAAAAAAAATGTTATTTTAAGGGATATATTAAGGAGTCAAATTTTTTATTTTGCCCAAAAACCAACTTAAGTTTGCATAATAAAGTCACACTGCCTGTATAAGCAAATACACTATATTGTCGGCAGGGTTTTGGCACTGCGACCCGGGTTTTTTTATTCTATAAACTATAGCCATCTATTTGTAATTAATAAATTTTATTAACGTTTTTTAGCAGAGACTTCATTATTTTCAATACTATAGAAATATTTTTAACCTTGATTGGTCTACCTGACTGGATTCTTTCCGTATGCGGTAGATTTATAATGCCTTCCACGCTTCTGTAAGTTAATGTTGCATTACAAAGTCATGTTTGTTTGGAAGCCATAGTGCTTCCTACTCAATACCCTTTTGTAAGTTAATGTTTCATTACAAAGCCGTACTTTTTTGGAGGTAATAATGCCTTCTACTCAATACGCAATTGGAAATCGTGGATAGTACATAGACAGTTTCGATTGGAATCAATAGACCGTCAGCGATTGGTTTCGTATATGGAGTCTTTCCCATGAATGCATATTGTTGTGTCGCTATGTGGCTAAGATATGATTGACTTTTCTGCTGTGTTGAGTTTGAAGCGACCAATCAGATTCTGATCACGCAGTTTTATTGCTATATTGGTTCATGGGATAGAGTATAGTCTGAATATTCGGTACATGGTTGTTCTAGCTACGCAGATCAACTTACGCATGGAATAGATTTTGAGTCAGTTGGTCACGGTAGTCAGTTGCCCCATTTTTCTTAATTAGCGCTTCAACCGGAGTTGTATGGACGATCTAAGCTAAGTTCAAATACTGTATAAAAATATGGCTCAAAATAATATGGGAAGAATGATATATTAATACTTCTAGTTTATTCTGAAAGCATTACCATCAGAGATTTATTAAGTTTTTTTATAGAAATTAGAGTTTTCCGGAACACACACACGCACATACAAAGGCTCATAATATAGAGGTATGCGTCTGAATAAGGAATCACAGCTTGTGAGTATATCTTCATCCGAGTGGTCTTGTCAAGCGTCTATAATTTAACTTGAGTATAGCTCTACATTACCTACCAGTTGGCAATAAAACTTAAAACAGGTTTTGGGTATTTATTGTTCGGCTTCGTGAGCGAGTTTGCGGGAATAAGCTAGTTCACTATCAGGCCCGGATTTACCATGCAGGCAGTATAGGCAGCTGTCTAGGGTGGCGAGAATTGAAGGGCGACAAATTTTGTGAAAAACTACTTAAGATCAAGACTGGTTGCAGAATGATTAAACGCGCTCGCTTTGTTAACTATAGAGTCAGATTTGCTCATGTCTTTAGATTTTGATTCTGTCATCGATGAGTTTGCCATTCGAAAATCGAGACGTAAAAATTTTAACCAATGAGCAATACTCTTCGAAAAACAATGGCATACATAATAGTAATTGCTCAATGTATCATATACTTCATGATTATTAGGATACTGATTATAATAAAATAAAATATTTGCTTTCAAAAAGGTGCATTTTATTTATTGGAAAACTTTTGTACCAAACTTATTCCACCATTGAAGAAGTTTCGCGATGGGAGGGGGGGGGGGCAATTTTCGCAACTGCCTAGAGGCGGCAAATTTCTAAATCCGGGCCTGTTCACTAAATGATTATGATTAAAATAATAACGGTTTTAATTTTTATAAATTATTTTAATCATACCTGCTTTGTTTCAAAACTAATAACACATTTGAATATACGTGTGCATATGTAAATTTGTCCTCAGCTAATTATAGCCGTCGAATATGTGTGAAATTTATATATTATTTTTTATCGTTTAGGCGAGTATCTTTGAACTAACACTCGTAAATCTCTCAAACGCATCGACTAAGTTACATAAATTTAAGACAACATTACTTAATTTGCTTAAAAAGCGGTTTGTTTGGCCGAAAAGCATTGATGGCCACCCAGCAGATCAGAATATCTTAAAATTCTATACTCTGTAATTAATTTTTTTTTATTATAGGTATTGTATTACACAGATAACACAACATGTAAGTGCGATTAGAGGATTATGTACAGTACAACCGCAATATAACAAGCTGAAGGGAATTAAAAAATATTCGTTATAAGAAGTTTGTTATATAGAGGTTAGGTTGGTCTAAAATTCATTCTAACAAGGTAAGAAAACCCATTTGTTCTGAAAACTTAGCTTCAAACTTTAAATTTGTGGCTAATGAACTTGCGGGAATTTCGGACTCTTTAGCGATGTCTTTGTAGGATTCTCGTCTACACAGTAAATTTTTTTTCGTTTTTCTGCGACGGTTAAGAAACATCTTTTTCGTTTCTCAGCCGCTGCAACTTTAAATCTACTAACAACACTGACCAACAGCAGTGTTGACATTACTTTACATCAAACACCATTATCTTACGATAAATTTAACGTGTCTGAACTGTCGAGACATGAATTGTTGTTGTTATTGTGGAATTGTGTGTGATTGATTGGTAGGATACGTTATGAAAGGTTATAAGTTGACAAACATCGTAAAATAGGGGTAAATTATACTTTCTATTTATATTCTGCAATGATTGAAAATTCGTTATAAAGAGGGTTTTGACAAAATGTATTCGTAATGTAGAGGTATATTTTGCATTAACTCTTACGGGCACTGGGCAGTTATAGGGGATTTCGAAAAATTTGTTAAAACGAGGAAATAGTTATATTGAGGTTCGTTATATTGAGGTTACACTGTATTTGACATTATTCTTTATCAATATTTGGATTTAAAGTTTGCAAGAAATGAAAAATGATGCGTACGGTTAATTTTATTTACTGAGGTAACGTTTAATTGAAATTAATTTTACTTAATTATAAAAATAATAAATATAGTGAACACACATTAATGGTGGATTTTAGTATTCTTTATGCTTACAGTTCAATAAGGGAACGCATGCTGAAACCGTTAATAAAGGAAATTAACGATTGGGAATAGTAGGTACACTGTGCAACTAATGCAGGAAGTTGTCCATTGCCTACGAAAGGGAAGTTGAGCGCACGAACGAAGTGTGTGCGCTCATTCGTTTGAGGGGGCAATGGACAATGCCGCACGAATTGCACATACTATTTTTTATTGCAAATCAATTCTAAAACTTTTGGAAATTTTTATATCAGTATATTTTAACCTTGTTTTATAAATTAAACTATCTGTCACGTGAACCGCAATGCAGTTAATATTTCGATTGTGTTTCTATGGTTATTTTGTTGTTTATCTGAATTTCAGTGTGCAAAGCAAACTTACGTGTGCAAAATAAAGATATGGGAACAGTTGCTTTTCAACCGTAACTTAGGCTGCAAATTTGCTATTTTTCTGCATGAGCGATAAATAAAATCTTGCTGTTGCTGAATTCTGACAATAAACATATAAAAACCCGGGTCGCAGTGCCAACACCCTGCCGACAATATAGTGTATTTGCTTGTATAGGGCCGTGTGGTTTTATACTTTTATTATGTGAAATTAAGTTTGTTTTTGGGCAAAATAAAAAATTTAGCCCCTTAATACACCCCTTAAAATAACATTTTTTTCTTAATTGTAATATTATTATCAATCTAACGTCTACACCGAATTAAATACACCCTTCAATAAATAAGTCACTATCTGCAAACTAGTGTTTTCATAAAATTTGTAAATCCGGTCCTTTCGGGCCGATTTTATTAAAATTATGGGGACACTTTTTAATCACTACCAAAGGGTTAAATTTCAATTTTGAAACGATTCGGAGAATTTTTTCGGTATTTTGGGGCCTAAAAACAGTTTTCAACCCCTAAAAACTACCCTTAAAATAGCCCGATTAGGCCCATTTTAAATAGGCTTCTTGCGATGGTGGATTTCAACACGTGGCCCAAATTTCGTTGAAATCAATTAACTCTTTCGAAAGTTATCGCGCGTACACACACATATATATATATATATATATATATATATATATATATATATATATATATATATATATATATATATATATATATATATATACATATATATATAAACATTTTTAAAAATGGTGCCAAAGTGTTTAGGAGGTTATGAAACGTCGAGAAATTTTGGTCCGACCCCTAGGTCCCGCCATCCGACCGACGGCAATAGTGTATGTTGCCATATGGCAAATACACTAATAATAAATTTTGCTCCCTCGTTTCTGCGGTGTATTATCTACATCGTGCTGACACTTACTAAATATATTAGCAGAAACTATCTTACCTAATAATATAAAGCACTATAGCATTAAGAAACTTAGTATAATTATTATAATATTTTTTCTTTTTTTGTGTGTTTTATTTATGCCACAGTAATGTAACCAAAATGTGTAAATTTAATGTTTTTGTAACTTCTTGCAAAGAGATTTATCTTAACCTTCAAGCGGGCGCGCGTATTCGAATCGACCGCGCTTAGTACATTTTCGTTCATATTATTATTATTACCTATCACATTTATTTCTCATTTCTAGTAGCCTGTCGCTATGTCATTGGGAGTAAAACAAAGAATAAACCGTTACTCGGGGCGCTCCCCCTCTCCACAGATCGCAATTGTTTTAGTTCCGGTGCAGTCGTCGAAAAGACTACACGCGCCTGTCGTCGAAAAGGTTACGCGCGACGCTCAACGCGACATACCCTCGTTCACGCTCGTAGTAGTTCTTCGGCCAACATTTAATATTATCGAATTAAGCTTTGATTTTTTTATATAAAATGAGTCGTGGACGGTTACCACAAAATGCAATACTCGAGGAATTACAAAGAGAAGACGAAGAAGAGAGTGAATCAGAGCTCAGCGACCAAGGTTCTGAAACTTCCGACCACATCGTTGAAGGGGAACCTCGATCTGCTGAGGAATCAAACTGCTCGGACTCAGAAGAGGATGACTTGCCACTTTCAGAAATAAGTAGCAGCTGTTTTACAGGGCACGATAAAGTAACGAAGTGGCAAAAATCTAATAAAAAATATTTGCAGAAGTCATACAACGTTTATTTGCAATCAATGTTATATGGACGAAGAAACGGATTCTGATAAAAACTAAACCAAAGTTAATTAATTTTTATTCTTATTTTGTAATTTTTATTATTAGACTAGGTATATAAACTAGTCTGAGATATATGTAAAAGGGTTTTGTGTTCCTAATTTTTGTTTTGATTCAAAGAATATTTGAGTTATGTTAATTAATTTAATAGTTGTTTCTTTTTCATAATTTTAATTACTTTTTTTGACAAATTCGACTTTAAAGACAATGATAATATATCTGAGTACAAATAAATAAATAAATATTGAATAATGAGTGCTTTATTTCTGTTATTCATCCCATAGGTCTTTTCGGTTACGCGCGCCCGCTCCCGTTACAAAAGACCGCGCGCCCGCTTGAAGGTTAAACACAGTATTCATAAAAAAGGTGTATTTTTTAAAATGAGATAATAGAGCACTTACCTGGATTTTTATTGTGGTATATCCAGTAATTTTTTATCAAAACAATACCTAAATTATATAATTCTTATTTAAAATAAGCTTACACAAACTAATAATTTACGGAGACTCTCCATACACTAACCCAAAACTCTTTAACAAGGTATTTTAAGTATAAATTAATGAACAAAATGTATGTAAAATATTTTTGAGCTCAAGTTTTTTGCTACCGCTAATCATCAAAAAAGTATATAAAAAAATTCGACATATTTTAAGTTGTGTTTGTGTTAAAAGATGTTTCTAATTAAATTAGTAGCCTTAATACCGAGCTGGGTAGAGTAGTGGTGACAGCAGTAGACTCGCATTCGGGGGGTATCGGGTTCGAATCCCGGCAAGGGCAGATGTGGCTGGGACTTTTTCCTACTGCCTCTCGCCGAGAAACGGTAATTCCTGTATCGGCCATCTTGATTGAGGTTTTCCATGGTTTCCCTCAATTAATTCCAGATAAATATCGACATGGTTCCTTATTTGAGGCCATGGCCGATTACCTATCAAATCCCTAGTTCAAAAATTACCTACCTTATACGAATTTCCTATAATTCCTTCATTCGCCCATTGCTATTACATAAGTTGAAGTTGTAAAAAATGTAGAAAATAACGGGAAGTGGTAGATAAAAAAATAGTAATGGTGCGAATGGCGTCTGTTATGACATAAACTCGAGAAACGGACGTTAAACGCATTATTATTATTACTATTATTATTGAGAATAATAGCTATTGTCTGCTATAATTGTTAAGAAACATTCATTGTTGTAGCACTATATTAGAAAAATTTATTATTCCAACACGTCACCGTCTGGATTTAAACCAGAATCTTTCCACTTTCGCGACGGAATGAGTTAATCAATTACTCTACGGTGCACACAATTCAATCCTTCATAACATAGCGTTTACAACACTCAAATTCACTACATGCGAGAGCCAATTATTTTTAGCAATAGCTAAACATTAACTCTCACAGTAGCGAGGGCTCTAGAATGAATCAAAGATAAACTTTCCATTATTAATACGCACCTAAGTCATTGAACTTGTCTGTATCATATTAGGCTGTTTTAATGCGGAAAACGACAATTTAAAATTGGTAAATTGTCAACACCAAATATTTAATATTAGTAGATATTTTTCGTACGCTTATAGCTACGTACTTAGGGTTGCAACGATATATCGGAAAACCGATAAATATCGATATATCGACGCCTAAAAATATCGATATTTATCGATATCGGCGATACGCCGATATCGATATATAAATATCGAAAAACTCAATATATCATAACGAAATATCGAAAAACCCGCCTAAATTTTACTAAATAAATACTTAATTTTACTTATTAATTAAAAAATAAATATTTTTTAACGAAGTCATTTTTATTATACTGTTACATTTTTACATACTTGTTTATATTTTTTAGGTTATGTCAGTTGCTACTTGCTTGTTATTTTTATTTCGCTGACTAAAATATGTAACTACGAACTAGTTTCCCGATATCACATTTTGATTCTGTTCTCTACTCTAATCTGTGGTAGCGTAGGTGGGGTGAGTGTTTTGTGAGTTGTGGACGTTGTGGTCTGTGTGATGTAGATGGTATTTTTGTCACTTCACTGTAACTCAGAGCAGAAACCGGCTACAAGGAAGCAGACTATCAAAGTTACTATTTTTAAATTCGATAGCTGGTACAAAATACTGGAATTAAACATTTTGTAATAACATACATATATAATCAATAAACGTTTGATATAACTAAAATTACATTGGATTTCTACAAGCTTTTAAAAAAAAGAAGAAATATCGATATATTGGCCTACTATACCGATATATCGGCCTACTAGACCGATATATCGATATATCAATATCGACTTGGTTCGATATATATCGATATCGATATATCGATATTTTTAATAACCTTGCATCCCTATACGTACTTCAGCAAGTACGTAGCTATAAGCGTACGAAAAATATCTGCTAATATTATTATTATTAAATTAGTAGCCTTAATGAATTGAGAATTTTCTGATTTAGTTCTTTGTTTTTTTACAAAATGATGTTATTATGCAGAATTTTTATCCTTTGTAGGTTAAATTTTGATTTCCACTGAAGTCTGTTTTTGAAGTAGAACACCTTTTGACACGGTATGATAAAATCAATTCATGAGACTGAAAATGCAACGAAACGTTGCTATATACGGATGCGAAAACCATCTAAATTGGCGGCGAGGTAAAGTGGCTGCTTCGTAATCTAAAAATCGTAGGTTCGATTCTGTGATTGATGTCATTATTATTTTTTTTGTGTTTTATTATAATTACTTCTATAGTCTGTAGTGTAAAATACACAGTCTCTTTTTTTTAATCTGTACTCCCGTAAACATCTCTCAATTGCTTACAGAATTATTTTTAGGTAGCCGTTTACCTAATGCGAAGCACCTATTTTTAATTAAATCAATTTTAAAGGGATAGTTTTAGAATACCAGAAATAATTAAACAAAAAAATTAAAAAAACTGGTTGGTTTAAAACAACGTTGTAAACAACATTTTTACTAGTTACGTCATTACCCAAGAGTTTTATCTTTAACTTCTGTCCGTGTCTACACTGGGCTAAAATGAATCCAATGCAATGCCTCAATAAGTAATTTGAACACTATTAAAATTGAAATAATTGTCTGTAACAAGGTATGATGAAATGTTAATTATGTTTAAGAAACAATTAAAATATTTTTTTTCAATTTTAGTGTTACCTCTTTTCGTCATTAAATGTAGATTACACAGGAAAAATGAGGCATTAGATAACAATTTATTATTTGCTCTCTTTAATGATCAACATTTCGACACATTTTGTGGCTCTTCAGGATCTTAAATAGCAAAAATCGTTAAGTTATAAAATATATTCATTGTATATACACAATTTCGTACAAAACAATAATTATGATCTATGGTGTCGTTTATGGTTTAATATAGTATTTATTTTAAGAAATTAAAATTTCAAAATGTCCTTGTTGTTTAAAATAAAATATATATTATTAATAAATTTGATTTTAAACAACAGGGACAGTTTGAAATTTTAATTTCTTAAAATAAATACTATATATATAACTTAACGATTTTTGCTATTTGAGATCCTGAGAAAGCCACAAAATGTGTCGAAAGGTTGATCATTAAAGAGAGCAAATAATAAATTGTTATCTTATGCCTCATTTTTCCTGTGTAATCTAAAAATATTTTTTACACACCCCTCTATCAAACAGCTGCATTTCATTACTGTATAGGAAATAACAGTTTTTCGCAATATTGCAAAAGTAATCCAATTCTCCCAATCCAATATTTACGTCAATTGCTATTTAAATCTATGTGAACGACAGAGACAACCATAGTAGACCTTGTAGTCAATCCACATATAAATCCAATATGGCCGGATTTAACTGTCAAAAATATTACAAAATTACTTTATATGATGTGAAAATCAGCTGTTTTATAGTAGGTACGTGCAAAAAATATATGTATATAGTTCGTAATGATATTATGATTCGGGTGACTATTAAAATTCGGTAGTCGCTCATTTTAACATTTAGTCTCACTTCTTTGTACATCCCCCTTTAAAATAATTGCTTTTAATGTCTGAATAGCGGTCGTGAAATGGCACATTTAGCACTGGTGGTGTAAAGTTGCATAAAGTAAATTAAGAAACGTAGTCGTGTTAGTTTCCACAGTAAATTTTTTAATTATTAATTTTTATCATCATATAACCCTTATTATGTACACATATTTTTGGAGGATACTCATTAAGCCTTTTCATTTTATACCTCGCACAAAAGGTATTTTTGCATATTGGCAAAATTACGTCTATATTTATTTTTTCGTACCGTGATATACCCACTGTCACTCCATCGATACCTTATTTTTCAAAATCGGTCAAACCGTTTAGAGTCTACGTGGAATAGGAATGTTGACTATTTTTTGGAAAGTGTCTTAAATCGTGCATAAGTACCTAATATAGCCACAAATATTTATTATTATTTTTTAAATACGGCTCTAGCTTTAAAAATCATGTATTTTAAATTTCGTTTCAAAAATCGCTCCGAAACGCCAATACTTGTCCCGTGACTGTTGTGATGTCATATGTTCATAAACGCTGTTAAACTGACGGGGTGGTGTAAGGTTTTTTCGTAATTGTCGCTATAGTTATACGTAATTTAACGTTTCCTATAAATAAATAATAATAAATTACACTCTAAATATTAACCAAACAATGAACAGCTTGACAGCGTGAATAGCGTCTGATGATGTTTACGAACAAGTGACGTCATGCACTCTGATTGGTGTTCGTTGTCACGTGACATGAGAGTGATTTAATTACGTTTTATTTATTAAATATTACTTAAATTCCTTAAAAGTAAGGAAAAATATTGTGTTTCTTAGTATTTTTATCGTAGAAACTACCATGTAACGTTCAAATTTTGTTTTTATTTGAATTCAGTCAACATCCCTATTAGAGAATCTCAGACACATACATGCATACATACTTTTGGAAAACACAACCTTTTTGCCAGTCGCAGTCGGGTAAAATTTCTAGAGATCTCCGAATTTATATATCCAAACAAGTGGGCACTAGGACAACCTTAGTGTGGACGTAGACTAAACTAAAAAAATTTACATAAAAAATAATTTGTATTTCTCCTGTCCAGTGTCATGTCATTTTTTTATATAATAAATTCTTATGGCAATTAGAAGTTCAAAATAAATGAGCAAGTCTGTATTAAGTAAATTTTATGCGTGGGCTATGCGGTCTTAATTATAACAATTTTATGACAGGGAATTTGACCAAGTTATTTTCAGTGTCCGGTTGCAACATTTATTTGACGCTCGCAGTATTTAGTTGTAAATTTATTAACCGGTTGTCATGACAATTTGCAAATAACGTCAAATGAATCTAAAAGTTTAATAGTTAAATTTTTGAAACATGCAAATATAGTCTATTAAAATGCTTTGATAAATTAAGTTGATATACTCGGTATTTAAGCTTAAAAAATAAATAAAGTGAGTGAAGTATTTAATAGGAACAATTTTAAATTATATTGCGCAAAGTAAATTCGTTCCAAAAACAGTGACCACTCCGAGAAAATAATACAAAATTAACATCTCTCAATATACAGGTGATTATCAAAATGATTCTTTTTTTTAACAGCGTGTAGAAATCAAAAAGACAAAAACAAGTATTTCAAGTAACTTTTTTATCAAAACTCAAAAATAAGAGAGACAGCCTTTCAAAGTTCAATTACATTTTTTACCCTACTGCCAGACTATGCTCCTCGCACTGCTCCTCGCTCTGCTCATCGCGTTGTCGCGATGCTGCCCTAAGCGGCCAGACACTGCTGTACTCGCGACGCTCCGCACTCGGCTTTCGCCTTTCGGCAATGGAGGTCGGTACTGTGGCAGCGTGCGCACTATGCCTTTACACTTAGACCGCTTCATGCGTACTGAGTGGCGCGGGAGTATGTGGGCGGCTTACTCGTGCTCTTATTGCTGGTCCTTTGACTCGCGCACAAAAAACCGACAATCGAGGGAGCACTGGGCATGACGAGGAGCATGACTTGCGGCATGACGAGTAACGCGGCCACACAACGTCTCTGCCTTCTTTCCTCGCTACTGCTCATGCCACTCGTCGAGTGTGTGGCTGAGGCATTAAATTTTATTTAATTTTGAGGCTGGTCCTGGCGTTATGTTATGTTACTATAGAAATATGTTATGTCTATTTGAAACAAAACGGGGAGAACTTTAAACATTTTCTGTGAATACTTTGTAATGACATAACATATTTTCATAGTAACATTACATAACGCTAGGACGGACCTCAAAATTTAATAAAATCTAATTAAACTTTGAAAGTCTGTTTCTCTTTTATTTTTGAGTTTTGATAAAAAAGTTACTCAAAATATTTGTTTGTCTATTTGATTTCTACACGCTGTTAAAAAAAGTATCAATTTAAAAATCATACTGTATGTATGTACTTACTATAAAAAAAGGTAAAAGTGAGTCGCGTCCGTCAAGAGTTAATTATTACTCAACACTAAATTCTTTATTATAACAATGAATTTTATTAATTAACTATTAAATATTAATAATCAATATTATTACCACAACTTTTAATTTACTATTTAGTAAATAGCATAACAATATTAAACAATAATCGTCCTGATATTTTTTAGACGGATTACGTATATATACAAGAAGAAGAAGAAGAATAAATTTTATTAATATTACATAAACACATAAATTTATTAACGCTACTTAAAAAAATGAGTTTGCCATTATCACAGTCGGGATTGAACCCGAAACAACCAATTTCGCGTTGGTTAAGTTTTATTACTGTAATTGTATATTATATGAAAATTCTTGAATTATTTGCATGTTTCAAACTTTTATTATCTACTGTCGAAAATAAATTGTAAATTGTGTTCAATGGAAAATAAAAATAAAACAAAACAAATTACAAAAGTAACTTTATATTATCATAAATAAGTGCATAAGAAGTCTCGTTTCATTTCTGCACGCGATTAAGATGAAACACGGCAGCGACAACAGTAGTGGAGCCTTAGGTTCCACCGTAGTAAGGTCTAGACGACGAGTTACAACAAAGTGGATAGCATAAAAACCTTCTCCTTGAAAAAATACATAGATATGTGAGCCAACATTCATAGTGATCGGTCAAACAGTGTCGCAAACTAAAACCGCAATATCTCAAGAACCGTTACTACGATTTCGCAAAACTTTTCACGAGCTTATGCTCTTCGTCAAGCTCTATAATTTTCTTCTGAACTTTTTTCCTGTACAAGCAAAAACAAATGAGTTACATAGGAAAAACTGATGTGCTCACACTTTTGCTACACAGTTTTCCCCTTCTCCTCCTGGCCCAACACTGGACTAAAAAATGTTGGGGAGACTCACTTTATCGATAGGAGAAAAATTTTTTGATAGTCGTGCAGTCACATTTCGAAAGCCCTATCTACTCTACTGTTACGTTTTTAATTTAACAAAAACCCGGGTCGCAGTGCCAAAACCCTGCCGACAATATAGTGTATTTGATAATATAGGCAGTGTGGCTTTATTATGCACACTTAAGTTGGTTTTTGGGAAAAATAAAAAATTTGACTCCTTAATACACCCCTTAGAATAACATTTTTTTTCTTAACTACAATATTATTATCAATCTAACGTCTACACCGAATTAAATACCCCCTTCAATAAATAAGTCACTATCTACAAATTAGTGTTTTCAAAAAATTTGTAAGTCCGGTCCTGTTGGGTTGATTTTATTAAAATTTTAGGGACACTTTTTAAATACTACTAAAGGGTTAAACATCAATTTTGAAACGATTCTGAGAATTTTTTCGGTATTTTAGGGCCCAAAAACATTTTTCAACCCCTAAAAACTACCCTTAAAATGGCCTGATTACGCCCATTTTAAATAGGCTTCTTGCGGTGATGGATTTCAATACGTGGGCCAAATTTCGTTAAAATCAATTAACTCTTTCGAAAGTTATTGCCCGCACACATATATATATACGTATATATATATATATATATATATATATATATATATATATATATATATATATATACATATATATATATACATATATATATAAACATTTTCAAAAATGGTGCCAAAGTGTTTAGGAGGTTATGAAACGTCGAGAAATTTTGGTCCGACCCCTAGGTCCCGCCATCCGTATCAATTTTCAGTTTAACCCGGGGAACTGGAATTTTTAGATTGTAAATTCATTTCAAATGTGTTGTACACACAGTATATTGGCTGTATTGTTTTAAAAAAGAACTTAACATTGCGCTCAAAAAATTCCGTATATAAAAATAAAATGATTATTAATTAATCATTTTTTTTGAAAGAGTGTTTTTGAATAACTTGAACCTACTAAAGTTCAACTGAAATTTCTGTAGACGATAAACAAAACAAATATGCAGATACACAGGAATGCATTTTGTGCCAGGATTGGATTTAGAGATTGGCAAAGACTATTCAAAGATAAAAATTGGGGGAAAAGAATGAAAATATAAACAAATATTCATTGTATTGTAATGAATACTGTAACGTATTTTATTATAGCACTATTGGCTATGTGCAACATCAAAGTGATGACATCTAGCGCCATTTTCCGGCCAATCCAAGACCACTTTTATATATTATGTCAAATGGGACAACTAGTAAAAAATGAATTAAAATTAATGATATTAATCATATATAAATGAAATATTATATGATATATTAATGATATATTGTATATTAAATTATTGTTATATTTTATTCTAGAAAGATTCAAAGTTTAGAAAATTATAAACAGTTATAAAAAGTTTTTATATATAAAAGCTAGCTAATTATAAATATTTTCTATAATTAAAAAAAAACTATATAATTACATTTAATAAGAGAGAACTTGAAATTCGTGTTTCTCTTTGAATTAACTTATGCTTATATTTTGGGAAACAATAAAAGATTATCATCACTATTTTCGATGTATTATTACAATTAATAATGCAGCATTTATGAACTGTCATTTTTATTTGTGCCTTAAAAATGTCAGATTTCGCCGCTCCGCGCGCACGGTCGTTCAGCGCCTCCCTTTCATTCAGTTGCACATAGCCAATCTTTTTTGAATATCTAGATAAGTTCTTGTTTACGATTCTCAAGACTGCTTATTTTTTAGATTATTATCAAGCTATAATTAATACTCTCCTGTCTCCTGATAATGCTAACACGGTTAGCAAATTGTACGTCGAAAAAAATATTTGATATTTTTAGTAATTTTTTATATTCAATTATGAGCAATGTTAGTGTTTTCCGTCACAAACTTATCACAAATTTAGACATGGTGAAAGGTCTGGAGGCGGTCCTGTTTTGAATACATATCGTGGCTCTCCAAAGAAATGCAATGATAAATCATACCCAAAATGTACAATGCAATCGCAAGAATTAATCGATGAAGTGCATTAAGTAAATTGTGATAAATATGGCAGTTTTCTACTAAGAATTGCAGCTGAGTGAAGTCATTGTTTGGAAGTTTGTGTTTTGCTTAAAATAATGATTATTTACATTGCCTTGTAGTAAAAACTCTTATTCGTTATCATTTTCCCTTCGACTGGAATTTTTTTTCACATATTGATTTTTTTATAGCCAAAACACAAAAATTCTACAAACCAAAATAGGACACCGATTTTGATAAATCATACTCGAGATCCAATTTATCAAAATCGGTGTCCGATTTTGATTTGTAGAATTTTTGTGTTTATACCAGAGTTACTTGAGAACGAAAGAATCGATTTTGATGCAACAACTGAGATATTCGAATTAAGGCTACTTTTTATACGGTTCCGATAAAATAAGACTACTGTCAAAACCGAGAGTAATGCGAGCGAAGACGTAGGACGTATGTGAAAGCTTGTTCATTATTAAATTAATAAATATCGAATAACTGATTGTTTTTCCAGCAATCACTATTCAAGATGGCCCCTCATTCGTAATGCAAGGTAGAGCTGTAATAAGAAAACTACCACAGAATAACATTGTGTGTCTTGAACATCGATGACTGCGTTTTCACAATTGCATTAAGCAGGTTTCCTGAGCATAATGTGATACAATATTTATAAAATATAACGGATGATTTAAAAAAATACGTTTTTACATCAAATTTTTCGTCTTTTTAAATAATAAAATTTTAATAAATTGATGTTTTATTAGTAAAAGTTTAGAAAGAAAAGAACAAAATAAAATATTAGTAAAAAAAAACTCTTTAAAACAAGCTTTTATTGAATTGTACTGAAAAAGAAAAAATATTTTTTAGTAATTTAGGTTCATAATTATAAAAGCGTGCATAACGACCTATGTTTTTATAATTATGAACCTAAATTACTAAAAAATATTTTTTCTTTTTGAGTACAATCCAATAAAAGCTTATCTTTTAAAAGTTTACTAATATTTTATTTTGTTCTTTTCTTTCAAAACTTTTACTAATAAAACATCAATTTATTAAAATTAATTGATTAATTATTTATTAATTTCTATTATTCCACTTGTCAAACGCTCCCATTATTATTTAATGCTGAGGAGGTTGTAAAAAAGTGTATAATCCGCCATTTTGTGTCGGCCGCCATATTTGATTTAGAATAATGTCACACAGCTTACTGTATTCTACTTGTCATATCCTTTCATTTGATACAAATATCGAGGGGATTTTAAAAAAAAAGGTTATCCGGCATTTTGTTTTGGCCGCCATATTAGATTTAAAATGACATTACAGAGTCTACTGTATTCTACTTGTCTCGTTTGATACTCATATCGAGAGGGTTGTTAAGAAATCGATGGTTTGCCTTTTTGTGTCAGTCGTCATTTTGGATTTGAAATGAAGTCACACTGCTCATTGTATTTTACTTGTTATACCCTTTCATTCGATACCCATGGGGGTTGTAAAAAAGAAGATAATCCGCCATTTTATGGTGGCAGCCATATTGGATCTACCTTAATATTCAATATACTGTATTGTATTGTCTTCAGAACCAAAGGCGTGTGCAAAATTTCAGCATGATCGGATATCGGGAAGTGGTTGAAGAATCGATCGCAAGATTTGACCCGAACAATACATACATACATTGCAAGTTAAATAAAAGCTTGTAAAAAAATTGGATGCGTGCTAATCTCGAGTATTTTAACTGTTAAGCTAGACTTTAGCAATAAGATTTTTTAAAATTCACTTTCATAAAAATATTTTAGTATATTATGCCGGGTTTGAAAAATAATATTCTAGCGATTGGACAATCGATCAAAGAATGACAATGTGGGCTTACCGTGAATCGTGGAGCTTTCATAATCTGTAATGCAGCCTGACAACCGTTTTCCAAACACTTCACCAATTCTAAAATTTTAACAGAATATCTCGGTAATTGAGGTGGCTGACGAGTTGCTTTATTCTGACACTAAAAATGTTACTTTTGAAAATGAAACATATGTAAAATGTATATAAATTATAAGATCACAAACATAACCCAATCTTTGTTGAAAAATGTTATTCCAATGGGTTTACTTTTTCTTAGCTCGTCGCAACAATAATTGACCACTGCCAGTTTTTCATAAATTATTTCCTTTCCCAGGCATTTTGTTAAACAAAATATTATTAATAGAAAACAGTATCACGGCTAATTGGAATAATGAAAATAAATCAATTTAAACACTCATTGATTGCAACGTTTCATCTTTTTTTGTTAAGACTTTTTCAAGCTCTAAAAAAATATAGTATGACAGTTTTTCAGTTTAGTTAAACTGAACAACTGTCATACTATAATTTTTAGTTGACTGTGAAAATAATATAAAAAAAGAACATTATTTTCTTCAATTTTCAGTTTTTAATATTTGTTTTTGTAATGCCAAATTGTATATTATATCATAGTTTAACTATCGTTTAAGCATATTGAGGTTAGTCGCACCATTGTTTCTTTTTAGTAAATTATTTAATCCATAATGTTTAATATTTTTATTATATGAATGTTAATTTTTGTAAAAATTTTTTAGAGCTTGAAAAAGTCTTAATAAAAAAAGACGAAACGTTGTAATCAATTTCATTAATCCAATTACCCGTGATACTGTTTTATACGATAAAAAACATATATAACATATATCTGGAATTGAACTTTAAATACAAAATATTATTTTACTTTGGTACCTATATGATAAAAAAAAATTTCTGACACCTGTTTACTGTTTTCATAGCAATTTTGAATTTGATTCGTGTGTATATTTTTACCACCCATATGATCTGAAAAAAGCTTAAAAAATTGTTTAATGCTGCCAACATAAGTCACCAATCTGGGGTGCAGTATATTTGTGAATGACATATAATTTTATCAATGTACATCTTTATCGAAAATGTTAATATCAATTATCGAGACTACGCCAAAGAAATATAACTTCTGCCGCGCGTACATAAATACACTTTTTTTTATTATTAAAAGAGATACAGGGTTGCGGTCAGTCGGAATCGATTTAGCGTGATTATTTTCTGATAGTATACTTAATATCAAATGGAACGGAGCGAATTTATTTTCATTAAATTTTGCAATTTTGTAAGAATCGGCAACTGGCCGCCGTGTAATACTAATAATAATAATAATAATAATGCGTTTAACGTCCGTTTCTGGACTTTATGTCATAACAGACGCCATTCGCACCATTACTATTTTTCATTTTACCACTTTCCGTTTTTTTCTACATTTCTTAAACTTCAACTTATATAATAGCAATGGGCGAATGAAGGAATTACAGGAAATTAGGATAAGGTAGGTAATTTTTGAACTAGGAGTTTGATAGGTAATCGGCCATGGCCTCAAATAAGGAACCACCTCGATATTTATCTGGAATTAATTGAGGGAAACCATGGAAAACCTCAATCAAGATGGCCGGTACAGGAATTACCGTTTCTCGGCGAAAGGCAGTAGGAAAAAGTCCCAGCCACATCTGCCCCCGCCGGGAATCGAACCCGGACCTCCCGAATGCGAGTCTAGTGCTGTACCACTACTCTACCCAGCTCGGTGCCGTGTACTACTATGTTGGGCTACTATAGTACCAGTTTGGTAGTTCACTCGTTATATCAAATCACACATAAAAATACATATAGGTAGATAAACATATCTCATTAGGAGTACATTAATTTGCCAATGCAGTCATTGCAGCCGGTTTTGTTTGGTTGCTAGTCGCGCCGGTAAAGCTGGTAGCTACCACCGTAATTAGGCAAACTCAGTGAACTCGACTTCAAACGAATTTATTTTATTTATTACACAATGAGAAGGAACACGCGTTTTGTAGCATTGGTCACGATCATAACGCGAAGCGAAATATAAATTTCATTGTAATACGTGTATTATAATTTGTACATTTGTTGCAGATCAAAAATATAGTGTTTTCGGCCCTTGGGATTTTTTTTTCAGATTGAAAGTAGGCAAAGTGGCGCCATCCTACGTGATGATCGTAAATTATATCTAGTTCTCCTAACCTAAAATATCTATTTCCAGTGTTTTTTCAAAGCACCTATGTGAATTATTACAATAAAAAAACCGGTCTATTTCGAGTCGAGCTTCGTACCATTCAGGTCTCCGTGAGAACATTAAGCCTTAGAATTATAGTTTTGTTTTCCTCTAAACTATTAGTGAGGCTCTATAGTTCCTATTTTTATCAAAATTGTAGACTCAGTAGTTTCGGAGATGAGAAGGCGTTCGCTTGATTTCCGTATATTTTTTTAAATCTTATGAAAACGCATTTTAAAATTATAAAAAAAATATATATTTGTGTATCTCTAGAAAAAGCTTTTCATTTGAGACGTCAGAAAGCCCTAAAAGTATTCTGGTGACAAACATCACATTCGGTTCACAATTGTCAATTTTGGGGTTTCGAGCGGCTATAAAATTTTTTTGAGGGTAAGTTAATAAATTCTACCTTGGAAACTGAAATGGGTACCCGGGTACCCGGTCGTTGACCGAACGGTTAATAATGCATTATAATACGATCCTTGGGATTTGCTCACCCTTATAGAAACTGATAGAAACGATTGGAGGTATCAAGTTAAATTAAAATAAAACAACCCAACAATTCTGTAAAAAAATCAAGTTCCTATCTCAACGCAATAAAAAGATATGGCTTTTTCAAAAACACATATTTAAATACAGTCAGTATCAAAATACGGGAATTTTAAAAGACCTGTTGTTTTTATTCAATGAAAAGTATAACTATATATTTTGTGATTAAAATTGATGCAATACAATAGGTACAATAGCAATTTTATTAACAGAGCTTGGATAGGTATTAATATGTTAGTAACCCACAAAACTTTATATGTTTGTGACAAGGTTTCTGACAATTTTTGACGACATTGTATTCTAAGGATGGCAGGAAAATTCTGTCGAAAGTTTAGTTTTAAATGCAGATATATTGAAAAACAGTATCTCCTTTTATTGATGCTTAAGTCACGAAGATATCAACTACCTCATTTATATCAATTAATAAATAATAGTAAAGAATCATTTTTAAAAATAATAAGCCAATAGTACAAGAATATAAAAAAAAATATTAATCTAAGCGAATTATCTAAGTGTAGGATTAATTATTACAAAAAAAGTGTGAGAGTTCACCCAAATAAGCTCACGGGACAAGTGAAACTTCTTTAGAGTTATGAACTCATTGATGCGTTACCATAAGGTTTCCCCGTTGTTCACCATTTTTCCTTTAACGTTACAGAAAATTTCAAACAGATACGTCACTAAACAAGTTTCACTTCAAAAACATCATCCTTGGCATTTTCAAGGGACGTGTAAGCAGTAATTTCAATAAGATGATAACTTTACTCAATGCCAGCTAAGAGAGAATACCATACAATATATTATTTAATGCAGTATAACATAAAATCATAATTATTTTTAATAAAATTTATTGCAGCTATCAAAACTCAAAAGATGTTCTTAAGAAGTTCTTTTTTTTATCGATTTTCAATCACCAATCAGCGTGTCACTGACTGACACCTTCTCCCTTGATCAATAAAAATGAAATTACCGATTCAGTTAAACGACATACTTTATCTAACCAGTAGCCATATACGAATCCATTAAAATACTGCAGCCTTTGGTTTATTACGTCATGTTTTTGTTATAAAAATATGTGTCAATTATTAATTCGTAACAAAATATTTTATGTTTAATGGACTCTCTCATTGTGATTAAGACTATCAAAACAGAATACATATTGTCTCATCATCATCATCATGAGTTTTTCTGGGTTGAACGATAAAGATGGCGATGGTGTCCCGTAATAAAAGTTAACTTCGCCTTTTTATCGATTGTCGATGTATGCTGTGTCAGAATAAATTTATATATTGATTTTATTGTTCATTGTTATTGAAGAGAAAAGAAAAACTGTATACATATATTCAATTGAGACAATACAGATACTTTTAATTATTCGAACTCGATTACTAGCTCAATAAACGAATTGAATGGAATGGCAGATAGTATATAAATCTAGCACCGTAATGAGATATTTTACCGACGAAATGTGACACTATGTTAAAACTAACAGTCACACAAGTCGTAAAATCATTATGACGAGATATGGTAACTTTTGTCATACCCCAAATAGCAGCTTGTGACATTATTTTCCGCATATTTTCATTTATTTTTATAAGCTTTTTGGCTTTTATACTATTTGTATTTTTTTTATATTTCATTTGTATAGCCGATATAAATTGTAATAGTAGATTATAGGTAGTTTATAAAAATTAATTGATACGTTGGTAATAAATTAAAAAGTTTAACACATCAAATTTGTCCATAATTCCCATTAAACTTTAAAATTAGTAATAAACTTAGCGTTGGTTTTTATATGTCACATTCCGCCGTAATGTAAGCCATTACGACAGTAGGTTACAATCTACTATTTTGCCATATTACCTCCTATAAAATAGCTAATTTAAATGTATGTTTATTTGCATGTAAAGTTATTCATTACATACTAGTGCGTTAAAGTACAATTCATTAGTATTTATATGTTTGTTTGAGCTGCGTATGTACGAACCCAGCATAAACTATCTATAATTATAATCTAGTATCAGAACTGAAGGTGATTACACAATTCAAATGTCAAAATTTTAGAGAAGTTAACTAAAAACAAAAAAGAAGTTTTTTATAGGGGGTACGAACAAAAAATCCTACATGTATATCGGACGCAATGATACTGTACTATTACTTGTAGGGATGTCAGAAGTGGCAAAAAGTATCGATATTTTTTCAAGTATCGATATTGGTAGCGATATATTTTTAAAAAAATATCGATAAATCGGTACAATTTTAAAGAGAACATTGGCACTCGAAGAAATTTAGTATACATATTGGCTAGCTTAATATAAGCTCAAATAGCAATTAACGGACATTATTTCTAATAAATCAAGTAATAAATAATTATCTGAAATCAAAAACAACGATAAGATTTTTTTTTGTTTATTAATCAAACGTCTAATATATTTAGGAGCAGATAATTTTAGAGATTAATCGAACAATTAATAAAGCCAGGGATGGTGAACCTATATTGGTACAGCATGAATTGAGGTGTAAATTGAAATAATTAAAAATATTTTAGATGTTGTAGAAATGAAATGAAATATTGTATAAATAGCTATTTTGACTGTTTATTATTCCGAAAATATCGAAAACTCTGGTGAAAAAGAAACTGTTGTTGTTTTTGGAACGCACCTAAAAGTATGTTCCAAAAACATATTTCTTTTTCAGTGGAGTTTTCGATATTTTCGGAATAATTAAGCGGCCATAGTCAGTCGCGATAGTACATACAAGTGTTGCTACTGGAAAAAAATATCGGTTTTCGATATTCGGAATTTTATATCGATATATCGAAATATTAAATATCGGCCAAAAATATCGATATATCAAATAAAAAATATTGATATATCAAATAAAAAATATCGATATATCGATATTTTTTTGACATCCCTAATTACTTGTGCGACTGCTTAAATTCACTGGCGCTCGTTTTAACAAAATGTCGCCGTCATTAGGTATTATACAACGTACTATTTAGAAACACTTTGAACGTCAAGTGTAACATGCTCAATCGAATTTATGTAAGTAGTTTGTGTAATAGGTACTCAAGTTATGGCTGAACTAGAAATTTGCATAGAGTTTTTTTAGATATAAAATATGTATTAAATAATTTGTGCTAATAAAACATGATTGATTTCAATGTACTAGATGTTATAAATCTAACACATTGATAACTCCCACGTAATTACATAAGTATACATGTTAACCAAGCCAAACAAACACTGTAATATAATAGTTAAAAAATATCGTCAATAAAAAAGCACTATTTTTATTATAACGAGTGTTATTTATAAAATTGTGTAATTTTTATCGTTGCCCGTAATGTCAAGTAGCTTCACATGGCACATTATTTTGTGGTAACTAATGCTGGGTTTCGATAACCACAGCAAATATACACTAAATATACTTTAATGGTAAATTTATGCATCTGGAACGTAAATGCAATTTTTAATTGTGTGCCAGGATGCTAAAACGAGCGACCAACGTGTTTTAACGATCACACTAGGTATAATATCATTAAGTTCGTGATACATACTACATTTTTTCACATACCTCTTATAAAATATTAAGTTGTTTTCACTTCAAAATAAGTATATATATTTATATATCTGACAGTTCAGGTTCAACTATTTTGGAATCTATTTGAATTATTTATGAAGACTACTAGACGTGCAATAACTTTCGAAAAAGCTAAGTAATTGATTTTAATGAAATTTGGTCCACAAGTTGAAATCTATCACCGCACGAAGCCTATTTAAAACGAGCCTAGTTGGGTCTTTTTAAAGGTTGGTTTTAGAGGTCGAAAAATGTTTTTGAGTCCAAATGTGGCGCAAAAATTTTCAGAATCGTTTCAAAATTAAAAATAAACCCTTTAGGAGACACTAAAATGAACTGCTAACATTTTTAATAAAATCGGCCCGACAGAACCGAAATTTTATTAAAACACTAGTATACGTGATAGTGATTTCCATATACTGAACAATATATTAAATTTGGTGCAGATGTTGGATTAACAATAATATTGCAACTAAGAAAAAAATGGTTATTTTAAGGAGATTAAATCTTTTGTCTGAAAATATTGAGTTAAGATTATAAAGCCGTAATGTCTGTATTATTACTTAAATACACTATATTGTCGGCCGGGGTTTGCCACTGCGACCCGAGTTTTTACTTTTTACTGCGACTCCGGACGATTCCCACAGTAAAAGGGTGAAGGCACAAACTTCCAGATCACGAGACATCTGCCGTAATATTTTTATTGAACAGAAATTGTTAGAAGTGCCATCTGTATATATTTATAAAGCTGCTATCTTTGGCAGGAACAACAACAACAATTTTGATTTTCTTGGTCATCAATATAGTACAAGAAATAGGAATAATTTAAGAAGCATAAGACCTAACTTAACACTCTACTTGAAAAGTCCCTTATATTGTTGTGCTAGGATATTTTAATCATATTCCTCACGAAATAAAAAACGTTGCTAGTCGTCGACAGTTCAAAAGAAAACTTAAGGCTTTTCTTTCTGATAAATGTTTTTACTCTGTTGAGGATTTTTATAATATGTAATTTTTTTTATATCTTGTTTGTCATACTGACTTCTCCTATACAATCTTTTTTTTGTCTTTGGACAATAAAGTATTATTATTATCTGTGCCTAATACCAGGTACCAGAGCGAGTTTGTCTGGTCGAGGAACGTTGAATGAAAAACGTAATGTTTTTACTTAACCTTCTATGTATAATACAATAATTATTATGCGTTTATTAATTACATAAACAACATTATTGCTAATCTAATTACTAATCATTACACTTAGTAGAACTATGATGGTTATGTCGTTCATGTAACGTCTTATATTATTGCTTCATTAGTCTACAATAAAATAAATAAATAAATCGCGACATTGCATACGTTGCATAACTAGATCTAGAACAAACGAAGAACCTGTTATTATGCACATTGCAAAAGATCCACGCATAAGTAATAGAAAATATTAAACATTAATATTTTACAGCTGTGAAACTGTTAAAGCGCATGCAAAAGTTCGTTTAAACATTTCCGAAAATCCATATTTGAAGTTGTAACAATTTTAGCAAAGTTATAACAATCACTCGAGCCTAATATCATTACAGATGAGGTGTTTATGGTATTTTTTTCACGTACTTCCTATAAAGTAGCTGCTTTTCTAAAAATTTTCACAGTAACCAAACAAAAATCGGTGTAGTTTGTATTTTATTAAAATCTCAGAGAAATCATACAAAACAAAAACATAAGAAAATTCCACTAAACCTGATTTAAATTAATTCAAGTCACAATTATCATGCATTTATTGATTTAATTCTTCTGGAATTGTTAACGCGTCTTTATTAATTGCTTGCAAGTAATTAATGACATTATTAATTAATAATTTAGCTAAAAAGTCAATATAATGAAAAAAATGTTGAAAAATATAATTTATATTAATAATTAGTTTATTCATTATATTGACTTTTTAGCTAAATTATTAATTAATACCATCAGCGTTCTTTCTATTAAAAATGTTGAAAAATATAATTTATATTAATAATTAGTTTAAATAGAAAGAACGCTGATGGTAAAATCAATAATATTATGAAACGACTTAATTATACATACAGTTGTCAAAAAATGTTGAGGAAGTAGTACTTCAAGTTGTCAACGCGCGTTTTGTTGTAGTAAGTGTATTTGTTTTCTTATGAGATACAATCTCATTTTTATTATTGACGTTGTTTTTAGAACAAAAAATATTATTATTGACACTCTTTGTTATATACATGGTGCGGAGCTGCTCGTGCGTAAGTTTACAAATTCCTGCTCTCCTGATTTAGAGCAGAAATTCGTCGATTCATTGAATTAAAAAGTATCCGGGTTAATCTATCTACATGCTGCGTCTCTTACTTTGAAGTTAGCTAAGTTTTAGATTTCGCAACTTTTCAGATAAATTAGTGCTATTGGTTTTTTTTTAATTTAAAGGTGTTTCGACTTTTTATAATTAACACCCACAAGCAGATAAATTATACACATATTATATTGTAACAAAACTGTTCTTTGTGGTGGTTTAAAACTGATTTATTTGTAACAAACGAAATAAATACAAAACAAATAACTAAAAAATATTTCTCTAATAACAATGAAATAAACTAAACGCATTTCTCTAATAATGAAATAAACTAAACAATGAGACAACAAACGGATTCTTATAAATAATAACACAACAATACACTCTTCTTAACACACACCGAAATTTGTGTACTCTTATTTATGTACTATCTGATTATTTATGTATTCTGTACCGCCGTAACAATTTCCTGACTGTCGCGATAACTGACTATCGACTACACTGTAGCAATGAATGTTCGCGCCCCACACGCGCATAAATAGGCGCGTGTGGAGCTTCTCGATCCTTCGAGAAATTTCTGTCATTTCCAGTGGCGTAACAATTGAACGCGCTACAATATAGTAAAATAATACGTATCAATAATTATACCAATACATGTGAAGTAGCGATGTATAACAAAATAGACATCAAAAAGGGAACACTGTAACAGTGTTCTCGGTTGGCGCTACTACTAGATTTATGAGACGACTTTATTTTTTGGTGGGATTTTAATTATTTTTGTAGGATGTTGCTTATACTCAAAAGTCAAATCTCCATTTAGATTTCCACCTAGAGATCAATTTTTGTTATACCTATAGAAATATGCGACTCCAACTTTGAGAGGTTAGCTGGAGAGGGAAAATCATAGATTTTTAATTTCTTCGTTAGTTGTCCGCGAAGCCCAGACTGCATACCATACATCCATAAATGTTTATGTTAATGGATCGAGGCTTTTAAAAGCGCGCGCCCTTGTCAGACATAAACCTACACGGCCATCACAGTAGAAAAGAATAGAGTAGAATATATTTATTATCCGATACAGTTAACTAGGATTCGTTATCTAAATAAAAAAAAAAAAAAGAAGTACTTTTGATAAATATAATTAACCGTATAAAATTCATTAACTGAATATAAACAAGATTTACCGAGCTGGGTAGAGTAGTGGTGACAGCACTAGACTCGCATTCGGGAGGTCCGGGTTCGAATCCCGGCGGAGGCAGATGTGGCTGGGACTTTTTCCTACTGCCTCTCGCCGAGAAACGGTAATTCCTGTACCGGCTATTTTGATTGAGGTTTTCCATGGTCTCCCTCAATTAATTCCAGATAAATATCGAGATGGTTCCTTATTTGAGGCCATGGCCTATCAAACTCCTAGTTCAAAAATTACCTACCTTATTCTAATTTCCTATAAATCCTTCATTCGCCCATTGCTATTACATAGGTTGAAGTTTTAAAAATGTAGAAAAATAACGGGAAGTGTGGTAGATGGAAAATAGTAATGGTACGAATGGCGTCTGTTATGACATAAAGTCGAAAAACGAACCTTAAACGCATTATTATTATTATTATTATAAACAAGATTTAATTAGCAGAGTCTTCAGCTCTCTTTTAAATTAAGGTAAGGGCAGTAACTTCAGCTAAGCAGGGAGGTTCGTGAAGGTACCTATTGTTGCTTAAACGAATTTGCGCACATTAGACCAGCACTTGCAACCAGCAACGACCTTCAGTCAGTTGCCTGCAATTTCTGTGAAACCGTGCTGAACCGATTTTGTATGCTAGTGATGCGTCGTTTTCAGTAATTAATTTGCATTGATAAAACTACTTGACAACGTCAAAATACATAATGCACATCGCAAAATCCGCACTAAAATGTGTTGGTTTGTGCTGGTTTAGTGTGCGATATCGTGCAGGTTGCATGTTTATATTTGCGCGATCTTTAAAGATAACTCAGCCGGTCGCGTGGTCGAATAACATGATGATTTTTTCCCAAATTTTATTTGGCCAACTTAACTAAATTTTAAACAGCTATAATATTTAAATTTTAAAACGGATAATCAAGAATTTTGCGGTTTGACTTTCGTGTGTGGTAATTGTGCATTCTATTGAAGAAACCGGAATATCCATTTTTTTTTGTTTTACAGTAAATCTTGATTCCAGGTTTGGTAAAAGTGTAACGAAGTCACAAGCTACGTCTTTATTTTTCCGTATTTAAACAAGATCTATAACTTTTAACTGATGATTAATTTTGTTTGAAACAAGAAACCTATATGTGACTCTTTTTAAATTAAAAGGCTTTAAATATGCGTGTATTAACAGTTTTCAGTATTTATTCACTTTACCAAACCAATATTTTATAAATATTTAAGACACACATGTCAAAAATTATGTGAATCATGATTTATTTGCGCTAAATCTTAAAAATTGCATCCGTTTCGTTTTCTTATAGCCTCAGGTTATCAATTCATGTATAGAGGTAGCCTATTTATATATTTTTTCATGTTTGTTCAGCTATAATTTTTGGAGAGGTTAATCGATTAAAAACGATACGACGCTATTTTGTTCACAATGATTACGGAATAGTCACATACAACTTTTTAGTGTATTTGCCATATGGCAACATACACTATTGGCGTTGGTCGGATGGCGGGACCTAGGGGTCGGACCAAAATTTCTCGACGTTTCATAACCTCCTAAACACTTTGGCACCATTTTTAAAAATGTTTATATATATGTATATATATATATGTATATATATATATATATATATATATATATATATATATATATACGTATATATATATATATGTGTGCGGGCAATAACTTTCGAAAGAGTTAATTGATTTTAACGAAATTTGGCCCACGTGTTGAAATCCATCACCTCAAGAAGCCTATTTAAAATGGGCGTAATCGAGCCATTTTAAGGGTAGTTTTTAGGGGTTGAAAAATGTTTTTGGGCCCCAAAATACCGAAAAAATTCTCCGAATCGTTTCAAAAATGAAATTTAACCCTCTGGTAGTAATTAAAAAGTGTTCCAGAAATTTTAATAAAATCGGCCTGACAGGACCGGATTTACAAATTTTATGAAAAAACTAGTTTTACTGAAGTGTGTATATAATTTGGTATAGAGATTCGATTGATAATAATATTGCAATTAAGAAAAAAAATGTTATTTTAAGGGGTGTATTAAGGAGTCAAATTTTTTATTTTGTCCAAAAACCAACTTAAGTTCGCATGATAAAGCCACACTGCCTGTATTAGCAAATACACTATATTGTCGGCAGGGTTTTGGCACTGCGACCCGGGTTTTTTTAAATTGGTACAGTCGTTTTTAACTGACTTCAAAAAAGGAGTTTTTTTTTCTATATGTTACCTCATATTTTCCGCATTTGTGAATCGATGTTGATGATTCTTTTTCTGTTTAATAGGGCGTATCTTCAGGGTTGTCTTACATACATTTTACTCATTAGTTCGGTAATTTTTTTTCAATTTCGGTATTAAAATATTAAGACAGAAGATGGTTAATAACGTGCAAACTATGTATTGAAATCCACTAGGAAGTAAAAAAAAAATTTAAAAAATAGTGTGAGCCTTACTCACATAAGTTCATGGGAGAAGTAAAACTTCTTTAGAGTTATGAACTCGTTTCATTGATGTGTTATCCATTTTGCGATACCGAAGTTTCTTTTATATCATATATTCCCCCGCCGTTGAATCATTTCCTCTTTAACGTTACAGAAAATTTCAAACAGACACGTGGCTAAAGAAGTTTCACTGCAAAAAATTGAATCTCCTTCCAAAAAAGGCCTCTACAAAGCGTAAAATATAAAAGTTTTGAGATCGAAGCCAATTTAATGAAAGTGTGTACATAAGAAATTATGTTTTTAAATTGGAGCCGACCTCAAAACTTTATTATTTTGCGCTTTTTAGTAGCCTTTTTTGAAGAATGTTCTTTTTTAACATGCTTTTATTAGCTTCATCTGTATGTATGTTTGTAAATTACAATGGAATCTTTGAACGTGAAATTCACCTACTTCAAAACTTCAGATTAAACTGAAACTTTGCACACTTATCAAGGACCGATGACAATACAATAATTTAATCAGTTTTGTCCCATTATCCTGACCAGGACCTTCAGGATAAAAAAATTACAGCAAGCAAACTAACACACTGTGCAGTGACGTACGTGGACTTGCCTACCTCTTAGTTAAATGCAATTTGTTTCTTCGTCTTATAATTAAAATTAGAGTTTAAAAAAAACTAAAACAACACGCTTTTATGAACTAAAAATGCAAAATAATTTTACAACAAAATTAACTTTACTATGTAAAAAGCGTGGAGTAGATTTCATAATAGCTCTACGTTTACAATTATCTAGTAAATGAAATATGTGTTGCCGATATTAAGCACTTCACGATTTTTACAGTAAAGCTAATTTGGTTGTAAAATTATTTTGAATTTTTTAGTTCATAAAAGCGTTTTGTTTTAGTTTTTGTAAATTCCAATTTTTTTAAAGTTTAAGGCATCACGCAGTCAAGTATTTAATTCTTTAGATATTTTTTTTTATTTTATTGTCTCAATTTGACTGAATGCGGCATATATGCATCGTCTATAGTTTCAGCAGGCATCGATCTAACACACGAACAGTTTTCGTATCGCGTGATTGGTCGAGCCTGATGTCTTGATTGGCGGACATTTCAACGATGAAAGTTACAACGCGTCTCGTATGACAGTTTGATTATCTGCAAGAAGACAACACGCACTCGCAGTTTCTGCAACTTTTGCATGACTTAATTCACACAGGGACAGTCAATAAAAGAAGATTATGAATCGTTATTATGGTCCGCTATATTCAATCCATACATGTACCAATTTGCATATCAGAGAAATTTGACCAGTTTGACGTGTTAATTATCTATTATTCAACACGTCGACTGCCGCATCTGGAAATGCGATCCGTCGATATATCAGAGATACGCGAATATTCAAATGATAAATCTATATTTATTAAAACTCCAAAGTCATATAGTAAAAGACAAAGATAAATCTTTTAAATTGAATTGTTAGAATTTGGATATTATGTTATTTAATAGAATAAAGTATATTCTTTATTTATTCATTTACTAATGAAAACATATTTTTATTCACACTAAAATCAATACAGAATTAAGCCATTAAAAAAGCTTAGTAACGAAATTGTTTTATGTTTCATTGTCATCAATTAATTATTAGTTTCGTTCATAGAGAGTTGTTTTACTGCGCTAACAATGTTACAGCGCAGTGAGTTATTTTTTTTATATATAGATATTTATGGACGCATCAACACCAAAGGTCATTAGCGTCAGGAACTATAAGTCAAGAATCTTGTCGAACAAACCCGATGAGTGGAGAAACGATAGTAAGTTCTGGATGCCGTTTTCTGTATCTTCAAAAATGCTAGGGAAACCCGTAGGAGATTCGTTCAGCAGCAAATTGTGGACACTCCAAGAAGATATGTTTGATGACTTTTAACTCGGGTTATTACTATCTGATCCTTCCTCGAAGATAGCATAATAGTCGTCCACGGTTTACTGGATGGTTTGATCCTTCTTTTTAGTGTATTTGCCATATGGCAACATACCCTATTGGCGTCGGTCGGATGGCGGGACCTAGGGGTCGGACCAAAATTTCTCGACGTTTCATAACCTCCTAAACCTCCTAAAAAAGTTAATTAATTTCAACTAAATTTGGCACACGGGTTGAAATCCATCACCGCAAGAAGCCTATTTAAAATGGGATAGTTTTTAGGGGTTGAAAAATGTTTTTGGACCCCAAAATATCGAAAAAATTCTCAGAATCGTTTGAAAATTGAAATTTAACCCTTTAGTAGCAATTAAAAAGTGGCCTCAAAATTTCAATAAAATCGACCCGACAGGACCGAACTTACAAATTTTATGAAAACACTAGTTTGCAGATAGTGAGTTATTTACTGAAAGGTGTATTTAATTTGGTGTAGATGTTCGATGATGGTAATCTTGCAATTAAGAAACAAACTGTTAATTTAAGGGGTGTATTAAGGTGTTAAATTTTTGATTTTGACCAAAAACAAACTTAAGTTCATGTAATAAAACCAGACTGCCTGTATTAGCAAATACACTATATTGTCGGCAGGGTTTGGGCACTGCGACCCGGGTTTTTTAATTTTACAAATACATATCAAGAGCAAATGTGGTGTTTTTCTTTTTTTATTATATTAAACATTTTTATTTGCCATACTTATAAAATAAATAGGTCGACGCTACTGACCGAAAGTACAGATTAATACGCATATTAATAAACATCGAAAAATGTTACCTTAACGGTAAATCAGTTAACAGAAATTGCGTCATACCGGCCGAAGTATCAAGGGTCGCGTAAAGGTCATACTCTGTAGTGTTGTTTAATTGAAAACGGACATAATTGTTAGTATTTTTGGTACCTTCCTGAACGCATTTTATGCTGTGGCGTGTAAATTGTTTGGAGAAGAGCAAGAAACATAAAAATTAGGACTTTTCGAAAGTATGTTATTGCGCTGTGTCATTTATGACTGTAAATCCGTATAATTTGATATTTCATTTTTTTGTTTTTGTTTTTCTCTTGTCACACGAACCTGTTTTTTATATTTTTTTTATTGAGCCAGAATGTATAATATTGCATGTAAGTCAATACTAAGTAAAAAAAACCCGGGTCGCAGTGCCAAAACCCTGCCGACAATATAGTGTATTTGCTTGTATAGGCCCGTGTGGTTTTATACTTTTATTATGTGAAATCAAGTTTGTTTTTGGGCAAAATAAAAAATTTAACCCCTTAATACACCCCTTAAAATAACATTTTTTTTCTTAATTGTAATATTATTATCAATCTAATGTCTACATTGAATTAAATACACCCTTCAATAAATAAGTCACTATCTGCAAACTAGTGTTTTCATAAAATTTGTAAATCCGGTCCTGTTGGGCCGATTTTATTAAAATTTTGGGGACACTTTTTAATTACTACCAGAGGGTTAAATTTCAATTTTGAAACGATTCGGAGAATTTTTTCGGTATTTTAGGGCCCAAAAACATTTTTCAACCCCTAAAAACTACCCTTAAAATAGCCCGATTAGGCCCATTTTAAATAGGCTTTTTGCGGTGATGGATTTCAACACGTGGACCAAATTTCGTTGAAATCAATTTACTCTTTCGAAAGTTATTGCCCGCACACACACATATATATATATATATATATATATATATATATATATATATATATATATATATATATATATATACATATATATATATATATATATATATATATACGTATATATATAAATATATATATATATATACATATATATAAACATTTTTAAAAATGGTGCCAAAGTGTTTAGGAGGCTATGAAACGTCGAGAAATTTTGGTCCGACCCCTAGGTCCCGCCATCCGACCGATGCCAATAGTGTATGTTGCCATATGGCAAATACACTAAAAATTGTCGAGGGAGGTTATGTTTCTGTCTGTTCCACTTTAACTTTTGTAGCCCTAATAAGATTTTAATGAAATTTGGTATATAGGACTCCTCGATTCAAAAGGTAGGCTACTTTATATGTCTTCGCTAGTGTTAAGGTAGAATTCCCATGTAAATAAAAATATTTTTGGTACAAACGACTAAACTAATTTGAAATAAAATACAGTAATTCACGGTTGCAGAAGGGATTGCCACATAATTTGATTTGACAATGACTATAGAATACATATTTCTACTTAACAGAAGCATTTTAGAATTCTAAATCGATTCTGCTTTAAAAATAATTGGACGATTGATACAATATTTGTTTTAAACTGTATATACATGTATTTAACATAGTTTTTTTGTATAATTTTCACTTTGAAATTAAAATTTTTAACGAATTTTGATCAAAATTTGGCTTGAAAAACAATATTTTTCTCTGTAGATCAAGCATTTGTTTTTGTGTGAATGCAATCTAACGTTGTACATGACAGGGAATTTGAATACGACATTAGACTGTTTTTGCATGTATGAAAACTGTAAAAATTAGATTTGACAATGTTTTGTGTAACCCAGCATAAATGTATTATCGGACTTATCTTATCCATCGACATTCCCCGTGGATGCCGATGGGATTTTGCAAATAAATAAAAAGCAATCTACATTTGAAGGAAAACTTCTTTAGTGACGTAAAATTTCTGTAACGTTAAAGGGAAATGATTCAACGGCAGGAAAATACAAGAGAAACCTCGGTATCACAAAATGGGTTTCAATGAAACGAGTTTATAACTCTAAAGAAGTTTCATTTTCCCCGTGAGGCTCACCCGTTTTTTTATCCGTTTAGTGATAAGATAAGATAAATATTTATTCATTAAATGCCAAGAATTGGCGTAGAATAAGTCATATAAAGTACAAAAAAATACATAACAATACATATTAAATAATGCTAATATCAAAGTAATCTTTAATTGAGTAAGGACATTTAAGTAACAAAATATTTTTAAGTTCACTTCTCAATTTTCTTGCTTGCATATTTTTTAGTCAAATGATTATAGAAATAAATACTTTGTATAACACAATTTTTCTTAATTAATGTTAATTTTGTTCTTGGTGGACGCAAACGATCTACAGACTGTCCTCTGGTATTAAAATTGTGATCCATTTCATATTTACGGAAGAAATTATAATTTTCTTTTACAAACATAACAGACTCCAAAATATATATACTGGGCAAAGTGAGAATGCTATTATTAATGAAATAGTTTCTACAAGAATCGCGAGGTTTAAGACCAAACATAGTTCTAAGACACAGTTTTTGTATTACAAATAGTTTAGAGACTTCGTTATTATTGCCCCAAAAAACAATTCCATATCTTAATCTAGCAAAAATAAAGACATAATATGCACTTCGGCACACCTCCTGGTTGACATCATTGTTAATTGTTCTCAGAGCGTATATAAAGCTTAATAATTTGTTCGAAAGATACTCAATGTGTGCTTTCCAGTTAAGTTACAATCCAACACAATTCCCAAAAACTTTGTATTATACACTGAAGTAACCATTTCAGAATTTACACTGATGCTAATGATAATTTTATTTGAGGGACTAAATTTAACCATTTCAGCTTTATTAATGTTTAGTTTCATGTTATTGTCGCTGAACCACACATGTAGTTTTTTAATACTATCAGTTAGAATACTCTCAAGGTATTTAAAATTTGTATGATGTATAACAAGAGATGTATCATTTGCATATTGTACTAGTCTACTTCTAAGAATACTTGACAGTTACTTAGTATAAATTAAGAACAAAAGAGGGCCCAATATTGATTCTTGTGGGACACCTTTAATTACGTTGCCCTAAATTAGAGTGCTGTTTATGCCAGGTTTCCTATCAAGCTCGAAATTTATATGAGCAAATCTGCGAGTAAAATTGACAATCAGAGACAAAGCAGTGAACTCAAAGCATGATACATATAATAATTAGGCTACTATTTAATATAATAGCTATTTTCTTCATGTCCTGTCGACTTCGACTTTAAGGCAGAAAGCCTAACATTTATGCACTGCTGAAATTACCCACATGCCGTCTATACCGGCGGGCCGAAACTGTTTTCTGGTGTACACTGTTACGAAAGTACGTACTTTCGACCGAGTATGAAAGAAAAATAGTATACACTCTACGACCAGAAAATTGAAACTATTGAAATAATATGATGTCCGAAGCTAAGCCGAGGCCATCATGTGTCGCGCAGTGCAGGAATTTCAACCTTCTGCTCTTACGGTGTAATATATTATTAAGTAGATAAAGTGCCGAATTATGGCATGGAGTAGTTACAGAACAAGCGGATAGATTGTGCTGTGCCACAGAGGCGAGCTCTGCAAATACCCCATGCCAAATAAGTGACTTTCCGCACGTGTGGCATACAAGATTTTATGCAATCCTTGCTTTGAAAGTTTACTTTTAGTATTTTTGACGTAGGTACATATAAAATCAGTCAACTTTTGATAATTAATTATTCATTTTTAATAATCTTTACTTCCCGCACTCGTGCGTTATTCAACGATTTATTGCACTCTGTGCAATAATATAAAGTGTATAAATTAGTGTTCAGATATTGATCACTTTGTGAACACTACGTATAGACGTAAAAGTGAACTTTCAAAGCAAAAATTGCATAAATTAAAATTAGAATTTAAAAAAACTAAAACAGCACGCTTTTATGAACTAAAAAATGCTAAATAATTTGACAGCAAAATTAGCTTTACTGTAAAAAGCGTGGGGTGCTATCTACTTATATTTTCATAATTGCTCTACGTTTAGCTAGCAGATGAAAAATTTATTATCGATATTAAGCACTCCACGCTTTTTACAGTAAAACTAATTTTGTTACGAAATTGTTTTGAATTTTTTAATTCATAAAAGCGTCTTGTTTTAGTTTTAATAAACTCAAATTTTAATTATGACTAAACATTGTTTTGCATTTGATTATGGGGTAGGCAACTCAGCGTCCGGCATTGTACAGCGTGCTAGCTTGCTTGCTGTAATTTTTCAAGTTTTTTATCCTGAAGGTCCTGGTCAGGATAATGAGACAAACTTATTAATCTGACACTTTGAAGTGGGTGAATTTCACGTTCAAAGATTCCTTTATAAACAAACATACTGAAGCTAATAAAAGCGTGTTAAAATTAAACTATATTTCCTTGTCTGGCTTTTCATTTAGACTATAAAAAGATGTGAAGGATTATATCAATGCTATTTGTGTATGTAGTTATATTTTTCTTTTTTAATTACATCACAATAAATATCTCATACCGCTGTGAACATGAGCCTGAATTGTAAATTTATATGTTCTGATAAGAAGTTCCATTAGGATTATTATTCTATTAGTCAAGCCACTTAGCAAGTAACGCTGCCGGTATACAGAGTGTTCGGGGAGGAAACTGTAATATTTGGAACATGTATTCAGGAGGTCAAAATAAACAAGTTATATATACATGTACCCTAAAATGAGTCCTTACTGAGATATTGGAATATATTTAAGTTCCCATTGGAGTACATAGGTAGCAGAGTAATCTTATCTTTACATTTTAATTTAATTCAATTTAATCACATATTTTAGGGGACATACAAATATTTGACTTTTTTTTCTTTTGACCTCCTGAATACATGCTCCAAATATAGCGGTTTCGTCCCCGAACATCCTGTATATTTTGATGGGACGAATATAACATAAATGGAGAGGCAATAAATCGGTACACTAACTGAAGAGTTAATTAACCATTTTCCAATCACAATGCGTGTTAATCAGCCATAGCTGCTTAATAGTTATAGGAGTTAGTTAAGCGATGGCCGTTATTAATGATGTTACAGGTATTATGTCTACCGTTAATAAGAAGTACCATGTGTGAAAACTATTATTGATTATTGTAGAACTTAGTATATTATATTACTTGCGACATACATAACATTACATAAAAAAAACTTACATATTTATTATTAACTATGTACTTCACAATACCACATGAAATAGTCCGCATATATAAAAGACCGCGCACACTATTCATGAAGGCACCAGCGACATCAATAGTGGAGCCTTCGCTGTGTCCCACTCGACAGAGACAGCGGTAGTGGAGCAAACGGCTCCAGCGTATTAGAGTCTTGCCTCGCGGGGGTGTACCCCACTCGGCAGCGAAAGCATCGTGGAGTCTTCGGCTATTCATGTCATTAGAAGAATGTTTTGTCAAAATTTCAGCCCTTTGGGTATAGCGGTTTGATCTGTGCGTTGTCCGTCATATACATAAACATTGCTTGCAACAAAATAATTTAATAATAAATGCATTAAAAGACTATTTTGAATATATATGTTTGCGTCTAAAGTTTTCTTCAAAGAATAATATGAATTGTTTAATTTTCCAAATTATTGGCGACAAAATAATTATGTCGATATAACCGACTTACTTTGCGGTCCTTATAAATTACCTGGTTTTACTAGAGCTGCTATTCTTTCAGGATTTTTGCGTCGTTTCAAACATTATTTGTTTTCATCTTTAAAATTCAATTGGAGATATATGTTATAATAGAAAACAATATCACGGGTAATTGGAATAAAAATAAATCAATTTAAACACTCATTGATTGCAATCAATGAGTGTTTAAATTGATTTATTTTTATTCCAATTACCCGTGATATTGTTTTCTATTATTTGTTTTCTTGTTTTACTGTTGTAACCTTAAACGCATGAAAACCTTATTTTGAATATATATGTTCGCGTCAAAAGTTTTCTTCAAAGAATAATATGAATTGTTTAATTTTCCAAATTATTGGCGACAAAATAATTATGTCGATATAACCGACTTACTTTGCGGTCCTTATAAATTACCTGGTTTTACTAGAGCTGCTATTCTTTCAGGGTTTTTGCGTCGTTTCAAACATTATTTGTTTTCATCTTTAAAGTTCAATTCCAGATATATGTTATAATAGAAAACAATATCACGGGTAATTGGAATAAAAATAATTCAATTTAAACACTCATTGATTGCAATCAATGAGTGTTTAAATTGATTTATTTTTATTCCAATTATCCGTGATATTGTTTTCTTGTTTTACTGTTGTAACCTTTGAATTTTTTTTCTTTTTTTTGTCAAGTTATGAGTCGTTACACTTTATTTGCAGCAATAACTAATTACGTTACTAAGATATGTTTCCACGTTGCTGCGATATATCTCTTTTATGAAGTAGTCTTATTTGGCATATTTCATGTCAATAAAGAATTACTTTAAATCAAATATAGTCAGAAAAGTGTAAAATCTAACTCAAAATGCAAGAATTTACATAATATATGAGTAGTCACCCTCGATTATTTGAACAATAACACGGTCTTTAATGTTTTTAAAGATGCAAAGATTATGAAAAACGTTAAGTGGTTCGATATTAATCGATATTAACGATTTAATTACATGACCTTGGATTTTCTAAAAATATTTTGTTTTTGCCCAAACTTAAAAGGTATTAATTTCGGTTTATCCAAGTTTGATTTCAGCATAACAAAATAATATCTAATTAGGAATTTCTTTCTTTACGAACAAATTCTGATTTGAAATCATGACGAATTTTGGAAAGCGGTGTATAAGACGATATTTCGATTTTCGGGCATTAAATATTCCATATGTGATATGACTAATAATAAAAATAACAATGTTACAGTCTCAAAACCTGCGCTGTCTAAAATATCAAAACTCTGCATGTAATGATACTTGGGAAGAAGAAGTAAAATTTTTCATATGGGTTCAGTAGTTCGCGTTAACATAAAAAAAAACTTTACTTGTTACTGCAGTTTCTCGTCTAACACTCAATGTGAAAACAAGAAGTAATGTAACTTATCTTCGGTATTTGAACACGAATACAATAAATTGAAGTACTATTTATGACATATTAAACATAAATTAATGATCTTCAAATTTAATACAGTATTTGTCGAGCTGTAACACTTTGTAATCAATGTGTAAATTAAATGATAGGTACCTAAATTATGTTTCATGATTAACTGACCATTACAAGTTTTAGATTTACCAACGTTTTCAAGTATTATATTCATTTTGACATTGATAACATGACAATGGATTTTATATTTTTTTTTCATATGAAGTACTGAAATTGCTGTGAGATGAATAGATCACCGTCATCTATTTCGTAATTCATTATACCTTAACAGTGTAGACGCTGATGACTTCAGCTGTTTAGCGTTTACAATCTCTCTCTCTCCCTCTCTCTTAACAGTCCACATTATTTTAATATTATAACTGAGCATAAAATATTGCCAAGTAGCGTGTCTTCTTATGGAAAGTTTCTATACAGAACTGTAACCTTCAAATTGAAGATAACTTTTCCGTTTGAGGAAAATTACGCTGTCTTCTATGGAAATAGTTTCTCCTGAAAAAAAGGCTGTTTAACAGTGTTGGATCATTCACACAGTTTATGTTGAAATCCAACGGTAAGAGGCGAGGTCGGTAAAAGACATATTGTGGGTGTGAACTTCTTTAGCTTTGTCTCGCTCTAATCATCCGCACGTTTCAATTTTTGGCTGGTGCCCACTACGAGGCTAAAAGATGCTATTGCAAGGATGCCGCTATCAATTGATTACTCTAATTTTTGGAAATATTTTGAAGATTTAAAAAACTTTTCCGAAAAAGGAAGAGTCACTTTAAGTTTGTGATGGAACAGTTTTGTGAAATAAGTACGAATAAGATCGTAGGGTGACATTGAAAACGTGTGTTTTTTGGCAAAATTAATACCAACTTTTTTCTAGTCAATCGTACATAAATTAAAAAAGTAGTCCATTAAAGACCTAGATTTGTCTTTTATCTTCCTTACAGAGAAAGAATTTTTGCAAAATGTTGTCGAATAAATCTACAATCAGCTATCATCCGAAGTCCTATTTTTGGCTGAAACTCATCTAATCATTATTAATTTTTTATTGCACGTTTTCTCAAAAATTGTTCAAGTAACGATAAAATTGCACAAAATATTTGTTTTTTGTGTGTGATATGCACTTAAAACTTTATATAAAACATTATCGTCTAATTACAGTAATTTTCAAGTCATATAATAAAATCATTTTTGGCATGTGTTGTGTTTTCTGCAACCTTTGATCTTTCGTTGCAGCTTGGTCGACAAAGTTTAACCTTGGGCTGTTTCTTCACATCTTTGTATGGTAAAATGAAATGATTCATGCAAAAATTGGGTAGGTTTTACTTTTTCGAAAACTTGACTGTTTTTGAGCTAGCTTTCTTGGATATTTAGATCAGTTTAATTTGCACATAATTGTTTATCGATTTTTTATACATTTTTGGTTTTTAATTTCATTTTTGTACGAATGTGGTAGTAATTGATTAAAATTAATTCAGTACCCTTCAGTTCAGGTAATGTTATGAATATTTTAAAAGAAACGAGAAAATTAATGTTTATAATATTATCAAATTTTATTAATTACATCACTTATATTTAGACAAATAGATACAAAACTGTACATTATGATAATGATAGTTACCTATAGTGTAGACTATAGAGGTTTGTTTACATGTCAACTGGGTGTATTTAAAACGGGACCAAACAAAATTTTAAATGTTTATTGATCAAAATATATTTTGAACGCTGAATTCAGTAGTTTTGTAGAACTTATGCAACATTTTTTTGATTTATAATTAATAATTCATATCTGAGACTGGGTTTTTGATTTGCGGTAAGAATCCAAAATGGATATTGATTTTGTGCATTATTAAAAAAAATCGGTCAAATGCAACTTATACGTGCACAATTACTGTTCTGTGCCATCAGCCTCCCATTTTTAGGTTCTATGGTTGAATTTTGCTTCTTATTATAAGGAAATAAACATTTAAATTGTGTATAACAATTGATTGCTCTAGAATTTTTCAATCTCAACAATTTGTGTTCCATTTAGACCTAATTCTATAATTTTTTCACATTTTTCAGAGCGATCCCCTTAGTAATGAGGATGATAAACGGCGATTTTTAAGCGCTTTTCTCAAAATATGTTTTAAAAAAATACATAATAATATGTTGTCGAAATCCGCTACAATAACCTTTCTTTTGACACCCACATGATGCCCTTGAAAAACATTTTTTCCATGTCCCAATTTATCACCTGACATTAGCTCCCAGAATCAAAATTCAAATTTTCATACTTCACGTCTATAATTAGGCTATCGCACTCTATCCTACGCTAATTTTCAATTTTTTACGTCAAACAGTTTCAGAGAAAATCACTTGTTATAGACGAATGGATACCGAAATGATTCCATGTGGTCTGTTTTGCACGGAACACCTTCGCATTTTGTACAATACCGAAGGAGAAAAAGTTTACAGTACAGCATGAATAGAGGTGTAAATCGAAATAACTAAAAATATTCTAGATGTAGAAATGAAATGAAATATTGCATGAGTAGCTATTTTGACTGTTTATTATTCCGAAAATATCGAAAAATTCGGTGAAAAAGAAACGTGTTTTACATGTGCTTCATTTACTGTTGTTGTTTTTGGAACGCACTTAAAGTATGTTCCAAAAACATATATGTAAAAAGACATGTTTCTTTTTCAGTGGAGTTTTCGACATTTTCGGAATAATTAACGTCAAACGGCCATAGTCAGTCGCGGTAGTACATACAAGTGTTGCTACTGGAAAAATAACGGTTTTGGATATTCGGAATTTTATACCGATATATCGAAATAATAAATATCGCTCAAAAATATCGATATATCCTTAAATGACGCTCACAATGCGCTTTGCCGATATTATATGTTAGACTCTGCAGTTAATGTATAAATAGATCTTAAAGAAACTTTCTCTGAGTAACATTGGCATGCAAACGAAGTCAAAGTAAATAAAGAGTGTTGAACTGGAAGACAGTTTGACAGCTCCTAACATACAAATGTATGTGTCTTTTGACGCAGAAATTCGCAGTGAATATTATTGACGTAATAATATTGAATAGATTTCCATTAATCAAACAATATGAAAATTTAATAGATTTATCTGTCAGTTTATGAAAATTTTATTGAAAGTGTTGAAATTTTATTCTGTAGTCCAAAAACAATAATCGGATGGATGTTTGTATGCTTTTTACACGACTGTTTTCCTGAGTGCGGTACCTCAATCAGCCATGGGAAGCAGCAATAGGGTTTATGCATAATTTTTGAAAATAGTTTGAATCAATAATTATTTTCGTATTAAAAGTTATCACACACACGAAATCATTCTTATTGAATTGAAAAATAAATATTCTGTTTGGGCAAGATATTTTGGTTATTCAAACGCGCCTGACGTCGTAATATATGTCAAACATCTTGTTTAAACAAATTTGTATTGATTCTGGTGACAGGATACCTACTAACCACACAAGCATAGCTAAGTTTACATACATGTACTTTGACGTCACACTGCGTTTCGATATTTTATATTTCGCGCGTATTTATTGCATTTTTGTTTAATTGATATTTATTATTTAGCAAACATTTAAAAATAAAAAACTATTTGGAGTTTAATCAATTGCAATAAAGATTACAAAAAATAGTATTTGAACTAAATATATCATATTATACCCTATTGTGGTGAGCTTTTTATCGTTTTTATGTGCAAGCGTCGTCGCCATGGATATGATCACGGTATTCAAAAGTTCAAGGTACCTTTCGATGCAATGGATAACCCAGTAACGTTTTCTCAATACTAATTTAGATGGAAATGTATTCGACGGTGTGCACAAAACAGTAGAAGACTATATTTGTGATCAATTGAGACGATGTTTGAAGTGTCACGATCGGAAAAACTGGTTGAAATAAACGAAAAATGTATCTTCAAAAGTAATGAAAATTTTTATACGGTATTGTATCACTTCTTTGGATAATATTTCTTATTTAATTACTATTTATTTTTTTCAATATCAATTGCTTTTCACTTGTTACAATTAAAGGTGCTCAAAAAATTTCAGCTAAGTATGAAAAGGTCTCTCTTTTCCATCGTTCTATTATTTCAGAACAACAACAAAAAAAACCCGGGTCGCAGTGCCAAAACCCTGCCGACAATATAGTGTATTTGCTTGTATAGGGCCGTGTGGTTTTATACTTTTATTATGTGAAATTAAGTTTGTTTTTGGGCAAAATAAAAAATTTAACCCCTTAATACACCCCTTAAAATAACATTTTTTTCTTAATTGTAATATTATTATCAATCTAACGTCTACACCGAATTAAATACACCCTTCAATAAATAAGTCACTATCTGCAAATTAGTGTTTTCAAAAAATTTGTAAGTCCGGTCCTATCGGGCCGATTTGCTTATAATTTTAGAAGCACTTTTTAATTGCTACTAAAGGGTTAAATTTCAATTTTGAAACGATTCTGAGAATTTTTTCGGTATTTTTGGGCCCAAAAACTTTTTTCAACCCCTAAAAACTACCCTTAAAATGACCCGATTGGGCCCATTTTAAATAGGCTTCGTGCGGTGATAGATTCCAACATGTATGCCAAATTTCGTTAAAATGAATTAACTCCTTCGAAAGTCATTGCCCGCACATATAAATATATATATATATATATATATATATATATATATATATACGTATATAAATAAATATATATATATATATATATATACGTATATAAATATATATATATATATATATATATATATATATATATATATATATATATATACGTATATAAATATATATATATAAACATTTTTAAAAATGGTGCCAAAGTGTTTAGGAGGTTATGAAACGTCGAGAAATTTTGGTCCGACCCCTAGGTCCCGCCATCCGACCAACGCCAATAGTGTATGTTGCCATATGGCAAATACACTAATAACAGTTTTTTAATTTACAAAATATTTATAAAACTATAAAGTTTAGAAAAAAAAAGCTTATAAATATTTCTTTTAAAAATAATCAGAATATTAAATCGTTAGGATTTAGCAACTAAGTAGTATATGTCACTGTAAATAAAAACAAAGTTATAGCTCATTTCGCTAATCCAAATTTTACATCTTGGCGTTATAACTTTATAGATTTGTTGACTTGTGAAGTGTTACATGTTTATACACAATATAACACCAATAATGTTGTATGTTTAACGGAACCTACTGTGCTCGGAAGGATTATGATGACAAATATTAATTGCACTTAAAGTTTTAGAGGATTTTACAAGATTCAACAATAATACAAAGATTTGTTGCAGTGCAGTTAGTTGCTAATTTAACATAAATCAACTCATTTTAAACATAAACTTTTGAAAATAATGCTGACTTAACACTCAGTGGTAACACTGACTCGTTGACGTGTAATCAGTTTGAAATTTTAGCGCAAAAATTTATGGGCAATTGGTAATTATTTATTAAGAATATCTGTATACAATATTATGATAAATCGTCCAACTTCTTGCACGTTATTACTAATGATAATAAATTTATTTATCAAACGGTTTTATTTATAGCTTGCTTTGTTTTTGTCTTGTGTGGGTTAAATCTGGTAATTGAAATTTCACCTCCTTCCTGTTGAACGATTGATCTGAAATTTGGTACACACCCTTAGTTCTGATGACAATACAATGAAATAAAATAGTTAAAAAAACTTTTAATTTAAACTTTTTATTTTAAATCATCAGCTGTACCAAAAACTAGAAAATAATCTGGAACTTTTAACAGACTAAAATGAAAACGTAGGGCGCATAAAAATCTGTATAACGACTGTAAAATTAAATAATAATGACGTCTAGAAAAATGTGTTTCCAAGCCTTCCAAACGAAATATTTCAAATACGAAATATTTCTTTTAGAGGGCTTGGAAATACATTTTTCATTTCATTTAATATACAGCGCGTGCCTAAGGTGGCCCCTTCCTCTTAACTTTTGGACAAAATCGAAGTAAAATCTTTCTCTTTGTTTTTGGAAATTCCAAGATGACGTCGGGGGTACCATCAACTCAAAATCTTTAAGTAGTAAGGGGGTCCTGTTTCAACAATTTTGTGGCATTTGAACAACAATTATTTGTTTTAAGTTACTGGCTGTTTATGATCTTACACTGAAAAACTTCAAGTGTAAACTATATTAAATCCGCGACTGGACCTACATCATAAAAATTTTGCGTTACCGATGTTGACTCCATTATTTTCTGGTAAATTCTCTCGTTGAAAAATTTCAGGGAACGTTTTTTCTCTTGTTTCACATATTTTTTTTAATTCCTAATATTTGTTTATCGATATAATAACGAATTTCGGTCACTGGATCATATTACATTGAACCGGTCTAGAACACTAATTATAATAAATTAGAATAGTTTCTTTAAGAGCGACGAAGTTGAGCCGAAATCATTCTTTTATATTTTCTGACAAATTGTGCCCTAATTGATCAAGAAAGCGAGTGAAACGACAAAACTTAATTATAGTGACAAAACTTTTGTAGCTTTAATTATGTGCTTGCAGGCGGTAAGTAAACAACAGTAGCAGTTTATCTAAATTAAATAAAACAACCAATAAATTAAAACACCTTACAATACAAGTGTTAATAGGTACGTATATTATATTTCCTATGCGTGCTGTTGTGGAATTCTGGAAAAAAATATTCGTCACTGTTGTTTCAACTTTATATTAACGAGTATGTTAATGAATTAAAAGACGTTATCTACAACTGCATTAACATTTAACATTTAAATAATTTAAATAATAATTAAGGAAACATTTATGCAAGTATTTATTATCAAATATGAATATATTCAAAACAAGAAATAATATTAATGTTACTTTTTGTTGTGTAAAATCTTAAATTATTAAACAGATTTCCACTTTTGTAACAAGTTTTATACAAAGTAAAAAATCTTTTCTCCTTTATCTAATTATTTTTACGTCTTCAAAATGTGATCAACAAGTTATTTGAAATATTGTAATAATATAATTTGCACTGAATTTTCACTCGGCATTTGGTAGAACATGATTAATAATAACAGATAAAAAATAAAAACACCTGAAAATTCTACGAACATTTTTATAGAATTTTCAAGTGTTTTTATTAATCTGTTATTATTGTAATAATGGCAAATGGATTATAGGTATACACGACGGAAGTTAAATGTGTTCAAACTATTAAGTTACTGATATATGCGACTTCAGAGATATTATCCTAACTTATAATCCATGAAGGTAACATAAATAAAACTCACATTTAAGATTGGTCATCAATGTTTCAGAAGAAAGTAGTGTTTTTGTTTATTAACTATTATATATTTAAAAATGTTTACGGTTAAATTTAACATTTTTATTATCATTATGCAATTCTAAAACTAATTTAAGTAAACCAAAATATACATAAAAATATTTAGATTCAAAATAAATAAAAAACTGTTAGTCCTCGGTACTGTGAAGGAATGTGTAAACAATTTGTTTCGAATACGATGGCATCTACATAACCTCAATTTTCTACAGCTGACCAAGGATGGTCGGGTTTCTAACAGTAGAGCACTTCTGTGAAATTTCATCGGGTCATGTTTTAGCTGAACTTTCGGGGGGAGGGTGCTATAAAAGATATGCACATAAAAAAAAAACCCGGGTCGCAGTGCCAAAACCCTGCCGACAATATAGTGTATTTGCTTAAACAGGCAGTGTGGCTTTATTACGCGAACTTAAGTTGGTTTTTGGGAAAAATTAAAAATTTGACTACTTAATACACCCCTTAAAATAACATTTTTTTTCTTAACTGCAATATTATTATCAATCTAACGTCCACACCGAATTAAATACACCCTTTAATAAATAAGTCACTATCTACAAATTAGTGTTTTCAAAAAATTTGTAAGTCCGGTCCTGTTGGGCCGATTTTATTAAAATTTTAGGGGCACTTTTTAATTGCTACTAACGGGTTAAATATCAATTTTGAAACGATTCTGAGAATTTTTTCGGTATTTTGGGGCCCAAAAACATTTTTCAACCCCTAAAAACTACCCTTAAAATGGCCCGATTACGCCCATTTTAAATAGGCTTCTTGCGGTGGTGGATTTCAACACGTGGGCCAAATTTCGTTGAAATCAATTAACTCTTTCGAAAGTTATTGCGCGTACACATATATATATATACGTATATAAATATATATATATGTATATATATATATATATATATATATATATATATATATATATATATCTCGACGTTTCATAACCTCCTAAACACTTTGCCACCATTTTTAAAAATGTTTATATATATATGTATATATATATATATATATATATATATAAACATTTTTAAAAATAGTGGCAAAGTGTTTAGGAGGTTATGAAACGTCGAGAAATTTTGGTCCGACCCCTAGGTCCCGCCATCCGACCGACGCCAATAGTGTATGTTGCCATATGGCAAATACACTAAAAAGAATTATAACCACCCGTTATCCATGTAGGAAATAACATGTCTTAAGGTACGTTTTCACGTGACAGGGAAAAGTCATATCTCTTACTGTCACGACAGTGTGAATGTTTTCATATAACTTAATGTCTTGAGAATAAACATTATGTCGCGTCAAGTAGTTTTAGCAGCTGTTCTAAAATAATTTTTCAGTCGGTATAATATTATTTCTCAAAGGTGTTTTTGTCGATATGAAATATCTCCCTTAATACTGTATCAAAATTAATGTTTGATACCCCAATTTGGATACTATTTTTCAGAAGCGTAGCGTGCCTTGGCGGGGCCCCGTATAAAAATTTGTTTGGGGGCCCTTTCCCCGTTGAAGTAAATGACTTAAACGGGGAAATTCCGCAGCCCGCGATAACCGATGTAGGGTGTTGCCAACTTTTGAACGCACGCTTTACGCGGGAAAAAAATTGCTTTTTTTGACTTTTGTCATTTCTGAAATAAAAAAAATTGGGAAGTTTTTATTAATTTTTGCTTACGCACGTTGGGGGGTTCCGTGGCCCGGGGGCCCCGTATAATTGATACGGCAGATACGGCGGTAGCTACGCCCCTGCTATTTTTTCTCTCTAATAACGATAAATAAGTTAATATTTAAAATGGGCGCAATCGGGGTATTTAAGGGTAGTTTTTAGGGATTGAAAAAAGTTTTTGGGCCCAAAAATACCGAAAAAATTCCTAGAGTCGTTTCAAAATTGAAATGTAATTTTTTAGTAGCAATTGAAAAGTACTCCTAAAATTTTAATAAAATCGGTCCAACAAGACCGGATTTACAAATTTTATGAAAACACTAGTTTGCACTGAAAGGTGTATTTAAATTGGTGTAGAGGTTCGATTGATAATAATATTGCAATTAAGAAAAAAAATGTTATTTTAAGGGGGGTATTAAGGAGTCAGATTTTTTTATTTTGTCCAAAAACCAACTTAAGTTCGCATAATAAAACCACAGTGCCTGTATTAGCAAATACTCTATATTGTCGGCAGGGTTTTGGCACTGCGACCTGGGTTTTATTATTTTCATTTCAATGTAATACTTTGTCGACTTTTATGTCATAACAGATGCCATTCGCAGCATTACTATTTTCCATTTTACCACTTCCCGTCATTTTCTGCATTTCTAAAACTTAAAACTTAACTAATAGCAATGGGCGAATGAAGGAATTATAGGAAATTAGGATAGGATATGTAATTTTTCAACTGGGAGTTTGATAGGTAATCGGCCATGGCCTTGAATAAGGAACCATCTCGATATTTATCTGGAATTAATTGAGGGAAACCATGGAAAACCTCAATCAAGATGGCCGATACAGGAATTATCGTTTCTCGACCAGAGGCAGTAGGAAAAAGTCCCAGCCACATCTGCCCCCGCCGGGATTCGAATCCGTACCTCCCGAATGCGAGTCTAGTGCTGTCAGCACTACTCTACCCAGCTCGGTTTTTCATTTCAATGTTATGACCCTTCTTCAATAATAACTAAAAAGTATCTACTATACTGCAACATGTTACATTTAGATACGAAATGTAGTAACTGTTTTAAAAGAAACTTTTCAATAAAAAAAAAATGATTCGGCGTGGGCCAATGTGTATGTTGTTTATACGAGAGACCCCCAACTGTGATCTCAGCAAATGTAACACTGAATAAATAACATATACGCAAAAATAAATGTTTTACATGTTGTACTTACTTACTGATGAGTATCTCGAATTAAAGTTATTATAGGTATGTGCAGATTACTGCCGATATAGAAGTATGAATGGATACGCATATGATCTGTTACGCTATCATAACAGTTCTATTAAAATTGATGATAAACTCAGGATGATGTAACCTGCTGATTTCCATATTTCGGTATTCGATAACTACCCGTTACTAGATAATCAGTTATTCAATGTTTACTTGCTACACGATAATTTATTTTTCTTTAAAAGAAGAACCCATTCAACTTAGGTGTGTTTCAAACGTCTGCATCCGTAACCGCGGAGAATTCGCATCATTTTTGACAGCTGTTCCCGCATCCGCACGGAGCTTTCGCGGATGCGGATGTGACGTGGTCAATCTTTCTCATATTTAAAGCATAAACAGTTTAAGATTAAAGATTAAAATAGAATGGGATGGACTCATGGCCCAAATGCAGCACATCCTGAAAGGATTTTTGTGATTTCTTTTTGTACTGGATCTAGTCAGCAAATAATTTGGATATTCTTGTGAGCTCCAGAAGATTGGCTGCTAGATTGTCCTGTGGAACTATTGCATCCTTATCAATGTAGCCAAAGATGGTTGTCCTCCTGTGGGTTAAAGTCTCACATTCGAACACGATATGGGTGGCTGTTTCATCCTCCACTTCACAAAATCTACATAATGTTGATTCCTGCTGTATCCCCGTCACATGTAGGTGTTTCCTGAAGAAAGCATGACCGGTTAAATGCCCAAGCACTTTTCTGAGTGTCGGCTTGTTGAGTCTAATGAAGTCCTCAGCTTTGAGGAAGGGCCAACAATCATTTTCTTCCCATGTTTGTTACCTGAAACCAGGTCCTAATCTGAGAGATGCTACTCGCAGATCCATCTCCGAACCGTTTTCTAGACATTTCAATAGGAAATTCCGCAGACTGGTTCAGGTTCATTAAATTTTTCAGAAGCTCCTTGGCTGGCAAGGGTATCTGCTCTTTCAAAGCATCATCAGTTACAAACATTTTAAATATGATAAAGATTGATTGTTTGAAAATGTCACTGTTGAGTAATTGTTAGTGGAGAGATTTGGATTGAGTCCGGACGGTGCCAGTATTTGAAAAAAAAAATTCTAATATAGCATTGTAACAATGGGTGCTATCTTACAGTTATTAATTTAGTCTTACGAGCTATACGGTAATGAACATTAACTTATTTTAATAATATTATCTTTACATATAAATAAAATTGAAAATTCTGTTTGTAATGTCAAAATAACAGTGTTTTACTAAATGCATATGAAAGTATGTACGGTACATATATTAAAAAACAAATTTTAAAATGTTTGTCTATCTGCCTATCCGTTTGTTCTGGCTAATCTCCGAAACGGTTGAACCAATTTTGGCAGGACTGCCACTGGCAGATAGCTGATGCTATAAGGAGTAACTTAGACTACTTTTATTTTACAAAAAAATAGAGGTTTTATTGAGAATAATAGCTTTTGTCTGCTATAATTGTTAAGAAACATTCATTGTTGTAGCACTATATTAGAAACATGTATTATTCCGACACGTCACCGTCGGGTTTTTATATACTAAAAAATGCAAAATAATTTGACAACAAAATTAGTTTTACTGTAAAAAGCATGGAGTGCTTAATATCGGTAATAATTTTTTCATTTACTAGCTAATTGTAAACATAGAGCTATCATAAACATTTAAGAAGATAGAATTCCACGCTTTTTGTTATCACATTATTTTTTTAATTCATAAAAGCGTATCGTTTTAGTTTTTTTTAAATTATAATTTCAATTATAAGACTGAAAAACAAATTGCATTTAACTATGAGGTAGACAACTCCACGTATGTCACTGTAGAGCGTGTTAGCTTGCTCACTGTATTTTTTCAAGTTTTTTTATTCTGATGGTCCTGGTCAAGATAATGGGACAAACTTATTAAATTATTGTATTGTCTTCGGTCCTTGATAATTGAGTAAAGTTTCAGTTTAGTCTGACGTTTTGAAGTAGGTAAGTTTTTTTATCCTGAAGGTCCTGGTCAGGATAATTGGACAAACTTATTAAATTATTGTATTGTCGTCGGTCTTTGATAAGTATGCAAAGTTTCAGTTTAGTCTGACGTTTTGAAGTAGGTGAATTTCACGTTCAAAGATTCCATTACAAATATACATACAGGTAGGGATGCCATCCGTCCGGGTTTCCCCGGATTTGTCCTAGTTTAGAGGGCATCCAGGGAGCGTCCGGGCGGGGCTTCATTTATAGTCCGGGTTTAAAAATTTAAAGTCTTGTGTTTTATTTTAAGAATAAAAAAACAGTAATAAGATTCTGTTTTGTTAGGTACATTTAAAATGATGGTAAAAGATGACTAAATTTAATTCTGAAATAAATTCTGAAAATAAATAAAAAGGTGATTTATGATATTTTCAACTGTTTTTTATTACACTGACTATGTCTAAAAAAACTTGTTGACATGTCCGGGTTCTGGGCTCTAAAATCCGGGGTTTTCACGCGTCCTGTCTTGGTTGCCAAATTTCAGAGATGGCAACCCTACATACAGGTGAAGCTAACAAAAGCGTGTTAAAAAAAATAGGGTTCCACGCAAAAAAATTAAAACCCATGAAATTGCGAATAAAGTCCGATTCAAATAGGAAAGTATAATATAATCCAATATAAACATTAATAAATCATGATAGAGTTCAAGGCTCCACTACTGTTGTGGCTGTCGAGCAGGTTATAAAAAATGGTTTCACCTCAATTACGGACGAAGCCGCGGATTACAGCTAGTAGTAAATAAATATAAAATATCCCGGACATTAAAATGATCACTTTAAATTAATTTAAATAATTGAGAACATGTCGTGATAACCTGAAATGTAAAAGGCTATTAATGATTGCACGAATATAAATGAATATTAAAAACACCATACCACAGTAATTCCGTTTAATGAAGATGAACGCGGTATTTGTGTACTCGTTGAATAGGATCGTGAATTACATGAGAGTCGCATCTCAGAGCAACGCCCCTTTATAGCTTTATCAAGAGCGTGTCTGTGTTCACACGCCCGGTGCACTTTGGTGCCCGGTGGTGTGAGTGCAACTGTAATAATTCACATCCGCGACGCCCTGGTAAAAATACGAAATACGGAACGTGCAATTCTTCGATGTATTAATATGGTATACGACACAGCGGTCATGTTTGGTTTCTAAACTACACAATATTCGACACACCGGCATTAGGGATGTCGGAAGTGCCAAGAAGTACCGACATTTTTTTCAAGTATCGATATCGGTACCGATATATTTTTAAAAAAATATCGATATATCGGTACGATTTTAAAGAGAACATTGGCACTCGAAGAAATTTAGTATACATATTGGTTAGCTTAATATAATCTCAAATAGTAATTAACGGACATTAGTTCTAATAAATCAAGTAATAAATACTTATCTGAAATCAAAAACAACGATAAGATTTTTTTTTGTTTATTATTCAAACGTCTAATATATTTAGAAGCAGATAATTTTAGAGATTAATCGAACAATTAATAAAGCTAGGGATGGCGAAACTATGGCATGCGTGCTAGCGGTGACATTCTACAGAAAATTGTTGGTACAGCATGAATTGAGGTGTAAATCGAAATAATTAAAAATATTCTAGATGTTGTAGAAATGAAATGAAATATTGCATGAATAGTTATTTTGAATGTTTATTATTCCGAAAATATCGAAAAATCCAGTGAAAAAGAAACGTGTTTTATCAGTGCTTTATTCACTGTTGTTGTTTTTGGAACGCACTTAAAAGTATGTTCCAAAAACACATGTAAAAGTACATGTTTCTTTTTCAGTGGATTTTTCGATATTTTTGGAATAATTAAACGGTCATAGTGTCGCGATAGTGCATACAAGTGTTGCGACTGGAAAAAATATCGGTTTTCGATACTCGGAATTTTATATCGATATATCGAAATATTAAATACCGCCCAAAAATATCGATATATCAAATAAAAAATATCGATATTTTTTTTTCGACATCCCTAGTAATATATGTCACAATGGTCATGTTTGGTTTCTAAACTACATAATATCCCACACACCGCTACACCGGTATTGGTAGTGTGCTCTATTATTGTTTTGCGCTCATACTAATAGTTACAGCGCTGGGGTTGCACTTCCACCAATTATTCTGGTCGATCTTTATTAGCTGGGCTAGAACAAACTAACCTAGTTATTAGAAACGATGAATCTCCAACCAGACTCAACCCTAATAACTCTGTTAATAGTGTAATAGATTTGGCTATCACTACATCTAGCGTTGCCAACAGCACCCGTTGGCACAGACATTCAGATAACCTGGGGAGTGACCACTTTCCAGGCATATTAACTATTCATCATAAAGCAGAAACAATTAAATCCACTTTTTTACCAAAAATGATGTATAAAAGAGCCGACTGGACAACATATCGAGAACTTATAAATGAAAATATCTCAAACATCTCCAACTCTCCACATCATATAGAAAATTACAATAACTTAATTGGCCTGATCTCAGACGCTGGAAATAAATCTATTCCCATAACTAAACCCAGGAAACACTATCATCCACCCACCCCCTGGTGGGATGATGAATGTCGTAATCTAATAAATCAGCGGAAAAAAGCGTTAGATAATCTCCTTTCTAACTTCACTAAAGAATCGTTATTGCAATATAAAAAATACAAGCTATAGCTAAACGTGCATTCTCACAAAAGAAAAAAACGTCCTGAAAAGGATATTGCGAAAATTTAAACAAAGGAACATATATTGGAGATATCTGGAAAAATATCAATATATACACAAAATCTCTAAATCCTTACCCTACCTTACGCATTAACCCTGATACCTGGATACCCAAATTTCATCAGCGCCTTACCCCCGATTATGTACCAAACTATCGTGAAATTGTCTATCCTCACAATATAAATCTTGGCCAAAATATGCACCCGTTGACAAATAAATTCACCGTAAGAGAACTCAATAATGTACTGAATAGACTTTCCGACTCCTCCCCTGGGCATGATAAAAAAAACCCGGTCGCAGTGCCAAAACCCTGCCGACAATATAGTGTATTTGCTAATACAGGCAGTGTGACTTTATTATGCGATATTAAGTACGTTTTTAGGCAAAATAAAAAATTTTACTCCTTAATACACCCCTTAAAAGAACATTTTTTTTCTCAATTGCAATATTATAATCAATCGAACCTCTATACCGAATTATATACACCTTAAAGTAAATAATTCACTATCTGCAAACTAGTTTTTTCATAAAATTTGTAAATCTGGTCCTGTCATTCGGATTTTATTAAAATTTTAGGAACACTTTTTAAATACTACCAGAGGATTAAATTTCAATTTTGAAACGATTCGGAGAATTTTTTCGGTATTTTGGGGCCCAAAAACATTTTTCAACCCCCAAAAACTACCCTTAAAATAGCCCGATTAGGCCCATTTTAAATAGGCTTCTTGCGGTGACGGATTTCAACACGTGGGCCAAATTTAGTTGAAATCAATTAACTCTTTCGAAAGTTATTGCCCGCACACACACACACACATATATATATATATATATATATATATATATATATATATATATATATATATATATATATACGTATATATATAAATATACATATATATATACATATATATAAACATTTTTGAAAATGGTGCCAAAGTGTTTAGGAGGCTATGAAACGTCGAGAAATTTTGGTCCGACCCCTAGGTCCCGCCATCCGACCGATGCCAATAGTGTATGTTGCCATATGGCAAATACACTAATAAGCTACACCATGATTATACATCTTCCGCTACATGCTAAACAAATTCTAAACAAAATATATAATGAATGTTTGACAACAGGTATCATTCCAGTTGACTGGAAATGTTCTCAGTGATACCGATACTTAAATCTAATAAAGACCCGAACACGCACATCTCCTATAGACCGATCGCCCTGAACTCTTGCGTACTCAAGGTACTTGAACACCTGATTAAATCTAGATTAGAACATTGGTTAGAAACTTCTAACTTAGTGTCAAAATTTTAATTTGGCTTCCGCAAAGGTAAAGGTGCAATTGATAGTGTTGCAACACTCACTTCGGACATACAACTATCCTTTTCGAGAAACGAATCCCTTATTGCTACCTTTCTTGATATACAATCTGCCTTTGATCGCGTACATTTGCCCACCTTGATTAAGAAAATGAACGAAGTCAATATTCCACACAATCTATGCCGATTAATCCACTCGATCATCGCTGATAGAACTATTCAAATAAAGTTTAACGGTAACTTGACTACATTCCGAAAAGCATATTTAGGTCTTCCCCAAGGAGCTGTTCTGTCGCCCATTCTTTTCAATTTGTACACACTAAAATTAGGCTCTCATATAAATGTTCTCTGCAGACATTTACAGTATGCTGACGACATCGTCATTTACACACAGTTTGTTAGTTTTGAACGTTGCTTTGAACACATGAATCTAGCATTAAATAGTCTTAATAACTATTTAGACTCTCTGCATTTACAACTTTCCACGACAAAATCTGTGACAGTCCCATTCACTAGGAAAAGATGCATTCCACCCCTTCGCGCATATATTAACACACAAGCTATAGAAGTCAAATCACAAACAAAATTTCTAGGCATTACCCTTGACTCTAAACTAACTTGGTTCCCTCACATCAACAATTTAGTAAAAAATTCATATAAATACGTAAATATAATTAAAGCTTTAACCCGTACCTGGTGGAGTGCCGATCCTTCCACCCTACTTATAATGTATAACAGCCTCATACGTTCTAGAATAGATTATGGTTCTTTTCTGTATGATACAGCCAGTAACCAAACATTGAAAAAATTAGATGTCATTCAGAATCAATGCTTAAGAATTTGCCTTGGATATATGCGACCTACCCCCATTCACATCATACATGCTGAGGCTGGAATAGCAACCCTACAACTACACAGAAAATATCTTGCAGACAAGTTAAAATTGTTAAGTATAAACAGTAATCCTTTAATTATAAAACTTGAACTCCTAAATACTTACGTAAGACACAAACCGTACTGGATACATAAGAAGAATCCCTTATTAGCCAACAGTCTAAGAGCACTAATTCACTATAGACAGGAAGAAATAATTTATTCCACCGCCGCTCTACCCCTATATAAGGTACCATATGAAGCTCTCACATACAATCCCTCCGTCACGGAGATATTCCTGTACAGAACTGATAACCCAGCAGCTCTACAACTGAACAACAAAATGTTGAACAACTTTCTTCAAACACACTATCCAAACTATACCTTATTTTTTCAGACGGTTCTAAAGTAGAAAATGCCACTTCAGTTGGATTTTCATGGTACTGTCCAACTCTTGAAATAACTAGATCGTATTCTTTAAACCCTATAGCTTCAATATTTACAGCAGAGTCATATGCCGTCATACTAACCTATATAACTCAATTTAATATACCATGCAGTGTAGTACTCATTGACTCTCTCAGTTTTATACAAGCTGTCAGAACTAAGAACCTCAGTGCTAAAACTTCCCCCCTTGTTATACGTCTCAAAAATCTCCTATATCAGTCTTGTAACTTAGGGCTACAGGTAACTCTCACATGGATCCCTGCCCACACTAATATAAGTGGCAACGAAATTGCTGACAGAAATGCCAAAAAAGCTTGCCTAACACCACAGACTTTGGAATTTGCAACCCCATATTCGGATCTCATTACCCTTACCAAGTCACGCTTGCTAATGCAATGGCAGTCACTTTGGACTGCTGCTACTGGACAATCTGTCGATTACTACTATAAAGGAATTAAACCGAACGTTTCATTCAATCCTTGGTTCAAAAACTGCATTGCCCCCAGGGGACTGATCACCACACTTAATAGAATTCGATCTGGCTTTTGTAGCTGCAACGCTACCCTGTATAAAATTAAGGCTATCCGGTCCCCACGTTGCGACTGCGGGGTCGTATACGAAATTGTCAACCATATCTTTTTTCTTGCCCCAGTTACCACTTACATAGAACTGCCCTGCACACATAACTTACAGACCATGACATACCCCCTACGGACGACATTACAGACCTACTTACAAATACTCAAATATATTATATACTCTACAGTCTACAACTACTTAAACTGCATAAATAAAAAACTTTAACGCACTAAAATCTAGCATACAACTCATCAATACAGTTAAAATATAATTTTACATAATATTCTTCTTTTTTCAGAACATAAATGCATGGACACATGGGATTACCTGGATATTATCAGGCGTTTTTGTTTTTATCCAATTGTGTAGGCTTTTGTTTTTGCTTGTGTTCGTTTCACTTTGATCTACCCTACATTCTTCAAACACAACAGGTTCAAATAACCCACCCTTGTGCTGTTATTCTATGTTACTTGTATACCAATATCCTATCAATTTAACCACTATACAACGTTAACAATACGAAGCACAAAGGATCTGTTACTGGCTGAAGCCTAAAGCCAGGGCCAAAAAAAAAATAGTTACAGCTTAGTTAATTTCGCACGAAATCGATTCAAACTGTAGCTTTTCGAAAAAAAGATAATTCAATTCTATAAAATGGAACCATTTTCAGATTGATTTGAGTTCATAATTACTCCTGAAATTGTAACTCGATATCACGAACGTACATACGCACGTCCAAACTCTATAAGTTGCATTTTTTATGAATAGCCTCAGTTTTAATCTTTGAAATGCGTTCCGTAGATTAATTGTTATAAATAATTTTATTTCAATATTTTTAACAACTAATAGCATAATATAATATTATCCTACAGTATATAGTAGGGCAACGAGGTCCTATCCTGCTTTAACTACCATAAAATTAGCTAAACGATCTAAAATCTGTAGAGAAATGATAAAAACACTCTTACTTAGTACGGAGAAGATCGCTGGTTCGATGCCGGTCGACATCTTTGAATTTTTTTTACATCTATTCCATCTGATTCCAACTGATATTTGTTTACTATATTTATAAACTATTTTTTATTATATTCAGTGGGTGTATATTTAGCAAAATTGTTAAAATCGTATTATTTAATTTTATCGAATGACTCGTAATAATTATTATGAATGAGGTTAACAAACGATAAAATTATTCATCGTGTCAGTTATGTTAAAAGAACATTTAATGTCAAAATACAGTCTGTGCTGGTTAAAAACATCTTTTTTTTAAGAAAATAAAATAATCGTTGTAAAAAACTACTTTAAAACTGCATTAACAATAATTGTACCTTTCAATCTTAATTGCAGGAACACAGTGGAAAAAAAATAATTACACTGACCAGTGACCGTATTTTATTATTATAATGGAATACAAATTGTGCAATTTGGTTATAATTCATCGGAAATGCAACAAATGAATATTGACAGCGGTCAAAACAAAAGTGGACAATTTACCCGAAGTGAAACATGCAGTAAACTATAGTTCAAATTCATGAATGTGCTTTCTGTGCCGCGGTTAAACTGTGCCATGTCCATACAAAATATGTCAGATTAAGAACATTGTAGGTCCGGGGATACAGTTTTATAGAGGTCCTAAAAAGGAAGATGTTGAACAAAGCAAGCTGGTGATTTCCAACATATTAACGTCAAAAAAGTGAATAACTATGTTAGAAATAATATGATATTTCCGATATAGTTATTCAGTTTTTTGACATTAATATATAAGAAAATGCAATGCCTTCTGAAGTTAACGATTTTAAAAACTTGATTAATACAACAATATTTTGACAATGCTGTCGTAGATAGATTGTAGACAGAGCTGGGCAGTAGTTAACTACGTAGTTAGCTACTTTTTTTGGAAAAGTAGTTATACTCTAACTACTTTTCTCCACATAGTAATCGTACTCTATTATTTTGAATATCTATCAAGTAATCATAAAAAGTAGTTGAAAATGTAGTTAACTACTTAGTTCTCACTACTTTAGGTAGTTTAACTACTTTTTTGTAATCTAACTACTTATTTTGAATTTTAACTACTTTTAAAAATATTTTAGTATATTATATTTAACCGACGTGTTAGTACAAATTCTTATTCGTTATGCATTTTTCTGTATTCTGGAACACGATCAGACTTTTTTTTAAATAATGAAATATCAATTGTTTGACTTTTAGTTCGAAATACAACGTGGAACTGATAATCGCATCGTTGCTATTTGCAAAATTTAATAAAAACACGTTTCGGCCATGATATCAGCCCTTTTCGAAGAAATATAAATAAAAGATCCTACAAAAAATAATAATCATTGAAGAAAACAAAAATAGCATTAAGTTATAAACAATTAACAGCCTAGACTGTCAAAAAGAAAGATTAAGATATACAAAACTTGCTGGCAATTGACAGTAATGAACCTAGAGATACATTTCTTTAAATATCGTTTTTGGACATTCTAGGTTGTAAATTGTTTTTGTAGAATTTTTAATTTATATTCATTTGAAAAAGACTGACATCTTGGTCGAAACGTCGTATTGTTACTAAATATAAGTTTTTATTATTTAAAATAATTTTCATATATTATATGTGCACATTGTACATCATAAATAAAGAAATTTATATTATTATTATTATAGTAGTTAAAAAAGTAGTTAAAATTTTAACTACTAACTACTAGTAGTTAGTAGTTTAACTACTTTTAAGACCGAGTAGTTTAACTACTAAGTAGTTTAACTACTTTTTTACTTAAGTAGTCAGTAGTTATACTCAACTACTTTTGTCAAGTAGTTTGCCCAGCTTTGATTGTAGATTATAGATGCTCAACATCTAATACAGTGCTGTCATTTTAGATATTTTTTAAAAATATTTTTTAATGATTTTTTGTGCTGCAGATACTGACGAAAGTCTACGGAATAATAAAGTTTTTATTTGTCTAATGACGGAGAGTTCCATTCAATAATAATAGGCCACTAGCACAGAAAAGTACACTTAAAGTTGGCTCGATTAAGGCTTTGACGTTTTTAGCTCACGAAACGAGCTATTACAAGTTCTACAATTTTATGAAAAATAAGAGTATGAGATTCATTAAAATAAGTTACAATAGGTTAAAGGTTAAGAAAAATAAAAGTTAAGTTTTAAATATTTTAATCGAAAGTCTGTACCCATTTTTTTTGTAAATATACTACACGGCGGTTCTTATTTTGCAATTTTAAAAATTGTATTCGAAAGACCCTTTTATTCTTGGAGCAATGTATATTTATTACTTATTATGTCAATAACGTAATGCTTTCTTATATCTTCAAAATTTAAATAGCTTTCGAAAAAATCTTAATAAGTTGTTAAAATAATAGCCGTTACATTTTTTAACAAAGGATATAAATCAAGAGAATATTTTCAGAGTACAGATTATTAAAACATCAATTGCACACAAGTTTTATGGACCTACGAGTACATAAAATTTGGCCCACAAGGCAAATCAGAAGGGCCGAACAAATTGATTCCTTTTCTTGAGATTGGTTTACAACGTGGGAATGTTTTTATTTTTTTATTATATTATATACATAAACAATATTGTACCAAATTTTGGGATGAATATCCAAATGTGAAGAGCTCTATTGTTTTTAGGGAAATCGATGCATACGCAGAAGAGATACATGCTATAATGTTGTTTTTGTATAATGATGGTATACTTTTTATAACGGTTTATTTTTCCAAGAAAGTTTCATAGAAAATATTTTTTCTAAGTTTTATAGTTTCGGAAATATTTTGAAAATGAAAAAATCAGATGTTTGTTCTAAAGATCTGTCAAAAATAAAGTTAGGTAGCTGACAAGCATGTTTTGATTGATTTTTACATGTAAATATCATAGTACTTATTACTTGTCGTCATTACTTGCATCACCGTACGCTTTAATAGAAATTTTATTTTATTTATTATAATAATTCAAATATCAATTTATTTCTGTCGCCCAATTGGCTGGAATTCTTTTATCGAAAGGATATTCTCCGGCACGAAAATCGATACTGCATTGAATTCGGGTCAGATCAATTCAAGAATTTTTAAGCGAAAGGGAAGAAATTTATACATAGATTTTGTGTACTAAAGTGTGTTAAAATAGTTCTTTATAAATACATTTAAGCCATATAAACTTGATTTTACTTGATTTGTAAATTGTGTCGCCCCAAGGTAATACCAAAAGGAAAAGAACTGTGCATGAATACAACGTGCAATAAGACCCTTGCACATAAACAATGATAAAAAAGGACTGCACTTCTGCACGGCAGGTCTGTATCAAGACATCGATTTTTGAAAAAAATGCAAAAAATGCTAACACAGCTTACCTATATTCCATCTGTTTGAAGTCTTTTAGAACCTATGTAAGACAAATTCTTATTTGAACTATACGAAAAGTTCCTAAGAAAAAGACTGCGATAACATTGAAATTCGCAATGCTTAAAAATGCATGCCTGGTGAAAAAATGGTAACGGGCGAACAAATTATCATCCGAATTGATTTTTTTGAAGAATCTAAAATAACGACGGTAGGTAGATTAAATATACATAATGTTGAAACCTTTAATAGAAACCGTTTTAAATTATGTTATAGAATAAGTTCCTTCCGGAATGATACATTCTAAGAAATTAATACAAAATTGACATTTCACAGCAAATTAATACTATGTGTTTATTGAACTTTTCTGAGCAAAGCTCGGTCGTCCAGATATTGTATATTATACATACTATCGAAGTAACCATGGATGCAAAGGTCATAAAAATATTATGATGTCACACGCGTTTTTGGTACGTTATCGAACTTAATTTAAAAAATATTTTTGCAGTACTATAACTTTAAATTTAAATATTTATATAATATAATCAAAGTTTTATCATGAATATTGAAAAATAATGGTTCAAACAAAAATAACCGAAAGTTGAAACTGCTTAAGAAAGATGGACAACCCTGTTATGAATAATGGCAAAATAATACATCTTTCGGCACATTATACTTGTTTACAATGCAGATAGCGTATTCTTAGTGAGATTTTATCACCCGAAATAATTAACATCTTCAATTCTATACACAAATATTAAGGTATTCGTGTGTTCTGAACGTGTGAAATTATTTTTTCGACATACTCTGTCGAAAGTAAGCACTTTCCGCTTGGATTTTTGCAGAAGTCCTAACATTTAATGTTCAGTTGACATGAAAGTTTCCAGTTGCATGTGGTTTTTATGACATTAAAATATTGTGACATTTTGGCTATGATAATAAGTTAACAAGCGAAAAAAAACGAGTGGTGACGGTGTTGACGGTGGGAAAACGTGTCTCGAATCGTTTTAAGATTAAAATGTAATATAATATATATAACGAATCAAACTCCTAGTTCAAAAATTACCTACCTTATCCTAATTTCCTGTAATTCCTTCGTTCGCCCATTGCTATTATATAAGTTGAAGTTTAAGAAATGTAGAAAAAAACGGGAAGTGGTAAAATGAAAAATAGTAATGGTGCGAATGGCGTCTGTTATGACATAAAGTCGAGAAACGGACGTTAAACGCATTATTATTATTATTATTATTATTATTATTATTATTATTATTATTATTATATAACGATTAATCGAAGTTTAAAATTAAAAAAAAAACATATAGGTACATATAAAATCACTAAAACGTAGAAAATGAATTTATTTCTCTTCTATAACGTTTCAAATGCATATATTTAGTTGTGACTTATGAGTGAAAGAGTCCTCTTGATATTAATGTGACTATCATCTACATAAGCTCACGGGGGAAACTTCTTTAGAGTTGCGTTATCCATTTTGCGTCAGCAAAGTTTTTCTTCTATTTCCCCGCCGTTGATCATTTCCCCTTTAACGTTACAGAAAAAATTTGCAACGTCGCGACACGTGTTGCAACGGTCCACTGGTTTGCGTCGAGTGCCGGAGGTAGCTCGCCGTAATCCAGGACACGAATAAGCCAGTGAACGGAATACTGTATTACGAAATGAATAACTAGCGTATTTTCTATAATAATATTTTATTTAGTAGAAAATTACGGAATAGATACCCTTTACCCTTTACAGACAATTGTGTATAATGACTTGATATTATAAAACAAATGAAATACATATACGGTTACGGTACTGGAGGGGCGTACACCTTAACTTAAACGGTGGGGAACAATTACGGTAGGAGACCTGACGACGACACCACGCACTGGTGTCATAAACAGTCTCCAGGGGTTTCGGTTGTGAGGAAACGGCGAGACATGTAGTGACGGACTCAATCGCTAAGCCTTACGGGCCGAGAGTTAATCAACCCCCACCACCGACTGATTAGGGAAAAGATTTTTCATTTTTAATAAAAAATATGCTAATTGGAAAGGCATATTATTGTTTTCATGATTTTTTAAATGATTTTTAATTTGTTATTTACATTTTATCTTGTTTTATTTGTTATTTATATATTATTGTTTGTCATTTAATCTCGTTTTTGTTGTTATTTATTTATTTAAGATTATTTATTATTATTTGTTTATTATTGTTGTTGTTAGTAAATATATATAATATATACATGACATGTCCTATATCTATACGATCTACTGGATTAACAAATTATTATTATTATAGGGAAGGGGGTGCCCGTAATCCTTGTAAACTGAAAGATAACTGACTCTCAGAGCTGGTTAGATGAACAGTGGTTAGATCAGGAGAGGGTAGACGGGCGGAACGGTATACAAACACACTCTGTATATTATCTAGAAAGCCTAAATGACTACTGTGTTCGGAAGCGAACGCTAAACGTTAATTGGTTGTCACCGATACTCACAACAGGTCAGTAAATGTCCGTGTCGCGGTTGTAGCGAGAGCGCAACTAAAAGTTCTCTATCAAAAACATATTTTACTATCGGAGCACTAAGCTTGTGTCAACGCGATATTAAACAAAACTATCTATATTTATTATATTTGCTATGCACATTATACACCCACTTCACTAGTTTATTTAAAAAACGGTCGTTCTAGTGACGATGCTTTTGGCTATCATTACAAATTAAATAAATTCTTTCACCATTAAAAACTTATGGTGTGTTCAGTACAGCCAAACCTCTAGCTGAGCTCTAATTTGTACTGTGCGTCATAGTCTGCCGGGCCAGTCCAAAGTAATAATTTTGGACAAACCCGGGCACACTATGACGCACAGTGCAAATCGGAGCTCAGTTAGTCTCGGCTCTATTGAAGACCTCATAACTTTTTAACACAAAAAAGCAATTTTATGAATTAGAGATAGGAAAAACGGGTCTTTTTAGTGATCTGCATCTTTGCATCTAGATCCTGTATGTGAGCCGGCTCACTGAACCGGTTCAAAAAGAGCCACATCGGTCCTCTGTGAAAGACTATTTTCAAAGGCTGGACAAATATTTACAGAAAAGCGTTCACGAATGTCAATCTCAAAAGTGTGTCAAGTTTTGTTCTTAATTGGAAATTTATAGAATTTGGTAATTAGTATTTAAATGAGTTATTTACATTTATTTATTTACATTTTAATGATTTGAAAAAGGTATTAATTATTTTTAATTAAAAGGCACTGTTTATGAGAAAAAACTTATTTTCATTTTTTTTACATTTAGTGATTTTTTAAACAGAAAGCATATTACAATACGCAATACAATACCTTAAATAGTTGTGACTTAAGTGAGACACTAATAATTGTACCGCCTAGTGCGTAGTGTGTACACTGTTGATTGTATAATGTATACCTGTATAGAATGCATAGCCAAACATGTGATGCATGAGTCATTTGAGCTGACATGCATCAAAGACAGAACTGATACGTAAGTGTAAAATGTGCTTCTGTGTGTTAAGCGGATCCGTCGGCTCTCACGGATCTTCTGTCGGAGTCGGCTCTTTTTGAACCGGTTCAGATCTAAGTTACCCAACCCTACATGTGATGCATGAGTCATTTGAGCTGACATGCATCAAAGCAATAACTGATACGTAAGTGTAAAATGTGCTTCTGAGTGTTAAGTGTTTCACTGAGTTATGCGGATCCGTCGGCTCTCACGGATCTTCTGTCGGAGTCGGCTCTTTGAACCCGTTCAGATCTGAGTTGCCCAACCCTAATATGAACTTGTGAATCTTGGCAACCATCTTGACATGAAATGTTTTTGGTGATATTTAATATTCAATACTCATCATATATTGGGAAGTTGGTCGTGTGGAGTCCCAATATTATTGGGACTCTACTTATTGGGTCAATAAACGATCCATCTCACTTAACAGTGTCTAGTCACAGGTCTAGTATGTACACTATAATTAAAATGTGTGCAATAAGATTACAAACCATAAGCGTGAGAAAATAAAATCAGCATAAGCCACTGCCTTAAAAATATACGCATAAATCGATGCATTATAGATATGCATCAGGTACTGTGTACTGTATGTATAAAGTATGGAATAATAATATATTAAATGCGAGTACGTATTATAACGGGTGTCGTTTCTTCGCACGCACTAGATACAAAAATGTAAAAAAAAATCAACTTAGGTTATTATGTAATTGTTGGCAGCGCAAATATTGTAGTGTAGGTAAAAATCAGGTTTGACATTTATTTCTTACAGTATCTACTAGGTATAAAATAGCTGCTCTACATGCATATATACAGGCATGTAAAGTCACCCATTACGCACTAAACTGGTAGCGCTTTTTAACCGACTTCAAAAAAAGGAGGAGGTTCTCAATTATTCGGAATCTTTTTTTTTTATTTTTTATGTATGTTCCCCGATTACTCGAAGACGCCTGAACCGATTTGGAAAATTCTTTTTTTGTTTAAAAGGGTATACATCCCAGGTCATCCATGGTCTTCAGGTCAGGATCTGATGATGAAACCCTAGAGAAATCGAGGGAAATCTTCAAAAATGTGCGAAATCAAATCCACCACTAAAAAGTAAAAAATAAAAAAACTTAAAAAAAAATATTAACCTTCAAAAAATCACTAAAAAGATGAAAATAATGAAATTTTGAGGCCGGAGCTAATTTCATTACAAAAACTTTTAATTACATATCTACTTTTATTAAATAGGCGCCGACCTCAAAATTTCATTATTTTCATCTTTTTAGTGATTTTTTTGGAGGAGGTTATCTAAAGTTTGGTTTTACACCTATTTGATTAAAATGTACTATTTATATAATATGTACCTATGTAGTTTATATATCTAGAGCATAGTTTCTCAACCATTTTTATGTCGCGACCCACGAAAAAGCCAAAAAAAAGTAAAAAGTCACTATAAAATTATAATAATATTTTAATAACTGATTTTTATTATTTTATTTTATAACGTCTCGATATTGTATCATTTGAAATAGGGTATAGTTTTTAATTTTTTAGCTTCTTCCGGACTTTTGGTCTGATAAAACTGATTATTTACTGTTTATTTTTTCATGTTATTATTACATTGTAATCTTTAATTTTATAACACTATACTAAAATTCATTCCTTTAATAAAAGAATCTTTTGTATAGTTTGTATGTTTCGAGTATTATTTTTCAACAGACTGCGACCCCCTTTAATAACAAACGCAACCCCCCAAAGGGTCGCGACCCCCCGGTTGAGAAACGATGATCGGAGTATGAGTGACGTTATTATACGAGTAAGCGTTGTTATGTTGAAACAAGGGTCAGTATGTTTTAACAGACATACGAGATAATATCTCGAACATAAATATATATATAATATATTTTTTAGGGATTACTTTGGATAATCAACTAAACTGGTCCCTTCATATTGATCGAGGGTTTGTAAAAAACTGAACAGCGCATACTATGCGATCAGAAATCTAAAGCAGTGTCTAACCACTGTGAGAAATCCGCCTGTTTCGTACCGCTGTACCTACATTTTGAAACTGAAGTAATGAAGTAATATGCTTACGCAACACGATATAAATTTATAGATATTTTTGAGATGTGTTCAGATAGAGATTGGATTGAAACGTGTACGGGTTCGAATATTGTATCTAAATTAATAAATATAATTGTTTGATTTGAGAATTTTGTGTATTAGTTTATTTAATTGTATAAATTTCCTACACTACTGAGCAATTATTGAAATTTTAATACACACTTGTTTATCCACATTTGAGCTATAACATAATCGTATGGGGACAGTGTGGGACATCAACAGAGTTTTCGTGTTAGAAAAACGTATTTTGCGCCTTATTTTCAACTTAAAAAATCTTGACAGCTGTAAACCTATATTTGTCAATAATAACATACTTACTGTGACAGGTATTTAATTTATATAAAATTTTGGTAAGTGTTAAAAAGAACAGGAACGAGTATACGGACAATTGTATGATTCATGATCATAATACGAGACAAACGTCACAAATGCATATCAATAAATACAAATTATCTTTTTATTCCAAGTCTCCCAAATGTGCTGGACCTATTCTTTTTAACAAGTTGCCAATAAATGTAAGAGAAATTAACGACCTGAAATTATATAGAAAAAACAAACAAAAATACTTGTTTGAAAAATGTTTTTATAGCATTGCCGAATTTTTTAATTGATTATTAGTGTATTTGCCATAAGGCAACATACACTATTGGTGTTGGTCGGATGGCGGGACCTAGGGGTCGGACCAAAATTTCTCGACGTTTCATAACCTCCTAAACACTTTGGCACCATTTTTGAAAATGTTTATATATATATGTATATATATATATATATATTTATATACGTATATATATATATATATATATATATATATATATGTGTGTGTGTGTGTGTGTACGGGCAATAACTTTCGAAAGAGTTAATTGATTTTAACGAAATTTGGTCCACGTGTTGAAATCCATCACCGCAAGAAGCCTATTTAAAATGGGCGTAATCGGGCCATTTTAAAGGTAGTTTTTAGGGGTTGAAAAATGTTTTTGGGCCCCAAAATACCGAAAAAATTCTCAGAATCGTTTCAAAATTGACATTTAACCCTTTAGTAGTAATTAAAAGGTGTCCCTGAAATTTAAATAAAATCGGCCCGACAGGACCGGACTTACAAATTTTATGAAAACACTAGTTTACAAATAGTGAATTATGTACTGAAAGTTCTATATAATTTGGTATAGAGGTTCGATTTATAATAATATTGCAATTAAGAAAAAAAATGATATTTTAAGGGGTGTATTAAGGAGTAAAATTTTTTATTTTGCCCAAAAACCAACTTAAGCTCGCAAAATAAAGCCACACTGCCTGTATAAGCAAATACACTATATTGTCGGCAGGGTTTTGGCACTGCGACCCGGGTTTTATTTATGTATGTTCTTGACTTGTTCATATCAGTAATTATACAGTTGTTGATACAATAAAATTATTATTAATAATATACTATATGGTATTTTTGCACGTACCTTGTATAAAATAGCCGGTTTCGACTTAATTTTTATCATTTTGACAGTTCACTTTTGAACAAAATTCACTTCTAATATAGTAGGTACGTCATGTCTATGATTTATAATGAAAATGGTAGAACGCGGAACGTTCCTTTTGTTTTACGCAAAACATTACTAGTATTAAATGTGCCATTTTATGATCGGTATACAGGCATGAAAAGCAGCTATTATATAGGGGGCGTGCAAAAACACTTTATACAAGTTTTTATTCGATGGCGTAAAAGATATTGTCAATTAACGTTCGTTCAAAAACATTGTGTTTATGAAAAATTCACTGAAACTAACAAGATTTTATAAATAGAAAAAACAAAATGTGACTGAAAAGTATGATTATTTGTTGTGCTACAACCATTCATTACTCTAAGCTGCTATGTGTCCGTTTTGCTTTATGTGACATATTACAAAAAAATATTTTACAAATTTTTCATGTATTTACTGTTAGAATTTCTTAGTCAAATTGAAGAATACCTTGCGAACTTTCTGGAGCTCTCAGCGTGGACGAACTGAGAAGTTCTCGTACAATATTCAGTCCTGGGGCCCTTATATAACCGGTGGGTTACGTAATACGTACGATTTTTTTTTACACAGAAGGTCTGTGCAAGGTTACTTCGTTGTTGGTTTTAAGTTGTCCTTCGTCTGTGTGTCTTGTGGTAGGTGGTCGGGTTTTATTGAAGGCTATTGCCTGTGTCCGTTTAATATTGGGCCATTTCTAGAGTGGAAGGTTTGTAGTAGTTTCGGTTTTTTGATTTTATATATCTTACCCACGACCTAGCGCCACTGAGCTTGCTAGCCGGAGGTTACGTCATACGTTTCAAGGAAGAATGATACTAATTTAGGTTAAAATTCATTTTTCATTATTTTACAATTTTTTTTCGTTTTGTAGTTCCATGAGTCCAAAAAACATGCTTTTGGAAAAAATCTGTTCGTCCGTTTGTTAGGCTGTGAGCACGATGCAGGTTAAACGGTTGAGCGGATCGAAACCAAATGCAGATAGGATATTTAACTATATAAAATAGGAAGAGTCCTATTGCTTTTGGGGTAAATCAGCATATATGCAGAAAAGATAAGTGTTATTTTCTTATATAATAATGATTCCCTCTTCGTAAAGGTTTAATATCATATTAATTTTTTAAGAAAGTCGTAAAAAATGTGTTTTGTGAACTTTAAAATTTCGTAAATAATTTAAAAATAGGAAAAAACTGTTCTTTTGTTCTGAAGATCTGACAATCTGGAAATTTGTTAGGTAGCTGACAGGCATGATTTGGTTAATTTTACTGCATGCGAACATTATAATATTTATTACTGGCTGTTACCCGAAATGTGTTTTATTTATCTTATAAATTTAAACGAGCAATTCTTGTATACCTATATATATATTTATATATTTCTGTCTTGATTAGAAATTTCGCGTATTTAACGGCTCTAACGATTTGGATGAAATTCACGGAAAGGAGGTATTGGGGGACAAAAAATTGATCTAGCTAGGTCTTATTCTCGGAAAGATTAGTTTTCACACAGATTTAATCATTAAAAAAAAATTTTTTTTTGGACGTTTCAAAATACGTACTGTAATATTGTAAGTAACCCTGGAAACTACAAAAGAACAATTGTGCCAAAAATACTGACAGTGAATAAGTTATGCTAAGTAAAACGTCAATTATTTTAATAAAAAAAAAGAAATATTAATTAGGAACCTCCGAGCTAAGCTCGGTCTCCCAGGTACTTTATTATAATATGTCAAATTTTTTTGAAATTGGAATGGTCCTGTGGCTTAATTGGCTGGACTTTTTAAAGATGATATAACAATGATAATATTGCAACATAAGTGACGTATTTATTTGGCATTCAAAATTAAATTGCGTTTTATAACTCAATCTTCATTTTGTCTTACTTTATTCTCGTACACACGATAATAGCTGTAAATTGCCGCCGATTATGCATTGCTGTATCTGTCGATGTTATTGAAATACCATTAAAGTCAGCGTACAATAAATAAGCAACCTACAGGCAAAACTCGGAAATAAAAACAGTAACGAGGCTCGTTGCTTTGCCAGTTTTCTAAATTTTATTGCACTGGACTTCTGTCGACAAATTTCGAAAAGCATGCAATAAAAACATGTAGTTATATATTCGCATGATCAGAGAAAACAAAACTAAATGTAGAAATACAATGTACCTAGTGTATATTTTTAACACGTTTTTATTAGCTTTGCTTGTATGTTTGTTTGTAAAGGAATCTTTGAACGTGAAATTCATCCACTTCAAAACGTCAGATTAAACTGAAACTTTGCGCACTTATCAAGGACCGATGACAATACAATAATTTATTAAGTTTGTCCCATTATCCTGACAAGGACCTTCAGGATAAAAAAACTTGAAAATATATTTAGAGTGTTTCAAAACGGTACGACTAACTTATATCGCATGTATTTGCAAAATGAGTCTCTATTAAATTTTCTTGAAAGTTGTTTAAAATAGCTGACAGAAAAGCATCCCTGCCACAATTAATGTTACGGAAATTTAAAATAATGAAATGAAATAAAACTCTGTTCTTCTCTAATTCATAACGTTTCGTTTTTATTTAAGACTTCATCAGGCTCTATGGGAATAACAATGTTAATTATTTACAACTCTTAAGTTAAGTCCTATGCTGGGTTGCACAAAGGATTATCAAAAAAGATTGTCGTCATATAATTACACTTTTCATACAGGCGGGATAGTAGTCTTATGTCATTGTGAAACACCTTGTCATTTAGAACATTAGATCATACTCATATACAAAAACAAATGATTAATCTACATCGCTTTTGAAACTAAATTTTAATTGAAATGTAAAGAGAAAAGGTGTTCCGAATTAGAAATTGTACAAAAAAACGCAGTTAAATACATGTATACACAATTCAAGGAAAATATTGTTTCAATCGATCGATTATTATTTTTCGAGCAGGATCGATTCGAAATTCAACAATCCCTTTCTTATGGAGAAATATGTGTGGTCACAATCAAAGGTCATTCTCAAGTCAAACTTTGACCCTGTTTAGCGTTTCTTATCTATAATTTCTTTCTCTCTATAATATCTATTCCCACAGTAGAGCCTGATGAATCTTAAGACTTAAATAAAGAGGAAAGGTTGCAAATTAGAAAAAAACCCGGGTCGCAGTGCCAAAACCCTGCCGACAATATAGTGTATTTGCTTGTGTAGGGCCGTGTGGTTTTATACTTTTATTATGTGAAATTAAGTTTGTTTTTGGGCAAAATAAAAAATTTAACCCCTTAATACACCCCCTAAAATAACATTTTTTTCTTAATTGTAATATTATTATCAATCTAACGTCTACACCGAATTAAATACACCCTTCAATAAATAAGTCACTATCTGCAAACTAGTGTTTTCATAAAATTTGTAAATCCGGTCCTGTTGGGCCGATTTTATTAAAATTGTGGGGACACTTTTTAATCACTACCAGAGGGTTAAATTTCAATTTTGAAACGATTCGGAGAATTTTTTCGGTATTTTGGGGCCCAAAAACAGTTTTCAACCCCTAAAAACTACCCTTAAAATAGCCCGATTAGGCCCATTTTAAATAGGCTTCTTGCGGTGATGGGTTTCAACACGTGGCCCAAATTTCGTTGAAATCAATTAACTCTTTCGAAAGTTATCGCGCGTACACATATATATATATATATATATATATATATATATATATATATATATATATATATATATATATATATATATATATACATATATATATAAACATTTTTAAAAATGGTGCCAACGTGTTTAGGAGGTTATGAAACGTCGAGAAATTTTGGTCCGACCCCTAGGTCCCGCCATCCGACCGACGCCAATAGTGTATGTTGCCTTATGGCAAATACACTAATAACCGTTTTATTTCATTTCATTAGTCCATTATTCCGTGACATTACTTATTTGATATTCAACACGTACATGATAATCGTTATTCAAAAATTGAGCGAAGTTGTTATTTACTCTACATATATAAAAAAAAACCCGGGTCGCAGTGCCAAAACCCTGCCGACAATATAGTGTATTTGCTAATACAGGCAGTGCTGCTTTATTATGCAAACAGAAGTTGGTTTTTGGGCAAAATAAAAAAATTGACTACTTAATACACCCCTTAAAATAACATTTTTTTTTCTTAATTGCAATATTATTATCAATCGAACCTCTATACCAAATTATATACACCTTTCAGTAAATAATTCACTATCTGCAAAATAACGTTTTCATAAAATTTGTAAGTCCGGACCTGTCGGGCCTATTTTATTAAAATTTTAGGAACACATTTTGATTACTATCAGAGGGTTAAATTTCAATTTTTAAACGATTCGAAGAATTTTTTCGGTATTTTGGGGCCCAAAAACATTTTTCAACCCCTAAAAACTACCCTTAAAATGGCCCGATTACGCCCATTTTAAATAAGCTTCTTACGGTGATGGATTTCAACGTGCGTGCCAAATTTAGTTGAAATCAATTAACTCTTTCGAAAGTTATTGCCCGCACACACACACACACACATATATACCTATATAAACATTTTTAAAAATGGTGCCAAAGAGTTTAGGAGGTTATGAAACGTCGAGAAATTTTGGTCCGACCCCTAGGTCCCGCCATCCGACCGACGCCAATAGTGTATGTTGCCATATGGCAAATACACTAAAAAACTTTGTCAGAGTATTATTCTTAATATGGTATTATATTGCATACACTCAGTGTTATTTATTTTTCATACTTTCTTTTGTTCAACTTATATACATTTTTCCTGTGAATTTTTCACACTGCAGTGGCCTTAAATTTTAATGGTCTTTTTAATTATATTGTTCTCTATTTGCAATCCATAATTGTTATTATTATGATTATTATTTTATGATCAAAGATGTAAAAGACATATAATTTTTATTTTTTAAAAATAATTATGCACGTAGAATAAACTGTACGCAAGTAATTTAATGTAACAACTGCTTAATTAATTTACGTCTCATTAAAATACATGCTATGAATAATTATTGTTTCAAATGTCAACTAACAGTAGAGTAGTTATTAGTGGCCATTTTACATAGCAGTTAAACAGTTAAAATAACAATAATAATTGAGCGCTTATTTACCTTATCGTTCACAATGAGCGTTGGATGAGTCCCCGAGGAGGGACAAATAGAAAATAATGAACGTGCTCTTTTTATGTACGTTTAATTGTGAATAATTACATGATTGCAAATATTAAGCGGATCTCCTTAAGGCTGTCGGAACGGTCTGAATTTAAGCCACACTACGAGGCTAAAAAATGCTGTTGCAAGGGTGCCGCTGTCAGTTGATTACTCTAAATTTTGGAAATATTTTAAAAAACTTTTCCGAAAAAGGAAGAGTCACTTTAAGTTTGTGATGGAACAATTTTGTGAAATAAGTACGAAAAAGGTCGTAGTATAATATTGAAAACGTCTGTTTTTTGGCACAATTAATACCAACTTTTTTCTACTAAATCGTACATAAATTACAAAAGTAGTCCATTGGAGACCTAGATTTGTCCTTTGTCTTCCTCATAGAGAAAGAATTATTGCAAAATATTGACAAGTCTACAATCAGCTATCAACCGAAGCCCTATTTTTGACTTAAATTCAGAACGTTCCGACAGCCTTAGGCTAGCGCACATATACTACCTTTTGTAGCTACCAAAAGCGTAAGAGCATACATTTTTCACTGAAATCACACAACAATGTGTATCGAGAAATTTCGAGTCACTGAGTAGGGTATAAACATCAAATGTAGTATCCTAAATCGCGCTTTTTCGATACAAAAAGTAGCATGTATGCGCTTTGTTGTTCTTGTAAAGCCAATTTGCACATAACATACCGGCGCGACAAAATTTCGCTTCAAACAATTACCTATTATCAAATGTAGCCATTCTCACAAGAGCGATGCGATACGACAATATGCTTCGTGTGGCCATGTGTGTGCGAATGTGTGTGTGGGAGAGAGAGAGAAAGGAATTGTAGATTATAGACGCTAATCAACTGAGGTCGTTAGCGTCGTCTAGTTTCTTTATTTTCAATTTGAATTCCCATGTCATTTTAATTTTACTAAATTTCCTAGCGAACAAATTAAAAATAGTAGGTTATGTATACATGTCTAGTGCGTAAATTATTATTTTATGGCGTAGTGTGACATTATGGTAAAACGAACGTACAGGGAGTTTTAACAGTCACAGAAGTCATAAAAATAATAATCTCTCACGAGATAATATAGTATTTTTGGCATGTAACTATAGCTGGTTTTCACCTAATTTAAAAAAAATGAACTAATTCTTTCCTGATTATAGGCTACGTTTAATTCTCATGCGATTAGGCTATGACTTATTATGAAAATGGTAGTATGACCAGAGATAATGGTTTGACTACGTTCATTTTACTTTACAGCGCTAGCGTTAAATCTGTCACACGCAATCATGAAAAACAAACATGTTATTCGGGGGTTTGCAAAGGTACATTAAATGTAAACTATTTAGAGTAAAGAATAATTTGATAAATAACCGTTAACTGCCCCCCATTGATATGCTGTGACAGATGCTCTTAGACTTGTATGCTCCCAGACATCTTCTGATATCATAGTTTGTAAATGAGGTTAAATTTTATTCAATCTAATTAATCATGAAACTACAAATCGTTCTGTTATGAAATCTGCAAAGTTGCACACAGTATGGTGCATTTCATAAATATTAAGTAATTATTTATTTTCGCCTACGCTTTGTAGAAAAAAATGTGCATTCAAAGATGAAAAAGCGTATCAATTGCACTGCATAATATTGTGTTGCAGTCGACGTCATCGTTATGCATTTGTTATATAAAAACGTTCTCAGTAGGTAATTAAAATAAATTGTTAATTTTGATATCAATCTAGTACCAGGTTTGACCACAAATCAAACAAATCCCATCAAAAACATTTCATGTGAAGTTAGTTGCCAAGACTCACAAGTTCACAGTGCTTTCACTGTTAAAAAGTTGTGAGACCTTCAGTAGAGCCAAGCCCCTAGCTGAACTCCGATTTGTACTGTGCGTCATAGAGTGGGCCTGTCCGAAATTCAAAGTATATACTTTGGACAGGCCCCGTAGACTAAATTGGAGCTCAGATAGGGGCTTGGCTCTACTGAAGATCTCATAACTTTTTAACAGTGAAAGCATTATGAACTTGTGAGTCTTGGCAACCAACTTCACATGAAATGTTTTTGGTGGGATTTCATTTCTTGTGGCAGGCGCCCTGGATTATTTTATGTTTTTCACCATTTTTCATCATCAATGATGGTTTGTGGACCACTTTTCCACATTTTGCACATATTTCTTTATGTATAGATATGCAACCCCTATACAAAGGGTTGGAGGGAAAAAGTTTCCAATTTCTTAATTTTTCCATCGTTTATATGCAAAGCCTAGCTTACGCACCAAATTTCAGCCTTCTAGGACTTCAGGAAGTACCCTAGAGGTTTTGACGATAATCATTTAATAAGTCAGTCACGAAATGGACGTATTTCAGATGTCAATAAATCTGAAACCATAAAAGCTAAATAATTGATACTTGGCGTGTTTGATAATACGGCAAGACGGTTCCCGAAAAAGTATGTGCCCCGCTTTCTTTGGTTTGACTCGTCTTGGCAGGGGCACTTCCGTGCCCCCAGATATGTAGTACCTACTATGTTTCGTTCACGCATTCAAAATATTTAATTTCTTTTATTTATATCAATGCTATAAGCACTTCTGTTAAAAATGTTACACTGTACTGCAGCACATTGAAGTGTGTACCTTTTCTCATACCCTTCTATAAAATATTTGCTTTTTATGCCTGTTGCGATTGTAAAATGACTCATTTAACACCAGTATCGTGAAGTAAAACAAATAAGCGCCGTTTAACCAATCGAACAGTAATTTTCAAAATCAACCTCTCAATTACCATCAGCGTTGCCAGATTTTTTTTGCCAAGTCAGGATTTTGGAACTTTTTGAGAGAAAACAGCGGGATTCTTTCGTCGAAAGCGGGACATCGTAAAAAAACGTATATAATCAGAAGTTTTTAAATATTTATCTTTTTATTTGAGTTCAAATTACGTTTACGTGACAATAGATAGCAAAAATAGCCATAGAAAATGTATTTTAATAAAAATATGATAATTTAAATCAGATTTACCCTATCGTTAAATAGTTGTCTTATTCGTCTTCTGAATAAAAAAAATAAAAAAAAAGAGAAATTAAAATCAAAAAAGTTTTATTCATTAGAAAAATATGGCGTTTCAAACAATAGTCTGAGGAGTGAGTGTTACAAATTGTAACTTACAATAAGAGAATAATTATTTACGCACGGTCGAGTTATCTCCAAAAAGCGGGACTGAGCCTGTCCCGCGCGGGACATTTAATTTTGATTTAAAAATCGGGACGTCCCGCTAAAATCGAGACGTCTGGCATCGCTAATTACCATTAAAAACTATACGAAGAGCAGAGACAGCAAATTGCACGTAGTTTTATTTTTAGTCCGTATTGAATTGACAATATTTTAATGTTATTATTAATAAACGTATTATATATAAAACAACTGTTTCACCAAAAATAAAATTCGATTGAAGTTTACCAAAAAAACAAAAGGCATTAGTTGGGCCTAGAGGAGGCAACACAAAGTAATGAGGTATAAAGTGAAAATGTTGTTGCAGAGATCATTTTGCATTTGTGTGCAAACTAATGCACTTATTGACATGAACACAAAAAATATACAATAGCCATTTTGAAATAGTATAGCTACCTAATTATTCCACAGGATGTATAAAATTAGGCAGAAAAACTACAATTCGCTTATGTATATGTGAAATAATCAGTTTTGGTGTCTGGAATTATAAAGGATAGTCGAAAAATCTAGTTTTTTAGTAGTTAACACTAATCTAATGGGAAACAATTTAGACCAGTAAAAAGTCTCTGATCTCAAAGAATTTGTTTAGACATGTTAAAGCTAATAATTGTATCATTCCTCTGTTCTCTATTAAAAAAAAAACTAAAATCGGGCTAAAAGTAAAAGTGCGCCTACTTTGCTGTCTCTCTTCCTCAAACAGTTTTAAATAGTAACTGCCTTAAGGGGGATAGCCACTGTGACGGCCGAAAAAATGAGTGATTTTTGAGAATTTTTTTGACCGGGTAAATAAAGGAATTTTTGGATCGGGTTTTTTTTAATTTATTAAGTACACATCGAATAATGTTTCCACAATTTTTTATTAAAAAATGTTACATATTTTTAACAATATAAATGATTCCGTAGAGCTTGAAAAAAAATTCCCCCTCCATGGTCGCATCGATTTTTCAAAAACTGGTGATCTGAAAAAAAAAATTTCATTATAATCTGTATGGATGTCGTTATCGTTGTATGTAGCCGTTTTTTTTTTTTTTTGATTTTTCACAAAATGGCGACCGATTGAAAATATTTTTACTTTTTCGACCGTTTTTTTTTTCAAACAGTTTAAAAAATAGTAAAAAACAAAATTTCATGAATCGGCTACGTACAACCTTAGCCACTACTAAGACGAACAAAACAAAAAAAAATTAATAATCGATTAAGAATTGTCCGAGTTATCAATGCGACCAGTTCGAAAAAAGTCGTTTCGAGAAAAACGCGTTTAAAGTTTTTAGTCCATTTCTCTCGCAATGAAATCATATATCTTGTAAAATTTTCATACCTATATTAAACTATCAAGTCCTGGACCATATGACGGTTCTTCCTCTTCATCTCCAGGGGTCTTGGTGACTTTTTTAATTTTGTGGTGAACTGCTTCAATGCGATCCTCAGCAGCTTTAATCCGAGTAGAGTCACGGTCAGTGCAGTAATTAAAAAGTGTTGGGCCAACTTTGATGCTGAGCAAGTCCATCAATTTTAAAGTTGCCATTGCTCCTTCATTAAATATTACGGTTGAGATATACAGAGCTATTTCAACAATAACCGCACAACTTGAATTTGATTTTGGTGCGATCTGCCATACTAGAGCATTAAAACTTTCATTGTTATTCTGCGTAACTGAACATCTGCCGAACTTCTAAGTACGGAAATCGATAAAAGGGACTATTATATTATAAAACCTGTACAAAATTGATTTACATTACAAAAGAAAATCGAAGAAAAGAGCCCACTGCGTCACATAATATAATTAAAGGCCTTAGAGCGAGGGACTAGGGGGCGTAACATTCCGATCGGGAGGTCACGCGGAAAACAATCGGTCTACCTGCTCTCACTAAAATCGCTGTAACTTAGTCAATTTTTGACATTTTGATCTGCAATTTTGCACACATATTTTTGAATGTATAAACTTTGATTTAAGACAAAAAAAATTATTTTTTTTTGACCCATCACAGTGGCTATCCCCCTTAAGCTTATCCCAATAGCTTGACAACTGCGTCCTTCATACCTACTCGGTAGCTATAAAAAAACAAAATTTGTTTTCGTTATAATATTATGTACTTACAGAAAGCGGATTTTATATTTAAACATAAAAATGCTATAAAACATATCTCAAGTGAACTTCTTGAATGCATAAAAACTGATGAAACGTAATAAAACAGCACCATAATAAGTAAATGCAGTACTCTTTGTAGGCATGTTTAATATCATATGCTGCAGCTCGAATGAAATTTTTATTACATGTCAGCCTTATCGGTGTAAATATTAAGTGTAACTTACATGCAACGTAAAATCTTATTATGGACGCCGTGTGACATTTAGAACGAGCGTAAAAAAATTATGCCATTATCTTATGCTTAAATAAGTGAAAAAAACACTGCGAATTCAGCTTTAACTGCAGTAATAGTATTTTCAACTTCCCGCTATTTTCAAAAATTGGGTAGTTATTGTTTTCACTTTTACCTCGATTTTCGAAAATCGAGTTTTCATCAGATCTCGACGTGGCAGTATAAAAAACAGAAAAAACATTTTTTTCAGAGAAAATCGGCGGACACCGTATCTCGTTCAATTTTTGTCCGGTTGACTTGAAATTTTAACTGCAACTTCTTAGATAGTTTTTCCATAGAAGTACACACCATTTTTATGATTGAAAAATTATTACGCTTGCAGTTAACAATTTAAGCTCGAGTCTTTGCTAAAAAAATGAAAAAAAAAGTTTAAACTCATACAAATCGTGTGTACTTCTATGGAAAAACTGTCTAAGAAGTTGCAGTTAAAATTTCAAGTCAATCGGAAAAAAATTGAGTAAGATACGGTGTCCGCCGATTTTGTCCGGAAAAAAAGAATTCTGTTATGAAAGTACCAGCTTTAAGGTGCTTTACTTAAAATTTATCAGGATTTTTTGTGGAGCCCATAGACATGATGCAATGTTATAAAAAATTAAGGGGACATTTTTCTTTTTTTTTTCAAGTGTCACGGTTCGCTAAGGGATGATAAAAAAATTTGAAATTTTGGTTCAAAAACTAGAATGTTCAAGCTTTAAAATGAGCTACCGCTTTTTAAAATCCAATCATTTATTCAAAAGCTGTAGATAAGTAAAATTGCAAACGTGCAGGTCAAATAGATTTTGATTTATAGGGAGCTCAGGACAATCAAAAACATATAATTTTGAAACGATCCTGAGAATTGTTTCGTTATTTTTAAAGACAAAAATATTTCAACCTCTAAAAAACCCCTTAAAATAGTCTACTTTAAATACGCTTCTTTCAGTTAAATTTCGATTCAACTCCTAAGTTTCGCCATATAAGCGATGCCAATATTTGTGGCTTAATACGGCAAATAAGATCTCCGTTTTGTTAGAAACTTAGAGCACACGTAGTCTACTCTCTATGGGTCAAAATAAGTATAGGTAGTAATAAACCAACAGGTTTTATTCAGAGCCACAAATGCAATATTGATAGGTTATTTGCTCGTATGATTAATATCAAATGTCATGGTCATGAAACCATGCTGTACAAATTAGGCATGTCCAATTTTTAGATATATAGTTGACACCGCGTATTCACTTGAACTTTTGTAAGTTTCATGCTTTAAGTTAACTTTATTTTTTACACATGCAAAAATCAACATACTTTCTTACGTTTTCCATGACCAATTAATGGCACCATCATTTTGTTCACGGTGTATATAAATTGTTTTTAACGTGACTATGACTTTAAAATAGAACTAGTATAGTTGGCCATGCACGAAAAGTCAAGCGATAATTATGACGAAAATGGGTTATGAAGGTATATACGTATATGTATTTTCAAAATTGAAACCCATATTCAAATGATAAATATAATTAATCTTTAAAGTTCAATTCCAGATATATGCTATAATAGAAAACAGTATCACGGGTAATTGGAATAATGAAAATAAATCAATTTAAACACTCATTGATTGCAACGCTTCGTCTTTCTTTAATTAAGACTTTTTCAAGCTCTCTGTTAAGCATATTGAGAGCTTGAAAAAGTCTTAATTAAAGAAAAGACGAAACGTTGCAATCAATGAGTGTTTAAATTGATTTATTTTCATTATTCCAATTACACGTGATACTGTTTTATATGATTAATATAATATAGCGTCAAGTAAACAAAGAATGTCCGTTTCTGAGAAGACCTTCGAACGAGTGCGCAACCGCAACTACTGAACGCTTTTGAATGCCATTTTTACTATTCGATAGCTTATTTCTTAGAAGGAGATTTAGGACTATAATAACTGGCCATTTCGGAATTATCCCAGGCGCAAATCGGATTGAGTTCGCTATACTATCTATCTAATGGATATATTAGTTTGAAAAATGTCCAATGTGAGAGGGCAATATGACCTATTGAATATAATATAACCTATTGAAAAAAATTAATTTACCTGGCTTTATAAATAATGTCTTTCCTCTGTTGGGCAGAATTATAAAAAAATGTGTTTTATTAAATTCTTTTAATGCGTAACAATATTAATATAAAATCAATATGCTAGGTTGTAGGTACGAATAGTACTTAAATACCAAATTATGATTAAACATAATATGAATTAAGAAAATTGTAAAAATATCAAGTAGTCCGTAAGTAACTTGCTCAGTTTTTTTGCTCTTCAGTAGATGAAGCTGCACAAAGGTGAGATGATCTGGATAAACAAGAATACATTTATATTGATCATCTTCTTGGGACTGCTTATCGATTACGTCTACTTGACACCTTGCATTCATTTCGCTGCTTAAAAAGGTTTTTTTTTAGAACGTAGCATTTTTTTTTGGAGTTGTCATATGAGTTTAAATAAATGTTTTTATAGCGCAAATTTAACTGTTTCTCCAATCGGTTTCTTCCGCTATGTCTTATAGTTATTAGATGGGTGTCAGGTATAATCGAAAATATTTTGTCTATATCTTCTTTAACTAGAACATGTTTTTTCCGGATCTCCGCGTCCTACCAAATGTACCTAATTTATCAAAATGCGCAACAATCACTTTGCAATATTCATAATGGTCATCCTAAATGAATGTCCGTTTGTGTGGGATTTATGGATTCGGAAACTACTCAACGGTTTTGAAAGCGGTTTTTACCGTTAGATTCTTGGGGAAGGTTTTGATTTATAATAACTGTCCGGCCCGGCTTCGCTCGGATGAAAATCGCATTGAGTTTGCTATTTATCTATCTATGGACTTGGAATCTACTCAACGGATTTTAATGCGGTTTTTACTGTCAGTGACAAATAGATCAGATATCTGTTAAAAAAATATTCAATTCAGTTGAAATTTTGCTGACAAGTTGTCATCTACAAAGGAATCAGAATACGTACACCCTGTACGATTTCTCTTTTCTTTGAAAATTTATTTTTGCGAGTTTTTGCCAATATAATTAAGTGGTGGCAGATTTAAAGATAGCGACCAAATAATAATTCAAAATGGTAGGTAAGTCACTAAATACACATCGTAGCTAAAAAAATACAGTTGATATTCCTATTATTCGTTCCCGTTCATTTGTCTGCCTGTGAGTCCGTTAAAAATAGGAGAACTACTGAACAAATTTGAATTCGGTTTTTAGCATTCGATAGTACATTTCTTGGAGAAGGCTATATTAACTATCCTGGGTTTTGTCCGGGCGCCTACATACAAAAATCAAAGTTATTTGCGTTTGCTTCTCGGTATGTTTGCTGAAACGCGAAAGATACTTATATACATATATATAGGAATTAAATTTGCACCCGCCTAAACTATTTTGTATTAAACATGATACCTACTTTATTTTTTGAAGGTATACTTCTTTTGGCACACTGGGGGAAAACTTTTCTTTGTTACGGAAGTTGCTGAAATTGTTTCTGATAACGTCAAAATAGTTATTTAATAAAACAACAAAGTAAGTTATACTAGCGACATCAGTTGGAACTTTTTAAAAGCTATTTTGACAGTTAAATAACCTCAATACTTGTACTTTCCTATTTTATTTTATCAATGTACATGTTTAACGAAAATGTGAATATCATTTATCGTAATCACGCCAAAGAAGTATAACTTCTGCCACACGTACATAAGTACGTGCATTACTTTTTAATTTTGAAAAGTTTCCAACATTCTGCGTTATTTAACAGCATCAGTATGATTGATGGATGTTTATTTATGATAAATTCGATTACTATATCATAAGCGGGATGTGTTATTCAAGTAGTATCAGCATAAAACAGCTCGATTAATTAATTATGTCTAGCTGTCTCTGCTAAATACAAGAAGCTGATTGGTTATGTCTTTCACTTCCTGCTAAATTGATAGAAATAGAGAAAAAATTACAACATAAGAAATGAAACGGTTTATTAATGAAGAGATTAATTAATTAACACGTAAATTTATGCACAGTTGTAAGAATTTAATCCGGCCTCATATAGACGTTCAATGTACAAAATTAGACATAGATTAATTCATATCTTACTCTCAATATGTGGATATATAAACGCTTAGGGCTCTTATCTCTGAAACTAAAGAGATACAGGATTGTGTATAATAGGAATCGATTCAGTTTGAGTTTTTTAAACGTCCGGTTAATATCAAATGGGCCAAAATGTACTTAGTGTTATAAAAAGTTGCAAATTTGCAATATATACGCATGAAAATATGTGAAAAAATTTGCGATATTTTAAAAAATATATAAATATCTCAGACATGCTTAGTGATCAACAAGTTTGAAAGAAAAAAGTACGCTGAATTGATTAGATCAAAGCGCAAATCCGTATCTCGTTTAATTTACAAGCTGTTACGGTTTATTTTAAACTGTCGTCTTAATAGTTTAAAACGGTTATATCTTCGAAAATAAAAGAAACACAGGGTTAGGAATAATCGGAATCGAATTAAAGTGATTTTTTTTGTAAGTATAAGTACTTATTATTAAACGAAACGGAGCGAATTTATTTTTCAAAAATTTTCGTTTTTTAAGGATCATTCTTACTTTTTCCATAAAAAAAACAAAAATCTGTTAGACACTGTTTACATATGACTTACATCTGAGATTAGTCTTATAGAAAAAACCACGCTGAATCGATTCCTATTACTCTCGCTTCTGTACCTTTTTCCGTTTAGAAACTATGGGGTTTTAAATTTTTCTAAAGCTTATTATCATAAAAAGTTGTAGATTTATTATTATATTTCACAGTACTTTGGACGTATATTTTATTTCATTCCAACTTGGAATCAGTTCGATTTGTAACCGGGCAGTTAGTATAGACTTAAACCTGTTTCTTACAAAAAAGCTACCCAGTGATAAAAACCACATTTTAAATTCGTTCAGTAGCTCTCGGTGTTAGTCGGTATAGACAAACATCCATCGATACTTTCTTTAGTACCCATTATCTATAGGCAGAATAGTAGGAGAGTTGTTAGACTTTTTTGGGTAGGTATTTGAGGCACTCAGAAAATTTGTACAATAACTCTTTAGTAATATCCGAATACAAAAACACAGACCTAACTGAAGGATCGCGGGACTTAATCGACTCTCAAATTTTTAAATTGGCAAATTTTAGTTCGCAATAAAAAGCTCTTGTGGCATTTTGAAATTTTAATACTTTTAGTACTTATTTAAGGAGTTGAAAAATAATAAACTCAGATTTCTTAATCGAGTTTAAAACTTAGCGAGGTGTTTGCCAAACTATATTTTCGAAAAATTTTAAAAATATATTTGAGGCACGTTGAAATTTAAACAGAATAATATTGGTAACTACAACCTGTCAAGTAATTAAAAATTTAAGGGTCGGTTAAACCCCGCTACTCTTCAGCCAGGTCTGTGTTTTAGTATTCGGATATTACTAAAGAGTTATTGTACAAATTTTCACAGTGCCTCAAATACCTACCCAAAAATATCTAACAGCTCTCGGTCTAAAATTGAGTAACTGTAATATTCTGTTGCCGATGTTAAATATATTACTATAATTCTTTTATTAGTAAAATACTATTGTTTTTGGCAAAAAAAATCAGGCCAGATTCAAGGTGTGGGCTGTAGAGATGCAACGAGCAACATAAAGTTCAGTAAGATTACATTGCAAGTACAGTTATAAATAATTGTAGATCAAATTACGGTGAGTGTGGTGCATGGTTATGGTAGGCAATAGATGAGGTTCATGATTGTTTTGTGTTTAACCTATACATGCGCGCAGCTTGGTAAGGGCGTGTCTCGATGTGTAATCATATAGCATCCGACATTGCATCGACTGGCCTTTAATTGTAGAGGGCTAACTACAGTGAAACGTATCAAAGTCGGAACTGCACGAGTTCGAAATCTTTAAGTGAATCCCATCGAAAACATAAATGTGAAATGAGAGCCAAGTTCAATATTATGATATATGCCTTGGTTGTTGACTTCAACGACAAAAGAAGTGAGATCTAAATGGGTGCCAAGTTCAATGGACAGTCCTAAAATTTATTTATAACAATATAAAATATGTTATAACTACTTAAAATATCATTTCTTCTTATTACTTAGGATAATATATAGAAGCCTAAGGTCTGACTTGGCTAGTTTTCATACACGAATTATTATTAAGTACCTAAAAGTACAGTTTTCAAATTTTCGGAAGAATAAAATAAGAACGTACAGCTTTAGAGCTTGCGAAGGCTATAATATAATTCGTATATGAAAATAGCCAAGTCAGACCTTAGGCTTCTATATATTATCCTAAGTTATAAGAAGAAATGATATTTTAAGTTGTTATAACATATTTTATGTTATTATAAATAAATTTTAGGACTTACCATTGAACTTGGCACCCATTTAGATCTCACTTGTTTTGTCGTTGAAGTCAACAACTAAGGCATATATTATCATAATATTGAACTTGGCTCTCATTTCACATTTATGTTTTTGATGGGATACAGAAATTTAATTTATAAGTAATGATCTTACACAATTTATCTTACACAATTTATAAGTAATGATCTTACACTATCGATGTGCGTTATAAATATTGAAATAATAATTAATACTAAATCCCAGTTAATAACGGAATAAATACGAAAGTCGACTATACTCTTAGTTATACTAACTACCAATACAAAGGTGATTTAGATATAAATACAAAATTCTTGGGTTTAAATGTCGATCAACATTTAAACTTCAAGAATCATTGTAAACAACTAGTTTCAAAACTTAACAGCATTCATTTTATATTTAAAAATTTAAAAAATATATTAACTACTCACCAGTTATGTAATTTCTACTACGCTCAAGTTTACTCGCGATTAAAGTATGCAATTTGCTTTTGGGGTCCGTCTTCACATGCTAGTGAGGTATTTGTGTGATGGTGTGTCGCAGCGAACAAGTTGCAGAGATTTATTTAAAAAATATAAAGTACTTACTTTATTTTCTATTATAATTTTTGAAATGTCCATTTATGTATTTAAGAATTCTAGTAGGTTCATCAAGAACTCGGACGTTCATGATCTAAATACTCGATCTAAGTGTGAGCTTAGAGTGCCTTTCAAGCATTTTAATATCTCAAAAAAATCCCCAAATTGTCTGGGTATTACTATTTTTAACAAGCTGCCTCAAAATATTAAAAATTGTGGCGAATTATCAAAATTTGAAAAATACTTGAAGGAATTTTTGATAGCAAGCGCTTTTTATAATTTAGTCATGAACGACTGTGTTCTTGATGAACCTACTAATGTCCTTGATGGACTCTGAATTGACAATTTGTATCCATTATGGCACCACAAATAAACCGTTATTATTATTATTATTATTATAAGTAGTTATAAGTACTAAAACTGATATGTATAGATTAAAATTAAGGTTGATATTCCACTCGTTATATATTCACCTAAAGACCTTAAAATCCACAGAAAGACCGGTTGTCATCAATTTTGATTGCTGATTCTTACATTACGGGCACTATTCCTAAAGAATCAATTAATTGAAAAATAATAATAAAATGATAAAAATTTACTAGTTTCGGATTTATTCCTTTGTATTCACCCAACTAACTATCTGGATGCCAAATTTGAACTTTCTAGGTCATCTGGAAGTGGGTTAGAGTTTTGATCTATAGGTCAGTGATAAAAATGACGATTTTTGGATGTTAATATCTAAATAACCGTTTGAAGTGTGTTTATGAAATTTGGAGCACATATGTATCTCGCAAGTCTCAATAGATGAGCTAAATTTGACATTTTTATGTGAAATAGTTTTTGAGTTATGAGGGGGTCAACAGTAGCTCCAAATGGTTCGTGTAATATTACACACGGTGCTGCTCGCCAGTTTTGTTAGCTTGAATGAACTTGGCTTGACACGCTACCGCGTGTCTAGATTTCAAAACGCATTGTGAACAAACCCAGTTTGAGAATGGTCTCCCATTATTATCAAAAATTTACAGTTTTATATATTATTAGCGGCCCGGTTCGGCTTCGCCCGGATCAAGACGTATTAAACTGCAGTGGTCTTTCTTGTAAAATAATAGGCGAATTTGCCCGGTGTTGCTTTTTATATATTATTAATAGCCGCACGCGACTGAGATAAGACACAGCAGCGACAACGGTAGTGGAGTCTTCGTCTCCACCGTATTATTATCTTACCTCGCCGCGCTGCCCCCCCCCCCCCCCTCGGTAGCATCAACAGTAGTGGAGTCTTCGGCTCCACCTGCAGGGTTCAGTTGTGAATCTTAACTATTCTCGAACCCACTTGAACACACACGCAAAATTTCATCAAAATCGGTCCAGCCGTTTAGGAGGAGTTCAGTCACAGAACATTTTTATATATAAAGATGTGAAAGATTAGTTTGAAGCCGTTGTAGGTACCTAGCTACGCTCAGAAAAACAAATGACTGACCTACATAAAAAATTATGCGTGTGCATATGTACGCGCGGCAGAAGTTATACTTCTTTGGCGTGATCGTGATAATTAATATTCACACTTTTGTTAAAAATCTACATTGATAGAATAAAATTGGAAATTATTTAATTATTTAACTCTCAAACGTTCTTATTCATTCAGGACATTCAGGACACGTCTATGAAAAGTGACTAAAGCGCAAAAAAGTATAAACTAACAGCTTTTAGGAAGTTTCGTCCAATGTCGCTAGTATAGCCTACTTTGTTGTTTTATGAAATAACTATTTTGACGTTGTCAGAAACAACTTCCGCAACACGTTCGTTGCATGCTGCGGACGCAACTTCCGTAAAAAAGAAAATTTTACCCTTAGCCGTGCGCTAAAAGAAGTATAACTTCAAAAAATACTATACGTTTTCAAGCTTTGATCAAAATACTTAGAAAAAAGTTATTTCGAGGAAAGAAATATCACGGTAATAAATAAAATTGATATAGAATTATTATAAACTTTTTTGCTGATTTCATGTTAAACATATCTCTACAAATGAGAGGTCCATTTTGATATAGAATTCAGAAAAAGTATTTATTATATTAATATTTTGGCAACCAATAAAATTGCTGCTTTTTTATTGTTTATTACACATGACTTTTTTTTCTTCTCGCCTTTATTATCAGACCGATACTCAAAAAGGAGACTCGAACTATATAAAAATCTGCTTTTCTTCCTTTGGGAGTTACAAGGCATTTCTGTCGCCAAGGCCCTAACTATTAGGTAGATACTACTATTTTCCACAGAAAATTTATATTATAAATTATAGCATGCAAATGGTGAATGAGACTTTTTATTATATTTTCTGTTATTTTTATGAACTTTTAGTGTTTTTCCGCGACACATTCGTATGTGTTATGTACTTTGAATATCTGACATCTTTGAATACCACAACACAAGAAAAAAAAATAAAAAATATGCGATGTAAAACGCTGATAATTTTTTATAGTTTTTATAACAGAAGATGTTGGATCTACTGGTTTTACACCGTCACAGGTTTTAAGTTATAATAGGTGCTTTGTCAACATTTTAAAGTCAAACTTTTTTTTTGTGTTTCGATAACAAATCTTCGGATACATCTATAACAGAACTTATATTCAGTTTTTATAAATAAATAGCTAACAGTAGATTGGACAATCTTAATATAAGAAGTATTTTTCTAAAAATGTAGTACTGTTGGTATAGTAAGAGATTATTCAAATTTTGATTTAAGTTTACTCATATGTTAACATGTTATTAGTGTATTTGCCATAATATGGCAACATACACTATTGGCGTCGGTCGGATGGCGGGACCTAAGGGTCGGACCAAAATTTCTCGACGTTTCATAACCTCCTAAACACTTTGCCACCATTTTTAAAAATGTTTATATATATATGTATATATATATATATATATATAATATATAGGTATATATGTGTACGGGCAATAACTTTCGAAGGAGTTAATTTATTTTAACGAAATTTGGCCCACGTGTTGAAATCCATCACCGCAAGAAGCCTATTTAAAATGGGCCTAATCGGGGCATTTTAAGGGTAGTTTTTAGGGGTTGAAAAATGTTTTTGGGCCCCAAAATACCGAAAAAATTCTCCGAATCGTTTCAAAATTGAAATTTAACCCTCTGGTAGTAATTAAAAACTGTCTCTAAAATTTCAATAAAATCGGCTCAACAGGACCGGACTTACAAATTTGTTGAAAACACTAATTTGTAGATAGTGACTTATTTATTGAAGAGTGTATTTAATTCGGTGTAGACGTTAGATTGATAATAATATTACAATTAAGAAAAAAAATGTTATTTTAAGGGGTGTATTAAGGGGTTAAATTTTTTATTTTGCCAAAAAACAAACTTAATTTCACATAATAAAAGTATAAAACCTCACGGCCCTATACAAGCAAATACACTATATTGTCGGCAGGGTTTTGGCACTGCGACCCGGGTTTTTTATTACTTATAGTAGGTATAGAAGTTAATAGTAAAAATAGAGATGGAAAGAACGGGTCTTTTTAGTGATCTGCATCTTTGCATCTGGATCCCGTATGTGAGCCGGCTCACTGAACCGGTTCAAAAAGAGCCGAGTTCTGAATATGTTACTGCAGTCTGCCACTGAGTTACCTAGTTCAGTCAATCATACCACGACCTGTATAGAATCAAGAATGCATAGCCAAACATGTGATGGATGAGTCATTTGAGCTGACAGATGCATCAAAGCAAGAACTGACACGTAAGTGTAAAATGTGCTTCTGTGTGTTACGTGTTTCACTGAGTTATGCAGATCCGTTGATCCGTCGGCTCAAAAAAAAGTGAGTCGGCTCTCACGGATCTTCTGTCGGAGTCGGCTCTTTGAACCGGTTCAGATCTGAGTTACCCAACACTAAGTAAAAACACTGATGCCAACAAAACAGTGCAATGTTTAGATGTTTTATATGTGAAATCGGTTAATTTTTTCTGAAATTACCTACTCCCAATTTTTACCCAGACGAAGCCGAGTCAGTCAGTTATCGAGCAGTAAAAAAATCTGAAATTGGTTTCTGAGATTATCCCTGATAAACGAACAAACTTTTCTTGTTTATATAATAACCGACGTTGCAGAGTACACTACATTATGCCGGCTTCGAAGTGATTTCAATACATGGTAAAGACATGTTAGTAAATATTAAAAATAAAGTGAAACGTTGTGTGTTTAGTTTTCGTTTTTGTTCACGCTTAAACGGCTGAACTGATTTCAATGACATTACTAATATTATAGCTAGTATACGAGGTTGATCAATAAGTACCCGTGTTTGACGACACATGGCGTTGACGAGTGAAATTGGCTTTACCATCGTGTGCTGCAGACTTTTAAACAACCTCGTGCTGAGTTGCAGTTAAATTCATAGGTTAGGTTATTTTTGACAGCCAGTTATATCATTCGTGTTTTGTATTTGGCGACAAAATGAAAAAAGAGCAATATCGATCCGTAATTCGTTTTTATACGAATATCTCACCGTGGTCATAAATGGTGAAAGGTTCCCATAGACAGCATCCAACTCCAGTTTTATTTCTTCGCATGTTTTTTAAAAAAGAATTACGGATCGATAATGCTCTTTTTCCATTCTGTCGACAAATACAAAACACGAATGATACAACTGGCTGTCAAAAATAGCCTAATGAATTTATCTATCATTCAGCACGAGCTCGTTTAAAGGTATTTCAAAAATTTACTAAGAATGTGAAAAGCCACTATTTTATAGGATGTACGTGCAAAAATATAGTATATATATCACAAACGTAGTGATATCCGTGTGACTGTTAAAACTTGTTGACGCTCGTATTTAACATATTGTCATTCACTTGAATAACAACAGCCGTTACGACACATATGATACATACATGTAGTATAGATACTTTGATACGTATAAAAAAAATACAATATGATAACGTTTTTTCTAATAATATATTTTTTTTCAATTTAAAAATATGTAGTAGATGCCTGAAAATGAAGCTTTAAATTGTTTTTGATAAAATTTCTTACTTGACAACTAAATATTTACCTTATCGTTTTTATTCGAAAACCATCTGCTTCGGATTTTTTTTGTAATGAAAAAAATATTCAAATTCTCATTTAAAAATTGTTTAAGTATTTTTTTATTGAAAATTTTCCATTTTTCTACGATAATATGTATACTCGTATAATTACTACCTACCTATTGTCTGTATTAGTGGGTTTCCAGTAAGTAGTTTGTTTCAAAACAATATTCTATGTTTTATAGTTTATTTTAGATCCTGTTGAATATTTGCACCGAACAGTAAAGAGACCGCTGCAATGTCTATCACTCACTTTGTTCGTTATGATTCGTCTAACCTGTTTCTTAAGAGAACTCTTTCTCTTACTGTCCTTTACATCTTTACAAAATTCGATAATAAAATGATAAGTCGTTTCTTTCTTTAAAATTTTCAAGCCATCCTACGCTAGTCTTGATCTTTCCTAAGACTTGGCAAACTCATCAGCTTTATTTCTGATAATGGCATGGGAATTCTCAAACTACGAACCTGTTTAAACCAGTTCACTAAACACTCGTCGACCACGTTTACTTTTCAAATGGCTGTTTTCACGCAAATATGGTAGTCGGACGGGGCAAGATTCGAGCTATACGGCGAATGCATCAAAACTTCCCAGCCAAGCTCTCTCAATTTTTGCCGTGTCACTAAAGATGGAAGACAATGTCCTTCCTATTGATAAATTCTAGCCGTTTATTGTGAATCGCCTGCTTCAATTGCATTAGTTGTAGACAGTAGTCGAAATAATGATTTGGCCAGGTTCGAGCAGCTCAAGATGATCATTTCCTTTCCAATGTCACCAAACACTTAGCATCACCTTTCTTGGAGTCAATACGGGTTTTGCAACCGTTTGTAAAGCTTCTCCGGGCTTCGACCACGATCTATTTCGCACATTATTGTACGTGATCCAGTTTTCATCGCCCATAATCATTCCTTTCAAAAATAGCTCGATTTCATTTCGTTTCAGCAGCGATTCACAAATGGAAACGATTCATTAAATTTTTTACTGTTATTTCATGTGGAATCCAAGTATCAAGCTTCTGAAATATGTTGGTCTACCTCGATTCTTTAAAGAATTTCATCTTTAACATCAAAATTTTAGGCACGAAAACGAGCAAGCCAATTTTGGCACTGGCATTCACTTGAGTCCTCACCACCATAAATTCCACACAATTGGTTGCGCAGCACTTTTCGCTTTTCGAAAGTAAAAAAGCAAAATATGACGAAAATGACCTTGCAGAATCTTCATTTTCAAAGCGCAATAATTTTTGACTGAGTAAGCAAATGACGCTATATTACATCTACAATGGTCTGTGAACTGTTAGTTGTTCTTTTCAAAGGCGCTATAGTATAGCTTCACTGAATAAGTATGAAACGTCGAAGAATTTTGGTCTGACCGACGCCAATAGTGTATGTGCCATACACACTAAAAAGAAGAATCGTCTACTTCTAATAGGTAAGTTAGGTTGTTTAAGTCAGTAGGCTTTGTATATAGTGTACAGTGTACCGAGTATCAAGTCTAACTACTCAAAAGCAGTGACAGATAACGACCATCATGGACACGCAGAAAGTTACTATCCGCTCTCGTCTACATGGTTCTAGGTTCACGCCCGGCTTAAAGTTATATGGAAAATTGAATTATTCTTTATTTTTTACTCAACAATTTACTACGCCCTGAGCGATAATGTAAAGTGTATGGTTTAGTGTACAGATATTGACCACTTAATTAGTGATCGCTATACGCATCTACGTAAAAGTGAACTTTCAAAGCAAGGATTGCATAAAATATTAATACAGAGTGGCCAAGATAAAAGAGGTCCCGTGTACTGGAAGACATAATAGGCGTCTGGTGTGCAGTTTCAGCCCGACGGATTATAGGTCCCTTTTTTTTAATAACACCGTGAACTCTGAAGTGTATGTAACGGAATTGTTTCAACCATTCATAGCGCAGCTGACGGAGGAAGAACGAGAGCATGCGTTTTATCAACATGATGGTGCTACGGCGCACACTTCACGATTTTCAATGGCATACGTCCATGAAGCGTTCGGAGACGAGCGTACAGTTTCCGCAGGTTTATGGTCTCCCAGATCGCCCGATCTGTCTACCTGCGATTTTTATTTGTGGGGCAAATTAAAGGGTAAAGTGTACTGTAACAATCCGCATACAATTGAAGAGTTGAAAATGAACATTCGCAATACGATTGCGGAAATCACACCAAATGAATTGGCAAAAGCTTTCCAAAACATGTTGAGACGTGCTGAGTTGTGTATCGAAGTTAATGGTGAACATTTTCAACACTTGCTGTGAACTAATGAATGTCCACTATGTTGTTATTAATTTACCTTTCTGTATTCACACGGAACCTCTTTTATCTTGGCCACCCTGTACAGTATCGTTTTGGTCGACATATTATAATATTAAAGTACGGCGTGTGCTTCCGCAGTTCACCGTTCAGCAACGACATAACGTCAACACAGCAGCAGTATAGTATAAGCATATCAGCTGTTTAGCCATGCGTGGGATTTATAGGTTTCAGATAGACGTGTGTTATTTCTGTGCAGTGTTAATTGCATTAAACTCGCTCCTTTGGAGAATATGATTACCGAGAACTTCTTACACCTATGACTTACAATCTGCTAACAGGACACTGTCATCTTCACAACAATGCACTCTGCAGTATATTCAAATAAATTGAGAATTTTGAGGTCAATCACCGATTGATATAGAGTGCACGTCAAATTTCACGCTGTGGTTTTCTTTAGTTTTCTTGTAGTTTTACTACAAAGTTCCGTACTAAAATCGTAAATTGTGCATTATAAAGTGTTTTTTTTCTCCATACCGTAAGTTTCTTGTGTTTTCTAAAACGAATTGAAAATAAATTAGATCTGTCAGTAATTTTTTTTCATAGGTTAAAACTGTCTATTGTCTAACATAGCATACTAAGATTTATCGTTACTGCCTAACGTCCGCACTTAGCGGACGTCTGTCACATATAATGCGATATATAGGCAACCAAAGACACACTAAATGACAACTATAAACAATCACCCCACTACATCATATACCCTTACTGCATCATACCAACCCAACATGGAAACCTCAAATCAATCACAAAACAACACAAACAACTCATCAGAACAACAAACTTTTGCTGCGGCACTGAAAAAAACAACAACGTTCAATGTTCCAAAGAAAGATCAGGGCATTATCCTAAACTCAGTCGATGGACTAAAAATTAAACAGTACATTGTAGAAATCGCAAAAATTGTCCAGGGAAAAAATATCTTAGCTGCGTCACGTATATCTAACGGAAGAATATGTATGTATCTATCGGAAAAAAGAACCGTGGACGAACTTATAGAAAAATACAACTATATTACAATCGACGACAATCAAATAAATATAAGAAGACTCGTTACCCCTGCTAAAAAACTATTGATATCAAATATCACTCCTACTATTCCAAACAGCGTACTAGAAGAAAAATTAAAAAGCATAGAGAATTTAAAAATGGTTTCACCTATAAATTATGTAAAAGCTGGAAACACAGAATCAGACCTTTGCCACATCGTTTGCTTCCGACGCTTTGTGTACGTCATTCCTGACGACTCAGTAGATTTACCTGAGTCATTATTCATAAACCACGATGGTGATAACTACCGAATTTACCTAAGCATAGAAGAAACTAAATGTTACAAGTGCAACCAAACTGGTCACATAGCAGACAACTGCAAGTTGCCTGAACAAAATCAAACTCCCACTATAGAAGAAATAAAGATTGATAATAATAAAGGTGTTAAACGACCACCACCTTCATCGTTCAGCTCTTCAGCTACAGTGTCGGAGACAATCTCAGCTGAATCACCCAACACTGAAGAACAGGACCCTCTTCTCCATAAGCATCGTACAACAAATGCAAATCAGCCTGAAACAGAAAAAACAGAAACATTAGAACTCAAGTCTATTAAACCTAAAACAAAAAAATCAAAATTAGCTACAACCGAAAAGGACAAAGGTAATAAAAATAAAAATAAAAAGAAGCCGGCCAAAATAACATCAATAGCAGAAAAAACCCTAAAACCTCTCCAGCCAATCATAGAAGATCCCAACAACAAATACCCCCTAACATATGATCAACTTAAACAATTTGTCACGCAAGTTCAAAATGTTGAAAATCCACTAACTTATGCCCGTTCTATAACAACAGACATCGAAAGCTTGATAGCAATGATGCTCGACCTTTACAAGGCCCTTGAAAACCGTACTATGAAATATCATTTTACCAAAACAACAAATGTCATAAGCAAAATGTTATTAAGAGAAAACTGCCCAGATAACGACAGTAACTCATCTCAAATGTCGTTCTCACCCTTCAGCTCCGATTATGATGAATAAAACTATACAAAATAGAATTCAAGATAATACAATGGAATATTAACAGTTTTTATAAAAGATTACCAAACATTCACAGATTAATTAGTGATCAAGAACCAGCAGTCTTATGCCTTCAAGAATCAAATTTCAAACCAAATCACACAATCACACCTTATTTCGAAAAAAACTTTACACAATACAGAACCGACAGACAAAATACAAATCATGCAAGTGGTGGCGTACTCACATTAGTGAACAAAAACTACCACTCAGAACATCTTACTCTACAGACAGACATAGAAGCAGTAGCGACCTCAGTATATATTCCAAATAAAATAACAATATGTAATATATATGCCCCAAATAGCAAACAAATAACTATCCAAGATTTAGAACATATAATTTCTCAACTACCCAGACCTTACATTATACTGGGCGACTTCAACGCTCATAGCTTTGTATGGGGTAATAAATCAGACACAAGAGGTAAAATCTTGGAAAAATTTCTTGAATTAGACAATATAACCCTTCTCAATGAAGGTCAAATGACCCATTTAAATAATACCACAGGCACTCTATCGGCTATTGACCTCACAATGTGCCATCCTACTTTAACCCCCTTAATAAACTGGACAGTCTTATCCGAAATGTTCGACAGTGATCACTTTCCGATATCCATAAGACTTACTACCACCACAAATTCGGAAAATTTCTGCGCTCCCAAATGGATCCTAACAAATGCAAACTGGGACGCCTATCAAGACGAAATTGAAAATTATCACCCCGATTTCAACGAAAACGAAAATATAAACATAATAATAAACAAATTTACTAAAATGGTCTTAGATGCTGCAACTAAAACAATAAAACAAAGGAAAACAACAAATAAAAAAAAATAATCCCATGGTGGAATCCGGCCGTTGAAAAAGCAATAAAAGAAAGCAAAACTGCCCTAAACAAATATAGGAAACACCAAACCCAAGACAATTTAATCATACTTAAAAAACTAAAAGCAAAAGCAAAGCTTGAAATCAATGCTAGCAAGAAAAAATCCTGGTCCGATTTCGTTTCTTCAATAAATTCATCCACAACGACAAAGGAAATATGGAACAAAATTAACAAAATAAGAGGTAACAACAAATCGTTTAACATTCCCGCTTTAAAAATTGACAATAAAATAGAAACAAATAAAGAAAATATAATGAAATCACTAGGGAAAAATTTCGAATCAATATTTTCCACTGAGAACTATACAAGAGAATTTATTGAATTAAAAAATGTTACAGAAAAAACACCTCTAAACGAAAAATCTGATAATAAAGAAAATTTTAACTTACCTTTCACAATAAGTGAACTAAATGCAGCTTTACAAAACTGTCACAATTCCGCTCCAGGACCAGACCGAATTCACAATGAATTTTTAAAAAAATTACCTTTAACAAAAAAACAAATCCTTCTTAAAATCTATAACATAATATGGATTAAACAAGTTTTCCCATCAGAATGGAGAAAAAGCATTATCTTGCCGATCTTAAAACCAAACAAAGAAAAAACAAACATCGATAGTTACCGACCAATTGCACTTACTTCTTGTATGTGTAAAATAATGGAAAAAATGGTGAACAGTCGATTAATGTGGATACTGGAATCTCAAAATCTCATCGTATCTGAACAATGCGGATTCCGGAAAAATCACTCGACCATCGATCAAATAATTCACCTAGAATCAGAAATCCTCAATTCTTTTGCTTCAAAACAACATCTTGCTGCTATATTTTTAGATATAGAGAAAGCTTACGATCGCACTTGAAAGAGAAACATACTAGAGACTCTCGTGAAATGGAATATAAAAGGACACATTATAAACTTCATTCAGAACTTTCTTTCGGACAGATCTTTTCAAGTTAAAATAGGAGACAAAACATCAGACTTTTTCAAACAAGAAAATGGCCTTCCCCAAGGATCGGTTCTCAGTGTGAGTCTTTTCTTAATAGCTATCAACGGCATAGTTAAAAACGTACGTTACCCCGTTAAAATCGCCTTGTTCGCAGACGACGCAGTCATATACTGTAGTGGACAAAATATAGCAAATATAAAAACGGAACTCCAATCAGCACTAAACAATCTTGAAAAGTGGTCCAATACCATAGGATACCACTTTGCACCACAAAAAATCAAATGCATTCTTTTCACAAAGCATAGACGACTGAAAAAACCCAATCTGAAACTATACGATAATAAGCTACAATTCCTGACCAACATAAAGTACCTTGGCGTAATTCTCGACGATAAACTCACTTGGAAACCATACCTCACAGAACTACGGAAAAATTGCTCTAAAAATATCGACATAATCAAAACTCTTTCCCATCATACATGGGGAAGTGAAACTTTACAATTACTACATATATTCAAAGCACTAATTAGATCGAAAATTGAATACGCATGTATTGCTTATGCGTCAGCCAAGAAGAACATTTTAAAAATAATAGATGTGGTTTTCAACAACGCTCTAAGAATTGCTACAGGAGCTCTCAGGACCACTCCTTTAAATAGTCTATACTCGATCTCCGGAGAAATGCCACCCTCGACCCGCCGTGATATGATAACATCAATATATTACGCAAAAATAAAGGCAAATCCGCTACATCTAAATTACAAGAAAATCACAAGTCCAAATTACATATATACCTACGAAAACAATGGCAACTTGCAATACCCCGCAAATATCAGAGCAAACAAACTAAGCAGAGCATACAAAATAGATAACTTGGAAACTATACCAAGTAACATAAACTTCCCACCTTGGATGTTTGAAAATCCTACACTCCACTTGGAACTACAGCAGTTCAACAAACAGGATACAAACCCTAAAATAATACAGGCAGAACTAAATTCTCTGCTGGAAAAGTATAAAAACTGCATTCGAATTTACACTGATGGCTCAAAAACTGAAAACGGCACAGCTTGCGCTTACATTATCGATGGCAAAGTTAACAAAATCAAGTTACATAACAAAGCCAGTATATATACAGCAGAACTTCAAGCAATAAAATTTAGCTTAATCGACATCCAAAAGAACCTAAAAGATAAAAGAAAAGACATAACTATTCTAAGCGACTCCCTTAGTTCATTGATATCAATAAACAGCCTCTACCCAAAAAACCCTATTGTTCAAGATATCCAATACTGCATCTACCAACTCCACCAAAACAAGCACAAAACAACCCTAATCTGGATTCCGTCACACACGGGTATTTATGAAAACGAAATAGCCGACAACAACGCTAAAGAAGCGATCCTTACCTCCGACATCACCGTACAAAGTTTAACATTAACCGACGAAATAACCTTAATAAAAAGAATATACCAAAAAAACTGGACTCAATACTGGCAAGACTTAGAATCAAACAACCTCAGACAAATAAAAGAAGACACAGACTACTGGAAACCTGCCATAACCCTTACAAGACAACAAGACATAGCACTGACCAGACTAAGAACAGGACATAATCTACTAACAAAAAGCTACATTTTTAAAAAAGAAAACTCACCGGACTGCGACACCTGCCACGAGAAACTGACAACGGAACACATCCTCCTCGACTGTATAAATTTTTTTCAATCTCGACTCACAAATGACCTACCAGAAAACTTAAAAGACATTTTAAATAACACTGAAACGAACACAAAAAAATTAATTAAATTCATTACTGAGACTGACATAATAAATAAACTTTAATAAATAAATAAATAAAATACTTACCCTATCTACTCTACACTTACAAAACCGACATTACATTTGACTATCGTTCTTTGACTAAACATACGAAAATTAATCCCTTTAATCTTATTATATATCTTAATTTAATTTATTTTCATACTACATGTAATTAATATATTATAATTATTATTATTATTATTGTTATTATTATTATTATTATCATGTATTTTTTATGCTAATGGCCGTATGCCGAAGCATTTTTTATTTAAATAAAAAAAAAAAAAAAAAAAAAAAATAAATTGAGGAAACCACCGTATACATAAATTTCATAAGTGCGAGGCTTTCGTGCAAGATACAAACATTTAGCCTGTGCTACACGGTAGGGATGTCAGAAGTGCCAAAAAGTATCGATATAATTATATCGTATCGATATTTTATTCAAGTATCGATATCGGTACCGTACATTTTTTAAAAGATATCGATATATCGGTGCAATTTTAAAGAGAACATTGGCACTCGAAGAAATTTAGTATACATGTTGGCTAGCTTAATGTAATGTCAAATAGCAATTAACGGACATTATTTCTAATAAAACAAGTAATAAATAATTATCTGAAATCAAAAACAACGATAAGATTTTTTTTGTTTATTAATGAAACGTCTAATATATTTAGGAGCAGAGAATTTTGGAGATTAATGGAACAATTAATAAAGTCAGAGATGGCGAACCTATGGCGTGCGTGCCAGAGGTGACATTCGACGAAAAATTGTTGGTACAGCATGAATTGAGGTGTAAATCGAAATAATTAAAAATATTCTAGATGTAGAAATGAAATGAAATATTGCATGAATAGCTATTTTGTCTGTTTCTTATTCCGAAAATATAAAAAAATCCGGTGAAAAAGAAACGTATTTTACATGTGCTTTATTCACTGTTGTTGTTTTTGGAACGCACTTAAAAGTATGTTCCAAAAACATATGTAAAAACACATGTTTCTTTTTCAGTAGATTTTTCGATATTTTCGAAATAATTAACGTCAAACGGTCCTAGTCAGTCGAGGTGGTATATACAATTCGGTTTTATATCGATATATCGAAATATTAAATATCGCCCAAAAATATCGATATATCGATATTTTGTCGACATCCCTACTGCACGGTATTAAAGGGCGGTTTCAGAGGTTTAAAACAGTGTAGACAGTGGTTTTATGCCAAATTTCGTATGACCTTTAAACGCCCTTGCTAGCAAGACATGCGTTGCAAACCAGTGGTGGAAGCGTTGGTTAAAAACTTGTTTGAAACCGTCTAGCCGCTTGTTAAGGGTTAATCTTTCTTTAACCACCGCTTCATCCATATTCTTTTTTTTCTTTTTTCCCTTCACTTGCCCACAAAAGTGCAAGACTGACCCCAACTTTTTTTAGTTGGTAAGACGCCATGACGTCGTTGTAGTGAATCTACGATACGAGCATAAGTACGTTCTCCCTGCGCAGCGTTCTTAAACATATACTGAAGTTTGAGGTTAGTTTTAAAAATTAAACCTTGTAGCCGGCAACGTCCTACTCGCTTCTCTTCAAGGTGACCTTGATTTTTAACCTGGTTTCTAGCTGTTTATAAGAGCCTTCAACCTTAGTGTTACCAAAGTGTTTTCAAACAGCATACTAGATTAATGCTGGGTTTCAATAAGATTTGCCAGAAAATCTAATTTGAAAATGACCTTGAATTGTGATTATACTATAATGATCGTATTTGATCATTATATATAAAATAAAAAATAAATAAATAAAACACAATAAAATTTGATTTAATCAAGACGAAGTCTAAATGCGTCTGATCACAACGAGATTTAAAATTATTATTAATATTTGTTTCTCAAGCGTCGCTAATAGAAACTTCAAACAAAACAATGTTGTGGTCGACAATGCAGAGTATTAATGTTGTCACTAGGAGACCCAACATTACGTATAATATTGCAGGAGCTGTTTAATGTCGTGAAACTTCCTATCATGTAGAACAGTAGATAATGGATTTTAAATAACGTCACATAGTTACCTGTATTCTGTTTGTCATACACTCTCATTTGATACCCATATCAAAAGGTCTGTAAAGAAATAGATTTATCCGCTATTTTGTGTCGACCGCCATTTTGGATTTGGAATAAAGTCAGACTGCTGATTGTATTCATACCATTTCATTTAATACTCATGTGGAGGGAGTTGTAAAGAAGAAGCTAATCCGTTATTTTGTGCTGGCGACTATATTGGATCTACCATAATATTCAATGTACTATATTATATTGTCCTCAGAACCAAAGGGAAGTGAGTCAAATTCAACTTCTAAGATTCGATTACAAATCCACAGACAGACATCAAGATAGATGAAATTAAATAAAAGCTTGTAAAAAATAGTTTTAATCGGTCAATTATTTTTCGAGCACGATCGATTTAAAATTTTACAATGGTTTTCCTGTAGAGAAATGATGTGTTTACAATTTAAGGTCAATTGTCAAATCAGATTTTCTGACAACGCTGTCTGCAACCCAGTATACGCGTGACTAAGGATCCTCAAGAACTGAAGGTAAAGGGTTATCCAAAAAGGATTATAGGAAGTTTTAAATAAATATATATTTTATTTCATGTTTTTTTATATTTTATTATAAAATGATAGTTTGATGATTAAACATGAAAAATACGTTTAAATGGCCACTACGACTTTATGACTATCGGTGACTCGTACGTCATCATTTTCAACAACTCGCTGCAGCATTAGCTCTTCAAGTCCGCATATTTCATCTCGAATGTAGGTCCTAAGGTCTGGGATTGTTTGTGGATTCTATATACTCTAATTTTTAAATAACCCCAAAGGCAGAAATCTCATGAAGTTAAATCGCACGATCTGGCTGGTCAATTGATGTCTCCATTTCTTGAAATTTAATGTCCATACAATTTTATTTGTAACAATGCAATGTTTATACGAGTTGTATGGCATGTAGCGGCGTCTTGTTGAAAATAAATATCAGAGGTAGCGGTTTCTTCAAGTTCAAGCCATAAAAATTAATTTATCATTCGATTACAATGTTCCCATTCACAGTAACTGCTTGACTATCCTCATTTTCAAAAAAGTACGGACCGATGATTCCTTAGCTCCAAAGAGCACGCCAAACAGTAACTTTTTCACTATATTGTAATGGTTGTTTTCTGGAACTATTCGAGGATTTTCTTCACCCCAGATGTGGCAATTCTGTTTATTCACTTGTCCATTCAATCGAAAATGTGCTTCGTCACTAGTGATGCTTTTCTTCGAAAAATCATGTATTTTACGAAATGTATTTTTTACAGAACGTTGATTTTCATAATGTTTGTACTATAAAAATGCGTTGTTGAAGTGTAATTCCCCCCATGGTTAAAATTGTATTACCTTCTACTTGCCAAAACAAGTGACAGATAGAAAAACCGGTCAAGTGCGAGTCGAACTCTCGAGAAGAGGGTTCCGTACTATTCCGTTTTCCGTGAGTACTTTAAGACAAGATTTTCGTTACAATTTTCCTGTAAACTATGGGTGAGACCTGACATTCCCTATTGTTTTCAAAATTTTAGGCGCAGTAGTTTCGGTGATAAGGGGAGGGGAGTGGTCAATTGTTCATCTATTTTAGTAAATAACTTTAAAACTATTTATTTTAAAATTAAAAAAAAATATATATTTGGGACCCTTACAACAAGCTCCTTCATTTGTATGTCACGCGGTACATTTTGCAAAACTTGTTTTTTTAATTGCCTAATTTTTCCTCAAAAATTACCCCCATGTACAAATTTTATTTTTTTACGTCACACGTCCGTCTTTGGGTCACCGACTTACATATGTGTACCAAATTTCAACTCAATCCAGTAGGAGATAAGGGGGGGCTAATGGTAAATTTTCATCTATTTTCCTAAATAACTTGAAAACTATTTATTTTAAAATTATAAAAATATATACATTCGAGACCCTTACTACAAGCCCTTTTATTTGATATGTCACACGGTACAGTTTGTCAAACTTTTTTTTTAATTTCTAATTTACCCCCAAAAAATGACCCCCATGTTCAAAATTCATTTATTTACGTTACACGTCCGTCTTATGGTTACCGACTTACATATGTGTACCAAATTTCAGCTCAATCGGTCCAGTAGTTCGGCGCAAATTGGCTTTGACAGTGGGACGGACAGACACACGAGTGATCCTATAAGGGTTCCGTTTGTTTCCTTTTGAGGTACGGAACCCTAAAAAATAATGTTTCATTCACAATATATTAAAATTCAACATCCTACAGTCCCTATTAGAAAACCTACTGGGTTATAGATAGATAGATTATAGATAGAAATATCCGGTTCCTGTGATAACCGCTAGCGCAGAAACGATTAAATTTAAAATGCATGTTTATCTGTACGAGTTGTATGCAGTGCGCGTGCGCGTTGCTACGGCACCAAGCTTTGTGCCTAAGGCGCTGCAGCGCAAGGCGGTGTGTACCAGAACCACCATAATATCCACTCGCATTTCAAGTTTTATTTATGTTTAATAAAGTGAAAAGGTGCAATGTGTACCTGTGTATACTGTAACTTGTATAGAATCATTTATTTGCTTACAATTTATTTATTTATTTCCATTTACTTATTAGTACAAACATATACATATTATTTTATATTTATCTAGTAGGAATACTCCTACCCAACTTGGCAGAAGCCAGTGCTAGGGTAGTGGTGAATGTTGAGAGATAATGTCGAGGGACGCCTTCTTAGGATCTTTGTGTAGTGTTGTAAATTTCACGCTGACCAACTTCAAGGTGTGTAGGTGAATGTTATCCTAGGTATTTTAATTTTTGTTTGTTATTATGTTCGTCGTAAGAATATTTTGGACAGATCTGTCTGTCTTGGCTGTCTGTCAAGACTCTTTTTCTCAAAAATTTAATGCCTAATACCTAATGCCTATATACATAGAGTAGTTTCGGGTATTATGGTCTAGCCGGCCAATATGGCCTGTGTCATTTTTTTCGAAACTAACCAACACTAGCGCTGTACGTATCCTTTATATAGTCGCGGGGATTCCCTTGACCTCCTCCGTCGATCCCTGCGTTGCGGCGAGTGCGTGTGTGTCCAGTGCGTGCGACGATAGAAAATTATCGAATTTGATGTTATTTTTTGGTAAGTTTTACTCATTCTATTTCGTCAAATAAACTTTGATTTTATATTGCTAGTGCACAGTTTTGTAGGTAAACTTTTAGTCTCTAGTGTGATAACATTTTTTAAGCACATTGGTCATTAATTTGTAGGTTAGACTTTTATTGATCAAAGACGTTCCTACGGCCATTATGACTCACTAGGTAGGCGGCCAATATGGACTATCAGGCAATATTGGCCACCCATAACGTAATCTTTCTACATGTTGATTTTTTTTTCATTTAGAGCAATAACTCCACGGAAATCAATTTCACAAAGAAAACGGCAAACTTGGTGCAAGGAATTAATGAAAAAGGCAATCGAAGATGTGCGAAATAAGAAAATGGGCTCACTAAAAGCTTCCAAACTGTACAAAGTACCCCGAACAACTTTAAGACGTTAGATCTATCAGCCGAGGTAGCAACTTGTGCGAAACTGGGAAGAAGAAAACCTATATTACCACAAGAACTAGAGAAACAGTACAGTAGGCCATATTGACCTACCATGTAAAAATTTTAATGATTATTCAAGATTAAAAAAAACGTTTATTTAAGTTATGTTTCCATGTTAATAATCTTAAATTTATAATTGTTGATTACTATTAGGTTCAAAGAACTGATTTAACCAATAAAGATTGTTTGATCTCATAAATCTCGTGTTTTATTGCCAAAAAGGCTTATGGTGTGCCATATTACCCGAAGTTACTCTATTTTATCAATTTGAATAGGCACGACGACATGCTTTGCACAAAAGTTGACGTGTAAAATTGTGCAAAATTAAAATATATATTTTTTTGCACACTCCCCTATAAAATAGCTGGATTTCATACGCATCGCAACTTAAGGCTGTCGGAACGCTCTGAATGTTGTTTGTGCTGAAACCCAGCGGTAAGGGGCGAGGTAGGCAAAAGACATATTGTGGGTATGACTTTCTTTAGCTCTGTCTCATTCTAATCATCCGCACGTTTCAATTTTTGGCTGGTGCCAACTACGAGGCTAAAAAATTTTTTTGCAAGGGTGCCGCTGTCAATTGATTACTCTAATTTTTGAAAATGTTTTAAAGATTTAAAAAAGTTTTCCGAAAACGGAAGAATTACTTTAGGTTTGTGATGGAACAGTTTTGTGAAATAAGTACGAATAAGGTCATAGTGTGACATTGAAAACGAGTGTTTTTTTAGCACAATTGATGCCAATTTGTTTCTAGTAAATCGTACATAAATTATAAAAGTAGTCCATTAGATTTGTCCTTTATCTTCCTTATAGAGAAAGAATTTTTGCAAAATGTTGACGAATAAGTCTGCAATCAGTTGACAGCCGAAGCTCTATTTTCGGCTTAAATTCAGAGCGTTCCGACAGCCTTAACACTAGTGCTATGAACTAAAACAAATAAATACCTATCTTACCAATCAAACTGTAATTTTCAAAAGCACCCTGTTAGTTATTATTTAACGCCAAGGGGAACAGAGATAGATTGAAATAGATTGCAAACAGCTACACAATACAATTGCCAAAAATATATAGATATACTTATTATGATGTGAAAAAAATTTATAGGAGGTACCTGTGTGCAAAAACAAAAAAGGGTAGTATTTCGAACATAATGCTGTTATGAGTCGTGTGCCTATTAAAACTCGCTGATGCTCATTTTTCAATTAATGTCACAATTCGTAACAATTACATTGTAGATTTTAGAATCATAAACTACTATTATTTATTTAGTGAATCGATTTGAAATTCTTTAGAGCTTCAGAATGTATCTAGATAAATAGTCGGACAGTGAAAACTTTCGTTTTAGATAATTTTACATAACGTCCTAAATAGTTATTCGCTGAGCATATGTTTAAATTTGTAGAAAAACACGAATTTGGTACACCTTAAAAAAAGTGGTGCGTGTAGAAGTTATAATTCTTTGGCGTGATCACGATAATTGATATTCACATTTCCGTTAAAGTGTCATCTATAAATACAAAGTAAACTGCATCGAAGAGTCAGCTTTATCGACGATTTCAACCTTGTGAATAGTACTTATTTACTTTGGTGCAACATATACAATTTTGTATTATGTTGACATATACAATATTTTAAAATTTCATTATAAAACTTGGTTTAACTGTAATAAAATCGAATATCTGCCTTGCAGATGATTACCTAATTTTCAATACTTTATTACCTAATTTAGTTGCGACCTTGCCAAGGTCACAATAAATTCTAAATTCTTTGTTAAAATAAAATATTGTAAAACAGTTCTTTCTCATATTTTAACTAAAATACATCTTGTGCCATATTGGTGTATCAGAAATTCAACTGCAAACGAATAATTTAATCTGATGTTTTTCCAACTAAATGGTTACACAAGATAAATTAAATTTAAACAATTCTGGCGCCTAGAAAATAAAAATAGCATTTAAACATATAATTAATTTAACATAATTTAAACCTCATACTTAAATAAACATTTTAAAATAAAATAAAATTTAACTAATTTCTTTTAAATCAACGTACAAATCCAGCCATTACGTTACATTGGATAACAGGAGGATAACTCCATCTGCACATTGTAACAAAGAATGTCATCTACGAATACAAAGTAAAACTATACTGCATCGAAGAGTCAGTTTTATCGACGATTTCAACTTTGCCGATACACGTAGTAAGTATCTCATGTTCGCTGCATGCTGTGTGCGCAACTTCCGTAACAGAAAATTTTATCCTTGTTCGTTGCATGCTGCGTGCGCAACTTCCGTAACAGAGAAAATTTTACCCTCAATGTGCCAAAAGAAGTATAACTTCAAGAAACTGTAAAATTCTGAAAAGTGAATTTGGATCTAAACTACCAAGTACCATTTCTCCGCTTGTGTAGTTGGAATTATATAAAAATGTTAGTTGCAAGTCATGATTAAACATAAATGTCTCGTGCGCTTTCTCTCCGTGGACATGTGGTATGCATGATCACATAAACGAGTTTGATTTCCATAGTAACATTTATAACAGCAATGGAACAATGGAAGATTCCTACATGCTTCGTGACCTATATATTAACCATAATCATAATACATGCAAAGCGTAATAAATTTATGGTACAATGTAACATGGTTACGTGACAATACGGATATGTTGGTCCGAATGAATCCGCAATATCGGGTCATTAATTACATCCAGGATTTGTTCAGCCTCTGCACTTATAACTAAATGTGTTTCATTAATCAGTTCATTCAGTATTAGAACAGGATCGATCATAAACATGTTATGTGTCATAATTTAAGTATAGTGTGCAGGAAACATGTTTACAAACGATAAACTAGGGCAATGTTTTTCAACCTTCTTGAACACGCGACCCCTTTACAAGTTAAAAAATTGTGGCGACCCCCTAGACCTAGAGCTATAATAAAACTATATCAGTTTGTATTTATTTTTCTTACTGTTCGACCTATTTTGATCGAAGAACCAAGTGTACTTCGCAAGGAAGTCGTGAGAGCTCTGCAAGTAGTAACTTTGCTGCGGGGGTCTTTCTATTGTTGTGTAGAACCTACAAACAATTACCTTTTTCTTTTACCCGCGACCAACCGAATAAGGCTTTGCGACCCCTCTGGGAGTCGCGACCCACAAGTTGAAAAACACTGAACTAGGGGATCCACCTCAAAAGGAGACAGCAGAAGGATCCTATAAACTCATCTTTTTCTTTAAAGGCTATTCAGATTATTGATATTATACTTCTTTTGAAAAATGATGGCATTGCATATTTACGTCGAAACATCAAAATTAACACGATGAAGCTGCCGACAGTAAAAATTGACAGACTGAAATTGCTCGCTAAATATCATAAGCTTTGGATATTTTGTTAAATATTTTACTTTTAAGCGCGGTTGCTACAAACTGATGGTGCAGCGATAAAAAATGTAAAATGGTGAATATGACAGATGCCTGGTGATGTTTTTTTTTTTCAATACGAATAATAATTACATATGTATGTTTATAAATTATATACAGTAGTGATGTTCTCATTTTTCTTAAAATCTGTGAAGTCTATTTTATATATTTAAATATGGATATGAAGCGAGTTAACGTTCTCATAGAGAATTCGCTTTCACTAAGAATTTTATTTTCACATAATCCTAGTAGCTTGTTTCATTCAGAACATAACGAACATGCACGGGTCGAAATAGCTAATCTTCCTTTTCGAACAATAAAACATATGAACTACCAAAATTACCGTGAACCTTCGCAGAAAACTGCGGTTCCCAGGGCTACCACAATCAAAAATTGCGTCACGCCACCATGACCTTCAAAGTGCGCGGATCCGATCACTTTTGCAGTTCACAAAAACTTTTCGTGAGTCACTCTGCATCACCCGACGAACCATTTTCTTATTTTGCGACCGGAAAGATTAAATTTCCATTTGAAGTGACATAGATTTTTTTGTGATCAAAATAGACATTTTCGTATGTAATTAATAAATATTTTGAAATGTCACTTTTGAATTATCTTCTTTATGATACATTCAGTTTTATGTGTACAAACAAATCATAACTGATAGCAGTTGGCTTGCTGTCTGTCACTCTGACCTTCAACGTGCGCGGATCCGATCAGTTTTGTAGTTTACAAAAACTTATCGTGAGTCACCCTGCGTAACCTGACGAACCATGGTCCCATTTTGCGACCGGGAAGATTTGAAGTGACATAGATTTTTTGTAATCAAAATCGACATTTTCGCGAGTAAAGTTATTAATAGATATTTTGAAACGTCATTTTTCAATTATCTTCATTATGATTCATTCAGTTTTATGTGTGCAAACATAATTGATGTCAGTTGATTGTCGTTTACTAGAAAATTATTGGTGTCTTCAGAATATAATAATCTGTTATTTATAGTGCGTTAAACTTTAAAAATATCTTCTAATTAAATACAGTATTTTAGTATCTATTGACGTATGTAAAAAGGTCACTTCCTTTTTAATGCTTAAGATGACTTTTATGACCCATTCTTTAAGTGCGCGTTTGAATCGAAGAGGACATAAAATATTAATAAAAAACTTTTCAAAAACAAGCTTTTATTGAATTGTACTAAAAAAGAAAAAATAACTCTTAATACTTTAGGTTCATAATCATAAAAGCGTGTTTTGTAAGCTCTATGCTAGTACCGACCCACGCTTTTATAATAATGAACCTAAAGTATAAAGACTTATTTTTTTCTTTTTTAGTACAATTCAATAAAAGCTTGTCTTTAAAAAGTGTTTTACTAATATTTTATTTTGTTCTTTTTTATTGTCTCAAAATGTTTACTATGAAAACATCAATTTATTACAATTAATTGATTATTTTATTCTAATATTCTACATGTCAAACCTTTCCATTTATTACCCGTGTCAAGGAGTTTGTAAAGAAGTGGGTAATCCACCGTTTTGTGTGGCCGCCATATTGGATTTAGAATGATGTCACACAGCTTACAGTATTCTACTTGTCATATCCTTTCATTTGATACCAATATCGAGGGGGTTTTAAAGAAAAAGGTAATCCAACATTTTTTTTAGGCCGCCATATTGGAAGTCACACTGATCATTGTATTCTACTCGTCATATCCTTTCATTTGATACCCATGTGGAGGGGATTGTAAAGAAGATGGTAATCCGCCATTTTGTGGTGGCGGCCATATTGGATCAATATACTATTCATCACAACCAAAGGTATGTGCAAAATTTCAGCATGCTCGGATATCGGGAAGTGGTCGAAAAACCGATCGGAAGATTTGACCCGGACATACAAACATTGCAAGTTAAAGCTTGTAAAAAAGAGATTTACGTGTGGTGTAGAGAATCTCATTGATATAGATCTTAGAGCAAGACTTTTCAACCCGAGACCTGCGGAAGATTCGCGTCCAGTCATAATATTTCTCCCTATAAAATACCTAGTTTTCATGTCTGTATAACGGTAGTAAAATGATGAGTTTAACACCGGTGTTGTGAACTAACCCAATTTTTTGTATTTAAGGTGATAGATCCCCTAGATTGTAAAATATGCTCTCGGGAGTTTTCGAACTGTGGTCGCAATATTGTTTTTATTACTTTTTTTATTAGCTGAGATTAAGCATTAAACATCACAAAATCTGGCTTACTACTTAAAAATTTCAAAAAACACATATTTCTGCCCTAAAAAGTAAATCAAAAATCGTGGTTTTCGTCAATTTTTCATTGTAGCACGTCAGGAGATTTCGAATCACGGGAAGGCAAATAAAAATTTTGAAGTTTTTTTTACAAATGTATGTTAAAAAACTAACAAATTTGGCTTACTCAATAATTTTTTTTTAAATTTAATTTTTTCTGTACAAAAAAATGTGTAAAACATGTGCTAATTTTCTCATTATAAATAAAAATAAAAATATAAATATAAAAATAAAATAAAATAAATATAAAAATATAAATAAAAATATAAATAAAAATATAAATAAAAATATCTCAAACGACAGTATTTCTGAAATTGAAATGACTCTATCGACCGATTGGCTGGCGTTTTTTATCTGTTGCGCATAATAACAATGTCTCTGCCTGAACGTCAATTGGTAATAATACAGCAGTTTAAAATTATTATACTGATTTAATTTATATGCAGTGTAATTTTATTAACTCGCAAATGCACTGTAATGATGTGAAGACATACGCTGTGAGTCGTAAGCCATCTGCGATATGGATACTTGAAGAGTTAACGAAAGTGCCAACAATTTACATTTGACAAGATATTATGTTTATATGCAAATGAATTGACGACCGCTGTATTGTCATATTGTTGTATAACGTACGTAATACACCTGTTTTGTTCACTTATTATCACTTGCTTAGATGATGTGTCAAAGACGTTGAAAACTGGTTGAAAGGCGAAATTCTATCTCTAACGTTAGATAAATATTTCGTTTGACACGAAATCTATAAATATTATAAAGCTGAAGAGTTTGTTTATTTGTTTGAACGCGCTAATCTCAGGAACTACTGGTTCAAATTAAAACATTATTTTTGTGTTGGGTAGTCCATTTATTGAGGAAGGCTATAGGCTATATAATATCACACTACGACCAATAGGAGCGGAGCATCAATGAAGAATGTTGCAAAAACGGGAAAAATTATTCCTTTTGAGAGCTTCTGTTGCGGCGTAAACGGTTACAGTTACGCACATAATAAGTAGAAAGTAACACGGGGCAAATGCGTCTATTATTCTATAAGAAAGACCACTGCAGCATACGTCTTAATCCGGGCGAAGCCGAAGCAGGCCGGTAATTTGTTATAAAAAAAAATCATATTAAAATTAGTACCGTTACATATTCGGATGACGAAATTAATGATATATGCGAATTAACTATTAAGGACTAATTAAAAAGTCCATGAATTAAATTAAGGGGTTATGTCTTCTTCGCCAAAGTATGTGGGCCTGCTGGTGTTAGTAAAAGTTAGCACTTAGCAATACGACAAAAAATAAATAAAATCTAAGTGAAATCTATACCTAAATTAAGGGTTATTTTAGGGCTTAGCCCCTAACTTATTTGGTGATGAGTTCAATTAAGTCGGGCTGTGGTAACCTTAAATTAAATTATAAGTATTTCTTAGAAGTTACTCAAATTTTCACGTATATTTTCGTTCTACATAATAATAAATAGTATAGATGCACTCTTTTTTAATAACATGTTGTTATGAAAAAATGGTGCATGTACTTATGTACGCGCGACAGAAGTTATACTTCTTTGGCGTGATTGCGATAATTGATATTCACATTTTCGTTAAAGATATACATTGATAAAATAAAATGCTGCTGAATCCATAATTAAAAAAAGACAAATATTGAGATTATTTAACTGTGAAAAGTTGTTAACAACACTATAGCTTTTAAGAAGTCCCGTCCGATGTCGCTAGTATAATCTGACTTGTTGTTTTATGAAATAACTATTTTAATGTTAAGTATCAGAAAAAATGTGACATGTCTTCTAGAATACAAAGTAAAAATACATTGCCTTGAAGAGTCAACTTAATTCTCAATATTGTTCACGTCCAGTATAATTAGTAAGTTTTTTTTTTATTTTTTAACGGGAAATTGGACAATTCAAATATCGTTAAACTAAATTAAAAAATTGCAACGTTTCGTTAAATCTTTTTAATGATATTTGAATTGTCCAATTTCTCGTTAAAAAATAAAAAAAAAACCCGGGTCGCAGTGCCAAAACCCTGCCGACAATATAGTGTATTTGCTTGTATAGGGCCGTGTGGTTTTATAATTTTATTATGTGAAATTAAGTTTGTTTTTGGGCAAAATAAAAAATTTAACCCCTTAATACACCCCTTAAAATAACATTTTTTTCTTAATTGTAATATTATTATCAATCTAACGTCTACACCGAATTAAAGACACCCTTCAATAAATAAATCACTATCTGCAAATTAGTGTTTTCAAAAAATTTGTAAGTCCGGTCCTGTTGAGGCCATTTTATTAAAATTTTAGGGGCACTTTTTAATTGCTACTGACAGGTTAAATATCAATTTTGAAACGATTCTGAGAATTTTTTCGGAATTTTGGGGCCCAAAAACCCCTAAAAACTACCCTTAAAATGGCCCGATTACGCCCATTTTAAATAGGCTTCTTGCGGTGATGGATTTCAACACGTGGTCCAAATTTCGTTAAAATCAATTAACTCTTTCGGAAGTTATTGCCCGTACACATATATATATATATATATATATATATATATATATATATAAATATATATATATATATATACATATATATATAAACATTTTCAAAAATGGTGCCAATGTGTTTAGGAGGTTATGAAACGTCGAGAAATTTTGGTCCGACCCCTAGGTCCCGCCATCCGACCGACGCCAATAGTGTATGTTGCCATATGGCAAATACACTAAAAAGTCAACTTAATGTTTGCTGCATGCTGCGTGAGCAACTTCGTAACAGAGAAAATTTTACCCTCAATAATAAATTTTGATGATAATGCTTTTCAATACCTAGATATTGCGTAAATTTATTAAATAATATATTTTACCACAGGCGTTGTTATTTATTATTCTATAAAAATATCACTCCTTTATAAATAATTCACAGCATACATGTCTTAACTTATGGAATAATAAAAATATGTATCTGTCAGTATGTGACCGGAATTATTATTTGAAAAAGTAAATATTAATCAGTTCTAGAACTGAACGTGTTTTGCCATTAGTGAGAATTTTTTCCAATTGTTCAAATTTTTAAGTAGGTACCATTAGATATTTTTGATGATTTTAACTGCTTTAATTTTTCATTGCCTACTTTTTAGTGTTTTTAGGGTGTCGTACCCAAACGTGAGTCGTTAGTGATGAAACAAAAACTAATGGCGCGTTTCTGTAATATCGGTTAGATTTGTACAGCGCTGCTAATTTTTTTTCACTTTTTAACAAATTTAAAATTACATAAGTTCAAGTGAGGCACAAAATTAACAGCGCTGTACAAACCTAACAGAGGTTACAGAATAGCGCTATACATGTTAGGTTCTTAAAATTGAGTCCTGTTTTTCTATAAAAACTGTGTTCGAATATTAAAAAAGAGATAGCAGGCATGAAGGTGCTGAAAAGACAGACAAGGTAAAGACGCCACCAAAAATATTCGTAAAAGACGACACCGGTGAATTCATCATAAGTGTAAATCCAAATAGAATTGTTCATTATAACATTTTGTTTCATCGTTATTTTATTGTATTAATTTTCCGTTTCTATAACAAACTAATTAATACCCTAAACAGCGAAAAGTAAAAAAGCCTACAGATGTAATAATAATAAATTCCTACGCAAATAAAATAACCAATAAATAATTTAATATTAAAATAATTTACGAATAATAATAATAATAGAAAATTACTTTTGTCTTTTATGATTATAGTGATCGTTACGATTCCTTACTTTGAGTGAGCTGATTGCTATGCCTAGCCAAAGTCTACACATATTCTTATATTGTTTTTATATTGTTTATATATTAAAAGATTCACTTCGGTTGTATGTTCGTGATATACATGCTTTTTTGTATTTCTAGCATTTTGTCATTTCATGATACCATTTAAAAATATAACAGTGTCTTTGATGTAGGTATTAAAGAAAAACAGTAAAATTAGAAAATTTTAAAGTGTGGCGTTATAGAAAGGAGAAAAGGTAAAGGAACGCCGCGAAAAAACAAAACAAATCACTTAAAACAAGTATATAATAATTTAAACCAAAAATATCAAAATTCACAAACTAAAGTCGCTCGATAATAATTTAAACAAAAATAAAGGTACTTAAAGATTTACGAATTTTGTGAAATTCGGAAATTTAAAAAAAAAGAATTTTATAATGTGTTCTATGTTAGAATCGAATTATAACTATAACAAAAAAATATTTTTAAGTCACAGAATGGAATGTCTAAAAATTTACATCAATTACATAACTGAGGTCGGACTAAACTTATTTAACTATTTAGTATATTTTTGTTTTAATAAAAATACAAAAGGTACGTTCTTTTGCTACCCTATAAATAAATATTATAGTAATTTAAAAATTAAAAAAAAAGTCAAAATGGTACAAAAGTTCGTATAAACGTTCAAAATTTGATAATTATTGTTGATTTTTTTTATTCAGAATAAGTATGTGCCAGTATTCACAAAAACCATTTAACAATTTTAAAAATCTGTAGGTATTGTGCCAAAAACAATTCTATAGTCAATACTTACATGTTTTGCATATTAAGGTGTATATTTTACAACAGTGCAGTGTCGTTGTAGACAATACTGTTGCAAAGAGCTTTAATTCATTGTTTAATGTGTGCGCTTTATAACAAAGCAATAAATCGCACTGGTCAAACTGCCAAAGCAACTGACTGCGTACAGCGTCAGTGATTTCAATGATAGATGAAGTACGAAACCCGAAACAATAAACACGCTAAAAGTACTAACATTTTGCGCGAACATGACACGAAACAAATTATCTACAGTATTGCATTTCAGGGATATGGGAAATAGCTATTTATAAGAAATAGAAATACATTTTATCTGTAGAGCCAGTTTGGATATTTAAAAAGTGTCCCCAAAATTTTAATACAATCGGCCCGACAGGACCGGACTTACAAATTTCATGAAAACACTAGTTTGCAAATAGTGAATTATTTACTGAAAGTTGTATATAATTGAGTATGGAAGTTCAATTGATAATAATATTGCAATTAAGAAAAAAAATGTTATTTTAAGGGGTGTATTAAGGAGTCAAATTTTTTATTTTGCCCAAAAACCAACTTAAGTTCGCATAATAAAGCCACACTGCTTGTATAAGCAAATACACTATATTGTCGGCAGGGTTTTGGCACTGCGACCCGGGTTTTTCTGTTTTTGTATGTGGAAGTAGTCCATGGTTTCAAGTCGTTTTTTTTGGTCCTTAATTTGTTGTTAAATAATGACTATGTAACTCCTTACACACGTTATATATATTTTTTGTGCCAATGACCTTGAGTCGATGCACCTATTTTTATTAAAACAATAAAAAAAACTGTCTTAGTTTATTTTTGAAAGGAAGATCTTATATAAGAAGTAGGTAAAATCGTAGCAAGGGAAACATTGGTATGTTTACGTTTATTTTTTGAGAATTAGCACTCTCAGGAATACGACTTCGTTCCAACAGGTTTGTGTGTATTTATGGACAAATTCTTTAATAAAAACATAGACGCTAATGGTCTCAGCTGTTGAGCGTCTACAATCTTCAATCTGTTTGTTTATTTACCATATAAGTTCTTTGTCAGTTTGTGTCGTTTAACGCGTTAAATGTACGCGTAACCATAGCAACGAAAAACAAAACATAGATTGGTATATATAGTTACCAATATGTAAATATCAATTTATAACATTTATAAATGTAGATTTTGTTCAAGTTTTACTTCTAAAGTACGCAGTATGAACACTATATTAGTGTTGGCCTGACAGCGTTCTACAGTTCGGCCTTCATTGGTATACAAACTGACATTTCAGATCGCTGACTAGAATCGCTATTTACCGGACGAATGTATGATTTTGCGTACCTAAGTTTCACTTTTGTAGTGTGTAGTGTAGACGGTCTTATAATTTTACTATGCAATCATAATAATATACACTTCCTTAATTAAATGTCGCGACATAAACCATTTTTTTTAAATTTAAATTTAGGTAGCTATTTATTTTTCACTATGACAAATTTTATCCAACTATGAATTTTAATAATAAAATATTTTAAATTGTATGGAATTTTATTTAAATTAAATTTCGCAAAAGAAGTAAAAAACTATCAATTTTCAAACTCATGTGACTTTACGAAAACAAAATCATATACATTTTTTGAAGACACTTTTGACGGAAAAGGCCCACGTTTCGGATATTAAATTATCCGTGCGTCGCTGTACCGCTTCTAAGTGGATCGGGCAAACATTGTAAAAAATTGGTACAATCTAGAGATGGGAAAAACGGGTCTTTTTAGTGATCTGCATCTTTGCATCTGGATCCCGTATGTGAGCCGGCTCACTGAACCAGTTAAAAAACAGCCGAGTTCTGAATATGTTACTGCAGTCTGCCACTGAGTTACCTAGTTCAGTCAATCATATCACGACCTGTATAGAATCAAGAATGCATAGCCAAACATGTGATGCATGAGTCATTTGAGCTGACAGATGCATCAAAGCAAGAACTGCTACGTAAGTGTAAAATGTGCTTTTCTGTGTGTTAAGTGTTTCACTGAGTTATGCGAATCCGTTGATCCGTCGGCTCAAAAAAAAGTGAGTCGGCTCTCACGGATCTTCTGTCGGAGTCGGCTCTTTGAACCGGTTCAGATCTGAGTTACCCAACTCTAGTACATTCACGGACGTCATCAAAGCGAAAGATAAAAATCTCAACTTTGAATCTAGGTACTGAAAGTATAGCAACGATTTTTTTTACTCGTTTAAACGTAGATTAGGTCTTGTGAAGAAACCGATTGATATATTTTTTATGCTATACCCATACATATTTTCAGAGCTGTTAGTTGAGCGAAATTTTTACTGAGGTTCATGCGGTAAACAGGAAAGAAATAGTACCTATAACATCGATTTCTATTCTATATTATTATCATTTTACGCATCCTTGGTTTTTATTCATCTTGAAATTCGTACAACTTAGCTGCTACAACATAAATATTTTTGCCTAAGTAGGTACCTACTTATTATAGCATGTACATGATTGTCAGACGTGGTCAAGCTATATTTGACAAATTAAAAGTTATATATAACTTATCGAGTCGTTACATAATGTTTTTGATACATATCATTCAGAAGTAAATTATATATTTACAGTATTTTAAGTTTGAAACACTGAGTTGATTGTTGCAGGAATAATGGAAAATCATTTTTAGGGTTCGTACACCCGATGAAAAAACGAAACCTTTAAAAAATCGAAACGAACATCCTAAATCTTAAATACGTTAACTCGTTTCATATCCATATTTAAATATACGTATAAAATAGACTTCACAGATTTTTTGGATAAATTATATACTTTTTAATTAATGATTTTTATTTATTTTTGCATGACATTTCGTCCTTATTTCGGGACTTTTTCAAGTACTATAACAAATTAAATAACAACTGAAATTTATTTTTATATAAGAACAAGAGTTTCATTTACTCAAATAAACGCATAATAATATATAATGGTATTACTGATTTTAATTATAAGAAAAAAAATGTTTTACCTCAATAAGTTAATTATCAATTTTTAACAAAATATTTAAAATTTTGATAGCAAAATTAAATTAAATATTATAATATACTCAATATTGTTCACGTCCATTATAATTAATAAGTTTTTTATTTTTTCACGGGAAATTGTCCAATTTCCCGTGCAAAAATAAAAAACTTATTATAATATACATTATGCCTTCACCTTGAATAATTAGAATAAAATTCTCATGGAAAACGGGGAGTGGTACGGAATCCATTCCGCGAGCTCGGCTTGTACTTGTAAATCAATTTTGAATTTTTTATTTATTTAAAATAAGTGCTTATATTCAGTTCCTACAACAGGATGAAGAAAACTGCTCTAGACGATAAATATATTAAACCTAAAAGAATCAACTTTGAATAAAATTTATTTCACATAAAAAAGGTAACAGCGGTGGAGTTACAACCTGAATAACAGTTCATTCTGTTTACCCTGCATGTTCTGAGTACCGCTTACTGTGTAAATGAGAATGATGTTCATAAAAAAGTCAACTGTTCCAAACGCTTATGACATAATATCGCAGTCTGCCCACTCAGTTTAAGAAATCTGCAAAATGTTTAGCGCCCACACTATACTAGGTCTGCTACACTTCTGTAGGATCTATGTTCTATGTTTGTTTTGTTAAAAAAATCAAATTCAAATTTTTTTCTTAAAACTTTTATTGAAATAAAATATTGACAAAGTTTAGGAATGATACAAAAAATTCGCCTCAGATATTTGAAAACAATTTCAAAATTTTATTTCGTTTTTTTCACTTTTTTCAGTTAGATGACACTAAAAACGACTATTGATTACAATCAAAGGTTATAGTCGTCTAGTATATTATATGTGTAGTTTCCAGATGGCAGAAAGTGCACCAATTTCGTCCATCTGTCAATTTAGTCTGGGTCTCTTATGATCAAATCCATACTGTCGAATTTTTGTTAGCTGTACGGACGTACTTCCGTTGCCTACTAAAATTTTACTCTCAATGCGCCAGAAAAGTATAACTTACAGAATAAATACATTTACTCACGTATCATTTGATTCACCTATTTTCAAGTTTTTAGCCCCTACTTTCCAAACAGTGTCGGTCGTTTTTTTTCCAGCTGCTTCCCTGTCGCGAGACCAGCGTTAAGAAATTTTGCTGTAAATTCAAATTTTTATCCAAAACTCTAAATTCTTAAAAGTGAACATTCCTAGAAATGGATTTGAGTTTCAGAAATCGAGAAAATAAGCTCGAATAAGTGAAATGTTATGCACACCTGTCGTACGTCGGTCCAGTTGGTTGCCGTTGGCAACGTTCACGAAAGAAATTCATCGCTACTGGACCATTGCACGCCGCTCCCCACTACCTCTCGATGACGACGACCAGCACCGCCACCTGCCGGACAAGAGAGGGCTCTGGCATCGGTCGAAGACCGCGCTGTTAGAATGTAGGTCTGTGGGGCCGATTGGTTAGCCTGGTGGGTGGGTACACTCACACACACACGCATGTACATGTACCTAACGCGCGCGGACTGTACAAACCAGCGCGAGTTACAACACCACGAACCGGCTGCCAAGAAGCAGTGTTGTGCCTTCACTGCACAACATTTGTTGTACTGAGAGTGCATGGATATACCGTTTGTTGTTGCCGCTTGTTGCCGCTACCACCCGCAAGAGTGTCTTCCTGCGGAAACGGATGTCATCCGGGACCGCCGTCTATTCATCGACGTCGTCTTGCGACGCTGAACTCAACCGCACTAGACCCGGTTATATGAAAATTGGAGGAGTCGGTCATCTTGGTGAGCCATATAAAAACCGGAAGTTCGTTCCGGACCGAATCATCATTCATCAGTAGCTGGGACTTCAACTGAAGACTATAAAATACGGAAGTCCAATTGTGGCGTCTTAAACTGAAAATTATCGACGTCGTTATCATCCTCTCGATGTTCGGATTTGCAGTAAAACTGGAAAATATTATTGTTTTCGTAAAACCGCAAGTTAGTTCTTGATATCCTGACCCGGAAGTTACCATCAACCTTCGGAAATTGTTCGAAAACAAGAAAAGATTACTGGAAACTTGAAATCATCAGAACCGGACATCATCATTGTTGTTGAAAAGATATCGAACAATACAAGTGATTTTACTGTTAAAATATCGGAGTTTTTTTCAAGAACGTCCTTTATGTCAACGTAACAATACTAGGTTGTCTGACGTTGCGTTGAAGTCACTGCTTTAATGTATAATTACTTGAAATTCATTATTTAAATTGGGCTAAAAAGTGTCAGGATGTTCGACTATTGTATTTCTGAGAAACCGGATGTTGCTTAATAAATCGTTTGACAGCGGAAGTTATGATATACGCAGAATATGGTAACTATAACAGTTATTTGAAGCCGGAAGTTCTCCCGTTGCCGAATCTAAGAAGAAGTGTGGAAATATAAAAAAATTGGGTTAGTGGACTGTCGTTTCGACTAAATCTGTAAATTCAGTTGTTTAAAGAACTTTCATTGTTGCTGGAAAAACAAAATAAGACGATCGTGTTGCTAAATATTTGTTGTATTGTGAAATAATAAACTTGTGTTTTAAAACCTGAATGGTGTAGGGCAGTGTTTTAGTTTCTTACCACGACACTGTTTATTTTCTGGATGAAACTAATAGAGTTTCTTGAATTTATTAGCACTTTAAGACGGCAGTGTATAAAAGTGTAAATGAATTTAGCATCCTCCGGATTTCGTTAAAGTTTACCGATCGTGGACAATACGAGTGTTGAAAAGTAGATCAGTATTTGGTACTGTTGAGCGTGTTAAGCATCCATTTTGGAAAAAAAGTAGTAAAAGACAAGAGAGTGGCTGTGAGTGTACATCCTGAAGTACATTCAACTTTACACCACGCGTCGGAAGTCAGTGGAACAGAGCTAAAGAGTCAAGGACGTTCAAGTTACCTGAGACCACGTAACGTTTTATGTACTATCAACTTAATTAAAGGAACTAAAAGAAAACTGTTTTGTAATTACTAGAAATTATACGAACTACGAACAAATTAGTGCCAAAATTTTTATAGTGTTTAAAGGATATTGTTAAACTATGCCAATATTAACAGTTTTGTGGTTAGATATTTGATTTTAAAATATAGATCAATCGATTTTGCAGAAACAAACAAAAAATAAAATTTATTTCTTCTGCAGTTAAAAATACGTGTCATTTCTATGATACATAAAATACCGTTTGATTAAAAAAGTGCAACATTCCAAAATAGTTTTGTGTCTTTGTGTTTTAAAACGGTGTTTTATAGAGAAAACAACGATTAAGAAACAGCGAAACCGTAAATACATCGAACAACGAAATATTTTATTTATTTAAGAAAGCAAATGAATCATTGCTTAAATATAATATTTTTACGTATTATAAAAAAAAAACTACCAAGTTTGAAGCGCATTTTGTTTCTGTTTTACGACAAAAATTGAGACGTTTGCTTAAAAAATATTTTGTCAAGGTTCGTTACCAGTGTGAAAACTGTAACAGAAAAATTTCTATTAACACAATATCATTGTTTTATATTGTTATAATTCTTTTAATAAAGTTGTGTTCACATGACACTCGTTACTTGCTAATAAAAGACAAACGTGACACGTTGTGAAAACTTGAATTTTTACATAAACATTGTAATCATTGAATTCGTTACGCACTTTGACAGTGAACATTAATATTTGTAAATTATTACAGTGAAACATAATATTGTTATTTTGCAAATTTTATAGAAAGTTCTACGCTAAAAATAAAAATCATTTACATCAACAAACAATTTCACAAAAATTCTTTTGTGTTCTAGAATTATTGGTTTTATAACAGGCCAACTGCAAAAATTAACAATTTCGTACAGATTTATAGTCAGCCAGTTCATTTTGTAAAATAAAAAAAAAATTCAAACGCATGAATATTCAGAGAGGAAAATAACAAGTTTATAAACTATAATTAGATGTGTTTACTGGACTTTTATATAAAATAATCTTTTAAGACTCAACACCTTCATTTAAATGCATAGGTAAGAAAAAACCGTTGGAATATTTAATTAGAAAAAATCGTTCAGATAGTATGTGAAGTCTTGGATTAGTTAAAAAAAATAAGCTTGTTTTTTGTTAACTGACTGATCAATTATTTATTATTTATCGCATAATTTATAAATTATCCACAGAAAAATGTGGGTATGATTTAAAATATCAGCTGATCAAGTGAACTTTAAAAGTGTAAAGGCTATAATAATATGCAATAAAATTTGTAAACTTAGTGCAAATACATTTTGTGCGCGAGTCCTTATGTAGATTAGCCGAATATACACTCAAGAGAACTAAAATACATATAAAAAAAACCTGTTCAACAAGTGCAGAAATAACTTATTAATATTCTAAAAGTGTAAAAGATTCTAGTAAACATCGCAACAAGAAATAACCTGCGTACCAATTTCGTCGACTTGAATTTACAGTACATAAAATAATTGGTTTCTTTCATACACACAATTACAGACATTGTTAGTGGATTTCTTTAATTAATTGTGAAAACCATTTTTTTGACCGATAAGTATTTCTTTCTTGCAGATCGGAGAGTTCTTTGAATTCTTAAATTGCTCTTGTATCGAAGTGCTTTGGGTGCTGTTAATTAACTAACATACATATTTATAACTGCTGTAATTATAATTTAAGACATAATTAGTGATGGTTAGTGCTGACTATATGTGACAGTGTCATTTGGAATATAATTTCACTTCCAGAATACCCAATTGATCATCTGCATCGAGTTTTGGTAAGTTGTTTTACTTTTTGTGTAAATCTTGTTTTTTTATATAGTTTCAGTTTTAACCGAGTATCTACAATTTTGTAATCATACGGCTTGTGATATTCCATAATATTTTGTATTTTTATAGGCCTCTATTCTGCAAAATTTTAATACTATAGGTATAACTCACCTATCCGCGTTTTGTGCTCTAATAATTTGACTCACGATTCAATTTATCTTTGAAATTGTAGGTATATATTTCAGTTGGCCTTCAGCGACACTGATTTAGAAATGTTCCGATTAGATCATTTTATCTAGATTTGGTGGTTTTTTGAGGTTGACCGGCATCTACTACCAAAAATTGTTCTTTCAGTGAAGTATCTCGCATTCTCGCCATACATTAAAAAAACGCACAAGTGCGGCCGGAGAGCGCACCGTGTTCAGTGTAAAATGTAAATGCGGTCGGGCCGATATCAGAGATAATATTCATCCAAAGAAAGTCTATCAAAAGAATGAGCATATATAGTCTCTTATTTAGGAAAAGCGGCAGAAAACAATATGTTTTAAGTTCCTGTTACATTGTGACATTCCAGTAACTCAGACATATATTTGAATGATAACCTAAGGCGCTTCTTACGCAATATCCAGATGTGTTAACGTAGGGTTTATTTATGCACCTTTAAGCGAAGTGTTAGTGGCGTTGTGCGTACAAGTAATTGTTTGAACTTGTAGTTGGCAAAATTTGTGTGATTTTTAACCGACTTCAAAAAAAAGGAGGAGGTTCTCAATTCGTCGGAATCTTTTCTTTTTTTTTATTTTTTATGTATGTTCCCCGATTACTCAAAGACGCCTGAACCGATTTGAAAAATTTTTTTTTTGTTTAAAAGGGTATACATCCCAGGTGGTTCCATATAGTTTTCATTAAAATCGGTTCATCCGTTTTTAAATGACGTCAAAAAAACATATTTTTTAATGTATGCTACCTCATATCTCCAGCATTTGTAAAGCGATTATGATGATTCTTCTCTTATTTAATAGGGTACATCTCCATGGTGATCCCACATAAATTTTACTTAAATCGGTTCAGTAGTTTTTAAAAATGTGCGAAATCAAATCCACCACTAAAAAGTAAAAAATAAAAAAAATAAAAAATATTAACCTCCTTCAAAAAAGTCACTAAAAAGATGAAAATAATAATGGAATTTTGAGGTCGGTTCCTATTTAATAAAAGTAGATGCCTATTAATTTTAAGTTTCAGTAATAAAATTGGCACCGATCTCAAAATTTCATTATTATTTTCATCTTTTTAGTGACTTTTTTGAAGGAGGTTAATATTTTTTTTAAAAGCTTTTTTATATGTAAAAATGAATTGTAAATTTTAATAAATAATCAAGATTATTAAAACGTTTTCCCTTGTCGATAACACTACGCGAGAATATCTTTTCCGCTTATGGCTTTGCAGAATTTTTGCAGTTTTCGCACAGACGTTCTTTGTTTGGGCATACAGTATAACATACATAATCCTCAAAAAATATATTTGCTTGTATTTGATAGGTAGTACCTAACCGGAAAGAAGTTAGCGCGGAAATTAATTTTTTTTTAATTATTGAAATATCAAAAAATTGCTCCTTAAATGCTCTATCAGAATCAGTAATTGCTCCATTTCTAAAATTATTAGTTTATTTATAATTAATTTTTAAAAAAATCTAATTACTGAAAACTTGATTTTCTATAGAATGAGAAATATTCACTTTTTATACAATTTTTTTTTGCTAAAAAAATTGCTCTCAATTAGCTCTATCAATTGCACAAAACAATTATTTAACTTTGACAATTTTTATAGTAATTAACAGAAAAATAATGTTTGTATGGTAAACCTACTGCGCTGTGACGTCATCAATTGTCGCTGCAACTTATAAGCGCCATATTTACATGTATCAGCACTACAGCCTTAACGTTTACCATACAAACATTATTTTTCTGTTAATTACTTTAAAAATTGTCAAAGTTAAATAATTTTTTTGTGGAATTGATAGAGCAAATTGAGAGCAATTTTTTTAGCAAAAAAAATTGTATAAAAAGTGAATATTTCTCATTCTATAGAAAATCAAGTTTTCAGTAATTAGATTTTTTTTAAAATTAATTATAAATAAACTAATAATTTTAGAAATGGAGCAATTACTGATTCTGATAGAGCATTTAAGGAGCAATTTTTTGATATTTCAATAATTAAGAAAAAAATAGTTTCCGCGCTAACTTCTTTCCGGTTAGTACCTATGTCAAATAAGTGTAATTTGTAAAAAAATATAAGCTCTGCTAGACACTATCCTTTACTAAAATTGGTTTTTCCTTTTTTTTGCTTGTAAAATTTGTTCGGTTTCGACGTCGATCGAAAATGAAAATTTGGCTGGAATATAGTGGTTGCATTTTTTTATATTTTAAAATGTACCGGTAACAATATAAGGGCAAGGATGTAAGTAACTCTATAAAATGTCTGAATGTAGGGATTGATTTCAAAAGTGGACATAAAAAATTACAGATTGCGTGATTGCTCTTTGCCCTTCGTTTTGACTTAACTGCAGCTGATTGCGTCCATTATAATTAGTTTTAGTTATGTAAATCCTGGTATTAAGGACAGAAATAAAAACTATTTATATGTATAAGTAGCGCAGAAAAATAGTGTGAGCTGTTCTTTGATTATTCACGCCTGGGGGATTTGTTGAATATATACCAGGAACTTATCAGCCAATTTAACTCTAATTGCAAAAATCACTTAGGATGACAGCTGATATCTAATAAGTAAACTTGCTTGACACACCTTCTGCATCAATAAACATTGATATTTTTTCAACATTAATTTTTCATAAATAGGATTGAATTTGTGTAAGCCGCAACGTATAAATATTTCAAAAAAATGTTTTTTATTTGTAAGCTAATTTATTGTAAACCACTTGGTAATTTTTAGTGAATGAAACGAATTACCAACTTACAAAATTATGGGCTAAAACTAGAGACAACTTTATTGTTGTTATTAAATTAAAACAAAAAACGATTTTAATTGTTGTACAAGGTGTTCATTTAGCATGTAGGCAGACCTTAAAGAATGCATCTTTGATTAATTTTTAGACAAAATTATCTTATTAGCATGGGGTCGCAACTGCTCCGTTTTCAAGTACAGGGTGTTGCAGTTTAAAAAAGCACATTTTTTGTCGTATTATTAACTTCCGAGTAGGGAAGTTAATGTACCGAGTCCGAAAATATTTTTAACATATTTTTATGATTCAAGGTCACTACAGTACTGTAAAACTATTTTTAAAAAGAAGTAGGTGTGTAAGTACGTACGTTGTCATTTATTTTTTACACGAAACATCGAGAATATAAAATGATATCGACTATGTGAGGATAGCTGACCGAGCTGGGTAGAGTAGTGGTGACAGCACTAGACTCGCATTCGGGAGGTCCGGGTTCGTATCCCGGCGGGGGCAGATGTGGCTGGGACTTTTTCCTACTGCCTCTCGCCGAGAAACGGTAATTCTTGTACCGGCCATCTTAATTGAGGTTTTCCATGGTTTCCCTCAATTAATTCCAGATAAATATCGAGATGTTTCTTTATTTGAGGCCATGGCCGATTACCTATCAAACTCCTAGTTCAAAAATTACCTACCTTAACCTAATTTCCTATAATTCCTTCATTCGCCCATTGCTATTACATAAGTTGAAGTTTTAAAAATGTAGAAAAATAACGGGAAGTGTGGTAGATGGAAAATACTAATGGTGCGAATGGCGTCTGTTATGACATGAAGTCGAGAAACGGACGTTAAACGCATTATTATTATTATTATTATTATTATTATATGTTAGGATAACTGTTCGACAGAAATTAACGTCAGCATTTTTTTAAAATCGGTTCAGCCGTTCCTTTTGTTCAACGGTATGTGCTCTATTTTAAAATTTTATCCTGTAATGAAGTTTTCCTAATCTAGCAATCCCAGTTACATGTCGTGGCCAACTGTGGTGAATTATTTTACATAATAAAATTTGAGCTACTTAACATTCAATATAAATACAATATTAATTTTCACAAAGTTAGCTTTTTTGACATAATTTATTATTAACATAAATCTAATTCCAGATTGAATTTAATTTACGTGAGAATTAGCTTTCGAATTTTTAATTATTTCAATTAATAATTTTAAAAAGACAAATACAAACTATGCTATGAAGTGAATGGTTGGAGAAAGACGGCACACCTTATAGCTCGTTTATAGTTCTTGTTTTTATTAATGAAGATGCGCTAATTACAAATAGTTAGAACTGATGATTTTTTGTTCTTTTTTAATTGTTGCGGCCTTTAGCAAAGTATTAATGTCTTTGAGACTATGTGAATAATTGCATATAATGATTGACCTACAACAATTTATGGAAACTACTAAAATGGAATGTATCCAAATGTATAGGCTGTAGCGAAAAACGTAAAAACAGATTTTAAATTAAAAAATAAATCTAAATTTCAGTACAAATCGAGTTGCTGGACTTATCATTTATTAACTTATTTGAAGGTACCAACCAACTTCTAAAGTTATTATTATTTTGTTGAGTATACAAAATTGATATTGTAAATAATAATTCAATAATAAATCTCAGGTATTTGGATTAATAATACAAAACAATCGTGTTATTGTTAATCTTGCTACGTTTCGATGACGTTATTTAGTCTTCGTCAGGCTCTGAAAAATACATATATATACAAATTCAATTATACTATAATCAGTAAAAAATATATAAAAAAAATTGTAAATTATTACCATAACTAATAATTGAAATAATCAATCAAATGATTTATGTTTAAAATTTATAATATTGAACACACATTGTATTTAAAATTAATGAAATAATGTTCAAAAAGATTGGTAATAATTTGCAAAAAATTTTATATATTTTTTACTAAGAGCCTGACGAAGACTAAATAAAGTAGCCGAAACGTAGCAAGATTAACAATAAGACGATTGTTTTGTATTATTAATCCAAATACCTGAGATTTATTATTGAATTATAGTAATAATTTTGGATGCGATATAATGTCTAATTGTAAATAATAGTAATGAGCTCGTATTTTGAGATCCTTAAAACTCAAATGTCTAATCCATTCTATAAAATATTTTTGTAGAATAATATTCAGATCTCGCTTAGAATTCTCGGTTTAATGTTATGAGATGCTCTATTAAACAAACAAAAAATCTGATTAATACCAACATAAAAGTACGAAAGCTTCCAATATGAAAGTAGCCGAGTAAAAAAATATTAAAATTTTAATATAGTACCTATTTATGTGAAATGACACTAAACTTGTTTTACAATACTATTTTTTATATGGAAACTTTGTTTCGCACGTTTATGTTGGCAGTAGTGGATCTTTTGTTTATTTAATAACTTTTTTATTTTACATGCTTAAAATATTATTTCAAAAATTGTAAAAGCTGTACAATGTATATCAATTGTTTTCAAAATTTGAATTGTCACTTCTACGTTTAGGACGAACCTTCTAAATACCTCATTAATCATAATCAGATAAAATTTAAGGATTACAAGGGTATACAAACCTCCTAGTAAACTTGAATTACACCCGTCTGTATTAAAATAGAATAGAATAGAAAAAAAGAGACCGTTTATTCTCCACTATAAAAGTAAAACTGGCAGAATTGCAAAAAAAAAACACCGCCGGTATCGAGCCTACGACCTTTACGTTACGAGAGAAATATCTTACCTCGCCGCCAACTTATGTAGCTTAATGTTCTATAGTCTGTTTTTGTCACGTTCGTTGCATTTCAAACTTAAGAATGAATTTCACCCTACCGTGCATACAGAAGGTTGACTTAAAAAAAAATCAGATGTCACAATGGCACACAATGTGTCAGTCATAGAAAGTATAATGTTATACATAGTAATTGATAACTCATTCCGCCGCGATAGTGGAAAATTTCGGGTTTAAGCTCTGACTGTAACTGCAGTGTTTGAAAATATTTCTTTTTGATAATGCATTGTAACAATCGATGTTTCTTAACAATGCTGGCAAAACTGTGGCTACGCTACTCTGGTCAGACATAAAAGTCAAAGAATGTGCTGAAGGGGCACTTGTCTATTAGATATTTTACATGTTTTATTGTGCAGCTTTTGTTGCTAATAATTTCAACAGGTATTTTGTCAGAAAACTTGACGACAGAGTAACGGGGTCCCCTAGTGTTCGGTAGATGTGTAAAAATAAATTTCCGTAAAACTGGAAACTGAAAACCGGTAAAGTTCTAAGCGTGCATTCTTTATATGAAAAACACAACATAAGATAAATAATTAATAGCCATTTACAATGCAACGTTTCTGAAGTTTCTAATTTTCTACGTGTTTCAATCAACACAAGGTTAAGTTCAGAGGCAATGCATTGAAAAGGTTAATACTTTAAGCGAACACAACAGCGCGCGACGCATTGCGCACTGCGTTTTTATTTTCTCGAGGTAAACTTAGTCAACAAGAATTCGTAAATAATACAGGTTGATACAAATTCACATTATTGCAATCTGAATTTTTGACCGACTACGGCAAAGGATTATGATTTGAGTAGTCTATTATGTATGAAGGACGTGGGTGGGATATAGATGTTTCCTTCTAGAGACCAAATTAAAAAACCCGGGTCGCAGTGCCAAAACCCTGCCGACAATATAGTGTATTTGCTTGTATGGGGCCGTGTGGTTTTATACTTTTATTATGTGAAATTAAGTTTGTTTTTGGGCAAAATAAAAAATTTAACCCCTTAATACACCCCTTAAAATAACATTTTTTTCTTAATTGTAATATTATTATCAATCTAACGTCTACACCAAATTAAATACACCCTTCAATAAATAAGTCACTATCTGCAAACTAGTGTTTTTATAAAATTTGTAAATCCGGTCCTGTCGGGCCGATTTTATTAAAATTGTGGGGAAACTTTTTAATCACTACCAAAGGGTTAAATTTCAATTTTGAAACGATTCGGAGAATTTTTTCGGTATTTTGGGGCCCAAAAACATTTTTCAACCCCTAAAAACTACCCTTAAAATGGCCCGATTGGGCCCATTTTAAATAGGGTTCGTGCGGTGGTGGATTCCAACATGCGGGCCAAATTTAGTTAAAATCAATTAACTCTTTCGAAAGTTATTGCCCGCACACACACATATATATATATATATATATATAAATATATATATATATATATATATATATATACATACATATATATACAAACATTTTTAAAAATGGTGCCAACGTGTTTAGGAGGTTATGAAACGTCGAGAAATTTTGGTCCGACCCCTAGGTCCCGCCATCCGACCGACGCCAATAGTGTATGTTGCCATATGGCAAATACACTAATAAGGTGTTGTTTATAAAGAAATACCTAGCATATCGATAACAAATAAATAAACAAAAAAATCTAAATTTAAAATAAACGTTAAAAAAACTAAAACTCGACTACGGAAAACAAGAAAACTCTCTCCCGTTTTGATTAGCTTGTTTTCTTCTTTGGTGTTAGTAGTTAGTTTTTTACATTAATTTTTATGGGAAAATAAGCAGGTGTTCGGCGGAAAGAAATGTTGAACCATTTCCTTTTACTGCAGATTGTTGGCGCTAAACTTTGGGAACAAAATAATGATTATGTATATCTATTTTGTCGTTCTTTTTTTCAAATACGTATGTACTTATTTGCGTAAAAACCAGATATTTGTATTCGATTAAACTCGTAGATTCGTATTTGTTTGTTCTGCCCCGTTAAGGTACAAAATTTTTGTTGTGAATTTAACATTCATCTTACATTCATTAAATAATATGTCTTGAAGGGAAAATAATTATCACTGTTGAAAGTTGATTCCGACATTTAGATTTTAGATTACATTTTCGATAGTCACAAATAATTTTCATTTCCAGCAATAAGACAATCATTTTAATTTAGCGTCTACATTTTGAAAATAAATCATAACCCACTTAGACGGTAACCAAAAACTTATTTTTAATTTTTTTAAGTTTAATTTTTTTAAGTACAGTGGTACCTTGAGATACGAATGCCCTGACATACGAATTTTTTGAGATACGACGAATAATATTCGAAAATTTCTACCTCGACATACGACGAAAAATTTGAGATACGAATTTTAATGCGCGATAATTTTATAGATGATTGCTAGATGGCAGAGCGTTCGCTCTGTTTGGTTGTTGACACCGTCGCCGCATCGTTCCTTGTTCACACGTAGCTGTGTTATTCGTTGTGTTGTGCCTGTTTTTCGTGCTATTTTAGTTTAAATACTGTATGTACCCTGTTATTTTAACAATGGGTCCCAAAGTTAAAGTAAGTGAGAAGAAAAAATCTAAGAAAATGATTTCAATGAAAGCCAAACATGAAATTATTGCGAAGCATGAGTGTGGCATTCGTATCGGCGACTTAGCAAAAGCAAAAAATGGTTTTTTGAAAAACTCGTTAGTGAAGAAGGATACCTACCGCAACAAGTGTTTAATTGCGATGAGATGGGGTTATTTTGGAAAAAAATGCCTAGGCGCACTTATATTACCGCAGAAGAAACGAGGCTACCCGACCACAAGGCTATGAAAGATAAGCTAACGCTTTCCCTTTGCGCTAACGCTAGTGGGGACTTCAAAATTAAACCATTGCTAGTGTACAAATCCGAAAACCCAAGGGCCTTCAAATCTCATAAAGTTATAAAAGAGAAATTACAAGTTCTGTGTATTGGGGTAGTTTCATATCGCTAGAACGCATTAATATACATTACATTGTTTTAAATGGGAAAAATTGCTTTGAGATACGATTGTTTTGACATACGACGATGATCCCGGAACGAATTAAATTCGTATCTCAAGGTACCACTGTAATTGTAATAGGTACGGACAAATATCAAACGGAAAACAGGTTTTAGAATCCTCTAATAATTTTTTTAACCATTTTTATAATATTGATAGAGGTCGATATAAGTACTTAAAATGTGACATTATATGTTGAACACCTTTTATATAAAGTTTAGGTATCTTTAGTTAAACTTAATAATCAACAGCGGTACTGTGTTACTGGGTTACTGTTCTTAACGTGCATTGAATTTCCTTCGATAGACTGATTCGAGCACAGATCTGTTCAACATCGAACTATCTAGGGTTTGTTTCATCTTGCGAGTACTATTTAAACGGAGAGTTAGAATAAAAAATGTGTTTACTATAACATTTTTGTCGATTTAAAAGAAGTTCTCAATTGCGTCTCTTTGAAAGTGTTTATTGAGCTATGTTTGAAAATATTTGCTCAAACATCACGTGGTACACCGCCATTGTTTTGAAAATTTTTGGTTCCATATAAATTGTATGTAATATAACGCTATAAGCTCAAAGCGGCACGTCCACTCATTTTAGAAATTAGAAAGTTTGCTTTTTACAAAAATTCTAATAGTGGTAATAAGGATAACTTTAAAACTATTTCGATATCTTTCAAATTGCCACGAAACTAATAGACGTCTGGTCTATCATTATGACGTCCCGCGGTACAATGTTTCATATTTGCAGGGATAATAACTAACAAGGAATAATATAATAGTATAATAAGTCATGAATTTAAGATATATTCAAATATATCAAACTCATTTAATTAATTTTTACATCTATATTTAACTGTTACTGGTCTTCATAACTTGCTATATTACTCGCTACTGTAACTATGACACTAGTGCCGCGTGATGTCACCTGTACTAAGAACGGCATAGCGCGAAGAATTGTCAAATTTAACCTGTGTTATTTTTAGAGATAATACAAAAATTCCTTTGCCATTATTTTTTGTAAATTGTAGAACTATGATTCAGTGTTAAAAAATGGAGAAAAAAATAGGGATTAGCTTTCCGGCGTCTGTTATATACATTTATAATGTCTTATCCTTTGCATCACTCTGCAGATTTATTTTGCAAAAGAAATTTTATGTTTCAAAATTGCCATAATGTATCCATGTCAACAGTTTTGAATTTTATGTTATGTGTTTTTCTAAATTTTTTATTTGAATTCTCTATTCATAAATGTAGGCCAGGCCTGGTGTAGTAATGTGGACAGGGCATTCAGTAAGATAAAGAGAGATACGCTTTTCATTGCATTCGTTAATAGAATCACATTTAAATAATTGTACTTTCCAATAATTTAACTTATACATGCATATTAAATAAATATTTTTTTCTTCTCTAAGCTGTAAAGCTGAATTAGAAAAAATAAAACTGAATGGAAATTTATTTTAGTCTTTTTCTGAACCAAGTGATTTTTAAAATTTTTTTATTTTAGAAAATATCCTAAATATCTGTCAAACCAATTCAACGTTGACATCTATCAGAAACTGTCAGGCAAATGTTTTTTTTTTTATTATTTGTAATGTATAGATTATATTAGAGATAAAAGTGCATCAATTGTTCGGTTTTGTTGTTCTATGCCGAACGGCACTCGATCTTGTCGATTTAATGTACGATCTGCTTAATGAATTTAAAATAATAGTAGTTTATGTATCTTGGAAGTATTCACAATTATTATGCATGGTATGTAAAAACGAGTGCCATGCCAGTGACGTTTAAGAGTCACACGAGTCATAACATAATTACGTCCGAGATTTAAACTATATTTTTTGCACGCACGCACCTATTAAATAGTTAATTTTCATTTCAAATTTAGTACATTTTTAACAGTTCAATTGATTAATAACTTCACTCCTTTTAGGTCTCTTATGAAAATTATTATTGTTCCCAATATAAGTAGTACTTTTAATGGTTATATAAGTTAGATGACTTGAAAAAACTGTTGAGTTGGTTAGATCGACTACATTTGTTTTACTTCATGCACTAGTGATAAACGAGTCATAACACGACCGCTATATATGCATGAAAAGAAAATATTTCATTGCCAGAGTGCAAAAAATTTGTAATGTCGAAAATGGCGCCGGAAAAATTAAAATGTGTATTTTGGCATTTGTCTTTAAATTTAATAATTATTTTAAATTAATACCATTTCTGTATTAGGTGTATAAATAAGCACACATTGATTTAAATATTTTTAATAGCAATTATTATTACTGATGTAAAAACCTGTGTGATTGTTGTAAACTTAAAAATAAATTATCAACTATTTTTTATTACATGTCGTTAAGGGAATGCCGTTATAAGAATAAAAGCCCGATAAGTATAATAGTACTACATATAGTATGTAATTTTATACGAGGGCTGTTCAGTTAATGCATTCAGGCGAAAATATGTAAGATTTAAAAATTGATGTTACTAAGATATTCATTTTTGTTATATAGTAGGTACCATCTAACGATAAAAATTTAAGAACGTTTGTAAACTTGTAGACTTTGCAACACGTGGATTCATTCTTAGAGTTCGTTACCCGAGATTCTAGTTCTTAAACTATATAAGTCGTTTGTTCAATCCCAGACAAATTTTATTATTCTTTTTAGGGTTCCGCACATCTGATGAAAAAGCGGAACTATTATAGGATCACTCTCATGTCTGTCTGTCACAGTTCATTTTCTTGGAAACTACTGGACGAAAAAAGTTGAAATTTGGTATATATTATATATAGAGTTAGATTACCCAATAGGGATGTTGACTGTATTCAAATAAAAACATAATTTTAACGAAAAAAAGTAGTTTCTATGAGAAATACTAAAAAACACTATATTTTTCCTTATTTTTAAGGAATTTAATTAATATTTAATAAATAAAACCTAATAAAATCACTCTCAAGTCACGTGACAACAGACACCAATCAGAGCGCATGACGTCATATGTTCAGCCGCTGTCAAAAAACTTCATTGTTTGGTTAATATTTAGTGTGTAATTTATTATTATTTGTTTATAGGAAACGTCAAATTACATGTAACTATAGCAACGACTACGAAACAACTTTTCATCACCTCAGTTTACTAACGTTTATGAGCACAGAATACGCATCTCCCGTGTAAACTTTTGAGCCTCCTTTGGTATGAACAGGTGACGTCACGCGACTAGTATTGGCGTTTTGGACCGAAATTTGAAACGGGATTTAAAATACATGGTTTTTAAGGCTTGAGTTGTATTTAAATAAAAATAATAAATATTTGTGGCAATATTAGGTACTTATGCACGATTTAAAATACTTTCTCAAAAATAGTCAACATCCCTATTATGGACGCATAGCGTAAATATATGAATTAAAAAAACGCTTTCAAATGTATCCATGTGACGTATCAAACGAATGGTCTTGTTTTGAGAAATACAACAATTTTACAACAATTTTAAAATGCGTACCTAGTTTGAAAGATTTTAAACAAAGTATACGAAAATTGAGAATAAAAATTATATATATGTGCTCATAAAAGTAATGATTGGTAGTAGGTATTGGTGAATATTAATGAAAACATTTGTTGTTATTAGTAGTGATAATATCTCACTCCAGTCCTTTTATTATTTTATTTCAATAAATGACATACAAATTAAACATTAGTTTTTCTTCATACCATGCCGAAAGTACGTACTTTCTGATTCGATTTTGAAGCAGTAAGTATAACATTTATGCACTGTTATAATCACAGCTGGAATTACTCGCATATCGTCTGTATAGGCGGGCCTAGACAGTTTTGACATGCGCACTGGTACGTGAGACTGCCGTTTGTCAGGTCATGTGTTCGCCAGTAGACAGTAGTAGGTAGCCAACAGCAGTTATTGCATGGACATTATTAGATCCATGTGTCATTACGCATAACCTCAGCATTGTTTACTCGAAAGTAATTAGTTTTTTTATATATTGGTGAAAGTGCGTATTTTCGACCGGGTATTAAGAAAAATAGTATACACCACACTAGCAGAAAGCTGAAAGTCCTGCACTGCGCGACATATGATGTTCTCGACTTCGCCTCGGACATCATGTGGCGCAATGCAAGAAATTCAACTTTCTACTAATCACGTCAAAGAAGTATAACTTTTAACGAGCGTACGCACGTAGTAATTTTTTTCAATAATATGTCTTAAGAGTTATATTTGTGAAATCTTGTAATTTTGAATTTTTGGTGCAACCTTAGTGTATATTTTCGTGACTCAGACCGTTCCATTATTAATGGTAGGTACATAACAATTTGTTGTAGCCAACGGCAATTTATTGCCTTTTATATAACCAATTAACATATCTAATCATTATCAAGACACGTAATAATCAACAAACATGCATAGCTTGAAGTTTCCGACGTGAAGACATAGCACTGAAAACGGTGCTTCACTTTATTTGTAAGTACTGAGGCTAAGAAATCGCAAATAATTAAATAAACAACTCATCCAGTAGCAGCCGAACAGAACTGGCACAGAACACACTCCAGGCACCGAATTACAAATGGCGGTCATTGTGCAGCACCATATTGATGCGGAACTTTAAGAACGGATTTCTGGAACGTTCTGATTGGCTGGCATTTGAACTTGTGAAAAGCCATACTGACAGGAAACTTAATTAAACGCAGGCTTAAGGTTATTACTCTACTACCGCCTTGTGGTAATTGCGTCCGTATTTTGTGGTAATAAAACATTTTATATGACTTTATAAATTATTATTTCTTAATCAAAAATAATATCGTATAGGTCATTTCTTTTAATACTTATAAGAAATTAATAATTAAACATTCTATATTTGTTCTACAGTGGCATATTTCGTATAATAAATCTGGTAGAGACAAATACGAAGGTTAAAAAAGTGTCGAAAGAACTAGCCGTTTTGACAGTTCTTTGAACACTTTTGAGTATTATTTCTCCAAAATTACAAACGAATTTTTTTTTAATTTTTACTTTATTTAAAAGAGTAACTAGAAGACATACGTAAAACTTAAAAAAAAATAGTAGGAAGATAACATAATATTAGATACAGATTTTCATCTGACGTCGGGATAGGTTTTTTATATGAATAATTAAAAATGCGAGCTTAAGTTGTCACCCAAAGCTCTTCTCTCATTTTAAATAGCGTCAGATATTATATAGAAACTACAATATACACAATTGCAACTGAAAAATGCGACTCAACAAGATTCATTTAATAGTTTTAGCGCAAAATAGAGTCAGGCTGTCATTTGTTTTACTGTAATTTAGTAAACTGATTTCATAAATATTAAAGGATATTATGTGGGAAAATTTTGTGGAATAAGCAAGTTATTTGTTTGTTTTTTTATTGCGATTGTGGTTATTATTATATAACTACATTATTTTTATGCTGAATGAGGATCTAATCTTTGAATACACCAGAACGTTTTTATTTCTTTTATTTTTCGTTTTTCTGAAATTTTATGTTGAAGTATATCATGAAATAGCCTCTTCGTTAGATTTGATTCACGCCACTGCTTGGAGCAAAGAATAAGTACAATTATTATTATTATTTTTGGTAACAGTGAATATAATTTACAATATCAACAGTTTTCGCTTGCGCTTTGCAAGTAGATCTGCTGTGCTAATAACATTATATACGAAAGCAAAATGGTTGTTTATTGAAAATATTAAAAAAAAAATGTTTTTCAGAAATTGTATTCGACTTTAATTGATCATGAAATTACTACTTAAACTTTTTTGAAATACCAATTATTAAACAAAAAATATTAACGATAAATGCACCATAATAAAAATGGCCATTTGATATTTACAAACGTTAAAAATAAATAAACAAAAATTTGTGACTTACTGTGAATTACTGTATTTTTATACTATTCACATAAGAAGTTCTTAAAATATACTTTCGGTAAAATCTTCAATAAAAAAAATTGGCAACCTCCCTATTTTACATGTATGGAACCCCTCGTAGAATACAATTTTCAGCAATATATATAGATATGATTTTCGTCTTTGGGTCAAAGATTTACATATTACGTATGAATTTCAAGTCGGTTTCTCATTTCGCTTAGACGTTAGAAGCCTCTGACAGACGGATTGGTGGACGGACAACGTTTTCACAACAATAGGGTTACGTTTAAACCCTTTGGGAACGGAACCCTAAAAATGATTATAAAAGATTTTCACGTTACTAGAAAAGTTCACCTTAAATATGCTAAATGGAAAGCATTTTTTTTCTTTATTGTAACTGAGTTGTCAAATGTTTTCAATTTAATCATTTATCATACTAATATTATAAAGAGGAAAGATTTGTATTTTTGTATGTTTGTAATCAATAAACTCAAAAACTACTGTACCGATTTAAAAAATTCTTTCACCATTAGAAAGCTACATTCACCCTTAGTAACATAGGCTATATTTATTGCTAGAAAATATTAGGGATCCTTACTAAAACTTTAGTAACGTAACCCAAGGTGTAAAAAAAATGCCATAAAACATCTTTCGTCGCATGCGCTGCGGAAACTATTGATGATAGAACAAAAGTATGTTCTACAATATTAAAGAACATATCAATAACTACAAAAAACTTCGCGATACTATATGTCCAACTATTATCGTTATGTCACAATAACCACTTTTTACATTTTAATAATGTATATAGATAAAAGACGATGTATATGTAATCTATGGACTCCAAACGGGTAGACCATTTTTGATGAAATTTTCAGACAATCTTTAGATTAGCCCAGCGGGTGATCTTCTGAAGTTTGGTAGCGATCGGATCAACAGAATATTTTATATTCTTTTTGGGAAATAAGATTTTTCTTCGATTTTTGAACATTCACAAATAAAAGCGATTGAATTCGCGCAAATTCAATACACGTTGAGAATTTAATGATAATGATTCTCATCTTTTATATCCTATATATTACATTTACACCCGGGCGAAGCCGGACTGGGCCGCTAGTTCATTCATATTTCCTTTAAAGGAGGAAGTAAGTGAGTACATGATTCGTTCTGTATTGTTTTATAATATTAGGTATATAAGAACAAATTGCTTTGTTTTATTTCCAATTTATTGTAGGGCGTAGGCGAACGTTTTAATTAATATCTTCCAGAGCTTGGCATTTTATTTAGACTTAATTATACGGTCTGTCAGATTGAAAATAAAGATCTGCACCATGTCACGTCAGCTGGATGTTGTTATTTCTATAAATCTGCACCAAAATACCGATAACTTGCTGACCTGGTTTTTATGAAACATAAAAAGAATAATTTAACTGACGTTCTCTAAATAACCCTGTTTTTAGGTTCTATTAACAAGCCAATTGAAAATTAAGTCATGATGGGAAATACAGCAAGTCGTTTGAAATCTTTTAATTGTTAATGAGAACAAAATTAGAAAACTATTAAAGCTGGTGTCTTTAAGGGTTTTCAATCTATACATTTTCGCTCAGTTTAATAGGTGATCGCTGCTTTAGGGGGTTATTAAAAAAATGCAAATAAATTCATGCTCAAATCTTAAAGCTATCTTGTTACTACAGATTGACGTAAGTTTGTTACTTGTAAATATGCACTAGAAAACTTGTTAATATTTAAAAATATTTGAGAATTGAACATGAGTTTATGAAAAATATAGTATCCTTAAGAAATGTATAGATATATAGATTATTAGTCAATAAGAACACATCTATGTAATTAAAAAATTTTTTAGACGTTATTAAAAGTCTATAATTTGCAGTATTTAGGTATGCAATTACCTTTAATTTTTTCTGTGCATCATACTTTTACATACTTTTTAATTAATAAATATCAATAATCAATTTTTGTAACAGGAAATAATTTTAAATTTTATTTATTACTAGCGGCCCAGTCCGGGGCTTCGTCCGGGTGTAAATATAATATATAGAATATAAAAGATGAAAATCATTATCATAAAATTGTCCGAATTCAATCGCTTTTAAATAAAAAAAAAAAACAAAATTGTCAAAAAACAAAAAAAAAGTTCTGCTGATCCGATCGCCACCAAACTTCACAGGATCACCCGCCGGACTAATCTAAGGATTGCCTGAAAATTTCATCAAAATCGGTCCAGCTGTTTTGGAGTCCATAGATAACATACATACACACATCGCTTATAGTTATTAAATATTACTATAGGAATATTAATTTTACATTTTCACTTATATTACTCAGCCCTTAATAATATTATATTACAACAAATAAATATAATAAAATATTCAAAAACTAACATGGTTTTAATGCGTCATTTACTTTTCAAAACATTCCTTAAGGTGAAACAAGGAACTTGGAATGTTATGAAAATGAAAATATATTTTGTTGTAATCCAATTAACAACAGTTAACTATAGTAGAACCTCGAAATTCGCATGTTACCGTATAATTTTATACTATAGGAACACTATTTCATTCTTGTCGGAACTTTTAATCTTTATTGACTTTATTTCTTTTTCGTCCTTGGTAATTAATATAAAAAAATTATTTGTCGGGAAAAAGGACTTTTAAATAAACACTTAATTTTTTATTTACAGCTGTAAATAAAAAAAAAAAATTAAGTGTTTATTTAAAAGTCCTTTTTCCCGACAAATAATTTTTTTATTTTAATCTTTATGTTCTTGATCACGTGACTTTCTGCCCTATTCTTAGGGATGCGATTTAGTATAGTAGAGTAGTATCGTCTAAAGAAGATAGTAGTACTATTTCTGCGTTCAAATTAATTTCGGGTTTATGTTTTCTAACAACGGCGGTCCTATGATTACGGTCATTTACGTCGTCACTAGTCGTAACGCACCATTGAGAGTACAGATACCGTATAGGATTGCCTCTGAAATTACTAATTATGCCGCTTCATACTACATAGATTCCCCTGCACCTACTATCTTTTGTAACTACTAGTCTACCTGTGTAGGCTATCGCAGCATTGAAATACTACACATAGAACCAAGGTTATTAGATACAGAGGTGACCTCGTTTCGTTGGATACTAGTGGAGATATAACGTCATCCAGTGGACTATGAATTGATATTGCGTGGTCAATAAAAATATTGAATGGTTTCTCAGCTGATCTCGTTCATTAACGAATTAACCTGTGTATCTAATGACCTTGACATATATAACTAATTGGTGGTATGAATATGTCGATGCGCAAAGGAAGCGGCGCAAATCATGAAATCGCTGGAGAGATACTACTGGTTGTACTGCGCTATAATCCACATATTTATCAACGTTTATCGTTGATTTCGTTTATTTGTGCTCAATTTTTAAATTGAAAGAATAAAAACCCGGGTCGCAGTGCCAAAACCCTGCCGACAATATAGTGTATTTGCTTATACAGGCAGTGTGGCTTTATTATGCGAACTAAAGTTGGTTTTTGGGCAAAATAAAAAATTTAACTCCTTAATACACCCCTTAAAATAACATTTTTTTTCTTAATTGTAATATTATTATCAATCGAACCTCTATACCAAATTATATACAACTTTCAGTAAATAATTCACTATCTGTGAACTAGTGTTTTCATAAAATTTGTAAGTCCGGTCCTGTCGGGCCGATTTTATTAAAATTTTAGGGACACTTTTTAATTACTACTAAAGGGTTAAATGTCAATTTTGAAACGAGTCTGAGAATTTTTTCGGTATTTTGGGGCCCAAAAACATTTTTCAACCCCTAAAAACTACCCTTAAAATGGCCCGATTACACCCATTTTAAATAGGCTTCTTGCGGTGATGGATTTCAACACGTGGGCCAAATTTCGTTAAAATCAATTAACTCTTTCGAAAGTTATTGCTCGCACACACACACATATATATATATATATATATATATATACACGTATATAAATATATATATATATATATATATATATATATATATATATATATATATATATATATATAAACATTTTTAAAAATGGTGCCAAAGTGTTTAGGAGGTTATGAAACGTCGAGAAATTTTGGTTCGACCCCTAGGTCCCGCCATCCGACCGACGTCAATAGTGTATGTTGCCATAGGTCTGGAAAATACACTAAAAATTACAGATGAACAATTAAATCGCATATCTACGCAAAAAGCTCTGAACTTTTAACATTGTATTAGTCTCAATTGTGTAAAACATATGAGTCAGCGTTTCTACTGTATAAATATGTATAATTATAATTTTAACATATGTAAATGTATAATTAGTAGTTTTTGTTTGTACTTATAATGCTTTAGGGAATCTCGTGTTATGATTATCTATCGCAGATACGACTTATAGAACTCCTGTTAGGAGAGACTCAGAAATATTATCTAATAAATTTATAGTTTATACAACCCTAAATAGATAACTATTTTATATTTGACTTAACTATTGATAAAACTCTCAGTTGCAACAAAATGGCATTCCGAAGCTGAAGAAATAGGATAATAATTAGTATTAAGGACATAGATGTTCTGTACAAAGATATTAGCAATATTTTAAAGATACCGCAACTCAGCTTGAAAATATTTTATAATAATAATAATAATTCTTTATTCAAGATTATCATTTGACAAAGAAAGCGTCAGTAAATTACACAGTACAATAATTAAATATAGGAAAGATCATACGGGCATTTTTCTAATAAATACTCTGTAACTTTTTTTTAATATATATTTTAAATATATATTTTTTAAATATATTATTATTTTAATAATAATTTTAACAAAAAGAACACCTATATCGATTTTGAAAAACAAAATTCAGATCACTTACATTTGTACGCATTAGTTGGCACCTAACACAGTCGATATCATTTTTAGAGTTCCGTACCTCAAAAGGAAAAAAACGGAACTCTTATAGGATCACTCGTGTGTCTGTCTGGCACCCTGTCACAGCCAATTTGCTCCGAACTACTGGATCGATTGAGTTCAAATTTGGTACACATATGTAAGTCGGTGACCATAAGACGGACGTTTAACGTAAATAAATTAATTTTGAACATGGGGGTCATTTTTGGGGAAAAAATTAGAAAATTAAAAAAAAAAGTTTTGCAAACTGTACCGTGTGACATATCAAATGAAAGAGCTTGTCGTAAGGGTCTCAAATATATTTTGTTTATAATTTTAAAATAAATAGTTTTAAAGTTATTTAAGATAATAGATGAACAATTGACCGTTCCCCCCCATTATCTCCAAGACTACTGAGGCTAAAATTTTGAAAAAAATAGGCAATGTCGGGTCTCACCCATAGTTTATAGGAAAACCTAAACGAAAACCTTAAGTCTTAAAGTACTCACGGAAAACAGAATAGTACGAAACTCTCTTCTCGCGAGTTCGACTCGCACTTGACCGGTTTTTTATTCTAGAAACAAATGATCACGTACGTGACAGACATTTTTCAAAACTAGTTTTTGGATCCATTACAATAATTTCCCAATGTACTGAGAAGTTAATAAAGTTGAAAATGTAGCGATGTCCTTGTTTTTACGTCTATTACAAGCCCCCAGTTCTGTTCCGAGAACTGGTAAAAAATAACTCCGGCTATTGATGACCTTAAGTTCTGAGATGGTAATACAAAAACAGGTCAATGTGTCAATTTGATTTTTAGTTAATTAATTAACAATAATAAATTGAAAATACGACTTGGTACTAGACCTAGATTACCCTAGCAGATGGTGATCTTAACAAAAAAATAATAATAATAAAAGAAGAAGAATTGAAATATTCGAAACTTTAAATATCTATGTATTTAATTTTATGATCATTACTAAACCAACCTTATTAAAAGTGTGACAGTTTTATGAGCATAAAATAAATAGGTATATAAATTTTTGTTCATTCTGAATGCGGTCGTGACGAAAAACAATTTTGAAAAACCTGTAGGCAAATAGCTAATATCGTGTCAACAAAACAAAACTTGAAATGCAACAAACATCGGAGCGTACAGCATATAAAAACTGGACGTACTAGTAAAGAATGTAAGTGGTCAGTTGGGTCCCCAGAGCCCACCATCTAGTCACCGTATTTATAACTACTGTTCACTAGTCGGCAGTTCGGTTATTATACCAGATATCCTACGAAAAATGCGGTCCCTAAACTGCGGATCGAGATCCACGGATGGGTCTGGAGATCTTAAGATTTCTTTAAAGTAAAATGAAACTAAATCTTTTTAGTTTCCGAGCTTTCAGGCTGTGATACGTCGTTTTGTGTACAACTGCAGCAGATATTATCAAAAACGGTGTTGCAGCGAGCCAACTATTCTTCTTGACGGTTCACAAGTAAGTATGTTGAGGACTGGTGTTCTCTCTTCTATGATACTCAGTGTGTTAGTGCTCTCCGCTCGGTCGTAGTTCACGCTTCCGTGACTAAATTTTAATCGCAGCAGGTTGGCAATTCTAGTTCTTTGTTCAGAAAACTTTTACAATTCTTTTTGATTCCATTTTCACCTTCTTACTTTTGTGAATTTAGATTTTCAGCAACGATAGGAATTTAATCCAAATATCGAAACAAACTGCAATTGTCGAATTGCTTGTGCCTGAAAACACCTCGAATTGACTTGAACTTCACTGCCGTCATCAACATCAACCGAAAACAAGTATACCCTTCACACATTATTAGAAATATTTCTTTGTTCCTTGTTTCAAGTTTTCATCTTCAAATGCTTGCGTCTATCTATCAGTTTGGGTCAAATTTTGCAAATCGATTTTTAACCACTTCTACTTGATTTATTACTTTGAAATTTTGCATATTTATGTGGTATCGATGACAATACAATAATTTGATAACCAAGACCTGATGCAGTCGGGATAGTCAGCTCACTATGCAACTTTTTAATAGCATATGGTAGACATACCGTGTTTGGGCTGGTTTGGTCGACATACGGTTCTTTTGATAATATACCCTTGCTATGTACCAAAGTATAGATGACAAAAGCGAAAATAATAATTATTAAGTAAAAAACTTTTTAAAAACAAGGTTTTATGACAATTGTCTAAATCGAAGAAAATAACAAATATTTATACAGATAAAATCATTTTGTCACTGCTGACTGGACCTAAAACCTTGTTGCAAGATATATTCATAAAAATTCATAATTTAAAATTTTGGGAAAAAAACTTTGGTGTCAGGTCTTCAATGATATAAAATGCTTTAATTTGTTAGATTGTTTGTTATTTTCTTTGTTTTAGAATTTTTTAATAAATGCTTGTGTTTTGAAAGATTTTTTTTTGATTTTGACCTGTAAAACCTTTTTCGGAAAGTTGGTATTGCAATGTGTAATTACCTTTATACAAATAAAATGTTACAAAGTAAACAATAAATTTATCAAATTTAATGAGCATATAATAATAATAATAAGAATAATGCGTTTCACGTCCGTTTCTCGACTTTATGTCATAACAGCCGCCATTGGCACCAATACTATTTTCCATTTTACCACTACCCGTTATTTTCTACATTTCTAAATCTTCAACTTAAGTAATAGCAATGGGCGAACGAAGAAATTATAGGAAATTAGGATAAGGTACGTAATTTTTGAACTAGGAGTTTGATAGGTAATCGGCCATGGCCTCAAATACGGAACCATCTCGATATTTATCTGGAATTAATTGAGCGAAACCATGGAAAACCTCAATCAAGATGGTCGGTACAGGAATTACCGTTTCTCGGCGAGAGGCAGTAGGAAAAAGTCCCAGCCACATCTGCCCCCGCCGGGATTCGAACCCGGACCTCTCGAATGCGAGTCTAGTGCTATCACCACTACTCTACCCAGCTCGGTGCAATGTGTAATTACCTTTATACAAAATAAAATGTTAAAAAGTAAATAATAAATTTACCAAATTTAATGAGCATATATATAATCATAATTTACAATCGAAGCAAACCAATTATTCAACGTGTCACACTTATTAGTGTATTTGCCATATGGCAACATACACTATTGGCGTCGGTCGGATGGCGGGACCTAGGGGTCGGACCAAAATTTCTCGACGTTTCATAACTTCCTAAACACTTTGGCACCATTTTTAAAAATGTTTATATATATATGTATTTATATATATATATATATATATTTATATACGTATATATATATATATATATATATACACATATGTGTGTGTACGCGCGATAACTTTAGAAAGAGTTAATTGATTTCATCGAAATTTGGGCCACGTGTTGAAATCCATCACCGCAAGAAGCCTATTTAAAATGGGCCTAATCGGGCTATTTTAAGGGTAGTTTTTAGGGGTTGAAAACTGTTTTTGGGCCCCAAAATAACGAAAAAATTCTTCGAATCGTTTCAAAATTGAAATTTAACCCTCTGATAGTGATTAAAAAGTGTCCCCACAAGGGATTTACAAATTTTATGAAAACACTAATTTGCAGATAGTGACTTATTTATTGAAGGGTGTATTTAATTCGGTGTAGACGTTAGATTGATAATAATATTACAATTAAGAAAAAAAATGTTATTTTAAGGGGTGTATTAAGGGGTTAAATTTTTCATTTTGCCCAAAAACAAACTTAATTTCACATAATAAAAGTATAAAACCACACGGCCCTATACAAGCAAATACACTATATTGTCGGCAGGGTTTTGGCACTGCGACCCGGGTTTTTTCTTTATGTTCTCGTTTCGAAAAACATGCTGTATGCAATACGGTCTATAAATTGCATAAAGTGTGCGGGGTATTTTTATAAAGAAAAACTGGAATTATTAATCCTACTGGTTATTATTATAGCTCTGTACCTACAAGAAACATAATTTAGCAAAGATGACACCTATACTCTGTCGGAATAATAAGCAGTAATTATTATGCAGAGGAAGCATTTGTTGGTTTTATTGTTTCTACATCCTAAGAATTGCATCCGCAAATTAAATATTTTTTTCGCGTCGCTAGTTCAAACATAAAATAGTACCTAGAAATCTTCGAATAGATGATGTATTTTTGAAGTTTAACTTCTTTAGCGAAGTATCTGTTTGAAAAATGTAAGAAATTGAGGGGAAGTAGAACAAACAAATAAAGGGGAAATTAGTTTGTCCCCTAAATTACATGAAACTGACAAAGACAGAAGTTTATAGTGTGTTGCATTTTGATTCGCAAAATAGTAACACAAGGATGAACATATAAACTCAGTACTTCTGTCTGGCAGATTTATTTTTATACATCCACCTAAGGTCAGAACCGGATTTGATAAAAAATTTAAAAAATATTCAGACAGCTGATCATCTGTTGACACTTGAGACAGATGATGGGTTTGTATACATACGGTAGGAACTCATAATATATATTTCATGTAAATTCAGAAAGGAAAATATTCAATATTATATTCTGTATTTTCAGATATCAGAACAATTTTTGGATTAAACATTTTATATACGCTGAAATGTCCATTAATTTGAGGTTATGATGTTGATATACTACAGATAATACATATTAAAAATGTTTTTTCTGTAGATTATAGTATGTAAATAAAACTATGGTATGAAAGTGACGATCTGTCCATGTGAGAATTTTCACATGACATAAACATCAAAGTGCCCTCTTAAAATGTGTAATAATCTCGCCGTAATAATAACTTCTTATGTGAGCTTATGAGGGTGAAGCTCAATGTTTTTTTCAAGTTGCGTGCTTTTGTCTGCTACGCTATTTGTAACATAAAGCTGAACGAAATCATTCTTTATAATATTTTTGAACAGACAAAAAATGCACCGAATTATAGTTGGCTACACGCTTTATAAGTTAACGGTCGCCCCATGTTGTTTATTTTGTTGTAGAACCAGTTATAAATAATTTTGGTGACAATTTAACAATTTATTATTTCGGCAGTATATTCTGTTTAAGCGGTCACAAAAATATTGTTCAAATTACTGGTCGTTTGGAAATTCGTGTGTAAAATATGTGGAACATCACGTCATTCAGTAATTGGTTAGTGTATACTGTATATAGGTACTTACCAGTTCATTTCATTTATAAAGAGAATTGCGAGAGAGAGAGAGAAGATTGTAGAATACAGACGCTTAACCTATAATTTCTCTCTCTCGCCACTATATTTATAAATAAATTAAGCTCTAGAGCCTAAATCTATTTTTGGGACTTATTTATGGGTACTTAATGCACGATTTAAAACACTTTCTCAAAAATAGTCTTAAACCCCGGAAAAAATCTCTGGTTTTTTGCAAATATTTTTAAATATATCTAATGCTATAAAACTTTCAACGTGACTCAAACACTTATTTTTTCATTTTTGAAAATTCAACTGAGGTATTTTAGTTTAATGTTAACCCCCCAAAAGTGTCTGCCTTTAAAATCAACATAACTTTCGAATACCTAGTACTTGTTGGCTTTTGAATCAAACACTTTTTTGGCACATATTTTTTCTAAACCTTTCCTGTATGCGTAGTACCTGGCGTACCCAAGTAGGACAGGCAAACACTTATTTACCTATACGTCTTACCTATATATACTATTGTATAAAATTTCTACCTGAATCATACACTTCATGAAACGGGTGTCATGAGCTCTCCGACTATAAGATAATAATAACAAGTAATTAAAAAACACTTATACAAAACGTATACTTATAGTATAAGTTTTGTACTCCTGAAAATGGACTTATTGTCCGAAACGATCGTCGAGTAATAAAGAATTTTTGTAGAATTTTCAAGTGTTTTTTAATTACTTGTTATTATTAATCATGTTCTACCACGTGCCGAGTGAAAAATCAGTGCAAATTATAAGATAATAATATGTCAAATGCCAATATTTTTGGAGCTGAAATAGGTCTGTCGCTTAATTGGGTGGATTTGTTTTACAAAGCTTTGTCCTTAGTCTGCTGCGCCACTGTGATGTTGCTAACCATCCGGGGCCCTGGGCGACGTACGTGCAGTCGCGCCGATCAAGTCAGTTTGAGTCAGTCGCGGAATGAAGACAAATCTACTTTTAGTTTCTAATGACAATGTCATCACATCGCATTAACAGAGAGGCTACATATAGCTTTAAATAACTGTACAGGTTATTATAAACTAGTCCGCATTTATAACAAACATATCAAACAACAGGATTTCTTATCTTAAGGCTATAGTTTAAATATAACCACGTAATGTGTCGCACAATTAAGTACTGCATAGACTGAACAGTGAACACCTCACCGTTGATGATTTCTCTTTCGAATCTCACACAAATAGCTTACAAAAACTAGATTTTAAGTTTTAGCTTATCTATAAGCATACTTAAGCATATTTAATGCATCTTATATATTTTTATTAGTAGAAATATGTTTTATACGTTTCAGAATCCAAAAATAAAATTAATTTACTGTAGTATTGATACTTCCTAAGTTTTTACGATTCCATACCTCCAGTGCTACATTTAAAAAACCCGGGTCGCAGTGCCAAAACCCTGCCGACAATATTGTGTATTTGCTTGTATAGGGCCGTGAGGTTTTATACTTTTATTATGTGAAATTAAGTTTGTTTTTGGGCAAAATAAAAAATTTAACCCCTTAATACACCCCTTAAAATAACATTTTTTTTCTTAATTGTAATATTATTATCAATCTAACGTCTACACCGAATTAAATACACCCTTCAATAAATAAGTCACTATCTGCAAATTAATGTTTTCAAAAAATGTGTAAGTCCGGTCCTGTTAAGCCGATTTTATTAAAATTTTAGGGGCACTTTTTAATTGCTACTAATGGCTTAAATGTCAATTTTGAAATGATTCTGAGAATTTTTTCGGTATTTTGGGGCCCAAAAACATTTTTCAACCCCTAAAAACTACCCTTAAAATAGCCCGATTAGGCCCATTTTAAATAGACTTCTTGCGGTGATGGATTCCAACACGTGGGCCAAATTTCGTTGAAATCAATTAACTCTTTCGAAAGTTATTGCGCGTACACACATATATATATATATATATATATATGTATATATAAACATTTTTAAAAATGGTGCCAAAGTGTTTAGGAGGTTACGAAACGTCGAGAAATTTTGGTCCGACCCCTAGGTCCCGCCATCCGACCGACGCCAATAGTGTATGTTGCCATATGGCAAATACACTAATAAGGAACACTAAGCGCTAACCCAGGGCATTATCACAAAGCGGGGCACAACAAAAAGAGGCTACTTTGTTAGAATTATTTGGAACATTAGACTTCTGATTAAAAATTCTCTGTTTGCACAGGACTTATATAACATGTATGAACACTTTATTGTGGTTTCAGCACTTTTTAATGATAAGAGTTGTAATAAAACTTATTGCAATATATGCAAATTAAGGTGAAAACAATATTTTCTATTAATTGAGATGTTATTACCAATAATAATAATAAAAACCCGGGTCGCAGTGCCAAAACCCTGCCGACAATATAGTGTATTTGCTAATACAGGCAGTTGCAGTGTGGCTTTATTATGCGAACTGGAGTTTTTGGGCAAAATAATAAATTTAACTCCTTAATACATCCCTTAAAAGAACATTTTTTTTCTTAATTGCAATTATTATCAATCGAACCTCTACACCAAATCAAAGACACATTTCAGTAAATAACTCACTATCTGCAAACTAGTGTTTTCATAAAATTTGTAAATCCGGTCCTGTCGGGCCGATTTTATTGAAATTTTAACAGCATATTTTAATTTTTACTAAAACGTTAAATTTCAATTTTGAAACGATTCTGAAATTTTTTTCGGTATTTTTTGGCCCAAAAACGTTTTTCAACCCCTAAAAACTTCCCTTAAAATGGCCCGATTGGGCCCATTTTAAATAGGGTTCTTGCGGTGATGGCTTTCAACATGTGGACAAAATTTCGTTCAAATCAATTAACTCTTCCGAAAGTTATAGCCCGCACGTAATATATATATATATATATATATATATATATATATATATATATATATATATATATATATATATATATATATATATAAACATTTTTAAAAATGGTGCCAAAGTGTTTATGAGGTTATGAAACGTCGAGAAATTTTGGTCCGACCCCTAGGTCCCGCCATTCGACCGATGCCAATAGTGTATGTTGCCATATGGCAAATACACTAATAATAATATATTATGTGAGCGTGAAATTTAGCAAAGAAACAAATTTATTAGGCAGGGATGTCGCATACTAGGACACCATCCACTATAAAATCCTAGAGCACTATTTTTCTCAGGAATGGCTAGAGGTATCAAGTTGAAAAAAACTCTATAGTGTATATGCTTTATATACATGCGTTGTGATTTTATTTTGTAAACATAAGTTTATTTTTGGGTTTAAAAAAAATTAATTTCTAATATATTCCTTAAATAATATTTTTTTTCTAAATTTCCGAAATAAATTTTATTTATGTGCCAAATTATATACACCCGTCAGTATAGTAATTTCACAATCTGCAAACTAGTGTTATGTCCGGCCGATTTTATTAATATTTTGACAGTACATTTCCGCTATTTTTAGGCCCAAAAACTTTTTTAAATCCCTAAAAAGTGTCCTTGAAATCGGATTAAGATAAGATTTCTGTTAAAACTGACATTAATTCGATCGAAGCTGGCATCAGCCTTTGACTTTAGTAGCTGTTTGATATGATAAATGAACATTTGGATATTGATTTACTATTACTAGGTGCCATCTTAAAGAGCAATTAAGATAACGTTCGTGTCAAAATCGACATAAACGCAAGCAAAGTATCAAGTAAAGACTAGTTCAAATACAGTAAGACCCCGCTTAGCACGGGTGATACGTTCCAATAAGTTCCAGCGCTATACGAAACGAGGTCATGGTAATACGTATAGGTAATAGGCATAAGTGAAACAGAACCGATAATAAGAAAATTTGTGAGTTTTTTTTTATTGTAACAATTATATTATTATATATTGTAACAATTATAGTCAAATACTTTTCATCACATTAATTATATATTTATTAATTGCTAATATAGATTTTTGTTCATAAAACATTTATGAAAATCAAATAAAAGTTCGAGTAAGAAGCTATGTTTGTAATGAGAAAGGTTCCTATTTGACATAATTTGTTTTTTGTGAAGAAGTCATCTAATGTCGTTTGCCTTTTTCTGTTTCGTTCAGCAAGCTGTTGTTGATAGCAAGATATTGCTTCAATGACACTTCGTCTTACCTTTAAACTTATATCAACATTTGAATCATTTTATAAACTTTTTTTAGAAATTGCGTAATACTGAAACAGCGTTAAGCGAGGTCTTATTGTATTATAAAACAATAAAAGATTTTAAGATTATATAATATGCATTATAATAACGCCATTAATTGTAATAATTAATTAAATTCTAACCAGAAGGCAATCTGCGATTAAAGAACAAAGATCCTGACAAATTTCTCTATTAATTTAAACAAATCCGATTTGTTTTGGAGGCATTCAAGTTATTATCAGATATGAAACTTGACCAAGAAACTAATTTATTATAACAAAATTACAGGTTTTCATTTTCAAATTTGATTAATCTTTTGTTTACAATATTAGCTAATACTCTATAAATCACTAATTCCATAGCCTCAGAGAATCATACTTTCTTTTGATAAGATATTCAGAAATTTAAAATGACAATAATTATTGTATACCTACAGTTATGTAAATGGGCTCTCTCGAGTGATTTCAATAAGTGTCGATAAATCGTGAAGGAGGAGTTACATTTTATTAATGTATAAACTATAAACATATTAAGGCTGACTACATATCGAGTAAACGAAAATTTTGTCAAACAAAACGTTTTATTGCTTTCAAAAGCATTTTTTTACCATTTTTATCGAACGTTATAATGCACATTGATCAACAAAAATGTTTTTTAATCAAACATATTGTCGGTAGGTGGTTGAAAGTGTTGCGATCTTGTTGTAAGGTATTGTTTAGTCAGTGTGAATTGAATCCTATTAAAAGCATTTGAAAAACAGTTTTTAACAGATTTAAACAAAAACATTTTGGTTGACAACATTTTCGTTTCATCAATATGCAATCAGCCTACTTGTTATCGATATCAGTTTGAATGAATTCTTTTAGAATGATCGATCAGTGCAATTATTATTTTATTTTTTGCAGTGACTCTAGCTATCTATTTAACAGTTTTAGATCGTATTTGGTAAACACTTTTTTTGCGATATTTTGAGGCATAATATTTTAACTGTAATTTGGGTCGAGCTATGTTAATAGTCTTTAACGTATTGTGTGCCAGTGGCTTGGAGTACTTTTGTTGAAACATATCTTCGCAGAGTAACGTTCATGGTCTCTGTCGTAGATTAATGCATTTTTCTAAAATTAGAACTCTGACAACGAATACCATAAAGATTATTATACTTTTTTGTTTTCTAAGAAGTATTTTATTTAATAATCACCAAATATATGAGTTAAAATGTTAAAAAATAAAATTAACTAACCATTTTACATAGGTGTTTTGTCATATTACTAACGTGTTTTCTAATATTTTTGTAAAATGGGCGGCGTGATGGTCAGATGTTAAATTAATAAAGTTATATACGACCTCAAAGCACATAAATTTGCCAGAAAATAGTGGTTAAAAAGATTTTAAAGTAAAATTATTATTTATTTATATATATATATATATATATATATATATATATATATATATATATATATATATATATATATAAATATACCGGGTGTTTTTTTCAAAACTTTGAATCGATTGTTCCATTGTATGGCAGTGAATGGAGAACACTTTGAAAACTTATTATCTTAATGTTAAAATAAAGAATAATTTAATTGAAGTAGGTACCTGGTGAGATTTTTAATGCAATTGGCAACTCGGAATACTCTCCCACCCCTCATCATTATCATCAACATTTTACACTTCAAGACTTTACATAAAAATAACAGGGAAAATTAAAAAAAGTTTTAGACAAAAGTTGTTCATTTTTACAAAAAAAAAAAAAATTAATCATAAAAATCGGGGGTTTTCATTTAAAAAAATAAAGTTACCCCCTGCCCCTGCCGAGGGGTTGGGAGAGGGGCTTGGTATTACGTGTAAATTATTTTCCCTCAAAACCCTACACTTTTTGCCTAAAACTTTTTTGATTCAACCGGTGTATCAACAAAAAAATCCATTCAAAGTTTTGAAAAAAACACCCGGTATATCCATTTGGTTGGTGTGAATTATTGTAATTTATAGATTAAGAAGGAAAAGAATATTTTTTGGCATCAAAATTTGAGTAGTGCAAATTTTACGGTTCTTTAATTTATCAAGTATCTCTTTATTTGGATCAGACATTCATAAATAGAATTGTTCATATTAATTGCAATGAGAAAGTGGAATAGTTAGCAGTAATTGTTATAATTAGAGTTGCAGCAAAGGAATAGGCAAACAAAACAATCTAAATAAACAATAAAAATATTTTATGCACCTGCACAAAACTACATACAGGGGCATTTGAAATAATTTCGCTTATTTACGGCTCCATTTTACCCTAATCGAGTAATTGTACATATACTATTTAATTTAATTTTCGTTTTAGTAACAGAAAATATTTTACATTTTTTTTGCTAATAATAGCAGGTTATCTTTCTAGTGCGTGATGACATACTATCATCATACACGAGATACATATAGTAGGTATTTCATAGTACCCTATCAAATTACTGATTTTTATATAATAGGGATGTTGACTATTTTTGGGAAAGTGTTTAAAATCGTGCATAAGTAGGTACCTAATATTGCGATAAATATTAATTATTTTTATTTAAATACAACTCAAGCCTTAAAAATCATGTATTTTAAATCCCGTTTCAAATTTCGGTCCAAAACGCCAATACTAGTCGCGTGACGTCACCTGTTCATACCAAAGGAGGCTCAAAAGTTTACACGGGAGCTACCATCTTATAGATGCGTATTCTGTGCTCATAAACGTTAGTAAACTGAGGTGATGAAAAGTTGTTTCGTAGTCGTTGCTATAGTTACATGTAATTTGACGTTTCCTATAAACAAATAATAATAAATTACACACTAAATATTAACCAAACAATGAAGTTTTTTGATAGCGGCTGAACATATGACGTCATGCGCTCTGATTGGTGTCTGTTATCACGTGACTTGAGAGTGATTTTATTAGGTTTTATTTATTAAATATTAATTAAATTCCTTAAAAATAAGGAAAAATATAGTGTTTTTTAATATTTCTATCATAGAAACTACTACTTTTCGTTAAAATTATGTTTTTATTTGAATACAGTCAACATCCCTATTGTTAAAATTGTTGATAGTTCAACATTGAGCAAGTTCACTTCCAATAATAATAGGCTACGTCGGATTTTCGAACATTTACTGTTACAAATAGTCGTTTGCATTTCATTTGTTTCACTTTACCTACTAGGGTCATTTTACTGCCGCTATTTTATAGGGGGTCGTGCAAAAAATAATTTTAACTTGTACACAAAGGGATCGTGATAAAGAATAAACAAACTTTTTCAGTCATGGCGCAGGATAATTTTTCAACACCGCAACAATCAAACGGTGAAACATAAAAATTCCAGATGTCGTCCAATGACGCCACAAGGAGTATTTTAAGCTCTTCATAAATTTCTATATTGATCTTCTAAATACCGAAAATAATACTTAAGGTATCATAATCTTTTTTGGTATTAATATGACACTACATTTAGTACCAAATCCTTTAAATTCTTTTCCGCAGATCAACTTTATTTTGTTTAGTGGCGCTAAATTCAATAGTCGATAATGGTTTTAGCTATCTATAATCTACACTCTGTTTATTTTGGAGGCGATTTCACGATTTCTCCAATGCCTTTTCAATATTCTTAAATGTGCAAAACTACATTTTGAACAAGAACAAAAACGTAACTGTTTCGTTTATTTTTGAAGTGAAACTTCTTTAGCGACGTGTCTGAAATTTTCTTTAACGTTAAAGGGAAAATGATTCAACGACGGGTAATATAAGAGAAGCCTTGATAACGCAAAATTAATTGCGAAATGATTTAACGGCGGGGAAATATCAGAAAAACCTTGATATGCAAAATGGAAAATACATCAATGAAACGGGTTTATAACCCTAATGAAGCTGCCCTGTAAGCTTCTGTGGGTGAGGCTCATACGTTTCTTTTATATTGTAAACAAATACCGTGTGATTATAAACCTAATTCTACCGGACATCCTGTATACATAAATACCGTAAAATATAATAATTGAATATGTATGATACGGACGAATTGCACATTTTAGATTAATTCATAAAATAATTTTAGTATGTTATTAAATTAATTAAAAACTGAATTAAAATGCATGCAAAAATATTCGCACTATACTTAATCTATTGTTTCATTCAGATATTAGTTTATTCAGCGATATGTAAAAATGACTGACAATTGTATACTCATATTTTAATTTGTAAAAATCAGAATTCCAAAATTTGAATATAGTTAAGTAGGGCAGACGAAACTGATAAATCAGTGGATTCCAAACTTAGTACATATATACTATGTACTAAGGTTGGATTAATGATTTAATATTTATAAAAAATGGAAATTTACTTGATTCATTCATACTCTCGCTACTGTGATGATTCTTGTCTAGCGATACCTAGCGAAATAATCAGCTCTCGCATGTAGTGAATTTAATGTTACAATTGCTTTATTAGGATGAATTAACAGTTAAGATATTGCACTGTAGAGTAACTGATTAACTCATTCCGCCGCGAAAGTGGAAAGATTCGGGTGACAAGTGGATAAAAATTAAATTTTTCTAATTTAGCATTGTAACAATGAATGATTATAACAATTAATAGCTCGTTCTGAAGCATTACAGAATTAACATATTCTTATATAAAAAAATGTTATTGCAAGGATGCCGCTGTCAATTGATTAGTCTAATTTTTGGAAATATTTTGAAGATTTAAAAAACTTTTATGAAAAAGGAAGATTCACTTTACGTTTGTGATGGACCAGTTTTGTGAAATAAGTGCGAATAAGGTCGTAGTCTGACATTGAAAACGTGTGTTTCTTTGGCACAATTAATGCCAACTTTTTTCTAGTAAATCGTACATAAATTACAAAAGTAGTCCATTAGAGACCTAGATTTGTCCTTTATCTTCCTTATAGAGAAAGAATTTTTGCAGAGTGTTGACGAATAAATCTACAATCAGTTGACAGCCGAAGCTCTATTTTTGGCTTAAATTCAGAGCATTCCGACAGCCTTAATGAATCTATTGGAGACAGTACAGGACATATTTTGTTTTTTATTAGAATATTTTAGATTAGACTTATAGAAAGTTTAGTTACCAATTTTTTTTTCAGATTAAATTTAACATTAATGATTCCAAATAGTCCTATTAAATACGATGCAATTTCTTTGTAAGGAATATGTTTCTTTTTCAGTGGAGTTTTCGATATTTTCGGAATAATTAAGCGGCCATAGTACATACAAGTGTTGCTCCTGGAAAAAAATATCGGTTTTCGGTACTCGGAACTTTATATCGATATATCGAAATATTAAATATGGCCCAAAAATATCGATATATCAAATAAAAAATATCGATACATCGACAACCCTAACTCGTCTCATTCTCTCGCAGTTAGTTTTCTGAAGGTTTCACTTCTACCGAGTGTGGACTACCCACATTTTTTTTTTTTTTTTTTTGTTTATACCTACGCACTATACACATTTTTTTCAATCAATTGCTGAGATTCGTATCCTTAATCTTTGTACTCCAGTTTGTCAAATATTGTTCTGGATATCAGTTCCTCCAGTTACCAAAAATTTACTTTGTATATTCTTCCGTAACGGGAAAAGAAATGCACTATTCTAGTCCACTGCTCGGTATCTACCAATGAGAAATATCTAATTACATTTAAAATGACTATAACAAATGACAAGATGACATTCACAAGCAGAGGTTACTTGATATCAGCAGACCATAACGTCTTCGAGTTATTAATGAAAACATGATACTACATCAACTAAAGCCCCCAAGGTATCCCGGCGATATCCATTACACAGATTGCAAAGAAAATGTCAGCGATTTGTCAAGGCAAAGATTTTTAGAAAAGTCTTCTTATGAAAATTGATATCACAAAGATTAGAAATTATAATTTAAAGTAGTTTTCAAATCCGCATTTATGGCTTATCTGCTTTTCATCTAAGGAACACGTTTTTGATATTAAGTTAATTGTTTCTTTTGTCAACATATCATGTTATTATACTTTAAAAGTACGTTTTAAATATATTGTTTTGCCTAGAGCACGAAACTGATTTGAGTAAATATTTTGTCAGTAGTGTGACCAAATAAAAATCTTTGAAAAAAATTGTCAAAGTTTTTTCAGCTATTTATCTTTATCTAACAAAACGTCAACAGAATGTAATTTGAAAACTATTAAAAGTAATAATTTCGGTTTTGATTATATTACAAACAAAAATTAATGAACTAGTTATAAGCGCTCAAAACTCCAATCATTTAACAGAAAAATATGTGACATTAATTTTATAAGCGGATTGTACTAACATTTAGTTGCAGGAGGCAACTGCTTTGGATTTGGGCATCGCTGATTTCAAATAATCAGAGCATTTTTTGTCTGTGTAGTAACTACTGTTACATAGCTAACAGTTGGTAAATTAATCAAGTACCGCTCGTTAACACAAAAAAGTTTTTTAACAGTCACATGTTTAAATATAGTTCTATAATACATAACCCATAAAAAGCCTTACTGATTCAAAGATGAAGATTAACACCAGCATGGTTCTTCATATAAGTGCTATCAAAGAACTGCATCGTTCAAATCGAGAACATCTGATAACGAGATCGTTTATTAAAAATGAACATTAATCACGCAATTATTTTTCGTGGCATTAAGTATTTGAATGCTTTCGTGTGTATATATAATTTTTGGTAGAATTTTTGCAGTTTTTTGAAAGGTATAAATCGAGAAGGAGTATTGTCAGAAATTATTTAAAATTATAACATCTAGTACAAAACGACTATAATAATACTGGAAATTAAATTAAAAAATAACAGTTTAATAGCAAACCGAATTGAAAAGTAAAAAATATAGTTTTTCATTGTAAAAAAGCGTGGGGTGCTTGATATCAGCTGGTATAAATATTTCATTGGTAGCTATTGTAAAAGTAAAGTTAATATAAAAATAGTAATAAGTAACTCACGCTTTTTTACAATAAAAAATTACTTTTTAGTTCGGTTTGTTATTAAAACATGTTTTTCTAGTTATTTTAAACTATTATTTATTTGTTAGTCTTATTTTTCTGTCCTGATGATCCTGGGAGAAATAAATTATTGTATTGTTATCGGTCCTTGATAAATCTGCAAAGTAAATCTGACGTTTTAAAATCGGTGAGTTTCATGTTCAAAGATACCGTTACAAACATACAGGTGAAACTGATAAAAGCGTGTTAAAAGAAAATTTCTTTCCAGATCTTTCATCCTTCTGTATTAGTTTGTAGTCTTTTCTACTATTGAGCTCCGTTTTGGAATTATAATGGATTTAAATCACTTTTGCGCATATGATCGATCCTGCATGAGTTAACAAGCGGAATGCGACAACGCGACTTTGTTCCGAAGCAGACTACACATTGAATAGGAGAGTCATTAGAGCATGCACTAGTTTTGCATCGCTGTGGGCCATAGTCGTGGAGCTTCGTGGATCGCTGGTCCCGGAATAAAAAATCGAAGATCTAAATCATAATAAACTGTGTCGGATTAGTTTAATCTTTCATCGCTACAGTTCGAGAAAATCGTTAGAAAAAAATGATCCATACAAAATATGTTTTTACGCTACGCTCAATAAAATAGCCGCTTCACATCATGTATACACTTAAGGCTGTCGGAACACTCTGAATTTAAGCCAAAAATAGAGCTTCGGCCGTCAACTGATTGTAGACTTATTCATCAACATTCTGCAAAAATCTTTCTCTATAAGGACGATAAAGGACAAATCTAGGTGTCTAATGGACTACTTTTGTAATTTATGTACGACTTACTAGAAAAATTTTGGCATTAATTGTGCCAAAAAAACACACGTTTTCAATGTTACACTACACCCCTATTCGTACTTATTTCACAAAACTGTTCCATCACAAACCTAAAATGACTCTTCCTTTTTCGGAAAAGTTTTTTAAAACTTAGAGTAATCAATTGACAGCGGCACCCTTGCAACAATATTTTTTAGCCTCGTAGTTGACACTAGCTAAAAATTGAAACGTGCGGATGATTTTAGCGAGACAGAGTTAAAGAAGGTCACACCCACAATATGTCTTTTGCCTACCTCGCCCCTTACCGTTGGGTCTCAGCACAAACAAAATTCAGAGCGTTCCGACAGCCTTAATGCAGGCATTTTAAAGTAGCCCATTATCGCCCTAGTGCGGCAAAGTAAAATAAAACTGATCGCGCTATACCGATTTACGAATAAATATTTGTCAGTTATTTTTTTTATAAGATAAAGAAGCGATGTTTGTTCAAAAGTAAACGGTCAAAATTTTTGAAAATGAAGTGAAAACCAGCTATTTTATAGGAGGTACGTGCAAAAAACACCATTCATATCTATGCGTAATGAATACTCGCTGGTGTTGGTTTTAAATCTTGTGATAATACAACACTAGGTACACAATCTATTATTGTGTTTTACCGAACAGTGTTGGACTGCAATAATTAGCAGGCCAAATGTATTTTGATGCCGATCAGAAGTATTTTTTATTTACAATAATTAGCCGTCCAAATACGTTTTCACATACGTGTTTCGGGTATTTTTGTGTTTTCTTATTTTGTTTGTAGGCAATAAATTTAGCAAATCTTAAAAACAGATGCACTAAATACATTAAGCAAACGCTTGTTAATTACAATCGTATTATAGAATCAGTCGTTCGGTAGAAATTAAAAACCTTTACATTAAATTAAAGTATTGAAGCAGCAGCTGGCATACCACGGTTTGTGTACATACTGACTTAACACTCATTACAAGTAGTTATCAGAGGCCCAGATCTAGTTGCTGTATAGTCGAATGCCGAAACGAACAACTAAATAATTTATCGCACGCACACAAACGTAAATATACATATACGTACGAGTTATTTGCTGCTGTGTCGTACCAGGAGTAGTGTAGGTCGTGCGAGAAAATATTGCTAAAATGTTCAGGTAATATACTTATTAATGATTCACTGATTTGTTCATAAAATATTTTTTCAGTAGAGAAATCCACAGCACCATCGACAAAAAATTCATCCAGTGAACGTTCACAAAAAAAATCTGTATTGTATATAAGAAAAAAAAAACGGTCAAGCGCGAGTCGAACTTGCGAGAAGAAGGTTTCGTACTATTCCGTTTTATTTTAAGACTTAAGATTTTCGTTTAGATTTTGCTGTAAACTATGGGCGAGACCCGACATTCCCTATTTTTTTCAAAATTTTAGGTTCAGTAGTTTCGGAGATAAGGGAGATAAGGGGGTCAGTTGTCCATCTATTTGCTTAAATAACTTTAAAACCATTTATTTTAAAATTATAAAAAAATATATATTTGAGACCCTTACTTACAAGCCCTTTCAGTTGATATGTAACACGGTACAATTTGCAAAACTTTTATTTTTAATTTTCTAATTTTCTTCCCCAAAAATGACCCCCATGTTCAAAATTCATTTATTTATGTTACACATTCGTCTTTCGGCCACCGACTTACATACGTGTACCAAATTTCAACTCAATCCGTCAAGTAGTTCGGAGCAAATTGGCTAAAACAGTAGGACGGACAGACACACGAGTGATCCTATAAGGGTTTCGTTTTTTCCTTTTGAGGTACGAAACCCTAAAAACGTATGAGCCTCACCCATAGACGCTGATGGGGAAGTGAAACTTCTAGAGAGTTATGAACTCGTTTCATTGATTAGTTGTACATACCAAGGTTTCTGCTATATTTCCTTGACGTTGATTCATTCGCCTATTAACGTTACAAAAGATTTCAGGGAGATACGTCATTAAAGAAGTTTTAATTAAAAAAAAAAATATTGAAAATGAACTTTCGTGAGACGGTAGGACAATAATGCTGGGCTGCAGGAGTCTGAAGCATTGTCAAAAATTTGATTTGACAATAACCTTAGATTGTGAATTGTGATCATAAATTACAGAGTCTATACATCCAGGAGCAGTCTATTTCTTATATAAATAAAACTTAAACGCGCATTTTTTACCACAAACTTGAAGTACAGTAAGAAAGAAACTGATGTGTAGATCAGTCAGGCGTTACATGGTGAGTGTTTTGAACAGTTCAACTAAAACATATCAACTTTGCTGATAAAATGATGCGAGAATCATACAAATTAAATGAAGTGGAAATAAAAAAGTGGTTTTGGCAAGCGGACTCTTTTTATGACTTAATCGTTATTATAAATCAGTTATGGTTTATAATCGATGCTATAGGAATCGTATTTTGTTTTTTCTTTTTAGCTTCTCTTGTAAACTGAGAGAACATCTTAAAGATGCTTTTTATAGATCATTTAAATATTTTATATTAAACAAAACGAAATATTATTAAATATTTTATAGTTTTGAGAATGCCTGAGACCGTGTTTCCATGACTTGTTTGTTACAAGTAGGCTCTAAAGATGGATGAACATTTACTTTGTTGATCGGACGTGGGTTACGTGAAACGTGTCCTTAGAATGATTTCGTTTCATTGAAAACATTTATATCAATGACTGTTCCATTGTTACACATTGAATACTTCGTATTCTGTAGAGTCTAAAAACCGATATAATACATATGCACTTTCATTCGGGTGTGAACGAAGACTAGTCGTTGAATTTTGCGTGTCATTATGATGAAATCGGACTATAATGTTCGATCTTTTCTGAATATGTCGAGTTTTTTTGCTGTCATTTTTAAGATTCAGTTTGTGTTTAGAATTGTCATCATGATAAAAAGTGATTGGCCCTTGTTGATGTTTTAAACCTTCTGTACGATAAAATGCAGAGGAGACGTCTGTTTTTTGTTATGGTTGTAAATGTGCATTTGTAGTACTGAAAGTTACGACCAAATGGTACGGTAAATTTGTATTTTATCAATGGATTATATACTATATAGCCATATAGAAACACGGTTGGGTATTTTACCGGTTGTTACAATACCGACGGATGAAAGAATTCCGTTAAGATGTCTGGATGCCCGGAAATAGCGTCACTGACGCATTCATCCGGTATTAACAATATTGTAGTAGATTTTGTACTTGCACAATGTATAAGACTGAGGTATTTAAATAAAACGCTCAAATCTATTCATAAATAAAAATTCGTAAAGTGAATAGCTGATTAATCAAAATAAATTTAATCACATTAAATACGTCATCTACTCCACCTGGCATGATCAGTGGGAAAATACAGCAAACAACAAACAGAGGACAATCAAAGACAAACCTATTTTTTGGGAAAACTTAATAAAGCTAAACAAACAAGAAGAAACCGCAATCACTAGACTAAGATTAGGACATTGTAAACTCACCCATTCACACCTCTTGTTGAAAAAAACCCCTCCAAAATGCACCACCTGCGATAAATAGTACATTACCGTGAATCAACTCCTCATCGAATGCTCCGTATACATCCTTCAAAGATCTGCTGTTGGATTCGAACAGAACCTCCGCGACGTTCTAAAAAATGAGAATGTTTGTTAATAATTAAAAAAAAATTAACAAATTTTTGAAGAATATCAATAACAATAATTTTTAAAGTATATACACATATAATCTTTCGATTAATTGATTTATAATAATAATAATAATGCGTTTAACGTCCGTTTCTCGACTTTATGTCATAACAGACGCCATTCGCACCATTACTATTTTCTATCTACCACCCTTCCCGTTATTTTTCTACATTTTTAAAACTTCAACTTATGTAATAGCAATGGGTGAATGAAGGAATTATAGGAAATTAGGATAAGGTAGGTAATTTTTGAACTAGGAGTTTGATAGGTAATCAGCCATGGCCTCAAATAAGGAACCATCTCGATATTTATCTGGAATTAATTGAGGGAAACCATGGAAAACCTCAATCAAGATGGCCGGTAGGTACAGGAATTACCGTTTCTCGGCGAGAGGCAGTAGGAAAAAGTCCCAGCCACATCTGCCCCCGCCGGGATTCGAACCCGGACCTCCCGAATGCGAGTCTAGTGCTGTCACCACTACTTTACCCAGCTCGATTGATTAATTGATTTGATATAGGGGTTTTGAAAATTAGAGAAAAAGATGGTTGCAGAGTAACACAAAATATTATATTAGTTCTACTCAAACAGGACAGTTTCAATATATTGTGTTTTGCTCTAGCACTGGCATTTCCAAGTTGGGCAGGAAACTTTCTGAATCATTGTATTTGAATTTGTATATTTATATTATATAAATTTGCTGAAATGAGAATAAATAAATACATAAATAATAATCTAGGCAATTAAATACTCGGAATAATAATTAATATGGTTATAAGTGGAGGTTTCCTAGTGTAAATTTCCAATTTTCAGAATATAATACAATTGCCTTTTTAAATTATTTTTAAAAATAATAATAAGCTGAAAGTAAGTAACTGATTACGTTAAAAAATATCATCCACCAGTTTCTCTTAATATAAAATTAAAGTAATTCCATCTCTTCGGGAAACTTATGAGCTGAAAGCCTTTGAGTCTTATAGATTGAACATAAAAATAGCATTTCAATTACACATACAGTAAGATCTCGCTTCGCGCTGTTTCAGTATTACGCGGTTTCAAAAAAAAAAAGTTTAGCAACTATAAAAATGATTCAAATGTGGATAGAAGTTCAAAGGCAACACGAAGTGTTGTTGATGCAATATCTTGCTGTCAATAACGAAACAGAAAAAGGCAAATGACATTAAATGATTTCTTCAAAAAAACAAAATATGTCAATAATTGAGGAACCTTTCTCATCACCAACATAACTTCTTAGTCGAACTTTAATTTGATTTTAATAAATGTTTTATGAACAAAAATCGATACTAGCTATTAATAAATCTATAATTAATGTGATAAAAATCACCCTTTGCTAAGCCTGAGGTATGTACCCAGTTTGTTTAATTTTAAATTTTATTAAAATTGTATACGTAATTATTGTAAAATAAAACAATTGTATAATCTTGTACATTTTCATAGGCCCTGAAGATGGAAATATATTTTTCGAAACGTAGGCCACAAGCGAAACATCGGTAAAGCTTCTTTTTCTGTTCCTCAACCAAACTTTCCCTCCACGTTAAAGATAAAAAAGTATTTAACAATAAATATTACAAAATTTTAAAAAAACTAACAAATTTTTTTATTCTCGGGTCTGTTTCACTTACGCCTATTATTATCTACGTATTAAGATGACCTCGTTTAGCGCAGGGATTTAATGGAACGTATCTTCCGCATAAAGCGGGATCTTACTGTATTTCAATTTTAATATCGTCTAGCCCTAGACTGTATAATCCGCTATGTATATCAAGGTCGTATGTGTGAATTCGGCAACCGTTCATTGTGCTTCAAATGTGTAACATAACACAATATACAATACATATTAAGACAGAATATTATAACAACATATAAATACGTCATTGTCGCAGCTTTGCATGCCGGATAACCATCATGTCTGCCAAAGTCAGATCACACCGGAAGTTGGAGAAATCACCTGTTAGAAGTAACACGAAAAGACAACCAACAAAAATAAAATGCAGATTTGCATTAATTTGTGAACCGGTTAATTGTTGTTTTGGTGTCTATCTATTATTCACATTGGAATGAAGTTCAACGAAAAAAAAATTTGTTATTGTCAGAATGGTTAATATTTTTAAGAATTTTAAAATTTTCTGTGGGTACCTATTTTATTTTTATTTTTTTTGTTATTATATATGAACCTAAACTTAGAGTTTTCACTGTTAAAATTTTGATGTGTACCTTTCGGCTCCATTATTAGCGTCTCGTCTTCCTGCAGACAAGAAAAATAAACCCAAATACATTTTCACATCCGCAAATTGAAAGAGTGTTTGTGTACACACGGTTGCAGTAACGCGCTTCTTCACTCTTGTGATTTTTTGTGCCAGATGGCACAATTAGAGTTGTGTAACTCAGATCTGAACCGGTTCAATGAGCTGACTCCGACAGAAGATCCGTGAGAGCCGACTCACTTTTTTTTTAAGCCGACGGATCAACGGATCCGCATAATTCAGTGAAACACTTAACACACAGAAGCACATTTTACACTTACGTATCAGTTCTTGCTTTGATGCATCTGTCAGCTCAAATGACTCATGCATCACATGTTTGGCTATGCATTCTTGATTCTATACAGGTCGTGATATGATTGACTGAACTAGGTAACTCAGTGGCAGACTGCAGTAACGTATTTAGAACTCGGCTCTTCTTGAACCGGTTCAGTGAGCCGGCTCACATACGGGATCCAGATGCAAAGATGCAGATCACTAAAAAGACCCGTTTTTCCCATCTCTAGGCACAATTAATGGGTTTACAGAAGCAATAACAGCATGTTTTTAAATCGAAGCTTTTCAATCGTCTCCAGTCGCGTTGTCTGTTATGGAACGATTTTCATTTTATGTTAACTGCTATATGTGGCCGGCAGCATACTAATATAATCAGAGCGAATCGTGTGAAGTACATAGATAAAGCAGTGGATGTAAACATGTGGTTCAAAGCACTCGTTAATAATATCCTTTAATTCTAAAAAATAATTATTTGACAAATCGCCCTTCGCATCTAAAATATTAGTCAATTTAATCGCCAACCTTCATCATGAGATGAAGAGCTACCTCTGCATAATTCAATTAAAAATAATAAAAAAAAAAATTTTTCAAGCAAGCCAACAGAAATGCATTTGTAACGGTCAGATATGCAGATAGATAGCAGTATTTTTTTATGCCAGTCGAAAAGGCAATGAAACACTACAAATCACTTTCGACAATTTTTTTTTGTAACTCATATCGTATAGAAGTTACGGAGGTTTGTTTGAATATATTATGGCCAAAAAGACACTAATCTTTTAGTTACATAAATGAAAATCAATACAGACCGTGTCATGATGGGAATGCATCCATGTCCAAAATGTACGAGAGACATTTTTACACATGCATGATTTCTGTGCGAACTTAAGGCAGTCGGAACGCTCTGAATTTAAGCCTAAAATAGAGCTTCGGCTGTCAACTGATTGTAGACTTATTTGTCAACATTCTGCAAAAATTCTTTCTCTATAAGGAAGATAAAGGACAAATCTGGGTCTCTAATGGACTACTTTTGTAATTTATGTACGATTTACTAGAAAAAAGTTGGCATTAATTGTGCTAAAAAAACACACGTTTTCAATGTCACACTACGACCTTATTCGTACTTATTTCACAAAATTGTTCCATCACAAACCTAAAGTGTCTCTTCGTTTTTCGGAAAAATATTTCCAAAAATTAGAGTAATCAATTGACAGCGGTACCCTTGTAATAGAATCTTTTAGCCTCGTAGTTGGCACCAGCCAAAAATTGAAACGTGCGGATGATTTGAGCGAGACAGAGCTAAAGAAGGTCAAACCCACAATATGTCTTTTGCCTACCTCGCCTCTTTCCGCTGGGTCTCAGCACAAACTGTGTAAAAGTGATCCAATACTGTTAATTCACATCGAAAGCTCTGCTTCGATGTATAAAAACTCTCGCAGTATGTGGCTAGCTAAAATTCTATGGATGCGTCACATTTGTTCGTAACGCTAACTAGTCGAGTTGCCCTTTCGCGAAATTCACAAAACTCGACTAAAGACGTTTCACTTCAATAATCGATGATAAGGAATAACGTGACTGCTATATTGTTGACGAAAAATATTTGGAACTGCTGTAAATATGGTCGGAGTACACGTTAAACGTTAACTATTGTGTTTAAAGAATACGGTTAATGACTCTTGAAGAAATAATGTAGGTGTTCACTGTACGCAATGTACAGAGTGTCCCAGGGGCGATCGGTGAACTTAGAAAATTATACATTTGCAGTATTTACTTCTGTTCTCATATAATGTTCGTTAAAATATATTCAGAATGGAGAAAATAGTAGGCTATGTATCAAGTGCGTGAATTATTACTTTATGACGCAGTGTGACATGCGTTTTACCATAATGTCACACTGTCACAAAATAATAATTGTTCGCTCAAATTTTATACAAGAATAGTAGACTGTGCATATGGTAATGGATTGTGTTTTACGGTGAGATGTGATACTATGTTTAAATGTCTAAAACAAGGGTCAGCGAGTTTTAACGAGCACACAAATCATAAAATAAACACCCACAATTTTGTTTGTGTTTACCTCCTATAAAATAGATGATTTTCACTTCATAATAAATATAAATTTATTTATTTATTGCTTACGAAGACAACGCCTACTTTCCCATTTCTATTGTAACTTGTGTAAAACTAGTATTAACACCAATAAAGTATGTATCTACCTATGAATTTAATTGGCAATAGACTGAGAAATGATTATTGGATTGGTAAAATTGCAATTCTTTTTTTTTACTTTATGGGTCATTTTGCTACAGCCATTTTATAGGGGATCCTGCAAAAATACTATCTTCATGCCAAGATGATAAATCATTTCCAATGACAATTTGGTGTGCAGTAGACACTCACGAGTTGAAGTGGCAGTAACCTTATCAAAACTCGATTGCACTGTGATTATTAGTGTATTTGCCATATGGCAACATACACTATTGGCGTCGGTCGGATGGCGGGACCTAGGGGTCGGACCAAAATTTCTCGACGTTTCATAACCTCCTAAACACTTTGCCACCATTTTTAAAAATGTTTATATATATATGTATATATATATATATATATATATATTTATATATATATATATATATATATACGTATATATATATATATGTGTGCGGGCAATAACTTTCGAAGGAGTCAATTGATTTTAACGAAATTTGGCCCACGCGTTGAAATCAATCACCGCAAGAAGCCTATTTAAAATGGGCCTAATCGGGCTATTTTAAGGGTAGTTTTTAGGGGTTGAAAAATGTTTTTGGGCCCCAAAATACCGAAAAAATTCTCCGAATCGTTTTAAAATTGAAATTTAACCCTCTAGTAGTAATTAAAAACTGTCCCTAAAATTTTGATAAAATCGGCCCGACAGGACCGGATTTACAAATTTTATGAAAAAATTAGTTTGCAGATTATGAATTATTTACTGAAAGGTGTATATAATTTAGTATAGAGATTCGATTGATAATAATATTGCAATTAAGAAAAAAAAATTGTTATTTAAGGGGTGTATTAAGGAGTCTAATTTTTTATTTTGCCCAGAAACCAACTAAAGTTCGCATAATGAAGACACACTGCCTGTATAAGCAAATACACTATATTGTCGGCAGGGTTTTGGCACTGCGACCCGGGTTTTTTAAATTTTGAATTACCCGATAAAATATTGCTGAAAGAGTTGAAATTAAAACTTATCCGTACCTAAACGTAGTGCAACAGGGTCAAATGTGTGTAACATTAGTGATTTTTTATGCTTTACGCTTTTCACTATCCAGTTTTTCATTAAATAAACAAAAAAAATCCCTAGATTCTCATTTTATAAAAGAATTTGTTCAGAAATGTTTTAACAATTACTTATTATTAACAAATTTAGATAATATTGTTATAGGGAGGGGTATAATGACCTTACCATGCATTTATATTTACTACTGTCTAATTGAGGTGCGAAAAAACTTATATAATTATCAGAAAATCTATAACTCTCATCAGTATAATACTCGTACTAAAAACAATTTAGATATCCCAAGGGCTAACATTAATATCTTTAAATACAATCCTAGCAACTTTGGGGCAACTTTATACAATAAATGATTTACTATATTCATATCCATATTATTAAATGATTGTTAATGTTCATAGGTATTTGGATTGACAAGACTTGTATTATTTAAAATAATACAAGTCTTGTCAATCCAAATACTTATGAACATTAACAATCATTTATACAATAAACTTTCTGACAATTATTATAAAGACCACACTATTACCTCAAATGCATTTAAAAAGAAAATAAAGCAATTCCTTCTTTCTGAAGGTTTCTATTCAATTAATGAATTTTTAAATTATAAATTTTAATGTATTACATACTTGTTCAATTTTTGACGTGTCAGATGAAATGTAATTTTCCAATTGACAATAAATAATCTAATCTATTATAATTACTATTGGTATTGGTCGCAGTTTGAACACTCTATATAATGCTGCCATTGCATCTTTAACATTATAATAAAGGTCTATAAGTTTCGGGAAAATGTTGACTAACTATAATTATATGATGATTTATGCATTTTATGATAATTTGCTCTGGTTGGTACGACTGATACCGAACTAATTTGCTTGCACTAAATTAATAGTAAATGAAAAATGCGTCAATCTAAACGTTTGTTTAAAACATTATTTTTATGTAAATAATTATTTTTAAAATTCCATAAATTTTAAAAATCATTGGTTTTATAATTTATATAATATATTATGCAGGGACGAGTTTATTTGTCACTGTTGTAAAAATCGTGAACATTTCTATAGCCAAGTATAAAAAAGGAAATCTTAGTAAATTTGTGAATGAGCCACGCAAATTTAACAAAAAGAATACTGCAGAATAAGGAATCTGGTGTTCTCTTCAACAAACAAGAGGTAAATGAAACTCAGATTGAATACTATAGTTTCACGCAGCTTGCAGTTAAGTCGTTGGATATTTCTAAACCGTGCAAATGTCTTGCAAATTATAAAACAAGACTTAATGGGACGGTGTTGATTTGCATGTCAAATTTATCTCCGTTTATCAAATCTAAAACTGTCTTAACAACAATTACGAAATTTTTACCGTATACAGATTAAATTCGTTGATCTAGACCAGAAAGATAAGTATGAAATATTGTTAACTTAATTAACAACAATTAATAACAATCCATGAAATTATAATAACGGATCATTTTGGTTTCAGTTTGATGCGCCCAACAATAAATTGTTGTCTGTCGCTGATCTTTTTTACACAGTATAATTTTGCTTTAATGTGATAAGAAACATGGTTAGTTGGAAACAATAAAGACCAAAAAACGACGAAACTGCAAGCAGGGTAGACTCCAAACTGAAAAATAAATACTGCTACAGCTATGTAAAATCTCACTACATCACACAAAATTTCTTGTCTGCAATTGTGGTCATGATTATAAATGACATTAAAATAGTAGTTTATGTATCTAGTTTGTAATGAATGGTTCTTTGGCGAGTTGTGAGATTTTGTTAATAATGAGCAATTAGCTAATTGTTTGTCTCTCGAGTCATTACAATCGCAATACATACTATATGTTTTGCACGAGCCTCCTATAAAATAGCTGATATTCACACTGTAATAAGCATATTCATAATATTTTTGACAGTTCATACTGGTATTTATATGAACTATTCAGCGTCTATTTTATTATTTATTAAATTAATGATAAAAAAACAACGCCGAGCAAATACAGCTATTCTATAAGAAAATTTGCTGCAGCATAGTATGTCTATCTTTAATAGGCCATCTACAAATCCGGACGAAGCCGGACAAAACCTCTAATACTATATATGATATGTTCAAGCAAATGTATCAATTACTCTACTTTGTTTGTTTTATATAGCATTCGCAATGCACTTTCAGAAAACTGTTTTAATAAACATTTACAGCGTATAGTTAAACGTTTGAGGAATTTATCTATGGACCATGTAGTTGAATTTTAGTATGGATATGCTATAATTAAATAATTTCTAAATTAAAATTTATGACATATTTAAATATTTTATGTATAAATAAAGTTACATATGACCACAACTCACTCACTTATACCAAAAAGTATCCGTTATAATTTTATAGGTTGGAATTGAATTTTCAAATCTTATTAATTTCCAGGCTTGTAGACCGTGGTTCATTAGTATTTCTGCCTGATGTTTCATCTAAAACTGTGGTAGACGATATATGGTTGGTCGTTCCACAGAAGAGCGAAAAGCGAGCGAGCTGAACATAAAAGAAGAGAGAGCACCTGTGAGTCACCCGACAATTTGTAGACGAAACGCCAGGTAGAGATACCAATAGACCACCGCCTACAAACCCGGAAACAAAGAAGATTTGGAACAACACCGACCGTGAAAGCCTATATACTTGAATAACATTTAAGTTTGTTCGGTCGCTTTGAAATGAATCTTGAAGAAAAAAAAAATAACCACAAAACATCATATTACTAACATTGTTTTTCGACGTACGTTTCTTATTTGATGATTTTATTTCGTGGTGATGGTGATACGGTTTGCGTAACCCGAGTCGACACAAACGTGGTTGTACTATTTTGGTGACTTTTTTGGTATTTACTGTTAAAAACTTGAGTAATTTTGATAATGGTATTGAAAATTTCGAAAATTGTTATTTCCCATCTAATTTTCATGGTTGATAAACATGATTCTGTCATTGGTTTTTCGGAATTCGAATCAATTTTCACGATAGTTTATTTCTTATTTTCAATAAGCACGAGCTTCCAAAGACGGTATAAAATAATTGAGTAATAACGCTAGGAAGTTCAGTTGTCGAATGTCTATAATCCACAATAACTCTGACTATGGCAATATTGAGTTGCATCAAAAATTATATAAATTTGAGTTTAGTGCGGCAAATTGGACTTAAAGCAGCCAAATATTTTTTTCTAGAATATTATGAAGCTCAGAAGAAAAAATTTAGGTATAGACAAATCACTGTCCTATTAGCTTCGTAATATTCTGCGAAAATAAATATTTGGCTGCTTTAAATCCAATTTACCATCACTATGTCTGGTAAATTAATTACTTTTAATTCACTTAAAATAAAAATGATAACACACTTTAAGTAATAAAATAAAATAAAATAAAATTAAATTAAATTAAAAATTAAATTTGATCGTTTTTAGTTGACTACATAAAAGGCAGCGTAATGTTTCAAAGAATTATCTTTGCTTGCAGTAAGGAAGTACAGTAAATTTATACATATATATCTACGTATATCACTGCAATGTGCATCCATTGTTTACTTATGCATTTTAAACGGAATAGCTGGTTAAATTGTAAAGTAACTTTTAGAATAAATAGCTCTCTGATACAATGTTGCTTCATAGTCAGAATTATAATTATTGTTTAACTAATTAATGATTCTCATTTACAATTTTCATGTTATAATAAACATCATTTAATTTATAAAGCATGTTAAAAATCATAATGAAATTGTTAATTAAATAAAATTAGCACATCTTGAGACGCAGAGAATTATATTTTTGATCATAATATTGATCTAGCAATTGAGATAAATAATCATCAGCGTTTTATAAACTGCCTAAACATTCCCTTAAATGATCAATTAATTATTTAATGAAATAATTTTTGGTTATATACATTTACATCAAAGTGATGTAAAAATATGGTTTATCAAAGTATTTTTACGCCAGGGCGGTTAACTGACGTAACATGTTTATTGGCACATCAATTTTCATAAATTATAGTTTTTTTATTCAAATTTAAATGTATTTTCGTTTAACATTTCAAATAGTGTGTTAGAGTGCGTAGCCTAGTGTTGAGATCACTAAGCTCACAATTGAAACGTGTTGGATATGATTTCCGGCGGGGGCAGATGTGGCTAGAACTTTTTCCAACTGCCTCTCGCTGAGAAACGGCAATTCCTGTGTCGGAGATATTTATTTCTACTATTATCTAACATTTACCGTGAGTAACGTCTCTTCTGACAACGAGTAGTTGCATGCGATGAAAAGTTCCATTCAAGTCACTCTGATTTGTATCTGGACGGGTGTCTCAACGCGCAACTCGTACGAAACATTGTTGATTGCAATAATGGGAACACAGTAACCGTTTTTCCCAGTCGTGTAAGCGTTGTTGAGCTTAAAACGTTAAAAGTCATAAATAACAACGAATTGGTATAAAACCGGATCTGAGACACTATATAAGTAAATATGTATGTCTAACTGGATTCATATTTTATAGCGTATGATTACATTAAACACTATATAGTCTTGTAAATACACATCGTACAAGTAACGTGCTATTCGTTTTTGCTTTAAACAGCATTCCGAATAAATAGTAAGGCATTATTAATTGTAGTTCCAGTTCATTTGATTTTGATTTTATTCATCGCCAATTGATCAATCAACATTAACCCTTTGAGTCACGATATATAACATTTTAGATTTCTAAGTTGTGCAAAGGAAGAGTTACTTAAGTCATCTGAAATCTGACATTTTTAGATGTTAGTAGTAGATTTTTAATACGCTTGTAGCTACGTACCAGCTCAATTCATTTAGTATAATAGCTTAAGTTTGCTATAATTGTTAAGAAACATTCATTGTTGTAACACTATATTAGAAAAATTTATTATTCCAACACGTCATTCTAATATAGTGTTACAACAATGAATGTTTCTTAACAATTATAGCAAACTTAAGCTATTATACTAAATGAATTGAGCTGGTACGTAGCTACAAGCGTATTAAAAATCTACTAATAACTAATATTAATGGTGTTGATAATTTACCGATATTAAATTGTCGTTTTCCGTTCTAATCAGTGCTAACGAAACAGAAATATTCTGTGACTTAGGACCGTAATAGAAATGGAAAGTTCATCTTTGATTCATTCAAGACCCCTCGCTACTGTGAGAGTTAATGTCTAGCTACAGCTAAAAATAATTGGCTCTCGCATGTAGTGAATTTAAATGTTGTTATCGCTATATTATGAAGGATTAAAATGTTGAATTGTGTGCACCGTAGAGTAACTGATTAACTCATTCCGCCGCGAAAGTGGAAAGATTCTGGTTTGAATCCAGACGGTGACGTGTTGGAATAATAAATTTTTCTAATATAGTGTTACAACAATGAATGTTTCTTAACAATTATAGCAAACTTAAGCTATTATACTAAATTTTTAGATGTCTTTACTTGGCTTCACTTTGATATTTGAACTGAAATATGAGTATTAAAACTCTTTAAGGCTGTCGGAACGCTCTGAATTTTGTTTGTGCTGAGACCCAGCGGTAAGGGGCGAGGTAGGCAAAAGACATATTGTGGGTATGACCTTCTTAAGCGCTGTTTCGCTCAAATCATCCGCACGTTTCAATTTTTGGCTGGTGCCAACTACGAGGATAAAAAAATTTATTGCAAGGGTGCCGCTGTCAATTGATTACTCTGACTTTTTTAAATATTTTGAAGATTTAAAAAACTTTTCCGAAAAAGAAAGAGTCACTTTAGGTTTGTGATGGAACAGTTTTGTGAAATCAGTACGAATAAGGTCATAGTGTGACATTGAAAACGTGTGTTTTTTTAGCATAATTAATGCCAAATTTTTTCTAGTAAATCGTACATAAATTACAAAAGTAGTCCATTAGAAACCTAGATTTGTCCTTTATCTTCCTTATAGAGAAAGAATTTTTGCAGAATGTTGACGAATAAGTCTACAATCAGTTGACAGCCGAAGCTCTATTTTTGGCTTAAATTCAGAGCGTTCCGACAGCCTTAAGACTGAGCAGGAACGCACCGTGTTCGGGTACATTTTCTTCTTGTCTGCACCGGGTTCCACATGAGAGTTGATGTTTTGTTTTTCAATATAGTCATTCATAACACTCTGTGATCCTTCTCAATACCTACATGAATTGAATAATATTAAACACCTGTATATATGATATTATAAATACCTGTAATATCTACCGCTATGTTCACGTAGCTTGGGTGCTTTGGGAGATTGTTGTGTAATAGTTGGTATGTCTGTAGGTACTTACTATTATATACATCTAACATGGCATGTAGGTGAGCCAATAAGACTACATACAAAGATATCTAGTTACCACTGGTGCTGTCTGATCATACTATTTTAAAAGACATACTGGCTGGTCGGTAAATTGAGAACTGTTGAACACTCCTAATTGTCGGGATTTTTTGTTGTTGTTTATTTTATAAGTAGGAACACTATCTTTTTTGCTGAAAGCGATTTGCAAAAACACGAAAAAACTTACATTTTTTCAATTATAAAAAAAATATAAAAGTGTTATACAGTTGAAATCACTTGACTATAGAAAAAATTGTATCTCTACTGGATTCCGAAATATGGCTATTTAAAATTTCGAAATTTAAAACGTCTATATCTCCGGAACGAAACTAGATACGGAACTGTGCGTATCAAAATATATAATATTGTATAAATCTGTACCTGAAAGATTTTTAGTTTTGAACAATTTTCGATTTAGTTTAGAGAGACAGGGTCGTCTCAAAAATTATCATTTTAAAAAACGGGCAGTATTGCCCAAAAATTTATAAAATATGCAGTTGACAGTGACGTAGTTTTATAAAAAAAGTCACGCTGAATCGAATGAGCAAATGTAGAAGTCTTTAAATATTATAGTTTAGAAGTTATCCGTTTTAAATTTTTTCGAGAAAAAAATTATAAAAACGCTTTTATCTCTTAAAGCAAATGAAATACAAGGCTTCGGGTGGTTGCAATAGATTCAGTGTGATTTTTCTGTATAAGTATGGTAAATAATGATCGTGTCTAAAAGCTCTTAGTCTCAGAAAAAACGCTGATTTGCAGCGTCGTAGCTAATGGGTTGGCCACGGGGGGTTGCTTGAGGTGCAAAAACCTCAATGGGGCGCGTTTTAAAGTTACTGTATTGTTTTTTTCCTACAAAATACATTTTGGATGGTGCAAAATTCATATCTTACCCTGGGCGATCATAACCTTAACTACGACACTGGTTGAATGTTTGTTTTCTGGTTGACAACTGAGGAATTGGCAATGATTAATAAAGCTGCACATTTTTTGATAAATGTAATCTGTATATAAAAAAAATAAAAGATTGTAAAAAATGGTCAACTTTAACAATTTGACGTATAATATGTTGGACGAATCGTGTAATGACATACGATGATTTCTTTGCTTTGTTCATTTAAAACTTTATTTTTCACTCTAGATTTATATGTCATTGTTTTTTCTCGAACTGTGCGAAGTTATCGCAAAGCACTACGCTATATTTACACGAACCATTTCGAGTCCTTTTCGATGGCCCTCTATCTCCGAGACTAGTTACGTTACGGGACTGGATTTTTTCAGAGGGTCTGAGGTTACCAAAAACCGTCTAGTTTCCAAAATACGAGTGTCCAAAAATCACGATTTTAGGCATTGACTGACAAATTGATCTTCTAGACTCTAGAGTACTTCCAATTGAGTTAGAACTTTGAAATTTGGAACATGGATAGTGTTTAAGATGATAATCACGAGAAAAGTAAAAATTAAACATCTCGGCTAACACGAAATAACCGGCTTTTGCCTTGGAAAGTACGTAGTACAGACAGTTGGTGTATATATTTTATTAAATACTAACTAGTATGGTGGAATTATTTCTTGTACAAAAAGTTATCGAGACCCCATTAAAAACATAAATGTGAAAAAAGGTGCCAAGTTTTCATATTACGTGTTATAAATATGACACTCGTGTGTGAAAACTTGGCATCCTTTTAGATCTCGATTCTTTTTTTTAGGTACGAAGCTTGATCTCTTTTTCCACATTTATGTTTTTGGTGGGATTCAGAATGTAGCTGCTTATAATAATTTTTGGCATGCGCATACTCGACTCACTGATCTCACACATCTATGTTAAGGCTGTCGGAACGCTCTGAATTTTGTTTGTGCTGAGACCCAGCGGTAAGGGGCGAGGTAGGCAAAAGACATATTGTGGGTGTGACTTTCTTTAGCTCTGTCTCGCTCAATCATTCGCACGTTTCAATTTTTGGCTAGTGCCAACTACGAGGCTAAAAAATGTTATTGCAAGGGTGCCGCTGTCAATTCATTACTCTAATTTTTGGAAATATTTTGAAGATTTAAAAAACTTTTCCGAAAAAGGAAGAGTCACTTTAGGTTTGTGATGGAACAGTTTTGTGAAATAAGTACGAATAAGGTCGTAGTGTGACATTGAAAACATGTGTTTTTTTAGCACAATTAATGCCAACTCTTTTCTAGTAAATCGTCCATAAATTACAAAAGTAGTCCATTAGAGACCTAGATTTGTCCTTTATCTTCCTTATAGAGAAAGAATTTTTGCAGAATGTTGACAAATAAGTCTACAATCAGTTGACAGCCAAAGCTCTATTTTTGGATTTAAATTCAGAGCGTTCCGACAGCCTTAAACAAGCTGTATGTATGACAATGTTCTCTAAGCACAGAGTAAATTATTTCATATTAACACGTACAAGTACTGAGAAGAAAATAAACGATTTAATACTATATTAAATTATTATTGCTAAACAGAAAACACTATAACTGGTTAACGACACCAAGGAAGGTGAAAACTGCATATTTAAGGTTTTCGTCTTAAATCGTGTGCAGGTTGATTTCCATATTCGTAGAACATGCGCAGTACAACATATTTACGTACGTATTATACATTTGCAGTACACATTTTATTACTGTGATATATTTTAAACAGATATTGTTGGCTGGTTACTATTGTTGTTTTCCTAAAATGGGCAAATAGTTAGTAAGCGTACAATGTGAAAATATCGTGTCCATTCGGAAATGTTACATAGTTGTATTGCTACTGTGACACATTTGGTTAAAATTATTTATGGGAGCGCTCATAAATCACGTGGCCCTACTTCAGTCTCTCCCTCCCTTCATGTAGCGTAACGTAGCCTTTCCTATAATAATAATTTAATAATAATTTATTCAGTTTCAGAAAACTCAGGAGAGTATCAAACATAGTCAAGTACAAAGATAAAAATTAAACATTAAAAAATTCCTGTAAATTATAAAAACATCTTTCAATAAAGTAGTTTTCCAATGCAGTTTTAAAATTATTAAGAGATACTATATTTTTAATGAAGGATGGAAATAGTTCTTTTATTATCAAGTCCAGAAGACATTTTGTGTTTTGTGTTAATAAACTATTAAAAAAATTTGATTTCAAGTCGTACATACGGCATTGTAAGAGAATATAGCGTTTTTAAGATATAAAAGTAACCAATGTTTAAAAATAAATATTCAATTTATTCTGCAAATTTTCATTGTGCCAAATAAAATGCATGAAAATAATTACGTAGCTTGACTCCACCCCCCTCCCCTCCCGTAGCTCAGCGTAGATCCCCCTCCCTCTTCATCTAGCTACGTGGTTTATGGACGCTTCCTAAGATCATCGACTGCTAGGCTTATCTGGACCTAGCAGAGTGCCAACTAAAAGCTTTTCTTTATTTTGTCTTGACAAGACGAGATTGACAATTTGTCTCGTCTCGAATTCTGAGATTAAATTGTCGTCTTACTGAGAGACAAAAAAAGTTTCAAAAATCCCGAAAAATAGAATAATTAGTGACAGCTAGAAACATATTCTAATATGCTAGTATATTTTGTCAATTTTAATTCATTAATAATTTTCAATACTACTCAACCAATTATCACTTTTTCTTACTAGAGCAGTCTATGTACCACAGCCACCTGTTTATAAAGCACCTATATATGCACAGAGTTCGCTAGATCTAGTCACTTGATTAGAAATTGAAATAAATAAATACGCCGACGAAAATAATTTATTGTCAAATAAAGTGATTTAGGTGAGAACTGAAGTTTTGCATTAGAAAAGTTATGGATATAAAAGTTATTTTATCTCGATGATCTTAGGCGACCTGTTAAACCTGTTACTGTATTTGAATATAACGTTCTTCGTGAATACATTGGAACAATTAGTATCCAGATTTCTTCTTAGAAGAGTATTCTTTTCTCAACTACCTATGTTCTAAAATCTAGATGATCAAAAGTAAATATTCAGAGTAAAGACCGGGATTCCTTGGAAATCGGAACCGTAACAAAAAACTGGCTAAGTGCGAGTCGGACTCGCATACAAAGGATTTCGTACCACCATACAATATTTATTAACTTTATTAGTGTATTTGCCATAAGGCAACATACACTATTGGCGTTGGTCGGATGGCGGGACCTAGAGGTTGGACCAAAATTTCTCGACGTTTCATAACCTCCTAAACACTTTGGCACCATTTTTGACAATGTTTATATATATATGTATATATATATATATATATATATATATATATATATATATATATATATATATATATATATATATATATATATATATATATATATATATATATATATATGTGTGTGTGTGTGTGCGGGCAATAACTTTCGAAAGAGTTAATTGATTTTAACGAAATTTGGTCCACGTGTTGAAATCCATCACCGCAAGAAGCCTATTTAAAATGGGCGCAATCGGGGCATTTTAAGGGTAGTTTTTAGGGGTTGAAAAATGTTTTTGGGTCCCAAAATACCGAAAAAATTCTCAGAATCGTTTCAAAATTGACATTTAACCCTTTAGTAGTAATTAAAAGGTGTCCCTAAAATTTAAATAAAATCGGCCCGACAGGACCGGACTTACAAATTTTATGAAAACACTAGTTTACAAATAGTGAATTATTTACTGAAAGTTGTATAGAGGTTCGATTTATAATAATATGTTATTTTAAGGGGTGTATTAAGGAGTAAAATTTTTTATTTTGCCCAAAAACTAACTAAAGCTCGCAAAATAAAGCCACACTGCCTGTATAAGCAAATACACTATATTGTCGGCAGGGTTTTGGCACTGCGACCCGGGTTTTTTTTTTATTTTTATTATTTGTTGTTATAGCGGCCATAGTAATACAATATACTAAGGCGCAGAAATGCCTGAACTGATAGCTTTTAAAAGATTTCGTCCGATGTCGCTAGTATGCACTAATTCAACGTTTACAGAGAAAAATATTTTTTTTGTGATGTAACTAAAAATGTTCGGTGTTCGAATTTTCCCCTTTACTTGTACTACAAACATTGATTCTTGCCAAATTTCATTATTCTAGGTCAACGAGAAGTACCTTTTAGGTTTTGATTCCCTTGCGAGTGTCAAAATATGCGGCATAAACGGCCGTGTCTTTCGATTGCGACGACTTAAAAGTTTGATTTTCTCACAGCTTCAAGGGACTGCAGGCTTAAGTGTTTGATAATAATTTCCACTTGATACCTCCACGCGTTCCTGAGAAAAAGGGTCTTGACAGACAGAAAGACGGACAACAAGTGGTCCTCTTTCCTTTTAAGGTAGAGAACCCTAAAAAAGTGTGCATAGGTATATTATATGCACATATTTTTGGTAGATTTTTTGAACGTTTTTTGTAAATAAGAGTATCAACTAACTACTAAAACAAAGGCAGGTGACTACATCTGGTGAACCCCTATATCTAGTGTGCGCATATAATAATATGTATTGTTGAGTGTTATTTTCATAACATTTATTGTTGCATTTGTTGCAGAAGACAAATGAGAAAAAGACGCGGAACTCGAATGTTGTGTTCTAAAATAAATCATTTTATATATGGGTCGCCGGCGGGGATTGGATCCACGATCTTTCGTATTTGATTGTTATGTTGTATGTCAAACGTACCGTGCCTTGACTAAGTTTATACCGTTTAAGATTTTGTTAAAAAAGTTGATATCTCTTACGACAAGAGATGTCCAGAAGACACCTGTGATCTTTAATATTTTTAACTTCATAGTATATTCTAAAATTGAATCATCGTGCTATTATGTCATCATTTATACAATTTTGTTGTAATGTTATTGATTAAAAACCCGGGTCGCAGTGCCAAAACCCTGCCGACAATATAGTGTATTTGCTTGTATAGGGCCGTGTGGTTTTATACTTTTATTATGTGAAATTAAGTTTGTTTTTGGGCAAAATAAAAAAATTAACCCCTTAATACACCCCTTAAAATAACATTTTTTTCTTAATTGTAATATTATTATCAATCTAACGTCTACACCGAATTAAATACACCCTTCAATAAAATAAATGTCACTATCTGCAAATTAGTGTTTTCAAAAAATTTGTAAGTCCGGTCCTGATCGGACGATTTTATTAAAATTTTAGGGGCACTTTTTAATTGCTATTAAAGGGTTAAATTTCAATTTTGAAACGATTCTGAGAATTTTTTCGGTATTTTGGGGCCCAAAAACTTTTTTCAACCCCTAAAATTCACCCTTAATGTGATCCGATTGGGCCCATTTTAAATAGGCTTCGTGCGATAATGGATTCCAACATGTGTGCCAAATTTCGTCAAAATTAATTAAGTCCTTCGAAAGTTATAGCCCGCACACTTATATATATACCTATATATATATATATATATATATATATATATATATATATATATATATATATATATATATATATATATATATAATATATATATATATATATATATACATATATATATAAACATTTTTAAAAATGGTGCCAAAGTGTTTAGGAGGTTATGAAACGTCGAGAAATTTTGGTCCGACCCCTAGGTCCCGCCATCCGACCGACGCCAATAGTGTATGTTGCCATATGGCAAATACACTAATAAAAAGTGTTGCATTTAGTTTCTGTTTTTTACGTCCGTAACTAGCTGCCACGTACAGATATTTAAGTTATTTTGAGAATGCATTACTAAAAGAATTTATATGTAGATGAGAAAACTTTACTCACTGTTTTCCAGAATTAAGTAGAAAAAATATATACTTAAGATACAGGTTAATACAAATAATGTTAAATGTTCAACTGCATTGATTTTATTCATTCAGTTTTGTGTTTATTTCTGTGCATATTTTACTTACGTATTTTATAGTTGTGTTAGCTATCTATGGATTCAACGATGGTGAACATCTTGATAGCACCATCAAAGATGTCATTTTAGATTCGACATAAGGCTCGGGCGACTTGTGTGGCAGCATTTACATAATTTACGTGTTGTTTTACGGCAGGCCGTGTGATTGCTATCAACTATACAGATAAGTGATGCCGTTTTACGTTTGAGTTAAAAGTTTAAACAGGAAAATAAAGATAATAATGCCTAACCATATTATAATTTTTGTAGTTTAGTATATATAGTACTTTAATCATTTGTGAAATTGTTTCGTAATTTCTGTAATAGATTGACTATCGCTGATTAGGCTGCACCTACATTGGATCCGTATTTCTTCCGATTCGATGTTAAATAAAACGTTAGCAAAAAAAAACAAACATTAAAAAACAAATTTAATCTTCTTCAATAAAGGTTAATAAAAAGTCTAAAATAATAAAGTCATTCAAAAACATAAAATGTTATAGTAATTAAATTGACACCAATCTAAAAACTGTGTTTTTAATCGCTTTTTTTGAATGAGATGATCATTTAAAAAAAAATTTTTTACTTTTTTTTGGCTTTTCAATACCTAGTTTGCACGTTTTCAACCGCCTTCTTCCGTAATATTTTAATACTAAACTAGAAAAAAACCGCTGAACCGCTTAAGTAAAAATTATTCTAGACCATTCAGAAGGTATGTATTAAACCGAAAAATAATCAACAAAATCGGTCACAAATGATGGACGTTTTTTTAACTCATTTAAAAACGATTATACCGATTAAAAAAATGTATGGTACCCATCCGTAGACATTCTGAATAATCTCAAATCGGTTACTCTCTCAAAAAACACATATACGTGACGAATTGGGTTTCGAACATCCAATGGAAAAACGGAACTCTTATAAGATCATTATCCATCTGTCTGTCAGTGTGTCACAGCTTATTTTTTCCGAATCTACTGGCCGAAAAAAATTGAAATTTGGTATATACAGGATGTCTCAACCGACGTTGGCTAACATGGGTAACTTTGTTATTAGTGGAGATAGAAAGTCGGTTAAATGGGCAAAGTAGTGCAGAAAATTGTGCTCATTAACATCCCGTCGAAAAAACAATTAAATTTTGACACCCTATGAATTTATTCAAAAAATAGTGAAAAATGCCATTTATGAAAACTGGCCATAACTTTTTTATTTATGAAGATATTTGAAAATTTCATTAACCATTCTTTGATAACATTTTAAGGTCTTTTCAGTGGCGTAGGTTTAATTTTTTTATTTCCACTACATAATGAGATATTGACATGAACTTTAGTTTTTTCTTATGTTGCCTTTTTTATTTGAAAATGAACCGTTTACCTTTAAATTTCTATTTAAGTTCCTAAAAGTTATTGAATAAGGCTGTCGCCTTTCTGGATAAAGGTTCAAGTATTCTGCTTGAGCCCACGTGGTATTTTTGTCACGCTGAATGTATGCGCAAAAATAGCCTGTTTCTCCAAATTTGAGAATGCTTGAGCCATCTTAGAGAGTAAATCAAACAAAATGAATTAGCAAAACTGTAGCGATCGCTCGACAGATTGTTAACCTGTCGATATGTATTTGTTTCAACAAATTTTGTTTTACACGGCACACTTTGATCGGTATGGATAACGTCAAAAATCTATTTTGGTCAGTTTTGTAGCTTCTGATTGGTTTAGATATAGGATACGCTATGTCAAATTTTTTAGAAAAATAAGCAGTACTTGACCGGTTTATTTTTTGAACTCGATTAATAAAGTTAAAATCTATTTGCTGATATAGAACATAAATAGTCGACTTGAAAAATGTATAATCAGATCCTTTTGATGTTAATAAATTATAAATATTTTAGAGGAATTAGGATCAAAGAAATAAAAGACAAATTATTATTTCACAACGTTTCGTATTAATATTAATACTTCATCAGGTGATCTAAAATAAAATAACAAGACAATTTAACAATCAATAATAAAACAAATAAATAAATATTAAACATACCTTAATTAATTGTCTCAATAACTAAATTTAATTCAATTATCTTGTTATATTATTTTAAATTATCATAACAAATCAAAATTTAAGATATTACAATTCATACAGAATGACAATTTGTTTTATAATAAATAAACAAATAAACAGTTTATATTAATCACAATAGTTACGTAGTAACTAATTATTATATAAAATTTCATTACTATAATTTTATATATGCGTCAATCTCAGTCATTATATTAAACTTTATATTTTCAAATATCAATTTAATTTCATTATTAATAACATAAATAATAATTTAAGTTATCTTTATCAACTTTTTATATTTATCCAAAATACCATTATATAAACAACTTAAGTTATTAGTGTCAGTTTTTAAATTTATTGAATCGTTCAGATAAATCCAGATCATTTCACTTATGTTCCTTTTGAATTGATTAGACTCTATATCTAATATTTTAACTTTATCAAATTTAAAAGTATGTCCTGTACTAAAATGATGTTTTGCCAAGGCAGTATGTTCCATTTTCAACATGTTTACGTTTTTGCAATCTATTTGATGTTGATATAATCTATTTTTTAACCATTGTTTAGTTTGTCCAATGTATACTTTATTGCATTCGCATGGAACACAATAAATTAATTCAGAATTACGGCCTTGGTCATCTTTATCTTTCAATTTTGAATATATTGATCCTATAGTTTTAAAATTATAAAAAGTTGGTCTCCAATCAGTGTTAAAGAAAATTCTGGATATATCACCTGATAGTCCTTTAATATATGGAAATTTAAAATAATATTTATTATGTTTCAATTTGACTATTTTTTGATTACGTTTGAACTTATCAATACATAAATTAATAAATTTAGGAGGATAATTATTTTTGTCTAGTATATGTTTTACTTTTAAGATATTATCATTATGATAAATTTCATGACTGAGATTGATTGCGCGGTGGAGAAGACCAATTGCTACTGAAATTTTCTGTGATATTTGATGGTTTGATGTAAAATTCAATAGTCTCCCTGAACTTGTACGTTTGGAGAACCAATTTGTTCTCAGACTACCATCCTCTTGTCTGATAACCATGACATCTAAAAATGGTAATTTGCCATCTACTTCTATTTCTATAGTGAACTGGATCCTTTTTTCCACTTTATTAAAATAACTTAGTAAATTGTCAACTTCGTTTTTAGGTATGTTTAATATTTATTTATTTGTTTTATTATTGATTGTTAAATTGTCTTGTTATTTTATTTTAGATCACCTGATGAAGTATTAATATTAATACGAAACGTTGTGAAATAATAATTTGTCTTTTATTTCTTTGATCCTAATTCCTCTAAAATATTTATAATTTATAAATAGTCGACATAAGCGAATATGTTTTGTGGCCACTATTATTATGTGTTCCGGAATAGCTTGATTAAATATTTTGTTCTACGTCTAGAAGTACATAATATAGATGTAGGTAAACAATGAGAATAATAAATAAGTTATTACGGCTCTCTCTCTGCATGGCATCGAGGCGGCCCGGGAATCTCTCACAGCCAGCACAAGAGTTAACACACTGCACTAAATACTCAACAACTAACTGAGTGCGGTAACAATGCCGCACCACGCACGCTCAGACAGACGAACGGACAATGTTCACACGATTATCTTCATAATTAGTACACGTATAGACGATTTATCCATATTTATAAATGTCTGCAGAGAGGTGTAGCAGAAAGTCAAAACAAAGAACGTATGCTGACGAAATTGTGAACGAAGTCAATCGACGTTTTTTTTTTTTGTTACACCCTGATTTTATGTGCCATTAAACAGAAAGAATTAGCGATAAGACCAGATAACGGCAGTACCATTTATTTTTGTAATTGTTACCGGAAGAGAACAAATTCCAAAAATAAGAGTTCTCCGTTATTAAGTATCTAATTGCTGCTAAGAACTTACGTTTTAAGGTTATTAGCCTATTAGTCGTAATTACGTCTGTATTTTGTTGTGATAAAAAAGGTTTATGACTATAAAATATTATTATTTCGTATTTAACTATTAGATCCTATTAGTCATTATTTAATTTTCTAATACATATTTAAGAAAATAATAATTAAATATTAGAATTTGACTACAGTAGTATATTGTGTTTAAATGTGTGTAACTGAGAAACATATTGTTCAAACGACTAGCAATTTGATAATTGTTTCGACAAATTTCAAGGAATATTTTCCCAAAATTACACGTGAACGTTTTTTTTTAATATCATATATATTAATACTCTAAGGTTAAGATGTTTGCCTCCCTTTTTCGAAAAAGCCTCACAATTACTCCACATAAATTTTGTATCATTTTATAGATAATCAATTGCTCTATGTGCATCAACAATTAAAAGATCTATTATTGCTTTTGTTTTTGCAAAATAATGAATTATAACAATTATACATTTATTCAGTATATGCAGCAATGCTGCCATCTGACGCTTCTAACTTTGAAACAACGTCAACATGATTGACAGTCTGTAAATTTTTTTTGTTTAACTTTTAATCAAAATTCACGTATAAATACTTTTCGTATGGCGGCGCTTCAGCTCAACGTTTTCGATACTTGCGCCTCTATATGACAGTTTTAGAAGAATATTTTCTTGAAGTGTCACTGAGCTTCGTAATGTAATACAACACAAAGAAGAAAGTTATAAAGAGTGTGAGAAATTAGAAACCAATTTTAGTGCGAATTATTCGCACGGGTACCGCTAGTAGTGCAATATTATAGTACCTACAGTTGATACAGCACACCTCGAAAAAAATAAAAATTCGTAATAAAGATTATTACCTTGCCATTCAGTCTATTTAACATTTTTTAGGAGTGTAACGAGTTTTTCTGGCTGTTTTAAGTTTCGCCGAGGTCTTAAGTTTAAATTACTTGGAGAAGTATATTTATCGTGAGATCTTGTTTCACATGTTAGTAAATTAGGGTCGTCGTAATATTAATATTGTTGATCTAAATACTGAACATTATTTAGTGAGAAAATTGATCGAATTTAATACGTGTCGGGGTCTGTACAATTTCAAAACAAATAAAAATTGTGTAGATATTTGAACGAATTGCTGTTTTATTTCTTTTGTTAGTTGAAATCAGTTTTCCTGATCTGAACAAATCTGACCTAATGATAGCTGTAGAGTTATAGTATGAGTAATAATTAAGTCAAATCTAGTACGTATGTAACGAGTGATGAAACGTATTTATTGACGGTTCTTCGGTTGTATAATGTGCACTATTACGATAATTAGTGTATTTGCCATATGGCAACATACACTATTGGCGTCGGTCGGATGGCGGGACCTAGGGGTCGGACCAAAATTTCTCGACGTTTCATAACCTCCTAAACACGTTGGCACCATTTTTAAAAATGTTTATATATATATGTATGTATATATATATATATATATATATATATATATATATATATATATATATATATATATATATATATATATATATATATGTGTGTGCGGGCAATAACTTTCGAAAGAGTTAATTGATTTTAACTAAATTTGGCCCGCATGTTGGAATCCACCACCGCACGAACCCTATTTTAAATGGGCCCAATCGGGCCATTTTAAGGGTAGTTTTTAGGGGTTGAAAAATGTTTTTGGGCCCCAGAATACCGAATAAATTCTCCGAATCGTTTCAAAATTGAAATTTAACCCTCTGATAGTGATTAAAAAGTGTCCCCACAATTTTAATAAAATCGACCCGACAGGACCGGATTTACAAATTTTATGAAAACACTAGTTTGCAGATAGTGACTTATTTATTGAAGGGTGTATTTAATTCGGTGTAGACGTTAGATTGATAATAATATTACAATTAAGAAAAAAATGTTATTTTAGGGGGTGTATTAAGGGGTTAAATTTTTTATTTTGCCCAAAAACAAACTTAATTTCACATAATAAAAGTATAAAACCACACGGCCCTACACAAGCAAATACACTATATTGTCGGCAGGGTTTTGGCACTGCGACCCGGGTTTTTTATTAATTGTTAATAGTTCTGTAATATTTTTGTTCTCAAATGAGAGAAAATTGTGATCCTTAAAGATAAAAGAAGACTTTCTTCCTAGGATAGGATCAAAGGAAGGCAATACAGATTGTTAAAATTCCAATATTTTAGTGACGTTTTGACAATGCTAGAAGATAAAAAAATGTCAGTACAACAGATGTAATTTTCGCGATCAGTATTGCTTGATTTTGATCTTATGCCATAAAAAATTTCTTCTATCAATTTTAGTTAACAGTTCTGGCGTCAGAAATTCTGCTTAGAAAAAAAAATATGGAACGAAATTAAGAATAAAATTTCATTTTTAGAGGAAAAAATAGGATCACTTCGTTGTCTGTCTGTCTGTTAAGACCCATTTTCTCAGGAACGCGTGAACGTATCAAGTTGAAATTACTACCAAATACTCAGGTCTGCAATTCCTTCGAGTTGTGAAAAAATAAAACTTCTAAGTCTACGCAATCAAAAGATACGGCCGTTTATGTCGCGTATTTTGACGCTCGCCTATAGAGTAATTCCCTATGTTGACCTAGAATCAAGAAATTTGGCAATAAGCTATGTCTTGAAATTTTCACAGTGTGCGTTACTAGGGCCGCATAACAACAAATAATAAAAATAAAATAAAGTTAATAAATATTGTACGGGGGTACGGAACCCTTTCTGTACGAGTCCGACTTGCATTTGGCCAGTTTTTTTATCATTACTTTATGTAGTGATAATTTCAATGCTTGTTGAACCGAAAGCCTTACGTTTTCTGCAGCTGACATTCTTGATATAATGATGCTATTAAAATGCGAATCTATTGGTCCATTATTACACTGAACTACTCTGCTGGTGACTATAAAACAGATAAGCCGGCAATATAACATAAACGTGACGAAAATATATCCAAGTAAAACTAATTAACTTACAAGGAGTTTTAATATTATTTTTTTAATAAAAACAGAATAAATCACTGACTGTACTTATGCCATTACTTTTTTCTAATTAACGTGATTTATCAAAGCGTTTATGTGTAAATCATACATACTCTCTAAGCGAAGCTAGCTTGACAGAAAACTGATAAACGATCACGTCGGGTTGAATACAAACAATATTTACCTGCATAGAGTACAAGACATCTACGCAATAGCATTGAACGATCGTAATATTTATAAAGCAGTAGTTTTTGTTTCTGAATACATGGTCGATGCTACGAGATTAATGCTTCTAATTTTTAACCGAATTCAACATGTGGAATATACACCATTTTGTTCAGAATATTCACGGATTGGTACCATATATTCAGCGTTGCCAGACGTCCCGATTTTGACGGAACGTCCCGATTTTTAAATCAAAATTAAATGTCCCGCGCGGAACAGGCTAAGTCCCGATTTTCGGGGATAACTCGACCGTGCGTAAATAATTATTCTCTTATTGTAAGTTGCAATTTGTAACACTCACTCCTCAGTCTATTGTTTGAAACGCCATATTTTTCTAATGAGTAAAACTTCTTTGATTTTGATTTGTTTTTTTTATTTTTTTTTATTCAGAAGACGAATAAGACAACTATTTAACGATAGGGTAAATCTGATTTAAGATATCATATTTTTATTAAAATACATTTTCTATGGTTATTTTTGCTATCTATTCAGGGTGATAAACGTAATTTGAACTCAAATAAAAAGATAAATATTTAAAAATTTCTGATTATATACGTTTTTTTACTATGTCCCGCTTTCGACGAAAGAATCCCGCTTTTTTCATTCAAAAAGTTCCAAAATCCCGACTTGGCAAAAAAAAAATCTGGCAACGCTGCATATATTTATATATTCTTTTGATCGGTCTAATCGTTTGCAATTGACTTCAAAAAGTTTCTTGTATCTATGCAACCTTATATCTCCATTTGTGAAGTGATTTTGATGATACTTTTTCTGTTAATAGGATATATCTTCAGGGTGGTCTGATGTAAATTTTACTTAAATCGGTTCATCGATTTTTTTTCTGGTTAAATGTAAAAATATTACTGTTAATAGCGGGCAAACTACGTATTGCAAATCCTTTAAAAACTCAAAAAATGTAAAAAAATAAAAAAATTATTGAACATTCTTCAAAAAAGGACACTGAGAAGTGTAAAATAATAAAGTTTTGAGATCGGCGCCAATATAATTAATACAAATACAACTTTATAGGTAGTATAATTAGAATTGGTGCCGACCTTAAAACTTTATTATTTGTCGCTTTTTAGTGTCTTTTTTTTGAAAGAAAGTTTTAAAAACATGTTTTTCTTGTTATAATTTTGTGAACATTTATTGTTTACAAATTTGGGACCGTGGCGAACATAAAAACTGTGCCGCTTGTATTTCATTGTGAAGTATAAATGTATGACTCTCTACAGTTGACGAACCATATTATACATAGGTAATGTTAAAAATCTGTACAGCACACTTAAAATGGTTTATTTAATTGACTGTTCTCGATTGAAGTTCTTCAATTAAAAGTCTAATGTGAATTTAAAATCGAGCTTGTTGTATTGACTTATACGGTTTGGTTGATTAGATCCAGATTTATATTCTGTCATATATAGCATTGGGAAGTCATAGACGCTCGGATCTTCTACGCTTTCAGTGTTTTCAATTGAAATCTACTAGATTCGGCTGAAGAGAATTTGTGAACAACAAGCGGCCCTAAAGTTCACAGGACCAACTTCCAGTTTCAAGAATATCTAGAGACCTGGTCGTCATCGCACGGGCAGCACTAATTATCTAATTATCTACAGCCATAAAAGATGAGATTCATTATCATAAAATTCTCAGCGTGTATTGAAGTTGCGCGAATTCAATCTCTTTTAATTGTAAATGCTCAAAAATCGAAGAAAAATCAAAATAGCCAAAAAACAAAAAAAAAATTCGATGATCCGATCGCTGCCAAACTTCACAGGATAACCCACTGGGCTAATCCGAAGATTGCTTGATAACTTCATCAAAATCGGTCCAGCCAGATTGATAATAATATGACAGAAAAGTGAGCATTTAAAGCATTTAAAAAAAACTTTCTTTTTTTGTTCGCAGAACAAATTAAATCCGATAATTTTTTTTCAAGGAATTCTAAAATTCACTTTTTTTGCAGTCATTTAATATAAAACCCGCTTGGCCGATTGCAATAAAATTTATTTTGGAGAATATGGACGTTTATACGCTTCGATTGGCACCAGCGTTGCCAGATTTTTTTTTGCCAAGTCGGGATTTTGGAACTTTTGAGTCAAAAAAGCGGGCTTCCTTTGTCGTAGTAAAAAAACGTATATAATTAATCAGAAGTTTTTAAATATTTATCTTTATATTTGAGTTCAAATCACGATAGCAAAAATAGCCATAGAAAATGTATTTTAATAAATATATTATATTTTAAATCACATTTATCCTATCGTTAAATAGTTGAGTCTTATTCGTCTGCTGAATAAAAAAAATAAAAAAAACAGAAATCAAAATCAAAAATGTTTTATTCATTAGAAAAATATGGCGTTTCAAACAATAATCTGAGGAGTGAGTGTTACAAATTGCAACTTACAATAAGAGAATAATTATTTACGCACGGTCGAGTTATTCCCGAAAAGCGGGACTGAGCGTCCCGCGCGGGACATTTAATTTTGATTTAAAAATCGGGACGTCCCGCCAAAATCGGGACGTCTGGCAACGCTGATTGGCACCCTAACGTATTGACAGTGACTGTCAATATGACGACTGTCGTTTTTTATTCGCGAGATTTCATGTATATATACTTTATAAGTTTTTTGACGCACTTCCGGTTATCCGATTGAATTGAAATTTCGCATACAGGCGTGTAATTTTATATGAAAATACACTTTAATGATTTCCTTGGAATTAAATAAGAAAATAATTTTATTAAATTATTGTTTTTTTCTATTAATTGCGAATGTCTATGAAGTACCTTAGAAACGTCTAGTCACACCGTCTTGTTTCCAGTTTGAGTGAAAATACATGTGTTGATCGTCAATAAGATTATAAATACCGATTCAAGTCAAATATATTGGCTAAGCAGTTACAATAAGTCGTTATGAAACTGTTTAAATTGAGTCGTCCAGTTCTAGAGTTCGCTTTTACAGCAACGACATAATGTCACTGTAATCTCAACCTTATTAATGCCCATGTATTATGACAGTACACAAATGTGATTTTTATGGAAATAATAAATGCATGCGTACCTACATGATGTAACAAGAATGTTAATTAACAGTTCTAACAACTAATTAAAATCTTCGAACAACATTTTAACCTCGTGATTTACATTTTTACTAACATCTTCCGTAAGGAAATGAGAGCATGGTGACAGCTGATCGAAAAATCGTGTCCGAGATAACTGTTTTAAAACAAATTTCTGTAAAAAAGTAATCGTTTACAGAAAGCTGCTGTCAGTTGTTTTTACTTCCATGTTCCGTAAGGCAATGGAAAATATGGTGTTATAGGTTTAATGTCAAAAAATGATGCAATAAATTCTTGAGTATATTTAATGTCAAATATTTTTTTAACACTTTTCTCCAATTTTTTTTTAATTGCTGTCCACCCACCATATCTCGGAAAATACGGCTCAGAAAAATCTGAAAAATACGGAAACTTCATGCAAGTTCGACCGCTTTTAAAAATGTACCTAATATTGAATGGTATTTGAAATTGAATTGTTCTAGAATTTGTGCATTTATAAATTCATCGTCAAGGGCATTTCATGTCTATTATAATTATCGATTGTCGTGGTGTCCTTGGGAATATCAAATATTAATATCACGGGGAATTGAACTAGTTAAAATGAAACAATTACAAAATAAAATGAGAGTTTAAAAAAACTAAAACAACACGCTTTTATGAACTAAAAAATGCAAAATAATAGCAAACCGAACTAAAAAGTGAAAAATAATTTTTCACTTTTATGGTTTGATTTGCTAATATTTTTCATTTTTTAGTTCAAAAATGCGTGTTGTTTTAGTTTTTTAAATCTCTAATTTTAATTATAAGACTAAAAACAATTTTATATTTAACTATAGGGTAGGCAATGTAACGTACGTCATTGTACAGCGTGTTAGCTTCTTTGGTGCAATTTTTTTTTATTCTGAAGGTCCTGGTCAGAACAATGAGACAAACTTGTTAAATTATTGTATTGTCATCAGTCCTCGATAAGTGTGTAAAGTTTCAGTTTAATTTGACGTTTTGAAGTGGATGATTTTCACATTCAAAGGTTCCGTTATGTACAGGTGAAGCTAATAAAAGCGTGTTTAAAACAGAGTTTTGTTTCATTTCAACTAATTTCAATTCTCCGTGATAATACAATTTGATTTCATGTCTATATGAAAACATTGTGTTCGATATTATATTTTATTTTCTGTGCCACTTCCATTGCATCCAAAATATCGATTCATATAACATCGACTGCACATTTCATAAAAAAGTCAGTCATGAAGATAAAATCAACAATACTCTCATATCTCAAGACACTTCAATGGAATGAATAGCGCAATATGACATAGATTGACATGTCATCGATTATGGATCTGTGAATTTTGATTGGTTGTGTATCTTTTATTGGGCAACCTATCAAAGCTTGTGGTTACACATCATAATATCAGCTTCTTCTAAACTACTTGCATAAGTAATTAGTACAGAGTACCTATTCGAATACAAATGCATAGGGCAGAGGTTACAATTATGCAAATTGTATTTATGTTTTAAGATTATAAACACACATACGCCGATTAGAATTTCTGACATATATGACAAATAAATTTTACTAATTGGATAAGTCTTTGAAATAATTAAAAAAAAGTGTGACATAGAGATTGAAATTCTACCTTCAGCGACTATTTAATTACTAGTAAAGTTAGGTTATACTTGTGCTATTAATAGCACTAATTTAATATGTGACCCCATAAGGGGCCGTTTTTTTCGTTTTTAGGTAAGGAACTGCTGTAAAGAGAATTCAATGGATTTGCTCATTTAACATTTTTGGAGTACAATTTACCCTTGTTGTAGAGTTAAGACTAGAAGTCACATGAATCATAAAAATCAATTTACGTGTACCTATTACAAATGATTTTACCAATTAAGCTCAATTTTATAAAAAATACCTACAATTTTATTTGTAATAGGTACACGTAAATTGATTTTTATGATGTACTATTTACAGTATACAGTAAAACCCCGTTTAACTCGGGAGATATATTTCAATAAGTTCCTGCGCTATACGAAATAGCGCTAAACGAGGTCATTTTAATACGTAGATAATATAGGCATAAGTGAAACAGAACCGAGAATAAGAAAAATTGTTGTTGTTTTTTTTAATTTTGTAACATTTATTAATTTTTACCACATTCATTACAGATTTATTTATTTCTAATGTCGATGTTTGTTCATAAAATATTTATGAAAGTCAAGTTAGCGAGTAAGAAGAATTTGACATATTTTATTTTTTTGTGAAGACGGCATCTAATGTCGTTTGCCTTTTTTTGTTTCGTTCAGCAAGCTGTTGTCAATAGCAAGATATTGCATCAATGACACTTCGTCTTGCCTTTGAATTTCTATCAGCATTTGAATAAACTGATTCATAATTTACGTTATAGTGGCTAAACTTTTTTTTAGAAACCGCGTAATACTGAAACAGTGTTAAGCGGAATCTTACTGTAGGTAAATATGTGTAAATAGATACCAAATTTCCAGGATAAAATTTAAACATTTCTATATTAATAATTAATATAGAAATGTTTAAATTTTATCCTGGAAATTTGGTATCTATAATTTCGAAGAGGTGTTCAGTATTATAATTATTATAATACTGAACACCTCTTCGAAATTTCCATAAAATTGACGTGATGTTTGCCTCGAGCAAAAGAAAAAAAAACCCAAGCAAAGGAAACATGAATGCAACAATTACGTAAGAGAAGAGGTTAATTGAGTTCATACAAAACCGAGAGCATATCGCAAACCTATAAGTCGTTACACTTAGTGTCCTTTTGATGCACCAGTGTAGTCTAATACAGCTCGATGTTATGGGTGTACATTTGTACCAGTTGCACCAGTGTGTCAGTGGGCATTGCATTGACCAGCTGGTGTAATAGTGGGCAGGTAGGATAAAATGCTTTACATACAGGCTGTCTTAATTTCACTTGACTTTATGAAACATCATAAAAAAGCTCAGCATAATTTCGTATATGCGAGTACTTACCTAAATAGAAGTTCATGTATCTAGTTTTGAATGCATTATTTTAGGATGAGTTGTCACATTGTATTATTAAAGAGTAAATGGAGGCTTGCGTAGATACAGTCGGTTGGAAAACTACAAACTCGCGCTATATTAATATTTTTAAATTTTCTTTAATCTAAAGGTCTAATTCCTTGCATAAAGTCATCCAAAAAATTATTTTTCGTGGTTGTCTATGCAAAATTGTATTAGGCATCTTGATCAATTAACAATCAAAGAAACAACTTAACAATAGCGTACTGGTCTGTACTTTATAGCAGGAGAGCGACAAGTGACACGACAACCAGCGATGACCAATCACCGAGGAGCGCACGTTTTGTGTCGGTAACTGGGAGGTGGTGGGAGTCTTCCTTTCCCACAAAACAACCAGAACGGCTCTAAAATATGCATTTGCGACGCTGTTTGTAACTAATTCCAGAACCTTTAAGAACCGTGGCTAGTATTATACTACGTTTCTTGCTATAGTACCTCCTGTAAACAACTGATTTTTACATCATAATTAGTTAATATTTGTAACATTTTTGACAGTTCACGTTCAGTCATATTGTAGACTGTTAAGCGCCTATTTTACTTTTTTGTCGCTCATATGGCCTTAAATAATTTAAATCAGTTGAGCGCTGCATAGGCGAATGTGTTCGACATGTGCCCGTCTTATACAACCACACACTTTTCTAGATGACTGACCGTGTCGACGTCATGGTTTATAACACTTTCCCAAAAATAGTCAACATCCCTATTGTGCAGACCTAATACTTTTGAAGATACTGGGGAGCATATTCTTTGTGGAACGTTTTTGAAGTTATACTTCTTTTAGTGCGTTAAGAGTAAAATTTTAACGGAAACTGCGCGCACAGGCACGAAAAGCGGCTATTTTTATATATTGTTATAAAAACTTTGCTTAAACAAAAAATCTAAATGTAAAAATGAAAAATTCGCATGTAATAATTTTGTTTCTTTTTGTTTTAGGTAAGTCGTCGAATTGTATTCTACGATTCTTCATCAGTTTTGTGCGCTTTCTTCGTGAGTTTATTTTATATTTACATTTTTTTAAAAAGTTGTGTTATAAATTATAAAATGTTATTAATTTTTGTTAATATTCGTAATATTTTATTTAAGATAAAAAGTTGTCTACCTTGTTATTTCTTTATTGATTGAAACAGCGTGCATGTTTTACATGCGTCTGACAACACTTCTCATTGTAGTGTGTATGTCACTGTTTTGCACATTTCATGCATCCGACGTTTTTTTCTGGATGTAATTTTGCGATAAAACTACATCTGTTTGTGCGATATATATTCAACTTATTGCTACTTTACTAGAGTTTGAATTGAAAATGCGTTTATTTTATGTATGAAAAATATTTTTTATGGGAAATGATCTAAAAGAATTGTGAGGTGGACTTCACCTGAATAGCCGCCACTGGCTCAACGCTTAACTTGTAGTTTTTCACGTTTCGATAATGCATTGACCGTTGACTTTAAACAACAATTACAATTGTCCATTAAACGATATTTACATACACATTTTGCGATTATACATTTTGTTTATTTATTTATGTACCGTTGCATTAAGGCTTACTTTGTAATCATTCTATAAATTCTATTTAATAATTTATATTTTTTTCATCTAGACGAAACTTATTGAATTTGCATGTACGACATGTCTGTAGGTAAAAATAATAGTGTGCATGCTGGTGAATTTAAATTAACTAATTATCTTTCATTTTTTAACATATTAACAAAAAAATATTAGTCGCATGTCAACTCCTTGAATCTAGAAAGTTGTCATGATCGTTGAATATTTCCTACTAACTCTTCGAAAATAGGTCTGACACAAACTTTATTTCTTCCTATTTTTAGATATCTATATTTTAAAATTAGATTGGTTTGTAATTTTCAATCTAATTTTAAAATTGCAACAACAATTAATTATCAATTTATTGGCATTAATATTATCTGACTACTACCTGTATATCATTAATTTATTAAAGTTTTCTGCAAAAGATATAGAAAAATGTAATTTCTTCAAGTAGAAACAATGCCGGCTCATAAACAGTAAATTTTTAACATGTTGTTTAATACATATTTTTACTCAAAACGATAAAAAAATAGTTATCTTCGAAAATTTCTGGTACGACATTCAGCGCTAAATCTAGAATGAAGAATGCGTCATTTGTTGTCAAGTAAATGGAGATAATAATAATAATAATAATAAACGTTTATTGTACATATAAAACGCACAACATGCATGGTTCAACTTGCATTGATCTTCCACCTAGCCCATGGAAAAATTTACATAGGAAAACGCCATATGCAAAACAGTACAAAAAGAAAAATGTGTAATTTTTATTACAGTTGCTCGTAGTGGTACAGCACTAGACTCGCATTCGGGAGGTCCGGGTTCGATTCCCGGCAGGGGCAGATGTGGCTGGGACTTTTTCCTACTGCCTCTCGCCGAGAAACGGTAATTCCTGTACCGGCCATCTTGATTGAGGTTTTCCATGGTTTCCCTCAATTAATTCCAGATAAATATCGAGATGGTTCCTTATTTGAGGCCATGGCCGATTACCTATCAAACTCCTAGTTCAAAAATTACGTACCTTATCCTAATTTCCTACAATTCCTTCATTCGCTCATTGCTATTATAAGTTGAAGTTTTAGAAATGTAGAAAATAACGGGAAGTGGTAAAATGGAAAATAGTAATGGTGCGAATGGCGTCTGTTATGACATAAAGTCGAGAAACGGACGTTAAACGCATTATTATTATTATTATTATTATTACAGTTGCTCTGTCAGTAACTTATTGAAAATGATTTTTCATACGCAGAGGTTTTATGTATATCTATTAAAAATTGGATTGAAACGTGTGGAATGATCGTGACTGATTAAAAAAGTGACATTCGTAAATCTAGATCTAAAACTAAAAGTCTTATCAGAAAATCCAGCATAAGAGAATTTGCTGATTTATTATTTAAACACTACATTTTTTTAATTGCTGATTATTGTAGTGTGACTGATTGTTAGACAGCTACATGATTTGAAGTATTGCATAATCGACAAAGTCGTTAGCCTTTCTTCTGCGCAGGCGTTAGTGTCCTTCGCCGACGTCAATCCACTAACAGACAGTCGGTATGTTGACAGTACCTGTATCAACATATACAACATTACACCTATAACATAGAAATGGTACAACTAGGTGCATATTCAATCGAACTAGCGCACTATGTTTATATGATAAACACGCTGGGTATCAAAATATAATCACGAAATTAACGTGGAGCCCGGATCTACCCGGAAATTCCAGGGTTACTTTAAAAAGGATGGCAGCTCTAGTTGCAATTGTTTTAATATTAGTTGACGAATTATGGCGTTAGGTTCGTGCTCTGTGGAAGCGTTGAAGTTACCATGCAGGATACTTGCTTACTGCATATTTTCGTTTTGTAAAGAATATTATCTTTAAAAAATGGATTTTTGATGGGTATAAGCATTCCATTTAATATCATATGATGCATTTTTGCCAGCAATGTATTATTAAATTTCTTTAAATTTTTATGGTTAGTGTGGTATAGGTATTTAAATATATAGTTTTTTTTTCAAATGTAAAAAAACACCCTCCTACATGTAATAATTGAACCGGTATTTTAAATTTTTTCACAGACAGTATTTGTTCAAAGCAAATAATTGTTCTATGCCTATCGGTTTTCTTATTTTCATTACAGCTTAATCTTAATCTTGAATGCTAGCATATTAACAAAATATTAAATGCATTCTTTGCAGCTTTAAAAACAGATACAAATATTTACTTTGGTTAAGAAATTACCTTAGGCTAATAATTTTATATAAATAGTTAATGTTTACTTTTTACACAAAAGCAAACTTTAGTCACTTATCAAAATTTTAGTCTTCTCTCGATGATGCCGATTTTACTATAAATACGTACCTTTTCAGATTCAATTTGTTTATTTAGGAATTAAAATTAAAGTATTTAAACGAATTCATGTATGTTTTGTTTTGTCTATTGATGTCAAATACAGTTGCTTTTGAGTATGGTGAGTAATCGATTCTTTCGCATCGAGTACTCGTTACTTTGTATTCGTTACCAATTACCCGTAGTTGTATGCTACATGAGCCATCGGGATCCGACAATTGCCATAGAATTCCGAAAAATGTGTGGAATTTAGTGCAACACTGGAATGTTTGAGGAATAGAATATCATGTGCAATTTATTTAATGACTACAACAACGAGGAATCCAATGATAAAATTTAATTTTAGCTTATGGAATGGATATTAGGTATGGCGTTCTTTTCATTTAGATTTCGAATCTTTTGTGGAAATCTAGAGATATTTGTGGATTTTGAGTTAACTCAAATTTCGATACACGCGATTGAGTCAACAGTCACTTTCTCGTCAACGACGATCTCCGAGGTAACGGCTACTTATCATTATCGAGATCATCGTTGGTGAATCTATTGAGGACAGCTTGATTAAACGGTTGCCGTGCTGGATCAAACTGTCGTGGGTTCGAATTCCACCTTCGCATGTCGTTCAAAGTAATTTGATGTAATTAGAGATCTGTAATCTACCATAAATAAATAGTGAGTGTCTATAGAGAAATCGATACCTAATATGTACTTGATTACTAGTAATCGAAGTAAAGAATACTTTTCACTTTTTCTTCTTTTTGAGTAGGTACTGGGTAACGGATGCTTAAAATAATGACTTTGTTAACGCTATGTATATGGATCACTAAAGATTTATGTCTTTCCGTAGACCAGTAACATATTAAAGTCGGACTCGTATATTTTCAACTCATGTATTTTCAACTGATTTTCATGTTTTTAGTCCTTACTTCTCCTCCTACGCTCAATAGAAAAATACGTTTGACAACGTTTAATTAAGAAAGGTTTTTTTCCTGAATGATCTATAATTGCCACGAATTGGGAATGAAGAGATTTTGATAACACAAGGTCAAATAAACCTGACAGGTTAGAAATACATGAGTCCTACTATGTTCTGTTGTGTATTAGCACGACAAAAAATGATTGATAGCGCCCGGTATTTTTACTGTATTTGCCATATGGCAACATACACTATTGGCGTCGGTCGGATGGCGGGACCTAGGGGTCAGACCAAAATTTCTCGTTCATAACCTCCTAAACACTTTGGCACCATTTTTAAAAATGATATATATATATATATATATATATATATATATATATATATATATATATATATATATATAACTTTCGAAAGAGTTAATTGATTTTAACGAAATTTGGCCCACGTATTGAAATCCATCACCGCCAGAACCCTATTTAAAATGGGCATAATCGGGCCATTTTAAGGGTAGTTTTTAGGGGTTGAAAAATGTTTTTCTCAGAATCGTTTCAAAATTGACATTTAACCCGTTAGTAGTAAAAGTGTCCCTAAAATTTTAATAAAATCGGCCCAACAGGACCAGACTTACAAATTTTTTGAAAACACTAATTTGTAGATAGTGACTTATTTATTGAAGGGTGTATGTAATTAGGTGTAGACGTTAGATTGATAATAATATTGCAGTTAAAAAAAAAATGTTATTTTAAGGGGTGTATTAAGGAGTCAAATTTTTAATTTTGCCCAAAAACCAACTTAAGTTCGCGTAATAAAGCCACTCTGCCTGGATAAGCAAATACACTATATTGTCGGCAGGGTTTTGGCACTGCGACCTGGGTTTTTGGAATTTGCAGTTGAAGAAAAGCGACAGGTAAATACGAGACGAGAGTAAAAGTGGAAGTAATTTTATCGACAAAACGATGCAATTTCGCCTTGCATGTGCTTGAAGTATATTTTGATCTAATGTAAACAGAACTGATCCCAGTTTATCAGACGTCATTGCAACAGTGGCTTGATGCATTCGATGTATGTGTGTGTGTGTGTGTGTTTGTGCATGTATGTGTGTGTGTGTGCAAGTTTTTATCTGTATGCGGCTGTTAGGTAACAGGTTAGTCACCTGGCCTAGGCATTTTATTTCTCATGCTTAATATATAGTATATACGTACAGATTATGTTTACTTAACTATACCAATATGGATGGGATGAATGCAAAGCGTATTCATTTTATTAACACTCCAATTAGAGATGGGAAAAACGGGTCTTTTTAGTGATCTGCATCTTTGCATCTGGATCCCGTATGTGAGCCGGCTCACTGAACAGGTTCAAAAAGAGCCGAGCTCTAAATATGTTACTGCAGTCTGCCACTGAGTTACCTAGTTCAGTCAGTCATATCACGACCTGTATAGAATCAAGAATGCGTAGCCAAACATGTGATGCATGAGTCATTTGAACTGACAGATGCATCAAAGCAAGAACTGATACGTAGTGTAAAATGTGCTTCTGTGTGTTAAGTGTTTCACTGAGTTATGCGGATCCGTTGATCCGTCGGCTCAAAAAAAAGTGAGTCGGCTCTCACGGATCTTCTATGTCGGAGTCGGCTCTTTGAACCGGTTCAGATCTGAGTTACACAACTCTAACTCCAAGGGTGGCATTGGATCTGAGAGATCCACCTAGTAACAGTGAAAGACTGCTCAACTACCAAAAAGTGATATTATAAACAATAATTAGTGTAAATGTTTTAGTACAAATTTTAATAAAGAGTTTCTGAAAAATAAGATTATACCATCTCTCCAGACAAAATTACAGACAGAAAAATCCTCAATTATCATTGGTTTGTTTACAGATCTCAGAGATCCAACGTCACCGGCGTTACCATTAGAGTGTTAAAAACTAGCCTGTACTTGCTGCTTCGCTCGCGTTAATGTCGATTTTGAAAGAAATGTGTGTTAAATGATCATAACGACGACCTTTAAGGTAATATTAAATTGTGGGTTGTTAGTCTGAATGTCTGTAAACTCATTTTTTATTATTATTAAACATTATTTATGACATCTTGCAGCCAGAGGCGGATGGAATATATAAAATAGCACCGGGATAAATGACATTGACGATTCATATTTAAGGTGGCAAAGCCGGCTCAATATTTACTAAATTTACTAAATTTCCTTTTTATTCGGCATATTACACATACATATAAAAAAAAAACTGTGTAAAGGATACTTCCCCTCACTATGAGCGAGCTCTGTGTCGAGGAACGAAATCTCTTAGAGGGGGTTTGGATTGTCTACACCGGGAGATTTTTTCTTAAATATTGACTTTGAACCGCACTTTAGAGTATTCTGAGAATGTTGAGACTCACTAACATTTTATACGACAGGTGGAAATCATAAAAAAATATATATAAAACAGTACAGTCGGACTATCCTGTATTTTTAACTAATTTTACGCACCTATTTTCAAGTTTTTAGTTTCTACTTCTCTGGCATATTGTTTCCTCCTACTCTGCTCGGCTATTGGAAAAGTATGTTAATAACGTGTAACCTCAAATTAACAAAGTTTTTGTATGATGACTGCCACGAATTGAAGATGCAACAGAACGTGATAATACATGAGTTTTATTGTAACTACGTATTTTCAAACAAGAGCGTGTATTGACAAACTAGTTGTAATAAACACAACTGTAATGATAAAACGTAAAGGAAATTAGCTCGGTGGTTCACTAAGCATTTTTTATAGCTCGCGGCCCCTAAAAAATTATTGGCTAGTCTGCTTGCAGCTGTGCACTAAAGTATAGTACCAATTATTTCTTCACAAAATACTGCCAGATACTAGTTTTAATTTTTCAGACACTTAAAAAACTTATTCATTTTATAAATTATAGCTTAGACTCTTGCTTGAGCGCAGCTAAATTCAATGACGAGCCAGCCTACTCACAACTCACGGATCATCAAAAAATAAAGAGAAGATTATTTTTAATTTCAATTTCTTTAGCAAAGGTTATGCAAATCGTTAAAATATTTTTTAATACTAATAAAATTTATTGCACATAAATTACATATAGTCACAATTCACAAGAGAATTGACAATTTTTTATAATTTTGTAATATTCTTTTATGTTGTCAGAGATTCTTTGCCATACGTATTTCTGGTGCGATAAAATTTACAGTAAAAATCATTAAAATAAAACTTATTTCAAATTCGTTGCAAATTTGGAACGAACATGTTCGTTAAAATATACTTTTTATTATAAAAAGTTGTTATTAATTTAATAGTTTAACGCTTATAGCCTCGGTGCTGCGCGTTTAAGTATATAAAAAAAATATTAGTTTTACTTAATTATTAAGATCAACATTCAAAAGGTGATATTTCTATTGCTCTAAAGTCTAATGTAAGATAAGTAATTTTGGTGCAATAGGAAAATGTTATTTATGACAAGATCTTTCGATTCTGGCCAAAAGTTGGACTAAAAAAGGCATTATCCTTTGTGATGTTATTTTATTTTCTTGAAAATGTAAAAAAAGGCAATTATAGGCATAGTTGTAGTACAAATTTTGGACAATAAAAAAAGTACCAACTTCTGTGGGTGTAATTATTAACACATCCCTGTTAAAGTCAATGTGCCTCCCATTGAACAGATATAAATTATTGATTATATTTAGTTTACACAATCTAATAAATGGGTAATGAACAGCAAAATGTTAGCTCGGTATATTTATTATTAAATATGGTACAAAGCCTTTGTTTAAATATTTAACACCAATCAATTAAGAGATTAAATAAATGGCATATATTTATTTATATATATTTATTTTTAATAATAAATTACCTACCAATTATTCATAACTCATAGCTGCTGATACTGCCAAACACTTTTTAATATATGAGAAAATACGGATTTGTGATTATTTTATGGATTTTGTCGAAAAATACAAAACACCAATGACACAACTAGCTGTCAAAAATAACCTAAGCTATGAATTTATCTACAACTCAGCACAAGGTCGTTTAAAAGTCTGCAGTACACGATGCTAAAGTCAATTTCACTCGTCAACGCCATCTGTCGTCAAACACGGTTCTTTGATACACTCTTTACTAAGTAGGCTAATAAGCAAGTGCTAACCTGTTGTTTTAACTAAGCTCATTAGTTACCGCAAAAATGTTTCGTTGGGGCGAAGATACAACTGCAAAATTTGTTACGGAATATTTTGTAGTATGATTGAATTGTGAACGTTAAATCCCCACTTTATAAAAATAAGTAAGCCAAGCAATATGCTTATGTTGATTTAGAAAAGATTGTGGACATATCTGGATTTGGCGAGAAGGAGATTAAATTGAACATATATCTTCTTCCATCTCTCTTCTAAAATAGACACTGCAATAAGCTTTATTAGTTTATTAACTTTGATGTGTTGCAATCTGTTCATCTTGCAAGGCAATGCAATATACTCGACTATAATGTGAACAGTTTTTGATCAGTAGTTAAACGTTTAGCTGCTAAATTACTCGCCAAATACTCAAATAGTCCAAATTAGACTTTGCTAAATGTTTTCAGTGCCGGATTATACCAAGTGCCGCCTGTACGCTAAAACAGGGTTGCCGCCCACTTAAGGCTAGCGTTTTCCCGAGTTTCTCTAGGTTATCTTTTCTTTCATTGAAGTTACTAAGTCCTTGCATGGCATAAGGGTATTTCTGTTCGAAGAGTCGAGCTTGAAGTGATGACTTCCGGATTGGATAATTTGAGGAAGGAGAAAAAAGTGCTTTTCCATTGAAGAGCGTAAATAAGATTTTTTTATTATTGCATTGGACAGCGACTACTTACTGTACATTGAGTTGCAAATTTTTAATCTATTTCATACATCAAATTGACTCATGCTCGCGACTAATGAAATTCTTTGGTATTTTTTGCCTATGATCGAATATCTATAATCGACTAACATAAAGAAAAAACTGATTATCATTACATATATCAACGTTATCTTTCATAAAACTTCTGCTTATTTATTAATTACCTACTCTCTACCTGTAACTTGTTTTTAAAAATTCTTCTTTCGAGCTTTCTGTTCGGCAAACTTTACAATAATCTCATCACAGTCTACAGCTTCTGTTATTTCCGATTCAATGCAGAGAATCGAAAGCGCGTTGAGGCGGTCTTGGTTTTGGGTCGACCTTAAATAATGTTTCACCCTTTTCAAAACAGAAAATGATCTTTCTCCAGAACAGTTTGTTACCATCATGCACAAATACAAAGATAGAGCTGTATTTACATTGGGATATACAGTTAACAAATCCTTTTCTATGATCATTACATTTAGATCTATCGCAGAAATTTTGTCTATCCCCAATGTTCTCAAATGAGCGGCTAGATGCTGGCATTCGATGTCTAGACAATCTTCTAAACATTGGGATATTGGGAAATAAGATTCTTGACTTTACTGGAAATTTCATCCGAATCAATGATGTGGAGTTTTGTCAGAAATCCAAATTTATCATTTACTCTTTGATAGGCTTCAGAACGTTTTTTCAAATCCATGATAAGAGTGTCTATAAACTTATAACCTTATCCTACCAAGACTCATATTCGAGGGAAAACGTCGCCTCCCGCCCCTGATAACGTGCTGTGTATATTATATCAGTTAGTAATATCTGATTCCGATTGGAGGTTCAAGACAGACCCTTATTTCGTTAGTTAGAAATCATTTTATTTTTTTTTTTGCGACCGTCCCTGCCGCCCCTCCGACGAGTGCCGCCCTACGCTTCAGCGTAGTTAGCGTATAGGGTAATCCGGCACTGAATGTTTTAATGAAATTTAAAATGCATTTGCGTCTATTTATTAGAATCTTTTATATTTACAAATTCGTTTGGAGTCGCTTTTTGTACTCATCAAGGCCTGGAGAAAAATTTGCTTTCTTCTGGGAATCGAGAAAATTCTTAATCCACACGAAACGATTTCGTTGCAATAACAAAATATCTTTCTCCTGGTGACTTTACGCTTACTTTGATTTCATTGAAATGTCCATTCCAATAATTTCTTCAATATTCTAAAGTATTGAAGCGCGTATTAATAGGTACGCCCCACATTTTTTAGAGGTTTCAATCTAAGTTAGAAATAAATAATAAAAATTTTTTTTTGGAGAAAAAAATTCCCAAAAGTGTGTATTTTCCAATGTTATTTTAAATATAGAAATGATACGTAATCGCTAGACAGCTTTTCAGTATTCAGTGTTTATGCTGATGTGAGTTTACTGTAACTTTACTGTAGTTGATGGCATTAATTTGAACGTCTGAAAACATGGTTGCAGGTTAATCAGCAATGTCTTTGTGTTGATCGTCCGCGATAACTATCGCATGAGAAACAAAAAGGATAAGCTCAGCGATCCCAGAAATGGCTAACAAGGATGCGCGATTCAACTCACAGAGAACTTAAAAATTTCAGCCAATTAAGCGACAAAATTATTCAATTTCAAAAATATTGTCATTTGACATATTATAATAAATAAAATAAAATTTTTGAAAACGCGTGCGGTAACGTGGGTCACAGCTAGTAATAAATATTACATTTGCTAGCAAGCTTACATAATATGGTTTCACGCGTTAAAATTAATCAAAGCTACCTATCCAATTTCTTATTGACAGCTTTATTTTCAATATATATACCTAAATATATATACCTAAAGCTTAGAACTCTCTAATGGACTATTTTTGTAATTTATGTACGATTTACTAGAAAAAAGTTGGCATTAATTGTGCCAAAAAACATACGTTTTCAATGTCACACTACAACCTTATTCGTACTTATTTCACAAAATTTTTCCATAACAAACCTAAACTGACTCTTCCTTTTTCGGAAAAGTTTTTTAAATCTTCAAAATATTTCCAAAATTAAGAGTAATCAACTGACAGCGACACCCTTGCAACGGCATTTTTTACCCTCGTAGTGTGGCTTAAATTCAGAGCGTTCCGACAGCCTTAAGTTTTGTACAAATGCCAGTTTAAGTTGTGGTCTCAACCCTACATGGCGAGTATCTGTGTGCATAAAGCCGCTGTTTGCTGACTGTATATAATTAGATATTATCACTGCGGACACGACACACATACACACACGTTATAATACACTATTCTACGGTTTAAATGTATTTGTGCTAGAGAAAGATTGCAGAATATGCGAGAGATGCAGTGATCTATTTTACTGATATCTTAAACAGCAGAGCTACGTGCTTTTTGTCTATACAGGTCGTTTACCAATTTTATTTTAAAACTAGCCTTTAAAATGTTCACCGTTTCTAAAAGTTATATTTGCAAGTAAAAATCAAAATAAGTGCTTGCCAATTTTATCTTGAAGCTAACTTTTAAATTTTAAAATACGTAGGCATGGTCACGTAAGCCTTTTGAGTTTAAAAAATAAAAACCCGGGTCGCAGTGCCAAAACCCTGCCGACAATATAGTGTATTTGCTTATGCAGGCAGTGTGGCTTTATTATGCGAACTTAAATTGGTTTTTGGGAAAAATAAAAAATTTTACTCCTTAATACACCCCTTAAAATAATATTTTTTTTTCTTAATTGCAATATTATTATCAATCGAACCTCTATACCAAGTTATATACACCTTTCAGTAAATAATTCACTATCTGCAAACTAGTCTTTCTTAAAATTTTTAAATCCGGTCCTGTAAAGTCGATTTTATTAAAATTTTAGGGACACATTTTAATTACTGCCAGAGGGTTAAATTTCAATTTTGAAACGATTCGGAGAATTTTTTCGGTATTTTAGGGCCCAAAAACATTTTTCAACCCCTAAAAACTACCCTTAAGATGGCCCGATTAGGCCCATTTTAAATAGGCTTCTTGCGGTGATGGATTTCAACACGTGGGCCAAATTTAGTTGAAATCAATTAACTCTTTCGAAAGTTATTGCCCGCACACATATATATATACGTATATATATATATACGTATATATATACGTATATATATATACGTATATATATATATAAATATATATATACATATATATATAAACATTTTTAAAAATGGTGCCAAAGTGTTTAGGAGGTTATGAAACGTCGAGAAATTTTGGTCCGACCCCTAGGTCCCGCCATCCGACCGACGCCAATAGTGTATGTTGCCTTATGGCAAACACACTAATAACTTTCATAGACATGCATACTTTTCGCGGCTGTTTTACACAACTAAGGCCAATAAAATCTATAAAAAAAAAGATATACATACCATACCCGTACAAAATTGTTTTATATGCCTATTACATAAAAAAATGAAAAGTACATTCTCCAGAAAAATTAAGTTTCTTAGTTCTTCCCCGGTTGACCTTGAATCCTCCCTCTGGAGTTAGGCGAAGAACTACGAGACGAGACAGGGATGTCGAAAAAATATCGATATTTTTTATTTGATATATCGAAATTTTTGGCCGATATTTAATATTATGATATATCGATATAAAATTCCGAGTATCGTTTTTCCAGTAGCAACACTTGTATGTAGCTATTCATTCAATATTTCATTTCATTTCTACAACATCTAGAATATTTTTAATTATTTCGATTTACACCTCAATTCATGCTGTACCAACAATTTTTTGTCGAATGTCACCTCTGACACGCATTTCATAGATTCACCATCTCTGGCTTTATTAATTGTTTGATTAATCTCTAAAATTATCTGCTCCTAAATGTATTAGACATTTAATTAATAAACAAATTCTTATCGTTGTTTTTGATTTCAGATAAATATTTATTAGTTGATTTATTAGAAATAATGTCCGTTTGAGATTATTTAAAGTTAGCCAATATGTCTACTAAATTTCTTCGAGTGCCAATGTTCTCTTTCAAATCGGACCGATATATCGATATTTTGTAAAAAAAATATCGATACTTGAAAAAAATATCGATACTTGAAAAAAATATCGATACGATATATATCAAGACTTTTTGGCACTCCCGACATCCCTAAGACGAGATATATGTGCTTGCAAAGGCGCATGCAAAGCAGCTATTTTAGTGTAGTGCAAGAAGTATTTGTGGAATATTTTACGTATTGGTTTTGAAGATCGTATATTCGAAAATTGTAAAATGAAGTATACATATTTTATTATCTAAAAACTAATAAAACTAAATTCTTAAATTGAGATGTTTAATATGTTAATATTTAATTTCTGTATCCAGTGTCATCTTCATAATGATGAATTTAATTTTTTTAACTACCTTTAAACTTTGTAAATAAATCATATAAAATGCCTGTTTTAATTTTATGTCTAACGGAAAGTAATATTTCAAATTCGATGCTGTAATATTATAAAATTCAATAAAATAACGCAATACAAGTTATAATACTCTATGTTTTATTTATAAAACGTAGGTTATCCTAAGAAATATAAAAACGACGTTAAAATACCGCCCCATAACGTGCATAATATGACATCATATGATATTAATGACTCTATTCAAAACAAAAATATTGAGAAACAATTTTAATTAACTAGTTGCTAGTGAAATATGCTTGGTATTATAATTTCCTGGCAAATAAAAACTCCCGTGGAATGGTCCCAAGTGCCCTTAAAACCATTTGAAGATTGAACAAGCTTCGATTGCTCCATTTATTCTTTACATTACTTTAAATTAGATAATTTATGGGAGCATACATTCCTCTGTTTAACAGACTTAAAATATTCATATTTTTAAATTATTAGTGAAATGCTGACACACTGACATATTAATAAAAATAAATTTAAATGAAATATATACAGAGTTCGTCAATGAAACGGGAAGATTTGGGGTGGGGCTTGCAGCGCGCGGTGAAGTGGTAGGGAAGACAGTCACAGGCCTGCCGGGACCCGAGTGGCTTGCCATTTAGTCTACAATGGAGCGTTGGACGGGTGAGCATCGCGGTTACGCAATTAAGGCTTATTATCAAAATGGCGAGAGTTTAGTGCAAACGGGTCGGAATTTTAGACGGCATTTTAACATACCGCGTAACCAACCTGTTCCGTCAGACAATGCGATTAAAATATGGTAAACAACCTCGAGCTAACTGGATCGACGTCTAGAAAAAGAGGTGGTAGTGCCAGAACGATTCGAACCCCTGAAAATATCGAACGTGTTCGACAAGCAATGTTAAGAAGTCCACGTCGATCGGCCATCCGTCACGCCACACGCCTTCGAATAAGTGACAGATCGGTGAGAAAGATACTCCATCAAGATCTTCGATATCACCCAGGACAATCCCGGCCCTCAAACAACGAATTCGTGACGAGATTGCAGCAATATCTGTTGTTATGCTGCGAAGAGTTATGCAGAACTTTCAGGCTCGACTCCATGAATGCATAGGTGTCAACGGAGGACATTTGGCAGATGTAGTGTTCAAAAAATATTTTTTTTTAACATTGTATATCAAATGGCTACTCTTTTATTTTCCATTAATGTATTAATAATTACAAAAAAAAATATTTTTTCAACAATAAAATTATTTACGAAATCTTCCCGTTTCATTGCCGAACCCTGTACTAAAAAAACTATCAAGTGGAATATGAAATATTTTTTTGAAAAGGCAAAAACTCTACTGGCGCTTTCCAGGATCGAACTAACTCCCGTCCACGAAACGCACATAGATAAAAAAACAGTTATTTTAGCATACTTTTTTTTTAAATTACTAAACACTGCAACGACGCTTGTTTAAATTCGTTTCAATGCACAGACACACTAACACACAGGTAAAGTATTGAGTGTGTAGTGTTTTAGAGAGGGAAGCGCTCAGTATTGGTATTGAAAGAGGGACGCAAAGTTGGAAAGAGCTGACGAAACGTGAAACTGGGTTGCCAAATGAGACGTTGCTAAGTGCAATACGTGCAATCTTAAACCTGTTCATTCCCATACAAGGGCGCATTAGATGTTTCACATAAAAAAAACGCAGTATCTAAAGTGGTATAGGTGTAGATCAATGCGCATTACTGATTTCCAAGTGACAAATGATGAACGTGTTGGTCGGCATTTGGTCTATAATAAAAGTCTAGAAGGATTTAATCATCGGACGCCAAGCCTTGACAAATGAACATACCTCCGAGAATGAGATAGACAACTGACGGAATATGCATATAGTATTGCGATGCATAAAATATAGACAGTTAAGTACTGACCTATGATGCAATGTATATTATAAATTATAATCAGAGGTAAAACAAGTACCTTGAAGTGAACACTGTTATATTATGTTCTATCAGTTGAATATGTTTATACTGAATGATCTGAAATTCTTGCGATGTTTCACGTCCGGAATTGTACATAACGAGTGACGAGCGCTCTTCTTTGATCTTAGATAACATTATTTTTTAACTGGAGGTTAACAGGTTAGGCTTAAAACTCCAGCGTTAGCGTATAGTTTGTTGATTTGCCTAGTTTTTTTTTAAAGTTATATCCAATTGTATATCCAAGAAGAGTGATGGAACCTTTGGTGTGAAAATACGAAATAAATATATACCCACAAAACACCAAACCGTATCGAAAAACTCTCGACGTACGTTTCGCCAACCAAGTTGGCATCATCAGGAGATGATTAAATCATCTCCTGATGATGCCAACTTGGTTGGCGAAACGTACGTCGAGAGTTTTTCGATACGGTTTGGTGTTTTGTGGGTATATATTTATTTCGCCAATTGTATATGTCCATTGTCCACATATATGTAATAGAGCATATGCACTTATACAAAAGAATATCCTTTAAGGGGGTTGACTCCACCATGTAATTAATTAAATATCAAAGCTGAGTTTAAACGACATCACAAAATATAGATGAGCAGAGACGGGATTCGAAGTCACGACAGTTCGCATGCTGACCATTACACCACACTGTCGTCAGTATACTTTCCTTACATAATTATACAGTTTTTATTGTTGAGCTAGTTCAGGAAAAGAAAGTAGCTTCACATCAAAAAGAAGAAGCATCCTTGTTAATTTACATTTTTAAACACATTTAGGGTCGTTGCACAGGAACCATCCTATGACACGGTACTTAATTTCATTTAATGGCGTGTTGCAGTGAAATCAGTTAAATGTATGCGGTAGTGGTCCCCCAGTGATCATTTCTGTGACCTTTGATGTCAATTCGTCCATAAATTTAAAATAATTTTTAAAAAATTGTTTGCAAACAAATCACTATAATATGGTTATATATACATAGTTGTGTATTGCTTGCGACTACAACATAAATTTTCTTTTTCGTTAGAATATAGTAGTATTCTAACGAAAAAGAAAAATTTATGTTGTGGTCGCAAGCATTAAAATGCTTCGTATTTATTCATAGACAAGATTATTCTTCGAATTTCTGTATGTGATTCTTACCTTTTCCCGGAAGCTTACATTTTAAAGCATGAAACTGTAGCAGAATATTACTGATACAGACGATTTATGAATGCTCTACTTGCACAATAAAAGAAGATTTATGTGCTTGTTTGTAATATTACATTGAACTTCTATGGGACAATTATTATTGTAACATATTTTTTGTAAATTTTACAGTTAACTGTCGTCATAAAATGTTCAGATCTTACATAATAATTATATTCATACAAAGTAACTACAGCATATTCTAGTTTGTATTATTTTTCTAGAAAAATTTTACAACTGCCTTTATCGGAATTACAACGAATACTGTTTCTTAACTAATATTATAAATGCGAATCTGAGTTTGTTTGTTACGCTTTCACGCCTAAACTGCTGAACAGATTTCGATAAAATTTGACAAGGAGATAGATTGCATCCTAAGGAAGGACGCAGACTACCTTTTGTCTCAAAATAAAATCTTAAAGGTGGTGAAATAGAGGGTGCAGTCACTGACAGGTCATCGCGATATCTTCCGGAACTATTCGACCTCCAGACTCCAGAATTTGACAGACATGTTTCTTTTGTTGCGTAGAGATACTAAAATAGTCTTCTAAGGTGTGGAAAGGTGGGACAGTACAGGGATGTTAATGACTAACACACTCTAATTTTTAAAATATAGCTGTAGCTGTTAGGTCTTGATGAAGATTCCCATACTATTGTTGTTGCCGTGTATCATTACAATCGCGGCTAGTCTACACTAATATTATAAAGAGGAAAGATTTGTATTTTTCTGTGTGTGTATGTTTGTAATGAATAAACTCAAAAGCTACTCTGCCGATTTAAAAAAATCTTTCACCATTAGAAAGCTACATTCACCCTGAGTAACATAGGCTATATTTATTGCTAGAAAATATTAGGGATCCTTATTAAAACTTTAGTAACGTAACCCAAGATGTAAAAAAATGCCATAAAATATCTTTCGTCGCATGCGCTGCGGAAACTAATGATGATAGAACAAAAGCATGTTCTACAATATTAAAAAACATATCAATAACTACAAAAAACTTCGCGATACTATATGTCCAGCTATTATCGTTATGTTACAATAACCTCTTTTTACATTTTAATAATCTATATAGATAAAAGACGATGTATATGTAATCTATGGACTCCAAACGGGTAGACCATTTTTGATGAAATTTTTAGACAATCTTTAGATTAGCCCAGCGGGTGATCTTCTGAAGTTTGGTAGCGATCGGATCAACAGAATTTTTTAAATTGCTTTTTGGGAAATAAGATTTTTCTTCGATTTTTGAACATTCACAAATAAAAGCGATTGAATTCGCGCAAATTCAATAGACGTTGAGAATTTAATGATAATGATATGGCACACCGTACTCAGATGGAAAAAATATAGAGAGATGTTAGAAAGGGTGCAGAGAAAGATGCTGCTAAGAGTGGTTAGTGCCTACAGAACAGTGTCCACAAAAGCAGTAGGTAGGGGTGGAAATCCCACACTACCATTATGGTGTCTTTAAAAGATTTTCCCCTACCGAAAAAAAAGTAACCATAGCATTGTGTTGTTGAGGAACGCATCTCTTTGTTCACCTTGCCGCTTTTTTGTTTCATCGAATCACTATAGAAGTTTCGCTTCAATAGACCGATTAAATCTGCAAATTATAATTTTAAAGAATGAATTAAAATATAAAGTTCTCTTGGAAACTGTCGTAATTGAATTGTTAAACATAGAAACTAGGCAGTTAAAGAACAATGCAAAGTTCAAACGAAATACAATAGCATGAAAATAGACGACAGTTTTTTAGTGTATTTGCCATATGGCAACATACACTATTGGCGTTGGTCGGATGGCGGGACCTAGGGGTCGGACCAAAATTTCTCGACGTTTCATAACCTCCTAAACACTTTGGCACCATTTTTAAAAATGTTTATATATTTTGATGTTCTCTTGCGTAGACGGACTCCCACTTGTTGCAACACTGTCTTAAAAAAAGAGAAAAGAAAGAAAGACAACAATTGAATCTGTGTTCTCGGCGTCGCAGGAGGATATCAGTTCTTAATTTGCTGGGCCCGTTTAGTTTCTTTGATAGAAATTTGATATCCGCCTATGGGCGTCCGATCAACACAGACCCTGAGGAAAGCAAGAAAGAAAACAATACAGTGTTTATTCCGAAATTATAATTAACAGTTTTATTAGACGTGCAGCGAGGTACAAAATCCAGTAGCGATTGTTCCGTATCAATAATACTTTTACGAAGAAGTAAATTGATCTCAAGGTACTGATTTAAATAAAATCGCTTAAATAACTAAAATTATAATAAGGTGAGCTATAGTACTATTCAATAAATAACGGACAACCCAAACGCAACACACAATTACTTCAGTAAATTCAATTAAATATAAGATAAGCTATTTTATTCACTAGTTACAGAAACTTAGATATTACAGACAGACAACAGGACAAATAAATAATATAATACAGACTTAATAATAACTAACGGAGCCGATGCTTAAAACTACAGACAGAACGAAACCCGATTCGCAAAATACCGACTTAAAACTACAGAACAGAAACGGATACTTAAATTCTACAGACCGAACGGAACACCATTCGCAAAATACCGACTTAAAAACTACGGAACAGGACAGAACACAATTCGCAAAATACCGACTTAAAACTACAGAACAGAAACGGATACGTCTATACTTCCCAGATACCGGAACAGAGAGAGTTCTTATTTTATTCTTGTTTATTATTTTCACGAAACCGTCACCTAGCAAACATATTCATTCACAACAATGTCAGGCTTTATTGTTCGTTGCTAAGTGAGGCATGATATCGTAGTAGCCACGGATATCAGAAAATGCAATACGGAATCACAGCTGCCTATAACTGTTCAGATATAATTAAATTATTAACTATTTATTTAATTAAGGTTATACTATATTAAGGTTATACTATATATTCTTGTGACATATGGGCATAATGTCACAATTTCCCACCAACAGGGGGACGGCGGGGAAAGTTCGCAAACATACTGCTCAAGATGGCAACACTGAACTGTCAAAAGTGACAACAATTAACCTCTGATCAACAAACAAAATTTTCACGGTGCGGATGAAACAAGGTTAAATCTAAATAACTAGCTTAAAATTACGGAGTCGGAATAAGTTTTAAACTTTCTTTAAGTGCTCCACGTGAGCTCGGAACAATCTATCAGTGACAGGGTCATTTAATTCTACACTAACTGGAGACAAAAATCGAACGATAGTACGGGGTTCGCTATACCTCGGGAGGAATTTTAAATGAAAGTTTGGCCTCATCTTTTGGTAATGCAATCTTTGAACAACGGAATCACCAACTTGAAACTTTGATTCAGGAGTACGATTGACATTATAATAACTCGCTTGACGATCATGCGATTGCTTCAACATGTCACGGACAACATCTGGAGTTAACGAATCTCGTTTTTCCCACACTGCAGGTAAATTCCACTTGAGATCCAGCGGGAATTTTATTTCTCGACCGAGAAAGACTCGACAAGGTAAATCATTAATACTTGTTGCCGGCGCTGCTTGTTACAAGCGGTCCCATTAAATCAATGTATAAGCGGTTCCAAACCGCCGTAGGAGGACTAGACGACATAATTACTTTGTCGGGGTTTTGGTCACTTTTATGACGCAAACATAACTGGCAGGCCTTAATGTGTTGTCGGACTTCTAAAAACATCTTTGGCCACCAAAATCGCCTGGCAATAGAGCGATATGTCTTGTTAATTCCGGGATGAGCACCCATTTCAGAGTTATGAAACTGCTCGAGGATGCTTGGCTTGGCTTCACTAGGTACAACAATACGGGCTTAATTATGGCGCCCCACTAGACGCACTAGAAAATTGTCTCGAACGGCAAAATGTCTTACGTTCACACCTTGCAAAATTTGTCTTTTTATCGAATTTAATTCAACATTTTTATTTTGCATGTCTCTGAGTTCACTGAACTCAGTACTGACGTCAACAATTGAACACATAAGATCGTCCATTTGTTTTAGATTCTTGGGCACAGGTAATCGGTGATGGCTTGGACCTTTTCACTATCCACAGCGAGACCAGACGACGAAATGCTGTGACCCAGAAACTTCAGTTCGGATTTCGCGAACTTCACCTTACTCGGTTTGACAGTCAGATTTGCGTCTCGAAGACGCTGCAACACCTCACGCATTTGGCTCATATGAGAGTCCAAATTGTCACTGTAGATGAGCAGGTCATCGAAAAACACAATTACATTTTTATATCATAAAATAGTTCACTCTTTAGTCGATTCAGAGCACTGGGCGATTCGGACAGTTCAATCTGATAAAACGCACTATTCAGATCCAGAGTTGTGAATACTTTAGCCCTTTTCAAACGTAGAAAGACGTGCTCAATCGCCAGAGCTGGAAACGCGTCCATATGGACCCTTTGATTTATCCTGTTTTCCGTCAAAACCTTCGGAAGTTCTTAACATAATCGATCAAATTTTTCAGTTGTGGAGTCCACGGCCATAATCGGAACCAATAATTCGACTGGGACGGAAGCAGGCAAGGAAACATACGGAATCGACGAATCCCGGTCAAATTCAAACGATACTGAATTTTCGGCACAGTTTAATATTGCCCTCATATTTTTCAAGGACTTACTACCAATAATTACTGGGTATGAAATATTTGGCAACACAAAAAAGATAAGTTTCCAAGTTTTATTCTTAATCTTTACAACTAATGCCACCGAGTTATCAGAACGGGTCGTTTGACCATTGGCTACGCGAGCATATTGTTCGCATTTCTTATAATTACCTAACCTAAGAGAAACTAAATAATTGGCCAAGTTAGCGCTAATGTAATTTAGCGTGGAACCCGTGTCCAATAGAGCAGAAGCCTTAACGTTACCTAAACTAATATTAATTATAGGGATAGACTTATCAACTAAATTATTTAAACCGGCGGTTGCAGCGAAATAATTTGAAATAGCTGCAAGCGGGATCTTATTGAATAATTTTGGAGACGGGGCCGAAACGGGGGAAATTGTCGAACTATCACGACCAGTTGAACAATTACTACATAAAATTTTGGGGTGGTTATAGGCACTAACTACGGCATTGCATTTTCCGGTGATACCCGAGACTCACCAGAAACACCGGGCACTGGAGCACTGGGAGGCTGCGGCTCCCAGACGACTATAGGAGTATCCGTTGACTGCGGAGCGGGCGGAACGGTTCGGGATTTCGGCTTCAAGACGGCGGACAGGTACCGGACAGGTTGGAACAAGGCTCAGGCTTTCCTAACTACGCTCTGCTACCAATTTGATGTTCTCTTGCGTAGACGGACTCCCACTTGTTGCAACACTGTCTTAAAAAAAGAGAAAAGAAAGAAAGACAACAATTGAATCTGTGTTCTCGGCGTCGCAGGAGGATATCAGTTCTTAATTTGCTGGGCCCGTTTAGTTTCTTTGATAGAAATTTGATATCCGCCTATGGGCGTCCGATCAACACAGACCCTGAGGAAAGCAAGAAAGAAAACAATACAGTGTTTATTCCGAAATTATAATTAACAGTTTTATTAGACGTGCAGCGAGGTACAAAATCCAGTAGCGATTGTTCCGTATCAATAATACTTTTACGAAGAAGTAAATTGATCTCAAGGTACTGATTTAAATAAAATCGCTTAAATAACTAAAATTATAATAAGGTGAGCTATAGTACTATTCAATAAATAACGGACAACCCAAACGCAACACACAATTACTTCAGTAAATTCAATTAAATATAAGATAAGCTATTTTATTCACTAGTTACAGAAACTTAGATATTACAGACAGACAACAGGACAAATAAATAATATAATACAGACTTAATAATAACTAACGGAGCCGATGCTTAAAACTACAGACAGAACGAAACCCGATTCGCAAAATACCGACTTAAAACTACAGAACAGAAACGGATACTTAAATTCTACAGACCGAACGGAACACCATTCGCAAAATACCGACTTAAAAACTACGGAACAGGACAGAACACAATTCGCAAAATACCGACTTAAAACTACAGAACAGAAACGGATACGTCTATACTTCCCAGATACCGGAACAGAGAGAGTTCTTATTTTATTCTTGTTTATTATTTTCACGAAACCGTCACCTAGCAAACATATTCATTCACAACAATGTCAGGCTTTATTGTTCGTTGCTAAGTGAGGCATGATATCGTAGTAGCCACGGATATCAGAAAATGCAATACGGAATCACAGCTGCCTATAACTGTTCAGATATAATTAAATTATTAACTATTTATTTAATTAAGGTTATACTATATTAAGGTTATACTATATATTCTTGTGACATATGGGCATAATGTCACAATATATATGTATATATATATATATATATATATTTATATATATATATATATATATATATATATATATATATATTCACAACATGGATTTCGAGGGCCAACGTTTTTTAATCCATAATCACGTCAAGTGGGCTCCCTAGTATTTCAAATTTTTGGGAAATTGATTTTTTTTTACTAATAAAGAAGATATTTTGGTTTTTATATCTAATAGTGTTTTTGAGGGCGCACTCCGGAAACATAACCACTTTCTGTTTTACCGACATTCTACTGACCTTCAAGCCCTTCAAACAGACGTTGTGACCATATAAATTGTCCAATTTTATTTTTGTTAATGAGAACAGGCCTTAATCTCAAAATTAGCCAATAACTGTTTATATAATCGTTGCCTGCATAATTTGTAGGCATGAGAATTCATAAATATATTTAAAATAAATGCGTCTTTATATAGAAATTTTGAAAATGTAAATGAACTACTTTACAGTTTTGAAACATTCTAGTAATTTTTCGGCTAAATATTTTCGTTCTAAAAATGAACATTGATTTCTAATACAGACTATCTATTACGTTATTTTAAAGTAGAAAATTCTAAACAGTACAAAATATTTCTAATTATTCAAATTTGCGAAATATGAATTCACAAGGTGAAAAAGGGTGGCAAAATGTTGACTTAATTTTGGTATTGAAGAATTCTTAGTTTTTTCCAAAGATCGAAAAAATCTTAATTATTATTAATAGCCAACAGCTGTTTTTAAACGAAAACGAAATTATATACCTCAAAAATTATTTTTTATTCAGCTCATCACAGTTTTATGCCGTTCAACAAAAACAATTTAGAATACATTTTTTTTTTATTTTACAAAATGTTTCTTAGAAAATACTTATTTATTTTTCCATTTTAGTGTCTTCAAATCCTCTGTCTAACTTTCAATAAAAATGATTGGTTGAAACTTCACCTTTATCTGTAAAAAAAAACTAATGTTACATTTTGTATAAGGATGTCCCAACGAAGTATACACATAGGTACAGTGGCGGATTTACCAGCAGGCTGAAGCCTATGGCGGCAGATTTTAGTGGGTGGCAAATTTAGCCCAAAAACTTTTGTCTTACAGAAATAAAAAAGCAACATTATTATATACATAGAGAAAACAAGTTTCGAGTATTTAACAAAAATTTCAATATTTTAGTACTGTACGGTATACTGAATACTCTAACGTCTGTATATGAAAAATTACCAAACGCTCTGTAAAATATACTTTTGTGACAATGCGTTTTTAAAATATTCCAATAGCGTTTCAGTACTGCAATTTAAATGCAGTACTTTTTTTTCTCCATGTACCTAAATATTACTAGGTTGCATTCACACAATTCAATCATCGTGATATGTTTCAATACTTAATTTTTTTTTTTTTTGTAGTCGTTTAAGATGATTGCGAACTAGGGTATCGAATTTCAGAGGTCAGTAGGGGCGGCAAAAATTTAATAGCCTACTAGCGGCAAATTTGTAAATCCGCCACTGCATAGGTAGGGGTGCCAGGCGTCCGGATAAAACAGGACATAGGCTTTTGATTGCGTGTCCGGCCAAAATTAAACGGTGTCCGGCTTTTTAGGTTTTTTACATTTCGCATTTTCAGAATTCGATTTGCGATCCCAGGACATAACGCAAACGTTGAAAGAGTTTTTTCCTTGATGGTCAAAAGAACGCAACACATATAAATAATGGCAATACCTTGTTGAAAATGTTGATTCTCGTCCGCTCATAGTTGTGTCATATGTTATCTTGCAGTTAGTCAGCACGAAATTTTGCTGACGGACCTACAAACATTAGAAATCAGTAATTTGTTATAATTTTAACTTAAATTACGATCTTAAACCCAACATTTTAAGTTTAACCTTACATGACAGCATTAGCATATTATGTTATAATAGGTTTTTCCCTTTATAATGCAAAGCGACTTTATACAATAAGTACAGTATGTTACCTTAAAGAAATTTAGTTTGCGTTTTTGTTTTCTTATGGAAACCGGATAATTAGAATATAATTTGTTTATATCATTATCAACACTGCTGTTTTAACATATTTTAACGAGATAATTTTGTCTTCTGCGGCCTGTAACAAATAAATAAGTTCCATCAATATAAAATCATTAATACTCACAAACTGTTTTAAAAGTCAAAAAGCTACTTACCAAAAAATCAGAATATCAATTTACGAAATTAAGTGTCAACAAGTCATTTTTGACAAGTAAATGACCTTGGGCCGTTCGGTTTCAATATTCAACACCAGGAGCGCTGACTGCGTCATTTCACTTATTTACGCAAACAGATTGAAATATAAATTTGAAACTATTTAGGTTCTTAGATAAAGTGGCTTATAACATTTTTTTCTCTAATATAAATAAATTTAAACTGCGTTTAGCTGAGATTTTAATCTAATTTATATATGCATCACAACATTGTTATAAATTAGTTTATATGAATTTAGTACAACTGTTTGTTGTATATGAATAAAAGGTTACTACTAAACTCATTTTACGAAGAAATGTAAAATTAAATTATTAATTAAGAATAGTTGCAAATTAAAAAGTTTTCTAAAATAGGAGGAAGCACATGTTGAAAAAAACACTATTTAACTTAAAACAGCAATAATATTGACTTGTCTTTTCACGAGGTAGGTACCTTCCTACCGAACAAACTTTGTATAGGGCTATTCGAATGAAATATATTCAATAACACATATTTTAAATTTAATAAGGAAACCTGAAACGCCTCGACTTTCAGACAAGACCGCTAAATTAACGATATAATAATTAAATCGTTACTTTTTTAATTTTATCTAAAATATTGCATAGCTCACTTTGCTTTATAGCCCCACGCTACCGAATGCCTGTATGAAGGGTTGCCAGACAAACGACGTAAGCCCTCAAAAAAGATAATAGGTACATAAAATCAATGGCGTTTTTTTAAAAACTCAAAAGTTAAATTCACTTTTATGAAACTTTAAAGTCAAAAAAATCAATTTTATATATACATATCTGCAGGGAAATTATTGTAGAATAACACTGAGCTAATTAGCTTGCATATTTTACATTTTCTATTAAATTTTTTGAATTTTGCGTGTTTTGTAAATACAGAATAAAATCTAGCTGAAGTTTATAGGATACCACTGCATTTGAGAACTGATTCTCAATAATTTTAAATTTTTAAGATAATAAAATAACGTAAAGACGTATATATTAAATCCGGAAATTTTCTTTTTTTTAAATTCTATTAAAATCTTTTATAATATAATATAACTATTGTATTTTTAAAGAAATATACATAATATTTAGACATTTATTTAAATTGATCAAAAAATTAATAATAATTTATTTAAAAAAACAAAATGATTCTACTGGCCTGTAATTACCAGATCATAAAAGAGAGTCATAATTACTAATAATAAAATCTTTAATGCAAGAATTAAAGTGAATTTTGCAGGTCACCAAAATTTGTTTTGGTTATTTAAGTATTTTTGGAAAAAGCCCAGTCATAACAATGTTCCTTCTCAAATTATACGTGTGATGACATTAGACTGTGAAGGATGTTCAACTGAAATAATTTTGTTTTCCTTATATTAAGGAAGTTACGAACGATATTAACAAGATATCATTTTTTATTGATTATCTGTTGGCTATTTTAACTCAGTTAACTATTAAAAATGCAAAAAAAAAATTATGAAATTATAAAAAAAAGTCACAGTCATATGTCCTTCACTATTTCAAAATCTTTTTTCTGAGACGCTGAGACTGTGATTTTTGATGCGTTCTATGTTTATATTATAGCCCTCATAAAAGGTAATACATTCATAAATTTTACGGCGGTTTTTTAAATTTAATTTGTTTCAAATTTTTAAGACAATAATAAATAATTTAAAAATTGCGACGTTTCGTTAATTGTTGTAAACTTCGTCAGGCACAACTTTTTTTTGTTTTAGAGAAAAAATTATTTCATAATTTCAATTTGTTTGAATAATTTACTATTTGTGCTAGTTATGTACAGAGGGTGTCTCAACCGACGTTGACTAACATGGGTAACTTTGTTATTAGTGGAGATAGAAAGTCGGATAAATTGGCAAAGAGTAGTGCAGAAAATTTTGTCCCGTCGAAAAAACAATTGAATTTTGACACCCTATGAATTTATTCAGAAAATCATGAAAATTGCCGTTTATGAAAACTGGCCATAACTTTTTTATTTATGAAGATATCTGAAAATTTTATTAACCATTTTTTGATGAATTTTTAGGCTCTTTTCAGTAGCGTAGGCTTAATTTTTTTATTTCCACTACATAATGAGATATTGACATGAACTTCGGTTTTTCTTATGGACGCCATTTTGGATTTTTAGATATTCGAATTCTGTTTATTCAAAAGCTACAAAACTGACCAAAATAGCTTTTTGGCGTTATCCATAATGATCAGAGTGTGCCGTGTTAAACAAAATTTGTTGAAACAAATACATACCGACAGGTTAACAATCTGTCAAGCGATCGTTACAGTTTTGCTAATTCATTATATTTGTTTTTTTCTGTAAAATGGCTCAAGCATTTTTGCGAAATTACAAAAATGCTCTTTTCACTTCAAACTCATTAAAAACTAAGCACTTTAAGTCGATCAAACTTCTAGAGCATGTTACAAGTACATAAATAAAGTGAATTGTGAAGCGGTAACGATTATTTTTAATTTGGGTGGTAATAATTAGGATTGACTTCCACATTTTTTGACGCCGAAAAAAATACGGACCAAGATTATTTTCGTCAGAACTCAGTTATTTTTTATGCTAGGGACTTTTATAAAAAATAAAAATAAAGGTTCTTTCAAGCACTTTAAAAAATGTTCCATGAGTTTCCCTTGAAAAATGTATTGTTTTTCAGTAACTTCACGTTGAAACTTTCAATTTTGGCTTTTGGCGAATAAGAACCAACCTTCAACAAGCTAGTACTCCGTTTGTATGGGGTCTACAGACACTATAAACCCACCATTAGTTTTGTTTTTTTATAAGCTACATTTTTACTAAAAGCGATTTTTTCGATAAAATATTTACTTTTTCAGTTATTCGGGAAAAACCATCTGAAAACGTGGGTTTATTGGTTGAAAAATTGACACCTACACTCGCGAATAAGTTGAAAAGTATGGACTTTCAGAAAAAACTTTATAAAACAAAAGTTGCTTAAAATTAGTCAACCTATCCATTCCCGTACTTATTTTCAACGAAACATTTTTCACCCCCGAGAAGGGGTGGTATCCACTATCCACCCCGTAATCGAGAGCGGCAAACTTTTTTTTTAACTTTTTTATTTGAGCTTTTAACAATGCATTCCAAAAGTTTTTATGATGATTTATTGACTGGCCCTGGATTCCGAGATTTTACAATTTTTTCGCCTTACGGCTCTCCACTAATCGTTTTTTTTTTTAATTTTCTCAATATACCATTCGCAGAAATTTCTATTTAAGTTCCTAAAAGTGTTTGAATTAGGTTGTCGTCTTTCTGGATGAAGGTAAGTATTCTGCTTAAGCCAACGTGGCATTTTTGTTACGCTGAATGTATGCGCAAAAAAGAGCCTATTTCTCCAAACCTGAAAATGCTTGACCCATCTTAGAGAGAAAATCAAATAAAATGAATTAGCAAAACTGTAGCGATCGTTTGACAGATTGACAGACTGTCGTTTTGTTTTACACGGCACACTCTGATCAATATGGATAACGCCAAAAATCTATTTTAGTCAGTTTTGTAGCTTTTGATTCATTTAGATATAGGATACGTTATATCAAATTATTAAAAAAACTAAAAATGGTTTATGAAATTTTCAGATATCTTTATAAATAAAAAAGTTATGGCCAGTTTTCATAAATGGCAATTTTCACTATTTTCTGAATAAATTCATAAGGTGTCAAAATTCATTTGTTTTTTCGACGGGGCGTCAATGAGCACAATTTTCTGCATTACTTTGCCCATTTAACCGACTTTCTATCTCCACTAATAACAAAGTTACCCATGCTAGCCAACCCTGTAATATGTATATGTCTGTATTAAACATCTAAATTTTATTAATGTATGGTTAACTAGTTAAAGTTGTGCTTGACGACGTTTACAACAATTAACGAAACGTCGCTATTTTTAAATTAGTATAAATGCATAAATATAAGTACATTATTATTATTTACAAGTATTTTTGAAAACCATAAATAATGGTTCTGAGAATTGTAATGTAAAATGCTTTCATTTAGAATATACCCCCCTCCCTCCAAACGTCTTGTTAATTTTCGCGAATACCGTTTGAGTTCTGAGCTTTTATCGAGTTGAAAAATAAATTATAATATACATAATATGTTGATGATAGTTTGGCCATGCCTGAAGTAAGCTTCAAAGTGACGTCGATGTGCGCAGAAGCGCCGCCAACAGAACTGAACAAATTGTGACTTATCGACGTGGAACTTGAATTTTCCCTTATAAGTTATAAGTTAGATTATAATATGTAAATCATTTATATTTATCGTGGCTCTGGATCAACGTTATTTTGTGCGGAATTTTAATTTGCTTATAAAAAGTAATCAAATTGACGTTTTTCTTTTTTACCGGGACTAGTGAATTTTGTGATCAACATTTTAGAAACGATTTTATATTCTGGTAAGTAACAACATATTTTTAAAAATCTTTAAATTAATAGTAGATAGAGATATTTTAGGCTCTTTGTAGACCTTTGAATAGTTGAAATGGACATTCAATATAGAATAATATCTATTTTGGTTGCCTATAAAACTTTACGTTGCCGCCTACCGAAATTGAGAATTTATAATACATAAATAGATTTGGGCGTGTAACAATTTTTTGAAAAAAAAATAATATACATTATAGAGGTGTGAAAGTAACGCCACGTGTTCTGGCACAATAAAATCGCACTGATCAGTAATCAGTTAATGTACCTACAATGGCAGTAACAAGAGATATGGAACAACAAGAAAGTCTTTAAAAAATATATAATTAAAAACAGTTCGCTATTAATTCCAAATGTATTTATGCGCGCGGGTAACACGAAATTATTGTTTTCTGTATTTAACGCATTTTCTTCAAATAATCAGTGGCAACATAATATATTACGTCGTTGGGAGAAATATTTCAAATTTTGCTTTATATTTACGTAACCGTACTAGGTTATTATCTGAAAGTACTACTGTCGATTTAAAAAAAATCGTAAACATCATTTCCCTAAATCAAGTACTTAATAACGTACTGAATAGTAATTTAATGTAGGAGATAATGGCTAGTTTGACCATGCCTGGTTTTGATTCCAGAGAATAGTTTTAATCAGGGGAACTTCCGGCATGTACAGAATCTGCGTGTGATGCGCGCGCATTCATTCCTTCTGCGTAGTTCCCCTTTGAAATTTCGCCTATTGTATTTTGTGCGAAGATTGAAAATTTTGCAGTGTAATATTTGTTAATGTCTATAATTTTTTACGCAATTTGGAAATAATTTAAACCGATTAATGAATGCTCAATGCATTATAAAAGATTTATGTATAAATATTTCATACAGTATTAGAACTGACTTTCAGATATCAAAACGCTTGTTAAGATTCAAGTAGGTAAGCAAATTAACATTTTTCTTTGTCGTGAATAGTTAAATTTTGCAAACAGCATTTTATATTATCATGAAAATATATCTAACTTTTGAAAATATTAGACGCGATATCATGTGCTAATGCGAATTATTGTTTTGGATATTTTTAGACTACATTTCACGTATATTTTATAAAAAAAGTATAACAAATACATATTTAAAATAAGAAATGTAATATTAAAGTATACGTTTAATGTTAATAGCAGGATAACTATAGTTTATTGCAATTGTTAAGAAACACCCATTGTTACAGTGCTATATTAGAAAAAATTATTACGTTTGTCGCGGTGGGCTTTCAAAGTTCTTTTATATTATTTTTTTAAACGGTTTTATTTCAAAACCAAACTGCTTTGTTTGTTTCAGAGAGAACAACGCAATTTTTAGGAATTTACATTATGCAGTACTACATAGATGTATTGATAATAATTTGGTGTTTTATGTATGCGAAAAGTCATCAGTCTATTTCAATGCTGACAGTAGAAAAAATGTCGTCGTTAGATGTTCAGAAGATTTATGCTATCGACCTGCAGAGTGCAGAATTGATTTGTGCTAGCGCTAACTGTAAGTAACATATTATGCAGTAAATCATAATTGTCAGTTCTTAGAAACGGTTTGAAAATTTTATATTACTAATTTTTAGTGTTCTGTGCAAATGAGATAGGTCTACTTATGGAATAACTTAGGTGTCTGACCATCCCTCAAAGTTGATTTTTTTAAAATATCGATCCAGTCATGCATACCTATAATTTTATAAAATTACTGAGCAGGATTTAAAAAGGTTTTACACTTTTATTGACGGTTCTCATGACAGAAAAACCCGTAAGACATCATTTGTATTCTTTTAATATCGGTCCAAAATTATTAGCAGTTAATGTTAACATTAGTGACTGATCCTTTGCCTATCATATAAATTTCAGTTGGATGTTCGTTTCGTCAAGTTTGTGTTAGCGATCAATAATTTTTCCAGACACTTCTCCAAACGCAGCAGCGTTACTTTGACAGACTTGTGTCAATCAGTTTACCCAACAGACTTGTTGTCATGAAGTCTAGTGCCCTTCTCATACATACTAAATTTATCGTCCCTTGCGAAGTCCTCTATTCTCATGTGAATATTTTTTTTTATATATACTACGGTTGATAATTTTCTAGTATCATGTATTTATATATTTTTTTGCAGACGAGTGTTTAAAAATTATTGTTTTAAATTTAAATAAAAAACTTCCTGTTGTAAAAATTTATAAAAATATATACGACGAATGTTCTACAGAAACACATTCGCCATTGACAATTGAACAAGAAAACATTACAGATAATATACTAAATGCAATACCAGATTTTTTTGAATATTTTGGTAATAATAGCGATAGTCCGACAATTTCAAATGCAGACATTGTGAGCTTGGATAATTGTGCAAACTATGCAGAACCATTAAACAGTCCGACAATTTCAAATGCAGACATTGTGAGCTTGGATAATTCAGCAGAATTATTAAACATAACATCAAGTTCGTCTAAATCCTATTACAAAGAAAATTTTTGCATTTTCTGTCAGGAATTAAAAAAAAAATAGCCAGACATTTTCAACAAGTTCACAAAAACGAAGAAGCCGTCAAAAAATTTACACTTTTGCCACCAGGTACAATTTTAATTACAACTGTGTAGTTTTTAAGTTCTCGTCTCATTTACAGTATATGTATGTATATCTATAAGGCGCCTAAACGACCTCAGATGTTGAGCGTATGCGTTCCTAATCTCCCCACCCCTCTTATTTTTAATTTATTTAATATATACATTTTTTTTTATGCAGGCTCGGCAAAAAGAAATAAATTGATAGATGAACTTAGAAAAAAGGGAAATTTTCTCTTTAACTCGAAACCAGAATTTAATAGAGGTCAGTTTATCACAGTTCGACGGTTTCGCAAATCAAAAAGTAAACAGCTGAGCGATTTTGCCTGTTGTGCACGCTGCAAAGGATTTTTCTCTAAAAAAAATCTCTATGTCCACTATAAAAATTGTAGTATAAACTATCTGAAGGGAAAAAAAACAGTTTTAGTTACTTCCAGAAAAACATTTATTACAATAAATGAAAAAGCGTGTGAAAAATTGAGAATGGATGTTATTCCACAAATGCGTGACGATAAGGTAACCAGAATAATTCTGCATGATGAACTTATCATAAAATTTGGTAACCAATTGTGCCAAAAATACAGATCAGCACATTTAAACTATTTAAATGAAAAATTATGTTCAAATATTGAAATGGACCATTTCAATATTTGAACATAATTTTTCATTTACTGTATTGCTCGTTTCTCCAGTAATTACCGAGAACCCTATAAAAATAAAATTTCTTTTAGATTGTGAAATTGAATGTACAGCATTTATCAGTCACAAAAATCACATTAAACAATATTAATTTTTTTTTGCATATTAGGTATATGCCCTTTTTTATACCTTCTTCATGTTCGTCGATGTAATTATCTCTAGGATGTAAATTCTGAAGTTTTTCACCTTTAAATTTATCAATTTCACTACTTTGAGCTACCTCCAATAGTGTTGAAATTCTACCAATATCTACAGCTGCAGCTGGTAAACGATAATGAGTCTTATGTATATTCTCACTGTGTCCCATAAAATTGGCGAGTTGACCTATTTCAGCGTCATTTAAACTAAAGGCTTGCATTACTGTTGCAAAATGTTTTCTTAGTTTTGTCCCTCTCAGTGCATGCGGTTGCTTGGCGCCGCAATCAACTGAGAATTGCTTTAAAAGCGTACAGGCCCGAAGATATCGATATGTTGTATTTCCATCGTCAGGCAAACCAAATAAATATGGATTGGATTCTGGAACTCCAGCAACTTTCCTGTACTCTAAAATTTGTTGCACATATTGCAGCATTTTTTTATTCAATAGAAATGCGATAGGACGTCCTAATTTCCCCCTGCTGACAAACCGCACGTATTCTTTTGCAGAAACACGTTCATTCTGTGATAAGATGTTATAAACGTCAGTATTCGTTTGTTCATCAATGGAATGGAATGCATTGAAATCTTCAATGTGAACCCTTTCGGTTTCTCCAACACGACGACGATTGAATATCTGCATTAATATCAATGTGGACTGTGCTAGCTTTAGCCAGTAATTCATATCGAATTCAGATTTTAATTTCTCACAAGCTTCCTCTGCTTGTCCATTAAGAAAAGATTGCAGAAGTTCAGTGGCGGATTTACAAATTTGCCGCCAGTAAGCTATTAAATTTTTGCCGCCCCTACTGACCTCTGAAATTCGATATCCTAGTTCGCAATCTAATGTCTTGTCATCCTTGCTGTCAATATAACACATTTCTCTTTAAAAATGGCATTTTGGTAACATTTTAACACAGTTGGCAAAGAAAAAAAAGAGTTTTGCCGTACCTAGATGATATGTCCATGTAATCGTTTGACCCATTATTCCAAGCCAAACTGATCTGAATCGACTTTTAAGAAATTATAAAAACGAACTTCTTATATCATTAAATGCTTTTGATATGATATCAAGTTGCTTTGCCGACTGTGTTAAAATGTTACCAAAATGCCATTTTTAAAGAAAAATGTGTTATATTGACAGCAAGAATGACAAGACATGACTTAACATACATATTTTCGGAAAGCCTATTTTTTTCTAAAATACCTATTGAAATATTTGTTAAATTTTTGAAACTCGTTTTCTCTATGTATATAATGTTTTTTTTTTTTATTTCTGTAAGACAAAAATTTTTGGGCCGCCCCCTAAAATCTGCCGCCCTAGGCTTCAGCCTACTCAGCCTGCTGGTAAATCCGCCACTGCAGAAGTTCAATATCAGATATCAATGGCAACTCTTCTATCTTCTTTCGTTGTAATTGTTGTTGGTTTTCAACAACAGTTTTGTTGATAGCTTTTCCATAGTCAACAGTTAAAATTTTTAAAAAGTTTTCAATATTTGTTATATTATTAAAATCTTTTTCTTTAATACATTCAACAATATAAAGTTTTCCCACTTTTTTTAACAACGTTCCAAAATTCGCAGCCAACGATGGAGCTCTATACATGCTTGTTGAATTGTTTAACCCAGCAGTCCTGTTGACTGCTGTGATAATTGAGTCATACTTATTTGGAGCAAATACAGAAGCAAAATCCGTAACACTGCCATCAATATCACGGACTACTAATAGCAAACGTCCTAGCTTTCTAAGGTGGTCCCTAATGTGATAGTTTAAATGTGCTGATCTGTATTTTTGGCACAATTGGTTACCAAATTTTATGATAAGTTCATCATGCAGAATTACTGTGGTAAAATCAGAAAAGGAATTAAGCAACCGATCGTCAACGCAATTAAGATTGTGGATCAGCAATCAAATTAAAAAAAAAAGTAGATCGAAAGGTATGTTTTTTTGTAAACGTGTTTATTATATTTTTTTATATTCGCCATTTGAGTTCATTCACACGATGTAGGATTTTATCGGAACTAGAAGTTTCCTTCATGAATGTTTCGTGTGTATTGTTTACATTGAACGGATTTTACCGTGATCGGATCATGTCTTTTTGATTTCACCATAAAGATTTCTGTAGTTTTGCTCCATTTGTTCGAAATTTTACATTATACTAGGACAATTCTCTTACCATGTTGATGTTCTGTATATTTCTTATTCAAACTTTAGTCTCATAAATATGTTCTATCTTCAATTATTATTAAACTCAATATTTTAGGGTCGATGTTAGAAATTTCTAACAAGCTGTACAATCGAGTAGCAAAACTAAAAACAAGACCGTACGCGACAAAATTCTCGGTGCGCCTAAACACTTATATTTAATGCATATGTAACCATATTTTTTACCGTTAGACGGCACACAATATCAACTGGACAGTCGGACTATGGACGTCTATCGTATCGATAATTGTCTCGTTCCGGGATTTTCACAGATCACCTGATCGTTCACATTGCAATATATTCGCTATCAATTCTCGTGCTGATAATTTTTTGGAAAACAACGCCCGATCATTTTTCGAACCTGATGTGTGGATGAGCTCTTAAAGTTTATCTATCGTGTTAATTTTTGAAATGTCGAACAAAATGTGGTCACATTTTTATTATCTAGTCTGATCCCGCATTAATTACATCGTTTATTAAGTTTTTAGTCGTCGACAAAGTTTCAAACTTCATTTATTCGAGTTGCAGTGGTCATAAACATTAATATTTGACGTTAATTAAATTGAATTACATGCCTTTATAAAATCAGATCAGTAATTTTGTACTTCTAAATTGTTATACTTTATTTTTAGATGATATAAAACGAAAATCCTGGAATACACCGGAGCGACATCTGGGTAGACTCATTTTTAAGGATGAGATATTTGATGGCAAAGTTCCAAGCGTGGACAAATGCAAGAAAGCTATTGCAAATTATCCTGAATTTCAAACTAGGACTGTGAATCACATCAAATCTTGGGTTCAAGGTGAAATGAAGCGAAACACCGCTAAAGAATTAAAAATAATAAATATATTTCAATAATAGATTTAAACGGTCTTGTTGATGAGAGCCAGCAACGAATTTACTTATGATATTTCAGTAAGATTATAGTTTCTTAGAAAACTAGAGGTAAGTAATAACGTTGCTGGCTCTCTGACTGACTATAACAAAAGTGATTCGAAATGTTTTTTTGTCTATTACATAAAACTGCTTCGCAATATACCGGGCTGTACGATTGCTTTTTATATGGCATTTCGCTATAACGGTCTTATTTAATTATGGCACTTTTTTATACAAAGAACGGCGTGCTATTATCAAGCTAAAACCTGCATGACCAGCACAGCAATGAGCAAAAAAAAACCTACTCATGAAGGTACCGATGTTACTTTACGGAATAGTGCATATTAGACCAACGCCTGCAACCAGCAACGACCGTCAGTTGGTCGCCTACAATTTCTATCTGTGCTGGACTGATGTAGTGTCGTTTTCATTTATTAATTTGCATTAAAATTTGTTGATTCGTGCTGATCGTGCAGGTTTTTGCTTGACAAGTGTGCGCGGCGTTGCCCATGATGTTTTATTATAAGGTCAAAAAAAGTGTCTCGAGGAGTAAACTAGGCCATTTCTTATTACAAAATGCTACAAAAAACAGCAAAGTAAAGCAAGGTATGGTTGAACATTGAAATTGGTTTATGTTTTGTATGATTTAGTATCAATAAATAACTCATTTTTTTATATATTTTAATTTGACTATCCTGAAATATAACTTGGCGAAATTGAAATTTACCATTAAAATATAATTACATAACATTATTTAAAGAATTCTTCCTAACTTATTAATTTTGACGTTTTATGAATATTTAAGAAAAAAAATTAAACGCAAATTGATAAACAATAACTACAAAATAAAATAATTTATATAAAAATAACTTGATAGGGCAGTGATACAACACGCAAATATGTGACAAATTCATTATAATGGTAGTAATATTTTTGAAATAAAACCAATAAGACTTTAATACTGTTGACTAATTATGTCCCGTACTTCCTAAATTCCTCATTTTCGAATTTCTGTTATTTTATAAAAATTGGATGGACCCGGTGATACGTTTTCCTTGTAAAATTGTGCTTTTTATTGAATGAAAAAAGTTTGTCTCGGAATCCACAAGACTTGCCCTAAATGTTTTTTATCGGATCTCGATAATTAGAGAAACTTCTAAGTTCTTAAAACGTGTTTTCTCACAGACCATAAGAGCACCTAAAACCGATCAAATTTTGGATAGGTAATTTTATTATGACAAGATTTTTCTTCACTCCTGAGGTCGCTTGAAAGTAAGTTTGATGTATGGAGGAAATATCGACGTTTTGGCTCTACTAAAAAAAAGTAATTAAAATTTTTCATTTGATTTTTTTAATAAATGAGTAATCAGTTTTTTTTTTATTAAGTGTATTTATTAAAAAAATCAAATGAAAAATTTTCACACAATGCATGTGATTTTTGCACTATCAAAGATCAAAGTTGTTAGTATATTTTTTTATTGGTGACTAAAAACTGTTGGTAAGTATGAGCAAAAATAGCGGCAGATTTAAATTGAAAAAATAATTCAAGTACATATCTATAAAATAGTAATAAATATATGTATAAAATACATTATCAAACAATTCTTCAGTAATATTAGTAGAGTCATCTATATTTACGTGACAAAAATATTCAGTACCAAAATTTATCAATAGTTGGCGAAAGGTCGAGCCCTCAAACGTATGTTTACAATAGTGAATGTCTTTGAGGTCCGCCCTCGAAAGCAACACCTGGTACCCGAAACTCGGGATAGCTAAAATCTTGGTGCCGATAACACATGTTCAGCATATATATATATATATATATATATATATATATATATATATATATATATATATATATATAGGTATATATATATGTGTGCGGGCTATAACTTTCGAAGAAGTTAATTAATTTTGACGAAATTTGGCACACATGTTGGAATCCATTACCGCACGAAGCCTATTTAAAATGGGCCCAATCGCATCATTTTAAGGGTGAATTTTAGGGGTTGAAAAAAGTTTTTGGGCCCCAAAATACCGAAAAAAATCTCGGAATCGTTTTAAAATTGAAATTTAACCCTTTAATAGCAATTAAAAAGTGCCTCTAAAATTTTAGTAAAATCGGCCCAACAGGACCGGACTTACACATTTTTTGAAAACACTAATTTGCAGATAGTGACTTATTTAGTGAAGGGTGTCTTTAATTCGGTGTAGACGTTAGATTGATAATAATATTACAATTAGGAAAAAAATGTTATCTTAAGGGGTGTATTAAGGGGTTACATTTTTTATTTTGCCCAAAAACAAACTTAATTTCACATAATAAAAGTCTAAAACCACACGGCCCTATACAAGCAAATACACTATATTGTCGGCAGGGTTTTGGCACTGCGACCCGGGTTTTTTTCAATTTATGTACAGACTGTACAAAAGAAAAATGAATAAATGATTGACAGAATTAGAGCTAACTTAAGTTGCTAAGCGAACAGTATAAATAAAATATAATTAAAAGCGATACAACTACAAGATTAATATTAATGTTAAAAATCAAAACACATGCTAACCCTACTTACAATTTATTCATCTTAACACTTCTGAATTAACTAGTTACTTCATTTTTTCAATAGATTGAAACTACAAGATCCCATTTAAGAAGCCATTTTTTTTATTTGTGGAAAACAATTAATATCAAAGCGTAAAAAAATAGCAAATATAATTTTCACTCGGAATTTGGTTGAACATGATAAATAAAAACACTTAAAAATTTATCTGTTATTAAAAAAAACTAAGTTGATTTTTCAAATCTTTTCTTGCATATTTTCGTGGTTTAAAAGTGTTTTCTAGGACCAAATTTTACATTTTTGACTTTACTATTTATAGATATTTTACATACGCTTGTAGCTACGTACCAGCTGAATTAATTTAGTATAATAGCTTATGTCTGCTATAATTGTTAAGAAACATTCATTGTTGTAGCACTATATTAGAAAAATTTATTATTCCAACACGTCACCGTCTGGATTTAAACCAGAATCTTTCCACTTTCGCGGCGGAATGAGTTAATCAGTTACTCTACGGTGCACACAGTTTAACATTTTAATCCTTCATAATATAGTGATATACAACACTCAAATTCACTACATGCGAGAGCCAATTATTTTTAGCTATAGCTAGACATTAACTCTCACAGTGGCGAGGGCTCTAGAATGAATCAAAGATGAACTTTCCATTTTTAATACGGCCTGAGTCACAGAATTTTTCTGTTTCGTTAGGACTGTTTCAATGCGGAAAACGACAATTTAATATAGGTAAATTGTCAACACCATTATTTCTTATTAGTAGATATTTTACATACGCTTGTAGCTACGTACTACGTATTAATAATGAGAAGTTCATCTTTGATTCATTCTAGAGCCCTCGCTACTGTGAGAGTTAATGTCTAGCTATAGCTAAATATAATTGGCTCTCGCATGTAGTGAATTTGAGTGTTGTATATCACTATATTATGAAGTATTAAAATGTTGTATTGTGTACACCGTAGAGTAACTGATTAACTCATTCCGCCGCGAAAGTGGAAAGATTCTGGTTTAAATCCAGACGGTGACGTGTTGGAATAATAAATTTTTCTAATATAGTGCTACAATAATGAATGTTTCTTAACAATTATAGCAGACATAAGCTATTATACTAAATTTACTATTTATCCAAATAAGTGTAATTTACTGATCGAAAATCGCATAGGAAAGAGTGGTTTTTACTATTGAAAGAAAATCAGTGATGAATGCATTTCAACGATAAGATCAGTGGGATGGAGAAATATCATATAATTTTTAATCATTAGAACTTATGGAGTCAAGAATTTATATTACCAATTTATTCTTGCGAAATAAATGCAGAGAGAAAGAAAGAGGAGAGGACACAGAGAGAGGGGGAAAGCGACTGAAGATTGTAGACGCTAGACAACTGAGGTCATTCGCGTTTGTATCGCAGTGCATGAACAAATTCTAGTCATAAAGTCATATAATAATATGAAGTCGATAAAGTTTAATTTATTCTTTTATTAATTGTAAGTACTAATTACTAACAAATTCGCGTGTAAAGAACAATAATAGTATGAGCTGTAAGTAAGCATGCGAAAAAGAAATAAGTTTAGCGGCATGAAATAGCGACCTTATCTGATGAACGGTGTATCATAGTTTAGAGAAATAATTCATTTTGTTGTTATTAATGATTGAAAATCACGACAACGCAACCTCATATCATAAAAATTACATAACATTTCATAATTAAGACCAAGATATTTTCTTGACGAATTACCGATTACTGCTAAATCGTTTATTTGCTTTTATCAACGTACATTTTATATATTATGTATAACGTCTGAATACGTCCTTAGACTCCCAGCTTCCAATAGGGATTTAACGTTAATTGGTAGTTTAATGGTAGAAATACTGAAAAGCACAATATGTTTCCTTATTTTTAAGGAATTTAATTGATATTTAATAAATAAATCCTAATTAAATCACTCTCAAGTCACGTGACAACGAAAACCAATCAGAGCGCATGACGTCAGAGAGTCGTGAACAGCATCAGACGCTGGACAAAGGCTTCGTTGTTTGGTTAATATTTAGTGTGTAATTTATTATTTGTTTATAGGAAACGTCAAATTACATGTAACTATAGCAACAACTACGAAACAATCTTTCAGTTTACCAGCGTTTATGAACACAGCCTCCTACTTTGTGTCCGTCTGACGTCACGACAGACACATGACAAGTATTGGCGTTTTATACCGTTTAAAACGAAATTTAAAATACATGAATTTTAAGGCTTGAGTAGTATTTAAATAAAAATAATAAATATTTGTGGCTATATTAGGTACTTTAGCACGATTTAAAACACTGTCCCAAAAATAGTCAACATCTCTATTTAGTCTGTTGGGAACCACTGATCTATGTCATTCAGTTTTATAACATCCAATGTCAGTTTTCAATTTTTTATTTTCATCTCTTACAATCTTGTCATTCCTCTTCAAGTTTTCTTAGCACTCCATTCATGGTATATTTGATTTTATCTCTTCAATAGAGCGAAGTAGATGTCTTTTTATATTCTTCCTTAAGGCTGTCGCGGACCGCTCTGAATTTTGTTTGTGCTGAGACCCAGCGGTAAGAGGTGAGGTAGGCAAAAGACATATTGTGGGTGTGACCTTCTTTAGCTCTGTCTCGCTCAAATCATCCGCACGTTTAAATTTTTGGCTGGTGCCAACTACAAGGCTAAAAAATTTTTTTGCAAGGGTGCCGCTGTCAATTGATTACTCTAATTTTCGGAAATATTTTGAAGATTTAAAAAACTTTTCCGAAAAAGGAAGAGTCACTTTAGGTTTGTGATGGAACAGTTTTGTGAAATAAGTACGAATAAGGTCATAGTGTGACATTGAAAACGTGTGTTTTTTTGGCACAATTAATGCCAATTTTTTTCTAGTAAATCGTACATAAATTACAAAAGTAGTCCATTAAAGACCTAGATTTGTCCTTTATCTTCCTTATAGAAAAAGAATTTTTGCAGAATATTGACGAATAAGTCTACAATCAGTTGACAGCCGAAGCTTTATTTTTGGCTTAAATTCAGAGCGTTCCAACAGCCTTAAAGTAACCAATTTCAACGATCAGAAATTATTTTCACTAGCACGATGGTAGCACACAGGTACGTATTTGTATCTAAACAAACACGAATTTTGAGTGCACATCCAATTATGGAATCTTTGACACATCTTTATAAGATATTACTTTATATTTATATTGTATGTGCTGTGCATCAATGATAAATAGAAATGCCACTGCAAATTATTATAGTTGAAGTTCATTAACTTTTCTATGACTTCATCAGTCTATTATAATTTTTTTTTTGTTAAGCAAATGTAAATGGATAATAAAATGTTTCCAGTTTTTTACAATGGCAACCAACACATTTATTTATGGAAAGAACGTCTCTTACAAGAAAACTTGAAAAAGTATGACATTTTTATTAAATGAGAGACATCGTGGAGAAGTCTAGAGTATTAGTGTATGTATCTTATTTGTAACGAAAGGTATTAACACGAGCGAATAGCGATTTAATAGTGTTAACTCGAGTACCAATATCATCACAAACATACTACATTTTTTGCACGTACCTCCTATAAAATGGCTGTTGTTCACATCTTAATAAATATATATCTAACAGTTCGTTCATATTGGAAATTTAGATTGATTACGAAGACAAACCCTACTTTGCTTCATGTAGATTTAAATGTCATCTGACAGAGATATAACTATCGGATTGGTAAAACCGCATTACTTTTACTTCACGTTACGCACAAGCGCGAAAAAGGAACATTTTACTGCCCCTATATACGCATGAAAAGAAGTTATTTTATACGAGTCATGTAAAAAGTGTGATATAGTTAATGCATTTTTAAATTAATATAGTGGTATATTACAGATTTGTTTTAGATTAGGCGACAGTGTTGATTTTCATTTTTTTATTTTGAGGTCAAAGTCAGATAAAACTGTTTTAAGCACTAGAACATTTGAAAAAGTCAACATCTTTTCTAGATAATTGTAGACACATTAATTTTTATCTGTTATCGTATAATTATGTTTATAACTATTATCCGTAGTTTTGCTCGTGCTGATGTGAGTTTTAACAAAAAATGGAACTTATAACTAGGCTTGCCAACTTTAAAATACAAATTTGCGGGAAATAATTATTTCAAATGCGGGACAAGGGTTTAAAAAGCGGGATCCAACTAATTTTATTTAGAATACAAAAAAACGTGAAATTTTCTTTACAAATCAGGATGAGAAGTAAAATATAACACCTTGTTAGATTAATTAGATTAATAATAGTCGAAAAAAAAACAGTTATAGTGTAATTTAGACTTTATTATGAAAGCTATAAATTACTTTTTAACTGAGTATTTTTCTTGGCATTTGGCACTTTTAAGGATTTTTTTATTTTTAAGTACAAAAATGTAAAAATCTTTGCATGGATAAGAAAAATTTACTTTAACTTGCTCTGACTTTACAGAATCCACATGAAGCCGATTTCGCGCGTCGGTCCAGGCATTATTACAAAGTGAGAAGACTCTCTCTGCTGCTGCATTAGAACACAGAATAGATGCAACGTATATAGCGTCGTCCAAAAAGCGGGATATTTAGCGTCCCGCACACACCCTGAACGGAACGTCTCGCAATTCAGACTAGCCGTTCTCGGTTACGTTTCACCGGTCCGGTTGGGAGCTCGACCAATCAGGGCGTAGTCGTTTGACCGCAATCGGAAACGACTACGCCCTGATTGGTCGAGCTCCCAACCGGACCGGTGAATCGTAACCGAGAACGGCTAGTCTGAATTGGCTTTTAAGGGTATCAGAAACGGGACGTCCCGCGTATAGCGGGACGGTTGGCAACCCTACTTATAACCGAATAGAATGTTGCTTATACGTTACGTTAGGTCGTTAGGATACCACAGTAGATAGTATACAGTTCTCGAGTGATGCTCGCAGACAAAAAAATCAGAAAATACGTTTTCCCGTGTCTACGATACAAGAAAGCAAAATTGCTGACATAGTTCGAGTTAGCAAATATGATGATCTAGCTTCTTTCACTTACCTTATTAAAGATGTCACTATTTCACCGCATTCATTTAATGACTCTTTTTCTTCCCTTATGTCTTTTTTTCCTTCCCTTTTTTGTGCTAATGACCATAACAGTTGATACACGCGTCAGAATATCTTTGTTATAAGAAATATATTAGTTTTGAGATATAAAGAAACTAGTATTATTCGTAAGTATAGCTGTGTTGTAGGTTTAGATGTTTTTGCAGTATTACAATTGTCTTTTTTTACATTACGACATAGTCAACGAAAACAGTCTATAATTTCTATAATAACATTTTGCACACACATACACACACACTTAATATGGATAAATAATAATAAATTGTATATAAAAAATGGCCTCAAAAAAGCTATGATGATTGTTGATTACACTGTGTGCTCAATAATTTATCAACGTTGCATTTGATGAAAACAAAAAACATTGTTGGTAATATATTATAGGAATTTGCATTTAAAATACAGAAAAAATAGCCGCATTTTATATAATTAAATCCGGGATGTTAAATAGATAAATCAAAAGATTTAAAAAAGAAATTAAGTCAATGTGTATCTTTTCTTAACATTTTACATAATGGTGCAGTACTTTAGGATCTCTGTAATATTTTTTATGGGTTTAGTGTACTAAAAGAAGTTTGTGTCATAAAACAGTCCAATATTTTATTTACTTTTAATAACACATTCAATTCCAACAGAATTTGTTATACTGCGATTCTAAAATAGTAGAAACTAGAGAGTCAGTCATTATTATAGTACGGTTTGCTAAATGGAGCGGCGAAGCATTGAAACAAGGTACCTGTCCCCTATAAAAACTGTTACTTATATTATGAAGTATAAAATGTACGAATCACTATATAGAATTTACAAACTGAAAATGACCAAAGTTTTTAAGAGTAAAAAACTATTCTTATTTTAAAATAAATTCTTTTTTTGACGCAAAATTTAATTAAAAACAATTCTATGTCGTTGATCCTGCTCCATGATTATAGGATGCAAGACATAGTACACCACAGTTGGTAACATCCGCATGTGTTGACTAACAGAAAATGCTCTCATATAATTGCCAAAATATCTTCTGTACCTTACGTTGATACTTTCCAATATGTTATTTTTCAAATTTGTCGTTATTTAGAACAACATTTTATGATGGGTGCGCAACAACAATGCTATAGCAACCTCCATCTTTAACCCACAAAAGTTTTATTAAAGCATATCATTCGTAATAATAAAAACACTCGGGTCGCAGTACTAAAACCCTGCCGATATAATATGCAAATACAGACCTTGAGCTTTATAAAATATTATGTTAACTTTAATTTGTTTTTAGACAAAATAAAAGTATCAACCCTCTGACACACCTCTTAAAATAATATTTTTTTCTTTAATTGCAATATTAAGTCAATCCAACACCTACACCAAATAAAATATATCGTTCAGTAAATCCATATCTGCAACTAGCGTTCTCATAAAATTTATAAGTCCGGTTCTTTGAGCCGATTTTATTGTTTTGGAATCAAACGGAAATTTTTCAATTTTGAAACGATTCTGAGATTTTTTTAGCTATTTTTGAACCCAAAAACTTTTTTCAACTCCTACAAACCACCCTTAGAATGGTTCGATTGCGCCCATTTTAAATAGGCTTTGTGCAGTGATGAATTCCAACATCTAGACCAAATTTCATTAAAATCGATTAGCTCTTTCGAGAGTAATCATGCCCACCTCACACATATTTATATCTATATGTGTGTGTGTGTCCGTGTTTGTGTAAACATTTCCAAAAATGGTTCAGGAGGCTATGACATTTTTCTTCGACCCCTAGGTCTCTTCATTCGACCGACGGCAATAGTGTATGTGCCATATGGCAAATACACTAATAATTTCTAAATAGGGTGTAATATTTTGCTGCCCACAGTGTACCCACGTAATGTAAGACAAACGTAAATACAATATAGCAATGTGCAATGTTGGGCCATCGTAGAAAATACAAATCTAATGACAGATAACGAACCCACCCACTTGTCAAGGTGTGCCATGAGGACCTCTTCACTCTCGTACAAACTATTCGCAAAACATAGGCAAAAGATAAAGTCATTAATTCAACAACAAATTTTACGACTTTTACGACTTTAGTTGACAATTTATCAAGCAACGACACCCAAATTCAATGATCATCAATGTTACGCTGCAACACGTTTCTCAGGTTAGGGATTTCAGAAGTGCCAAAAATATCGATTTATATATATATTGTATCGATATTGTATCGATATATTTTTTTTTAAATATCGATATATCGGTGCAATTTTAAAGAGAACATTGGCACTCGAATAAATTTAGTATACATGTTGGCTAGCTTAATTAATGCCAGATAGCAATTAACGGACATTATTTCTAATAAATCAAGTAATAAATAATTATCGGAAATCAAAAACAACGATAAGAATTTTTTTTTGTTTATTAATCAAACGTATAATACATTTAGGAGCAAGGAATTTTAGAGAATAATCGAACAATTAATAAAGCCAGGGATGGCGAACCTATGGCATGTATGCCAGAGGTGACTTTCGACATGTCCTTTATTTACTGTTGTTGTTTTTGGAACGCACTTACAGTTTCTTTTTCAGTGCAGTTTTTGATATTTTCGGAATAATTAACGTACAAACGGCCATAGTCAGTCGCGGTGTACATAGAAGTGCTGCTACTGGAAAAAAATATCGGTTTTCGATACTCGGAATTTCATATCGATATATCGAAATATTAAATATCGCCCAAAAATATCGATATATAAAATAAAAAATATCGATATATCGATATTTTTTCGACATCCCTATGTCATGTGCTACTGAATACTGTTGGCGGAAATTTTATTAACTGTAAATCAGTTTTTAATTAATAATGATAAATTGAATTTTTTAATGTCGTTACAATAGGTAAACTTCGTAGCGGCCACACAGAGTTAGAGCTCGTTTTTTTTATTTTACGAACTCTTGTTTAACCGTGTGCCAAAAGTACTATACAAGCTGAACACGACTGCTCTAATTCTAAAGATAGTCGATTGAGTTTAAAGATTTCTTTATCTTTTGGGGTCCGCAAATAACATTTTAAAAACACACTATTTAGCGATTTTCCTTAGCTGTGTTTCATACTTTTATAAAATAAACAGTGTGTTTTGCTAACTGTATCTCATCGTTTTAAAAATATAAATAATATTTGACATTATATCGCATCCAAAATTATTACTATAATTCAATAATAAATCTCAGGTATTTGGATTAATAATACAAAACAATCGTGTTTTATTAATTAATCCAAATACCTGAGATTTATTATTGAATAAATAATATTTTTATTGTGATGTGCATATGGCTATAATGATACCTAATAATAATGAATGTCATTAATAATAATTAATTACATATTCCTGTTTATGTTAATTAGAAGTATTACTTATATCACTTTATTAAATACAAATACCACAAACGGAAATTTCAGATTTTTCACTGTATTCATAATAGATACACTATACTGTAGATATAGCTAAGTAGAAATCAATTACAAATAATTAGGAAATTTCTGATATTTTCAGTCTTAATGATAGTTCTAAAAATTACAAAATTTACTGCCTAAGAATTTTTGTAATATCTTTAAAAAGAACTGTTATGGTAATCCAAAGTTTTTTGACAATTCATCGCATTATACCAGTCTCAGTGCGGATGACGTCGTGCGGCACAAGTGTTATAATTATAGTAACTAGTAATATGGCAAGTCATCGTTGTTAGTATTTTCGTCAAGTGGAAACTTTTTAATTAACAAATGTAAAGTATAAATGTTTCATACTGAAAATTATGAATTGAGACAATATTATTGGTAGACTTGCATTTAGAATTAATTTTTATATTATTTAAAACTGCCATTATTATCATGTTGACATTTAAAGAAGTGAAATATTGTTTAGTGATGTCTAAAAGTTGATTTTTGCTCATTCCTTTTTTAATTGCAAATTTATAAATTAATTTTTTTCTAGACAATTAGTAATAGTAATTTACATTGAAATATTTTCGTTTGAATTGTAAATTTTCATCTTTTATTATGTTAGATTATTTCTAACAACAGTACAAAATTCTTTTTGACAATAGTTAAAGGCCTCTCTATGTTTAACGTGTCAAACCTTTAACTACTAACGCGAAACCAACGAGACCCCGTTGTGCATCATTTCGGCAAAAAAATTATATGTTGGCGGAATTGCAATAATGACTTCGTGCAGTAAAATTTAACTGTAGGATGGAGTCTCAAAAGACATTTAACAGATTTTTTTTTGGCTTATAAGTATAATTTGAGTTTATTTTTAATTAATTAAAAGTAATAATATTATCCAAGTGCAATTGTAAAAACGTCATCGAAATTAATTTAGTAATTTTTAATCTTATTGTGAGTGAAAACCATATAATTTTATATATTGCATGGGTATAGATTGAGGAATATATTTTTATGCTTGGATCAAATGCGACATGAATGTTAGTGCAGTAAAAATTTAATATGTAATCATACTTGCTGAATAAAGGTAGACAACTTTGACCCTGTGTATTTCTAAAATAAATCATATGCTCAAACATAATATTTTTTCTTCATACATTTGTTATTGAGCGTCAATAATTCACACTTTATAGTACATCTATCTCTTCATAACTGAACATTTGAAAATAATAATAATAATGTGTTTAACGTCCGTTTGTCAACTTTTATGTCATAACAGACGCCATTCGTACCTACCATTACTATTTTCCATTTTACCACTTCCTGTTATTTTCTGTATTTATAAAACTTCAACTTAACTAATAGCAATGAGCGAATGAAGGAATTATAGGAAATCAGGATAGGATAGGTAATTTTTGAACTGGGAGTTTGATAGGTAATCGGCCATGGCCTTGAATAAGGAACCATCCCGATATTTATCTGGAATTAATTGAGGGAAACCATGGAAAATCTCAGTCAAGATGGCCGGTACAGGAATTACCGTTTCTTGGCGATAGGCTGGAAGGAAAAGTCCCAGCTACATCTGTCCCCGCCGGGATTCGAACCCGTACCTCCCAAATGCGAGTATAGTGCTGTCATTACTACTCTACCCAGCTCGGTAATCATTTGAAAATAAGTCAGTTCTTTTGAGTTTTGGAAAATGCATTATTTTTTCGATCGTTCCATAAAGTAAAGAATTGACTTATTGAACAATTAGTATTTTGATGACACTAAATTGAAGATTGAATTGTTTCGATGTTTACAAAAATGCGAACAACAGTTTATGACTGTGTGTACCTATAGATGAAGTTTTAAAGTACAATTTAATGAACCGTAATTAAATGAAAGGTCAGACATCATAATAGTAACCTCTGCATGTCACACAGACTTACACAAACATACACTAGAATAATAATAATCATTGGTGATTGATGTCGATTTCAGTGTAAATATTTGGTTTGAGGAGTTTTGCACTTAACCATTTGACGCCCTAAGTGATGCATGTTTTTTTTAATCTCTGTAATGTCGTTCCGACAATTTTATAAGAGTACTCATAAGGTACGGTAACGAAACGGTTGAAATTCAATCGCAAAGTGTGATCGGTAAAATAAGACAAGTTTTATTATTGCTTATACACATGTTTAAGTTTTTAACACATCTTAATTATGTCGAGAAGGGAACATACAATATATTTTATATGTATCGTCATTTTTCTATGAAATGATTTCTAATTTACGTTTTAACAAGAGTTATGTTTTGTATTACACAATGAAAAAATAAATATTTACATATAAAAAGAATCATACTTACCAATTTGCTGTACATATTACTCCCACCCGCGCATATAGCCTTTGCCGCTGAGCGCGTATATATTATAAAAAAAAAAAAATAAATAAATATTAAAAAATTGATTTCATTTATCGCCTTAACCAAGTATTGTTTCTGTTGAATATATGTATGAAGATTTTAGTGGATCTCTTTCATGTAGTGATGCCAATCCAATCGCGCAAAAAAAACTAAAGTACACTTATCTAAAGTCTTTATTTTATAAAGTGATTCCGTTTGTCAAAAATCTTTCTGTTAATAGAAGATGAAGAGCACTTGATACCGGAAATAGGAGAAATCTATATTAGATGTAAACACTTTAAACACAAAGCATAAAACTATTTGTGAATTGAAATTCCTCTCTATCATATTTTTGAACATGTGTGTTTTAAATAAAAAAACATTATAATTATAATAGTGTATTCTGCGTGTTCAATTGGGTTTTAGAACATGTTGTTTTAATAACCAAATAATTGGATACTTTAATTTGGAGAAACTACATCCCACTCTTCAACATTTTTAAGTAAAAGATTAGCTAAAATACAACTATTCTTTAATCTAACCTTAAATAGAAAAATTATAAAAAAGATAATGTTATTCTACCAACAAAACGCAAATAATAAGCAGGTATATTAATTAGTTTGGTTATATAATATATTATGTAAATATTGGATTATAAACTTGATCTAACAAGAGTAGATGACAAATACGAATTATTCATAAATATACTTGTAAACTCATAATTTGATAAACAATAATTATCTAATCTAGTTATGAATTAAATCATTAATTGATTTCTGGTTGATATTTTATCATTCTATTTCAACTAAATATGTATTTTCTTTGGAAAAAAATAAGATCTTGGTCATCCAATGAATTGGTAGATTCAGTGACGCCATTTTTGCTCGATGTGGAAGTGATTATTGAAATTAAACATCTAATGAAGCCACAAAGCCGTAAATGGACAACGGATGGTTAATTAATTAAATAAATTAATTAATTAAATTAATTTTTAAATTTCAGCTGTCCTAATATTGTTGACTTTTGAAATGTTGTCGTTTCTAAAATTTTGCCGTCCCTAAAATCATGCCTCCCTAGGCCCGGGCCTCACGGACCTAGGCGTAAAATATAAATCCATCAAATAGTCATTGCATAAGTACAACAGAAACACTGTCAATTTGTATCCACGGATATTATTACATTCGAACATATAATATTATGGTTACAATTATTATCAACATATATAAAAGGTTGGAAATAATTATATATTTGCAAACATCGTAACTTGAATATTTCAAATTTATGCATGCTTATTACACACTATTAAAAATGGAAAACAATATAGTGCAATCATTGGAATTAACGTGAAAAGAATACGACAAATTATTATTCTAGCGGTTGTATTTAAAACGTATTAGTCATTAGTACTAGTCAAACAAGTTGTAGGAATAAAAATAGAGCCACAGAACACGTATCAATTTTTGTAAATGCATTTACAAATGTAAATGCTCCCAGGAAAACTGTGAAAACTAAACTGAAATCGATCCAACTATTTTGACGACTGTATAATATAATAGACAATATACCTAATAAAAATCGTCATCAATTAACTTCTATGTGCACCATTTACCGTCATATTACGGCCGCTATATTACGGTGTATCGCTATTCATGGAAACCAGGACTTAAATAAACATTGATTATTATAAATTATCATGTATTATAATCCGCAAGGTATACTACATTTTCAAATTTGTTTAAGGTAGTTGTCGTGGTACAATATTGTCAAAAAGTTATAGATTATACGCGCCACAAAAGTATACTAGCTTGTAGCTAAGTGATCCATAATTTATACACAAGACTGTACCCGTGGAAACGTAACCCATACAGTATTCATATGCATGTATACTTTTCTATAAATTGTTGAACTTTAAACCGTTATTTATAAATAATTAGACGATCAAAAAAATTTTCTTAATTTTTTTAAACTCATAACAAATGCATTGAAAGACTGTCAGTTTTTGGAAAGTTTCTGACAGTTAGTTCTTTTTTTATTAATAAGAAACTGGTTCAGAACTACAGAGATCGTATACAATCAATGTTAATTATCCAATTTTTAATTGAATTTATCTCGGATTATATACGGTCGATCGACTTCAAATATTCAGGGTAATTGTATTATCGTGTCCTTAATAAGTATACAAAAATTTAGAATTTTCTGACGGTGTGCCTTAGCCACGACAAGTACCTTAAGCAATTGAATGTTAATGTTTATTTTCAACGCAAAAAACACGTGTAATAAAATTGTTACGGTTGCAGCATGTACGCGCGTATTTTCTTTTGAATAATAAACAGCGGTCACCCTCTTGTTCATGTCCAGTGAACATATAATAACGGTCAGTTAATGCGTGTATATTATTAGATGTGCCATTTAACGCGCGTGTTTAGTTGAGGCGAGAAGCGCCTGTGGCAAAGGACACGGAAATACAGTTATTCTACGCCCGCCACCATCGCGCCATGCATACACTTATACGATCTGGACGGCCTTGGATGCCACCGGCCGGCATTTTTTCCTATGACAACAAAACAACACTTAACTGACGCATGTGTGTGTTTGATACAGGTGAATCTCTTTAAAAATCTTTTCATTGTTTTATCAGACTACCATTGATTGATTATTGAAGTAAAATTTCTTTTGGTACGGTATGGTAAAATCGCAATGAATACTATATAGGTACTATAAAAACAGGCTGTAGAGCATTTACTAAGGTGGCGCCGAAGTAGAACGGTCGGTAGTGTTCATCTTTTTTAGTGTATTTGCCATATGGCAACATACACTATTGGCATCGGTCGGATGGCGGGACCTAGAGGTCGGACCAAAATTTCTCGACGTTTCGTAACCTCCTAAACATTTTGGCACCATTTTTAAAAATGTTTATATATATATATGTATATATATATATATATACGTATATATATATATATATATATATATATATATGTGTACGCGCGATAACTTTCGAAAGAGTTAATTGATTTCAACGAAATTTGGGCCACGTGTTGAAACCCATCACCGCAAGAAGCCTATTTAAAATGGGCCTAATCGGGCTATTTTAAGGGTAGTTTTTAGGGGTTGAAAACTGTTTTTGGGCCCCAAAATACCGAAAAAGTTCTCCGAATCGTTTCAAAATTGAAATTTAACCCTCTGGTAGTGATTAAAAAGTGTCCCCACAATTTTAATAAAATCGACCCGACAGGACCGGATTTACAAATTTTATGAAAACACTAGTTTGCAGATAGTGACTTATTTATTGAAGGGTGTATTTAATTTGGTGTAGACGTTAGCTTGATAATAATATTACAATTAAGAAAAAAAATGTTATTTTAAGGGGTGTATTAAGGGGTTAAATTTTTTATTTTGCCCAAAAACAAACTTAATTTCACATAATAAAAGTATAAAACCACACGGCCCTATACAAGCAAATACACTATATTGTCGGCAGGGTTTTGGCACTGCGGCCCGGGTTTTTTTATTTATTTGTTTTTTTACAATTATGCTAATTTTACTTCTGTAGTGTGTGGTGTAAAAACACCCCCTTTTTTGCAATATATAATTCTTTACTGACGTTCGTTAACAAGTTAAGGGGGTATTCTTATATGAACGCATACATTTTTTTAGGGAATTTTTTTTAGACGACAATAACATTTTAATTTTTTTATATGTTTTTGTTTGTATCTTAAACTGTATAAAAATTGTTTTTCTCTTATTTTACATTTTTTATATATATTTTTTTAAAAATTAAATTAGAGACTAAAAAAAAGCAGGTCACTGCGGTGATGGTAATAGCGGCTGTTCATGTTGTCTGAAATAAAAAATCGAATGGTTCATTGTTTAGTAGGGATGTCGCTATCGTCCCTACTAAAATTAATCAATTTCATTAAAAAAAATGGCGGACTGTAGAAAAAAAGTTTGTGTTTTTTGTTAATTTTTTTGTTAAAAATCGTTTAAAAAAATAAGAAAATATTTTCGAAAATAAGCAATTTTAGTACGGATGATAACCACTAATGAGTAGAAGAACATATATAAATTTCAAAGCAATCGGTTGAATACTTTTTTTAGGACCATGACAGTTTTAGAAAATAATGTTTCCAGAAAAATGCGTTTAAAGTTTCAAGAGCCAACAAGTCGCTTAGGGCGCGTCGGCCACTATTTTAGTTGTAATTTATTTAAAACTAGGAATTTCGGTCTCTATTTTTCACAGCATATTTTCGATAGGTTTTACTATTGAAATATGAAAAAAAATCGATTTTTCGAAGTGGTCGCATAAGAATACCCCCTTAAGAATACAAATATATTTTTTTACAATTTCAAAATGCATGGCTTAAAGAAAATATACGAAAATCAAGCATTCCCCCTTCTATCTTCAAAAGTACTGAGACTAAAATTTTGAAAAAAATATGGAACATAGAGCTTCACACATAGCTTACAGGAAGATCTAAATGAAAATCCTATGTGATAAAATTTTCACGAATAACGGAGTGGTCCACGCGAGTTCGGTTCGCACTTGACCGGTTTTTTTCCCATCACCATGCATTTAGTAATGTGCAATGACTGATCATAACGGGAAAACACAGTGCTGGATAATCATTTATATCTGTATTTTCTTTTATTTAGTGATTTTTAGTAAGTCTGTAAAGATTTACAGAGCTGAAACGAATCATAACGTCAAGATAAACTTACTTTAGCACTTATTTTTTTAAATATTACGTCACAAATGCGTACAGAAATTATTGTTAGAAGATAAAATATCAATGATTATTATTATAAGTACGCCATAATTTGAAAATTCGACGGCTCAACAGTATGCTGTCCATAATAAATAATTTTTGCACCGATTGCGAGCTCAACTTATTTACTCCAAAAGGACCTGGGAGAACATATACTTAATCAACACATAAATGTACTGTTCAGGAGGCTATGAAACGTCGAGAAATTTTGGTCCGATCACTGATAATAATCGATTTGATCATTATGTCAAAAAAAAAATTAATAATTAATAAAACACAGTAAAATTTGATTTATTCAAGACGACGTTTAAATACGTCTGATCAACGAGATTGAAAATTATATTATACCTACTTGTTGGTTTCTAAAGCGTTGCTAATAGAAACTCCAAATATGACAATGTTGTGGTCGACAATCCATAGTATTAATTTAGTATAATAGCTTATGTCTGCTATAATTGTTAAGAAACATTCATTGTTGTAGCACTATATTAGAAAAAAATATTATTCCAACACGTCACCGTCGGGATGTAAACCCGAATCTTTCCACTTTCGCGGCGGAATGGGTTAATCAATTACTCCGTCGCGAAAGTGGAAAGATTTGGGTTTAAATCCCGACGGTGACGTGTTGGAATAATAAATTTTTCTAATATAACCCGAATCTTTCCACTTTCGCGGCGGAATGAGTTAATCAATTACTCCGTCGCGAAAGTGGAAAGATTTGAGTTTAAATCCCGACGGTGACTTGTTGGAATAATAAATTTTTCTAATATAACCCGAATCTTTCCACTTTCGCGGCGGAATGAGTTAATCAATTACTGCGCCGCGAAAGTGGAAAGATTTGAGTTTAAATCCCGACGGTGACTTGTTGGAATAATAAATTTTTCTAATATAGTGCTACAACAATGAATGTTTCTTAACAATTATAGCAGACATAAGCTATTATACTAAATTAATTCAGCTGGTACGTAGCTACAAGCGTATGTAAAATATCTACTAACATAGTATTAATGTTATTTCAAAAAGACTCAGCCGCCCCCAATAGTGTATTTGCAATATAGTCAATACACTAATGACTACGGATATTACGATCGTACTTTGGGAGCTTCTGCTTGTATGCTTTTTGAGGGCCACTGGCTTTAAAAAGTACGCACGTTAAGGATATCTGACATACCGCTGTAGTTAGTTGTTGGCGTGGGCAGGATAATAAGTACTACAAGTACTTCAGATACTGCATCAAGAAATGTCGGATTAAACGTTAACTATAAACGGAAATATTTTTCTCTGTGAGATATAACGCTTAGAAGAACTGGATTTGTTCTGCAATTTATATACTGTACACGACACAGTGGCGTCAAAATGTTTTATTATTTTGAAATTAAGCATGACGAATTCGTATACCTTTAGTGGTCAGTTACGCGTAATATAATAGGATGGAAATCTATTTTATTCAGAGACTTCAGCGCCACTATGTCACTTAATATTACCGACAACTATTAAAATTAAGAGACTGTCACCATATGGCGACATTTGTTGTATTTTATTCTGTTCTATTCAGAAACTTCAGAGCTACACGTCATATTACCGGCAATAGTTAAAATAAACAGATTGTCAACATATGACGATATTTATTTTTTCTGAATGTCATTTTTTGTAATGAAACTGTTAAAAATTTTAAAGTGTAAAGATTTAATGAAAATATTAATTTTAAGATATTAACCAATTTTTCGTTATTACCTAGAGAGAAAAGTAATCTCCAAAATGGCGTATCAATCTTTCTATCTTGATTAGAAATTTCGCGTATCTAACGGCTCTAACGATTTGGATGAAATTCACGGAAAGGGGCTATTGGGGGACAAAAAATCGATCTAGCTAAGTTTTATTCTTGGAAACTCCCATTTTCTTGTAAATTTATTCATTATAAAAAATAATTTTTTGACATTTCACAATACCGTAATAAATACTGTAATATTGTAAGTAAGCTTTGGAAGTACAAATGAACAATTGTGTCAAAATACTGACAGTCAATCTTTTTAATAAGTTATACTAAGTAAAACGTAAATTATTTTAATAAAAAAGAAGAAATATTAATTAGGTAAAACTAATATATTTCATTAATTGGCGTAAGGTATGTTATTTTTATATCATGACGTATTTATTTAACATTATTATATATTTAACATTATAGTTCTAGAGACGGATTTCGGTTCCAGAGAAGTGAAAATAAAAATGTTATTTGCTTAGAACTCTCTCAATTAATGTTAGATCGATTCAAGCATTTTTTAAACGAAAAGGAAGAAATTTCTACGGAAATTTTGTATATTACTGTGTTAAATTAGTTCTTTATAAAGACTTAGAAGCATTAAAAACGTATAAACTCGATTTCACGGAACATATCAAAAGAGAAAAACGGTATGTGAAAATTAATGCAAAAGGACCATTGCACATAAACGGCGCTACCACTGTTCTACGTAGTGTTCGATAATATAAGTTTGACATTAGTTACGTAATAGTAGTAAATTATACATTTAGATTTATCAAATTTTAGTTAACATTTGTCGATTTACGAGATTAGTTGTGTGTGTTGAAACTTGTAAGCAGAGTGTAAAAATTATATTTAGTTTTTGAAAGCTGTGGTAAATTCCCTGACAATATCTGTGTTTACGAATATTTATTATTTATGTAGTGAGGATGGATAGACAATGGAAGTTCAAATTAACTTTTGGTAAAAATAGAACACCTTTTCAGGGTTAAATTAGATAAATGAGATTTTTTATTGATATCGTATATTTGCGCTGTGTTTTAGTGTAAGATGGTGCCTTTGAATGGAAAATATGTGCAGTTGATTCATCTAGAAATTTACCAATAATGTCAGGTAGTAACTAATATCCCGCTATCTAATTTTTACAATAATGCTCTTTTCCACGTGAAACCTTCACTCGAAAACATCGCTACACAAGTAATTCAAGAATTTCAAGGTACGATATTTTTATAATTCACCGTATGAAAATCGGGTATATATTTTTATTGACGATTTGAACTTAAATTTGACTCTTTAATACTGTCAAACCTTCGTAAATTATCACGCACAGTTAAATCACAGTTTTCACATAGTTTTGCGACGTGTATGCGAGTTATCGCTCATTAAAATGTAACTGAAATAAATTAACGGTATTTTTTCATAGTTTGAAAATTTTTATTTGTTGGTTCATTGTCACCAATTTTTTCAATAGTTATTTTAAGTGTTAATGAAAAAACGTATAGAAACCACATAGCAAATTAATAGCATGTTTATTGAACTCTCCGAGCAAAGCTCGGTGTCCGAGGTACTATTTATTATACGTGTAATTTGTTATTAATTTTTAGTGTATTTGCCATATGGCAACATACACTATTGGCGTCGGTCGGATGGCGGAACCTAGGGGTCGGATCAAAATTTCTCGACGTTTCATAACCTCCTAAATACTTGGCCACCATTTTTAAAAATGTTTCTATATATATGTATATATATATATATATATATATATATATATATATATATATATGTGTGCGGGCAATAACTTTCGAAAGAGTTAATTGATTTTAACAAAAATTTGGGCCACGTGTTGAAATCCATCACCGCAAGAAGCCTATTTAAAATGGGCGTAATCGGGGCATTTTAAGGGTAGTTTTTAGGGGTTGAAAAATGTTTTTGGGCCCCAAAATACCGAAAAAATTCTCAGAATCGTTTCAAAATTGACATTTAACCCTTTAGTAGTAATTAAAAAGTGTCCCTGAAATTTTAATAAAATCGGCCCGACAGTACCGGACTTACAAATTTTTTGAAAACACTAATTTGCAGATAGTGACTTATTTATTGAAGGGTGTATTTAATTCGGTGTAGATGTTAGATTGATAATAATATTACAATTTAAAAAAAATGTTATTTTAAGGGGTGTATTAAGGGGTTAAATTTTTTAGTTTGCCCAAAAACAAACTTAATTTCACATAATAAAAGTATAAAACCACACGGCCCTATACAAGCAAATACACTATATTGTCGGCAGGGTTTTGGCACTGCGACCCGGGTTTTTTTCTTCTGGTGTAGGTAGTACAAATAAAAAACTGATTCAAATAGTTCTTTGAAAATTTTCTTTATTGTATTTTTGAAAAATATTACGAGAAACAAAACTTTATGTCATTCTGCTGCAAATATTGAAAAAAATACTTGAGTGAAAAAGCATGATAATTTTCATTACCCAAATATTTAAAAATGTATTTCAAAAATTATTGTAGAAATGAGAATTTGATAATAGCGATTTTTTGCGTAAAAAGTGTTTGAAAAAGCAATGGATTTGTAACCGGAACTAAATTTCACATACCTAAAATAGTGAAATTACTAAAAGGTACATTCATAAATTTGAATAAAAAATATATCTATCACATTTGGATCCACATGTCGAAATAAAAGTACCATAAATAATTTATCATTGTAAACATCTTTACTGATCCCCAATGCTAGACAAACCAGTGATTGTCACAACTCACAAGAGTGGTGTGTCTCAGAAGTGACTCAAAGATCAACTTTCAACTATTATTATACCCCCTTTGGTCATCTCCTGAGATTTTATGTAGCTGTCGTTTTATTCAAATCTGAATGTGTAAATATTTATTCTTAAATTTCTCTAAATGCAGTTAAATGTCAATAAAACCGTTAAGTTACCCAAGTTATGTAACCATTAGGTTATATGTTGAACTCAACATGTTGAAAAGATGTCGGTTGACACTAAGAATTAATTGCAACGCTACTGAATGTTGTTTTAAACGTTGTGAGAAAAATCCGAGTATGAGAAATGATTCCCTGCATTGATTAATTGTGCTGGAATTAACGAAGTGCAGTATTAAAGCCGTGTCTACCCACGCAACAATACCATGTTCTGACTCACTTAGTGTTCTTAATATCGCGTTTTACTGCGGAGCTCTCGGAACGGCGGTTCGTGGTTCGAATCCTGAATATCTAATTTCTTTCTGTATATACTCCAACTAAAAGGTGTTTATTAACTACAATTAAGAAAAGGATATTACAATACTTTGGTCATATTTGTAAAGGAAGAGATTATGAACTACAAAGATTAATTATGTGTGGTAAACTGGAGAGGCATGTTTCGAAAGGTAGGAAGAGAATCACATGGATAGCGAACTTAAAAAAGTGGACTTTAATATCTTTTCGTGATCTAAAATTGACAGCTATAGACAAAGTGAGGTGGAAAAAAGTGGTCTCCAACATCCTGTAAAGGATAAGGAACTTTATGATGATGATGATAAACTCCAACAAAATTAACGTTTTCTTCTATGCATTTTTATTCCAGTCATTTAGTGCTGAAAAAAGAGGTTCCTTGGAAAGTTTTCCGTGCATTGCATGTGGATTAGACCTACTGGAGATACCACGATAAAAAAAACGGGCCACTTACTCTCATGGTGGTGCGAAAATGAGTTTTTTGGCCAAAACACATTTGGAGTAGACTTTGCGGCACCCGTACGCTAAAACTATTCATTTTACAAAAACAAGGTTGTAACTAAAATTATAGGAAATTGTATCTAGCTTAATTTATTATATAATTGTTTTTATCGTAAAATGAGTTGAAAAGGAGATATTGTCAAAAAACTGTTTTTAACCGCCATTTTTCCGATATAGCGGCGTGAGCGGTAAAGATACGAGGTGGCAAATTAAAAATTCGGAAAGAGTATATCGAAATCTATAAAATCACCAATTTTCAAAACTCCCGGAAAACTTTCCTGGTAAAACTATCAAATGATTGGACTATTTAAAATTTGTAATTTTCTGTAACGCTATAAAGGAGAAATGAGTCAACGGCGGGAAATATAAGGGAAACCTTGGTGACCCAAAATGGATAACACATCAATGAAACGAGTTCATAACTCTAAAGAAGTTTCACTCCCCCATGAGCTTATGTGTGTGAAGCTGATTCATTTTTTTAACGTTAGATTATAAGTGTTTAGACTGTCTTGCGGTGTTTAAAATGTTAATTTTACCATTAAACAGAAAAAAAAACACAAAAAATTCGTCAACTTTCCCGTATAAATTATACATTAGTGTTTTTACATATTATAGTGAACCCTATTTCATAATATAAAATTCACGTAATATTGTTTGGGTTCGTGTTTTTATCGATCGTTGAAGTCTTTTAATAAATCTATATTAGTGTGTACAAAAATAGTCGGATTTTGTATTCGTCTTATGAAAACTTGAAAATGACACTTGTTTTTGATGAACGTGAAATTTAAAGTCTTCAAAAAAACAAAGCGCGCATTTTTGCCAATTTTTAAAACATAAAAATTATATTTTGTGTTATTGTAATTTTAACAAAACAATTTTTAAATTATATCAGCAGGTTATTAAATAATACCTGTTAAGTATGATATTTTGTTGGCGAATATTACGCTAGATCTAAGATCCTAACTTAATAATGTGTCCCTTCATACTAACTTTGAAATCATGTGATTAAAAGATCTGAAAAAAACAAGATGAATACTTTCAACAAAAATTATTTTTAACAAGATATTTTAACAAGTTTTTTTAGATATACATAGTTTTAATTTTTTGAATACCATAAACAAAATAATACTCTAACGGAACCCCAAATTGGTGCGTGTGAGACACGCAGTTGGCCGGTTTTTTAATTTAAATCTAATTAATGTATTTCAAATTTTGATCTATGCTTTATACTCTTACCCGGATCTTGTCAACTCTTCGTCAACTGGCGGATTAATAAGACAAATTAACCGCTAACTTTGTAGGAACATTTTTGTATCCACTGCGTTCTATTGTCTCATCTTCGGATCTAAATCTTGAAGATTTGTCGAGATATGCTTGCAAATGTTATAGTATATGTACCAATCTAGCAAAAACAATTGAATTAAATTATGTAGGCACATTTGGCCTATGTATGGAATAACTCGTGGATATGAAAAACAATAACAATTTCACGCTATTGTTTTGTTTTTATTCTTTATTTTTTTTACATCGACACTGCATCAACTACAAACAAACTGTATATTCTTAAATATTCGCACAAGTCGTTCGAAGAGAAAATATTTTATGCCTTTGTTATGTTGCTGATTTTCAAATGCAACCAGCATTTCTAAATTAATGTTTAAATATCCAAAAACAGACTTCTTTTCAAAAATATTAAAATAATAATACTAATTCCCGACTACAATAACACTACTCGAACTATACTGCTAACATTTCAACATTATCTTATCTTATAATCTTCCACGCATATAGCCTTAGCAGCTGAACGTGTTATTATATATATATATATATATATATATATATATATATATATATATATATATATATATATATATATATAAAAATAATAATAAAAATAATACTAATAAAATTGCAAGTAAACATAAATTGAATAATTTAAGCATTTAAGGACTCTCTTACAAATTTTGTATAATTCTTCATATTAAAAATTCTTTTCAAAATGATTTTGCAACATAATAGTCATGCATGGTTTAATAGTGATTCTATATATTTTTTTTAAATATTTACTTGTAGGTTATAGGTAGCACGTGTAATGAAATAAATTGTTATTGTGGCGATTTTTTTCTTACATCTAATTTAATCTGTAATAGAGCTTCATGGCACTTGAAGGTTATCTATTTGACAAATGATTGAAAAATTAAGTTTAAATTAATATTTTTAATTAAAACACGAAATATACTCATTTGCTAAAATGACCCTGACAATTTCAATTGATCTAAATATGCTAAAATTAATTTAAAAAAAAATAAATTACTTCTTTTGTATACTTTGAATTGATATCGCTAAATACTTACAGTAACAAAACGGAAGCTCCTTACGTATTTATCAATGTTACCCTACAGATAGAGCCTTAAGCGACAATTCTGTGCAATATAATAGATCTAGTTGATTTTAGAAGCAAGGTTACCGACTCAAAACAATTATCATGCCTGCATTATAAAAACACGTTAAATAATCTTTGATGAATTATCTAGCACTAAACATTTGAATAAAACAACTATGTAGATTAAAAAACAATTCTAGAAGCAAGTTTTTTCAAACTTTTCCAATTTTGTAATAACGACTATCTCTTAGTCTTTTGTAACTTTTTCTCTGTGACAATAGTTTTTATAATATTCAAGTTTGACAAACAGACATACAGATACGAATAGGCTTTTATCAAAAACACAGTTGAATTTAATGCGTGAACCTCAAGTAGGTCAAGTATTGCGAAAAGTGAATTTTGACCTAAATTACCATTAGTTTTTGTTAATGGACTAAGAGCTCTTTTTAGTGAAAAGAGACAATAGTTTATGTGTGAAAAACTACATATATCTACAGTTTAATTTTGTGATCGCTATCACTATGAATTTCAATTTTATTTTTAGTCCAAACTGTAACGCCACAGCAATATGAATATTTAGATGAAAAATTGTCTGAGGACTTCGGACCAATTTTTTCATCTATTTAATTAGTCAGGATCGGAACAATCTTTGAAATATGAATATTTTTAAATTAAATTTGGCTAAAGACTACTTGATGACATGTATGCAAATTAAAGAAATGTACATCAATTATTTATAATTATTATTACACAATGTTAATAATTATTATTGTTGTCTTTCAATTTGAATTTTTTTTTGCATACCTGGCAGATCACATATTGAGTGTTTATCTATTTGAAGCTTTTCCATGTATGCAAAAAAAATTGCAAGGCGGTCGACGATAATTTAAATAAATTTATATATAGGTGTCTAATATCTGCTCAAACATAAAGTAGCGTTGCGCCGTATTGACAACAATAAATGCTAAAAAAGTCGGCCAGACAGGTAAAGGGCTGTGTCAAAAGTGTTCTAAGCAGCGTTGCCAGATTTTTTTTGCCGAGTCGGGATTTTGGAACTTTTTGAGTGAAAAAAGCGAGATTCTTTCGTCGAAAGCGGGACATAGTAAAAAAACGTATATAATCAGAAGTTTTTAAATATTTATCTTTTTATTTGAGTTCAAATTACGTTTACGTGACAATAGCCATAGAAAATGTATTTTAATAAAAATATGATATTGAAATCAGATTTATCCTATCGTTAAATAGTTGAGTCTTATTCGTCTGCTGAATAAAAAAAGTAAAAAAAAAACTAATCAAAATCAAAAAAGTTTTATTCATTAGAAAAATATGGAGTTTCAAATAATAGTCTGAGGAGTGAGTGTTACAAATTGCAACTTAATTTACGCACAGTCGAGTTATCCCCGAAAAGCGGGACATTTAATTTTGATTTAAAAATCGGGCCTTCCCGCCAAAATCGGGACTTCTGGAAACGCTGGTTCTAAGCTACATTTTATTTCAAAAATAAGCATCAAGGAGATGGAGGGGGGTATTCATAAAGAATACGCTGTATTTCTGAAATTGCTTAAGCTGAAAACGTGAGACTCGCGAAAGAATACTCTTCTTAGAAAATAAAGTAATACATGTTCGACTGTCTTTTGAACACATCTAACCGAACGGATTGGGGGTGGATTTTACATAAAAGAACTGCGGGTAAAATCTATACCACGTGGATGAAGTCGCAAATATACCGCTTGTTCAATAATAAAATTTTCGCAGTGTTGTTTAGTATAGTCTTTTGTACGGTCGTAGCTTGGACTATAACAGCAAAAAATGTTAATAATTATACTTATGTAAAAAATATAGACTTGTTTAGATAAGTATCTGCAAATATCGCACAATATATTGAAACCATATTCAATTCTATATATATAATGTTATTGTGGTATAATATCCATAAAAACCTTGAAAAGTCTTGTTTGTAAAGGTCAAAGTCAGGCGCTTTTATTCCACAGAAACCGCGAAAAATTGGCATTATTATAGTATTTAAAATAGCTCTTGATGTATATTTTTTTTTATTAATGCTTGTGGCTTTTGCGGAAGCATTAATTATTAAAAAAATCGCTTTTGAACAAAGTAAAATCTTCAGTAATACTACGAACTTTTTTAAAATTTCAGAATATTTTATAGAAATTTCTCTTAAATTACGTGCATTTATTAAAATTATTAATTTTATTAAGGTGATTGTTCACTCATTTTATAAAAAATGCTCTCCGAAAATTTCAATATGTGGTCGCAAAAGAGATTTGACTATTGTTTTTATTAGCTGTGATTAAGCAGCTTTACAAAGTTTGACTCATTGCTTAAATATTAGAAAAAACACTTTTTCTGTCCTAAAAACCTATTTTTGTCAATATTATAGAGCGACTGGCAAGAGATTTAGAATATGGATAGTTTAATTAACATTTGAAGTGTTTTTCTTTACAAATATACGACAAAAAAAATTAGCTTGTTAAACAATTTCTTTGAAATTTATTTTTTTCTGTATATGAATTTGTATTTAACTTATGCTATATTTGCCATTTTTACGTGATTTAAAAACATTTATTTAGGTCAAATAATAATAATACATAAAATGTAAATTTATATACAATAAATATAAAATATATCACATATATAGTATTTTATAGATTTTGAGAACTGTTTTTCATATATACACATTCAAATGCCCGTAATGTAGGACTATGCTGGTAGGGAGGGGTCATATTGAACAGCTAGTGAAAGTCATCGTAAACAAAATTTGGATATTTCAGCGTATTTTCATAAAGCACTATATATAGTCGTTCATAATTAATAACAAAATTTGACTATATATTTTTTGTATAAGAAAAACATTAAAACTATTTTTTACGCTCTTAACAGTTAAGTTGCAAGTTCCCCATACGTTATGACGTATTTGATTGCGGTTTTTGTTTTAAAAAATCTTAATTGACTGACTTAAAAATAAATTCTAAGAAACAAATGATGTTTAAAAGCAAAAAAAATGTACCATATGTTTGCAAACTTGTAGAGAGGTACCTATAGGAAATTTTAGTGTACATATATTTTCCTTTTAAGACGTCAATATTTTATTTTATCCTCTTAATAAATCATTAAAAGCGAAGCTACCGCAACTTTTTAATGGTTGACATTTACCTACAATAAACATTCGTTGATTGTCATAGCTGACATAAGCTAAGATGTAAAAAATATGTTGATTAATAGTTTTGCGCAATGCCATATTGCATGCAAAGGAAAAAGTGGTTTTTGTAAAATTTTTCCATTTTTTTAGCTCTATCTGTTGAGTGAAATTGCGTTTCAAAAACTATTTTTTAAGGGTTCCGTAAAAGAAAAAGGAACCCTTATAGGATCGCTTCGTTGTCCGTCTGTCTGTCTGTCAACACCTTTTTTCTCAGAAACGTGTGGAGGTATCAAGCTGAATTTAATATCAAATACTCTGCAATTCCCTAGGAGCTGTGAAAAAATCAAACTTCTAAGTCAACGCAATCAAAAGATATGGCCGTTTATGTCGCATATTTAAATTTATCAAAACCTATAGGGTACTTTTCATTGACCTAGAATCATGAAATTTGGCAAGAAGCACAAGAAAATAGGAAAATCCGAAAACCGTAAATTTATAGTCACATCATCAAAAATGTTTTTTTTTCTATAAACGTCAAAATAGTGCATACTAGCGACATCGGAGGGAATCTCTTAAAAGCTATTAGTTAGGGCATTTGTGCGCCTAAGTGTGTATTACTATGGCCGCTATAACAACAAATAATAAAAATAAAAAAAACCCGGGTCGCAGTGCCAAAACCCTGCCGACAATATAGTGTATTTGCTGATATAGGCAGTGTGGCTTTATTATGCGAACTTAAGTTGGTTTTTGGGTAAAAAAAAATTTTACTCCTTAATACAGCCCTTAAAATAACATTTTTTTTCTTAATTGCAATATTATTATCAATCGAACCTCTATACCAAATTATATGCAACTTTCAGTAAATAATTCACTATCTGCAATCTAGTGTTTTCATAAAATTTGTAAGTCCGGTCCTGTCGGGCCGATTCTGTTAAAATTTTAGTGACACCTTTTAGTTACTACCGAAGGGTTAAATTTCAATTTTGAAACGATTCGGAGAATTTTTTCGGTATTTTGGGCCATTTTTCAACCCCTAAAAACTACCCTTAAAATGGCCCGATTGGGCCCATTTTAAATAGGCTTCGTGCGGTGATGGATTCCAACATGTGTGCCAAATTTCGTTAAAATAAATTAACTTCTTCGAAAGTTATAGCCCGCACACATATATACCTATATATATATAAATATATATATATATATATATAAACATTTTTAAAAATGGTGGCAAAGTGTTTAGGAGGTTATGAAACTTCGAGAAATTTTGGTCCGACCCCTAGGTCCCGCCATCCGACCGACGCCAATAGTGTATGTTGCCATATGGCAACTACACCAATAAAGTTAATAAATATTGTATGGTGATACGGAACCCGTCGTGAACGAGTTCGACTCGCACTTGGCCCATTTTGTCAAGAGCCATCCTATCGCCGGAAGTAATGCAGCCTCTTGGGGTCAACTTATACCACCAGATTCAGATCGTCTGGGTCGTGTATTTTTATTAAATTAGGCAACAAAGAAAGAAAAAGACAGAAATAGTAAAAGTACACCAATGAATGGTTTGCTTAAAATTTTAAAAATATGAAAATTAGCCCGGGGCATCGGTTTTACATTACATACAATATAGTTTTTGTTCACTTTTGTCACTTTTTATTTTCTTTATTTATTACATCAGTTCGTATTCCAACTATATTCGGAACATCTAAATTCACCTTCGACATTTCTTCTACCAGCCTATTCAACTCCCATATTGTTTTACTTTTCTTCGACTACTAGATCACGGGCGCCACAGTACATAAAATTAATGAAAAAAATATAGACTTGAAAGGGTGGTTCTACATTATTAGTGTATTTGCCATATGGCAACATACACTATTGGCGTCGGTCGGATGGCGGGACCTAGGGGTCGGACCAAAATTTCTCGACGTTTCATAACCTCCTAAACACTTTGGCACCATTTTTAAAAATGTTTATATATATATGTATATATATATATATTTATATATATATATATATACGTATATATATATATATATATGTGTGCGGGCAATAACTTTCGAAGGAGTTAATTGATTTCAACTAAATTTGGACCACGTGTTGAAATCCATCATCGCAAGAAGCCTATTTAAAATAGGCCCAATCTGACTATTTTAAGGGTAGTTTTTAGGGGTTGCAAAATGTTTTTGGGCCCCAAAATACCGAAAAAATTCTCCGAATCGTTTCAAAATTGAAATTTAACCCTCTGGTAGTAATTAAAAAGTGTCCCTAAAATTTTAATAAAATCGATCCTACAGGACCGGATTTAAAAATTTTAAGAAAGACTAGTTTGCAGATTGTTAATTATTTACTGAAAGGTGTATATAACTTGGTATAGAGGTTCGGTTGATAATAATATTGCAATTAAGAAAAAAAAGTGTTATTTTAAGGGGTGTATTAAGGAGTCAAATTTTTTATTTTGCTCAAAAACCGAGTTAAATTAACCAACTAAGTTCGCATAATAAAGCCACACTCGCTGTATTAGCAAATACACTATATTGTCGGCAGGGTTTCGGCACTGCGACCCGGGTTTTTGGAATTTCAATGGACAGAATATAATTTGTTCAGTTTGCTCGGAACACAATATTCATGACACATGGCTCTGTGTGTGGGTAAATAATTAAAAAACGTATCAACGCAACAAGGGCATGACTTGGATATTCTTTGTTACCAGTATGACAAAAAATCTGTAACTGATTCAAAAGTGACTTAACTATTCCAGATAAATCAATAGTCACAGGGAATTTTTTCTTGTTCTTTTTGAATATGTTACCTGAATTGGTTTCAATGATGCAAATAAATCCTGTTTTAAACGGATATTATTTTAAAAGAATTCTAAGGCCACCGACTACAATTAAATGCGTTTTTAATAATTAACAATTCGATATTTTTGTCAATAATTGTGAGCTTGGAAGATGGAAGTTGACAGGGGTGTAATTTACTGTTATCTAGTTGCAGAATTGTTCTTCAATCTTGATGAACTTTAAAAGACCGTATAATTATTAGAAATAACTATTCAGCTTACCATTATTGCAGTGAAAGTGGTGAAAAATATGACGTTTTTTGATTGGAAATTATTTGACATGTCTGTGTAGACATTATTTTTACAATTTTAAAGGCAATTATAAATTAACTGTATGTTATTATGTTATCACTTAACAATAACCATTTTGTTTTCTTATGGGATTTTTTTTTGGGTATTGTGTATGATACTGCGAGAAAGCGTATTCCAGATTTTTTGTTTGCTCTAGTATTATTCATGAACAGCTGGAGCAAGTTTAATGACAACTGATAAACTATCAGTTGGGAAACAAAGTGTTGGGTACATTTTGTCGATTATGGTTGAGTTAAGTCGTCAATGTTCCTGTTAAACTTGCATTACTACGAGAAAAGCTGCGGATAAAAACCTAGTTGCTCGTTCTCGAGAAATTCATTCTATAGTCTAGATATCATACAAACCCGAAAAAACCTAATTTACAGACCAAGATCCTGTTATGACTTTATATAATTTGTATGATTTACGTGATACGTTGCCTGTAAACACATGTGATCGACTCTACTATTTGACATTTATTTTTTTGTTATCTTAAAATGTTCATATCATAGTATTAGTCCACACGAATTTTTATTTCGCTTAAATGTAATCGTTTTATGGGATAAAATAGCATTCAAAATTTTAAACATATAACTTGATGCGAAAACCGAAGTCGCCATGTTTATCTATTATGACATCATTCTTGTAGTATACTTGTATAAACAAATTCAAATAAGGTTCGGTAACGTTTATACCAGGCTCGTTTAACTTACATGTGTATGTCGTTTGTTTATATAAGCATATGTGTGTTTACTACAATTCTGACGTCAAGCTTCAAACTGTCATGCGTTTTATCCAATTTTCAATTTAAAATATTGGTCGCAGTACCAAAACATTGCCGACAATATAGTGTATTTAGTAAAACGTTTGTTTTGGACAAAATAAAGAAAAAATGGTCCGACCCCTAGGCCCCGCGATCCGACCGACGCTAATAATGTATGTGTCATATGGCAAATATACTAATAATAAATCAATCTCGTGTTTTTGTGATATACAGGATCAATCTCGTGTTTGTCTGTCTGCCTGTTTTATTTTTTGAAGTGTCAAACTTATTGTCATAGTAAAACCCTGTTGTGAAATGAGGTGAAGTTGGCGGGCAGGTTTTTTAATCGATCACCTCCCTGCTGCGATGATATTTTAGTGCGATTTTCATCCGCCAAGGTCGTCGTCTATGGTTATTGTGCATATATACGGACTGAGTTAATGTACTCACTGGCTAAATGTCAAAGATGCATGAATCACGTTGAGCTGTAATAGATACTAGTAATTTGTGCAATTTCGTGTGAAAAACCTTGTACAAGAAATTTTAAAAATATTTTTCTTATGTATCAGTTTATAGCGATGAGTTCTTCCTGATTGTTTTTTTCTCATCAATCTTTATAGTTATTTTTTACACAATAAGTCAAATAGCAGAAAACGAACTTTTCATAAAAAAAAACCCGGGTCGCAGTGCCAAAACCCTGCCGACAATATAGTGTATTTGCTAATGCAGGCCTTGTGGCTTTATTATGTGAACTTAAGGTGATTGTTGGGCAAAATAAAAAAAATAACTCCTTAATACACCCCTTAAAATTACATTTTTTTCTTAATTGCATTATTATTGTCGATCGAACGTCTACCATTCAGTACATAACTCACTATCTGCAAACTAGTGTTTTCAAAAAATTTGTAAATCTGGTACTGTCGGGCCGATTTTATTAAAATTTTAGAAGCACTTTTTAATTGCTATAAAAGGGTTAAATTTCAATTTTGAAACGATTCTGATAATTTTTTAGGTATTTTTGGGCCCAAAAACTTTTTTCAACCCCTAAAAACCACCCTTAAAATGACCCGATTAGGCCCATTTTAAATAGGCTTCGTGCGGTGATGGATTCCAATATGTGTGCCAAATTTCGTTAAAATTAATTAACTCCTTCGAAAGTTATTGCCCGCACACATATATACCTATATATATAATATATATATATATATATATATATATATATATATATATATATATATATATATATATATATATATATATATACATATATATATAAACATTTTCAAAAATGGTGCCAATGTGTTCAGGAGGCTATGAAACGTCGAGAAATTTTGGTCCGACCCCTAGGTCCCGCCATCCGACCGACGCCAATAGTGTATGTTGCCATATGGCAAATACACTAATAAAAAACTGATTGAGGTTATGGACACAGTTATTGTTAAGGTTAGAGTCACACTGAGTCTGATAAGACTGGCTAAGTAAATTTGTTTTCGATTAAAACCGCATGTAGACTGTCAGTCATTTTGTCTTAAAAAATAAAAAAACTACATTTGAGGATTCCTTCAATATTAAGTGAAATGAGTTTGAAAATAACAGAAAGTTAATATGTACGACTATACTGACATAGGGAGAGAAATTTTGCTGTACAAAGTCAATCATTTCTTGAAAATATAAGATCAAGTCTCGTGATTGCGTATCAGTAAAACGGTGTGAGATCTAATAAAATTCACTTAAAGGTTCTTTTTTATTAAACCTATAGAAATATGCAACACAACTTTGTTGGTTGAATGGGAGAAAGCACAGAGTTTTTAATTCCCGCAAAACTCAACCTGCATACTAAATTTAAACTTTCTGGGACTACGGAAAGTACTCTAAAGTCGAAAAATCAAACTAATAAATTGTGTAGGCTTTCACGGCTGGCGTTGTTGTAAAACTTCTTGTTTTCCGGACTTGTACGCCGTGGTCCATTGGTATTTCTACCTGACGTTTCGTCTACAACTGCGGTAGACACTATCAAAGACGATGTGGTAGCGAGCGAAGTGTCCTTCTTGACTGCTCACAAGTGCAAGAAGTTTTAAAGCTAATAAATTGCTACTCCACTTAATTCTTTCATTCACCCTGATTTATATAGTTGGCATATGAACCTTGTATTTGAAATATAGTAGCACTAGCAAAGTTAGCTAACATCTTGACGTTAGTAGATCAACATTTTTAATAGTATAGTTTGATCATGAATACTTCCTGTTCTTTAGATGGTACAATTATACATTTCAAACTTTATAAACAGTTTATTATTAAAAAAAAGAAACTAACGATTCATCAACAAAAAACCTTCCGTATTCAGTCCATTAACTATTAAATAGCATATCAATCATATAAATAAAAAGCTGTACGCAATCTATCTTAATACTACATATATAGGATGAATGAAAATTTTAATTTTAACGAGTTGTAGTTTGAAACACTGAAATTCAAGACTTGTTTGTTTTTAAATACATAATTCCACCAAAAGTTGTATGTTATACATTATAAATGTTTAAAATATTTTTGTCACATCCATGAATAATTTTTACAATAGGCATAATTTCCTTAAAATTTAACTGATCGCAAAATTTGAGTCACATAACAGTGGTAAACAGTGAGAATACTATTTAACGGATAATCACACCATTTGATGTTTTAATCTGATGTTTTGTAATTCAAATATTTCTTTGAAATATGCTATGCTACTAATCTATATTTATCTAAAGATTCTTTAAAGATTGGACGTATTGTAAAGAATAAAGGCGATTTTCGAAAGTTTCTTTTCAAATTTTAAGAAAACTTCAGTTCTCCAATGAAACACACGCCAACATTTCTGTCATCATTGAAAACATTGGTAGAAGTTTAAAAGATTGCGACAAAGTACGGTTAAAAGAAGAAAGGTTTTTTTAAGAATATTTTCTTAGGATTGAAAATGCCACCTTTCGTCGGTTCTTTCATTTTGAAAAAAAGAGAAAAGTCACTTTAGGCGATATTAGGGCATCAACACCCAGCGTGAGTTTTCCATTTCACCATGCGTGAAGTTTTCTTCATTCTCAAAATAAAAAAAAAACTACTGGTTGACCATCGTTTAGAGTCACTGTAAAACATTCACAAGGTACTGAGTAGTCTAAAAAGAATCTATCAATCAAATTTTTTTTAAAAAAATAACTGGAAAACCTCTTTTAAATATGTCTTATTGCTAGTTTTGATAAGCTTGTCGTTTTTTATATGTAAATGAAAAGGGATTGTTTTCTCAGAAAATTTATGAATTATTTTATAACTCACCCTCAAGGATGAGTGACTGATAAATAGTCCATCACATTCCAATCAATGGTAACTTTTCGTTCGACTTATATCTGGAGCATCATATCATCATCATCGTATAGGTATGGATAGTTCCGTATACGGAATGAGTAGATAACAACGTTGGTGTACCGTTAAACGTACACTATTACTGTGCAATTCATCGCCAGTTATGATTCTAAAACACCTTCTCTACTAAAAAATATGTGTGCACACATTAAACCTGCACAAGGTCGAATGGTGACCCTGTTCATACAGATCTATAAATATACATATTTAAATGTATATAATATGTATATAATGATGATCATCAGTGTATTTGGACATTTAAATAGCTCGCCGATAATAGCTATTTCAGAAGCCGGTTATATTTATTTGTGTTGCAACAGATTTAACACACAACAAAAAAAAAATTTAAGCCGTCAAAACCATACAGAACTCGCAGTAACTTCATTATATAGGTCCTATACATATAGCGATCGTCACATACGCAGTCTTCTTCCCTACTACCTACTACTACCATAGTATAGAAAATGAAATCAAAATCATTAAGGAGGTATTCTTATGTGACCACTTCGAAAAATCGATTTTTTTTTCATATTTCAATAGTAAAACCTATCGAAAATATGCTGTGAAAAATAGAGACCGAAATTCCTAGTTTTAAATAAATTACAACTCATAGTCGCCGACGAGCTGTATAAGACTATAAGCGACTTGTTGGCTCTTGAAACTTTAAACGCATTTATCTGGAAACATTATTTTCTAAAACTGTCCAAAAAAAAGTATTCAACCGATTGCTTTGAAATTTATATATGTTCTTCTACTCATTAATGGTTATCGTCCGTACCAAAATTGCTTATTTTCGAAAATATTTTCTTATTTCTTTAAACGATTTTTAACAAAAAAATTAACAAAAAACACAAACTTTTTTTCTACAGTCCGCCATTTTTTTTTTAATGAAATTGATTAATTTTGCTAGGGATGATAGCGACATCCTTACTGAACAATGAGCCATTCGATTTTTTTATTTCAGACAACATGAACAGCCGCTATTACCATGACCAGTGACTTGCTTTTTTTTTAGTGTCTAATTTAATTAAAAAAAATATACATATAAAAAATGTAAAATAAGAGAAAAAAAATTTTTTTATACAGTTAAAGATACAAACAAAAACATATAAAAAAATTAAAAAGATTTATTATTATTTATTATTGTCGTCTAAAAAAAATTCCCTAAAAAGAGGTAAAATTTATGCGTTCACATAAGAATACCCCCTTAAAACTGTCTTCAAGATCGTTAATTGGTGTAAACGTTGGCGCTATAAAACAAAAAACTGACGGAAACCAGAGAAGTATAATATTTTATTATGTTTAATATTTTCTACGGTCTAACGCAAAAAAAAAAACTATATGAATTTAATGTTTAATCATTAATACATATTGCATTTAATTTTGGTCTGGTTGTCTAAACTTAATAAAGTATTTAACGAAACGAAACTACTTGCCATACTACCCAATATTTATATTATTGAAATACAATTAAACACAACGTTTCCACCACAAATGGTGGTGGAAACTTTGTGTTTAATTGTATTTCAATAATATAAACATTCGGCAGTATTGGCAAGTAGTTTCATTTCGTTAAATATATCATTCACTGTCAGTAGAGTTAATATGCTTAATAAAGTAATTTGCAAATGTGTAAAACAGTTCCACAATTAATCAATACAATCGTTAAATATTCGCTACAATATTGGAAAATAAAGAAAAATTACCAGAATATTGAAATGACAAAACTCGTATGAATGCTTCGTATGCGCCGTTAAGACACCGCCATACTGTAAATCCCATTATTGGGAGCTCAAAATAGAGTTCTGGAGAAAGCTTAATGGTGAAATGATGTACACCATACAACAAGTGCTTGCCTTCCTTTAACTGCAGGCTTTCAATGCGAAGGGCATAGGCTTAGAATGTTTGAAAACGATCATAATATTTTTTTTGTAATTTTCATTTTTGATCTTATGCTTCTTTTGAAACCTTATAAAAAAATGATGAAAGTTAATTTTTACGATGTAAGATCAAAATTAACGGAATGGTGTTCCCGATTGTCACTTCAAAATTATCAGAATGAAGTTGCTTTGGATATTTTGTTAAATATTTTGTTTACCAAAAATTCGACTGATGACGCAGCTATCGAAAATATAGAATAGTGACCAGGTGAAGTTTTGTTTCGATACGAATAAAAATTATATACCTATACCTTATAAATTAAATATAGTAGCTATGGATAGTATTGGTGAATATTATTGAAAACATATTTTGTGAGCTGTGAATATTAGTGATATAATTTACTCTATTCATATCCATATTACTAAATGACTGTTAATATTCATGGGTATTAACAGTCAATTAGTAATATATCTCACTTCATTTTTTTGTTATTTCAATAAATTATTTGCATGCACATTAAAAATTATTTTTTAAACCCGCTAAAGAAGTGTAACTGCAAATGCTCATTCATAACTACACGCTTCCATTTTTTATTACTTATTGAACAATGTTAGCTTTAGGATATTAACTCTTATTAGAAAACTTGTTCAAATCGTTTTTAACTACAGTCACCCGTGTTGGAGAAAATAAGAAACGTTGACAGAAATACATTTTTGTAACTACATATTATTTTGAAATAGAAAAGAAAAAAACTGGAGGAGCCCAGATATTGTGAAAAATTTCATTGTCACCATAAAAAAACATTTCAGAAGAGAAATATGGTGTCTCCTACGCGGTATGTGTTAAAGTTAATTTTTTTAATTTTCTTGACGTTTGAAATATGTTGCAAGCTCACATTGAGTGCAGAAAGACTTTAAGAATGTTTATTATAGCTATTATACTATTTTACTATGCGTAAAGTCTGATTGATTATCACTTGACTTTAAACGGTAATTTCAAAGATTATAACTGTAAAAGAACGAATGTTAGATCATCGTCTAAATCTAGAAACATATTCTCTTTTTTTTTGTTGCCGGTATACAAAAACGCTCGTATTTATAGTTTGGTTTCTCAATGCAAATGTCTTTCCATTAATTTTATCGACTTGAAATATATCGAATACATTTTAAGAAAATAGATTGAAAATAATAAATGTGTAATTGACTAATAAAAGTCTATCAAACGACCACTTTTATATGCATTAAGGCGTGAATAAAAATTTAATAATCATAGTTCCAATTCCGTATGTGAAAATTTACAACCTAGAATTAAACCATTTTGCGTACACAATTACCATTTGTGCCAAAAATTGTTCCGGTTAAATTGGTAAAGAATACATAAAAGGCAATTTAACTTAAATAATGGTTAAATCTATGGAGTACTGTTTCAGTGTAATTATTCTGATACATTGAATACCTACCTCACTGACTGACTGACCAATTCGCAGATCTTGAGATACGTACTTTTTTTTAAGGAAGTAAAACTTTTTCAGCGATATATTTGTTTGAAATTTTCTGTAACGTTAAAGAGGAAATGGTTCTACGGCGGGAAAACGTAAGAAAAACCTTGATAACGTAAAATTAAAGGGAAAATGATTCAACAGCGTGGAATTATAAGAGGAACCTTGGGAACGCAAAATGAATGACGCATCAATGAAACGCGTTCATAACTCTAATGAGTATAAAAAATACTCATCAACACGAAAAAATTGTACCACCGTACAATTATTTATTAACTTTATTTTATTTTTATTATTTGTTGTTATAGCGGCTATACACACTAAGATTCAGAAATGCCTAAACTAATGCTTTTAAGAGATTGAGACCAATGTCGCTAGTACCTATGCTCTATTTTGACGTTTATATAAAAAAATATTTTTTTTGTGATGGATTTTCGAATTTTTCCCCTTTACTGTACTATAAGACATTACTTCTTGCCAAATTTCATGATTCTAAGTCAACGGGAAGCGCCCCATAAGTTTTGATCCCTTGCAGGTTTCAAAATACCATATGCGGCATAAACTGTCGTATCTTTTGATTGCGTTGACTTAGAAGTTTGATTTTTTCACAGCTCCAAGGGATTGCAGATCTAAGTATTTGGTATTAATTTCAACTTGATACCTGCACGCGGGCCTGAGAAAAAGGGTCTTTGCAGACAGACGGACATGAAGTGATCCTATAAAGGTTCCTTTTTTCCTTTTGAGGCACGAAACCCTAAAAATTAGTAGATCGATTACCACGAAATTTGCTACACGAATAATCTACAGATATTTAAGTTGTAAATGGAAATTTTGTTAAAAGGATGATCTCTATAGTAATATAATGCGTAATGGGTATTTCAGTTTGTAGTCAATAAATGTCTACCAAATATGTCTGCTTGAAGTTTGAAAGCACACATCCGTATGATACTTTTTATAGTATACCGCTATAATAGCATTAACTCAGTCAGTGTGTCAGTCGATGATTTACATTAATATTATCAACACAAAATATTTTGTTGTCAACAGAAAAAAAAAACATTTTTTATCAATGTGCATATAAAGCAATGGATGTTCAGAACCATACCTATATATGTTAAAGTGAATGTTAAAAGTTCAATTTCAGTTGATTAGCGTCTATAATTTATTGAAGTTCTATTGAAACTTGCGAGTTATAAAACTTGAATGTCCATTTTATTTTGATCGGTGCATTTATTTAAAAAAAAAGAAGTGCAAGTGATAAATAATTTTAGTAACTTCATTATTTTCGGCAAAAATACCAGATTCCTTTTCTTATCTTTCTTCATGTTTAATCCTTATTTTTTACAAAATTATTTGTTTAAATTATAGGTTCAAAGTTTATAACACTGATGTACTCTCCTATATGAATAATTTCGTCGATTGATTCGATTAAACTCTATCAAAAAATATTAAGCATAAAAAGAATAATTTCGATTCGACAACATGTATACACAAAATTGAAAGACACGTTTTTGTAATAATAATCACAAATTTGACAGTTCACATACAGACGCCATGATAGACTATGCGTCTGTTATGTCACTAAAACAATTTACTGTCGAATGCTTTTTTATCCAACTTGAGTTGTAGAACGTCAAATGACTATTCATTTCGGCGGTGGTTGGTTCAACTTTTCTGTATAAGGCGGCAGAACGTTGATTAGCTTTTTTTAAATGAATGAATTGTAGATTATAGACGCTCAACATCTGAGGTCGTCGCATAGCAGATAAATTTATAATTTGTCTGCGACATATATATTCTGTACCAGTTTATAAGTGACTGAAGGAACAGGTAAGTTTTTTTCGCAAACGCTGTTTAGATAAACAACTATAAATATATCCAAAATACGGTTCTTAATGTGACAGTTGACGCGTCAGACTTCGTCTTTGTAAAATGCGATCAAAATTGGCTTTTTTTATCCAATTATTGCGAATTTATTTGTCTTTTCAGCAATCAGTATACAAAGCACGTATAGAATAACTTTCTTTTATGAGATTTTAAAATTGTTCCAATCGTTAGTAAATTTATTTTCAAATTTTGCAAATGAGTCTCAAACAAAACTTATCTTTTATTTATTTAATTATTTATACGTGCTTTCATACTAACACAAGGCATAAAAAAATAAAGAGGAAAAATGCTAACTGTATTAAGGCTAGTTTACACGTTAAGGAAAAAAATTGTGTTGAATCGTATAAACTATTTAAACCAAACAATATTTTTTTTGTTAGAAAACATTCATTGTTACAATGTTAAATTAGAAAAATTTATAATTTTTATCCACTGTCACCGTCGGGACTCAAACCCGAATCTTTCCACTTTCGCGGCGGAATGAGTTATCAATTCCTCTACGGTGCGCTTGCTTAACAGTTAATTCATTCTAATAAACCAATTGTAACAATAAATTCACTACATGCGAGAGTCGATTTTTTTTAGCTAGGTATAACGCTAGACACGAATCCTCTCAGTAGTGAAGTATGAATGAAACATGTGAAATTTTCCAATTCTATTACTATTTTGAGTCCCGACGGTTACAGTGGATAAAAATTATAAATTTTTCTAATTTAACATTGTAACAATGAAAGTTTTCTAACAATTATCATTAGGCATCTACACCTTATGTAGAGATCTTACGTACTATAAACGTAGGAAATATATTTATCAAAAATATTTTTTTTGCCTGAAACAATATTTGTTTGCCTTTAATAATTTTTGTTTGGTTCAAATAAATTATACGATCATATAGGCACAAATTAATGTTTGATTACCTCAAACAATTTAAAATGTACAAAAACGGTTCTATAGGTAGGTCTCAGCTAAACTACGTTCAGGATTTCCATCAAAATAGACATGTTAACGATAAACATAAAATGCATTTTTGGCATAATTTTATTGTTACATAATATCAACATTTGTTGTTATAAGAATTAGAACTAAAAACGAATATTATGAGTTTGAAAGAATAACAATGTTTTTATATTGTTGTTAAATTATTTGTTATTAAGTATATTTGTACAGCTAATACCAATTTAAAATAGGTGTGAAAAATAAATAAGTTGAAAATTATGAATCAGTTTACCGAAGTGAAAACGCACATAAATAAATTTGTAGCAATTAAACAACCGCATGTCAAACATAATCTAAGTACATTGAAAACCAGTGTTGCCACATATATTGAGTTTATAGCGGGAAGTCCCAATTTTATTAGCTAAGATTGAGTGTGTCGCGCGGGACAGCTAATTTCACGATTTTTCAAATTAAGATCAGTTGTTCAATTCAATATGAAATACTCACATGTGTTGAATTTTATTAACATATTAAGGAACAGAATCCAAAAGATAAATATTAAATATCTTCAACCATGCACAGAAATGTAATCTGTAGTTCCACGAAAAATACACTCCATAATGCATCACAGAGTATATTTTTCATCAATTTTGGTGACTTTCGGTGTAATATAATCGTGAAAAGCCTGTAACTAGGTTTTTTTGCATGCTGTTTCCGATTTGGTGAAACGATTACCTGGCAACGTCGCACCGATTGAAACTCAAATTATTAAGGAACATTTGAAGTTCGTGTTTGGTCATTAATCCTGCAATATAAATAATGCCCATATAATACGTATTAATTTTCAGTGTCGTACATAATTGCAATTTTTGATTGTTGCTTTTAAACTCCATTATTTTCAAAAGATTTTGCAATTATAATATTTTACAAAAATTAACTTACCAAAGGCAAATGGTTATAGACTAAGATAAGGAGAACAATTTACTACTTGAAACAATAAAATCACGAAAATTAGTATCATAATATTTAGACAGTTACTTATCTCAGTTAGTTTTGTCATTAAGTGTAACTTTAACTTTAAGAAGAAGTTCTAAGGGGACTAGGCTAGGCTCCAAAACATTCTATACCCTCCCTAAAACAGTTAATAAAAATAGTTTTATAAACAGTTTAGCATAAGGAAGAACTAAGTAATAAAATTTGTTAACTAGCCTGGTTAACGCTTCTCTAGATAAAATTCCTATAGCTACGCCTATGACAATGGATTCTTAAAACAGTTTCTTTTCTCATAATTAAACAAAATCTTTGACTTTTACTCTTAAAGTTGTCGGAACGCTCTGAATTTAAGCCAAAAATAGAGCTTTGGCTGATAGCTGATTGTATACTTATATTCGTCAACTTTTTGCAAAAATTCTCTCTCTATAATGAAGATAAAGGACAAATCTAGGTCCCTAATTTATTTACGATTTACTAGAAAAAAAGTTGCCAAATAACATATGTTTTCAATGTCATACTACGACCTTATTCGTACTTATTTCACAAAATTGTTCCATCACAAACCTAAAGTGACTCTTCCTTTTTTGGAAAAGTTTTTTAAATCTTCAAAATATTTCCAAAGGTTAGAGTAATTAACTGTCAGCGGCACCCTTGCAACAGCATTTTTTAGCCTCTTACCGCTGTGCCTCAGCACAAACTGTGTGAAAATGATCCAGCACTGTTAATATGCACTTTTATTTGAAAATAGAATATTTTTCCAAGGTAACAATAGAATTTTTATAAAAGTTATAAAGAAAGACAGACAGTGACGTACAACTCCTTATAACTACGGCACTGACTTGTTACATTGTGCCGAATGTAGTACTTACAATAAAATTCTCTTAATGAGTTTTTTAATTCCGATTTATATTTATTTTATTCCGCGAATTAAAATACGATTCCTAGTTGAAATAATTATTTGCCTGCTGTTCTATTGATACATTTTATTAACAGCGATCAAATAAATTTAAGAGCTTTAAAATTGTTATTATCTGTCTTATCGTATCGTTGAAATCACCGAGATTTTAAATGATGCAGTGGTGTACAGGAATTAAAATGTTGACATTTGTGAAGATTTAAATTGAGTTTGGTTTTTCTGGTTTACTATTTTTAAGTAGATTTGATTTATTACTTGAAATAATTTACGTAAATTTTTTGACAATCTGGTAATCTTATTGAAACTTCAAATAGAAAATTCAAACTGTATCTACTATTTTGTTCTTGAAAATGTACTTTATTTATTTTCTTTTTCTGTTTCAGGTAAGCAAAATTATCTACACTTACAGCCTATCTACCTTCCGCAACGGTGTACGTAAGTAATAAAAAAAGTAGACAATATTTTGTTATAAAAAAGGATTTTGTATAAAAATTAAGATACGTAATACTTACTTTTAATAACGAGATACCGATAAATGAAAACAATATTTATATGGTTAATTCTTTAATGATAAATAAATGTTGTTATTCTTTCCTCAAACAAATACACTTCAATCAAAATGTTTAAAAAAATATATAGGTAACTAATACTAAATTGCAACTTTTAATTGCTACGGAGCCAGGATTATACAGGCGTGTCAAAAGATCAACCAATCAATAACTTCTAAGATAGTTGCTTTTTGTTAAAATTATATAGACTGAAATAGAGAAAAATTCAGAGTAAATATTGTGACATTAAAAAATGTGTTTTCTAAACCTTATACAGGTATACTGATATATAATTTATATATATAATATATTTTTTAAAATAATTAATACTCTATTTTATGAACAAAATTGCCCCATGCATCTTATGTTCCTGTCTGTTTTAATAACAATGTGTCTTTAATTTGCGTAATTATGAAAATTGGAATTAAATATTTAACGAAATCATACTGTCGGCGTAGCGTAAATAAGTATGTGGACTTAAATATATTTAAAAGAATTACAAAATATTTTATTCTCAAGGTCACGGAGTTATGATTATAATAATTTATTAGGCATATATATAGAGTTCGTTTCATAGAATTTTTTTAACTATATGCTACGGTAATTATTAATTGACATTATAATTATGTTGAACGTATATCAAATTGATCTGCAGACCCAAATATTAATATTTGCTGTTCGAAATTGCAACGTCAACACATGGAGCTCTACAAGTGTAGTTTAATTAAAAACCTACAATAGCAATCTAATCTCAATAACCGTTATATTAAGAGGACAGATTAAGTTAATCAATGCACAAAAGGCGTAGAGCATGACAGTTTGCTTTTTTATCACGTTTATATCTCTTGAACACGGTGTAATGTAATTATAGCGTCATCTATGCATGATGATCGCGGAGCTTAGAATATTTGATAAAAAGTAGATTGAGTTGCCAAATGCTGGTATTAGACAAAGAGGCAGCAACGGATTTTCTTAAGGGGGTCGTCTGGTGTGAGGGGTCAAAAAAACCGAAAAATATTTTTTGCTTAAATCGCCTTTTAGGATCTCCAGATTATGTCTGTGAAAGAGTTTTTTGAAATTCGAAGTCGTTGGAAAGTTACAGAGGTAGATCGTGAGTCAAGTGCTTTTTTCTGTTATAACGCATACTTGATTTTTCAAACGCGTTTTTCTCGAAACTCTATTTTTTAAAATGGTTGCTACGATATCTCAAAAACTAATGATCCGATTGCGTTGAATTTTTTATGGTATGTTCAGTACATCTATAGTTCTAGCCCGAACCAAAATTGTTGTGATAACTGTAATAGTTTTTTTATTCTTCAAGCTGAAATAGTAAAAAAAACGATGAAAATCGTAAATTTTTTTTCAAATCTTCGCCAAACATGAAGTTTTCAATATTTCGACTTAATTCTGGTGCCGGCTGTAGTCACAGGCCTACCAATTAAAACGCAATTTGATTTGTTGATTTTACATAAGCAGAACAGTATGTATCGTGGCAACCGTCAGCCAACTTTTTTTTTTACATGGGCGTCATCCCGGAGATCTACAGTCGCTTCAACTGTACATTTCAACGTGAAAACATTTGGAAAGATTGGTGAAATGTCAATAAATACATTATGAAAATATTAAGGTAGTATACATTCATTGTTCGCCACGAAAAATTCCCAAAAAAGTGTGAAAAAAACAGTTGTCACACCAGACGACCCCCTTAAGTGTCTACGTAAGATAAAATTATGTGAAAAATCCCTGTACGTCCCTGTAAGTCTGACAACCTTTCTGCTTGGTAGAAATTGTACAGTTTTCTTTTAATAATGTAACACTGTTTTTAAGTCAATTGTATTAAGACAGTGTTCTTTAATAATTATCTTTAAAAAAATTTCGTGCAGTCGAGTAGGTAATACAATTTTATGTAGGTACTCTATATTATTGCTCACTAAGTATTGCGTTCTTATATGAAAAATTCATATTTTTACATTTCTACCTGTTACCCAAAGAGCAAAAGACAAAGGCTGCTAGACTTACCGATTATCATATGGGGAACACATAAAATATTTTCAATTTTAGTCTTCCGTAGACATTTAAAGCAGTCGTTCGCTATTCGCTATATAAACCAAGATGGCGGATATTGACTACACACTGTTTGCAAGTGAATTAAATAAATTAAGAAAAAGTGACTTAGTGGATATAATAATTCATAAAAATTTAACAGATAATCTATTAAATAATGACATTTTAGTAAAATATAGTAAAATCCATTTCTGTGATGTATCTAATGCTAAAATTAATGATAAAAATAATATTTCAAGTGACACGTGCATGAACGAAATGAAACATGAAAACGAATCTTTGACAAAACAACTCAATCTGTGTGACAAATTAATAAACGAACAACAAAAAAGAAATACAGACTTGGAAACAATAAATCTGCTGTTGAAAGAAAAATATTGTGCTGAAAATTTAAAGAAAAACAACATAGTGGATAAACAAGGTGGTACTCAAGTACAAGAAAACTTAATTAAAAATGAAAATAAAAGTAAAAAAATGATTCAAAATGAGACTCATAGAACTGAATCGAAAATATTGACTCAGAATTCACCATTGAAAATTAGTGCCAATTACATAAGTGGAGAATCTTCTCAACCTGTATCAGAAATTAACACAATAAATAAAGAAACAATCCCTATTAAATCAGACGATTTCACCCTTGTAGAAAGTCGACATGCTAAACGAAAGGCAAATCGAAAAAAGCTTATTGGGACTGCTAATAATTCACAGACTTTTAAAGGTGCGCAGAAAAGAGTATGGCTCTACATCGGTCGTGTAGATCCCTCTGTAACCGCTGAGGATGTTATTAGGTATTTAAATTCTAAAGTTAGCAATCAGGAATCTGGGTTCATAGTGGAACCTTTAAAATCCACCACAACCAGTGCCTCTTTCAAAGTGGGAGCGAACTTTTCATTGAGAGAACTACTTTTTGATGATGCTTTTTGGCCTATGAACGTTGTGGCAAAGCCATTTCAGTTTTTTCGGTACAGAAACGAAACAGCAAAATTCTAGTTTATATTTAAAACTTATGCATCTGAATATACAAGGACTTAGTAATAAAATGGAAAGTCTAGAAGTGTGTTTAAATGAATTAAAAGTTGATATCCTATGCTTGAGTGAACATTGGGCTAACGATACGCAGATAAGTAGCCTATTTATTAAAGACTTCCAGCTTGCTAGTTGTTTTTGTCGTTCTTCAGCAATTAGGGGTGGTGTTTGTATATATGTCAAAAAACATTTGGACTATACAGAAATTAAATATAATTCTATCACTGAAAAAACTTTTGAAGTGGCCATCTGTGAATTGGTTTTGTCCAAAAACTCTATATATAAAATTGCAGTCATATACAGGTCTCCTGATAGTGATACTGATAGTTTTTTTAACAACTTGAATTCATTTTTAGATTCCATTTATGACCCAAAAAAATATTTCATAATTTGCGGGGATTTTAACATGGACTTTTTATCTAAGATTCGACAAAAACAAGTACTAAAAGAAAAACTCATCAACAGTTTTTTAATGGTTGATATGATCGCAACAATCAGTGTACCGACTAGAGTTACAACTGGCAGTTCAACGTGTATTGATAATATATTTGTTAATATAAACAAAGACATGTATAGTACGAATGTAGGCAACACTTTCTTGTCTGACCATAATTACCAGCTGTTATCGTTTAATACTGAATCAGCTAATGCAGTGTCAAAAAACATTTTTAAACGCGTGTTTTCCAACACCAATTTTAATTATTTTAATTACTTGCTATCTAAAGAAGATTGGTCTGAAGTATATAACTCCCAATCACTAACTGATAGCTTCAACTACTTTTATGATTTTTTTATTTATTGCTTTAACAGTGCTTTTCCTTTAACAAAAGTACGGATAAATCAAAATTTAACTAAAAACTGGGTGACTAATGAAATAAAACAATTTTCTGTGTTTCTAAAAAATATGAGTTTCTTTGATAAAATATTTAAAGATACGGATTTTCACCAACATTATGTAAACTTAAAAAAAGACTATCACAAATTAATCTGCAGTAGCAAAAAAAGTATCGCTAGTAATCGACTTAACAATGCTAAAAATAAAACTAAAGAAGCGTGGTCCATTATCAATGCTGAATTAAACTCGAATCATAATAAAGAGATCAAATCACTTCTCTTTGAAGGTAGTGTTGTTACTGACACGTCAACCATAGCTGAAATCTTCAACAGTCACTTTGCTAGAAGTTCTGTAGATACGGCAACAAATAATTTATCAACACTGATACCAGCTTCAAGTAATTTCTTTTTAATGCCAACAGACACAGAGGAAATTCGGGACATACTATTAAAATTAAGTAAGAGCAAGTCTAGTGGCGAAGATGGACTACCTGGGACGCTGTTCAAACATTGCTCGCAATTTATAATAGAACCATTGACTTATTTGATTAATATGTCACTAAGTAATGGTATTTTTCCAGACAGACTTAAAGTTTCGAAAATCACACCAGTTTATAAAAACAAAGGTAGCAAAGACGATGTTTCAACTTATCGACCAATAGCAGTACAAAATATCTTTTCTAAATTATATGAAATAATATTTCATAGAAGACTGTTATCGTACTTAGATTCGTTTGATATTCTTACACACTCTCAGCATGGATTTCGTAAGACTAGATCGACTGAGACTGGCATTTCGGAATCTATTGACTTCATATTAAATTCACTGAACTCAAAATCCAACACATTGAGTGTCTTTTTTGACCTCTCCAATGCCTTTGATTTAATAGATCATAATATACTATTTGACAAACTGGAATTCTATGGAGTTAGAGGTGTTTCCTTAGAATTTATTAAATCCTATCTGCTGAATAGAAAACATGTGACAAAAATAAGTACACCTAATGGTGCAGTCTTATCAACAGCAAAGGTTTGCAATATTGGAGTGCCACAAGGATCAATTCTTGGTCCCCTACTTTTTATCGTTTTTATAAATGATCTACCCATGATGTTTCCTAGGGATATCAAAACTGTGATATATGCGGATGATACCAGTATTTTACTCTCACATAAAAATAAAACTCAACTATTAGAAAATGCACAATCAGCTATCTCTACTATGCGGAACTGGTGTAGTGATAACAATCTTAAACTAAATGAAGCAAAGTCTCAATTTATGTATTTTCTACCAAAAAATGCTACCTACAATGAAAGCATTCGGCTCAGCATAAACTCCAGAACAGTTCGTCAAGTTGAAACTTTAAAATTTTTAGGAGTTATGATAGATCAGAAAATGACCTGGCATCACCATATTACTGACCTTAATACTAAATTGAGTAAAGCCTGCTATCTACTGAGAAGACTCAAACCTGTAACTTCATTGGAATCGCTCATAATGATATATTACGCTCATTTTTTAAGTCACTGTTCCTATGGTATAATCTTCTGGGGCAGATCTCAGCTTGATAACATTTTTGTTATGCAAAAAAAAGCGTTGAGAATAATATGTGGTACTGGACAACATCATCCCAGCAAAGAATTGTTCACACAATTGCAAGTGTTGCCGATTGCTTGTATCTACATTTTAAAAATTTTAACATTTTTTAGAACTCATATTAGCACGCTTGAAGTAAGTAGATTAAGCCAAATTCATAGTCACAATACGCGTCATAAGGACTGCTATGTAACACCTCAGCATAGGCTGAAAGTACTAAATGATGGCTTTATGGTTAGTGCTACTCAAGCTTACAATTGCCTACCAAAAGAAATAAAAAAAATTGAAGATCTAAAGAAATTTAAAAGTGCTGTAAAACAATTTTTACTACTTAAAATGTTTTATAAAGTATCTGAATTCATGTAATTTTTTTTTTCTCTGACTTGTCATATACTGTTAGTCCAAATGATAAATAAATTATTATTATTATTATTATTATTATTATTATTATTTAAACTAGAGATGCTCGTTTTCGTGTGAAAATAATCGAGTTAATCGGGAGTTTATTTAAAATCTTTGTTTTTTTACCTACGAGCTACAACCTATAAATTAAAATGCAATCTTTAGTAAATAAATTATAACACTTCGCTCCTAACTCTTTGAAACATAATGTCGTTTCGATTATTAAAATCATTCGATTTTCCCAAACCTAGTTTTAAACGTTCCTTAAAAAGACCGCAAATACCGAAAACTGTGATGTTTTAGAAATTCGATTGTGGCATTCTGGAGGAATTGTTTGTATCTAATGTAACTAACAAACAAATAAGTAAATAAACGATTGAATAAATACTTTTTTATATCAAATGGATGATCACTATACGTAGGTACCTACAACAAAATAAATCCTATTTTTTCCTATAGGTAGGCGTTTTTAAATAGTCGAACGTATGTACATCTTTTTAATATTTTAACTGTTCGTGAAATTTTTTATCGAAAAATGAAAATCATTATCCGTACCATACACACGATGTTCTTTCCACGTCCGGTACGTTTGTCCAAACAGCAAGACGATTCATGGTGACTAAAGATGAGCTACCATGAACAAACAGTGATGTGGTCGACTGTAATCACGTGTGTCTAAATTTGAATATTTGAAACTGTTGCACAAAAAAAGTTAATCTCAATTTTATAGTTCGTTGACTATAAGTCGGTAGTAACGCCACGTTTCTTTCTGTAACAGGTGTTGATAATTTCTTTATAATTAAACTTGATGGGTTTATTAATATAGTACATGAATTTTTACTGATTCCGTTAACAAATGATTATTAAAATATATTTGTTTTTGGTTTAGAAAAAACCTAAAGATATATAAGAACGAGGATAATTTTGAATAGTTTTTTGTTGTTGTTGGGCACTTTTTTTCTAATTATTTCAATAACACTATTTTATCAGAATGACGTTTTTCAGATAAATAAAAGAATGGATATCAAAAATATCAAAAAGTGGTATCACATGATACACAGGGTATCTCAGAGGGAATCTTTCGAACTTTAGAAGCGTGTTCCTTGAGTCATTTTAAACAAAAAACAAAAAAATAGCTAATTGGGCGTTAAGACCATTCCACATTCAATAATATTGACATTTGATACATTTTTTAAATTGTATTTATTTTGACGAATCCTGCTTGTTGGCTATTTCGGATAATAAATTTATTCTATTCTATTCTATTATAATAAACAATATAGAATTTCTGTAAACAAGTACGGTGACGCGGGTAAGGAGTAGTAATAAATACTACGAAATTTACTATTCATTTGAATGGTTACATAATATCGTTTTACATGTAAAAATTAACCAGACAGCTTGTCAGCTACCTAACAAATTTATTTTTCACAGAACGTCAGAACAAAAAGACATCTGATTTTTTTTTATTTTCAAAATATTACCGAAACTATGAAGCTGAGAAAAACAAATGTACGGAATTTTCTTGGAAAAATAGACTAATAAACCGTTACGAAAAGAATACCATTAAACAAAAAACAACGTTATAGCATATATATTTTCTGCGCATGATGCGTCGATTTTCTCCAAGAACCAAAGGGTTTTTCATACTTTAGTATTAAATATCCTCCAAAAAATTTGGTTTCAATCCGCTCATCCGTTTAATATGTATCATAGACTAACAGACGCACAAACTTTTCCATAATCATATTTTTTGGATTCGGGGGACCACAAAACGAAAAAATATTGTAAAATTTTGAAAAGTGAATTTTGACCTAAATTAGTACCATTCCCCACTAGTGGAGTTGGAATGGTAAAAGTTATATCAAAATAGGCTCAATTTGGGCAATTTTCATTGCTGATATGAGATACGGTTTAAATCTCAAATTGGGTCAGCTTGTCCTGTTGCCTATGTTTATCCAGAATCTTCTAAATCGATATTAGCATTAATTTGATGACACTCGATAAAACTAAAAGCGAACACAGTAGTTTGTAGATTGAACTCTGCATGAAGAAGGTCAGTGTGGCATACATACATAAGCAGTTTCTATAAATTAATTAGAATGTTTTCAACTAATTGAAGGATCCACCAGAAGAAGTCTATTTTTAAAATGTTTGTTTATTTGCTCAACTATTTTTTTTGTAATGTTCTTTTCAACAAATTTAAGTAGCAAATTACCTTCTGACAGATTTTATACCAATATTTGCATTTCTATGTACTTTATATGCATCTAAAAAAATCACTGAACAATCTTTTAGAAAAAAATGAGAGAATTAAATCGGCGTAAAAAACTCCTCGGCAATTTAAATATCCGAGAACTGAACTGCGCATGATAATCTAATGTAAGCTCTTTTTAGTAGGTATTAGATTGTTTATTCCTCCATTCTTAAAAAAATAACATTACCACTAGCTGTGTAGAAAAGATGTCTAAAGTGCCAATCAGTGAACTAAAACAAACAGTAAACATTTTTTATCTGTCAAAATTCTAGCATCAAATGCAAATGCACCTTTTATCACCATTAACCAAGATGTTAAACTCTTGATGATATTCAGTTACAAGAATACAATATTATTATTTTTGTTTGTCAGATCAAACGCTAACGTCAAGCCTGCATATCTTGATTCATGATAATTAATTAATAACGTTGAACTTCGTTAGAATAAAAATTAGTACACTGAGTTACAATACCAGCATGTTAATATTTATTCGCAGTTTTCAAACGAATTAATTTTTTCAGAGATTTAAGTTTTCAAATTGCAATGCCATTTTGAGAATATTGCAATAAGAAGACAAAACACCCAAAATCTATTGTAGATTATAGACGTTATACAGCTGAAGTCATCAGCGCCAACATTATTGATTGCCAGTAGTTGAACAAAGTATAAATAATCAATTCGTTTGAATGCTTCTCAAAGCGACATCTTATAATACACAATATAAAATTCCTGTACCTTTTTGAAGTAAAACTTTTTAGACGCGTTTAGTGAACTTTGCGAAGAGGAACATCCGTGAGTTGCCGGTACATACGACATGATACAAGCAAGTATATGCGTTAGTATAATATTTTCGGGTTTAGAGCTGGAAATAATTAGTAAACCTTTTCGGAATCTCCTTGCCGCTGACAATATATGCGTATTGTTTACATGCTTTACTTCAACTGCGCGTAAAGCTCATACGCACATTTTTTACGTATCTTCTTCGATAGTGAAGAATTTTTCAGCGATAACGATGCTAGCGTGCGTCAGAAAATAACTTGTAATTCATGAATATGTAACATTTATAAATAGTAATTAAGCGACGTCAGTAAATCATAATTTCATTTTTTTTTTGGTATTTTGTAAGACACCTAGATTAAAAAGGTGTGTAGCGATTTTTTTGCCTGTTTCTTTATACCATTGTCACGATTTTGATGAAATTTAAATTTAACGTGAAGGTTAAGTTTTATTCGCTACGATCGAAGTCAATATTAAAAAGATCTAAGCTATAGAAAAATTATCCTTAAATGGTACTTCCGGCTTTCAGGGATACTTAAGCGTTTAGATACAAAAATCCTTTGCTAGATGTCATCGCAACGATAGACCGAACAAATGAAGTTTGAAAACTGCATTCATATTGAAAAGCTGATGAGTTGTTATGGAAGAGGCGAGAGCTACCGATTGGTTTCAATAGATCCGTCTATATTAACACACTGGTGTTGTGGAAAGACTTTCTTATTTTCTTCTCTGTCAGAAGGTCAAAGAGTACGATAAAGCGGCGAATACATTACTTCATAAATAAATGATAGTTTAATTATTTTTATTTACGCGTTGCACATCATCTGTCATTTTCAGTTAATTCTGATTTTTAAATTAACTTTTATATGACGTCTTGAGTACGAGTCATATTGAATGAATGGAGCTGTTACTATACACGTCTGTTGACCATTGTTACTTACATGAATCTGAGTTCAGTTATTTGAGTTTCAATTGCTGAGTAAATAATAATTTTTTTTATAATTTTTGTCGTATCTTTTAGCGTTTTACAATTACTCTGCACTTTTACTAAATTAGTGTGCTGCTTTATACTTTTCATTACAGTTCAAGCTCTGATCATAGAAAATTGTACCGAACGGCGCTTCTAAAATTTTATTATTGATTTTAACACATAATATGCTGAAGAATATCAAATCAGTCACAGACTAACTCAATTTTAGGTACCATTTCGAATCCATAATAGTGAGGAATTATACTGTAATAATTTAAGAATTTAAGTCAAATTTCACTTTTCAAAATCATACTTTGTCGTTTTAAAGTTCCTGGAATTCAAAAAACATATTTTTGGAAAAAATCTGTTTATCTTTTAGTCTGTACCAGACGTCCCGATTTTTAAATCAAAATTAAATGTCCAGCGCGGGACAGGCTCAGTCCTGCTTTTCGGGGATAACTCGGCCGTGCGTAAATAATTATTCTCTTATTGTAAGTTCCAATTTGTATAACACTCACTCCTCAGACTATTGTTTGAAACGCCATATTTTTCTAATGAATAAAACTTTTTTGATTTTGATTTCTCTTTTTTTTATTTTTTTTATTCAGAAGACGAATAAGACTCAACTATTTAACGATAGGGTAAATCTGATTTAAAATATCATATTTTTATTAAAATACATTTTCTATGGCTATTTTTGCTATGTAGTGTCACGTAAACGTAATTTGAACTCAAATAAAAAGATAAATATTTAAAAACTTCTGATTATATACGTTTTTTTACTATGTCCCGCTTTCGAAGAAAGAATCCCGCTTTTTTCACTCAAAAACTTCCAAAATCTCGACTTGGCAAAAAAAAATCTGGCAACACTGGTCTGTGAGCACGATGCAGGTCAAACGACCAATCGGATTGAAACTATATTTTGATAGACTATTTGACATATAAATGGGATGAGCCTAATTGTTTTTCGGGAAAATCAGTGCATGCATAGAAGAGATATACACTATGACGTTGTTTTTTTTTTATAATTATAATGATATACTTTTCATAACGATTTATTACTCCATTATTTTTTGCGAAAATTTTTTTAACATGTTTTTTTAAACTTCATAATTCTGTAAATGTTAAAAAAACTTGTGGTACTTGTGTACATTTATTCTTTTAAAGTGTTTTGCGTGCTTTTTAAATTTGACCTATATTCTATGTTGTTGTGGCAACTTACAGAATAAAAATTATGTTCTATTCTATTCTTTTGTTCGGAAGATCTGTCAAAAAGAAATTAGTTAGGTAGCTGACAAGTACATTTGATTAATTTTTACATGTGAAACCATATTAAGTAACCATACAGATAGCATTTATTACTAGCCGTTACCTGCGTCATCACGCGTGTTAACAGACATTTTTTTTTTATTAAATATGTCTAATGTCAATATTTTTGAAGTTGGAATGATCCTGTTGCACAATTGGCTGGAATTTATTTTTCATCTGTTCTTTGTTGTCAGTATCTCGAATACGACTCAACACTACTTGATCAGATTTATACAGATTAAAGAGAAGATCAATTATTTGCAATTATCATTGCCTACTTGGTCAGCTACCAAAAATTTGAGTTTATATGTACTAATGATCGTAGTTTCTGAATCTAAATGTTAGATACCCTTCTTTAAGAATGCCGGGGACAAGGACACTCCGTTTTTTCCATAAAACTGCATAGTATGTTGTTATTATTGAAGTAATGTAAATTAATGGAGTAAATAATCGAAAGGCCCGTATTTGACGTTCTAAAAGAATTTGCAGGATTAAAAGAAAACAACAAATTGATTGTATTTTTTTCGCAGAGCACCGCTGACCTAAAAATAAACAAGTCGAATGAATAGCGTCAACTGTTGGCATTAGACATTTATAAAGACCGCTGGATTGAGTTTCTAATTGCTTAATATAATAACTAACAGAGTCTTATTTGCACTAATAATAACTGCTAGATGAGTACTAATAAATATACTACTGGGCAAAAGGACTTGTTAGCGTCTTATTGTAATACGCTGTTTATATTATAATATTTTTTTTACCAATTCGGACATAACTTTTAACTTGATTGTATTTTTGAAATATTTTTGTCTATTATAATTCTTGAATGATGTGCTTTTATGTTTACTAATGGTGTAATAAAAAGTTTCTAATTGTGTCTGTTGATTTTATAAACTCTAATGTTGGGCTGAAGAAAGCATTGTTAAAAAATTTGATATGACAATGACCTTAGGTTGTAATTATATACAGATTACAGTTTTAATACGTGCAGGAACAGTCCAATGTCGATGTGAAACTCCTTATCAAATAGAACATTAGATTGTAGTCACACAAAAACAAATGCTTGATCTACGTACAAAAACATTGCTTTTCAAAATAAAAGTTGTTTCATAGTGAAAATTGTACAAAGAACGATGTTGAATACATGCCTACAGAGTTTAAGAAAACATCATTTCGCTCAATCAATTATTTTTAGAGCAAGATCGATTTTAAGAATTACAATGCTTTTTACAGGGAAATATATGTAATATGTATGTATGGGCTACAAGCCAAGGTCATTGTCAAATCAGATTTTTTGGCAATGCTTTCTGTAACTGTGCATAAGAATCTATATCCGGAGGCAACTGTGTGCAAACTAGCAGCTTTTGTTTGCGTATTGACTCACTGAGACATTGATTTTACTCACAAATTCACTTGTATTGTTAGTTTTGATGGAAACATTAGATTAACCTAAGTGAGTAAAAAATATCCTATAAAGTGCTAGTTAATAGTGCTCCAAGTTTCATCAAAATTCGCACAACCAGTCTTGAATATTGCAACTATGAACAGTCAGACACCGAAAATAGGGATGTTGACTATTTTTGGGAAAATGTTTTAAATCGTGCATAAGTCCCTAATATTGCTACAAATATTTATTATTTTTATTTAAATACAACTCAAGCCTTAAAAATCATGTATTTTAAATCCCGTTTCAAATTTCGGTCCAAAACGCCAATACTAGTCGCGTGACATCACCCGTTCATACCAAAGGAGGCTCAAAAGTTTACACGGGAGCTACCATCCTATAGATGCGTATTCTGTGCTCATAAACGTTAGTAAACTGAGGTGATAAAAAGTTGTTTCGTAGTCGTTGCTATAGTTACATGTAATTTGACGTTTCCTATAAACAAATAATAATAAATTACACACTAAATATTAACCAAACAATGAAAATTTTTGACAGCGGCTGAACATATGACGTCATGCGTTCTGATTGGTATCTGTTGTCACGTGACTTGAGAGTGATTTTATTAGGTTTTATATATTAAATATTAATTAAATTCCTTAAAAATAAGGAAAAATATAGTGTTTTTTAGTATTTCTATCATAGAAACTACTACTTTTCGTTAAAATTATGTTTTTATTTGAATACAGTCAACATCCCTATTGGACAATCAAAAGGAAAACAAACTCAGATGCTTTTTGTCCAGTAGTGTTCACGTATATACTTTATACAGTAGCAAAAGGAACTATGCTCAATTAGTTATACTGTATAAATTATTATCATTATAATTTTTTTGCAAATTTCACTTCGACGTGTAAAGACAACCGTATTCCTTTGTACGCATTGTCACTGCGAAAGGCCTTAGGTCACAATGTTTTGATGCCGATGAACCTATATCAGCACTCATATGCAATTGATCCAATAACCGCAGCGTTGCCAGATGCGAGATTTAATATTTCTCCCCAGATTTCAAATCGAAAATTGTCTAAATTTCTCGAGCACCTTTATCCCTTTAAATCAGTATAGGTATTTTTTAGGGTTCTGTGCATCCTACGAAAAAACGAAACTCTTGTGTCTGACTAAAAGCTTGCCTTTAAAAAAATTACTAATATTTACTAAAAATTTGAAGGAAATTCATAAATGCAATTTTAACATCAGTATTGCTTTTTATTGATCCTGAGCCCAAAGTTTCCTTCAAATTTTAACAATCAACGGATCACCATATTTCTGTTTATTAGACTTTTTTTTTCTCCAACTCATATTCACCCGACTGCCAAAGAGGATGATGTTTTTGTACATATTTATGTATGTAATATTCTAAAATATTATTATTATTTTAAAATTTCTAAAATTGAGGTATCGTTGGATTTGTGTCGACAATCCAATTAGTGTATGTTGATAAATGCTCGCAAACATGTAAGTTTTTTCCGTCGAATAATTAGATTTTTTTATAAATTGCAATACAGACACATTTTTCAATGACCAATTTATTACATTGCTAAGAAGTTTTATTAATTTCTCAAGATATCAGCAAGAATGACTATATTTCTCTTTTTCTCCAAACCAATAGAACACTTTCTACATATAGGAAAATTTCTCTAGATTTAGAAAAAATTCCCTAGACTTGACAACAATACTAATAACACAAATCATTCTAAATGCAAGATAACTGATTTTTAAAACGCCGTGGTTTAAATTACAATTAACAGTTTTATTTCCCATAACATATCACAAAAGTAGTTGACGTCTTCAAAAGACACGCCGCTGTCAACAAATTTCTTAATACAAATTCTCATCTGCCATGAAATAAGTCGTCTTGTCTTGGTTACATGAACGTAGCCACGGGGCTATTTTTTTTTTATTTCAAATTTTCTTGATTTTATAGTAGGTAGTAATTTAAAAAAAATTCTCGGGTCGGGGTGCCAAAACACTGCCGACAATTTGCTAATATGGTATTGTGGTTTAGTTATGTTGACTTAACCGACTTGTAGAAAAAACCAAGCTGTATCGATTCTGTTTAAACATTTTATTTTGTCTAAAAACTTTAAGTCAACATAACTAAACCACAATACCATATTAGCAAATTGTCGGCAGTGTTTTATATTAACCGACTTGTAGAAAAAACCAAGCTGTATCGATTCTGTTTAAACATTTTATTTTGTCTAAAAACTTTAATATAAGACAAGCTAAAAAGCGCTTAATAACATAAAAAGTTACAGATTTGCAAAACGCATGAAAAGATGAAAAGACTTAATATAAAAATATCTTAGATATGTTTAACACTAACGCATCTGATAGAAAAAAGTACGCTGAATTGGATCTCCGGAACTGAAAAAGAGTTGTGGATGGTTAGAAACGTTTGCAGGTTCGTGATGTGCTGGTGATTCTGGTATAGTGTGCGCGGTCTTTTAAACATTGTTTTTGATTGTAATATTTTAATTTCTCTAAGCATTTGGTATCAATTAGATACTATACTATATAGTGATTGATATCAAATGCTATCATACTAAAGCTCACATTTTTTACTTAATCTTTATATATAGTGATGATATCTATGCTTATCATAGCTTTCAGATTAATTTATGATTACCGCAATTTGACCTTCACATTTTATTTCTTAAGCACACATGATATTACTTTAATGATGTTAGTTTTCGTAATAGTCGCTGTCATGTCAGCAACTAGCGTGAAAACGCCTTAAAAGTTGGTGCAAAATAATAATATGAATGTATAAATATCATATCATCTTTGGCGCATCTCATAACGAAAGCGTTTGTAACTAATTATAGTGTACAATAGAACACTCTTTATTAATGCTTCAAATCTAAACGTTTACTTTGACTAACACCTGATGCATATCACAACATTTGTCATCCGAAAATCAAAAAAGTATAAAATATAGTCTTGCCGACATGACAGTGCGGGCTATAATTAACGTGATAGTTTAACAAAAGGGCCCACGACCGAGTCATATTTCATGCGGCCCATGGCGTATGAGAACCGCCTTCTATGGTCCAGTCCAAGGTACACAGTTCATAGGTTAAATGTCTTCTTGTATGTATGGAGGTATGTCTAAATGTTAAACCAACAATCGCATGTAAATGCGTCAACAAAACTCTCGGACAAATAATATCTAACTAATTATGGAATCGCTTTCATATATCATTTTCAGAGCTCCGTACTAAAATGGTAAAAAGGGCACTTTTATGACTTTATGATAACCAGTTTCGTTACAATTTTATATTACTAGCGATCCGATCCGGCTTCGGCCGAATTTATATAATAATAATATAAAAAAAACCCGGGTCGCAGTGCCCAAACCCTGCCGACAATATAGTGTATTTGCTAATACAGGCAGTCTGGTTTTATTACATGAACTTAAGTTTGTTTTTGGTCAAAATCAAACATTTAACCCCTTTATACACCCCTTAAATTAACAGTTTGTTTTTAATTGCAACATTACTATCATCAAACCTCTACACCAAATTAAATACACCTTTCAGTAAATAATTCACTATCTACAAACTAGTGTTTTCATAAAATTTGTAAGTCCGGTCCTGTCGGGCCGATTTTATTGAAATTTTAGGACCACTTTTTAATTGCTACTAAAGGGTTAAGTTTCAATTTTCAAACGATTCTGAAAATTTTTTCGGTATTTTGGGGCCCAAAAACATTTTTCAACCCATAAAAACTACCCTTAAAATGGCCCGATTACGCCCATTTTAAATAGGCTTCTTGCGGTGATGGATTTCAACACGTGGGCCAAATTTCGTTAAAATCAATTAACTCTTTCGAAAGTTATTGCACGCACACATATATATATATATATATATAATATATATATATATATATATATATATATATATATATATATATATATATAATATATATATATATATATAATATATATATATATATATATAATATATATATATATATATAATATATATATATATATATATATATATATATATACGCATATATATATATATACGCATATATATATATATATAAATATATATATACATATATATATAAACATTTTTAAAAATGGTGCCAAAGTGTTTAGGAGGTTATGAAACGTCGAGAAATTTTGGTCCGACCCCTAGGTCCCGCCATCCGACCAACGCCAATAGTGTATGTTGCCATATGGCAAATACACTAATAATAATATAGTTCTTTATTTACATACAAGATACACATTAAAATTTTATAAAACATATTTTTTAAAATCAATTTAAAAAAAATCATTGGTGTTGTATAAACACTCTTTTATGAGGATATTTTTTAGAGTCTTCTTGAAGGTGTCACTACCAAGATTTTTAATATTGTCCGGTAGTTTGTTGTACCACCTCGTCGCGCTTAGATATTTATCTGATACTGCTAATCTATGACTAGGTATGGAAATTATATTATTATTGCGTGTACTGTATGAATGATAGTTATTTAGAGTATAATACTCCCGAATGTGTTCTTTCACATAGACTAGATTTTTATATACCACTAATGATGGAAATGATAATATATTTAATTTTATAAATTTCATAGATTGCCTATTAAAGATAACATCTTCAATTGAATAAGGATTAATACTATGTCGGTCAAAATAGTTTCACAAGTCTCACCAAGCAAGTAAACCACAATTATTTTGTTGCGAGTAATTTTTAAATCTGTGATATCTTCTAAGATATATTAGTTTAAGTAATATGATGTAAAGATCTTTGATCTAAATTAAATGCCTAAGCTAACACATTTAATTGAATAAGGATTAATGCCATGTCTGACAAAATAGTTTCGCAAATAACTTATTATTTTTGGTTACATTTCTGAAAGATTAAAATAGTTAAAAATGGTACACTATCCTTAAAGGATGCACATAATATGCTATCGTGAACTTTTCTGTAGGCCTTTTTAATACCTGCAAATTCTATATTATATATATTTAATGTATCTTTTATGGTTTAATCAGCGTAAACCACATAAGCGCCCTAAACATGTCTTTTTACGACTTGATTATAAAACATCGAGATAGAGATATCGCATTGTTTTGTAACCATGCAGCAAAAAAGACAACTAAGTCTCAATAGTGTAAACCCAAGCCACTATCCGCGTCTTTCTGTTCCTTCGCTTATTTCTTGTAAGTTATACAATGGATTTTGATGCGATTTTCATCATCATTCAGAGTTCTTCTGAAAGATTTATGTGTATAAATAAGCATTCATATTAAATTTAAAGATAATAGAGATACGATCATTAAATCTGTATATATAAATAAAATCAACAATTCAAAACTTTGTACAATACAGCAATTTTTATAGAAGTAATAATTGGTGTGTTTGTATACATAGCCAATGGATTACAAAGTCCACATACTGCGAGAGTTGTTTTTTCAATGAATTTTACAGAAGTTAGTTCAATTACAAATAAATAAAATTGTAACGTAGTCTGTAATTGTATAGTTTTAAAGATTCCTGGAGCGAATTTTCGGTTTTCAGTCAGTTTGTTCTGTCTGTCCGGGTTACTCCTTGAAACGGCTGAGCCGATTGCGATGGCACTTCACAGACAGGTAAATGATTATGCCAGAAGGTGACATTCAACAGATAATTGTTGGTAGGTACAGCATGAATTGAGGTGCAAATCGAAATAGTTAAAAATATTCTAGATGTTGTAGAAATGAAATGAAATACTGTATGAATAGCTATTTTGACTGTTATTCCGAAGATATCGAAAAATCCGCTGAAAAAGAAACGTGTTTTACATATTCTGCTTTATTCACTGTTCTTGTTTTTGGAACGCACTTAAAAGTATGTTCCAAAAACATATGTAAAAACACATGTGTCTTTCAGTGGAATTTTCGATATTTTCGGAATAATTAAACAGCCATAATCAGTCGCGGTAGTATATACAAGTGTTGCTACTGGAAAAAAATATTGGTTATCGATACTCGAAATTTTATATCGATATATCGAATTATTAAATATCGACCAAAAATATCGATATATCAAATAAAAAATATCGATATATCGATATTTTTTCGACATCCCTACCACCTAGACAAAGTCGCGGAGAAACCGCCAGTTTAATATCAATTATACACATAAACTTTCCGGAAGAAATTCTCTAAATGATGGTGAAAATCGTATTTAAAATCCATTGCGTAGTTTAGAAGAACTAAGCAAAGAAATAGGCAGACGTGGAAAACGACTTTGTTTTACATGCAGATAGTAGTAAGTAATACTTTAACAAATTGAATCATCTTGAAAGTAACTTTTGTTGATGACCGTATAAAACAAGTACCTTTGGAAGTTATCAAGATTTCACGAACCTCACCGTTATGGTATGTTGTGGTCGACATTTCGAATCCTTGGACATAAAAATATAAACCAAAGCATGATGTAAACATTTGTTTTTGTTAAGTATATATCAGATTCAAGAATTCCTTCCTATTTAATGTTATTATAATTCGCCATAAACACGTTTAAATGTCAATGAATTTCTTTTTTAATTTTTTGTTATAAGAAGTCATCTATGGGTGTTAATTATTATAAAAACAAATCTTAGTTTTATCAAGGTCACATTTTGTAATCAATTAAATACGAAATATGTGTAAAATTAAAGTTGGCAAATTCTCGTTAAACTCTATAACCGTGAAATATAAATGATATCGAATGATAAAAAAGGTAAACAATCAGACAGACAACGTTCTACGGTTCGTAATAATACTATTCGTAATATTAATAGAAATCGCAATTCCATTTTCTGCACATATAAAAGTGATTCGTTTGCAAATATTATGGCAATTAGTTATAGTTAATTATAAAATATTAAAACAATCTCAGGAGCATTCAATTCGTTGCAAATTAAATTATGTTTCGCATTTTATAAGTAGAACGAAGGCATATCGAAAAATAATTCGATAATACCAAGAAAAGAAAACATGATTTTGCCAAACTTTAATAGGTAGGTACATATTTATGCTCGTTTTTTGAAAGGACAGATAAGCCCGTCAAACAACTACATAATTTAATTTTGGGGCATGTCACGAGTTATGGGAAAACTGTCCGCCCCCTCTAACTTTCCAATCGTTTATTCAAAAATTTGAAAAAAACTTCCTGAATGTAACGTTTAGTAAGTATTTTCATTAAAAATTATTACGGTTATAATAAAATAAAAAACCGGGTCGCAGTGCCAAAACCCTGCCGACAATATAGTGTATTCAGCTAATACAGGTCGTGTGGCTTTATTATGCCAACTTAGGTTGGATTTTGGGCGCAATAAAAAAATTAACTCCTTAATATACCCCTTAAAATTACATTTTTTCTTAATTGCAAAATTATTGTCGATCGAAGGTCTACACCACATTAAATACACCCTTCAGTAAATAAGTCACTATCTGCCAACTAGTACTTTCAAAAAATTTGTAATTCCGGTTCTGTCAGGCCGATTTTATTAAAATTTTAGGGACACTTTTTATTTACTACCAGAGGGTTAAATTTCAATTTTGAAACGATTCGGAGAATTTTTTCGGTATTTTGGGGCCCAAAAACATTTTTCAACCCCTAAAACTACCCTTAAAATGGTCCGATTGAGTCCATTTTTAATAGGATTCTTGCGGTGGTGGATTCCAACACGGGCAAAATTTCGTTACAGTCAATTAACTCTTTCGAGAGTTATAGCACACACACACCACACACACACCACACACACACACACACACACATAGATACATACATACATACATATATATATATTTATATATATATATATATATATATATATATATATATATATATATATATAAACATTTTTTAAAATGGTGCCAAAGTGTTTAGAAGGTTATGAAACGTCGAGAAATTTTGGTCCGACCCCTAGGTCCCGCCATCCGACCGACGCCAATAGTGTATGTTGCCATATAGCAAATACTCTAATAAGTTTTGGCGAATACAGCAAAAACTGCCGTGTTAAAATTTGAATATTTTCCAACGAGTTGTTAAAAAAATATTTTATGGAAAGCACAGCTACAAAACAACACGTAGTTGATCGTTTTTTTTAAGTTTAATTTGTAATGCATATTTTGTATTTTCTAAGATTATTTATGTGATATTTATTAGTGATTTGTCAAGGACAGATTCAAGATTATAATTTGAATTCAATCTGATCCAATTACCTCAACTATAAGAGCTCGTTCACAATAGTCGGACACTGGAACAATTATTAATCGGGTGCCCTTGTGGCTTATTAGTTTTATATAAAAGAATCTTGCACGCAGAACGGTTGTTTTTGTATATGAATGACAAATTGCGGACGTCTTATGGAATAATTCCTAGACATTCTAAATTAATTAAAGAACTTCACTACTTCAATTCTTAATTTACCCATCAATACTTAGAAAATCTCTAGTCTACAGAAAATCTCTCTACTCTAATATTGATTGCATTCAATATTTTTTGTCTTTGTTTTAAAAGTACTACATCATGACAAGAACTTCGTCGCCGCCTGTTATGAGCGTTCGTCAGTTTAAAAAATGAGCTCGAGTCAACGAACGAACCTGAATTTTATCGTATATTGTGTTTGGGAGACGCCCGGGACCCAATTAAATATTGTTCCAGCGTCCGGCTAGTGTGAACGACACCTAAGTGTATCTACAATTAAATTAGTGCAAAATATTACGTTTCCGAAGTGAATAACATTTTACACTACCCTTTCTAAATCTATACATAGGTATAAAAGAACAAGCCTTGACAGACTCATCAACGCCCAAGTTCTAGACATTTGAAATTTGAAAAGTAGGCTCTTTTTGTGATGAAAATATTCACAAGGAAGTGATTTTTCGAAATTCAGGCCTTAAGGATGTTATAAAGGGGTGTTCTGTTTTTTAACACTAATGTTTATATCTAATAAATCGTTAAAGTCAGAGGCATTGAACTCAATATTTTAAAAAAGGTGAAAATTATGTTTTTGGAGTCATTTAAAAATTCAATGCGGATGAAGTCGCGGATAACAGCTAGTCAATAAATAAATGGTTCACGTTGACTGACCTCGCAACGAGTTAATTGAACATGTTACCGTTCACGGGTCACCGAATCTTGACACACGGACTGTAATGTTAATATTGTAACTAATATTTGGTTAAGACAGATGCTTTTATAATGTTCGTATATTTGGACTGTCTAATTTTCAACGTGTTTCTAAATTATAATATGACATACATATGCCAAACTGTACTGATGTTGGTAGTTAGTAATTATAAATATATATATATATACCTATACGTGTTTTATTTGTTGTACGTCAAATCAACTCCTGGTTTAATATGTGCCTACTAGTTGGTGGTATATCTATCAAGGAAAATTCTGTGTCAAATCTTCAAAATCCGGTATAGCATGTCAGAGAATAATCTTCGAGTAGGGAATTCATTTTTATATTATATTATACTACTAGCGGACCCCGTGCGAATTCTTCGCACCGTTAGTGTTCAGTTACGTAATATAATAGGGTGTAAATTAACTTTATTGTATTCTATTCAGACACTTCAGCGCCCTACGTCACTTAATACCGACAACTGTTAAAATAAACATATTGCTACCAGATGGCGTCATTTGTTTTATTTTATTCTATTCTATTCAGAGACGACATATTACCCACAATTGTTAAAATAAAGATTGCCACCAGATGGCGACATTTGTTTCTTCTGTAATGAAATTGTTGAAATTTTTAAACTGTAATGTTTTAACGAAAACATTAATTTTAAGATATTAACTTAATTTTCGTCGTTAGAGAGAAAAATAATCTTTAAAATGGCGTATCAAACATTAATTTTAATAAAGTATTAAGGGAGATATTTCATATCGACAAAAAACACCTTTGAGAAATAATGTATATCGATTATTATGTATCAAATCTGTAGAGCATTATTTTATGACGAGCTGTGATATTAGCACGATTAGTAAGTTTTAACAGTCACTTGAGTCATAATAGCGTTACAATCGAGATACATACTATATTTTTTGCATTTAGGTACCTCCTATAAAATAGCTGTTTTTCACATCATAATAAGCACATTTGTAATATTTTTGACAGTTCATGTTGGGCAATGTTGATATCTATGTGAACTCTTCTTTACAAAAATAAAATTAGTTCATATAAATAAGGAAAACAATTTGTCAGTATACTTGGACATCAGCCGTTTTTATTGACCATTTAAAAAAATAAAAAAAACAAAACACTACCTCTCGGTACATGAAATACGTGTTCATCTTGCTCATAGATTTCTAAGACAAAGTAAAATTTTTTTGTTGTAAATGCGATTCATTTCGGAATAGACAAAAACAAATGACTCAATAATAACAAAACAAAAGATAAATTCATTACAATGCATTTTCCATTCAGTATTGACCCTGCAATATTTTTAAAACACAATTTTTAATTAAAAATGACAGAAGAAAAGAAAACGTTACCGACTACTGTTATCGAAATATAAAAAAAAACTCGAATTGTAAACAGCATATAGAATGAAATTTTAATTATGTACCGTATAGCTATAGAATACGTCAAAACAGTAATTAAATGAATTCAATTTTTTCGCCATTACAAATGGCTTCCGTTAATAAACATTCATTTCTAATTTCTTCGAAGGCATTGTATAAAATTAATGAAGAATTTTTTATACGAAAAGTAATTTCATTTTCAATACGCCGGTTTTAGTTTTGCTTTTTTGGTATTATGTTTATTTAACATTAACTACGGACTATCATGCAACTGCTATTTTTTTTTATTTTTATTTTAAGCGTTTTTAAAAATAGATACTTAGTTAAAAAAAGACTGTGTATTTTTTGCACTGCACACTACAGAAAAAAAAACTGGTATAATTGTAAAAAAAAAACAAAAATGTAATAGTAGCACCAGCAGCCGGGATCGAACCTATGAACTTAAGGTTATGAGGCAAGTGATATTACTCGCGGCTACCTTAGCTTGATGTTCTGCAGCCTGTTTTTATAATAGATACTATACGGTAACGTACATTTCGACACGTTCGTTCCATTTTTAATCTCAAAAAGATGTTTTACTTTAAATATTTCTGTTAAAACACACTATGAATATTATAGCACACCTATCATGTACGATTATATTTTTATCATAAAATCTTTAATATTTTTAATGAGATTTTTGTCACATAAACTGAAATGTGTTATCGTTGCAGTATAAATTCTATTTAAAAAAAAACCGGGTCGCAGTGCCAAAACCCTGCCAACAATATAGTGTATTTGCTGATACAGGCAGTGTGGCTTTATTATGCGAACTTAAGTTGGTTTTTTTTTTGGGTAAAAAAAAATTTTACTCCTTAATACAGCCCTTAAAATAACATTTTTTTTTCTTAATTGCAATATTATTATCAATCGAACCTCTATACCAAATTATATGCAACTTTCAGTAAATAATTCACTATCTGCAAACTAGTGTTTTCATAAAATTTGTAAGTCCGGTCCTGTCGGGCCGATTTTATTAAAATTTTAGGGACACTTTTTAATTACTACCGGAGGGTTAAATTTCAATTTTGAAATGATTCGGAGAATTTTTTCGGTATTTTGGGCCCCAAAAACATTTTTCAACCCCTAAAAACTACCCTTAAAATGGCCCGATTGGGCCCATTTTAAATAGGCTTCGTGCGGTAATAGATTCCAACATGTGTGCCAGTATATATATATAAACATTTTTAAAAATGGTGGCAAAGTGTTTAGGAGGTTATGAAACGTAGAGAAATTTTGGTCCGACCCCTAGGTCCCGCCATCCAACCGACGCCAATAGTGTATGTTGCCATATGGCAAATACACTAAAAAAAACTCGTGTCGAAGTTAAGGTACTGCTACTGCTACGATTCCCATGTGATAATTTTGGACTGAACAGTATTGATTTATTAAAAATAGACATTACCTGGGAATAACAACCCCCTGTTCTAATAGCATAATGATACCATCCCAAATATAGTTTATCTCGGTATTCGTCAAAAAATGTCTTTCTAGGAGCACTTGTTCACTGTACTTCGCCTGAAGTCAGAAGTCGATTAACTTTCACAGACTAACTGCGAGGGCGAAACTGTCTGGCTACCGGGGAAACATCTTCTAATAGTTCCCCAAGTAACCTGAATAAAATTTAGCTTTTATACTATACCATAAGTACAGTTACAATTTATTGAAGTTTAAGGGTGTCTGGCAAGAGGTTGCCACGATATTAAGTGTCTGGCAATGGACGACGTGATTTCTAATATTAGTCCGAAGGAAAATATAAAAAACTTACGCTTTATAATATGACGAAATTAAGTCGGTATTTTATACAACTTTGCTACATGTTACCTGCTAAAGCCACGATCACCCAAAGTACATAATCGCCCATCGTTCCTACCTCTGCTAGAAGCATACGCTGTGAAACTTTCAGCTTTTTAACGAAGGTCTGGTACTCACGGGCTCTTGGCCTAAAAAGTTACGTAAGTGTTCGTTCAGATAACAGGCGTTACTCTTTTATTTGTATGTAAAAAATAACATAAGAAGGTTCGACAACACATCAAGAAGATAAATACAGGTTAAAAATACATAAAAAAGATGATTTTGAGGCTTCAACAATGGAAGTATCATCAATCAATGCAACATCTCTAGAGTAACGCCTCTAAATTTGCGATTCTAAATAAATAATTTGACGTAAATAAATTCGACAGATGACAACAGTATAAAAAGGAAACAGACGTTAACGCGGAACAGTTTCACCACGGCTAGGCTGTTTGGTTTATGTATGACTGACAAAAAATAGATTCAAACTTGGCCTACAGCAATTAAAATAATTTCTAGTAGACCGCCTGCCGTTTTGCTAAAAATGTAAACAATTTAAATCGTTTTCTATTTTCTAGTACAGAGTTCGAATGAAATAAAAATAAAAGAAGTCAGTTACATTAAAATTTATAGAACAGAACTAATGATTTTATATAAAACATTTTTAAACTCGGGTCAAAAAAATCGATTATTTTAAATACTGATTCGATACAGTGAGTCGATATTTCACCCTTGAATATCGAGATTCGATGTTTTCTGCAGGTTTGATAAGAACCATAAAATCTTACAATTATAGTAGAATGTACTCAAACACATGCAAAGAAATGACAGTTTTTCACTTAATTACACAAAAACTAGCGAGATGGCTGCGTGCTCAGTTTCTGGGAACTAACTATAAACTATATAATTTCCAAACTTTTTATTGTACCCAATAAATTTGTGAAATAAATGTTTTTTTATACCCGATACCTTGATATGGTTGTAAAAACAACTTTAATAAGTTAAAATGATAAAATAATCGATTATTATGATGTCCTTTATGTTTTATTATGGATTTATATATTGTAAATCCAAACTCTAAAGGCAGATCGAAAGAAAATCGATTTCTGAGATCGCTCCTGTGGACCTCGATTTTTTTGTGAATCGATTCATCAGATTTTGATTCGATTCGATTTAAAAATTGATCTAATTCAGAAAGAATCGCCATCCCTATTTCCTACCATCTAGTATACGCGTGTTAAATCATAAATTCCGAAAAAAATGGATTGCATAAATAACATAGTTTACGTCTAATGAGATATACGAGTATTTGTCGTCAATGAGCGAAAAATTTACGTAAAGTCAGTAAATTCGATATGCGCTTTGCGTAAAAACGGCAATAAGTTTATTCTGGAATTATGTGTTGAGTGTTCAATCCTAGTTTGGTCACCGTTGGCTAATTTTGGTAATATCCGACTGCAGAAATTAACAGAGCTATTAGCACAAACGAAGGATTATAGCTCTGTGACTGGAAAGAGAGAATATAATGAAGCGAGCCATCAATCAAGCGCATGTATCAATGTTTCACCACAACAAATAATCATTACGTTAGACTGGTAAAAAGGTGAACCGCCGTTAATACTTCAAATAGTATATTTACACCGTATATTCCACCACTCATGGTTGTAATACCCGGATGGTATCGTTGGTGATTATGCAAAATCACTAAACGTCATTGAAACAATGCGTAACGTTACGTTACAGCACCGCGTAACTGTTGAAACCGAAGTTTTGGTCATTTTTGATCATTTTACTACGTTCTTGATTTCCGGGCTTGTACGCCGTGGTCCATTGGTATTTCTAGGTAGAAATACGAATGGACCACGGCGTACAAGCCCGGAAATCAAGGAGATTTGCAACAACGCCAGCCGTGAAAGCCTACACAATTGGATAACATTTTACTACCGTTATTCAGACATGAAAAGCAGCTATTTTATAGAGAAACTAGCGGTTTATCCGCGACTTCATCCACGAGGTATAGCTTGTTCTTTTATATGAAATCTACCCCCACCCCGTTCGGGTAGATGTGTTCAAAAGACAGTCGAACATGTATTTCTTTATTTTCTATAAGAAGAATATTTTTTCCCGTTTTTAGTTTAATCAATTTCAGAAATACAGACAGCGTATCTTTTATAGATGTCCCCCACCAAACCCCATTATTAGTCAAATCACAATGCTTTTGTTTTACTTTATGCACTAATGCGAAAGAGGCTCGTTTTGTACCGCTATACAGGCATGCAAGTATAGGGATGTCGAAAAAATATCGATATTTTTTATTTGATATGTCGATATTTTTGGCCGATATTTAATATTTCGATATAAAATTCCGAGTATCAAAAACCGATATTTTTTTCCAGTAGCAACACTTATATGTACTACCCTGACTGACTATGGCCGTTTAATTATTCCGAAAATATCGAAAACTCCACTGAAAAAGAAACATGAGTTTTTACATATGTTTTTTGGAACATACTTTTAAGTACGTTCCAAAAACAACAACAGTGAATAAAGCATATGTAAAATACAGTCAAAATAGCTATTCATGCAATATTTCATTTCATTTCTACAACATCTAGAATATTTTTAATTATTTTAATTTACACCTCAATTCATGCTGTACCAACAATTTTCTATCGAATGTCATCTTTGGCACGCATGCCATAGGTTCGCCATTCTGGCTTTATTAATTGTTCGATTAACCTCTAAAATTGTCTGCTCCTAAATGTATTAGACGTTTGATTAATAAGCAAAAAAAGAATTCTAATCGTTGTTTTTGATTTCAGATAATTATTTATTACTTGATTTATTAGAAATAATATCCGTTAATTGCTATTTGACATTACATTAAGCTAGCCAATATGTATACTAAATTTCTTCGAGTGCCAATGTTCTCTTTCAAATTGTACCGATATATCGATATTTTGTAAAAAATATATCGGTAGCGATATTGATACTTGAAAAAAATATCGATACGACATATATCGATACTTTTTGGCACTCCTGACATCCCTACAGGAAAGCCGCCAGCGTTTGAGCCAGAGGGGGGCAGAAGAATGAGAAAAAAACAAAAATTTCAGATTTTTGAGGGTTAAGATATACCTTGACACATTTATTAAATCCTTAAATTTGATTTTAGTTTCAGAGTGATTCTGCTGAATGCTACATTTTATTACTTACTTATTCTGTGACATTAGGCAGGAAAACTTATAACTTAAAAAAATCCCGAACCTCTAGGGAGGGGCAGCTGCCCCTACCTGCCCCCCCTTGGCGACGCCCCTGGGAAAGCGTCTGTTTTTTTCGGTCCAATACTTATAACCTCCATCCCATGAGTAATGCGTGTGGGTACGAATAACACGTCATATAGTCTATGTGATGGCAAATCATACACAGAAGACAGAGCACTCGACATGTCATGTCATTTGTACGTATATAATGTTTAGGTTCTTGCCGCCGCCGCCGCAGCTCTGTGCTCACTCACACACATTCGTATTTATCGAGTACGTGTGTCTGTAATTTGCACGCTTTTAGTTGCAGGCGCAACGCGTCTATAATATAACTATGTTATTATCTTAATGTACCGGATAGTGATGAGGAAAACAAGACCAAACCAAGACTGGGTTTGTCTTGGTTTTGGTCTTGCATACTCGGTCTTGGTCTTGCTCAAATACTTCTAGTCTTGGCCTTGGTCTTGCTTATATAGTCTTGGTCTTGCATAAATAATTCGGTCTTGGTCTTGTTCTTGCTTATATAGTCTTGGTCTTGCTTATATAATCTCGGTCTTGTTCTTGGTCTTGCGTGTTAAGTCTTGGTCTTGCTCATCTGACCTGGTTCTTACTTACGTTTTTTTTAATATTTTTTTTAAACACTATCATTATAAAGACCCGTAAAGGTATAAATTATAATTAACTCACAATTAATAATTAACTAATAGATCAATTTATTTTATTGCAATTATTAAAATATAAAAAAATCGTATACCTATAATATATAGGTATACTTTTGTTCAATTCAAAAATCCGATTTTTTTTTTAATACGACTAAAAAATCCTTTCCCGCACCATAAATAACCGATTTTTACACTCTATAATCATCCTCGATGACTAGAAAATTTTGTAGAGACGATGTAAATAATTGCCAATTTTTCTTGTTTAAACAGAGAAGAAACTACATGTACACTAACCGAAATACAATTTAATTTACGCCCAAAAGTCAGTTAGAAGACATAAAACAAGCAAAATTTTTAGAATTTATATTATTTAGCAATAGTCTTGCATTTTGGTCTTGGTGTTGCATACTCGGTCTTGGTCTTGCTCTTGTTTGTTCAGTCTTGGTCTTGGTCTTGCATACTCGGTCTTGGTCTTGCTAGTGTAAACAGAGTCTTTGTCTTGCTTTTTTGCAAGACCATGAATGAAGTAGTTTTATAGTTTGGATTACACTTCATCAATCGTTTGAATATATTTTTTTATATTGTTTTTAATAAAGACATAAATACATAACACATTCTCACCCAACACCTGAACAATATATTACAATTTACTTTAATTGTTCGACTTCATGATCAGCTACGAGCTGTGTATTAAGACTTGGTGTACGTGCAATGATAAACCGATTCATTGTCGAATATAAAGGCAAAGGTTATGCAGACATATTGTAGTCAGGCGTAAGTAAATGTTTAAATTTCGTCGTACACATATTGTGCGCAAACCTTGACATGGCGGTTTTGATATTTGACCTCCGATAGCATCGATCAACCTATCCCAAACATTGCAAGCACACACTGTTAAAGGTATTTTGGACTGTCATTTTCACGCTGTAGTGATATAAAAGTGAGGTTATATAATTGTCTACCATAACCTCATTTCTTGTAATTGTTAAAATCGTACATCATAACGCATGGAGTGTACCGGTCAATTTGAGCTATAATTTACATTTTACACAAATCATTTCGAGCCCTCTTCGACCACCCTCTATCTCCGACGTTAGTTATTATAAAACTGAATTTTTCATGGGACTCCCATGAAACGTTCAGTTCCCATGATGGGAGTTAAGATTATCATAAAGAAGCACTAGTCCCAATTTCATACGCCTGGGCAAAAAAGTTTCCAAGATATGGGTGTACAAAAATTACGATTTTGGAAATTCACTGGCTAACTGATAGCAAGAGTGGCGACCGTAAAAAAACGGCTCCGATCTAATAGAAGATGAAACTTTCAGAAAATATGGTACATATAGTGACTTCAATTACTTGCCTAGGCAACTCTACGAAGACCTGATTCGACATCGGGGAAACACCAATTCCGTTTTTCATTTTGATATAGTTAGTAAATTTACGGCTTTTAATTTTGTGCCATCTTAAATAATGATCAGATACAATGGCAACTCAGTTTTTTCATGTTATTACATGAAATAAAAACTGAGTGATACAACATCGTAGAAAAATATTTAACTACTTTTTAAGATACCTTTTTTGACAATCAACTCTTTATGACAGCTTTTGTTTACTTCCATGAGTTTTTCTGCCCATGTCTCTTCAACCACCGTTTCAGTTGACCACAAGTGTTGTTTCGTATTGTTTTTTGTGCACTAATGTAGCATCGTCTATTCTGAAACAAATATAATAAAATTATTCAAATTCTTAAACTTAATCAACGTAACAAACAAAATAGAACTACTTACCTTTTTACTAAGCGGAATTTCCTTTTGTATTTACTATTGTTCATTCACTAGTTTTCAATGTATTATATATTTCGTGCTAATTCAATGAGTTGATGCACAATATTTGTTGTTTTTTAGAAGTATGGTCACAGCAATGGTACTGTCGCGAAGATACTTGCTAAAATATACTGTGTATATATATATATATATATATATATATATATATATATATATATATATATATATATATATATATATATATATATATATATATATTCTTATCGTTATAAAAGCTAAGTTAGTTTAGACAAGCTGTGCTTATAAAGCATTGTTAAGAATTATTAATGAACAATATGCCAATTGCCAGTTAGACCATTGTATTTTTAGTGATGAATGTTATCTTGTCATTACATAGTCATAGCATCCTCATTTATTCACCCACCTGTCTTAAAACTATCGAAAAATATAAATATATTAGAAAGTTGAGATACATAAAAATAGAAAAACATTAGAGTTAAAATTGACTTTTTTTTTCTTTTTTATCCTTGGTAATTAATATAAAAATTATTTGTCGGGAAAAAGGACTTTTAAGTAAACACTTATTTGTTATTTATAGCGACGTGTCGTCCCTTGCTTGGGGCTTTTCCAAGCTTTATAACTGTATTAAAATATATTTGTAAATTTTTTATTAGAGTTAAAAGTTTAGTACAGAAAATATATAGTTTTCGGTATTCATCAAGCATTTGTTCCAGTTTTGATATTTACAACCTAACTGATGGTACAATATAATGCGATAAATTAATGATAATCCACCAAGAGAGTCTGACTAAACCAGAAGTTCGATGCGCCAAAGGTGGACGTACCTACACTAAAGCCAGCTATAATTTAATGATGTCACCAAACATAACTTATTAACCTGTCAGCATAAAAGATAAAAATTATTAAAAGTTTTCAATATTTCTATATACCTTCCGAATAAAACGATGATGACCTTAGAGGCTTAGATGTTGAGCGTCTACAATCTACAAATCTCTCTCTCTCTCTCTCGTATTTAATAGTTTTAACGAAACTTTTTCGAAACATTAATTATTTTTTATTATTTTATTTTCTGTAACATGCTCATTTACGAAATCAACGTTAAAATGCTATACTTTAGATCCATTTTGTAAAATTACCTAAACGATCAAAAATAAATTTAATCAAATTTTTGTTACATCGGTTTTTAAGGTTAATAAATATGTTGGTCTTTTTGTATTGTGTTGATTTTAGATCATAAAAATATGCATTATTTTTGCATCAAGTTACTTACATTACGTTGTAAATTATAAACTTGGTAATCGCCGGAAGGTAAATAAAAAAATGAGTGTACGTGTTTTTAAACAACACATAAAATGCACGTGAATAAAGAAATATAAAGTTTTTATTATTACAAAGAATGCAATAAATGCGGATAATCGCAGTGAACTAGCATTTCTGCTTGGCATATGAATCACTGTAGGGCTGGGATTATTTCATCGATTTTATTGTTAATGTTGAGTAATAGTTCTATTGAATTTATGTCGATGTGTTTGATGCTAAAGAATCTTCATTACAAACAGACTCTAAAATATTTTTTTTTGAGAATATTTAGGAAGCATTCTCTGACTTTATTTTTAATTGAATTTTAAACATAGACTCGTGCTGTTATCGGCTGTCTAGATCTACTGTGTCACGACAACAAAGAAGATAATTTATGTAAGTACACTTCTTTCTATAGATAAAGAAGTATGACTTGTCTTCCGCGTCACCATGTAGCGGCTTATGTTCAACGTTGTAATACTTGTGTTGTTAAAAATTAATTTTCAATAATACTCATTGTTCAGCCCTCGTTACAGCTATACTAGATCTTATCGAACAAAACTATCACGTGTTCCATCGATTTTAAGTTTAAATCCGATTATGGGGGCTTATAGTCAATTTATAAAGTATTTATTCGGGGTTTGAAAGGCGGCTTTCAAGACCTCTACAATTCGTCAATGAACAATTATTTAATGTTTAAGACTGTAGCGACACTAATTTATTTGGGTTGGTCGGTTTTACATTAATTTTTAGGGAATGCTGTTGTTTCAATATTTTTTGTATTTTATATTTCTAAAAAATCACACAGATCGGAGTATTTGCTCCAGTCCCGAGATAAAAGTGACTCCACTATTTCTGCATTTTAAAAGATAAAATTGAATACATTGAATATAGTTTTTTTGATTTTTGTTCCGCTAGATCCGCAAAATTTCATCCTCTAAAACGCTTCCCGAGAGTAAATGAAATCCATCTTCATCCAGCCAATGCAAGTTAGTTCGTCGTCACTAGGGGAACTCGTTTAGCAATACACTTCTTCGCTTTCCAAGGCCGACATTTCCTTTCTTTCAAAGCAGCAAACGCTGTCATACCGCGTACCGACGCTATGTGAAAAATAAACAAAGCAGCGTCGTGTCGCGTTCCATCATGACGTCTTTGTCTTTGTCTATTACAGTGGCCTTTGTGAATGCTGAAAAAAATATACTTATATTTTTACGCTCTTATACATTGCGTTGAGTGCAAGCTTTTATATATAAGTTTAAGTAGCTTTTATTGTTGATTTTTTCACCTTTTTAAATCTGTCAGTCGATTTGGATGTCTATTCTCAAATAAAATTTAACTATATCTCTATCTCACTTACTTGTAATAAAAGTGGATTTGTTATTCTGTATAAGAATGCAATCAAATAGTCAAATGTGTTCAAATAGACAGATGTTAAAATTATTTTTAAAAGCTATTTTTCAAAACTGATATCCCAAGGTAGGTAAGAAGTCGGTAGGTGCTGTCATATTGAATGAAGACAGCTGAAGGATTTTGCATTTGAAATGCTATTTCAAGCCGCGTTCTGTGGCAGCATTTAGATCTATACGGGAACTGACGAAGAAGTATATGATAATTGAAGAGAATTTAAATAGAATTTGTGAAGGCGATAATTGTAGATAGACTTAATTTAGATCATATTTTGAGAACTTTGTTGCAAAAAGTACGTAATAGAATGCAATGAAGATCAACATACAAGTAATTTTTTCCAACAAAATAACAATACTTACGTAATTTAAATATATATAATCACATTTTTTGGAATTAAAAATCCAACATGTGATAATTTTAAAAAACACGCGTTTTTCTGGTTGTAAGAAAATAATAAAAACCCGGGTCGCAGTACCAAAACCCTGCCGACAATGTAGTGTATTTGCTAATACACGCTGTTTCTGATGTTTCTGCTATCGATTTATCAGAAATGTTTATGAGCCTTTTTACTTTGAATTATTTTTAACCTACAAAAGTTCTGTGGTACGCATAAAAATAAATCCATATGTCTTAATTAAAGAGTCAGTTTTATTAAAAAAAGAGCGGAAGTAAATTTACAAGATAAGATAATATTTAAAGACGGAAATTGTATCATTGTTTGTTTAACAATATTTTTATAGTATGATAACAAAGTAAATAAAAAAAAACATAAATATAGAGAATCTTTTATTAAACAGTCTTAATACTGACACCACTGACAGCTTTATTGTATGAAAAAAGTGAACATAATGTGTAGTGTATCAAACAAAAGATAACATAAAAAGAAAACATCAAAAACGTTGTGAGAAAAAAATCGCAAAGCATTTTTAGTTACGGATCACAGCACACTTCTTCATTACAACACTTATATGTGTATGTATTATTAATATAATACAATTATTAGGTTAAGTTCTGAAAACATCTCTCAAAGTATTTTTATTCGATCACACATTTTATGTTAAAATTATCTGCTTAAATATAATTAACTTTTCGATAAAAATAGTTTCGTTTGATTTTGATTTCACATAAAATTAAGTTTTTAATGGAATATTAGAATATAAAATTGTTTTTGAACCAAAAAAGCCCAAATAAAAAATGTCATAATTGTAAAAATGAACCATCTAAAAAGTTCGTGTTGTTATTGACCGTTGAAGTCTCCACTATAATTTATACGCAGTTGAGTTCCTGGCTTCAACCTTTCCATATATAAGTAAGTAAAAAAAAACATGTCGTAGCGACATACTTTAAGGGCTCTTAATATAAGAGACATCGAGATTAAGACCTTTAGACTTTATGCAATATTATATTATGGATATATTATATTTTATACTTACAAAAATCCGGTTTTTCGATGTAATTTAAGATGTACCTGTTCATTTGGCAGGTCGATTTTCATAAGTATTTTATACACGTGTTAATTACTAGAGTTGGTACAACAGCCGTTTATGTAATTGCTTTATTCATGTCACCGTTTTGTGAAAATTTCATTAATAATTTCTAAAAATATATAATAACAATAAATTATTTTGTTTTCTTACGCTTGAAGTTGTTTTATAAAATAATTTATTAAGTATAATACTGAACTCATTTTGTAAGGAAAATGTGTTTTGCAATAATTCCAGAATATATAAAATATGCCATAGAGCAGCCGTAACGTTCTTCACAATTTAAGAAACTGCAACTTTGCCTTAGAATTAAATTATGTGCTAAAAAAGGTTGGGAGATGTTCAAATAAATGAATTGAAATACATAAAAACTTTTTTTCATTAATTACGGAATTGTTTATTAAGCAAACCTTTTTGTTCCATCAAGATTTTTTTTGTGGTCAAAATATTTATTATTTCCCTTCTTGTAAATTCAGTCAAGGATATTATAAACCAATTTGTATTAAAGTTATACACTAAGATCACTATTAATATTATAATATATTTGCTGATCTAATAAAAACATTTTAAGGAATTTTTGAATTTGTTTACATCAGGGGTACCGGTACCTACATATATTTTATTATTTCCATGAGCTTCAAAAGTTTAGAATAACAAGTTACGCAAAAACAAAAATCAAAAGAGATCATTCGTTAAGCCATTCAAGAATTAATATTTTGTTCGAACAATTTTGTTATGTATAAAAATTATTTCTGCTAAGTCATAGCATATGCTTTGGTCATAGTGATGACTTACGAGTCAAAAAAATTTAATTTAAAATAAAAAAAAATTTATGCATGAATGACTATGTACCATATACTTCAAATCGCGTAAATCCAGCCGATGGTAAATGTAGTGGAAGCGTAAATATGAAAAAAATATTGCTGAACGCGAATTAAAGGTAAATAGATACGAAATTATAATTGCTTCCAAAGGCAAGTAGCAATAGAAAAATAAAAAGGCAAGAACAGTTTTTAAATCTTTAAATAAAGGCCAATAAAATCATATATAAAAAAAATTAGACGGTATTTATTCGAGTGAAGGCTTAAAGAAAAAGGTAAGAATTACAGTACCCAAATACGATATTAAATAAAAACATTTTATAACATGCGCACAAATAAATTAACAAAATAACAATAACAAAAGAATTAAGAAATAAAATATAATAAAAAGACATTACTCGATAACGCAAATAAAATAGAAAATTAACAAACAAACAGAATTAAAATAAATGATGTCCCAAAAATTTTTAGTAGACTTTATTCTACATAATTTTGTGGTCTTGTACGTTCTATCAACTTTTTCAGGAAAGAATATTTGTTGGTAGGGCGGACGTAACATAAGCAAATAGAATGTTAAAGAAATCATGACAGTATATAACTGGTTATACAAAATAAAACAGATTTTAAAAAGGAACTCAAAGATGGTTGCTGACTTTTAAGCAATTAAAATTAAATTTAAAAATATGCGTAAAAATTAAGAATAAAAAAAATGTACAGAATGAACAAAGCATTTTTATATGAAAAGTTTTTTTATAGCTCTGAATAACATTTTATGATATAGAACGCCAGCAAAATTGCTTTTAAATAATTATTACTAAAAAACTCGGGTCGCATTTTAAATCTTTAGGATTAAATTTCAATTTTGAAAGAAATTTGTTTCGGTATATTTGGTTCGATTGGATCCATTTTCAAAAGGCTTCGTGTCAGGTGAAAATCGAACTGAATTCGGTATACCTCCCTATTATAATTGACACACTTACTGACATACGTGTTTAATTAAATAAACGCTTGTTAATATTAATCATTGTATCTAATTAATTACATTTTTTAATATTTAAATTTAGTGGGTACATCCCAGCTTAAGATTTGTGGACTGCCCTCGTAACCGGAGACTCATTCGGGCGTGTTGAGGTGTTAATCATCTATCGTGTGACTTGAAGATTATAAAGCGAAACTCTTCAAAGTAAACAGTTATAACAATTTAAAAGATTCGGCCAGATATCATCAGGAAACCAAAACATATACCCATAATATTATTACATATATGCACTTCCAGCAAGCTGTAATTCACTATGTCTAAAATAATTTTCGTTTCTAATTTTATATTAGTTGTGTTGCGTAAATGTCTAATTTACCGACTTCTGATGCAAGAAATGTACAGTTGAAGAAATTTTAATTTCGGGTTATCTGATTATTTTGTACATAAATCATTTATTACTGCAGTAATTGATACCTTAGTGTTGTTAACATCAGTTTCTAGTTTGCATTTGGATCTATTAAAAAGAAGCCCAGACTATTTATCATTTTTTATAAGAAGACGTTAACAAGCAGGTAACTACCTACAATAATGCAATCGATACATAAATTTATTAATAGAAGATCAATACGGGTGCAGTATATTGATTTGAAGTAAGAATTGAATGAACTCAAATGTTCTTCATTTAGTTCTAGATTCGTTTTGTGTAAATTGCCATACCTCAAATATTTAGTTTTTAATGTCTTATCCGGGTGAAAAATGAAAAGAAAACCGTATTTACTGCGACGTTTCCAGTTTTATAAATCATTGAAAAATAAATAAGACTACCTTTTTGGGCATTAATAATTTTTTCGTATTTTGTTTTAAAGAAATTTGCCTGTTTAATTTTTTCAGTAACACTAATTAATTAAAAGATATTTTCTGTTCTGAAAGAAAACTTTAATTTATGCTATATTTCCTAGGTGGGTCAGAGTAGATTTTGTTGCTTTGTTGATTATTTTTAGTAATTATGTTATTAAATCAAATAATCGTCCTGTTGGTTGCCCGCTTCCCTGTTCCTAGTGTTTTTTTCCAGAAAATCTGGCAACACTAAATACAATTAAACAAAGATAACTAGTAATCTTGGGTTGCAGAAAGCAGAGTTAAGAAATCTGGTTTTACAATGACCTTAGATTGTGTTCATCACAGTTTACATTACAGTCTAATGTCGTCAAACTCTCTGTTATGTAAAACATTAATTAATAGAACTCTATAAAAAAAGTGTTGGTTTTCACTTTTGATCTAAACGCGTAGAAAAAGGTTACGTTTCAAATTGAAAATTGTACAGAAAAAAAATATCGTTTCAATCGATCGATTGTTTTTCAAGCAGGTTCAATTTTTAATTCTACAATGCTTTTCTGATGAAGAAATGTGTGTGGATACAATCGAAGGTCATTGTCAAATCAGATTTTCTGAGAAAGCTTTCTGTATCCGAGCATAAGTCTAGCAAAAACAGAATAGAAACACCCAAACCCCTAAAACTATTTCGAAACACTATGTTTTATAAGCATCATGAATAAAAAACCGATAAAAATATTTCTACGCACAATAAATTAATACATGTTTGGACGTATTATTCACTGCAGCGCTAGAATTACGCAAACAGGTTGACTAAGTGCAGTAAAAAAGAACCATTGTTGAAGAAATTCCATCGACGCCTCCAACCATATTGTCTTATGCCTGTGCAATTAGCCATGCGTCATTAAACGTCCATCTGGCGGGTGGATCACACAACTGATCCAGTTGCCTATTTTTCGCTACAAGGGGAAAAATAACATTGTAGGTCATATTGTCTACAAGTCTATTGTACAAAAATTGTGAATTTAAAAATTTCGTATAATATTTACTGATACGAAATATTTTTGGTTTTCGGGCTTGTAGGCCATGGTCCATTGATATTTCTACCTAACGATGCATCTGTAATTGCGGTAGACATTATTAAAAGCGGTGTGTTTCTTCCTTGGCGGCAACACATCTATACTGCTCTATACAAAATTCTTTGAAGGGATTTACCTAAAAATGTATTTGACGAATTTTCATGCAACCTTTCTTGTAATGTTCCGTATGATTCAATATACGCTGTAGATTATGTTTTATTTCACCATTTTGTCGCAAAGTTCATTCATTTAATGCATTTAATTTTTTGACATATACATAGGTATATAAAATCGTAAAGCTTTGTCAAGGCAAGCCGGTATTTCCTCTTTTCCCGCACCAGTGCTATATGTTACCCGTGCATAATAGTTGTGAAAGTATCAAAAAGTCATTCGATTTCTAGCTTCGCACGACGTACAGCGTATAAGTGATTCTAGCCATAAACTTTTTTGTCTTTCACGAATCCCGAGATATTTGTGGAACGGTTTTAGACAATATCTCACAGTGTTCCATAACATTATTACGCGGTTACTGTAAGTTCAGTGTTGATTAAAAGTAGGTATATATAAAAATAAAAGAAAGAATAGTTACTTCTTACCACAACAGAATTATTCAGTGGATGTACATTTCGAGAGCTAAGCTCCCATCTCAGCAAAACACTAAGTTTAGTTTTTTATTTAATCACGGGAAATTGGACAATTGAATTTTAATACTATATTAAAATTCAATTGTCCAATTTCCCGTGATTAAATAAAAAACTTATTAATTATAATGGACGTGAACAATATTAAGATTTATAAACTAAGTTTAGTGTTTTGCTGAAGATGGGAGCTTAGCTCTCGAAATGTACATCCACTGAATAATTCTGTTGTGGTAAGAAGTAACTATTCTTTCTTTTATTTTTATTGTTCCAACCACAGTGCTCTTAATATTTATAGGTATATATCTATGGTGTCTATAAATAATCACTATAAAAAAAACCCTATCAATATGGCTTATTTATTCTCTTCTGTTTTTGTAATTGTTGCTATTAAAACTACCAAGCCATGTTTTCTTTATTTATTAACTATTTATACAGCATAATTTATGAGGTGTAATGGGCAATTATTATTTATTTAATAGTGTTTATAGAAACTTCATTTCATCGCATATTAACAAAAAAAATAACAATAAAAGGCCGTACACACTTGTCAACCATAAATCTGCACGACCTGCACCACAAACTCCAACTTGCACGATATCGAACACTAGATTGGCACAAGCCAGCTCGGACCAGCAAATTTTAGTGCAGCTTTCGGAATGTGGAGTAGACTTTTTGCAGTTTTAAATAGTCTTATCAATGCAAATTAATTAATGGAAACGACATATCACTAGCACACTAAATTGATCGGTCCAGCATGACTAGATAGAAATTACAGGCGACCGACAGACGGTTGCTGTTAGCTGCTGGTTGCATGGGTTCCTTCATGAACCGTGAAAACCCCAAAAGATTTAACTCTTTTATGAAAATATAATATATTTGAAATGAGTTTAGGTGAAAAGACCTAAACTCATTTCGGTTATCAATAACAAGACCTGAATCATCATATATATTAATACGCTAAGGTTAAGATGTTTGCCTCCCTTTTTCGAAAAAACCACACAATTGCTCCTCATACATTTTATTTCATTTTATAGATAATTGCTTGCTCTACCGACATCAACAACTAAAAAATCTATTATTGCTTTTGTTTTTGCAAAATAATTAATTATAACCATTATACATTTATTCAGTATATGCAGCAATGCTGCCATCTGACGGTTCTAACTTTGAAACAACGTCAACATGATTGACGGTCGGTAAATTTTTTTTGTTTAATTTTTAATCAAAATTCACGTATAAATACTTTTCGTATGGCAGCGCTTCAGCTCAACGTTTTCGATACTTGCGCCTCTATATGACAGTTTTAGAAAAATATTTTCTTGAACCGTCACTGAGCTTCGTAATGTAATACAACAAAAAGAAGAAAGTTATAAAGAGTGTGAGAAATTAGAAACGAATTTTAGTGCGAATTATTCACACAGGTACCGCTAGTAAAAATATGACATATTTGTCAACAATGAACAATGAAAATTAATAATCAATCTGACATCGATAGGCGTTCAGTTATCAGTAATCATTAGGTACTAAAGGAAAGTTCCCGTTCGCGTCTGCCTTTTTGTATGTGTGTCCGCTAAAATTACGTGAACCAATGAACGGATTTGACTACGTGTTTTGTCATTCGATATCCTATATCTTGAGGAATGTTGAAGGCTATAGTAACTGTCCACAGTGGCTTCGCCTGCGTGAAAATCTGAATTAATTCGCTACACTGAACGAATGCGGTTTTTGCCATTCGATAACTTATTTCTTGAGGAAAGTTTCGGTCGGTGAGCTGCCTAGAAAGATATTCCGCCCGTCACCACACCGGCACCGTCCTGGTAATGTCTACTGTAGTTGTGGACGAAACATCAGCTAGAGATACTAACAAACCACAACCTGCAAGCCCAGAAACCAAGAAGACTTACATGAAATGATGCTGTTAAAAAATATAAATTTAAAATTAACAGGGAAGTGGATAGTATTAAAAATGTATAATCAATTCAGCTACGTTTCGGCTTTATTATTAAGCCTTCCTCAGTTTTCTTGATTTATAAAGTGCAATAATAATAACTTATTGTACAACATCCTTTAGATTACTCATTATAATTTCCAAAATTCTTTATTTTTTATTAAATTAAAAAAGTAGTTGACAGAATTTTTTTTTATTTTTGCAACTTTTTAAATTTGTCAACTACTTTTTAATTTAATAAAAAATAAAGAATTTTGGAAATTATATTGAGTAATCTAAAGGATGTTGTACAATAAGTTATAATTATTGCACTTTTTAAATCAAGAAGCCTGAGGAAGACTTAATAATAAAGCCGAAACGTAGCTGAATTGATTATATATTTTTAATACTGTCCATTTCCAAGTTAATTTTAAATTTAAAAAATTATGGATGATAACATTAATATTTAAAAAATATGTTCACTGTTCTTGTTACGTTAAGTTGTATATAAATCTCAATATTGTTCACGTCCATTATAATTAATAAGTTTTTTTTATTTTTTCACGGGAAATTGGACAATTCAATTTTAATATAGTAAACTAAGTTAAAAAATTTGCGATGTTTCGTTAAATCTTTTTAACTTCTTCGGGCAAAACTTTAACTATTTACCCATAACATTAATAAAATTTAGATATTTAACAATACATATATTTACTTCAATAATTATTAAAAATTAAATATTCAAATCCTCTGGAATAAAGTAAATAAACTATTCTAAAGAAGGGAGGTAGTTAGACGTGAGGTTATTGTCAAGTTAACTTGTAATTACCTTGTAAGACAAACTTCTAGTTTGTTAATTATTATAATTAATTTCTTCACACGAATGTCAGGTGAGTTTTATGAAAAACTAACCATTTACTTATTCAGTCGGAAATTTTTTAAATGTCAGTCTTCTCAATGAATAATTATTAATTTTTTCTAAAATATGCAGGTACAGATAATGTAATTTTATACATTGTTGCGAGTAGCTACATATCTGATTCCATTAATCAATGAAATTACCCAATAAATATTACTACTTTGACGATACTTTAAAAATTATTATTCAATTCATGTGATACATCAGGATTTACAATAAACTATACACAGCTGGCGCAGAAGTTTATTTGTCAATAACTATAGTCTTTATAATCTTTATACTCTAGGGCAAGAATAGAGGAGCTATTAATGTATATAAATCTTCTATCCTTATCCAAGGATATGATCAACATAAGAATTTGTAGTGCTGTTAATTTTAGCACTGACCATTGTCATGGAGAATTGCGTCATATTTCTGTTGATCGGAAAGACTATAGTTGTTGTACCTGACGGATTTAACCAGCATTTCACTCAGTCAAAATAGTGATAGTAATAAAAAAACACATCATCCATCCGTTCATGTGTTTCGAAAAACCATGGTATTTTTTAAAAAGAGTTTTTTTTCTAACGTATGTGACGTAACAAAGGTACGTGTTCCCTTCCAGAAAGTTTCCACTCTTGTTTTGAACTCTGAGATTCCGCACGCAGTTTATGAATTATTTTGTGTGACTTAAGAAATTTATTGCCTTTGATTATTTCGTTGCAAAAACTAAATATATCCGGGAAAAGTTGAACCATAAAGCTAGTTCATTTTGAAGTTTCTAGTGAGTGACGTTGTGGCCACCCCTTCTATAGATAGCTCGTTAATAGCGTTCATGGTAACGCATTAAACAAGATATTTCTGCAAATACTTCTTTCACATAAATCTTAATTTGTACATAGCGTGTATAAATGCTATGTGTTTCTCATTAAATACATTTAAATAATAATGTATTTCAGTATACAGGAACTTATTCGGCCCAAAATTGTTATTTATATAATACGGACCCAGTTATTTCTGTGATATTTTTAACCATATTTTTTCAGGGTTATTAGATACAGAGATGACCTCGTTCCGTTGGATCTAAGTGGGGAGATGCCGTCATTCAGTGGACTGTCAATTGATATTGCGTGATTGATAAATATTCAACGGTCTTCCAGCTGACGTCATTGGTTAACAATGTGATCTGTGTATCTAATGAAGCAGTAATTATTATACATGAGTCCAAAAAGCATGAGCAAACTACAAGAAACCAATGAAATAGATGTTTAATCTAAAGATGTCAAATATAATTTTATCTAAAATTGAAGATTTAAGTATAATATAGTAGTTGTAAAGAAAATGTACATTTTCATTTCTTTAAGATTCACAAGTACTAAAATACTGAAGACCATTTTTTTCTAGTCAACTGCAACGAATTTCCTCCTTTTAAGGAACGTCTGTACCCGAAACAGAGAAAAGGATTCGTTGAAAGGAAGTTTGGATGAGAAGCAATCAAAAGAAAAAAGCTTTACCGATGTTTCGCTTGTGGCCAACGTTTCGAAAAATTTGGCCACAAGCAAAATATCGGTAAAGTTTTTTTCTTTTGATTGTTTCTCATCCAAACTTCCTTTCAACGGTTACATTATTGAAACAAAACAAATACTGAGAAAAAAGGGATTGTTTATGGAAAGTTTCAGTTTTAGAGAATTTTCTGGGATTATTTCTGTCACATCATGTATTCTATTTATACTAACATAAGTCTAATCAGTCCAAATATTTCTGATCCACGCCACACTGAAGCAAACCATTCAGCTCACTAAAAATATAATACTTCGGAGATATGGAGTCTGTAGCAATGTATTTTTTTAAAAAGAAAAACGGTGCATTTTTTATATATTGGTTTTAGGTTTGCATTTTATTTTATTTTATTTTATTTTTTCGCGTTGAAAGTGAAAACATTATTGTTATCAAAAAACAATCATATTACTAGTGATTAAAGTTTTGATAGTTTTTTGTTGTTAGCATACGTGTAAATTTTTTGTAACTATTTTCTTTTGACACATTGGATTCCAACTGTTATTTTTATGTAAAATAATTAATAAACTGTAGAAATAGTGTCGTTGATATTGCAACCAATAACGATCTAATGCTAAAAAGAGTTTAAAAAAACAAATTACAAATATTTTAGCTCTCTAAAAATTTTTTAGAAATGCACTCTCCAGAATTTAACAAATGTTTATTTTTATAATAAGCAAAAAATAAAAATGTAGTTTTCTCAAAATGACGACGGTCCCCCTGAGTTCCTGAAAAAATGTTTTTTCTCAAATCTCCATCAATTTTCAAAACTATCGGATTTATTTCTACCAAGACTCTAAATTGAACTTTTATTCACCGGATAATGCATTATAAGTAATTAATCATTGTTATATTTAATAGAAAATCAGCTCATTTTTAACGGTCTTTTTACATCACTGCATCGTAGCTTAGATAAACTAATTATTACTATAGTATAGATATTGTGGCGAGCCGGCACTGGTGTTGCCACAGACATGCAAAATACATGAACTATAATCTCAGCCTGGTTTATGTTTTATGACCTTGCTCTACATAATATATTCTGTTTGAATTTATTACACATAAAAATATGATTGATTGAAAATAGCGCGAGTTGATGAGATTTCAATCGGAAGGTTGTTCATGTAACATTACTTTGTCAGATGACTGGACTTAAATTTCGGTAAAACAAATATTGTCTCGATAATAATTTTTCTCTTGAATAGAAAATTATTGAAGTAAAACTTCTTTAGAAGCGTATTTGTTTGAAAATTTCTGTAACTTTAAATGGAGAAATGATTCATCGGCGCGACGGGAGAAATCTTAATAAAATGGATAACTCAACGAATTCATAACTCATAAGAAGTTTCAATTCTCCCGTGAACTTATATGGATAAGATACGTTTTAAAAAAAAAATATTGTCGCTTGAATCATTCTGCGTATTTGAATTAAAAATAAATAAAACTTACGACCAATTTAACAGATCTGGTAAAAAAATGCTTAATGACAATAATATTAATTCAATTACTTCTTACTTTGTCTAGGTACGTTCTTTTTTATTGTTTAAAATAAATAAAATTAACGATAAAATTAACAGACTATAATATATTAAAATTTAATTGAACAACTGAATTTTTGCTTTTTTTGTCCTTGGTAATTAATATAAAATTTATTTGTTGGGAAAAAAGGACACTTTAAGTAAACAGTTATTTGTTAATTTGCGACGTTTCGTCCCTTTATTGGAACTTTTTCAAGCTTATAACATTAAATGTTCTGTTTAAGTAGATATAAAAGTTTTATATCCACTTAAACAGAACATTTAATTTCCCAACAAATAAATTTTATATTAATTGAACAACGTTTCAGCCCAGATTTGGGGTTTCTTCAGGTCCTTAAAGTAAAAAATATATAATAAATATATATTATGATATAGTATGTGATGAAGTAATTATAATTACTTCATCAAAAAATATTTAATAATATATAAAAAAGAACTTTAACAAAGTATGAAATATTTGAATTAATATCATTTTCTCGAAGATTTTTTTTACCAAATATAACACGTTATAACATGTTGTTTGTTTAGAATAATATTCATTTTGAAATTTGAAAGAAAACTATATTTTAATTATAAATACGACGACAGCTTATTGTGGCGATTTACATTTTTTTTACTTTATGTACACTTTATATTGCTTGTCTTAAATCCGTTATACAGGCGTGAAAACCAGCTATTTTAAATAGGGAGGTATGCAAAAAATCTGTTGAATAATGCCACTTTAATTGTTAGCAATTAAATGTTTTTTTGCTAAATTTAGTAAAACAGATGACGCACATATTTGCTGAATTTTTTTTGAATCAAACTATGTATTAGTTTAAAACAAGTCTATAACTCATGTTCGACGTGCATAAAATATTATATGTTAAATTTAAACATTAAAATGTTGCTGACCTTAGTCAAGCTATTTAGAGGTTTGCCAAAATCTATGTGACACTACATGTTATGTACATTTAACAATATTGTAGGGAAACTGTGGATTATTATGAACATTCCATTATCATGTCAAAAGGTTAAAATTTTAATTTGAATTATAATTAAACTTGTATTCGAATTATTTTCTATTTAACTTTTTGTTAGCTTTACATCTGCTTATGTAAATCTCTATAATTAGGCTTATCAGCTACTACTAGTTACTTTTTTCATTGTGTTTTAAATGTATCTAAATTAATTGCATTGCTTCCCAAACTTTGTTGTTGAAAACAAAGTAAGTGATTTACGTTTTAAAATCACTTCACGGAGAAAAATATTTGATAAGTGAAAAGATCAATAAAAAATAGAAACTAAACAATATTTTTGCACGGCCTCCTATAATACAGCTGCTTTTCATGTCTGTAGCGGTTATAAAATCACCCTTTTTCGCGCTAGTGCGTAAAGTAAAACAAAATTAATGCGATTTTACCAGTCCAATAGTAATATGTCATTCAGTGTCCATTTAAATCCATATGTACAAAAGAGACAGCATGGTAGTCGTTGTCATCGTAAGCAGTCCACATATCATAGTTGAAATGAACTGCAGTTAAAAATATCATCATCATATATATTAATACGCTAAGGTTAAGATGTTTGCCTCCCTTTTTCGAAAAAACCACACAATTGCTCCACATAAATTTTATATCATTTTATAGATAATTACTTGCTCTACCGACATCAAAAACTAAAAAATCTATTATTGCTTTTGTTTTTGCAAAATAATTAATTATCACAATTATACATTTATTCAGTATATGCAGCAATGCTGCCATCTGACGGTTCTAACTTTGAAACAACGTCAACATGATTGACGGTCGGTAAATTTTTTTTGTTTAATTTTTAATCAAAATTCACGTATAAATACGTTTCGTATGGCAGCGCTTCAGCTCAACGTTTTCGATACTTGCGCCTATATGACAGTTTTAGAAAAATATTTTCTTGAACCGTCACTGAGCTTTGTAATGTAATACAACAAAAAGAAGAAAGTTATAAAGAGTGTGAGAAATTAGAAACGAATTTTAGTGCGAATTATTCACTCAGGTACCGCTAGTTACAAATATACTGATTATGATATGAAAATCAGTTATTTTACAGGAGATATTTGCAATAAATATAGTTTCTATCTCAAGTGCTATGTTTATATGACACGCGTGAGTGTTATTTTAGCAATACCCTATCTCGTACATAATTTAATGCAGTACAATCTGGATATATGAGCCACCATTTTCCTCTAGTTTTGAATTTATTACAATAAATCGTTGAAGATCATCAGAATTCGAAAAACTTGAGTAACTGAGAACTGAGAGCGTAATTTAATTAACAAAGTATAAAAAGGTTTCCGACGAATCCTGTCTCATATATTGATAAATAATTTACGTATTTTAAGAAAAACTATATGGGACCAATCCGATAACAGTCAGAACAAAGTGGTGTCGAAATTTTTCAGATCGGTTCATAACTGGCGTAGTTATCGCGGAACATACAAAAAAAGAACACGCCGAACGTTATTACTTCTTTTTTTTCAAGTCGGTTAAAAAATACCATTGTGTGCAAACAACTATTATGCAAAAACTTTATGGTCTAATAAATCATTATCGCGAAGACTAGGTGTTAGCTATAACTCAATGCGGATAACTATGAAAAAGAGTCATAAATCTAATTTCATGTATTTATAAAAACTTGTTGACTTTTTCTTGTAAAATAAAAAAATATAATCGTACAAAGGCTCGTTTGTTATTGAAAATATATCATTCATAGTTATCTGAAGGAAAAAAATCGTTGGCACCACCGTAACGTAAAACAGCGGCATTCATTTACTTCTACGCACACTTTTTTTGATACGTATTTCACCGGTATATTATGGCCACTGTACTACGGTACCGCTATCTAACGAAACCTAAGTAGCGAAGTTATATTTTTATTATTATTCTTTATCTATGATAGATACTATATGTAGAGAGTATGCTAGTTTCTTACCTCCTTGGTAAGCTATCGAAATTTTTTGACATTATCTGAGAGTACCAGGAAGTCAGTGTTTTTTTTTAGCTTTCTACAAAATTTTCGAAGATGAACACAAATTTAGTAAAGATACGAAAACTTTTAAAACAGTTATGACATAAAAATTAAGTAGAAAAATTAAAATTATAGGTTATGAATAAATTCCTCATGCAAAAAATTATTTTAAAAAAATGTATGTAAACGACACAAGAATTATTATGACTTTATGTAAAACAGGTTTCAATATACGTGAGCAACGTTATTTTTATAAAAATGCATATTAAAATATACTGGATAACTATTTTGCATAAGAATAATACTGAATTTTATGTATACCTATTTATAAAGCAATATAAAATACAGAAACGCTCATTTTGTTTAATTCGTTATGATTCTTGCCGCGCAGGAGGTCCTGCTACTTTGTAAATGAACATCTAATTAAATTTAAGTCAATATAAAGAAATAATATTTAACCTCAATTAGGTAAATGATAAAATATTTTTGGGAAAAAGAAAAATAGGAAAAATAAATCACAATTTTTTTTACTAGCTTTTATTTGGTTCCACCTGTTTCGGTGTCTGGCGGTAATTAAATCTTGCAAGTTAAATTTGTCCCGCTTCCCGGTTTCCGATTGAGCACACATTTTTGGTTCTGAAAACAATACAATATAGTAGGGGAAGGTACTCTAAAATGGGATACTTAAGGTATTACAAGTTCTGAAAAAAAATTACAGACAGTTACTTACTGCAAATTTAATACGTGACAGTTTTGACATAACTTTATTTAAAAAAAATTCAAAAATGATATAAAGACTACAAATTAAAAAAAAAATGTTTTTTTTTGTCACATGGTTATTTCCCATTTTAGCAACACTGTGTGTTTAAAACGGGATTCATTATGTCGCTAAAATGGGATTGCGTTTAGTGTACGTAATTATAAACAAAGATCACAGTCGCAGTGTTCATCATCACTGTTTGCTCCACTACATGCTTCATGAACCCATTTTTGGCAAGAATTGCACTGAATCCATGATTCTCCTGCCTTACTTTTAAAAAAATCGATGTCGCAATAAAAGCATACGGGATTTTCTTCACTATCAGTTTTTTTATTTTCAATGGTAAGTATTTCTATTTTCTTCTTCATTTTTGCACCGTTTGTCTTTGCGTTCGTCTTCTTTACCGCTTTTTCTTTTACCACTTGCTTCTTGCGGCGTTTTAGCAATATACTCCATATCCCATTTTATCAACGTATCTATACTATGTCAAAAACAGCATGCACTATTATAATCTACAAAATTGGCGCAGAGATTTGATATACAAAGTGACACATTTTGACACTAAAACTGGTAAAAATATCGCCGTCATAATCTCATTACTCAATTAGGCAAAAGGCTTACCTTATCATACCAGTATTCTTATAACAAAACTGTTGAAAACTTAAAAACTTTCTTAAATTTGACACTTGTAACACTATCGTTCTGAAAGTACTACCGATGAATGCTTATCAAGTGAGGTGGATATTTCACTCTCTTTGATGAACTGTCAAATGTTTTTGATGTTATTCGGATCTGAATGTTTTACACGTCCCTTGAGAATACCGGGGACTCACTGTATTATAAATCAAAGAGACTTGCCATTCATAAAAAGACTTGATATTGTGAAATTTGCACAAGTGACTATTTCTTACGTCATTATACTGTAGATATCTTTAGTGCGAATCTATTTTCGCTATAAACTGTTCCTGTTGTTAAAAGACGGCCCCGTAAGAGTCACTAAGGTCACTTTATGAGCATTTTAATGATATTATCATTTGTTTCTCTTTAGGACTAAAGTGTACACCGTCATTCCAAGTATCATGTAACTTCTCATCTTAGATTAACCATAAATGATGTTGAAATTATCGGATTGACTTTAAAGATATTTACAACGTAACTTTTAATATTGCTACATTGGAAAGTTCTTCAAACAAATTTCTCTAATTCATGAAAATACTTTCAGTGCTTTATTGGTATATTTTTACTAATTGTAAATCCAAACTATGAAATAACAAGGATGCTGTTCATTAAAAGAAAAACTTCTCTTCGGGATGTTAAACGTCATTGAATATAAGGTTTCTGCTTTGAACAAAAATATCATTATGATTGAAAACGAGATTTTGATTAAAGCAAGCTCTTGTTTTAGAGACTTGAAAATATAGTATTTGGCATGTCAAGAAAAACGGTACATTTATGGTGGGAATGACGGGATAATTACGGTAAGAACTGGTTATGCAAATTACATCCTTGTCAAAAGATGTGATCGAAACTACGAATGTGTGCATACAATTGGAAGAGGACTAAATTGGATTACAAAATTTGACTTTAACAAACGACAAAATAACTAACAAGCGCCGTAAATAAAAAGCACATAAAATAGCAAAGTTAAAATGACCTTGACAATAAACTCAGGCTAACAAGAGTCTGAAGATTTGAGTATCATTTACTGTTCTTGATAGTCTCTTTTGCAGTACAAAGACATCAATCAGCAATCAGCGTAAGGCGCATTTTAAAAGAACGTACTTTCTTTAACATAGAAATGCATCTACTTTAAGAAAAATCAATGAACCTTCCAATTATTATTTATCATTAATAGGATTTATTTATTGCTTTCAAGTTGTTGGAACAGAGTATAGCTGATGTTAGGGCTATAGTAGCTGTGTCCAAATATGAAAAAAATTCAAAACAGCAATCCTTAAACATACAAAGTTGGTACAGACCAAGGTTATTAGACACAGAGACAACCTCGTTCATGAACGACGTCAGCTGACAGATCGCTGGTGACGTCATCTCCCCACTACCATCCAATAGAACGAGGTCACCTCTGTATCTAATAGCCTTGTGTACATACAAGTTGATTCAAAATTCTTCCGTTTTGTTTAAAACAAAACGCAGACGTAAATATGTATTTTATTATTTCACTATAATCTATTGCAGTCAATAAAAAAAAATATTATACAAGTAGGTGCCAACCTATTATATAATATTTTTATGTACTGTTTATGGAATTTTCCATATTGCTTGTTACAGTTTTTAATGTTTTATTCGCGGTTCACTTGCGCGAACGCCGACATTGCTCGCAGATTCACGAGCGTTAATGCCGGTATTTATATATATATATTATTTTAAACTTTCATTGATATAATATGAACATGTACAAAACTAATGTTATGTACCTTTTATTTATAATTTCTATACCGCTGTGTGAACACTGAACAGGGATGGCTGTTTTCTATTATCCAAATTCTAAACAATCTGTCTAAATGTATTTTTGCATTTATAAAATGATTTGTATAGTTGTCCTCAAAGTTTACCAAATGGCGCATTTGTGACGGAAGGGATAATTAAAGCTTTGCACCAACGTTGCCAGATTTTTTTTTGCCAGGTCGGGATTTTGGAACTTTTTGAGTGAAAAAAGCGGGATTCTTTCGTCGAAAGCGCGACATAGTAAAAAAACGTATATAATCAGAAGTTTTTAAATATTTATCTTTTTATTTGAGTTCAAATTACGTTTACGTGACAATAGATAGCAAAAATAGCCATAAAAAATGTATTTTAATAAAAATATGATATTTTAAATCAGATTTACCCTATCGTTAAATAGTTGAGTCTTATTCGTCTTCTGAATAAAAAAAAAAATAAAAAAAAACAGAAATCAAAATCAAAAAAGTTTTATTCATTAGAAAAATATGGCGTTTCAAACAATAGTCTGAGCAGTGAGTGTTACAAATTAAAACTTACAATAAGAAAATAATTATTTACGCATGGTCGAGTTATCCCCGGAAAGCGGGACTGAGCCTGTCCCGCGCGGGACATTTAATTTTGTTTTAAAAATCGGAACGTCCTGCCAAAATCGGGACGTCTAGCAACACTGGTAGGCACCCAAAGTATGGGATTCCTGTTTCTCATAGAATGTTAGCTGATTGATCATGCAAATAAAACTTAGTCTGGTAATCTGTCTGCTGCAGCCTTTTTTCTCTTAAACTATATTTGCTATAATAAAAATAATAATTATTATTATTATTCTATGTTTAATAATGATAATAAATAAATTTATTCCAAAGAGAAGAGAATTACAACTGTAAAAAATTCTTTACATTGCATACACAAAAAGAAATTTTGGAATTTTCCAACCCAACTTGACTATTTCAGTTACAGGCTTAGAATATATGTAAGTTGGACGTGCGCGGGAGTGAGTATACTTAAGAAAAACAAGATGAAAAAGAAAATGAAAATAAAAAGAGTAATGAATAAAAAAAGAATATGAATAACACAAAAGAAAATGTAGTTAATGGTTAGTTGAGGATATTATAAATGACATCAGAATCTGTGCTGTTACATAACCACCTGAACATTTTTTTATCGAACGTTTTAATGTTTCGAATTTGTTTGAATTCAACCGGTATGCAGTTGTACAGTTTGAGAGCAAGGAACGCTATTATGTTTTTGACTGAAAGTTTTTCACATTTTTGGAGTCTGGATAGGATTTGATCTGCGATCTTATACTGTTTAAAATTATATTGAAAAATACACACTTTTGGGAATTTTTTTCTTGTAGAAAAAGCTTCTAAAAATAAAAAAAAAGGTTTTATCATTTATATGTAACGTAGATTACAATCCTAAAAAAATGAGGACGAGTCCATTATTCTTCTTCGAGGATTTATTTAAAAGTTAACAATATTTCCCTAATTTTAGATTGGTAAGAGAAAGAAAAAGAAATACTAGTGGATTGACAATAAAAAAATATATATTTTATTTTCGAATTTCGTGTCTAGAATATTGGGAATAAAGATGGCGTAAGATATATAAAATATTAAACCGTAAATTAAAAATTGTTTCACCATCCTTACCTACCTATTTATACACCACATTATAAATAATAAATAGTACCTATATACATAATATTGTAGATGTTAAATTACAATGCGCTATTGTTTGTCTTTAATGTTGTTTGGCCACCGGGATGTGTGAAATGGAAGTCTCTCTGATCTCTTCGATGTCGGCAACCAAACAAAACACAATTGATATTTTATACATATATACACTAATTAATATAATTAAAACAAACCAATGGCACGTTAATGTAACCCACACACAATGTGTACATGGTTAAAGACACAAAGGTATATTCAAGTGTTCGACAGCACGCAAAAAACGTTACAACATGCCGAAAGTTTAAATTCACAAGTTTAGAAACTTGCACTTTGTATAAGTTATGTCAGTTACAATTCAAGAGTTCAGAAGTGGGATATTGGCAGGGCCGGATTTAACCTTAACACCGCCTTGGGTACTGTAAATTTTGCATAAAATGGGTAAACTTTTGATTTATATTTTTTAAATAAAGAAAATGACTCATTTATAGCAGAAAATTTATTATAAATAGAAGGAATTTAGACTTATTTGCGAATTGGAATGCAGGTGGTAACATGCAACCCTGGCAGTATGACAGAATATGTGAAATAGTTATCTGTAAATTTTGCAGCGAACAATTTATAAAATTCGAGACACTGAAACTTTTTTCACAATTTTGTTGATGAAACTACATTGTTTATATTAACAAAATAAAATTACTTGCAATACTGTTCAATTGTTTTTTATTGATATAAAATACTACGTTTCAACCAAACTTTGTGGTCCTTTTCAAGTACAAAATTAAAATTAGAAGGACCACAAAGTTTGGTTGAAACGTAGTATTTTATATCAATAAAAACCAATTGAACAGTATTGCAAGTAATTTTATTTTGTTAATATGTCTATTACTGTTGGTGGAGTCAATATTATTACATTGTTTATAATTGTGAACATAGTCTTAGTAATGAAAAAAATTTTTTTTTATTTATTATAATTTAAAGTTGTTTCAACACGGTTATACTTTTTAGAGCATTTTTGCCGCCCCTGAAAGTTTTCCGCCCTGGACACTAGCCCCGAGTGCCACTAATGTAAATCCAGGACTGGATGTTAGTAATTTTTTTTAGATAATTTTGTAATTCTGGTCGAACTTTCTACTAAATTGTTATAGAAGACTCAAATCATTAAAATTTTATAGTCTCTTTTCTATAACTTTCTCAGGTTATTTGGGTCCAGCACTAGATGAACTTAGACGAATTCTTCGCCATTTAAAAAAAGGAGTATAATGTAATAGTTTACACCTCAAGGGCAGAGAGTTGAAATTCCTGCACTATGCGCTACACACGATGTCTGAGGTGAAGCCAAGGGCATCATAACGTGTCGCGCAGTACAGGCATTTCAATTTTATGGTCGTGGTGTGTATACTGTTTTTCTTTATACCCGGTCGAAAGTACGTACTTTAGTATCAGTGTGCACGAGAAAATTGTTTTGGCCTGCGGTTACAGATGGCGTGCGAGTAATTCCAGCAGTGCCTAACTGTTAGGCTTGTAGTTTGTCTTAAAATCGAAGCCGAAAGTACGTACTTTCGACCAGGTATAAAGAAAAAAATGTTGCTTGTTTAATGATATCTATATACTTTATTACCAACTATTAACTAATAATTGTTTAGTTGACTTAAAAGCCAACCGTACGCCGACACAAGGTTGCAGGTTTATTTACGATTAAAGTCACATTTTGGTGACCCCTACTTGTAACAGATGTACAAATAACTTTCAACTGTAATATTAATAATTAATGAATGAAACAGTACAAATGTTTGTTATAAAGTTTTAGGAGATACTATACGGTTTCATATTCAAGTTGTTAAAATCTTTTGTGTGGGACATCAAATGAATATGCTAGAAAAACTCGACTGCGCAAATATGACAGTAACTAAAAGGAAGAAAACAAGTCGGAAAACCTTCTTATTTATTTATATGACAGTATGTACAACGGTTTTTTGTGATATTGATTAACTTCAAGACGCACCAGGTGACCTGTTGCGCCTTGGAGTTAACTGATGTCATAATAACTGTTCTATGTATTATGTAACTACTTATTATAAAGGTTTTTCGACTTGTTTTCTTCCCTTCAGTTAATGTTATTTGACGAAACCGGTTTTTTAATTTTTAAATTTCATTATATCAAGTGATGAAGTTAAATAAATTAACCTAAAAGCTAAAATCAACTTCACTAGGTATATTTAAAAATATCTGCGAAAAGCCAGACCCTTTTTCCGGGGTTTAAGACTATTTTTAGAAACTTATTTATGGGTACTTATCCACGATTTAATACACTTTCCCAAAAATAGTCTTAAACCCCGGAAAAAGTGTTTGGTTTTTTGCAGATATTTTTAAATATATCTAATGAAGTTGCTATAAAAATTTTGAATAGTACTTTTGAATCAAACACTTTTTTGGCACATATTTTTTTTAAACCTTGCCTGTATACGCAGTATCTGGCGTACCCAGGTAGGATAAGGCAAACACTCATTTACTTATCCATCTTACCTACTTTGTAAAATTTCTACCTGTATTAAGGGGGTATTCTTATGTGAACGCATAAATTTTACCTCTTTTTAAATTTTTTTATATGTTTTTGTTTATATCTTAAACTGTATAAAAAGTTTTTTTTTTCTCTTATTTTACATTTTTTATATATATATTTTTTTTAAATTAAATTAGACACTAAAAAAAAGCAGGTCACTGGTCATGGTAATAGCGGCTGTTCATGTTGTGTGAAATAAAAAAATCGAATGGATCATTGTTCAGTAGGGATGTCGCTATCGTCCCTACTAAAATTAATCAATTTCATTGAAAAAAAAATGGCGGACTGTAGAAAAAAAAAATGTTTTTTGTTAATTTTTTTGTTAAAAATCGTTTAAAAAAATAAGAAAATATTTTCGAAAATAAGCAATTTTAGTACGGACGATAACCATTAATGAGTAGAAGAACATATATAAATTTCAAAGCAATCGGTTGAATACTTTTTTTTTAGGACCATGACAGTTTTAGAAAATAATGTTTCCAGAAAAATGCGTTTAAAGTTTCAAGAGCCAACAAGTCGCTTACGGCGCGTCGGCCACTATATGAGTTGTAATTTATTTAAAACTAGGAATATCGGTCTCTATTTTTCACAGCATATTTTCGATAGGTTTTACTATTGAAATATGAAAAAAAATCGATTTTTCGAAGTGGTCGCATAAGAATACCCCCTTAAATACTTCATAAAACGGGTGTCATCAGTTCTTACACTATAGTCTATAAGTCATTTCATATCACCTCATTATTACATCATTAAACATATTAAAGTTACCATGTGCCGTAGTTCACTCTACCTATGTACTGGAGAGAGATAATAATGAAACTGCTTCAATTTTGACTCATTGACAAAAAATAGTAATTTACATTTGTGTTACGAGTTCTTAATGACGTTTACTTCAGGCTGCAATAAAAAAATCACAACTTTACATTATAATAACATTCACATATAATTTAAATTTGTATAATTTAGGTAATGTATCTATTTTTAAATATAAAAATGATTATGTTTCATCGTTTTCCTCTTAGTTACAAAAACTTTTCTGTATTTTAATTGAATCGTAGGCTCCAAATGGTGTCAAATTTAAAATCAACTGTAGTAATTACATATTTTTTAATCAAAAGATTATTTTACATCAATCAACTGATGTGCGGAGTGACATTTCGCGACTAATTAAAACTTTCAGCCATAAAACTTGTAACAGAAACCACCCGGTATGTGTTTCTAATGCATAATGCACAAACATAATAAGGTAAATGTGCGAAATAGCATTTAATTATTATTCGAATTGAGTAGCTTGCGAATGTCATGGCTACCATGATCTCTCTGCTAATAGTGCCAACTGTTCATAGTAAAGAATAACTACGTGAGAAAACATTGAATTATAAACTTTAGTCGAAGTAGGTAACGCAATAGCTGGATATATCGGGGTATCAAATATCCCTCTAAATTACATCAACTCCGTTTTAATATTCATATTATTACTATATTCGCTTGTCAGACACGAGTAGCAATACGATTAAGTATTAAATATAATTGACAAATAAAGATACAGACGTATTCATTTGACAATTTGACAACAAGTGCTGTAATAGGTAAAAAACAACGATTTTAGTTGCTATTTAAATCATAACCTCATAATTCACGCGTAGCTTAAATTTTTTCTGCACGTATATTTGTTTTTAGTTATTTATCAACGCTATTATATAAAATTGTAAATTGCAATAAGTTAATGTTTTCGAATTAAAACTTTTTTTGGAACGGTATGGTAACATCGAATCTTCGAACTGAAAATGTAACGAAACGTTGCAATGTATGTATACTATATATTATTAACCTTACGCACATCTCTTCGGGTGTGCCTCAAGGTTCTGTTATCGGTCCGATTTTATTTGTCTAAACTAATATATAAATCTATAGCCGTTTTTTCGTTTGTAACAATACTATCCAAATGAAATGAAATTTTGTATCCATATAGAGAATACTGAAACTCAAATTATAGCAGACTTATTTTTTGGGATTGGGGGGGGGGCATTCATAAAAGATACGCTGTCTGTATTTCTGAAATTGCTTAAATTAATAACGGGAAAAAATACTCTTCCTAGAAAATAAAGAAATACATATTAAGGGTGGCGGAGATTCTATATAAGATAGATGATTTTGTTGTAAATGAGTTTCTTAAACATACCTTTATTTTGGACAAATCCTATACATATTTGTGCATCTTTGGATCAATAAATTCTAATTCTAATTCTAGTGACGATGAGGTAAAGTGAATGCATTGTAACCTAAAGGTTGTGATCTCCGCGGTCGGTATCATCATTATTATTTTTATTTCTTTTACAATTATACCAACTTCTCGTCTGCAGTGTACAGTGTACAATAGGCAGTCTTTTTTCTACATTTGAATTTATAAACATTGAGGTAAAAATCCAAATAAAAACTGTGCTCAAAGAAGAGTCATGGTAGGAAATGTGTTAAATTTATAGACAGCAATGGTAAAAGCACCGATTAATAGCTATATCTGAAACACAGTTTAAACGAGTTGAATTTTAATAGCGTGCGGGAGGTTCGACTATAAGACATTAATAAACACAGTTGAATTAGAGTTTGCAGCGAGCATTTTGATATAAAAACATTAAACTAACGAGTCGAAATACAGCAAGGCCTAATTACGAATATAATTAATGAGCAGCGTCATACGGAATGAAACAAATAATTGCATGATGAATTATTGGGTGCATTCAGTTAATGCACTGCTATTATTAAATTGAAATATTGCACTTTTATATTTTTGTACAACAGAACCATATGTGGCTTTTGCAGATTGTATAGTGGTTAACTTTTGTTTGGTCAGATGCTTAAATTATAAATACAAACAAATATATTTAAAAATAAATTCATGGATTGCAAGTCAATTAAATTTCAATTTAAAAGCAATCATTCGACCACTAATTTAATTGAATCAAAACACCGATGTTTATGTTTATACAGGGTGTTTCATGATTGAAGTGAAATATTTCGGCAAAAAAGTTTATATGAACATATATCCATTATTGAATGGTCAAAAAAGAATCTAGCTAAGTTCCGTAGAAGGTTCATTCGTCATTAGTAGATTGTAGCTATTGAAAACTAAAATAACAGATTAATAAAAACCATTGAAAATTCTACAAAAATTTTTATTAAAGTATTTCTTGACGATCGTTTCGGACAATAAGTCCATCCTCAGGAATATAAATATACCATTATATTCCTGAGGATGGACTTATTGTTCGAAACGATCGTCGAGAAATAATTTAGAAAAATTTTTTTGTAGAATTTTCAAATGTTTTTATTTATACTAATTATCTAATTATCTATGGCCATAAAAGGTGAGGATCATTATCATAAAATTCTCAACGTGTATTGAACTTGCGCGAATTCAATCGCTTTTAATTGTGAATGTTCAAAAAACGAAGACAAATCAAAATTGCCAAAAAACAAAAAGAAATCTGTTAATCCGATCGCTACTAAACTTCGCAGGATCACCCGCTGGGCTAATCTGAAGATTGCCTGAAAATTTTATCGAAATCAGTTCAGCCGTTTTGGAGTTCATATAGGGAAATTACGTATACACATCGATTTTTCTATATAGATAAATTATTATTAATCATAAGTGGCGAGTGAAAAATCAGTGCAAATTATATGAAAACTACAAATTGTGGATATTCAAAAAAATTAATGATAAATAATTTTCATTAAAAGTAATGATAAAGTATTGTTAATTTGATTATTTTCAGATTTTTTAATCACATGGTTAGAAAGTTAGATGCGGCGACATTATTGACTTATATAATTATGTCTTGTAAAATATTCATCTAAGGAACAATCTTCTTAACAGTGTTGGATCACTTTCACACAGTTTGTGTTGAGACCCAGCGGTAAGAGGCGAGGTAGGCAAAAGACATATTGTGGGTGTGACCTTCTTTAACTCTGTCTCGCTCTAATCATCCGCACGTTTCAATTTTCGGCTGGTGCCCACTACGAGGCTAAAAGATGCTATTGTAAGGGTGCCGCTGTCAATTGATTACTCTAATTTTTGGAAATATTTTGACGATTTAAAAGACTTTTCCGGAAAAGGAAGACTCACTCTAGGTTTGTGATGGAACAGTTTTGTGAAATAAGTACGAATAAGGTCATAGTGTGACTTTGAAAACGTATGTTTTTTTGGCACAATTAATGCCAACTTTTTTCTAGGAAATCGTACATAAATTGCAAAAGTAGTCCATTAGAGACCTAGATTTGTCCTTTTTCTTCCTTATAGAGAAAGAATTTTTGTAGAATGTTGACGTCTACAATCAGTTGACAGCCGAAGCTCTATTTTTGGCTTAAATTCAGAGCGTTCCGACAGCCTTAAGGGATACTTAAAAACAGTTGAAAGTTTTTTAAGGCTCATTTTTTCCCAGCGAGCCATTTGATTTACATTTTAAATCGTTCATTTTAGCTTTGTATATACATTTTTCATGAAGTTTAGCACTTTTGTGAAGAGAAAATATGTATTAAAGTATTTGTTAAATATCGTAAATTTAACTTTAATGGTATGTTAAGTTTTAATGAGCATTTAAACAAGATAACAACTATCATCACATATTGACTACTTTTATATATAGTTTGCTTAATTTCTGGGATAGTATAAAATTTCAACTTTCAAACCGCGAGTGAAATACAGTTAAACTTTAATAATCAGTAAACAATTTATTATTTCTAATATTTAGAAATACTCAAAATGTCATGTTATTAATAAATAGTTTACGTATAGATTCTAATATTTCATGTGCCAGTCGTGACATTATAGTAAAACGAGGGTTAGCGAGTTGTAACAGACAGTGGCGGTTTTTCCAGCAGGCTGAAGCCTAGGGCGGCAGATTTTATGGGGCGGCCCAAAAATATTTGTTTTACAGAAATAAAAAAAAAGAAACGTTATATACATAGAGAAAACGAGTTTAGAAAATTTAACAAAAATTTCAATAGGTATTTTAGAAAAAAATAGGTTTTCCGAAAATATGTATGTTAAGTCATGTCTTGTCATTCTTGCTATCGATATAACACATTTCTTTTTAAAAATGGCATTTTGGTAACATTTTAACACAGTCAGCAAAGTATCTTAATATTATATCAAAAATATTTAATGGCACAAGAAGTTCGTTTTTATTATTACTTAAAAGTCATACCAAATCAGTTTGGGACAAACGACTACATGTACAATTCATCTACGGCAAAACTCTTTTTTTCCTTTGCCAACTGTGTTAAAATATTACCAAAATGCAATTTTTAAAGAGAAATGTGTTATATTGACAGCAAGGATGACAAGACATGAGATTGCGAACTAGGTTATCGAATTTCAGAGGTCAGTAGGGGCAGCAAAAATTTAATAGCCTAGTGGCGGCAAATTTGTAAATCCGCCACTGGTAACAGACACATGAACCAAAAAAGCATATCATTCAAGATTCACACCACATTTTTGCACGTATTCCTATAAAATAGCTGATTTTTATTTCATTTTCGAAATTGTTGACAGATCACTTTTGAGCATACGTCACTTCTAATAGTAAGTTATAAAAAATAAGTTGACTGACAAATTATCTTTTATTATGAAATTCGTATAGCGCGACTAGTTTTGTTTCACTTTACCGTACTAGTGCGTAATGAGCTGCTTTACATACCCATGTACAAGCATATAAAGCAGTTATTTATAGGGGTTAGTACAAAAATTATATTATTTTAGTGATCGTGAGTAGAAGAATTGACTGTTACAACAAAACTCTACTGTATAAATCACTTTTCATATTATAAATTAGAAACATTCACTTAAAAAAAAGTTTGACCAATGATATCATCAGGGATTGGCGATTGTTTATTGGGTACATAATAATAATTTATCTGACAGTTCTTCTAGTGATTTTTACCAAAGTTGGAATAGAAAATAAATTTTAATAACTGCTCATATATGCCTAACTATAGTTAAATAATTTATTCGGTGTTTACAAAAAAATGCGCAACAGCCAACATAACAAAGTCGAATATACTTTGTTGGCATAGAGTGTCAGGTGAATTTTAAATAACGATATGACCAACCTGATACAATGAACCATTTATGAATAAATTGAATTTTATTATCAACTAAAATTCGCTGGCATACGACATAGGATTATATCTTTTCGGCGTAACAAACTGATAAATTTACAAGTTATTGAAGAAAACAGTATTTGTTATCCATACCGTTTTTTTTGACCAGGGTTGGGATTCGATCTCTTATAGGGATAAGAAATCAAACGTTCTACAGCCCGAGTCGATTTTCTATTTTATTTATTGTAACAAAACGGTGACCTCGAATGGGATGATTGGGCATCCGGTGAAGCTGGTCTTGTACTACTATATAAATAATTCACGCATGCATAATATGCCATGCAGAATATATTCTGCGCGAAGTTTCCTTGAACATTGTGAATCAATTTTATTTATTGCACGTGAAACAATAGATAGAGACTTATAGTCATTTGTTACACCGCTCCCACCCCTTGTAACTTGTACAGTCCATATCTTCAGCAGAACAAATAAGTAATTAATGTAATCACAATGTACAGACTTTATAGAATTTATGTTGAGTTAATGCTCATAGCACTGACGACTCGTCAAATAATTTGTTTACAACAAAAATGGTTTGCATACTGTACGCGCGGCAGAAGTTACATTTTTTTGGCGTGATTGCGATAATTGATATTCACATTATCGTTAAAGATGTACATTGATAAAATAAGATACTGTTGAATCAATAATTAAAATAACCAGTGGCGTAACAATCGTTACGAACCGCTTATGAACATTACACAAGCATAATATACGTCTTGATACATGCAAATTCTTCCCGTTTATTTATGTCCATTGTATTGTAAAGAAAATAATATGAACACAAGATTACAATATATTACATATTATTATGCAACCTACAAGTATTTTCCATTATTCCTGAATTTAACATTTCATCCTAATAAAAATAAAAATAAAAAAAAAACAAAGCAAACTGCACTACTCTTGTATAGGAAGAGTTGGGACGAATTCTGGTCCCAGCTCGTGACGCTGCAATAGACTATTGCGCTGGAGATTGTGTACGTGGGAAATGGAAATCTCTCAGAATCTATGTACAAGGACCGTAACGTCATTTCCTTGTCAAGTGACGCGCCCACTCCCGGCGTGAATGAACCAGGGTTGTAGCACCCACTAGTGTATAAAACGCACACACTTGTCACAATTGACGGTATCCTACCTCCTGCGCCTCGGTAGCTGCCAGTTTGGAATTAATGCGTCGATTGTTTAATGCGAATCAGTGTTGCCCGTGACGTCGCTGGTGATAGGAGAGTTCAAAGTGCATTTGGGAATATTTTACCCGGATTCATAGTTCGTGTGATAAACATTTTTAACGGCATTTTTATATTTTCTCTTATGTTGCCTTAGATTGTACGTAATAAATAAGACTTGATTATTCTTATTTTGTTTGTAATGGAAGATGAAATGATAATACGCCATTTGGAGGACTGTTCTTCGGACGAAAGCTGTCCATCGGGGTCGGATGTTGACGAAGACGAGTTTAAAGTTTCTTCATAAATAAATAGTTATAATATTCACAATGTTTTTTATTATTACGTATATTATAACAATATCCTATTAGGGTAATTCATTTAGATAAGAAAAAAACTATTGAAATATATTGATATCGATAACCGGATAAAATTCACACTGGTTCATTGACGATTTGATTGAAAAGAGGTTCATTTACTCCGGGTTAAAGTGAGGTTATGGTCGATCTACGTGTAGATCGTCACAGATGCGCTCGCACCGCTGTTTAACGGCGGGCAGAATTCGTCCCGTTTGCACCACGCGAATTCTCTGTCCTTATAGTCTAGTCTTTTTGATTTCTTTAATAAATCTTTGAGTTTTCTGTTTCACCTTATGAGCGTGTATTTCATGAGACAATAAACATTATCGCAACAGAAACAACGGCATGGCCACACAGGTCGCGACGTCACATAGCTTAGCTAGGACAGCACCCCGAGCTATTCGATGCTGTAATAATAGTCATCAGACATAACGATACGGCCATTGTTTGCCAGTCATTGATGTGATCAATGATTAAATAATCATCAATTTTCGGCAGTCGTGATGATTCCGCCTTCGAAAAACAACAATAGCTCTGGTTGTTATGGTTCTGTTAAATTATCGTTCCTGAAAGTTTACGTGAATCGTAAAGGTTACCGTAGAGTGGCAGTTAATAGTATGGATTAAAATGGAAGATTTCTGGACGTAACTTTGTCTTCACAAAAATGAACAACTTATCGTTCGAAAGCATGTATTACAGGCGCTAATTACCTCAATTGTCGAATATCTATAATTTACAATCAAACGCATGGTTTATTAACAACCCTAAATAGTTGTGATTTTACATATGAGCGGAGTTTAGACCAAATGTAATGTCAAATACGCCATTTTTCATATCTTATATATTTAAACGAGCAATTCTTATATATAAATATCTCGGAAACAGCTCTAACGATTTGGATGAAATTTTGTATTTAGATAAAGTTTTGCTTTTTAAGTTTACTTGTATATTTTTTTTTTGTAGAAGGGCAATTTTAAACAATTTTACACAAAAATATAGCTCGTAAATTTTTGTGGTACTTACATTATTGCCGACGAATGATAATCAACTATTACCTCAAAATTTGGTGAGATGGTGCTATATGAAATATGAATATGTTCGGCTTACATCAGCGCCATCTCGTAAATTTTTGTACTCAAAGCTCTTTTCATGTTTCTCTTAAAAACGGTGACTTGTATGAAAAAGAGGCAAAAACAATGTGCATATTGTAATGTGCTGGAATAATACGAATACATTTACAAACGATTAGCTTTAGTAGAAAGATTAAACGTAATTATATGACGTAAAGTTCTGTTGAATTGTTATGAATGAGCATATAGAATTGCTGGTAAGCAATATTAGTCTTGGGGCATCTAAATTATAAAACTGATAAACGGCGACAAAATAATATCCCATAAATATTATCTAATTTATCTTAATTTAAAAATAGTGCCACGTAAAGTTAAACTCAATCTGCGTTTGGAATTATTATATCAAGTAGATATTTACATAAATTGTTTGACATGGTGTGAAATTTAAGTTATTATAAAATATAATACGCGTTTTATTTAATACGAGAAAACTAAACACTGTATTTCCACAAAATTGCAATATTGGTCTACAAAACTAATGTTAAAATATTCCAGAAGATGTGAAAGAAAACTTGGGTTCCTAAACTAACAGGAAACTTTCCAAAACTTCTAAATATGACATGGAAGTTAAAAGGATCCAGTATTATTATTATTGTAGATTAGTGAAGCATTACAGTCTTCACTGTTATAAAGACGTGATTTTTAGAAATTTTTTCTTTGAACTACACAGGTGATTTTTAAGTTGATTCTTTCTTTCTAACAGCATGTAGAAATCAAATAGACGAACAAATATTTCAAGTTACTCTTTTTATCAAAGGTCAAAAATAAAAAGAAAGGGACTTTCAAAGTTTAATTGAATTTTAAGGTCGGTTCTGACGTTATGTTATATCACTATGAAAATACATTATGTCATTATAAAGTACTCACAGAAATTGTTCAAAGTTGTCCCCATTTTGGTTCAAATAGGCACCAAGATACTTGATAATGACATAACATATTTCCATAGTGACATAACGTAACTGACCTCAAAATTAAATAAAATTTAAAAAAATTAATTAAACTTCAAAAAGCTCTTCTCTCTTATTTTTGAGTTTTGAAAAAAAAAGTTACTTGAAATATTTGTTTGTTTATTTGATTTTTACACGCTGTTAAAAAAAAGAATTCAGTTAAAAATCATTCTGTAGTGGAAAAAAGTTAGCTTATACTTAAAGTAAATGACGTTTTTCGAAAATTCATTTTTTTCTCAACAGAGCAAGTATTAAATGTATGTTGAAATGCAGTAATTTCTATTATTCAAGTGCTTGAGGGATTTTAGGGATGTTGATTATGAATTTGTGGTTAAAAAAAAACAAAACACATATCTCAAATTCGTAAGTTGTCGCCACTTTTCGATATGCATTTTGTTTTTGTTTTCGAAGCTATAATTCTTTTTGTATCTAAACTTTTAGTGACAGTCCGTATAAATAATAATATTACCAAATCGATAACGTATTCTAATCGTTAAATTTTAAGTATGCGTACAGTTTTTAAAGTAATTTACTTAATAATTTATTGGAAAAATGTATGTTTAGTTGTTGCTGCAGGAAAAACGTGCCGCGTGGGTATGCTTTTAATGAAATGTTGTGATTTACAAGCGGCAAATTAAACGACTCGATATTGTTTAATGCGTGCTAACTTGTACGCATGTGCGATTTAAGTAGATGCAAACAATATAACACGTGTTGGAAAATAAATATGTGGTTGGGAAATTCGTCTATCATATTGTTCATCTATGTGAAATGAACCTTTGACCTCAATAAAATTATCTTGCCCAACAAAATTGTAAAAATACCGTTTTTATGGAATACTCAACCAGGTTTTATAGCTTTTAAAAATATTTTAGGAACGTAAGATCGCTGTTATAGTTTTATTTTCACTTTGTTTTATTGGAATCTTTAAAAAACTGGTTATATTATCGTTATTCACTCCAAAAATATTTAAGATTTTGAAAATTTTATATCAACAAAGCATTTTTTTTTTGTAATTTTAAAATCAATTACTTGTCCCAGCGATTTAACGTTATATGTTTTATTTATCAGTATAAGCAGTGAGACATAAATACACCTATCCCCCGATTTACACGGTACTTGTTTTACACGTTTTCGCTTTTACACGGTTTTCCAAATAAGTTTTTTTTTGTTTTTATCGCACTCTACTAAATGCTACTGTGATTGAACACGTGTGCTGTGTACACATCTCACGGGGAATCCCGAGCTTATGTGCTGACTTTATGATTCCAACGTGACATAAATCGCTGCTTGGCTCAATATGAAGAAGTTTACAAAGATCTTACAAAAAATTCGAAGCAATATTATTGTTAATAACCGATTTTATTACCATCTCTCATAATGTAAATATTTCTGCTTCAAACATCGAATCGGCACAAATAACTTCGAGTGATGAAAGTGAATTCGAACCTTCGATTCCGAAAAAAAGAATGAGAGTAATTTCTGACAGTGATGAAGGATAATAAAACACCTTTGGTTTTATTTTTTGTTCTTCTGTTTAATGTATTGTAATTAAATAAAAAAACAGTGTTTCCGTAATATATTACATATTTTAACCTGTCAATGCATTTTATTTTTATTTCTGTGTACACCTAAAATATTGAAAAAAATCACAACTGTTAAATAGCAAAATTATGCATTTTCTGCAAGCTTTTCGATTTACACGGTTTTGACTTGAAAATTTTTAATTTTCGATTTACACGTTTTTCTCAGGAACGTATCTACCGTGTAAATCGGGGGATAGGTGTATTATATATATAAATAAATCACTAAAATTTTGCAACAGTTTCTCGAATTAATAAATCTGAAAAACAAAATATAAACAATTAAACTAAAATAAGTGAAAACATATTCCAATTATTCTACGCCGCTCCTTTTAAAAATATTCATACTTACCATTCTGCTGTTGATACTTACCCGTCTTAGTTCTATATTTATGTATCTTTTATGTGACATCAGACTTGTATTAGCTTGTAATTGCACTCCCATCCGCGCGTATTATAGTCTCTGTTCCTGAGCGCGCCCCTATACACAAGTGAAAAATGGTAATTAACAAAAGTCAAAAATCACTTTCCAAAAAGTTCATCATTCTATTTAGTTTTCAAAAAAGATTGTAAAAGAATTTTTTCTTAACTTTGTTTAATAACATTTTAGATGGGAGGGAGAGAACTAGGTTCCTCTTATTGTTATATTATAGTTTCCTGGCGGATAGAAATAGTGCATCGCACTATTATCTTTTTAATTTTTAAACCGGTGCAACCCATAGCTTAATACATCAATTAAATAACTTGTGAACATTTTTTCATTACGTTAATTAACATTTCACTTCACGTCTTTTCAGTGTCTGCCAGTGATGTTTAAATGCATTTTATTAAACAGTGTGTTTCAATAATAAAAAAAAGCGTATCGCATGCAATATATATCTCATAAGAAGAATTGTGTGCCGTTCACGTTGGTACTGGGATGTAAATTGTAATCAGCGTCGGTGCTAGTTATTCGGACTTCCCGGCCGAGATATTCTTCCCCGATCTTTATTTCTCATTACTAGCATTTTTATAGATTTTATATTTTTGTAAAGTTTTTAAAAAAATATGTTTTTCACTCGTTTATTTTTTTTTCAATTTTTTTCTTTTTTTAATCATTTTTTTATTTTTTCAAATATTTTTTTCCATTGTTATTTTCAATTTTTATCATATAGTGGGAAAACTTAACGGGATGTGCACTTTTGGATTTGCCAACTATTTAAATATATGAATGCTTACATATCATCTAAATTTAAAAAAAATCTTATCCTTTGTTAACTGATTCATTGGCGATAATAATAATTTTTATTAGATTTCAAGATGACATTCATTTTGTGTCTCAGAACGTCTAAATTGTTACGCTGAGCCGTCCCTAGCAAACACTTTTTGTTTAATTCTTTTGAATGATTTTGGTTTGATTTTTTTTTTGTCATAGCTGAATAGAAGAAATCGAACATGATTGTCACTTTAGTTTAGAAACTTCGAATACAGGTGTAGAAAAAAGAAAAATGATTTTTTTAAATTAATTTGTATATAGGTACACATATTTTGTTTGCAAATTATTTTATACCTCGCTAAAAGAACTTTTGTTGAGGTAATTTATAAGGATTAGTGACAGCGGGAAAATGTCTCGTTGTACAAGAAACCGCGGCATAGTTTGAAACTAATATTTTAAATACATACCTTTAAGGAATTAATTTTAATGCTAATAGGTAAATAGTTTCGCAATGTCATGTTTTTAAATTTGAGAATTTAAGAATCTAGTATAATTTAATATGATGATAACTGCAAAAATCCGTAACGTCATTAATTATGATTATATTAACTGTTTGCAATTAGTTTTTCACATGAAATCGTTTATTTATTTGAGTTTGGTTATTTTGTTAAATTATTTAAAATTAACTGGGCATGAACATTATTTTTATTAATTTTTAATCCGAACGTAAAATTTATATTTAAAACATGTTTTGTTCTTAACACAGGATGGGTAGACCTGAGTCGCCGAATAATGTTTCAGGTTACGCCTAGACGAACTATACTCGTATCTTGTTAGCGCGCTATACTTGCTTATAGTTGAAATTTTATACAATAGTATATATAGGTCAGATGTATAGGTAAATGAGTGTTTGCCTGTCCTACCTGGGTACGCCAGGTACTACGCATACAGGAAAGGTTTAGATATATTTAAAAATATTTGCAAAAATCCAGACACTTTTTTCGGGGTTTCAGACTATTTTTGGGAAACTGTTGTAAATCGTGCATAAGTACCCATAAATAAGTTCCCAAAAATAGTCTTAAACCCCGGAAAAAGTGTCTGGCTTTATATATATCTAATGAAGTGAATCAATCACTTATTTTTTCATTTTTGAAAATTCAACTTTGGGGTATTTTGGCTTAATATTAACCCCTTCAAAAGTGTATGCCTCATTTATATATTAATTTAAAATCCACTTAACTTTCGAATAGAACTTGTTGGATTTTTTTGGCACATATTTTGTTAAACCTTCCCTGTATGCGCAGTACCTGGCGTAACCAGGTAGGACAGCCAAACACTCATTTATCTATCTTACCTATTGTATAAAATTTCTCCCTGAATCAAACACTTCATGAAACGGGTGTCATGAGCTCTCCGACTATTGGTTACGCACCCACGTCGTGGTAAAGCAGCTTAACTTTAACAGTTTTTCCAGAAATCCTTACAAGGAGAATACTAAAGCCATACATTTGACCGCATTGTATAACTGGTGCACGATACTGCAGAACGATTTTGTATGTATGTGTTGTGTAAGTATGTACACAGTGATTAAGTTACATGCGTTCGTTCTGAACGGGCCGCACGGTATAGTAAGTGGAGCGCAACGAACAACGAACAGACATACAGTGGTGCGGACGGACGTTCAAAGCCGACTGAGAATCAGACCATCTCCATAGTCTTAGTCTTAGGGGTGTGTTAATGACTCCAATCCACCCAAACATTAAATAGATCAACAAAATGTTAGATTGTAAGAATTTCTACAACTTTTAAAGGTTCTATAAATACCAAGATTTTCTAAGACTATAAAAAATTATGGTAAACAAATAGCTAAGCACATTTTGATGTTTTACTTCTTTTGGCGCACTGAGAGTAAAATTTTCACTGTGACGGAAGTTGCGTAGGCAGCATGCAACGAACATGTTGCAGAAGTTGTTTCTGATAACGTCAAAATAGATATTTCATAAGACGACAAAGTAGGTTATATTGATGAAAAATTGTCCGAGGACTTAGGATCAATAAGTCAATACTAAATTTTTATTTTTATCGCGACGTTTCAGAAAAAATTTAGTATTGACTTATTGATCCTAAGTCCTTGGACAATTTTTCATCTATTTAATTAGTCAAGATCGGAACAATCTTTGAAGTAGTTTATATTAGCGACATCGGACGAAACTTTTTAAAAGCTATAGTGTTGTTAACAACTTTTGAGAGTTAAATAACCTCAGTACTTAATTTTTTTTCCAATTATGGATTGAACAATAGGAAACCCTTTAATAGTTAAAAAGTTATTTTATGGGGGCACTAAAAACGTTACTTTTGAAAATGGATTGAACGTAAAATGTATATAAATTATAAGACCACAAACATAACCCAACTTATGCTTAAAAATGTTGTTCCAACTATATTTATCATCTCCCTAGACATCCTATTTTATCTTATAAATGTAGATCTTTAACGAAAATGTGAATATCAATTATCGCGACTACGTTAAGTATAACTTCTGCCGCACGTATTCCCGCACCACTTTTTTTAAGTTAAATGGTTTTATTGTAGAATCGATTAGGTATTTGAAGAAAATAAATATGGATCATTAAATTGGGACTTTGATCAGACTAAAATAAAATCGTGAGGAGCATTTCGTAATATTAAGGTCGAAAAAGTCAATCGAAAGTAAGATATGTTTTCCAAACTCAAACAAAAAAAAACGTTTTCTACAAAATGCGCCCCACAATCTACCATTATATTTTAGTTAATCAAAGCCCTACATTAGTGATCCATAATCGTTTTCTAGTTAGTGTATTTGCCATATGGCAACATACACTATTGGCGTCGGTCGGATGGCGGGACCTAGGGGTCGGACCAAAATTTCTCGACGTTTCATAACCTCCTAAACACTTTGGCACCATTTTTGGAAAAATTATATATATATATATATATATATATATATGTATGTATATATATAATTATATACACGTGCGGGCTATAACTTTCGAAAGAGTTAATTAATTTTAACAAAATTTTGTCTACATGTTGAAATCCATCACCGCAAGAACCCTATTCAAAATGGGTCCAATCGGGCCATTTTAAGGGTAGTTTTTAGGGGTTGAAACAAGTTTTTGGGCCAAAAAATACTGAAATAAGGAACTTCATTCCAAAAATTTTCAGAATCATTTCAAAATTGAAATTTAACGTTTTAGTAAAGATTAAAATATGCTGGTAAAATTTTAATAAAATCGGCCCGACAGGACCGGATTTACAAATTTTATGAAAACACTAGTTTGCAGATAGTGAGTTATTTACTGAAATGTGTATTTGATTTGGTGTAGAGGTTCGATTGATAATAATTGCAATTAAAAAAAAATGTTCTTTTAAGGGGTGTATTAAGGAGTTAAATTTTTTATTTTGCCCAAAAACCAACTCCAACTCGCATAATAAAGCCTCACTGCCTGTATTAGCAAATACGCTATATTGTCGGCAGGGTTTTGGCACTGCGACCCGAGTTTTTTTTAGTATATTATCGATTCTACAATAAAACCGTTTAACTTAAAAAATAAAGGAACGTGCAGTTAAGTAAAACCGTTATTAAAAATGATATTTTGAAATGTTTATCGTATGTAATTTATTTTAATCAGATACTCATTTATTAATCCCTGTATTGATACACATTTTACAATTTCGCAGCATCATAATATCATATTTGTATTACACATCATAGCAATAGATATATTATTAAGGAAGGTCAATGGTTAGCGATACGGTAGGGCGATGCGGCAGTGGTTTTATGCAGGCCACCCACATGGTATGTAGATTGCGCACTTGTCTTACTGATTACTACCAATTATAACAGATGAACATTTTACCTCATCAATCTTAAAAACAGACCAACCATCTAATATTTATAATTACTGCTTGCGAATAGTTATATCTACTGAGAGAAACTTCTAATTATACCGAAGGCGTAAGGTTCGCTTCCGTAATTTATTAGATAGTTGTAATCTTAGATATCTGTACTTATGTTATTTATTGTAATGGACTAGTGGATTATCTGTGTCACGGGACTCAGCCAACTGCTCCGTACCAGAGGCTACTTAAGTGCTGCCTTTGTAATCTTTCACAGTGACCGGTAGATTACAAAATACAAACGGTCCGACACCAGTTAAATATGACTTTACCATCTTGAACAACCTAGGACAACAACCTTCTTTGCATTTTCTAGTCCTATCATCTCATGTACTGGTCCTAGGAGAGTATCTATTAGACCACCAGGAAACATGTCCTCTTTCGGAGATGTTTCTTACTATTCCTTAGAACGCATCTTAAGGTTCCTGAGTACCAGCTGTTCAATATGCCCTCTTTTTCACCCGCATAGCTTATTCGCAGAAGAATTTGCAATGTGCGTAATCAGTTACTCACATTTCGGAAATCTCTAATTTCTATCTAAAATCTTATTCAATGTTTGATGTTAATATTTCAAAATAAACTTGAAATATGTACCATTCTTTTCATATGACTTTTAGCCAAGTTTTTACAATTTATTTGATGTAAAATCAGATAAAAACGAGAAAATTAGCATAAGTTTTACACAAATTTTTATACAGAAAACATTTAATTTGAAAAAAAAATACAAGCATGTCATAGTCTGTATTTTTAACATAAGTTTGTGAATAAAAAACTTCAAAATGTTAATTTGCCTTCCCGCCACGTGCTGTAAAGGAATATTGACAAATATCATGTTTTTTAATTCAATTTTAAGACAAAAATATATATACTTTCAAACTTTTAAGCAGCAAGCCAAATTTTATGAAGCTTAATAAAATTAATTTTGCAGCCACAACAGTTCAAATTTCCCGAGAGCACATTTTACAATCTGAAGGATATGTCACCTTAACGCATATAGTTCGATGTTATCATGAGATCTGTTGCCATTCGTCAAGTTCAACAACGGCCACAGTATAATTATTATTTCGTTCCCGAATGACAGTGCACATAAATACTATACTGGGTGTCTGGAATGTTTGGGTAGGATCAACTTTTTACAAATCATATTCTTCTCCGTTTTGACTTTACATCTGTGGATATTAAATACCGCGTACAATATACCAGCTCAGACCAGAAAAGCCCGTTCGGCGAAAGTACCCATGTTATTTCACGGAGTAACCGAGCTGGGTAGAGTAGTGGTGACAGCACTAGACTCCCGGCGGGGGCAGATGTGGCTGGGACTTTTTCCTACTGCCTCTCGCCGAGAAACGATAGTTCCTGTACCGGACATCTTGATTGAGGTTTTCCTCAATTAATTCCAGATAAATATCGAGATGGTTCCTTATTCAAGGCCATGGCCAATTACCTATCAAACTCCCAGTTCAAAAATTAACTATCCTATTCTAATTTCCTATAATTCCTTCAGTTAAGTTGAAGTTTCAGAAATGTAGAAAATAACGGGAAGTGCCAAAATGGAAAATAGTAATGGTGCGAATGGCGTCTGTTATGACTTAAAAGTCGATAAACGGACGTTAAACGCATTATTATTACTATTTCACGGAGTAGCGCACATAAGACCAGCACCAGCAGCCTGCACGGTCGCCTGCGATGTCTTTCTAGCTGTGCTGAACCGATCTAGTGTACTAGAGATGTGTCGTTTTCATCAATTGATTTTCATTCAAAGAGTGAACCTAAAACCTTTTTTCGTGGCTTCTTACTCTTCGTCCTCTTCAAATAGCAACATCGAAATAAAAAAACTTCCACCGAAATACATAGGTACGTCCATGTTGCAAACTACTTGAAAACTGCAAAATATCTGTCGGATATGTAACCTGCACTAAAAGTTTCTGGTCGGTGCTGGTTTCGGCTGGTTTAGTGTTCGGAATTGTGCAGTTTTCAGGCTCGTGCTGATCTGTACTGTTTAAGTGTGCGCGATCTTTTAAAATTATTTTTGAACATAGAAGTCATGGTATTTAGTTCTCAATACTGAATATTTTAATGTAATGCGGGAGATTTATTACTATAATAATTCCTCATGTAAATCATCAACCGCGTGCAAATGATTAAAATCCAAACCGCGTAATCTCACAGAATCATTATTTATGTTCTGTGAAGAAGTTTAAACACACAGACGTGACTATTTAAAATTCAGAACTCGACCGAAAATTCATTGCACTTTAAACATCACTCATCAATAATTTATTGCTATCTATAAAAAATGCAGATAACTGGCGCTAAACAAATAAAAATATAACAACATCAATAAATGATTTGACGTAAAATTATAAATGATTATAAAGTGAAGAGACATACAAAATGCAAATTGCAAATGTAGAATTAATATTCTGTGGCGTTGCTGATTATATTAATGCAAAAAGAACTTCTTATTTGGTTCATTACAACTAGGCATGAGGTGAATACGAAATGAAGAAGGCAGACCAATCCGAATGACAGATACAAACATTTGTGTTTAATGATGTTTCATAAACACTGCGTGGATGAATAAGAATGTTAAAAGATTGCCAGTGGCGTACCGGATTTACGTACATAAGCGCATCCGCTGGACCGATTTGGCTGATTTTTTTAAATTGAGGTACGTAATAGTTCGAATAAGGTTTTTAGGTTTCAGATGTTCTTTTGTTCTGAAGATCTGTTAAAAATAAATTAGGTAAGTAACTGACAAACATGTTTTGGTTAATTTTTATATGTGACGCCATATTATGTAACCTGCATGCAAACGTATATCAAATTTCATAATATTTATTACTAGTTGTTACCCGTGTCACCGCTCGCGTTAATAGTAATTTTATGTATTATAATATATCAAATGTCAAAATTTTTTAAGTTGGAATGGTCCTATCGTACAATTGGTTGGAACTTTTTTTTTGATGTTATACAGCGTTACCATGTAAAAGTCTATTACAAACCACAATATCCATGGTTTAAAAAATCTCAATCAATTCTAAATTAATAATCCTGAAATATGGTAGACTTTTCCATAGTAATGCCTATAAACGCTTCATTTACGTTAAAAAAATAGTATGGGATTTGTCAGAAAAATATAATGAATAATTAACGCCTTTAAATATTTTCTCGGCTGAAATTGCTTAGGTAGATCAACAGTTTGTTGTTTTTCATTTTATTTTAAATCGCGTATCGAATTCTGATAATGATTTTTAGGAGGATAAAATTTTGTTGCGTACTATGGAACTGTTACCTCGGTTACGACTCATAAAATTACAGTAAAGTCGCAAAGCTATGTTGCCTTTCTGAAGGCTGGTATTAATCTATGGTAGCGCTACTGATTATTCAGTAATGGCCAGCCAATGATCGTAAGTGGGCATGTCAGATAAAACACGAATTCAGTAAATTAAATATTAATAGACGTAAGAAGTTCAGAAAGGTCGTTAAAGTGTGTAAGAAGTTTATCAAAATGAATTTGGAATTACAAACTGAAAATTAATCTTACAGATAGTGTAATTCAAAAGCTGTCAAGAGGATTGTTCGACATTGCCAACATTCCCAAGTACTTTTTATTCTTTTATAGGTTTTATAATTACCTTCTCATTCTGCATGGATGGTGAAATTCGATAATTTTTGAAGCTTGTAAAAAAATGGTTTGTGCGGGAATATTTGATATACCTAACATTATTTTTAACGAGGTGTCTGTTTTTTAGACTTTTTAAACTAAAAATAATTAAATTAAATATTAGTATACACAGGTCGTTAGAAAAATAAATCTGCAAACTATGACAGGTGATGCTGTAAGTAATGTTAAAAACATTTATGGCACTATTCTGTATGATTAAGGTACAAGTTTCCAGTACCTACTGTTTATTTTTTGTCACTTTCTAACAGATTTAACGTTACATGAGTTAACGTAAGACAGTTTCAACAGCACTGTCCACATTTAACAGACATTACAGAATCGCGTCATTAATCTCCTAAAGTGCATAGCTGCAGCCAACCGTTGATACGAAACAGTTTTAAGCAATGTTGATTACAGTTAATAAGATACCTTAATTTTTTTTATTGACACTACTTGTCAAATTTGTTGGCAAAATTTTCTAGAAGATACCCAGTGTATGCAGCAAAATCGCAAATTTGTTGAAGCATTATTTAAAATTTAAAAAACCCGGGTCGCAGTGCCAAAACCCTGCCGACAATATAGTGTATTTGATAATACAGGCAGTGTGGCTTTATTATGCGAACTTATGTTGGTTTTTGGGCAAAATAAAAAATTTGACTCCTTAATACACCCCTTAAAATAACAATTATTTTCCTAATTGCAATATTGTTATCAATCGACCTCTATACCAAATTATATGCAACTTTCAGTAAATAATTCACTATCTGCAAACTAGTGTTTTCATAAAATTTGTAAGTCCGGTCCTGTCGGGCCGATTTAATTAAAATTGTGGGGACACTTTTTAATTACTACTGGAGGGTTAAATGTCAATTTTGAAACGATTCTGAGAATTTTTTCGGTATTTTGGGGCCCAAAAACCTTTTCAACCCCTAAAAACTACCCTTAAAATGGCCCGATTACGCTCATTTTAAATAGGCTTCTTGCGGTGATGGATTTCAACACGTGGGCCAAATTTCGTTAAAATCAATTAACTCTTTCGAAAGTTATTGCCCGCACACATATATACAGGGTGTCCCATAAGTCGACGTCCAAACGAAGTGAGGTGATAGGGGAGGTCATTTCCTATCAAAATAACCATAAATGTGGTTATCCAATTGTTTACGGTTCGAAAGTTATTTCAATTTTTGTATTTTTCTCTGAAATCGTGTAGTGCTTATACTAAAAAATTAATTTAAAAAAATCTATGAGTTGTTTGGTTGATTTTTTTTTTTTAATAGGATCCTGAAGGGTCGGCCTTTCCAAAAAAAATAATTTTCATGAGCTCTGTTATCATCTGTCAAATAAAAAAAATGGTTTTGTAAACACTTTTCGGTGGCAAGAAAAATATATTTGATTTTAAATTCACGTTGACAGAAAAAAAGTGTTATAAAAAAAATTGACCAATTATCAGAAAAACTTGTCCATTTAATAGAGATTCTAATGCGGTATAGTACAACTCGTTATTCATGACAGTTTTTTTTTATAACAATTTTTTTACATCCAAGTCGTGTTTGTTAAAAAATACATTTTCGAAAATTTCAAAATCTAAGTTGGCTGGAACGACTTAAACAAATTAATACGTTCCTCTTTCATTCACTACTTCTAATGTATGCGCGCTATTCGTTTTATTACTAGTAAACCTCCGACTTGACTTTTCATTTTGTACTTTGTTATTTGGACCTGCGCTTGGTAATTTGAACTTCGATCCTGTTTGTGATTTGGACTCTCTTCAAGTTGGACGCATCAAAATGGTTTATTCCCATCGGGAGTATGCAGAAATGCACTATGTCTACGGGTTTTGTGACGAGAATGCTCGGGCTGCTGCAAGAGAATATCGGGCACGATATCCCAACCAAGAACACTATCCTGACCACAGGGTGTTCCAAAGTATACATCGGCGGTACATAGAAGATGAAATCCCTGGGAATGAGCAAAGAGCTGGAAGACCTAGACTTGACATTGACGAAGATGAAATAATTGGAATGGTGACAGAGGACCCATCTACAAATGTTCGTCGTTTGTCAAGACGTTCGGGAGTTTCGAGGTCCACAGTGCACCGTATTTTAAAAAGGGATCAGTTACATCCATACCATGTGCAACGTGTGCAAGCACTTAATTTACCCGCTGATTATAACAAAAGGGTGCAATTTTGCCGAGAAATGCTACGTCGGAACAGGGAAGATCCTCAGTTTTTTAATAACATTTTGTGGGGTGACGAATCGAGCTTTCGAAGGACGGGAGTATTCAACGTCCATAATTTTCACTCTTGGGATTATGTAAACTCTAGAGCTAAAAGAAACGACCATTTTCAACATCAGTTTGGGGTCAACATGTGGGAATTGTTGAAGGTAAAATGATTGGGCCCCTTGAGCTACCCAGAAGGATCGGGGGCGATGAATATCTTTATTTTTTGCAAAATGATTTGGGCGGCTTACTGGAACACGTGGCGCTAGAAACACGCCGAAACATGTGGTTGCAGCACGATGGGGCTCCTTGTCACTATGCTTTAGTAGTGAGACAATACCTCAACACCGAATACACAAATCGCTGGATTGGAAGGGAAGGAACCATCCAGTGGCCACCGCGGTCACCTGACCTAAACCCCCTAGACTTCTTTTTATGGGGATATTTCAAAGAACTGGTCTACGCGACAGAAAACCAAAACAAACATCAGCTGCGGCAAAAATAAGAATTGCGACCAATACATACAAAATAACCAACGGGCGTTTCGACTAATTTCGAACATTTGTTGTAACTTTAAATAAAATTTGGTTCATTTGTGTTAGACCAGCCAACTTAGATTTTGAAATTTTCGAAAATGTATTTTTTAACAAACACGACTTGCATGTAAAAAAATTGTTATAAAAAAAACTGTCATGAATAACGAGTTGTACTATACCGCGTTAGAATCTCTATTAAATGGACAAGTTTTTCTGATAATTGGTCAATTTTTTTTATAACACTTTTTTTCTGTCAACGTGAATTTAAAATCAAATATATTTTTCTTGCCATCGAAAAGTGTTTACAAAACCATTTTTTTTATTTGACAGGTGATAACAGAGCTCATGAAAATTATTTTTTTTGGAAAGGCAGACCCTTCAGGATCCTATTAAAAAAAAAAATCAACCAAACAACTCATAGATTTTTTTAAATTAATTTTTTAGTATAAGCACTACACGATTTCAGAGAAAAATACAAAAATTGAAATAACTTTCGAACCGTAAACAATTGGATAACCACATTTATGGTTATTTTGATAGGAAATGACTTCCCCCATCACCTCACTTCGTTTGGACGTCGACTTATGGGACACCCTGTATATATATATATATATACCATATATATACGCTTATATATATATAAATATATATATACATATATATATACATATATATATATAAATATATATATACATATATATATACATATATATATATATAAACATTTTTAAAAATGGTGCCAAAGTGTTTAGGAGGTTATGAAACGTCGAGAAATTTTGGTCCGACCCCTAGGTCCCGCCATCCGACCGACGCCAATAGTGTATGTTGCCATATGGCAAATACACTAATAATCGTAAAAATATGATAAATTTCGTTATGCAAATTTATTAAAAACTGCGAATAAATAACTGGGCTATTATAACGTATAATGTAGATTTTGCAGTATTAAGTACGTTAATTCTATCCATTTAAAACACGAAATTTTATTTGGATAAAATCCTAAATACTGTTTTTTTAGATTTTTATATACCTATGTTTATTTTTCAGATATCACATTAAATTTTACTAGAAAAATGAATATTTGTCAAATTTTATGGGTACTGGTGACATCATAACAGCAATTTTCTTGACAATAAAATCAACGTAAAATCCTGTGAGATCAATATTTATTTGCAAGATTTTCACACAACTATATAAAGCTTATACTAAACTTTGTCGCTTACAATTTATCATTTCGAAACTATGTAGAAGTTTTCATGTTTTATACCTATAATTCATGTTTTTATGTGTAAAAACTTGGCACCATTTTAGACTTAAATTCTTTTTTATACAGAGTGTGACTCGTTTTATCCTATGATACCTAGTTTAGGACCAGAAAATTGACATATTTAAGTTTTAAAAAATGCTTAAACTGTATGAACCGTAACAATGTTTTATTCACATAATATTTCATTCAGGACAATATCTTTTTACAAAAATAAGATCAACGACCTTAAACAAAACAACAGTTATTGCTTTAATAACAGATACGAACAGTTAAAAATTTTTTAATTGCATTTTGTATGAAAAAGGAGAGAAAAAGTAATTTCATACGGTAATAAATTTTGTATGATGGCTGTAACTATTTTAAGTAATTGAATATTGTGTGGATTTTTTTATATAGTTTTTGTACAGTTGAAACATAATAACGTTTTAACAAGTATATCTTAAAAAACAGTGTGTTTTGTTTCGAAATATAATATTTTTAATACCCATTTGAGCTAAAATATATCAAATAATGTACTGAAGTATTAAATTAATTAATAAATTTTTAATTATTAATAAGTGTAAAGTATATAAAACATCCATTTACATAAATTATTTTGTTTTACATTTTATTTTACTTGTAAAACTAAGAACTGAACTCATAACTTCTATCAAATTCCCAATAATTAAGAAAGCATTAAAATAATGTAAACACATTTTTTTATTTAAATGAAGCGAATAAAACAGATTAAATCTCATTCAATGTGTTACGCTTATTCCACAGAGTGTTCAAAAAGTTGGTTTTCTCAAATAATTATTACAAGAATAGATAAAAATTCACAAGATTTTAAAAACTAAAAAATACGACATTTACTGAAAAAAACATGTGCAGTAGAATATCTGACGCACAATTTAATTGTGTATTTGTATCAGTTTTACATTTTTCTTTTACAGTTCTTTTTTTTTGAGTAGTTTTGAGTTGTGTTCCTTTATTTAGTCATTTATAAACCCAAGTTTTTCGTTTGAAAACTGTCTAAAACCGTCTAAAACAAGCAGTCATTTTGTTTAAACAAAAAACGGCTAGATTGATTTTGATAAAATTTCTTTCGGATCATGTTGACATTAATAGACTTCGATTGGCACCCTAAGAAAGTCGACATCATTTTTTATTCGCATAATTTCCTGTAAAAACCATATTTTTTACAGTATTTTTATTTGAAGATAAAAACGGCTGGACCGACTTTTATATATATTATATTTTTTTTCATCATACTGACGTTAATATGTTTCAGTTGGCACCATAAAGAAATCGATATCATTTTTTATTTGCTTTGAAACTTTCAGGGCACCTTTGGAACACTTTGGGGTTGAAAATGTACAGACGATATCCTTCGTTTAGCCATTATATGCAAAGTTATACCAAGTTAACCAAATATCCTTAAATATGCCATTTTTTACCTTTCTTTCATCCCACATTTTCACTTCGAAATAAATTTTTCTTCGAAAGCCACTAATAACTTCTTGTAGGGAATATTTTGCTGTTTACAAAACCCTACTTTAATTATCTGTCCGATCATTATGTCCCGAGTAATTAATTGTCAAAGTCAAAAAAAAAACTTTCTTGCTTTAATCGACGATAACTCAGCGCCAAATCATCATACAGAGCTTTCAAGTAGGTCAAATTAAAACAAATTGAATTTTCTAAAAGAGCTTCATAGTGGCATGATCAATAAAAATTTACTGAAGTCCATAGACCGTGTTAAAGACGATCAAAAATTTGGGAAAAAAAATTGTGATTGGTTTTCGTACGACAACTCAAAAATCGCTTACGCTAAGAAAAATTAAAGTCCAGATTCGAAATCGGGACACTTTCAGCTACAAGTTTCTTTTTTTATTTCCTGTACGACCATTGCCCTCAAAAAATCGCCGAAAAATTTGATTTTTTTTTATATCTTTTAATTTTTGTGACTAATGTATAATATAATTACTTAGCGGTCCCCCGATACGACGATGCGTGAATAATATTACTACTAATATTCAACTTAAAAGGCCTGTACGTATTATTTTTAGAGAGTTTTTTTGTGTCGGGAGTTTTTTTAATTTTTAACTTAATGCCTATGAATTCTGGAAGACATCGGTCAACAGCGTTATTTTAAATAAAAAGGCATTTGATGTCATATTAGTTTTATATATCAAATTCATTTATCATCAATGTATTAAAATCTATTGTCCAAACAAAAAAAAAATTAATTATTCAAAAATTTTATTTTCACATTTCTCAAAAATAATCGAATAATTTCCTCATAGTGTGTGAAAATTGGCTTCATTAGATTTAAATTAAATTAGTTTTAACAACTTTTTAATATAAATAATATCAGACTTGACATCCGAGATTGATTGCAAGGTTCTACTGTACTGTAATTTAACTGATTAAAAAGATTTAAATTTACAACTGTAACAAAAAATGCAAGTAGATGTAATAAAAAACAGCATCAATTCTCAACAGCAATGCGTACGCATAAATAACAAGCCGAAAAGAAAAGAAAAACGAAACGCAAAGAAACGATCGCCGCGCTGCGAATGATAAAAAACAAATTAGGTTAATTGTATCTGAACAACGACGCATCAGTTGCAGATGGCGGTACGGATTGGTTGTCTATATTACTGTGTTCACCCATGGTTGGGTGCAGTTCAGTCATTCATTTAAACATTTTTACTTTCCCATATTACGCGAAATACACAGACGATGTTGTGGACGTGCAAAAATTTTCAGTCAATTTCGGTAAGCTTATAGTACGCGCCATGGATCTGAAAGGCTCGGAAGTTAGATGCAAATGGAGGCTTGCGCAAGTACAGTCGCTTGAAAAACTACAAACTCGCGCTATATTTTTATTAGTGTATTTGCCATATGGCAACATACACTATTGGCGTTGGTCGGATGGCGGGACCTAGGTGTCGGACCAAAATTTCTTGCCGTTTCATAACCTCCTAAACACTTTGGCACCATTTTTAAAAATGTTTATATATATATGTATATATATATATATATATATATATATATATATATATATATATATATATATATATATATATATATATATATTTATATACGTATATATATATATATATATGTGCGAGCAATAACTTTCGAAGGAGTTAATTAATTTTAACGAAATTTGGTATACATGTTTGAATCCATCACCGCACGAAGCCTATTTAAAATGGGCCTAATCGGGTCATTTTAAGGGTAGTTTTTAGGGGTTGAAAAAAGTTTTTGGGCCCAAAAATACCGAAAAAATTCTCAGAATCGTTTCAAAATTGAAATTTAACCCTTTAGTAGCAATTAAAAAGTGCTCCTAAAATTATAAGCAAATCGGCCCGACAGGACCGGACTCACAAATTTTATGAAAACACTAGTTTGCGTATACGAATTTACTTACTGAAGGTCGTATTTAATTTGGTATAGATGTTGGATTGATAACAATATTTCAACTAATAAAATTATTATTTTAAGGGGTGTATTAAGGGGTTCAATTTTTTTTATTTTGTCCAAAAACAAACTTAAGTTCGCATAATAAAGCCACAATACCTATATTAGCAAATACACTATATTGTCGGCAGGGTTTTGGCACTGCGACCCGGGTTTTTGTTTTTAATTTTTCATTAATCTAAAGATCTAATTCCTTGCATAAAGTCATCCAAAAAATTATTTTTATTGCTTGTGTATGCAAAACTGTATTAGGCATCTTGATCAATTAACAATCAAAGAAACAACTTAACAATAGCGTACTGAACTGTACTTTATAGCAGGAAAGCGACAAGTGACACGACAACCAGCGATAACCAATCACCGACGAGCGCACGTTCTGTGCAGGTAACTGGGAGGTGGTGGGAGTCTTCCTTTCCCATAAAATAACCAGGACGGCTCTAAAATATGCATTTGCGACACTGTTTGTGACTTACCTCAGAACCTTTTACCGTGGCGCGTATTATACATATATTCACATCCTCAGGGTTTGCAAAAACATGAAAAAGTCTCTATTTTTTCAATTTTTTTGGAAAATATTAAAGCATCACAGATATGGTAGATATTACTTGAACTTATAGAAAAAAGTCCGTTGATTCGTGTAAGCACAAATGTACAACTAACTCTCTAGTAGTTTTAAAGAAATGGCCTTTTAAAATTAAAAAATTTAAAACGCCTATAACTCCGGAATGAAACTAGACAGAGCTGCGCGCGTGTGCTCATTGCATTCAGCATTTCAGCTTTTTTTGTTATGAAAATTTTTCGATTTTATATATTGAAGTATCCCAAATAATTACTAGTCGATAATGTTAACTTTTTTCTGTTTATTTCCAAATTTCTTACTCAAAGTTTCATTGGACGTTTTTTTATATCGATCCTAAAAAAGACATATTTATTCCTTATATGTAGTATTTTTGCAGACATTTCTAGATATCGAATTTAGTTCCGAAACTGAAATCCAAATATCAAAACCAGTTACGAATCAATTGAGAAAAATTTAATCTCAAAGAGGCCGGCACTCATTGATTTTAAAATATGATTTAGTTCAATCCGTATTCATTCAAATGCGTCGAGGCTAAAAATGATTTTAAATATCAATAATTAGAGTAAAAATAATGTATAATATAAATTTTAGTTATTTGCGCATCCCTGAGCAATCAACAAGTAAATTGGTTGTAACATGTGTATCACTTAATGTGGCCTCAGATCAGAATATCGCTTTATGCTATATATGTATAACATCTTATGTTAAATTACATTTGATTACAGGAAACCCTTACAGCTTGGCCTTACAAGGTCGAACTCAATCTTACGGCGGTGTTTGACCCATTAAGAATTAACAACCACGCAAAAGCATTGGAGCGCTGTTATGAACCAAAGCTTAGTAATAAATTACATATAATTGTTGCCATAACAATAACAATTAACAGGGAATGCACTTAAAAATTATAAGAAACTAAAAACAAAATAAATTTTACACACTAAATTCTTCAAGTGAAACTGAATTGTACAGTGGAGTATATTTAATTATTTTTATAGATTGATATTATATTGAGCAATTAAAAAAAAAACTTGTCATATTTTTTTAATCTTTCCTCATCAAATTATATTATCTGTTGAATTCAATAATAATAATAATAATTATTTGTATGTATAGAGTACTTGATCCATTACAAAAAAATCTAGTTACAAAACAAATTTTAACACTTGGCATCCAGTGGTTCTACTAAATGAATAACTGACTAGAAAAAGGAGTGGAGAGGACAAACCGAGGCACATATCAAATAGAAACCCGTGGAAGTCATCAAATAAGAAAATCAAATGTTATTAAGTCAGATTTTCAAAGTGTAATAAAGTTTTAAACTTTAAATTGCTTTTCTGTTATCATCATCAATCTTTCCAAAAACAAGTATATCCGGAAAGTAGCGTAAATTTTTAATAAATTTTTCAGAAGATCTGTTTTTATATCATTCCAAATTATTCGTCTTAAAAATTAAAATAAGGGTCTAAAAAAACTAAAACCACACGCTTTTATGAACTAAAAAATACAAAATAATTTGACAACAAAATTAGCTTTACTGTAAAAAGTGTGGGGTGCTATCTACTTAAATTTTCATAGTAGCTCTATACGTTTACAATTAGCTAGTAAATGAAAAATTTATTACCGACATTAAGCACTCCATGCTTTTAATTAAGGGTGAAACTAATTTTGTTGTCAAATTATTTTGCATTTTTTAGTTCATAAAAGCGTGTTGTTTTAAAAAAACAATATTGCGTTTGACTATGAGACATACGTCACTGTACAGCTTGTTAGCTTGCTTGCTGTAATTTTTCAAGTTTTTTTATCCTGGAGGTTCTGGTCAGGATAATGGGACAAACTTATTAAGTTATTGTGTTGTCATCAGTCCTTAAATTTAATCTGACGCTTTGAAATGGGTGAATTTCACGTTCAAAGATTCCTTTACAAACAAATAAACATACAGGTTAAGTTAATAAACGCGTGTTGATAATAAAAATTGTCGACTGTCAAACGAACAGACTGGGATACAGGACACTGCATGGTGTTTAATTATAGAATATATGTTGCTACAACTCACGCAGCCGGTATATCAAAGCTATGTTTATATTAATTACATATTATGTGGATAGAATATTATTACTGCTAACAATTGAATTATAATTTCATTATAACAGAACTTTCTTCCAAGGTTATGTGCGATGCAACGTACCAACAAAAAATTTCAACGTATTTCTTCAGACGTTCTGTTTTATTATATAGATTCATCATTGGTCACAAAGCAATGTAACTTAACTTCATTTTTTTGAAGTGAAAACTTTTTAACAAGCTTTTATTAGCTTCACCTGTAATGAAATCTTTAACGTGAAATTCACTCACTTCAAAACGTCAGATTAAACTGAAACTTTGCACACTTATCAAGGACCGATGACAATACAATAATTTAATAAGTTTGTCCCATTATCCTATACCAGGATCATCAGGATAAAAAAAAATAAGACTAAAAAATAAATAATAGTTTAAAAAACTAAAAAAAAACACATTGAGCCTCACTCTCATAAACTCACATAAGTTTAACTTCCTTAGTTTTTATGTACGTTAAATTACAGAAATTATTTTGTACTTCAACTGTTCGTAATTTTAAACGTCAGATTCCCACGCATTGACTTTATATGTTCATCCTTGTCTTACTATTTTGCAAAGCAACACACCGTAAACTTCTGTTCTTGTCAGTTTCATGCAATTTAGAGGACAAACTAACTTCCCTTTAATTTGTTTCATTCTAGTGTCCCTCGATTTCTTACTTTTTCAAGCAGATACGTCGCAAAAGAAGTTAAACTTTAAGAAACACTAAAAAGTGAATAATTTTTTATTGTAAAAAAGCGTAGGGTGCTTGATATTAACTGGTATAAATATTTCATTGGTAGCTATTTGTAAAAGTAGAGTTAGTATAAAAATAGTATCTAATAAGCACCTCACGATTTTTTACATTAAAAAAATATTTTTTTCTTTTTAGTTCCGGTTTGCTATTGAAGCGTGTTTTTTTAGTTTTTGTAAACTATTATTTTTGTTACAATCACCGTAACGGTCAACATTTTACTATCATGTAGGGAAACAGAAGTCGAAAAATCGTGTCCAAGATTCTGACACAAAAATTAAAGAAAAGTGTTTTTTTGCATGGCGGCTTTTGCAAACGTGCTAGGATTTAAATGATTTTTTAAATGTCTCTGACAAGACTCTGCGCCTATTGATTTTGGTGTCAATCGAATGTAGCTTTGTGAGAAATTCCATTGAAATATTTCATATCAAAAATTAATTTTGATATCGAATTGGTTTATGTGGCTTTTAGACATAATATTGTCGGTGGATACAAATCATACACAAAACACGTCACAGAGAGAGATAAAAGAACAGCCGAAATAGTGCTAATCAGACCGTTGTAATTATGAATGCTGTATTCTAGTGTTTATGTAAATATTTACATTGTTGCATTAGCAGAACAATAAACAATAACGTATTTAACAGTATACCTGGTACAAATCTGTATAATCAAATAATGCACTGGTAACGAAAGAAATTTACTGTTTTCAATTTTTAAACGGATTATTAATCATATCATTGGTTTCAAGAGTTAAAATGGGTCTCCCCCCTCCTTCCTGAACTTTGATACACATTCTCGATCGTATTCTTGATTCAAGAACAGAACTTTTTGCGTTTTCGCTTAGGGCACTTTAAACAATATTTTAAAAATTTAGGCTTTTCTGAAACTTCAAATTCACTGAAAAATATTTTCAATATTATTTTATCTTTATAATTTGAAACCAACTCGAACAATCTAAGTTCAAAAATAAGATTGGGAGAGTGTAAATAATGAATGTATATTTTTCGATTTTAAAATATTTTTTTTGTCTTGTCAGATACATTTAAATTCGATAATAGTAGTTTATGTATCTAGATTGTAATGCAATATTTCATGGGCGAGTTGTGGCATTATGGAAAAACGAGCGATCAGCGACTTTTAATAGTCAAACGTGCCATAAAAGCATCATATTCAGGATACATACTACATTTTTTAATGTACCTCCTATAAAATAGCTGATTTTCTCTTCATAAAAATATTGTATTTGATATTTGTCATATTTTATATTAACGAAAACTACGCCTACTTTGTGTCGTAAGCTATCTTTGTTCATCTTACAGAATTAAACGTCATAACCATTATGAAAAAATATATAATAAAGTTATAATAAAAAATGTTTTTGTGTCGTATCGTGCACACATTTTAAAAGTTTTTTTATGTTCAATTTAATTTTGTAGGACTATACGAAATAATATATTTTGAACCTATTAAGTACCATTATTTATTAGTGTATTTGCCATATGGCAACATACACTATTGGCGTCGGTCGGATGGCGGGACCTAGGGGTCGGACCAAAATTTCTCGACGTTTCATAACCTCCTAAACACTTTCGAAGGAGTTAATTAATTTTAACGAAATTTGGTATACATGTTGGAATCCATCATCGCACGAAGCCTATTTAAAATGGGCCTAATCGGGTCATTTTAAGGGTAGTTTTTAGGGGTTGAAAAAAGTTTTTGGGCCCAAAAATACCGAAAAAATTCTCAGAATCGTTTCAAAATTGAAATTTAACCCTTTAGTAGCAATTAAAAAGTGCTCCTAAAATTACAAATTTTATCAAAACACTAGTTTGCGTATACGAATTTACTTACTGAAGGTCGTATTTAATTTGGTGTAGATGTTGGATTGATAACAATATTTCAACTAATAAAATTATTATTTTAAGGGGTGTATTAAGGGGTTCAGTTTTTTTTATTTTGTCCAAAAACAAACTTAAGTTCGCATAATAAAGCCACAATACCTATATTAGCAAATACACTATATTGTCGGCAGGGTTTTGGCACTGCGACCCGGGTTTTTTTATTTATTTTTTATCGAAGCAGGAAAATCAACACAAAAATGTTTGTTCAAAAATGAATAGAAATTATAATTAAACGCAAAAAATAAATCCGATAATTTTTTATACATAATATTGAAACAATTTGATAATTAAAATATTAACATGTCAGATATTCACACCATGTGCTAATGGGCCAAAAAGCAAAATTTGCATTGTCATTCACTTGCATTCGAAAAATAAACAAGAAAAATATGTACGTCACTTTCCAAAACTCGCTGTCATTATCTGTACGTAACATGAATTACATTGTCTCGATTTTTCTTGATTCAGAACGACTAATAATGGCCATGGTAAGCATTAACAAAATATGACCGACTCTTCAAAATCTTTACCTCGATTACATAATTTCTACAAAGTTAACATTATTATCCCATTTATTTTGAACTTGCATCACTGCAATTAAATCAAAATATTCAATTTAGAATATTTTTGTTAGAATCAGTTTACTATAAGCTTTAGGGACAGTTCGGTGTTATAGTTAACGTGTTGTCTTTTGAATCGATGTCGTGGGTTTGAATCTCACCCCATCTCATAAATAGTGCGTGCTGTTTTAATTTTATGTTATTTATGTAATTTTTTATAATCTACAATTTTTGATAAAATTTCTTTTGATACGGTAGGATAAAATCGTTTCATGATATTAAAAACGTAACGAAACGTTGCAGTACTATAAAAGCTGACCGTACAATGTTGAGTTATGGTGGATGGACGTATAATGACTGCCTCGTAACGAAAGGTCGGTGCCATTATTATTATTTTTTTGTTTGTTTTGTTTTTTTTTACAATTATTGCAGTTTTACTTCTGCAGTATTTGATGTAAAATACACAGTCTCTTTTTTATTTTTTACATTTTAATCTTTGCTTTTTAAGTTTTATATTTTCATTAAGTAGTGTGAATTTTATTTGTATGAAACGAGGTAATCTGTGTTAATATAAATATTTAAATATTTATTTACAACCATTCTTAAATTGCCTTGATCTATATTAAACAGAAATTAATTAATTTAATCGTCACTTGCCACCTTTGTCATCGCAAAAGCGACCAAAGAGGTTTTGTATTGTTCTGAAGCTAAACTAAATAGAAATGGTCCGCCCTGTGTATTAATGAACATTCTACGGCAATAAAACGTCGTTCTGAACCAAAATAATGCTTCAGGCTGGCCATTGGCCACTCAATACATACGCACAAAAAAGCAGTGACAGCAGCATTTATTTAAAAATGAAAATAATGAAATTTAAATTACATTTTTAATTACTCTCAAATTATTAAGTGGGCAGAATTTCGAATTTTCTTTTTATAATAATCCAGAATCTGGAATAATGGAGGCAGTACAGAAATAGTAGGATGAAGATATTTTGACGTGAGAGTGACATAATGTTAAAACGAACAACAACGAGTTTTAAGTTAAAATATCAATACGAACAAGATACATACTACATTTTTGCAGGTATTTCTGCCTCCTATAGAATAACTGATTCTCATCTATTTTTCAAAACTTTTGTTGGTTCAATTTTGAGCAAGATTATAACGTCTAATTGTAGGCTGCGTTCAATTTTTATATGATTTACTATTGAAATGGTAGTATTACGTTTATTAGTGTATTTGCCATATGGCAACATACACTATTAGCGTTGGTCGGATGGCGGGACCTAGGGGTCAGACCAAAATTTCTCGACGTTTCATAACCTCCTAAACACTTTGGCACCATTTTTGAAAATGTTTATATATATATATGTATATATATATATATATATATATATATATATATATATATATATATATATATATATATATATATATATATATATATATATTATATATATATATATATATATGTGTGCGGGCAATAACTTTCGAAAGAGTTAATTGATTTCAACTAAATTTGGCCCACGTGTTGAAATCCATCACCGCAAGAAGCCTATTTAAAATGGGCCTAATCGGGCCATCTTAAGGGTAGTTTTTAGGGGTTGAAAAATGTTTTTGGGCCCTAAAATACCGAAATAATTCTCCGAATCGTTTCAAAATTGAAATTTAACCCTCTGGCAGTGATTAAAATCTCTCCCTTAAATTTTAATAAAATCGACCTTACAGGACCGGATTTAAAAATTTTAAGAAAGACTAGTTTGCAGATAGTGAATTATTTACTGAAAGGTGTATATAACTTGGTATAGAGGTTCGATTGATAATAATATTACAATTAAGAAAAAAAAATGTTATTTTAAGGGGTGTATTAAGGAGCAAAATTTTTTATTCTTCCCAAAAACCAACTTAAGTTCGCATAATAAAGCCACACTGCCTGTATAAGCAAATACACTATATTGTCGGCAGGGTTTTGGCACTGCGACCCGGGTTTTTTTTTTATTTAATAGCACTAATGTTAAATGTATCATTTCACGAGAGGTATTTTATAGGAGAATGTGCAAAACATTTTTTTGCACTACCCCCTATAAAATAGCTGCTTTATATTGTTGTATGCAAATCAGTCATTGATTTTTGAATTTAGTTTGCATTTCTATGAATGAAGTGTTAATCAAATCCTGAGGAAATAAAATTCAATAAATTTAAAGAGAAGAATTAACGAAACATAAAAAAATTCTCACTTCTCAATAATTTTTTGAAGTTTTACTTAATTTTCTTAGAACTTTTGAAGGCTATCTCATGTAATATAATTAGCACAACTCAGTAATCTGCGCCTAATATCTTTGCCGCCCTTGTGCATAAAGAAGCAAACTTTTGCGCCACTTTACAATATAATAATAATAATATATTTATTTCATAAATAGCAATCAGCTATGAAATATGTCACATGTACATAATAAAATTCTACATAAAAAATTCATTAAGTGAGTACAAACATTTTAAAATTAAATAGTCTTTGAGCTGTATTTTAATTTTGTGAGGTGGCATATTTCTTATGTGAGGTGGGACATGATTATAAATTTGAATAAGTCTATAATTAATATTTTTTTAAACATATCGCTTTTTGGCGTAATTGTTTCGAACAAATACTGCTGCTTCAAGTACATAAATTCCATATATAGTTAATAGTTTTAGATCCCTGAAGTATGGTCTACATGATGTTCGGTAACTTAAATTGAGCATTACGCGTACGCACTTTTTTGCAATATTCTGTTGACGCGCCCCACATAATTATACCGCATTGTATGTTAGAATAGACAAACGCATAGTAGACAGATAGTAGCACTTGTGTCTTCGAAGTATTATATAAGTTTCTTATTATGTACACATAGCTGCGTATTTTATTTCTTATATACTTTATATGTGTCTTCCACGAGAAATTGTAATCAAAATAAATGCCTAAAAATTTGATATTTGCTTATATTTGAACTGTATTACCAAGGAGTTTCATGTTTTTTGGAAAAATGATTTGTGAAGCACTATAATATATAATTTGAGTCTTGTCGATATTTAGTTTAAGCGAATTTGATTGGAACCATTGTTTTGCAAGTTCTCATATATTTCATCCTGTATAATGAAAGTCGTATAATCAGCGTAGAGAATCACATTAGCGGGAATACATTCTGGTAGATCATTTACAAATAGCAGAAAAGCAATGGGACAAGAATTGGTCCTTGCGGCACGCCACAGGTTATTAATTTCTCTTCAGAAAGAACTCCATTGATATACGGCTAAACGTGGTCAGCTGCATATTGTAAAATGCAATGTGATGATAATAAAGCTAAACGTTAGCTAAATTCTTGTAAACGGCTAGCCGCTTTGTAAATCGTCTTAATTTATTATTTGGTTGCGATATGTACATTCTGCTGCTAACAGAAGTTCAAGATTATATAAACCACCATTAAATTTGTTTTCTTATTGTAATTTGCGTCGCTTAACATCTGTTACATATTTTTGTACGTTATTTAGCCAGAAGATTGAAATGAATACTGTATACGTTATAAAATCGTGTGCATTATAATTTATTGAGATTTCATAAATAATCTAACCAATAAATTTTCTATAACAGCCCTTTCCTGAGTAATTAAAATAAGCTATAATTATTTATATAACAAAACTGTAATTCATCGTTTTTGCACCTAATAATATTTGCATATACAAAATGCATTATGATTACAGTTTTATATACTTTTGAAAATCTCATTAATTAAGAAAAAAAAACTAGTAGCAAGGCTTCACACCTTATGGTGCGCATAATTTTAATTATTTGCTTATTATAAGTATAAGGTATACTAGATTATTTATGGTAATTCCTAGAATATATTAATGGCTATTCCCCGAACTATTTTAAATATAGTTAAATTAAATTTGTTCTTTAAAATTACGTTAAGGCTGTTGGAACGCTCTGAATTTAAGCAACACTACGAGGCTTAAAAATGCTGTTGCAAGGGTGCCGCTGTCAGATGATTACTCTCAATTTTGGAAATATTTTGAAGATTTACAAAACTTTTCCGAAAAAGGAAGAGTCACTTTAGGTTTGTGATTGAACAATTTTGTGAAATAAGTACGAATAAGGTCGTAGTGTGACATTGAAAACGTGTGTTTTTTGGCACAATTAATGCCAACTTTTTCTAGTAAATCGTACATAAATTACAAAAGTAGTACATTAGAGACCTAGATTTGTCCTTTATGTCCAGAAAAAAATGTTAATGAATAAGTCTACAATCAGCTATCAGCCGAAGCCCTATTTTTAGCTTAAATTCAGTGCGTTCCGACAGCCATAAACCATTGTATTAATATTAATTAAATATATAATTTTATTTCTTGTTTGATTTTTAAAGCGATACGGTTATTTGTTTTATTTGAAATCTATAACTTAATGCTCATAGTAATATAACAATAAGCAAGAAAGCTACATAAACGTAGTCACATAAAAAACATATTAATTTTGTTGTATTACAGTACTAATACTAATTTAGCATAGTTTATGTACACAATTGCAATTAGATTAAGGCTGTCGGAACGCTCTGAATTTTGTTTGTGCTGAGACCCAGCGGTAAGGGGTGAGGTAGACAAAAAACATATTGTGGGTGTGGCCTTCTTTAGCTCTGTCTCGCTCAAATCATACGCACGTTTCAATTTTTGGCTGGTGCCAACTACGAGGCTAAAAAATATTATTGCAAGGGTGCCGCTGTCAATTGATTACTCTATTTTTTGGAAATATTTTGAATATTTAAAACACTTTTCCGAAAAAGGAAGAATCACTTTAGGTTTCTGATGGAACAGTTTTGTGAAATAAGTACGAATAAGGTCGTAGTGTGACATTGAAAACGTGTGTTTTTTTAGCACAATTAATGTCAACTTTTTTCTAGTAAATCGTAGAAAAATTACAAAAGTAGTCCATTAGAGACCTAGATTTGTCCTTTATCTTCCCTATAGAGAAAGAATTTTTGCAGAATGTTGACGAATAAGTCTACAATCACTTGACAGCCGAAGCTCTATTTTTGGCTTTAAATTCAAAGCGTTCCGACAGCCTTAATGATAGTTATAATTAATTTATTATCCGGAAATTAAATACGGCACCCATTCACGGTGCCAGTAAAATGAAATTTTATACATTATTAGGAAAAAAACCGGTCAACTGAGAGCCGAATTCGCTCGGAAAGGGTTCCGTATCATTCGTCCGTGAGAACTTTAATATTTAGGATTTTCGTTTGGATTTTTCTGTAAACTATGAATGAAACCCTGTATTCTATTTTTTTCAAAATTTTAGACTCATTTTTGGGAATAGGGCGGATCGCACCTACGATCTACGCGGTTAAGGTTGTCGAAACGTTCTGAATTTAAGCCAATAATAGTGCTTCGGCTGATAGCTGATTGTAGACTTATTCGTCAACATTTTGCAAAAATTCTTTCTCTATAATGAAGATAAAGGACAAATCTAGGTCTCTAATGGACTACTTTTGTAATTTATGTACGATTTATCAGAAAAAAGTTGGCATTGATTGTGCCAAAAAACACACGTTTTCAATGTCACACTACGACCTTATTTCACAAAATTGTTCCATCACAAACCTAAACTGACTCTTTCTTTTTCAGAAAAGTTTTTTTAAATCTTCAAAATATTTCCAAAAATTAGAGCAATCAGCTGACAACGGCACCCTTGCAACAGCATTTTTTAACCTCGTAGTGAGGCTTAAATTCAGAGCGTTCCGACAGTCTTAATGTTCGACTTTGCTGACACCTTAGCGTAATGTTCTACAGTCGGTTGTTATAGTACTTATACGGTATGCGTACCATTGCAATTAATTAATTTTACTCTACTGTGTCAAAAAAGTTTTACTTCAAAAAACCGGTCAATTGCGGACCGAAGTCACGTGGAGAGGTTTCTTTATTTCCTATTTTTTTTCAAAATTTTAGGCGTAATATTTTTGAAGACAAGTGGGGGAGGGATGCTCGATTTTCATACATTTTCTTAAACTATGCATTTCAAAGTTATAAAAAAATATATTTGCATTTCTCATAACAAACTCTTTCATATGATGCACCTGAAAAAAAATACCCCCCCCCCAATCGGAAATTGTTTGTTTACGCTACACGATCGTAATCGGGTCATCTAACTATATATATCTACCAAATGTCAAAATTTTTCGTCCAGTAGCTTCGGAGAAAATAAGCTGCGACAGATGGACGGACAGACACGAGAGTGATTATGTAAGAATTCGCTTGTTGTACGGAACCCTAAAATGTCCTTTCTTATGTCCATATGTCATTAATTGTACACTAATATTATAAAGAGGAAAGATTTGTATTTTTGTGTGTGTATGTTTGTAATGAATAAACTCAAAAACTGCTGTGCCGATTTAAAAAATTCTTTCACCATTAGAAAGCTACATTCACCCTGAGTAACGTAGGCTATATTTATTGCTAGAAAATATTAGGGATCCTTACTAAAACTTTAGTAACGTAACCCAAGGTGTAAAAAAAATGCCATAAAACATCTTCTGTCGCATGCGCTGCGGAAACTATTGATGATAGAACCAAAGTATGTTCTACAATATTAAAGAACATACCAATAACTATAAAAAACTATTCGCGATACTATATGTCCAACTATTATCGTTATGTCACAATAATCACTTTTTACATTTTAATAATCTATACTATAGATAAAAGACGATGTATATGTAATCTATGGACTCCAAACGGGTAGACCATTTTTGATGAAATTTTCAGACAATCTTTAGATTAGCCCAGCGGGTGATCTTCTGAAGTTTGGTAGCGATCGGATCAACAGAATTTTTTAAATTTCTTTTTGGGAAATAAGATTTTTCTTCGATTTTTGAACATTCACAAATAAAAGCGATTGAAATCGCGCACATTCAATACACGTTGAGAATTTAATGATAATGATTCTCATCTTTTATATCCTATACATTACATTTACACCCGGGCGAAGCCGGACTGGGCCGCTATTATGATATAAACCAATTTTTTTATTTGAAAATTTTTTTTTTTTTTTATATTTTGCTGTATGAATAGATCAATAAATAATGTATGAATGCGCAGACAAACCAAATTACTTTGCAGCTTCAGGCATCGAACACAAGACTTACAAGAGAAAGTCGTGGATTCTGCAAACACGAAGTGGTATCACGTGGCGCCGCAGGCTAACGCTGGCGGAATTAATATCGATGATTTGCCAAACGAATTTTGGTTGATTGTACATGCAACTAAAATAGGCAATCATGTAGTAATTTAAATATATTGTGGTTGTAAAACAAATTTATTGGAATTTATTTTTGACAAAAAATGATTCTAATTCAAAAATGTGGTTTAACCCACATTTTAAATACATTCTGATTTTCAATTGAAATATCACTTGAAGAAATTCTTCGCTAGGCACTTGGTGTAACATGACTGAAGTTTACGGCTGGCACAAAATTTATCTAGATCTCTTTTATTTCTTATTAAACTTTTTTTACTATTAATGTTATCATCCATAATTTTTTAAGTTTAAAATTATCAGGAAATTGGACAAAATTAAAATTTATAATCAATTTAGCGACGTTTCGGTTTGTTTATTAAAGCTTCATCAGGCTTCTTAATTTATTTAGTTTAATAATAATAACTTATTATACATCTCTTATAATACATACTCATTAAAATTTCAAAATTCTTTATTTTTTTATTTTTATTAAATTAAATTAAAAATTAATATTTAATTTAATAAAAATAAAAAAAAAACCCGGGTCGCAGTGCCAAAACCCTGCCGACAATATAGTGTATTTGCTTGTATAGGGCCGTGTGGTTTTATACTTTTATTATGTGAAATTAAGTTTGTTTTTGGGCAAAATAAAAAATTTAACCCCTTAGAACAATCCTCAATAATGAAGAAAAAAACATCAAAAAATTATTATTATTTCTCGAAACCACTGAAATAATACATAAAATATAATATAATCTAACTACATACTAATTAATGTAAACAATATACTTACCTAATAATATAATTACTTATATAATATACTTATAATTACCTACTTATACTTGATGTACTTACCGTTGTATGTAAAATTACTACTTACCATTGTATAGTGCTAATAACCTGAGGGTTGAAGCACATTTTTTTTTTTGTCGTTGTTTAAAATAAAAAAAAAAAACATTTTTTTCTTAATTGTAATATTATTATCGATCTAACGTCTACACCGAATTAAAGACACCCTTCAATAAATAAATCACTATCTGCAAACTAGTGTTTTCATAAAATTTGTAAATTCGGTCCTGTCAGGCCGATTTTATTAAAATTGTGGGGACACTTTTTAATCACTACCAAAGGGTTAAATTTCAATTTTGAAACGATTCGGAGAATTTTTTCGGTATTTTGGGGCCCAAAAACAGTTTTCAACCCCTAAAAACTACCCTTAAAATAGCCCGATTAGGCCCATTTTAAATAGGCTTCTTGCGGTGGTGGATTTCAACACGTGGCCCAAATTTCGTTGAAATCAATTAACTCTTTCGAAAGTTATCGCGCGTACACACATACATATATATATATATATATATATATATATATATATATATATATATATATATATATATATATATACATATATATATAAACATTTTTAAAAATGGTGCCAAAGTGTTTAGGAGGTTATGAAACGTCGAGAAATTTTGGTCCGACCCCTAGGTCCCGCCATCCGACCGACGCCAATAGTGTATGTTGCCATATGGCAAATACACTAATAAAGATTTTTGGAAATGTTAATGAGTATGATAAGGGATGTATAATAGGTTATTATTATAAAACTAAATAAATCAAGAAGCCTGATGAAGATTTAATAAACATACCGAAACGTCGCTAAATTGATTATAAATTTTAATTTTGTCCAATTTCCTGATAATTTTAAACTTTTTTTACTGTTTCACTATTACTCTCCATTTAAAAGTTTATCTTGAATTACTAATCTACATTATAATTTTAGTCCGCTTCTTCTTAAAGATCCCTCGAAAGAGCGTCGGGTTTATATTTTATCATTTTTCTCAAAAATCATCCAATCGTTTCTATCTTTTATTTATCCATTATTGACATAACCATAACAAACTGCAGTATAATTCGTCAAATAAAAATAAGTAAATAATAGTAAATGTACCTAGATTGTATTACATTATTTTATGTACGAGCTGTGATATTATGTTAAAACGAGAATTTAAATCGAGATATATATATATATACCACATTTTTGCTCGTAGCAGATTTTCACTTCATTATAGGCATAAATATACCTAATTGACGGTTCAGATTCGGCTATATTGCATTTTTTTTTTGGATTGTTTACGAAGATTACACTTACTTTGGTGTCTCTCTTGCTCAAATGGATTTTTAAGTGACAATTAACAGGAAAATTATTACCGGACTGGTAAAATCGCATTTCTGTTGTTTTACTTTCGTACCAATGTGAAATGGGTCATTTTACTACCGGTATGCCATAAACAGCAGTTATTTTGCAGGAGGTGTGCAAATAAAATATTTTTTAATTTCGTGATACATAATTTGCTAGTGTTAATTTTATTTTCTAATATATGGAGTTCTAAATAAGTTTCGAATTTTTTTGTGTCATTATTTTAAGAGATAATTTCATACTATAGGCAATACTTGTAATTAAATATAAATTATTATTTACTTTCTGCGTATTTTGCGTATTACATTAATGGATTTTTACTGTCTGGATTCACAGAAATTTTTGAGTAAATTTGCAAAAAAATACTTTCTCGCCGGTATTGTTCATAAATAATTAGTGTTTGTTGTTTGTTGTTAATAATCTAATGTATGTAAATTTATTTTTTATTTTTTGTATATCAGTTAACAGATTGGCTTCCTTTATAATACCCAAGTATCATTTAGTTAGCTAATAGTTGATGCAAAAGTTTTCAATGCATGATTAATGATGCACTTTTTCTGTGTTAATAATGTACGCATATTTAAAACTATACTGACTATATTTGTTTATGTAAGGTGAAAATATTATTTGCCTAGAACCAGACGCAAAGATAACATTAATTTAAACAGACCAAATAATTTATACCAAATAGAACATACAAATATTTCTAAATCCAATTGAGGCTTCTTCTTTCGAACTAGGGATGTCGAAAAAATATCGATATTTTTTATTTGATATATCGATATTTTTGGGCGATATTTATTATTTCGATATATCGATATAAAATTCCGAGTATCGAAAACCGATATTTTTTCCAGAAGCAACACTTGTATGTAGGTACTACCCCGACTGACTATGGCCGTTTAATTATTCCGACAAATCGAAAACTTCACTGAAAAAGAAACATGTGTTTTGCATATGTTTTGGGAACACTTTTAAGTGCGTTCCAAAAACAACAACAGTGAATAAAGCACATATCAAACACGTTTCTTTTTCACCTGATTTTTCGATATTTATGGAATAATAAACAGTCAAAATGTCTATCCATGCAATATTTCATTTCATTTCTACAACATCTAGAATATTTTTAATTATTTCGATTTTTCATGCTGTACCAACAATTTTCTGTCGAATATCACCTCTGGCACGCATGCCATAGGTTCACCATCCCTGGCTTTATTAATTGTTCGATTAATCTCTAAAATTATCTGTTCCTAAATGTATTAGACATTTAATTAATAAACAAAAAAAAACCTTATCGTTATTTTTGATTTCAAATAAATATTTATTAGTTGATTTATTAGAAATAATGTCCGTTAATTGCTATTTGAGATTATATTAAGCTAGCTAATATGTATACTAAATTTTTTCGAGTGCCAATGTTCTCTTTCAAATTGGACTGATATATCGATATTTTTAAAAAAATATATCAGTACCGATATTGATACATGAAAATAATATCGATACGATATATATCGATACTTTTTAGTACTTCCTACATCCCTACTTCGAACGATTTTCTTTCTAGGGACTAGATGTTGAATAAGTTCTGTAGCTCCCTTCCCCATTACAAATATTTCGTAATTTGGTTTTGTTTATTTATATGTGTGGGTATGAACCTATGTTAAAACTTAATCAGTTTTGAAGTATTATATTAGTAAGAATCAAGAGATTTGGATTTATTTTTTAGTGTATTTGCCATAAGGCAACATACACTATTGGCGTCGGTCGGATGGCGGGACCTAGGGGTCGGACCAAAATTTCTCGACGTTTCATAACCTCCTAAACACTTTGGCACCATTTTTAAAAATGTTTATATATATGTATATATATATGTATATATATATGTATATATATATATATATATATATATATATATATATATATATATATATATGTGTGTGTACGCGCGATAACTTTCGAAAGAGTTAATTGATTTCAACGAAATTTGGGCCACGTGTTGAAATCCATCACCGCAAGAAGCCTATTTAAAATGGGCCTAATCGGGCTATTTTAAGGGTAGTTTTTAGGGGTTGAAAACTGTTTTTGGGCCCCAAAATACCGAAAAAATTCTCCGAATCGTTTCAAAATTGAAATTTAGCCTTTTGATAGTGATTAAAAAGTGTCCCCACAATTTTAATAAAATCGGCCCGACAGGACCGGATTTACAAATTTTATGAAAACACTAGTTTGCAGATAGTAACTTATTTATTGAAGGGTGTATTTAATTCGGTGTAGACGTTAGATTGATAATAATATTACAATTAAGAAAAAAATGTTATTTTAAGGGGTGTATTAAAGGGTTAAATTTTTTATTTTGCCCAAAAACAAACTTAATTTCACATAATAAAAGTATAAAACCACACGGCCCTATACAAGCCAATACACTATATTGTCGGCAGGGTTTTGGCACTGCGACCCGGGTTTTTATTTATTTTGCGGAGTACTCAGATTTTACTTGTACAATATATTAATTACACAAGTTAAGATAAATATATATACTAGACGTAATGTATGTAGAACAAGTAATCTATAATTTTGCACAAGTACATTTTTTATTGTCAGATAAACTTTTTGTTAAACGTCAATGTTGAAATGTGGTTTACCAAAATCAAACCGACTGATCATTTGACAACAACATGAGTCAATAAAAGTGACGATAAATAATAGTTCTTGCGTACGTAAATCTATTGATAGACTTAGCAGATCTGTATTGTGTGCCTATCGATTCATAGATCATTCCAATATACAGTGTGCATTATCCAGAAATAACTCTTGTCATACGAGGCGCATCCAAAACGCTTTCAAACAGAAAATAACAGTGCAGTACATCTAAAGTATTTCATATAAATTACTGAGGAACATTGATTATTTTTTTAGAAATTTGTATGTAAGATTAGTATTGCTCAAATTTAATCAATATGGAAATCAGTACCATGAATGCTACTAATTTATTTTAATAATATAGTTATTTCCTAAACGGTTTCTTAAATCTAAAGGATTGATTATTATCATAAATAACTTTTGATAAATTTAAATTGTTTTTAGTGAACACAATAAAGCCAATTTTTATGGTTCCTTACCATATAAAATCTAACAGAACCCTATAGCTGTGACAATCTTATCCGTCCATCCGTCAGAGGCGTTTAATTTCTAAAGAAAATGAGATATCGACTTGAAATTCACCCAAAGGATAGCTGGTTGATTTTATATTCTAATTATTTCAGTATAATATACCCCAGTCCCAGGTGACTGTCAGAATCGACTTTCATTATTCAGCAGATACAATAATATAATAATGCGTTTAACGTCCGTTTCTCGACTTGATGTCATAACAGACGCCATTCGCACCATTACTATTTTCCATCTACCACACTTCCCGTTATTTTTCTACATTTTTAAAACTTCAACTTATGTAATAGCAATGGGCGAATGAAGGAATTATAGGAAATTAGGATAAGGTAGGCAATTTTTGAATTAGGAGTTTGATAGGTAATCGGCCATGGCCTCAAATAAGGAACCATCTCGATATTTCTCTGGAATTAATTGAGAGAAACCAGGAATTACCGTTTCTCGGCGAGAGGCAGTAGGAAAAAGTCCCAGTCCATCTGCCCCCGCCGAGATTCGAACCCGGACCTCCCGAATGCGAGTCTAGTGCAGTCACCACTACTCTACCCAGCTCGGTTATTCAGCAGATATAAAAGGTTCAATACCCACATTTTTCAAATTACTTGAAATGTGTCGCTAGTTCTTGATTTAAATCGCAGTTAAAGTTATAAGAATCTGAGGTAGTTGCCGTAGTAATTGTACAACGATAACGCAAAATTTACCAGTAATATCATTAGAAAATGTATCCCTTGAGTAAAAAAAAAAACTTAAGAAGAACTGACCTAGAAAAATAAATTGCATTTTGATTAATTTCTCTTTTATATTTTAAATAAGTCATCTGCTCATTTTTCGTACGAATCTGTTTAAATTTAAATTTAATTAAAAAAATTTAGTTCTACGCCGCTGATGACACATTCGTATGAAAAATATAAACACTTTGTATTCGAATTTGACTAACCGCCATAAAATAATATAGCAGTATCAAATAACAAAATGTAGATCAACGATAATGGCGAACTGCAAACATTGTGATTGATTATATTGGTTACAACAAAGCCGATATATTGTACTCGTACACGTATAGGTACCTGTATTACCGATACCTAATCAATAATACTATCAAAATGTGACGGACGATTCATATCTTATTGTTAGACACTCCGTATGCACAAGATGGAACAGAACCCAAAATTGAAAGCATCTACAAATTGCGCGTAATAAACAATACTTAACTGGAATTGATCAGTGATTTAGAAGTTCACAACTTCTAAAGCATTTTTGACACGGGTGAAATCAATTTTTTTACAACTATAGTAATACGGCCACCAACCTCTTACTGCTTTTAATTGTAAGATAAATTTTTAAAAAACATGCTATTGGCTAATAAGTTAATAGAAAATAATATTGTATTTAACATGACGCGAGAAATGGGATATTTATAGTGGAAATGACGGAAGTTGGTCAAAACTGGAATCCAAGATTTAATTATAAATTAATAACCAAGTGAAATCAATAAAAAGTTTGTAAAATCCAAAATATCGTGCCCCATGATCTAATTTTTTTTTCCAAAAAAAATATGAGCCGTCTGTGAAATATTGCACAGATATTTATGAGTGAAATGCCAACACAATATACACACGTAAAGTAGCGAGTGTGTAGTGTAGTGGAGAGGGAAGTGCTCATTGAGAAATAGCGGCAAGACTGGCCGAATGGGACAACGCCTCTCGCAATTTAAACGTTTTAAATAAATAAAAAATTGGAAAAATGGCATGTAAATAAGTGCATTAGGTACATTATTAGTGTTTCTAGCTAGGAATCCATTAAATAGCGACTATGTTTTATTATTATAAACTCTTTGAGAAGTTAGGTTGGTATCTTTCCACTGTCCCAATTTCAGAATTTGTGCTAATTGATGAAAAGTAAAAATTTAATAATTTTATCTTGTTAAATGTGAAGATTTAACTAACAATTAATATTATAACCTAATAGGGCCGTACAAGAATGATAAGAATTTTATTGCAGCTTGTAAATAGATATAATTCGTGTGGATGATTGAAGGTTAGAATAACAGCAAAATTTTATTTTGATCGATGTCCCTTTCTACGGATCTATTTTTATCAATTACTTGTCTAGCTCATGCCATAGCTATTTTGGGTCTACATTGTATCTAATATTTTTTTCTCTGTTTCAGGTGAGTGGTGTTTATTTCGTCTTACTGGTGGTAATATGAATTATAGATGCTCAATAGCTCAGATCATTAACGTCGTCTATTGGTGAGCAACCTTATTGGAAATTTCAATATGGTAAGTTTATTTAAGAAATACATTATGTTACGAACACAAGACGTGTAAGGCTACATCGTCCATAATGGTATTAAACTTTTGTATTTTCAACTGTAATTGTCTACCTGACGCTCCTTCCTCTCATGTTTTATTTTATTCATTTATTTTTTTCGTATTTCAAGTGAAAATAAAAAAATATTCGAAGTTACACAGTTGCTTTTAAATTTCTTTTAAAATAAATAAAATAATTAGTTTTAAATAGAAAATAGTCGCTTTGGCGAATTAGAAAAGTGAAAAAATAAAAACAAAAAAAGTGGATTGTATTTAAGCTTACTTTGATTTTGAAAAATTCCAATCTTCGTCGTAGTCAACACTTTTAGGAAAGAATATGGAGGGAATCCTCATTCCGACACAAACCAGATTTTAACTCTAAGCTATTACAGATATGTTTATTTTTTATCATTTTTACGAGAACCTGTATTATGTCGTTTATTCCTGTGAATTTAACAAAGTATGTATTATCTAGGCACGTTTAAAATAGATAATTGTGATTCTATGTCGGAACCTCGACTAATTTTTAATTAAAATTCATTTGTCTGTTTAACTAATTGTGAATTTCTTGCCAAATACTTCTACACAAACGTTCAATTAATAAAAAGTGTAGTATTTGTGGCTCTTTTAAAATCTATGTCCGTCTTAATTTCCAATATAAAAAATTGTAACAGCTATGAGTTTTACAATTTGACTGTATAATATAAATATTTTTTGCAATATTCTATTGAACATTAGAAGTAAGAGAATAAATATATTACTGTATTTTTCGTGTTTGGAAAATGAGCGTCATGCCCTAAAGCTAAAGATTTCATAATATAATTCCTAATGCTTGTGATTAATCACATTTAGATACGACTTTTGCCATTAAAATCAGCAAAAAATCAAACGTAAGCCCGATGAAACTATACTTCAGTCGAGTTGAGTATTGATCATTAATCAATGGGTACATGGTAGATCAAGTCGTGTATACAGAAGGCGTAGGAACATCATGGAGTACTTATCTAGTAACTACCTACGTACTTCATACTTGTACAGTAGTATGTTATAAGTAACTAACACACAGGTATACTCGTGTGTTTAAATATTCTACCGATAAACCATAACAGAACTCAGTAAGTAGGCTTTAAGAAATGATCGAAAAACTAACTACATTACGAAAAGTCGTTTCTCTGTTTCCTTAAAGGGTAAACTTTTAAAACTAGTAAAAATAAATGGTTAGTTATTTACACCTTTGAAATAAAACTAACGTTTTATACATAATAATAAGGGCTAAAAAATTTAGAATACACCTTTGTCGAAAGTTAAGGGGGTTTTTCATATATAAGGATACACTTTAATATTCCTTCCGGAGGAGTTACGATCCTCCTTTAAAAATGCAATTTAGAGTAACCGTGCTGTGACCGATAAAATATTTTGCTTTTTTTACTTGAAAATTGTCGATCTTTCAGAAAAAAAAATAAAATACAAATACAAATAAAAGTTTGTGAAAGTCGTTCTTAAAAAAATTGTATAAGGGTTGCTAATTTCATCCCTTTATGATTAGACGGGAGGATTAAACCATTTTCCTATATAGCTTTTTTTTACTAGTGGCAAACGTCCATCAACTTTTTTTTTACTTTTCCAAAATTTAAGAAAAAAAATTAAAATTTTCTTGCATTTTTATTGAAACTTTTAATATAATTTCACTAGGAAACTTCTCATTAGTTTCGTTCACATATTATTACAACTTTGTGTCAACGTCGCGTCGGTTCAGTATTTTTTTTTTGTTAACCATAAGCAAGAAAATGTTTTTTGTGTCTGAATTTCGATTTAAACGACACATTTATTTGTTAATGATGGAAACCCTTTATTTTCTGAAAAACTGTCTTCCTAAAGTTGAGAAAAAAGATGTACTCAAATAATATTTGTTTTGCTATTATTAAAAATTTTCGTTTTCTTCTCTTGGCTCACAGATAAATATTTTAAAAAAATCTTAATTTAATGACCCTCCTGTTGCAAGGAACGTTGAAGATTAAAAATACTCATTAATGGAACTTACTGTTGCAAAACTTTGATGATAAAATAATAGCATCCTTACATTTGAATTAAAATTGTACAGGTAATTTGTTGATCCTATACCAAATTAAAAACAATAATTTTCCTTCCGTTAAGGGTCATTAACGTTAATACTTCCAAACTGCAAATTCGCTAACCACCGTTGCTTGTGATTATATGGTTTGTTGTTAAATAAATAGGTATATTGCAATCAACAACTGCAATAAACTTAGTTAAATATAAACATTACCTCTGTTTTTCTGTATCACGAATATGCAATATAAAAAACTAGAGCATAGGTATTTATATGAATGGTTACATTTACAAAGTGTTTAGAAAATTTGAAATTTTTACCTTTAAACTGTTTTTTGGTAACACAAGATATGAATTACTAACATCACATACACTTAGTTAATTGTTCAAATAAAATTACAGTAAGACCTCGCTTAACGCTGCTCCGCTTGGTGCTGTTTCAGTATTACGCGGTTTCTATAACGTAAATTATGGATCAATTTATACAAATTGATTCAAATGTTGATAGAAGCTTGAAAGGAAAGACAAAGTGTCATTGATGCAATATCTTGCTATCGACAACAGCTTGCTGAACGAAACCGAAAAGGCAAACGACATTAAATGACATCTTCACAAAAAACAAAAAATGTCAAAAGTGGAACCTTCCTCATCGGAAACATAACTTCATACTCGAAAGTTTATTTGCTTTTCATATAAATGTTTTATGAACAAAAATCGATATTGACAATAAATATATCTACAATTAAATGATAAAGAAGTAATTAATAATAACTCAAACCCGAAACTTCCACTATCGCGGCAGCTGAGTTATCATTTAATCTACAGCTTCTTTAGAAAAAAGCGATATAATAACTGCGAATTGCGTATAACGCCCTTTGCTCATAGAATTTACATATCCTGTACTTGATTTCTGCGAAACGATCAACTCGATTGCATCTGCTAGGTATGTCCTTGAGTTTAATGGTTCTTCTGTTTTTAAAGACTATAGTGCTGTTCTCTACGGTCAACGTAAGAATTTACAGTGTTGTTAATTTTATATCACTTACTAACAAAAACATTACATAAGTTAAAGTGGCACAGAAATTTAACAGCGTTAACAGAGCTAGGTTACAGAATTGGGTCATTAGTTACAGTTAAGATAAAGTGAACCTATATTCAAAAATAGAGCACCAATTCACAAGGCATACTCTAAAAATACATAATAATTAACTTTTTAATTTAAAACTTCTTACATCTTTCAAAACAAAAATAAAAAAAGCATCCCAGACCACTAAATTTGAACTGTAATCTCATGTAGATAATTTAGTATAGTAGATTGTGTAGGTTTAATATTACAGCGCTAGAGTCATTACGTACGAGATATATGGTATTTTCACTTCATTTTAAACATTTTTGGCAGTACGCTTCTAATACAGTAAATTATAAAAATGCACCTGGCAGACAAACACTGCTTCACTATGAAGTTTTGTTTTACTTTACTGCATTAGTGCGTAACGAGTCACTTTACATGCTTGTATATATGCATGTAAAGTAACTATTGTGTAGGGACCAATGCAAAAAATTATAATTAGCCTCACTCTCATAAGCTTACATAAGAAGTTTTTAATATTATAATTACGGCGAAATTATTACACATGTTAAGAGGGCATTTTGCCGTTTATGTCATGTGAAAATTCTCACATGAACAGATCGTCACATTTATACCATAGTTTTATTTACATACTATAATCTACAGAAAAACATTTTTAATATAAATGTTCTGTAGTATATCAACATCATAACCTCATATTATGTGGCGTTTCAGCATATATACTTGTATTTAAAAAATGTTTAATCCGAAAATTGTTGTCATAACTGAAAATACAGAATACGATATTTAATATTTTCCTTTCTGAATTTACATAAAATATATGAGATCCTACCGTTTGCACGTCAAATTACAGAAATTATTTTGTGCTTCAATTGTTCGTAATTTTAAACGTCAGATTCAGGCTGTTCATCCTTGTCTTACTATTTTGCGAATCAAAATGCAACGCACTATAAACTTCTGTCCTTGTCAGTTTCATGTAATTAAGAGGACAAACTAATTTCTCCTTTATTTGTTTATTCTACTTCCCCTCGATTTCTTACATTTTCCAAACAGATAAGTACGTCGTTAACGAAGTTCAACTTCAAAAATCAGTCTCTGCAATGTGTCTAACTTTTTCGGACGTCTTGTAGTATACTGACTGTGGATTAGGAACACACGATTCAGTTTTTAATAATTATACAGTTATGTGCTGGGTTTTTGTGTGTAGGTATTTGAGCAGTCAGATCAGTGAGTAAGTATTTGATAAGGCGACGGCACCGGACCACACAAAGACTGTGGAGCGAAACGGGTAATGCAATCCCTAATTCACAATCATCATTTGCGTACCCTTCAGCGCTCACGACAATCAACATTTATATATATGTATGTAGGTACTTAGTACTTACTTATATAAATACAGTCATTATTAATGTTCAGCATTTGATGATTTCGTTCCAGTTTTAAGTTGTCGACAAACGAACTTTTATTCAACCGCAGTTCAACTCGAAGAAAAAAAATTACATATAATTTCACACAATTCTTTCAATTATGAACATGAAGACCGGATCTGCTAGCTGGTCATTTTTCCGAAACTGGATTACTCTAGATCCGGTATTGATACCAGAGTTAAATCTTAACCTGGTGTCAACCTTACACAAAGAAGGTCGCTGGGTTGATGCTAATAATATAAATCTTTATTCAAATAAGTACATAGTACATAGAATGCGTCAAAAAGAAAAGAAAAAATAACAAGTAAGAGTTAGATATCACCGATGACCATATCATTCATAAATAATTTAATAAATAATTTCTTAATTCTATGCAGATGCTGCCTGAACCCCCCATATCCGGACAGTACCTGGGTCAGGTAGTAGTCCTCCATGTCCTCCATGCGTCTTCTATTTACCCAGTTATACAAGCCCTGGATCAGTCGGCAGATCCATCTTCCTTTAATGGAAGCATTCCATCTTCTTTGCCAGTCTTCCATGGTCTCTTCTCGATCTCTTCTTTCTTACGTTCAGGCTCATGAACCCTCGTATCTAGTGATCTAGTGGTGGTGATCCCGTTGTAACTAATGTCACATACTCTAAGACTGTCCTAAAAGCTGTTGCCACCCAATCCTGTTGTATTAATTTAGTCTTACGTGCTATACCGCAAGCAATCAATTTACTAGTGCAACTAATGTTCAATATAGCAGGGAGTTTTCACAACGACATAAGACTGTTCCTGTATGTAAAAAAACTGCAATTAAATGATCACAATCTAAGGTCATTGTAGAATCAAATTTTTTGTCAATGCTTTCTGTAGCCCAGCATCCGTCTGCAAAAATGTTATGTACCGCGAATTGTGTATACATGCTATACAATTCAAATTACAAAAAATGAACATAACCATTCGACCTCAAGTTAACCTACTGTTAGTGTTTGTATATGTTTATGCATCGCAAGCAGTTTAATGGACATCAACAACAACAATAGAACAGTTTTAATACTCTGCTATTCACAATAGATCAAACAAGTAGTATATTATAACTGGAATGTCACACCTACGGCCCGCGGGTTCGTACCTCTTCATGCTTCATTCGGACACTCCGGTAGCGCCCACGCTTTCCAACGTGTAACTACATTTATGCGGATTTGTAACATTAAAATAACAAATCTATATGTTCACGTTTTGGACGAATCGTTTTATAAGTCAACTGATTTATACCTTATAATATAATCAGAATTATAGATTTGCATTAAGACTTAATAAATTGTGACCAAATAAATTTGTAAAAAACCGGTCAAGTGCGAGTCGAACTTGCAAGGAGAGGGTTCCGTAACATTCCGTTTTTCGTGAGAACTTTAACACTTAGGATTTTCATTTAGGTTTTTCTGTAAACTATGGGTGACGCACTATATCCATACTTTTTTTATTTTAAGCTCAATAATTTCGATGATAAGGAGGGGATGATCAATTTTCACCTATTTATATAAATAAGTTTAAAATTATAAAAACAATATATTTGAGGCCCTTACATGTCACGCGGTTACGTTTGCTGAACTTTTTTTTAATTCCTAATTTGCCCCCAAGAAATTACCCCTAGGTTCAAAATTCATTTCTTTACGTTATGCGTTTGTGTTTGGGTCACATAAATAATTAATATGTGTACCAAATTTCAATTTAATCGTTCCAGCAGTTTCGGAGCAAATTGGCTATGACAGACGGACGGACAGACAAACACGCGAGTGATCCTATCAGAGTTCCGTTTTTTTCTCTTGAGGTACGGAATCCTAAACTATAAATTTTCGAAAACGCATATGCGTTAGAACCTGTTTTAGAGAGTGTATACAAATTTAAACTTTAACCTTCAATATTATAGTAACAGACAGAAAATCAAATTAAATAAAAGCCTGTAAAAAGTAAAAAAAAACCCGGGTCGCAGTGCCAAAACCCTGCCGACAATATAGTGTATTTGCTTATACAGGCAGTGTGGCTTTATTTTGCGAGCTTAAGTTGATTTTTGGGCAAAATAAAAAATTTTACTCCTTAATACACCCCTTAAAATAACATTTTTTTTCTTAATTGCAATATTATTATAAATCGTCCCTCTATACCAAATTATATACAACTTTCAGTAAATAATTCACTATTTGTAAACTAGTGTTTTCATAAAATTTGTAAGTCCGGTCCTGTCGGGCCGATTTTATTTAAATTTTAGGGACACCTTTTAATTACTACTAAAGGGTTAAATGTCAATTTTGAAACGATTCTGAGAATTTTTTCGGTATTTTGAGGCCCAAAAACATTTTTCAACCCCTAAAAACTACCCTTAAAATGCCCCGATTATGCCCATTTTAAATAGGCTTCTTGCGGTGATGAATTTCAACACGTGGACTAAATTTCGTTAAAATCAATTAACTCTTTCGAAACTTATTGCCCGCACACATATATATATATATATTCGTACATAAATATATATATATATATATATATATATATATAAACATTTTCAAAAATGGTGCCAAAGTGTTTAGGAGGTTATGAAACGTCGAGAAATTTTGGTCCGACCCCTAGGTCCCGCCATCCGACCAACGCCAATAGTGTATGTTGCCTTATGGCAAATACACTAAAAAGGCAATAACTGGACATTTTAGAACATGTTTTTAAGAAGATGCTTGTTCGTGCTTAATATGCTGTAGAGTTCAATATTATTCTTCAGTTTTTATAGACGTGTTGTTATTGTTTGCTTACATACTTAATTGTCACAAATATGAAAATGGTTGATATATTTATTTTATTTTTTTATAACCACAGCATATTATCAGAATATTATTGCACAAGACTTCACTTTATATTCTAATATAGTGACACAAACGCTTTCTTCTTATTAAGTTTCAGAAACTGATGCACGAGAGCAAATAGATATCATTTCAAAATGCAGGTTTTGTTTCTATACAGGCATTGAAATCGCATCGCTGTTATAAAGCTTTGTGTACTTATTTTTACAGTACTGGCTATAATCATATAATAGATATTAGTTATTTATATACATATAAAAAAATAATTCAGTATTTACAATAAGTTCTTTAGTTACTGACGCCTCCATATTATAAATGCAAAGGAATTAAATCTCGTATTAAACTTAGGAAGGTCATAACTCATAATCAACCGTTACGTTGCATTTTCGCACTACCCCGTATAAAATAGCTGCTTTACATGCATGTTTACAGGCATGTAAAGTGACCCATTACGTACTAGGTAAAGCTAAACAAAAATAGTTGGAGAATACCAATTCCATAGTAAATCACTATTTATCAATCATTTTTTATAACCTACAATTAGAAGTGGCGTTTATTTAAAAGTAAACTGTCAAAAATTTTGAAAATGAAGTGGAAAGCAACCACCTTAAAGGAGGTACGTGCAAAAAATATCATACTATATATCTCGTGCATAATGGCATTGCGACATTAGATATGCAATCTCCTATTAATTAAACTTCCGAGCCGTCACTTTCTGATTTTACTAGTTCCGGAGGATCTTTATTGTGGTACTGTCGAGAAACGATCAAGTTTTGTAGGAAATAAACATTTAATATTATTTCCAGTGCTGTATTCGGCATTTGTTGAGTGTTTAGAAATCAAGGAAGATAATAAGAACGAACATATTATTCTAAATACAAATAAATATACATACATTATAGCACTCCACGACTCTACTCTAATAACACAACCCAAATAAGTGTAACAACAATACCTAACCTATAAATGGTTAATGAGAACGGCCATGTTGTTCCATCAATCAGTGTTTATTTTATTTGTAACTATTAATAACACACTAGTAAAAATCTCCTGTGTTCTATGTCAACAACCTTTACATTATATTATCTATTGTTGTTATTGGAGAAAAACAAAATAATATACATATTGAGCTTTCTAAAAGAATAATATAGTAATAACGGTTATGAAGCTGAAATAAATGAATGGATCGTACTAAAATACCACGTAATTTCATTATATTAGGTATTATTTGTGCAAAAATGCAAAAACACATTTATAGTAATTTTCTAAAAGCTGTTTTAGTTTAACGTTTACAATAGTATTTAACACTTTTTTAATAAATGGATCTTGACATCAATTAAAACATCTGATATGTTTTAGAATAACTAGCAGTTTGTTTTCCCTTAGTCCTAACCAAATCAGGGAAGTAATGTCTGTTAACGCTTACTGTAACGCAGGTAACGGCTATTATAAATATTATGATATTTGCTATTCGTTTTCATGGTTAATATTGTTATCACATGTAAAAATTAACCAATTAAGGCATGCTTACCAGCTACCTAATTTCTTTTTGACGGATTTTCAGTACAAAATAAAAGCTCATTTTCCCGAAACTTAAAAGTCTAGAAAAAGAATTTGTTTGCAAAACTTTATTACTATAAACAGTAAGGTTCTTCATATTTGCATATCAAACATCCAGTATTGAGCAGCTCAAACGAATGGTAATTTCTATATTAACTATTCAGTAAAACAATAGTTAGAAAATTGTACAATATAGGCTGGCTGGCCTTACTACAAGTGACACCCTTAGGAAAACTTTTAAGTCAGTGCCCCTAGGGCGGAAATATACTACACTATGTATTGATATATGGAATATACGATGAAACATAATATAATACTTTGTAACTCAAGGTATGTTATCAAATTTTCAAAATAATTAAATCATCAAATAAAAAAAGTTATTTGACAGTTAAGTAACTTAAAATATCAATGTGGGTGCGTGAATATTTAAAATTACTTAACTGTTAATGTTTATTTAATGATTTAACTATTTTAAAAATTTCATACCTTGAGTATTTATTATATGATTTGATATATTGATATTAGGTTTCTTAAAAAGTTATCAATTGATTCTTCTACCGAATCTATCGGCATCTTTAAATTACAAAAAAGAGCCATCAGACTCTTATCAAAAATACCATCTAGAACTCCCTGCAGAGAATATTTTAAACAAAACAAAATTTTAACTTTACCGTGCCTCTTTATTTATGAATGTTTAATATATATAAAACAAAACATTTCTAATTTTAATTTGCATTCCGAGAACCATAGTTATCACACCCGAACTAATATAGATATTTTACATACCAGATTTTCGGCAAATAAATATAAATATGGGGCTAACTATTGGGCGATTAATTTTTATAACAAACTACCTCCTAGAGTAAGAGACTTACCACTAACAAACTTTAAAAGAGAAATGCATGATACGTTAATTAAAAGGGCTCTCTATGATTTTAAAGAATTTTAATCTTTTTAATATTGTACTTTTATACTTTGCATTTGTATGACGTGTTTACTATGTAAGCAAAATAAATATATTATTATTATTATTATTACTTCTATCACTCATATTTAATTACATAAAAAAAAATTCTCTAGCACTGTGCCCCCCCACCCCTCTCAAAGCTGGCACTGGCTGAAGACCTAACAATTAGCGTTTAGTATTTCTATATCATAGACGATCTAATAGTGATAACTAAGTATATTTGTACATCCTTATCATAAAGAATGCTAGAGATGCAGTGGTAATCCATGAATATGATTTGATTAAAACATTCATAACAAAATAATAACAATAAGGTATAGATTTTCCTTGCGCGCAAGCCGATTGTTTTGAAAATAACGGGTTATCGATTCTTCCCCAGTCGACTTTAATGCAAGTGAGAATTTCAATTACCAACAACAATAATAATAGGTTTCAATTTAGCACGAATTCAATATTGCACATTATACCTACGAAACATAGACTACTCACTCAATTAAAATAGCCGTATCATTCTTGAGCCGCAGAAATCATTGCGATATTATATTATTGAATCGAAGGTCAAACGAGCAAATTATTAAACGAGAACATAAATCAGATCCGGCTTAAGAACTATGACATTCAAGGGTTGTTTAATTTTATTTGTATGTTCGAATATTATAGACTACCACAAAGATGAAACAAAAATTAGACTGTTCTTTTATTTTGAAGGTCTGTCAAAAGAATTTAGCAACATGGTTAATTTTTGCGTGTGAAACCATATTATGTAACCGTGCAAACAATCTTATTTATTACTAGCCGTTACCCGCGTCGCCGCACGTGTTTGCAGAAATTTTATTCTATTCATTATGTCATTATATCAATATTTTTCAAGCTGGAATGATCTTGACGACCAACTGGCTGGAATTTTTTATTTGAACTTTGTTGATATACTCTATTGGTCTATTCAACGAAATAGTATAGCAATAAAACTGCCAACCACGTGACGGCTCGCTTGAAACTCAACACAGCAGAATGACTAAACATGCTTTATGCATATTAGCCAAGCATGATACAGTGGTACCTCAACATACGAGTGTCTTAAAATACGAGTTTTTTGAGATACGAGCTCGTCGAGGAGCACTCCTAGGAACTGACGACCGAGGAGTTACAAGAGTTACAGTCGCAGGAGCATACGGAGGTTTTGAGGAAGAGCCAAAGATGGAGGAGGTTATCTCTACAAACGAGATAAAGGAGATCTTGGGAATGTGGGACAGAGTTACACAGTTCGTGGAAAAGAATCACTCCGAAAAAGTTGCAACTGGTCATGCATCGGATCTATTTAATGACACTTGCCTAACTCATGTCCACAACATTCTGAAAGGAGAAAGAAACAAACCTCCTGTTTCTCTTTCGACAGGTTTTTCTCTTTGAAACGACCTGCAAGTGAAAGTGAGGAAAGCGTGGCGAAAAAGACAAAGACCAGTGAAAACAGTGACAAAAATTAAGCGAAATAACACCTCCGCAAGCATCTTCCGTAAGCTCAAGTCATTTATAAATACATTTTTGTATTCAAAAACACGTAACAAAAACAACCGGGGTGCCATTTCGGGGGCTGGAATGGATTAATGGCATTTCAATTAATTTAAATGGGGAAATTTGCTTTAAAATACGAACAAATTGATAAACGAGCAGGGTTACGGAACGAATAAAACTCGTGTGTCGAGATACCTCTGTACTATATACAGTGTAAACTCTTTATAACATTATTCTTTATAACGATAAACTCTCTATAACATAGAAAAGATCACAATTTGGTTGGTTCACCTTAAAACCCATACATTGATACACTCTTTATAGCGCAGCAGTCATTCTCTATTACGAAGAAATGTGTTCATATTTAGACACAGAAAATCGACATTGTCGATGTTGTTGTTTATGTTATCTTATCAGGTTACAAAAAACGCCGACTAAATCTTTAGAAAAATTTTTATTGTTTAATCAAGAAGATTCCACCACATATCTACCTTTTCCTGACGTTTTTTGCTTTGCCAGTACAGTCAAAGCTCTCTAAGTGCCAGCTCGGAACCGAGCCCATCCTTTAAGTGCACACTTCCCCTACGATCTTTTTCATCCCCACTCTTCTAACTCCTATAGCTATTTTTATTCAATCAGATGCTATAAACAATATCTCTAAAACTCTATGAATATGATGGAAATGGAAAGTTTGAAAATAGCGCGCTTACGGTCGCACGTGATTGGTCGCAGATTATTCGAAGTGGGGGCTGGGGAACGTGCACTTAGAGGGCGAGTTCGTGTGCAGTAAGAGAGCGTGTGCATTTAGAGAGCGTGCACTTAGAGGGCTTTGACTGTACTTGTTTTGTATTTTCTTATGTATTCTATCCATCTCTTGAGACGGAAAGAATACATAAGAAAGTACAAAACAAGTACTGGCAAAGCAAAAAACGTCAGACAAAGTTAACTGATTATGTATTAATTTTATCAAAAACGTACATATTAAAGATTATTGTTAATTTGGTGGTTTTTCTTTCTTCACTCCATATAACGGTAACTCTCTATAACGATAAAAAATGCTCGGTCCCTTGAGTTTCGTTATAAAGAGTTTATACTGTATGTTGATGGAAAAGACCGTAGCGTTCTGCAAAATTAATTTAAGTTTTTAGACAATTTCGTTTGACGTTTAAGCCGTATCTGTCTGAGACACGATTGTGTGCACGCCCACAACAACGATGCGATTAAAAACAACAGAGTGTGCTGGTCGTGATCAGCACAATGTCGACAGACTCACGATTCATATTATTATTATTTCATCATTTCTCTTATTCCGGTTCAACGGGGGTGTGTCCACTCATAGCTGTGCGGTTTGCTCAAGTTTTACCAGAGGCGACTCGTTACAAATGAGTATGCGAGTGCAATAATGTACAAGTACAGTGAAATCGCGATAATCGGACATTTGTTTTGCATGCTGGTGTCCAATAATCGAAGTGATCCGTTTACAGAGTGCCATGGTTAAAACTCTTGTAAGTTGGGTTATTGGTGTGGTCAGTGCCAGAATTTAGAGTACTTACTAATAATTTTTTGATACTTTCTAATAAATTTAACATCACGTAAATTAATGTGCGACAGAAATACAACAGGGCTGTTAATTTTAAGATTGACCAAACAGAATAGTATCATATATTATGTATTATGGTAGAGTATTCAATAGATACAACAGAACAAAAATGCAAGGAAGAAATTGATATGTTTGAGTTTTTTCGTGAAATTGACTACCAGAATAAAAAATAAATACAAGGGATTATCCCATCTAGTGCTAGCACTTGGTAATCACCATGGTTATCTCTGTCAAATTTAATGCAAATATTCTACTACTTTAAACGAACAAATTTCGTATACCAGCTGATCAAATTTGACCCGGATTGGTCCATTAAAACCGCGCGCGTTAACTCAATCGTTGAAATATTTTTTTTTCTAAGTTGATACAACTTTATTTAACACTCGTTTAAAATTAGAGCGGGATACATTAATTGTTGTGTGATTGGCAGCCATTGGTTTACTTTGCTAAAAGTTTGTCTGGCGATTTTGACGATGGACAAAAAAATAGAACGAGTTTGCTTAAAATTTTGTGCTCTCGATGGAATTTCGGCTACGGAATCATTGACTCATTGTTTTGGGGAGTCTACTCAGTCGAGAACGCCAGTAATTTGAGTGGCATAAAGCATTCAGGGAGGGTCCTTCACTTTTTCGATGTCATCGTCTTAATTAACAGAGATGGATGGCAGACTCGCATGAGGCAAGTTTTCTACGACCTCACGACCCTCACTGAATGCTTTATTCGCCTCAAATACTTGCCTTCTCGATAGAGTAGACTCCTAAAAACACTTTTACAACATTTTCAATGATCCCGTAGCCGAAATTCCATTGGAAACACAAAATTTAAAACAAACTCGTTCTATTTTTTTATCCATAGTAAAAATCGCCAGACAAACTTTTAGCAAAGTAAAGCAATGACTGCCAACCACACATTAACTTATCCCGCTTAGCTTAGCCTACAAGTACTATTCGAAAGTTAAGTTGGTTTTAAATAAATAAAGAAATGAGGCAGACACTTTTGGAGGAGTTAACATTAAACCAAAATATCCCAAAGTTGAATTTTCAAAATTAAAAAAATAAGTGGTTGATTCACGCTGACATTTTTTTAACAACTTCATTAGATATATTTAAAAATATTTGCAAAAAGCCAGACACTTTTTCCGGGGTTTAAGACTATTTTTGGGAACTTATTTATGGGTACTTATGCACGATTTAAAACACTTTCCCAAAAATTGTATACAATAGTATATTATACTATTGTATAAAATTTCTACCTGAATCAAACACTTCATGAAACGGATGTCATGAGCTCTTCGACTATTATGTTCGGCAGTGCCTCATTTGCTGAGACGCTTCTGGCTTATTATAAAATTCATCAAGATATTGTTACAGTATTAAAGTTTAATCTTTGATTAATTAAACAATAAATTATAATGAACAACACCAAGCACAGTGGGATAACAAAATGGCAATAAAATTGAATATAGTTAAAGTTGTACATGAATGCAGTTTTTTTAGAAAGTTCTTCTCAAATAATAAGTATCGATTTCAACTTGGTTTTATTTTAATTTTATTTTCGTATGTGCCCACATAATATTCGACCTACATCATAAAATTATTTTGCATTTAACCTAAGAATGTTTGCTTCTTTATTAATTTAATTAATACAGGGTGTAGCAGACCTACTGTTATTTTACATAAAAATGTATTTTTTATTGAAGTAAAACTTCTTTTGGCACGAAGAGTAAAATTAATTCTTGAGATTGAAAATGTATGTATTATTATGCCGTATACCAGTGGTTCCCAACTTTTTTCAGCTGACGACCCAACTTTTCTTATCGTAACCCCCTGTGTGAGTCATCCGGGAGGGATGTAGTGGTTCTGTTGTCTGCCCCAGATGCCAAAAATCAGGAACCAAGAAACCAATCAGAACACAAGACGATTTGATACAATTTTTCTTATCATTTCTGATAGTTTCTTCGATGGTTTCTGATAGTTTTAGGATCGAGTCGTGATCTACCTGTAACTCTTCCGCGACCCACCGATTGGGAACTGCTACCGCATACTATAAAAACTGGCCGTAGAACATTAAGTTGGCAGCGAGGTGGAATACTTGCCTCGTAAACTCCCGGCGGTCGGTGCCATTATTATTTTTACTATTACAACCCACAAGTGGGTACCAATTTAGATAAAAATTTATACAATATTTTTTCATTTCGAGGTCTCCTGAATCAAAAAACATATTTTTGAAAAATTCCTATACTCCTGTTTGTCTGTGAACACGATACAGATCAAACGAATGAGCAGATTGAAACAAAATTTTAGGAGGATACCTACTTAGTATGCAAATATGAAGAGCCTTATTTTTTTTTGGGAAAAGCGACGCATGCGCAGAAGAGATACATTATTCTATAATGTTGTTTGTTTTGTATAATGATGATCTAGTTTTTATAACGGTTTGTTATTCTATTTATTTTTTCAAGAAAGTTCGTAGGAAAAACTTTGTTATAAGGCTCATAGTTTCGGAAATAACATTTTCGATTTGATGGTGTCTCATGTTCGTTGCATACTGCTTGCGCAACTTCCGTTAGCAGAGAAAATTTTACCCTTAATGCGCCAAAAGTAGTGATGAGCAGAATCGCTCTTGGTCTTGCCACTCTGCAAGACCAAGACCAAATGTGCAAGACTAAGGTAAAAATTATAACTTCTTTTTGGAATAAGAAACATGAGAATATTTTTCATAACTTTAATAGATAACGATTTTTTTTCTTGATATTTTTTTGACTGTACAGTAAAATGAAGTTTTCTAAATTAGACGTTAATTGTATATAATTTTTTAATTTATGCCTCCAAAAAACCTTGCCGATGGTAGTGTTTAATAAAATTGTTCTAAAAACTTAGGTAATGGTGCCCACACACTTCGTTGTTTTTTGGCAATTTTAATCGCCGCGATTAACAACGACGATTAAAATTGCTAGTCTGTGATATAAACACCGATATCATCACCGTCGGTGAAAATTTCTGTCTTTGGTTGAAATCTAAATCGTCGGTTCGTCCATATTAATCGGCGATTAAAACTGCCAAAAAACAACGAAGTGTGTGGGTGCCTTAAGGTTGTCGGAACGCTCTGAATTTAAACTAAAAATAGAGCTTCGGCTGATAGCTGATTGTAGACTTATTCGTCAACATATTGCAAAAATTCTTTCTCTATAAGGAAAATAAAGGACAAATCCAGGTCTCTAATAGACTACTTTTGTAATTTATGTACGACTTACTAGAAAAAGTGTCATTAATTCTGCCAAAAAACACACGTTTTCAATGTCACACTATGACCTTATTCGTACTTCTTTCACAAAATTGTTCCATCACAAACCTAAAGTAACTCTTCGTTTTTCTGAAAAGTTTTTTAAATCTTCAAAATATTTCCAAAATTTAGAGTAATCAACTGACAGCGGCACCCTTGCAACAGCATTTTTAACCTCGTAGTGTGGCTTAAATTCAGAGCGTTCCGACAGCCTTAAGAGGCCAAATAAGCAAGACCAAGACAACACGCAAGACCAAGACAAGAGGTTTTTGAGCGAGACCAAGACTGTCCCACTCTTGGTCTTGATCTTGCTTTGCTCATCACTAGCTCGAAATGACCGTTACTTTTCCAGGCATCCAATAATCCCACAACTATCTAAACAGAACCTGTATCATTACTGAATGCACACAACTTCCGCATATCGCAGGGTGCCGTGCATTCGTTAGTTATGTATAGCGTACCGTCAGATAGCGGCATGCGAGTGGTCACGCTAAGCCGCGGTTTCGCCTTGAGCGTCACGGACCCCGCAAACCAGTGGCCGTTCGGTTTAACAACCCCAAAGTCACGTACCACCTTCACAACTGCAGATACAATGTCGATACATCGCGCTACGACAATCACTGGCCGTGACGTCAGAACAAGGAAACCATCGCCGTCTATACTCTCTGTCCATTCATTGCTACAATATAATTGTTGTTAATATGCGTACATTTTTTCACTTGTGTAGTTAAGGGCTATGTCATTTATACTGAGTTGCAGAAAGCATTATCAAAAAAAAATATTTTACAATGACCTTAAATTGTGATCATAAATTACAGTTTTTATCTACGCAGGAACAGTCTAATGTCATGTAGAACATTAGACTGTACTCACACAAAAAAACAAATTATTGATCTACGTAGATAAAGGTTCCTTTTCAAGCCAAATTTTGATCAATATGCGTATAGAAAAATTCTGTTTCGAAGTGAAAAAAAAAACTATATTCGTTTTTATCGATTAATTATTTTTAGCAAGTTCGATTTGAAATTATACTCTACGCTTTTCTTATAGAGAATTATGTGTGGTTACATTCTAAGGTTATTGTCAAATCAGGTTTTTTGACAATACTTTCTGCTACCCAGCTTTAGTATTCACATTGGTTTTTACTACAACTTTTGTATAAAGCTGTCGCGTGGTGTAAACTTCGTAATCCATTGCTATATTTAAATGTTTAATATAGAGAAACACACCGATCAGAACTTCCATAAAAAATGCTGCATTGTTCAAATTTTTAGAATTTGATCTTTTATATTATTATAGGTTACTAGCGACCCGGTCCAGGTTCGCACGGGTAGTACTAATTGTATAGTTATCTATAGCCATAAAAGATAAGAATCATTATCAGAAAATTCTCAACGTGTATTGAATTTGCGCGAATTCAGACGCTTTTAATTGTGAATGTTTAAAAATCAAAGAAAAATCAAAATTATCAAAAAAAAAAAAAAAAAAAATTTCTGCTGATCTTATCGCTACCAAACTTCACAGGATCACCCGCTGGGCTAATCTTAAGATTGCCTGAAAATTTCATCAAAATCGGTCTACCTGTTTTGGATTCTATATATTATTGAGGTTGGAATATGGTTCTGTAGTCCAATTGGCTGAAATTTTTTAGTTTAATTTACATAAGATTAAGATACGTGCTGTAGGCATTTTAATTGGACTAGTAATTACTAATTAAACGTAAAATTATTGGACAATTAAAATTTTGTCAAAAAAAAGTTTACACTATGTAATTAAAACTTTTAATCGATTATAGATTTGATTAAAATTGAACTATTTTTATGGATTTAAGGTCACGAATTATATAAAGTAGCATTATAATGCAGTTAATCTGTCCAAATCACTTCCTTATTAAACAAACTCTACTGCATTTCACAGTTCAGTTATCAAATAATCACTTGAGGTCGTAAATAATAATTATCTTTTTTCATTGGTGTTTTTATACTAAATCAAACTATACAATTGTCTTTTTATAAAAAAAATCAACAACTAATTCCAGTAGCACCATTTAAATATCTAATTATACATGATGTCAATCACTAATCTATGCTATACTAAGAGTTTTCTGTCTTTAATTATTATATCATATTTCTAAAATGCAAGCGACTGTTCTTTTTTTATAATATTGATAAATTATTAATAATCAGTCTTTACTAAACTTAAGAATCCTTGAACCAATTTCTTAATTTAATGTGCGTTCAAATAATAATGATTCGTTCTATTAATTTTATTCCTACTACACTCTCTAAACTTGACAGCACCTATTTTTGTCGCACCCATGAGCTTCAAGTTTACATTGTATTTTTTTTGAGGATATCACTCATTTTTGTTTCAGTTAGTAATGATAATCACTGGGATTACCAAGTGCTTAGCAACATAAACACTTTGGGTAACCACTTTTGTTTGTTTCTTATTCTGCTAAGCAAAGTGATTGCCACAAGTGGTTAAAATGATCATGTGACGTGTTTATAAGAGTGGATAAATTGTAACTTGTAAATGGCTGTTGTTAAGCTGACACTTTGACTGTTTATTAATTAAAATGGACGGCGAAATATTTCACTTACTTATATTTTGGAGTTTATTGAGAATGAAAACATGTTAGTAATAGAATTATATTATAACGTACATGCGTTATACATTTTTTTATGATTCTTTTACGTTTTTTATTAATCCAAAATTCGAATTGGAATTCAGTATAAGGGCTAATTGTTCCCATTTTTTATCCACAATTATGGATTCGGTTGGTGAAAGTTTTCCACTCAACATATTTTTATTGGCGTCAATAAAATCAATCATCAATTTGTATTAACTAGATGATACTTTTTTTGTCGTCTTTTTGTAATTTTATTATTCATAATAATAATTATTATTATTAATAATTAATTATTTTCAGCACTTGACAACTAACACAAAATTCAAAAGTATATAACCGTGGTAACCGCGCAAAAATAGACTTGTAATTAAATTCAGACAACTCTTTATAGGTACGTTTTTTTGAAAACGAGTGACAAAAAATATTTGTAAACACTCGCATAATCACTTGGTGTTAATGCTTTTCCTGAATAGCATATTAAACATTAGTGATTACAGACAGTGTTTATAAATTTTGTAATCACTGTGGTTACGTAAACACAGTGATTAGAACAAAAATAGTAGAATACGGCTAAATGTATATAATATTCTTATATTTTTTTAATAATAACTTGCAGTTTTTGTAAAATATAAAAAAAATATTCATTTATTTAGATAATACATAAAAATGAACACAGCATTTCCATTTGTGTAAATAAGGTATGGTAATATGGTAAGGTTTATCGCTATAGTGATTATATGTGAAAAATGACACTGTAACGCCATCTCTCGGTGTAAAAAAGAAAAACCAAATGCATTTGTTTTCCTGTAAATACGGCTTTTCATTAGATCTTCTATTCTCACAAACTCGGCGATTACGAAAGTCATTGGTCCGTAAGTATACCTCCAATCAATAAAATCACTGTCCTGAAAATAATCGGCAATGAGACCGTATTAATTTTGCATTTTTAGTCTTATTTAATTATTTTTATATGAGTGAATTACGAATAAAAAAAATAAACACATACAAACTACTGAAATGCATACATATAATTACATGATACAAACGAAATTTAGCCTTGTCACAGAATCTAAAATTATTTTCTTGGAATATATTTTTTTCAATTTTTCTTTAAAATTAATATCAGTCATTTCTGATATACGAGTATATAATGAGAATTCAAAAGCCGACTCAATTTAAATTTTAAATTATACAGCAAATTAGTCGAAATCATGAATTTGTATAAAACAGTTCCATAGGGTACCTATATGTATTTAAAATATATTAAAATGCTCAGTTTTTTCTTCTTTTATTCTATTGTGTTTTTTAAGCTTTTTTGATATAACTCAAATCTTGACAAAATTCATGTTATACCTTGCTTAAATAACAATATTTTTTTTATTCAGGTCTTGTTATAATACTTGAATTATGCTCAGGTGAAAAGACAATACAATTGAATGGTAATTAATTATTTATTCAATATACAACGTTTCGTCAGTTTTATTCTAACTTCATCAGGTAAATAATAATGTTCTTTACTAATAAAACACCATCAAATACAATGCAATTGTTTCAAAATTAAAAATTGTATTTGAAAGCCTGAAATGATTGATAATAATTTTAACTCTGAGACTTAAGAAGAATGTGGTATATAGTTAAAAAATATTTTAGCAATCATTATTTATGCCATTGATATTAAAATTAATGTAAAATGTACGTGCTTTTTCTGATAATATTTTGAGGTTAAAAATCAAACGGCACTATTAAAACTCTAATTAATTAATCATTATTATGTTTTGTTCAAAACTCAATATATTTTTAATTGCAATAATTAATTTAAATTTCAACATTTATTTCACAGCGGTTTGGCTTTGAAGATTGCCTTAAGGCCAAACGTCCCACAAAAGTATTTTAAGCGGTTATTAAATGTTTATAATAATAATAGAGCTCATAAATAACAGTTACAGAAAATTTTGTGAAAAAGTGCGACGGTTTTGCATATATTAAAAAAATAATTATCAACCAAGTACATTAAAAGCATTCAAAATTCAAAATCCACTAAAAGTACACTCTGTATTAAGTGTAACACATTTTTTAGCTGCTTGTGAGTTACCAAAAATATTTTTGGCAAACTACAAAGATCGATATGTAAATGTTTATAAAACGAAATAATTTTTTGCTTTTTTTTTTGTTTTTTCCACATCTTGTTAATTTAATTATTACGTAAAAATATGAAAAAAACCAACAATAAATAAACACTTTTATTTTTCATACACTTGATTATGCAACGAAACTATTCATATGGAAACTCGATTCTTTTTTTGTCAAAACCACATAAAAAGAAACTTTATTCATTCTTAAAATACAACACTTTTTATTTAAAAAAAAAATAAATCAGTTACCATTCTTTTTCGTATATACAATTATTTACCTACATGTCGCAAGTATCTAAGGTGCTCTTTCGTTGAATCGATTTTAATTAACCTTGTTTGTCTTTAAGTATTTAAAAAATAACTACAATGATATACGCTCAAGAGAGAAAGAGAGAGAGGGAGAGATTGTAGATTATAGACGCTGAACGCTTTTAGGACAATTCGCCCTCCATAATTTGCCTCCAGAAATTTCGCCCTCATGAACAATTCGCCCTCGGACATAACAGCTGAGGTCATCAGCGTCTAGATATACGCTAGAGCACGTCCAACAGTCCAGCAGTGTATGTTGATGCTTATATATAGCTTAAAGGCTGTCGGAACCCTCTGAATTTAAGCCAAAAATAGGGCTTCGGCTGATAGCTGACTGTGGACATATTTGTCAACATTTTTCCAAAATTCTTTCTCTGTAAGGAAGACCAATCTAGGTCTCTATAATGAACTACTTTTGTAATTTATGTACGATTTACTAGAAAAAAGTTGGCATTAATTGTGCCAAAAAACAAACGTTTTCAATGTCACACTACGACCTTATTCGTACTCATCTTGCAAAATTGTTCTATCACAAACCTAAAGCAACTCTTCCTTTTTCAGAAAAGTTTTTTAAATCTTCAAAATATTTTCGAAATTTAGAGTAATCAACTGACAGCGGCACCCTTGCAAGAGGACTTTTTAGCCTCGTAGTGTGTGGCTTAAATTCAGAGTGTTCCGACAGCCTTAAAAGCTAGAAGTTTATGACAGACGAGCAGACAAAATATGTCTAAACTTAACTGTTATATATTTTTTAAAGATACTGGACCTTCCTTGACATATTGTATAATACAGTGCGATTTGTACATTTTCTTAAAAGACTTGAAGAATCCGATTAATGGTTAATTTATTAGTTTGTGTTTCATTATTTTCCAATCGCACATTTAAGTGCGTACAATATTTGTCAATACATTAAAGATTGTAGATTATAGACGCTGAACGCTTTTAGGACAATTCGCCCTCTATAATAGGGATGTCGAGTATTTTTGGGAAAGTGTTTTAAATCGTGCATAAGTACCTAATATAGCCACAAATATTTATTATTTTTATTTAAATACAACTCAAGCCTTAAAAAACATGTATTTTAAATCCCGTTTCAAATTTCGGTCCAAAACGCCAATACCAGTCGCGTGACGTCACCTGTTCATACCAAAGGAGGTTTAAAAGTTTACACGGGAGCTACCATTCTATAGATGCGCTCACAAAGTAGGAGGCTGTGCTCATAAGCGCTAGTAAATTAATGAGGTTATGAAAAGTGTTTTCGTAATTCTTGCTATAAAGATGAATTTTAAGTTTTCGAACTATTAGCCTTAATAAATACACTTTCCATGACGTTAGAACTCCTTGCAGTGTTTTTTTAAAGAAATTTTCGAATAAATTACACACTAAATATTAACCAAACAATTAAGTTTTTTGACAGCAGCTGAACATATGACGTCATGCGCTCTGATTGGTGTCTGTTGTCACGTGACTTGAGAGTGATTTTATTAGGTTTTATTTATTAAATATTAATTAAATTCCTTAAAAATAAGGAAAAATATAGTGTTTTTTAGTATTTCTATCATAGAAACTACCACTTAACGTTAAAATTATGTTTTTATTTGAACGCAGTCAACATCCCTATTTGCCCCCGCACATAACAGCTGATGTCATCAGCGTCTAGATAATTGCTAGAGCACGTCCAGCAGTCCAGTAGTGTAAGTCGACGTTTGTACATAGCTTAAAAGCTAAAAGCTTGTGACAGACAAAATAAAACTTAACTGTTATATCTTTTACAAAGATACTGAACCTTCCTTAACATATTGTATAATACAAAGCGATTTATACATTTTCACAGCTGCCCTAAGGTTAAAAATGTCAAAAGACTTAAAGAATCCGATAAATAGTTAATTTATTAGTTTGTGTTTCGTTATTTTCCAATCACATATTTAAGTGTGTACAATATTTGTCAATACATTAATATATCTACATGCGTGCGGCAAGGTAACATTTTAATTTAGTATTTGAGTTCAACAATAACAATGTACGGCCACTAACAGTGATTTTCAACATATAAATATTAACTCTTTAAATCCCGCTGTGAAACAGCGGTACTGTTGGACGTGAAAATAGTGTGATTTATGAGAAAGGTTTAGGGAATGTCTAAGGTGTTAATGTTAAACAGATCGTATCTTTTGCCAGTATGCAAATAATATAAAAGAAGAAATTATGCCAATAGAAAATACAGACATGCATTCATTGAAACAATAATTGCCATGATAATTATTATCAGAAATCAGTTAGAGACAATACATTCCGTCAAGACTTCTTGTACATCTCTTGTTTGTAATTTGTTAGGTGCACAAACTTTACAATAGAAAGAAAACGTGATTTTCTTTTTACAAGTTTTTGTTTAGTTTCACCTGTACCGTTGTTTGTCTGTATTCGAATCTTGCAAGTCCCACTTCACGGTTTCCGATTGAACTGAAATTTGGCACACACTTTTTGTTCTGAAGACAATACAATATAGTACATTGAATATTATGGTAGATCCAATATGGCCACCACCACAAAATGGTGGATTACCTTCTTCTTTATCAAATGAAAGTGTATGACAAGTAGAATCCAATCAAGCAGCGTGCAGACTTCATTCCAAATAAAAAATGGCGGATCATGTATTTCTTTACAACTCCCTTCATATGGACATCAAATAAGAGGGTATGACAACTAGATTACAGTAAACTGTGTGACGTTATATAAAATTCAATATGGCGGCCAAAAGGCATACTAAAAATTTGAAAGCAAAATATTAGAAAAAAAAACTTTTATAAAGACAAGCTTTTATTGCAGTCTCTGAAAACCTACACATGCCATGTATATTCTGTCTTATAAAATAGCGGCTTTTCATGCCTGTTTAGCGGTAGTAAAATAAGGCATTTCGCTCTAGTGCATAAAGTAAAACAAAAGGAATACGAAACATAATCGTACTACCGCTTTCATAGTAAAAGTATGAAAATTAAACACAGTCTAAAATCGAAAGGGAACTTGCTCAAAATTGAAATGTCAATATTTTTAAATTATGTGAAAATCAGGTATTTGCAAAGAAGTCGATCCAAAAAATACTATGTCTTCGTGGGTGATAATATTATGGCTCACGTGACTGTTAAAACTAACTGTCTCTCGTTTTTAACATAATATCACATACTAATGTACACCTAGTGTCGTAATGGATTATATTCCGACGAGATGTGTATGCTAAAACGGTGTTAATATAAGTGCAGTTTTTACGTGCGGAACGCGCTTGTTTTAGATTGCTTTGCCGCTTCATTAAGCGAACCGTACTAAAATAACGACTCTTTCTTATTATTTTGCTGCCTCACTATAGGTGAAAATATTTCACTATTCCAACGTTTCCCAAAGTGTGAGTCGCGACTCGGCACCGGGTTGTAGAAAAATTTTGCCGTGTCGCGGAAAAAATTATAAATTTTTGTGTATGAAATAAGCAAACAAATACCTTAATTTCTATTAAAAAATAAAATTTGTTTTGTAAATAAATCTTTTTTTTTCTTAAGATGAGTCGCGAAATATTTTAAAACCTCGTTCCTGGCCGCGGTCAAAAAAGTTTGGGTAACGCTGCATTATTTAAAGGATTAAAATTTCTCCATAAAAAAAATCATGAAGTGAACTAGAACTGTTCGTGGAGCTATTAGTTATTTGTGTCCAGTTAAAACAAAGATATATTGTAAACGTCGGTTTGATCCAAACAAACAGGGTCAACATGGGTCACTTTATTTTACCACAGGCTACTTTAGCCTGCACTGACCTCTGTGATTATACATTCATACAACACCTTCACACATGATTGGACAGCTATAACCAGAGGGCCTATTCGACAGGAATCACAGTCACAGAATTGCAAATAAAAGGAAATTGCTAAACACGTCTCGCATGCGTGAGGCTTGACCATGTATGGAATGTTCTAAAATAATCAGGATGTAAAATTTATTAAAAATGTGCAAAATTAATAAGTCTGTCCATAATTGAGTTGTTACTTTCAAAGTTGATAATATTCAAATTTATTGAGATTGCGAAAGGAACAGATATTATTTATAGAAACAATTTCGTTAAATAAAATTAACAAAACAATAAAACCTTTTATTCAAGTGAGTAAGATTTCACAGCCGATGTTGTTCCAAATCTTGTTGATTTTCGGGCTTGCAGGCTATGGTCCTTTGGTATTTTTACCTGACGTAAACATTCTTAAAACCGGTGTTCTTCATCATACCACATTTGGTATGTACCTACCGCAGTTGTAGACGAAACGTCAGGGAGAAATATCAATGAAACGTGGGCATACAGACCCGATTACCAAGAAGATTTGGAATAGAACCTTTTATTCAAAAAATCATGCAAACTTCGGCTATGAGAATTTAAAGTTGTTTTATCAAAACTTTGTATTCCAACAGAATGGAGAAACTATTCACAGCCAATATATTTTTGTTCAGTTAGAACAAGCGTGGAAACTAAAATACATAAAAGCATAAATATTTTTTTAGATAGTATATAAGCCTGAATTAATTTCTTATTTATTTTTCCTCAGGTAGAAGCGTTTCATCTTAAGATAAACCTGATAGGTGGTTAGGACATCACTATTTTTGAGACTCCGGACTGGAAACTAGAAAACGCGTTTAGATTTGTAGTGTTTGCTGAAGATGGGAGCTTTGCTCTCGAAATGTACATTCAATGAATAAATCTGTTGTGGTAAGAAGTAACTATGCTTTCTTGATTGTTATTATTTCAACCACAGTGCTCATAATATATATATATTTAGATTTATGGGTATTACAAAATTTAACTATTTTAAACAATATTTGATAAATATATTTCCGACGTTTATAGTATGTAAGAATTAATCTCTACATAAGTTGTAGACGCCTAATGATAATTGTTAGAAAACATTCATTGTTATACAATGCTAAATTAGAAAAATTTAATTTTTTATCTACTGTCACCGTCAGGACTCAAACCCGAATCTTTCCATTTTCGCGACGGAATGAGTTATATTGTAACAATGAATGTTTTCTAATAATTATTTTTAACAAGCTAAAAGTTCAGAAAAGTACTTCAACAGTTAATACCTAGTAAGTACTGTTTTATTACTTAAAAATTTTAAATTGAGAGTAAATGAGTATTCCACTAGTTTAGTAAAAATATAAATAATCATCATGCAAAGAAATTAAATTAGAATGTTCAATTTTACTAGCCAGAAAAGTAACAGTATGCAACACTTAAATTGGTCTTTGGCGCCAGAAGTGTTAAATACCCCTGCCTCCAGGTACAACAATTTGTAATATTTTATCAGTTGGTATTATTGCATGGCGGTCTGACCTTTAGGCTGTTTCATTGACATGCGCGTTAACAAATGAGTGAGTTTTAGGAGTAATAATAAACGCACATACTATCTTAGTGCCGTGAGGTGTTTGGAAGTTGCTATGATTGATTGTCGATTGGCACTATGTTCAGACCAATTATTAAGACATTAGCAGGGCACGTAAAATGCTACATTTACCTATTAATGTTACAAATTGCTCAATTACACCATAATTTATGATTTCAGTACCACACACCAAGAATGCTATGGAAATTCGATAAAGATCGCATGCCTATATTATGAGCATCAACCAAAGATGACAAGACTTTCGTGGTCTACCTCTTCTCTCCAGCTATAAATTATAATCATTATATTATACCGATTTTCTGCTGACACTTTTGTTCCGTATATTCATCATACAGTTTTTTACTCCTTTGCTATTTTTATTCTCAATTTCAAATTTTACATAATTCGCGTGCTTCAAACGACAAAGTATTAGCTGTTAGTTCAATAGAAATATCATATTATAGGGTCGTTGAAGGAAGTTTGGGTGAGAAGTAATCAAAAGAGAAAAGTCTTTATCCATGTTCCGAAACGTTGCGTTGGCCACAAGCGAAACATCGGTAAAACTTTTTTCTTTTGATTGTTCCTCATCCAGACTTCAACGATTACATTATTGGAACAAAACAAATAATAATAATGTTGGTAAATTCGTGTCCATAATTTTAATGAAGTTGGAATGGTAGGGAATTGGACAGTTTATGAAAAGAATTAACTTTGATTAAGTTGAACGTTTCGTTGCTAATTGCTAATTGTATTTTGTTGTTTGTTTTTCAATATAGTTGCTGAGGAAGTTGCAATTAGCAACGAAACGTTCAACTTAATCAAAGTTAATTCTTTTCATAAACTGTTCAATTCCCTACGATTCCAACTTCAATAATAATAATATATAGGGTGTTTAATCGGAATATAAGTGCGGTAGTTTTGAAACTTTGGGAAATGAGACAAAATGCAAAATATGATTGTTATTGTCGAACATCTGAAACGTATTTTTTCGATATGTAGGGACTATAAAACTTCTAAATCTGTCAAAATATGGAATTCGATTTTTTTATATTCTAACAAAATAATTTTACCTTTTATCGTTTTTAACATATGACATGTACACTATTGGCATCGTCACCGTACCAAGTATATTTGAAATGGGCCCAATTGAATCATTTTAAGAGTAGTTTTTAGAGATTGGAAAATGTTTTTTTACCGAACAAAAATTTAAAATGGTTTCAGAATTGAAATTTAACCTGTTAGTTAAGATTAAAATGTGCTGCTAAAATTTTAGTAAAATGGGCCCGACAGAACCGAACTTACTAGTTTTATGATTCGGATTTATTTACTGAAGGATGTATGAATTTGTAATAACATTGCAATTAACAAAAAAAAAAAAAAAATTTAAGGGATGTAAAGAGATAAAATTTTTGGATTTTCCCAAAAACAAGATGAAGCCACAATGTCTGTATTAGCAAATACACTATATTGTCGGCAGGGTTTCGCATTGCAATCCGAGTTTTGTAGAATTTGTAATTGAAAAATAAAGAAGCGTCAACAACTAAACTTTCGCAATAAATTACAATCAGTATTCCAACAAAAACGAAATAAACGGTCTGTGCAAATTCTAGTTCTATTCCGCATTCTGATTTTCATATAAGACAGAACATTATAAACGTATGTATACATATTATATATATATATGATTAATTCCCAGAGTTTTTGTGACTTACAAGAGCTCTAAATGGATATAAATCAAAGTCTGGCAGTTAATATCTTAATTTAAAGAATACAAATTGCGAGAAATTCTGAAAGCTTAATTTACCAAATACATGATACAGCGGTAGGTCAACTGGTATTATATTATTAAAGTATGACATAGTATAAAGGAGATCGTTTGAATCAGACACTCATATATCATCGTACAGTCAGTCATCTGGCATTAGCGTCAATTTATTAATTAAAAGGCATTATACCAATCACTATTAATAATAAAATACATGCAATGTGATCAGTGGCGTAACGAGAACATATTAGGGTCCTCCCGCGATATATCCATTAACCTCCTCTCCTTCAGAAGTCATCAATAATTTTTGAATATTTAAAGTGTCTTAAAATGTTCGCATCGTAGTATTAGTTTACAAGAACTTTTATTTCGTTTAAATGCAATCGTTTTATAGAATAAAATAGCACTCAAAATTTTAAATATATAAGTTGGCGCGAGAACGCAAGCCTCCATGCTCCCCTACCGTAACGTCATTCTTGTAGTATACAGATATACGTTGGAGTCGAAATCTCTACTACTGTTAAAGCTACAGAGCGTATTGCAACGCGGCGAGACGAAGACTCCACTACCGTTATCGCTGCTGTGTTTTATCTCAATCGTGTGCGAAACTGCGGGTTGCGACTATTAATAATAAATAGAAAGCAACACCGGGCAAATTCTATAGGAAAGTTCACTGCAGCATAATATGTGTATCTTTAATAGGTAATCCGGACGAAGCCGGACCGGACCACTATGTATAATTTAACTACACTTGCAATTTAATGACTAATCATTAAATTAGTAATGACAGTCTGCAGGCAGGTGGGGCAAAAAAAGCAGGAGGGCAGTAAATTTAATAACAATAAGCGTTTAACAAGAGGTCTGCACATGTCTGTGATTCACAACGCTATATACAACATAAATAACAATAATTTGACGGCGTGCAGGAATTAAACGATTGGTTGGTTTAAAGTGCTTGCGATGTGTTAATAATTGCATATACAGTCGATAAATGCGCGAAACCTGTATTATCGACCGATTATCAATCGATAGCGAACATGATGATTGACTGAAAGATGGTTAGTATACGAGGGAAAGTACAACATTATAATTATGTACTTTTTATTTATTACATGACAATACAATAATTACTCGATACAATCAATAAATTATTAGTTAGATATTGATGACAAGTAACTTCCTTAACCAGGCTGCAGTAAGCATGATAATTTAACTTGTGCAGTACTTTTCTATAATTAAAAATTTATGTCACATTCTAGTTTATTACAGAATACTAATTAAAAATGTATTTGCTGTTAAAGGAAGTATCTAAAAGGCATTTCAATTTTTTGGTTGTTCTGATTTATATATTTGCATTGAAATATAATGTGTCCGCCAAAAAATCATTGCCGTTTCTTTCTGTGTCGATTTATTACAGTAGCTCAATATCCCTTTGCCACTGGTATCGCCGATTAAATATTCACCGAAGGGTAGTAAAAAAATCAAAATTTCGAAAACTTTTCCAATTGCGTCACTACTCAAATTAGTGATGAGCAAAACCGACCCTGGTCTTGCAATTCTGCGATTCTGAAAGACCAAAACCAAGACCGAATAAACAAGACCAAGACTAAATGTGCAAGACAGCTAAAAATGATTACTTCCGTTCGAAATAAGAAATATGAGAATATTTCTCATAACTTTAATAGATATCGATTTTTTTCTTGATATTTTTTGGATTTTACAGAACTAGAGTTTTCTTAATTAGACATTAATTGTATAATTGGCTCTCGCATGTAGTGAATTTGAGTGTTGTAAATCGCTATATTATGAAGGATTAAAAATATTGAATTGTGTGCACCGTAATTGATTAACTCATTCCGCCGCGAAAGTGGAAAGATTCGGGTTTAAATCCCGACGGTAACATGTTGGAATAATAAATTTTTCTAATATAGTGCTACAACAATGAATGTTTCTTAACAATTATAGCAGACAATAGCTATTATACTAAATTAATTGTATATGTTTTTTTAAATTTTACCTCTAAAAAACCTTGAAGATGATAGTGTTTAGGAAACTTTTTCAAAAGACGCAAGTAACAGGCCAAATAACCAAGACCAAGACTGAATACGCAAAGACGAAGACTAGAACTATTCGAGCAAGAACAAAACCAAGACCGAGACCAGTTTTGGTCTTGTTTTGCTCATCACTGACTCAAATTCGCCCCTATATTTGTACGTAAGACAGTGAATGAAGAACAGGAAATTTTAAATGAAACTTTACAATTACTTATTGTTTGTAAATGGAAGAGACAGAAAAAACTGACAACACTTAATTTCTCGCGTTTCTTAAACTGTTAACAACCCTCGTAGAAATAATTAACCTATCCAAAATTCTCGAGATATAAATATCAAGGATTGCGTATGATTTTTTCAAGTGAAGTTTATTTTTTTACTGCTTCTGTGATGAGATTTTTTTTAACCGACTTAAAAATGGGCTAGGGGCCGTTCAAGTTTTACGTAACGCAATTTTCGAGAATTTTTGACCCTCCCCTCCTCCCATGTAACGCACCGTAACGTTTTGCTTGACACCCCCCCCCCCTCAAACGTTACGTAACACCCAAATGATTTTTTTATAAAAAAGATAATTTTCTGTCAATAAATTTCTTGTTTTATTTAACAGAATTATGTTACGTAACACTTTACTTGAACCCTCCTCCCCCTTGTAAAGCCTTGTAACGTTTTTCCAGATCCCCCTCCCCCCTGTGTGCGTTACGTAATACTTGAATGGCCCCCTACTGATTTGTATCTTATGTACGACGTATGACCGCTGTTTTCTCAGAAACTTCTGGATCGATTTGATTTTTTTCACTGTTTAATAAAGTTAAGTTGACTATACATCTTCCATATACTTACACTGTATTTTCGCCAACCTCTAATTGACTATAGGTAAGTAAGTTGTTTGTAAAACGAAAAAAAAACTATTTTATGCTTTTTGGAGACGTTCTGATTTTTTTAATTAGTTGTAAAAAATATATCTTTTTAACAATAATATGAATAACAATTTTCATATGATTTTTAAACGAGTATTTCAACTTTACAAATACTTAGCTGCACATGTATCTACTACCGTTAATGAATATTACGTAACATATTGTAGTATGGTGTGAAATTAGCTAGCAGGTGTGTGAATTTATTTAGAAACTAGATCATTAGAAATTGGCAGATAAAATCATATATCAATCAGTACGTGATTTTATCTGACTTTTATTATTTTATAATTATTTAAAAGACTCTACTTATGTATATTAGTATATTTTATAGAAGATATGCATATCTATTAAGTTTTTCTTTAAAGATACCTATATATAAATTGCACATGTCTACAATTATAAAGCTCTATGTATACAAGAAAATATCACTTGGCTATTATCAAATATTAACGCTGGATCTAAACAACATCACTAAATATCCCTGAACAGAATTCGAAGCCACGACAGTTTGATCCAAAGGCCAGCACGCTCCATATTCAGTTCAAATCAACAATTATTAGTGTATTTGCCATATGGCAACATACACTATTGGCGTCGGTCGGATGGCGGGACCTAGGGGTCGGACCAAAATTTCTCGCCGTTTCATAACCTCCTAAACACTTTGGCACCATTTTTAAAAATGTTTATATATATATATATATATACGTATATATATATATATATATATATATATATATATATATATATATATATATATATATATATGTGTGTGTACGCGCGATAACTTTCGAAAGAGTTAAATGATTTCAACGAAATTTGGGCCACGTGTTGAAATCCATCACCGCAAGAACCCTATTTAAAATGGGCCTAATCGGGCTATTTTAAGGGTAGTTTTTAGGGGTTGAAAACTGTTTTTGGGCCCCAAAATACCGAAAAAATTCTTCGAATCGTTTCAAAATTGAAATTTAACCCTTTGGTAGTGATTAAAAAGTGTCCCCACAATTTTAATAAAATCGGCCCGACAGGACCGGATTTACAAATTTTATGAAAACACTAGTTGCAGATAGTGACTTATTTATTGAAGGGTGTATTTAATTCGGTGTAGACGTTTAAGATTGATAATAATATTACAATTAAGAAAAAAATGTTATTTTAAGGGGTGTATTAAGGGGTTAAATTTTTTATTTTGCCCAAAAACAAACTTAATTTTACATAATAAAAGTATAAAACCACACGGCCCTATACAAGCAAATACACTATATTGTCGGCAGGGTTTTGGCACTGCGACCCGGGTTTTTTAAAGATGTAATATATTTTATCCACAGCTGCATGATGCATCACATTTATGATTTCGCATATTATGTCATTTTCAACACACCGATTATTAAAATCAGATTAGTTTTAGGTATCACTTTTTTCAAATTCCAGCTGAAAGCTAATTAAAGTTGCAATACAACTTTCATATTTCTGTAATTCGACATTAAATCTAAAATCGATCAAAAAAATTAATATTTTTATTTTTCAACGCATTTTTGCATTTTTGATAGGGTGATATAGAATGTAAATATTGAATATAAAAATGATTTGTCTATTAATCATATATAATTGACAAATAAAATAAGGGTGATTAGACCTAAAGAAGCTAATGAAACAATTGATTTTTAATAGTTCAATTAACGATAAAGGGGTGTAACTTAAAAAATAAAATTAAATATGGGTAGAAAATTTCCAACTTTGTTACCTTCATTTTATTTCTAAGCAAATTATATACTTTGTTTTTGTGAAAAACATTTCTCACCTTGAAAAAATTTACTTTATAACTTCTGGAAAACACGTTTGATAACATAAAATCGGCATTTTTTTATGTATTACTTATTTAAAAAAAACTGATAAGTAAAATTTTATGTTTTGAAGTTTATTCAGAAGTGGGATTTATCTCAAAAGTGACTTTTTAGTCTATTTTCTACCATTTGACATGAATGAAATATAAAATTAAAACAAATTAAATAAATTGCGTATGTGGACAGTAGGAATCTTTTCATTTAATGTTATAAATAATCAGTCACGACAATAAATCAAATGTAAAAAGAAATCGAGCAGCTGAACACAATCTTTTAATATACACGACAAGTGTCGGAAGTGTTGATTACATAATGGTCCACCGCAAAATAATTATTTTAAAATGAGTGACCAATTTATTTAATTTTATTATTCAAATTTGTCCTCTTAACATGTTATTATACACTTTATATTATCATAACACATTATATTTCAGTTTATCAACATATAGTTGAAGTTATTTAATAAAATAATAGCTATTGATGTATTATTAACCGATTCAAAATATAAAGAGGTTATCAATTAATTGTCTATATTTTTTATGTTTGTTCAGTCATAACTTTTCAAGGAGTTAACTGATTTGAAAAATTTGGATATGTTTACAGATCGCTAGCATATAATTTATTTTAAAATCGGCCTGACACTGAAAAAGAGTTTTTTTATATAGGTAGGTACATGTTTTTTATATCTCCGGCATTTGTGAACTGATTTTGATGATTTTTTTTCTTGATAACAAAGTACACCTTTATGGTGGTCTCACATAAATTTTTCTTTACTATGAATGGTAGTATTCGACTGCATTTATTTTACGTAACTTTACACTGGCAGTGTAAAAGTGTCATTTCACGACCATTATACACATGAGTAGCAGCTATTTTTAGGGGATGTGCAAAAAAAATCTCAGGGTACAAAAAATACAACATAAGCTCCTTTGTCTTGCGACCCACACAGATATCATCTTTTAAATTCACACAAAGATCTAAATAAAAATATCAGATAAATTGAAACCACGATAATACGTTCTTCACTAAGAAGTGGAACATTTCGCGTTTAACAAAACACTTAATCAAACTAGTTATGATGTTATCTGAATTTTAAATGTGTTTTTAATAAACCTATTACAATGAACGTATTTAATTGCCCAAATTGCCTCTGGATTCTATATTATTATTATATGTATAAACAGGCTGACTTTTTAATTATTTAAATAAATGGGCGTGGTGCGATTTATAATTTATATTTAAAAAAAACGTTGACCAAGAAATTTATTCACAAACAGAGATGTATCATATCGATCAAATTAAAATAATATATTGCTAATGTAATCGATATTAAAACCATTTAAAAGAATCAGTGAAATAATTATAATTGCATGTTATTACATTAAAAAAGCGTGAAAAAAGCACAGATAACATATCTATATTTCTTTTAGATTTAGAATTTATTTTACCACAAAATACGACAAAATGATACAATTTACAATTATATTTAAATATATCTACTTCCAAACAAAACAAAAATAAGACAAAAATAACAAGTAAAAGTAAAATTGCATCAGAATTAGTTCTTCTTGTAGTTTGGCTAAAGGAAAACACAGAAGGATATTAAGCAGAATGTGCACAAAATTTACTTGAACTGCCGGAACAGCGTTAAACATCGGGGCTATACTTGTATAACAAATCTATGTCAGGCGACAAAAGCGCCGCATCATGGATGAAAATGGCAATATTGAGATGTCGTTGTTATTTATATCTATAGCGACGCCATGAATATCTTGCTATACCCTTTAACATACCGTAAATCGGGGCTTCCCTTACATAGTTTGAAAGATGTTTGCACCATAACATTTTTTTTTGTTTAAAATCTTAATTTCGTTTTTTTTTTAATTTCACCGAACGGTTGTCCAGTTATCAATCCCCGAAGGAAACTATATTATCAGTCGCACTTATAGTTTAAAAAAGTAGGTACATAAATTTATTGGCTTCTGCCATATTGGTCTTACACTTAAGTCACCTTAACGTATCTCACTCGTCAAATTTTTTCATTTAATACTCATATTAAGAGAGTTGAGAAGAAAAAAAATAAATCTCCATCTTGGCACGTCCGCCATATTGGATTTACAATGACTTTACATACTTTATCGTATCCCACTCGTCAAACTATTTCATTTGATACTCATGTCAAGAGAGTGGCGTAGGAAAGGATAATCTACCATTTTGGGGAGTCCGCCATATTGAATTTATGTATTGTCGCTAGACTTATACACGTGCGCAAGTACTAGCAAGTATTAGCTTAATTAGATCTAGTCGAAAGTTTGATTGTAAGTTTTTACCCAAACTGCCTGACTGACTGACGGACAAACATAGCAAGTTAAATAAAAGCTTAGATAAAATAGTAGCATTCAATATATTACGGGTTTACTTTGTAACTCACAGATTCATAGACAAAGCGAGTGTATATAGGCGCTTCGAGCTACTGCTTAAGTCGCGCCTAAAAATGTATACAAGTTTGTTCTTAACTAAATTGTAATTATTGTAATAAGAATAATAATAATAATAATAGAAACAAAAACTTCAACAAAATAAAAATATAGGTATTACTTAAAAAGAGCAATAAATAAGAAACACGGTCTTTTTATTCTCTATAGAATTAGATAATGACATAATATTATGGCATATTTAAATCGCAATAGAAACTAAAAAATGCAAATGAAATAAGTTATTAGTTACCATTATTTGTAAAAAACAACTGATAAAAAACAAAATATTGACTGCAATAAATTCAGAGCTAAGCTGATCGCATCTGAACACTGATTGAAACATAATAACACCTTCCTCTTACACTGATTTATCAACGCAGACAATGTACCGCGCAACCGCTGCTACAAAAATAAAAAAACTGAAAAAACATGAGTTGTGGCTTGAACAACGTTTAAACATATTTAAGAAGAATTTCGTAGACTTTTCTTTTATGAATGGTAGCAAACTTTATATTTACATTTAAAAACTACTTGATTACATTTAACTAATTTACTTCTGCTCGGTTTCAGTTTCAAATCTAAATTTAAGAATTGCATTTGTTTTCAACTAAACAGAGTATGTAGTTTCATTTTTAGTGTTCGGTGCAAAACAAGCTTTTAATCAACTTCACACGTCTGTTAGTTTGGGTCAAATCTTGCAAGTCGATTTTGAATCACTTCCGCTTGATCTATTACTTCGAAATTTTTCTTACTTGTGTAGTATCGATGACAATACAATAATCTGATAACCATGACCTGATGCTAACAATCAGAATAGTCAGCTAAGCTAGCATAGTTGCATAATTAGCTGAGCTAACTATGCAACTTTTTAACAGCCCATGATAGACGTTCCGTTTTTGTACTCGTTTGGTCGCAGAGGGGTTGGCCGCGGGAGCGGTTGCCAGAGACGTAAACTTCACTCAGATACCCAGAGCCTGCATGTGTGTTTCTCGTAATACAAGATAAGTTGGGGAGAAGGAATTCAAATCTTGCCCTGGACGCTCATGGCCTTAGCTAAGATAGCTATACTATTTGATGACCAAAACGGAAATAATAAAATATAACTAGGAAACCTTTTCAAAACGAAGAAAATAACAATCAAACTATTAAGGCTGTCGGAACGCTCTGAATTTTGTTTGTGCTGAGACCCAGCGGTAAGGGGCGAGGTAGGAAAAGACATATTGTGGGTGTGACCTTCTTTAACTCTGTCTCGCTCAAATCATCCGCACGTTTCAATTTGTGGCTGGTGCCAACTACGAGGCTAAAAAATTGTTTTGCAAGGGTGCCGCTGTGAAGTGATTACTCTAATTTTTGGAAATATTTTGAAGATTTAAAAAACTTTTCCGAAAAAGGAAGAGTCACTTTAGGTTTGTGATGGAACAGTTTTGTGAAATAAGTACGAATAAGGTCATAGTGTGACATTGAAAACGTGTGTTTTTTTAGCACAATTAATGCCAAATTGTTTCTAGTAAATCGTACATAAATTACAAAAGTAGTCCATTAGAGACCTACATTTGTCCTTTATCTTCCTTATAGAGAAAGAATTTTTGCAGAATGTTGACAAATAAGTCTACAATCAGTTGACAACCGAAGCTCTATTTTTGGCTTAAATTCAGAGCGTTCCGACAGCCTTAAAACTATTTTATTATCGTTATTGACCTGACCCAAAAGTTTGTCGCAAGATATGTTCATAAAAAATTCACATTTTTAAAAGTTTTTAGAACAGGTCAACAACGATAAAATGATGTTATTTGTTTGATTATTATTTATTTTCTTCGTTTTGGTACTTTTTTTTTGTTCTTAAAAGCTTTTTTGGCAGTTTATATTTTATTTACTTTATTGAAAAGTTAAATGAACTTGTAAGTTGCGGGCACTTACTATCAGTAGGTAATGCAATTTGTTAAACTGACTGTAAACAAAATATTATAACAGGTTCGCGTTCCAGATTGTTAATTAGATATGATAATTAAAATTTGAATATATAGTAAATTCATTTTAGAAAAATCATTCAAATTTCTGCTTCTACTTTATTTTAGTGATTAAGTTCTAGTATAATAAAGAAAAATCATTTTTCTACAGATTATGCTCATTTTTTTCATAGGCTCAAAATAACGCTTTCTAATAAATCCCGAAGTTTCAGAATTGTTGACCGTTTAGAACACGAGATAATAACAAAGTTCGCAATTTTCACAACTTTGTTATTAATTATCTCTGCCACTAATAGGTTATCTGTTTCAAAGTTTATTCCTAGATCAGTTTTAAATGGCCCAAATAAACTGTAATGACGGATATCTGGTACGATATTAAAGAATATCACTTGTTTTTAACGAAAAGAAATATCTCCGTTTTGTTGAAAACAAAATACATTTTTAACGTAAAAGTTGTACCACCAGAAACAAAGCTAAGTCAAAAGGCCGAATGACTTCTCTTAAACAACTCAGCGTATTATTTTGTTAAAGGAATATCGCATTGTATATTAAATGGATGGGGCAATAACTCAACCAAATTTAGATAAAGATTTAATTACCGTTCAGAAGAGAAATCGTTTTTTATATTAGGATTTTGTTCTTTTTATAAAACAACACAACTGCAGTGATGTTTTGGAACATCTCTAAATTGGAGTTGATTTATTGAAATGATAATATCAATGCATATTTATATATTATAGAAATCAATTAGCACTCAAATATGAAACCTACCTGCTTTATTAATATTATGCATCGCTTAAAATGTGGGCGAGTTAAACATTCATTATATAAACTATGTCTGACTTATATGTGCGTTGGCCAGTTTCTTATGTGTATAGTTTTTCAAGAGTTCTATTTAAGGTTATTCAACTGGTTTATTTGGGTTTAGAAAAAGACAGCAAATATCAAATGGAACTATTAAAACAAATTTGTCGTGAGAAATTGCAGTGTATCTGAAACAACTTATTTGTAGAATCAGCAAAAGACATAAAGCGTCTAATACTAAAATTACACATATTTTACATGATCATACAGACACGCTTTAATTAAATATTTTTTTAGTTTTTTTTAATGTGATGTTTGTATTTTTTATTAGTAAATGTTTAAACGATTATAGTTCGCAAAACTAAATTCATAAACAATATAATAGTTATCTTTTGTTAAGAAGCATCCGTTGTTACAATGCTATATTAGAAAAAATGATTTTCAAACAACTGTTACCGTCGGGACTTAAACCCGAATCTTTCCACTTTCGTGGTGAAAGTGGAAAGCTACGGGAAAAATAAGCAATCAGGATCAATTATATTATAATCTAATCACGTCAAATAATTTTGGTCCTAAATAGGTTTTTATAAACATGTGTACTTTCCAGTTGTTATTTGGTAGAAAACAATCAGTTAACTCCTAGCAAAACATGCAAATTCATTGAGTGTCAGAGGTCACGATTCCATGAGTTGTTTTTTTTTAAAGAGAAGCGTGTAATTGGTTTGAAAACAAAGCAAAATGTGCGCAGCTGCCAAAATAGCAGACAGTCGACTGTGATTTGTAACTTAGGTATATAATTTATAACAGATCAAGATTATAACAATTAATACAAAAAACAGTAGATACGTTTTTTATTTTATTTATAGCCGTTATTATTTACTTCTGTTTACATCGCAGTGACCTCAAACAAAATACATGTAAAAATTAACTTCCTTAATCTAGCTATAGGTACAGTTAGTACCTACATACACGTTTCTGTGTGTAGCAAGCTTATAAATATTATAGGGACCGATTGTAATATAAAAAAGCAAAACAAATGAATAAAAACACTTGAAAATTCCACAAAAAAACATTTTTATAAAATTACTAGCCGCTCCCCGCGGCTCCGCCTGCGGTTTTAATAGATAGGATTATTTCATTACTCACTCACTCCGTTCGTTCGCCCGAGTTTATAATTATTTGTTTCATTACTCGCTCACTCACTCTATTCGTTCACTCGAATGGTTAACCCAAATCATTTCACGTCAACCTTCCGTTCACATTGCAAATTTCTTTAGTATATGTTTTATATTCCTGAGGATTGTTCGAAACGATCGTCGAGAAATAATTTATTAACAAATTTTTGTAGAATTTTCAAGTGTTTTTATTAGTGTATTTGCCATATGGCAATATACGCTATTGGCGTCGGTCGGATGGCGGGACCTAGGAGTCGGACCAAAATTTCTCGACGTTTCATAGCCTCCCAAACACTTTGGCACCATTTTTAAAAATGTTTATATGTATATTATATATGTATATATATATATATACGTGCGGGCAATAACTTTCGTAAGAGTTAATTGATTTCAACTAAATTTGGCCCACGTATTGAAATCCATCACCGCAAGAAGCCTATTTAAAATGGGCGTAATCGGGCCATTTTAAGGGTAGTTTTTAGGGGTTGAAAAATGTTTTTGGGCTCCAAAATACCGAAAAAATTCTCCGAATCGTTTCAAAATTGAAATTTAACCCTCTGGTAGTAATTAAAAAGTGTCCCTAAAATTTTAATAAAATCGGCCCCACAGGACCGGATTTACAAATTTTATGAAAACACTAGTTTGCAGATAGTGACTTATTTATTGAAGGGTCTATTTAATTCGGTGTAGACGTTAGATTGATAATAATATTACAATTAAGAAAAAAAATGTTATTTTAAGGGGTGTATTAAGGAGTTAAATTTTTTATTTTGCCCAAAAACAGACTTAATTTCACATAATAAAAGTATAAAACCACACGGCCCTATACAAGCAAATACACTATATTGTCGGCAGGGTTTTGGCACTGCGACCCGGGTTTTTTATCTGTTATTATTAATCATTTTCTACCAAGCGCCGAGTGAAAAATCAGTGCAAATTATATTTTAAAAAAAAAACTTAGAAATCACTTCAGAATAAAGAAAACTATCTTATCTCGAAAAAAGTTGACCCGCCGACCCATGTCAATAGACTTTTCTGTTTGTTTTGATAAGACTAATAAGTGCTTAAAATATCCAAAAGCATTTTCTCTCTGACAATAATACATCCATGCTGTGTGTTTGACCTAACGTTGCAGCCAGGATAAATGACTCAGTTTGAAACTCCTTAACGGCGTTCAAAACTTTTCTCTGTTGGCCAAAGTCTACGTTAAGTTTAAGTTAAGTCGTTAGGTGATCTTTTTATTGAAGAACTGGATTTCACAGGATTAACCAGAAAGAGATCTTGAAACAATGATGCTTTGCTAGAAATGGACCGAGTGAAGAGTTAAAGACTAGATGACTAAAACGAAAATAATAAAATACACGTATAAAAACTTTTTAAAAACAAATTTTTATTAAAATATACTAAAACGAAGACAATAACATACTATCCAACAAGTAAAATCATTTTATTATCATTGTTAACCTGACCTAAAACTTCCCATAAAAAAATCATAATCTAAGCTTCTCACGAAAAACTTTAAGTCAGGTCAACATAGATAATAATAAAATGATTTTATTTGTTTAATTCAACAATTAATTTTTAAATTACCTTTGGTAATATTTACCCATATGCATAATGGGTTCATTTTTGGACTACGGCTCCATCTCCTTCAAATCGCGTATATAATTACGTAATAACCCACGTCTATTTATTTTCTTCGCTTTAGTATATTTTAATACGAGTTTACTAAGGTTTTTTACTTATAAAAGTCACTCCACTGTAACCATGATGACGGTAAGAATACATGAGCGAATCCTTAGACAATTTTAAATTCCACAATATATTTAGCCGCGCCGCGCTGTTACATTTTACGCTAGTAGATCTATCTTTGTCAGACTAACATTTTTGCATGTTGAGTCCAATTATCTGCGTGTAATAATTCTTACTAATGTACAAATTACATGTCAGCTGCCGTGTATTAGAACAGAGTTAGGCTTTCATTCAGGATCGACCACGTGCGTTTACAAGACAAATATATTTTATGCAAATATGCTCCATGTGCTAGTGAATTGCGGTTTTTAATTCGTATGACAAGTAGACCAAACCAAGGCTGAATCTATGAAAAGACAACGTCCTCATAATATTGTATTTCTCATAATATTGAAATCAATGAGCTGCGCCTACTAAAAAGCAATAATTAAATAATTTCAAATAGAGGACTATATAGTTTGCAGTTACTGCTAGAAAACATCCATTGTTTAACGTAACGTTACAATGCAATATTATTCATTGTCAATGATAACGCATGTAAAAATCAGCTACATATCTTCTTGTAGTCTCCACAATATGCTGCTGAACGAATCTCCTGCGGATTTCCCAACGACCTCCCTAGCATTTCTGAAGATACAGAAAACAGCATCAAGCGTATCTATCGTTTCTTCACTTATCAGGATTATATACACTAATTTAGTTCTAATAGATTCTTAACTCATAGTTTCGGACACTAATGACCTGTGATGTTGATGCGTCCATAAATATTTATATAAAAAAAATCAGCTCTTGCATGGTGTGAAAAACAGAAATATGGGAAATTTTATTATTAGTGTATTTGCCATATAACATACACTAATGGCGTCGGTCGGATGGCGGGACCTAGGGGTCGGACCAAAATTTCTCGACGTTTCATAACCTCCTAAACACTTTGGCCCCATTTAAAAAAAAAAATATATATATAAATATATATATATACGTGTGGACAATAACTTTCGAAACAGTTAATTGATTTCAACTAAATTTGGCCCACGTGTTGAAATCCATCACCGCAAGAAGCCTCTTTAAAATGGGCCTAATCGGGCCATTTTAAGGGTCGTTTTTAGAGGTTAAAAATGTTTTTGGCCTCCAAAATACCGAAAAAATTCTCCGAATGGTTTCAAAACTGAAATTTAACCCTCTGGTAGTAATTTAAAAGTGTCCCTAAAATTTTAATAAAATCTGCCCGACAGGACCGGATTTACAAATTTTATGAAAACACTAGTTTGAAAATATGAATTATTTACTGAAAGGTGTATATATAATTTGGTGTAGAAGTTCGATAGATAATAATATTTCAATTAAGAAAAAAAATGTTATTTTAAAGGGTGTATTAAGGAGTCAAATTTTTTATTTTGTCTAAAAATCAACTTAAGTTCGCATAATAAAGCCGCACTGCCTGTATTAGCAAATACACTATATTGTCGGCAGGGTTTTCGCACTGCGACCCGGGTTTTTTTATTTTTTAATTACTTATTTATTATTTTATTAATGTCTAAAATTAAATAAATGAAAGTTTGGATCTGTTCATTAGTTATGTAAGTTAACTTTCATTTGCGTAAAACAGTGGTTAATACTGATATAATGAATAAAATTTTTATGGATTCATATCTCTGAACCAAAATTTAATGTACATTTTCAAGTTAAAAAGCTTAAAGAAATTGCTTTTAAAAAATATTAGTGTTGTTTTAGCTGTTCGAGTTATTGAGCCCAGCATCTTTTATTTTTCCTTACAGACAACATTTATTAAATATTTCGTTCGTATCAAGAACTTTATTACGTCAGAAAAAATACAATTGAAATATGTTTGTGTTGGAACTGTGGAGGATCTATTTCCATATCTAAAATTAATTTTATTCAATTCAAGATCATTTATATTAATTTCTATATAGGGGTCTCTAGGGGTAGATCAGAGTCTAGGACTAATTGAAGTCCAACGGGGCCCCATTTTTTTATTTAAATATTTACATCTTACTTAAAATCTATCTGAAAGATAACTTAACTTCTTAAGCACATTAGCAGTCGGCGTTCCCAAAACCATGTCGCAGATGGCTCGTCGGGCTAACTGGATACTTTCAAAATTTCCAAGCAAATGAATCTTGTGTTCGTTTATCACAATTTTCGTTTGTGTTATGTTTTCTACTGCCATTCTCGTTGCTCCATCTTTGCCGACGACCCGGCCGATCGCACGTGAAATGTGATCACCTTTCAGCCGTTTAATGTCCTTAATCTCAAATGACTCAGTGAACAGATTATCAACGAGGATCAACTTTTGAGCATCATCGACATCAAAACCCAACACAAAAGCCTTTAGAAAAGATTCCGCTTTTTGTAAATTTGCCATATTTTGTGCATCCTTGCAAGCGCGAATGTCAACACTTTGGGTATTGCCGTTGAATCTCAGGTTCAAGTGTAACTCTTCCACGACGAATTTAGAAACTTTCGACCAGTTTTCTTTTAGCGCTGAACACCGTTCGTTTGGTATGGCTACGCTGTTGATTAGAAATTTCTCTATGCCATTAACTGATTTTTCTACAACACTGTTATTTGTAGCTTCATTAACAACGGGTCTACACAATTTCTGTGATTTACCGCGTTTTGATCTTTTCACCAACTGAAAATCGTTAGCTTCAATATTACTGACACTAGATGATTCCATTTTTGCACGTCTTTTAAATAACAAAACAGTTATAAGCACAGTAATTTAACAAGAAGATTTTGCACTGAATTCTATTTTAAGAACGTAATAGGTACGTCTGAATCACAAGAGAACTGAGCGAACAATGCGTTCAAAGTCGAAATATAATTGCTTTTATCCCTACAATTCAGGCAAAATTAATTAGGTTCAGGTAAGAAATTGATGTAAAATATAAGTTTACCATAGAAACAATATAAAGTAAGTGACTATTGACAGCGAATAATGGTTTCATAGTTGACGTAACTTCTTTTATACCTATAGTTCAGGAAAAATAAATTCAGTTCAGGTAAGAAAGATTCCAAAAATTTTCTGACCATAGATATAATTTCTAAATGCATGTGGAATTATTACGTGACAAAACAAAATTATTGTTTTGGGGCACAAAAACACCGAAAAAGTTCGCGAAATGGATTCAAAATTGAAATTTAGACCCTTAGTATCTAGTAAAAGATGCCTCTGAAATTTTAGTAAAATCGGATTGACAGGACCGGACTTACAAATTTAATGAAAACAAACTGAAGAGTGTATTTAATTTGGTGCAGATATTGAATATTTCAACTAAATACATTAATATTTTTAAGAGGTTCATTAAAGGTTATTAATGTATTTGCCATATGGCAACATACATTATTGGCATCGGTTGGATGGCGGGACCTAGGGGTCGAACCAAAATTTCTCGATGTTTCATAACCTCCTAAGCACTTTGGCACCATTTTTAAAAATGTTTATATATATATGTATATATATATTTATATATATATATATATATATATATATATATATATATATATACGTATATATATATATATATATATATATATATATATATATATATATATATATATATATGTGTGTGCGGGCAATAACTTTCGAAAGAGGTAATTGATTTCAACTAAATTTGGCGCACGTGTTGAAATCTATCACCGCAAGAAGCCTATTTAAAATGGGCGTAATCGGGCCATTTTTTGGGTAGTTTTTAGGAGTTGAAAAATTTTTTTGGGTCCCAAAATACCAAAAAAATTCTCAGAATCGTTTCAAAATTGACATTTAACCCTTCAGTAGTATTTAAAAAGTGTCTCTAAAATTTTAAAAAAATTGGCCTGACAGGACCGGACTTACAAATTTTATAAAAACACTACTTTGCAGATAGTGAATTATTTACTGAAAGTTGTACATAATTTGGTATAGAAGTTCGATTGATAATAATATTGCAATTAAGAATAAAAAATGTTATCTTAAGGGGTGTATTAAGGAGTTAATTTTTTATTTTGTCCAAAAACCAGCTTAAGTTCGCATAATAAAGCCACACTGCCTGTATAAGCAAATACACTATATTGTCGGCAGGGTTTTGGCACTGCGACCCGAGTTTTTTATTATTTAGGCTCTGTAGAATAAATGATAACATAAACACAGCGAAAGTGCAAGTTTCGGGTTAGAATCACGACGGTTATATTGTTTGAAAAAATATATTTTATACAGATTTTTTAAATTATAATTTGACAGTGCCCAGGAGAAGCCGAGGTGGATATCGTATAATGATACATAGCTCATCATCTAAACCAGAATGTATATTATTTATATTCAAAATTTCATTGAGATACATTCGACCGTTTAAGCTTGAAAAAGTGAGAACTAAACAACATTTCACTCAATTATCTGTATTAAATAATATTTACTAAATGTTCTTAATCACTCCGAAGTCAGCATAGGAAATGTAGTATTCATATACCATTTATTATAACATACAACGTCGACGTTTATAAAGAGGAAAAGTTTGTTTGTTTGTCAGAGATAATTTCAGAAACTACTGAACCGATTTCAAATTTTTTTCACTGTTCGATAGGCGATGCTTTGCTTTAGGACATAAGCTATAATAAGTATCCGACCCTGCTTCACTTGGATAAAATTCGCAAATAATCTCATAAACTATTTAACCCAATTTAATTTTTTTTCATTGTTCAATTACATGATACTTTGCTTTAGAATATAAGCTATAATAACCAGCCGAACCGGCTTCGGCCGGGTGAAAATCGAAAGTGATTTCCGAAACTATTTAACCGACTTAAAAATTTGTCTAGTGTTCGAGAGGTGATATTACTTTGCTTTAGAGCATAAGCTATAATAACTTGCCGATCCTACTGTGCCCGGTTGAGACTCCTTAACAAGCTCAGAAGCTACTAATAACTGAAATAAGTTAAAACTTTTTTCACTGTTCGATAGAGGTCATATCATAAACTATAACAACTGGCCAGCCCAGTTTCGCACGTGTGAAAATCAAATTGAATTAAATTAACTATACCTATATTAAAAAAGATTCGGTATTAGGTAGATAATAATAATAATTTACCGATTGTCTTTCGGAAATATATCCATTTTAAGAAATAATGAATACTTCGCTAAGTATACCTATCACTGATTTTAATAGGAAGATACCTATACGTTCAAGTTCTGTCTGATTTTTGACTTTGTGCAATAAAAAAACATTTAAATAAGTATTAGACATTGTAGGTATCACTATCTACCTAAATATTTATTCTAATATTTATTTCAGTTTCCACAAAAAAGTCAGACATCACCTTCTTAATGTAAAAATAAAAGAAAGAATAGTTACTTCTTACCACAACAGATTTATTCAGTGGATGTACATTTCGAGAGCTAAGCTCCCATCTTCAGCAAAACACTAAACTAAATTTAGTTTACTGTTTTGCTGAAGATGGGAGCTTAGCTCTCGAAATGTACATCCACTAAATAAATCTGTTGTGGTAAGAAGTAACTTCTTTCTTTTATTTTTATTGTTCCAACCACAGTGCTCTTAATATTTATACCTCCTTACTGAATTCTAACATTACGTTATAAAAAAAACCCGGGTCGCAGTGCCAAAACCCTGCCGACAATATAGTGTATTTGCTATACAGGCAATGTGGCTTTATTATGCGAACTTAAGTTGGTTTTTGGGCAAAATAAAAAATTTTACTCCTTAGCACACCCCTTAGAATAACATTTTTTTTTCTTAATTGCAATATTATTATCAATCGAACCTATATACCAAATTATATACACCTTTCAGTAAAAAATTCCCTATCTGCAAAATACTGTTTTCACAAAATTTGTAAATCCGGTCCTGTCGGCCCGATTTTATTAAAATTTTAGGAACACATTTTAATTACTACCAGAGGGTTAAATTTCAATTTTGAAACGATTCGGAGAATTTTTTCGGTGTTTTGGGGCCCAAAAACAAATTTCAACCCCTAAAAACTACCCTTAAAATGACCCAATTAGGCCCATTTTAAATAGGCTTCTTGCGGTGATGGATTTCTACGCGTGCGCCAAATTTAGTTGAAATCAATTACCTCTTTCGAAAGTTATTGCCCGCACACATATATATATATATATATATATATATATATATATATATATATATATATACGTATATATATATATATATATATAAATATATATATACATATATATATAAACATTTTTAAAAATGGTGCCAAAGTGTTTAGGAGGTTATGAAACGTCGAGAAATTTTTGTCCGACTCCTAGGTCCCGCCATCCGACCGACGCCAATAGTGTATGTTGCCATATGGCAAATACACTAACAATGGTTGTATCTCAATAAATTAATCGCTAATATTAGTATTTAAAAATTAATGCACGGTTACATAAAACATTGTCAAAAAATTGAATTTGACAATGAACTTAGATTGTCATAATATAATTACAGTTTTTATATAGGAGAGAGCAGTCTAATGTCGTACTCAAACTCCCTGTCATGTACTGCAACCCAGTATTAGTGCCTCAAAATAAACACGGTGCAATTCCGTGCACAATTCAAGGACGACTGATGATAATTCAACACACTCTGTAAGTTTAATGTTACTTTACAAAATCGTGCTTGTTTGGAGGCAGTAATGCCTTCTACTGAATACGTTTTCTAAGTTAATTTTGCATTAAAAAACCGTGCTAGTTTGGAAGTAGTAGTGCCTTCTAATGAATACACGAAGAGAAATACGCTACCGGAACAGGCCGCAACAGTTAGGTGTTAATAAAATGCTAATTTCATTATAGAGAAATCAATGCAAAAACGAAACTGGTTACCTAGTTATTTTATCAGTAGGTGACTATGTTACGCAGTTTCATTGATATGATTAGAAACTGTGTAAGTGCGGTTATTGCACTGCCAAAAAGTAAAAACCCAGGTCGCAGTGCCAAAACCCTGCCGACAATATAGTGTATTTGCTTGTATAGGGCCGTGTGGTTTTATACTTTTATTATGTAAAATTAAGTTTGTTTTTGGGCAAAATAAAAAATTTAACCCCTTAATACACCCCTTAAAATAACATTTTTTTTTCTTAATTGTAATATTATTATCAATCTAACGTCTACACCAAATTAAATACACCCTTCAATAAATAAGTCACTATCTGCAAACTAGTGTTTTCAAAAAATTTGTAAATCCGGTCCTGTCGGGCCGATTTTATTAAAATTGTGGGGAAACTTTTTAATCACTACCAAAGGGTTAAATTTCAATTTTGAAACGATTCGGAGAATTTTTTCGGTATTTTGGGGCCCAAAAACATTTTTCAACCCCTAAAAACTACCCTTAAAATAGCCCGATTAGGCCCATTTTAAATAGGCTTCTTGCGGTGATGGATTTCAGCACGTGGGCCAAATTTCGTTAAAATCAATTAACTCCTTCGAAAGTTATTGCCCGCACACATATATATATATATATATATATATATATATATATATATATATATATATATATATATATATGTATATATATATATATATATATATATATATACATATATATATATATATATATATATATATATATATATATATATATATATATATATATATATATATATATATGTATATATATATATATATATATACGTATATATATATATATATAAATATATATATATATATATATATATATATATATATACATATATATATAAACATTTTTAAAAATGGTGCCAAAGTGTTTAGGAGGTTATGAAACGTCGAGAAATTTTGGTCCGACCCCTAGGTCCCGCCATCCGACCGACGCCAATAGTGTATGTTGCCATATGGCAAATACACTAAAAAATGGTAATCAGTGCAATAACGTATGATCATTATGGAAACAAAAAAAATGTATAAAAATATTTAACATTCACATATTGAATTTACGTATAGGTATGTAAATGAAAGAACACAGTATTATTATCCTTGACGAGACCTGCATTACCTACACAATATTCAGCGATCTACTGACAGGCTTGATATTTTCTTCCCCAAAAGCATATAGACGTTGACATAAGGAAGTCAACTGTATAAAGAATTACTCAATAATTATAATTTTAGAAACTTATGGTCTACTGACTTATTGAAATAGGCGTATTTACTAAATCATTGGAAGCTTAAAACCTGATTCATACATATACAGAATGATCTTTAAGTTGATTAACAGCTTGTAGAAATCAAATATACAAACAAATATTTCAAGTAACTTTTTTATCAAAACTCAAAAACAAGAGAGACAGCCTTTTAAAGTTAAATTATTTTTTTTAAATTTTGAGATCGGTCCTAGCGTTATGTTATGTCACTATGGAAATATTATAATGATCGTTTTTGATCTATTATATATAATATAAAAAATAAATAAATAAAACACAATAAAATTTGATTTAATCAAGACGAAGTCTAAATACGTCTGATCACAACGAGATTTAAAATTATTATTTTAATTTGTTTTTCAAGCGTTGCTAATAGAAACTTCAAACAAAACAATGTTGTGGTCGACAATGCAGAGTATTAATGTTGTCACTAGGTCGTTTTTGATCAATTATATATAATATAAAATAAAAAATAAATAAATAAAACACAATAAAATTTGATTTAATCAAGACGAAGTCTAAATACGTCTGATCACAACGAGATTTAAAATTATTATTTTAATTTGTTTTTCAAGCGTTGCTAATAGAAACTTCAAACAAAACAATGTTGTGGTCGACAATGCAGAGTATTAATGTTGTCACTAGGAGACCCAACATTATGTTATGTCATTAAGTATTTGGTGCCTATTTTACCCGGGCGCCAGATACAGACAAATATTTGAACAAAGACTTTGCTCACACATTTGAACACATGTTTGCTGCACCAGCCAGACATGCTTTTACAGACACTTTTAGCAAACTTATCTGAAAAGTATTCAAATAGATAACAAACAAGATTTTGTGGGCGAGGTATACCTGTATTATTTAAGTGTTTGTAATTATTTATTTCATTTGCAAAAAATAAATGATTTTTACTTTATGGGTTCCATATACATGGTTCTTCTTCAAGTAACTCAATAAATTCAAGGACACTTTCGTTGCTCCAGTCCATCTTGCGACTGAACAAAGCGACCGTTCTACTCAGTGATTTACGAGTAACTGAACTTTGCGCAAGTGTAGCAGACTACGCACACATTTGAACTTTGAACGCTTTGATGTGCGCTCGAAAAACCGATACCGAATGGCAAAGTGCAAATGTGTGATCAAACTTTGAACAAATACCCGTGCCTCACCCGGGCGCCAGACATAGTAACAATATTTGAACACTTGTTTTAACTAGGGATGGGGATTATAAATCGATTATTCGAAATAATCACAAAAAGTATATTTTTCCCGACTTTATAGAAGAAAAAAAGTTTTATTGTTCTTTTAAAACTGTAGGAACGAACAAGCAACTTGCCTGTTCGTAAATCATGTGTGCAACTGTTTTTTTTACATCATGCGAGAGCTAATTTTTGCCTTAAGTAACGCTAGACATGAATCTTCACGATAGTGAAGAGTAATTTAGCATTGCAACAATGGGTGTTTCTTGACAATTGTAGCAATCATGCTGTTAGTAAAATGAATATGCTGCGATTCTGTGCCTAAATTTAAAGCACAACTAAAATTACCACTACTGTAAAACACAATCCTAATTAACTAGTTGCTAGAAGATACAAATCTTTTCCTGTTAAAAAAACTTCATTGATTTAGATAAAGCGGACCAATCTTATGACAGGCCTCCACTTTCCATTTCCAAAATAAATCACCATGTATCGGTTGTACATATTGTGAGTTCGCAAATGTGTTCTAAATATATAACTGTCACTATTATTTTACGTTAAAACTAATTTCCAAACAACATTTTTGACTGACAACTTTTTGCACGTATTTCATGTAGTCAGTAACTACATGAAGGTTTAAATGCCGGTTTTGTTAAACCTGATAGACGGTGACAGGGCTGACCGGTGTTCGAATGAAAATTTGATAAAAAAGTTACTACAGAATACTAGAAGGTTAGACGTAAGAGACTATAAAGATGGCTTGGTTTTTCAATTATTGTTATCCCAACTGTTTGGAAAAAGACTCAATGTGACGTTACAAGACTACTTCCCCTGCCCTCTCTCGCGTCTCGCCTAGACACATCTTCAACAATGCTAACTCCCAACCTTAGTTGAGTTTTACCCTCAAGAGAAGTGTAACCGTAAACGACAATATGGATACATATTATATAGGAAATGTATAAATTCACTCAAACAAACAGGTAAGTGTGTCGACGACTGCTGCTTCTTCTTCTTTTTTAACCGACTTCAAAAAAAAGAAGGAGGTTCTCAATTGGTCGGAATCTTCTTTTTTTTAACTGACTTCAAAAAAAGGAGGAGGTTCTCAATTCGTCGGAATCTTTTTTTTTTACCGACTTGAAAAAAAGGAGGAGGTTCTCAATTCGTCGGAATCTTTTTTTTTTTATTTTTTATGTATGTTCCCCGATTACTCGAAGACGCCTAAACCGATTTGGAAAATTCTTTTTTTGTTTGAAAGGGTATACATCCCAGGTGGTCCCATGGTCATCAGGTCAGGATCTGATGATGGAACCCTGGAGAAATCGAGGGAAATCTTCAAAAATGTGCGAAATCAAATCCACCACTAAAAATAAAAAAACTTAAAAAAAAATATTAACCTCCTTCAAAAAAATCAGTAAAAAGATGAAAATAATGAAATTTTGAGGTCGGCGCCTATTTAATAAAAGTAGATATGTAATTAAAAGTTTTTGTAATGAAATTAGCTTCGACCTCAAAATTTCATTATTTTCATCTTTTTAGTGATTTTTTTGAAGGAGGTTAATATTTTTTTTTAAGTTTTTTTATGCACAAATGAAGAAGGAGCAACAGTCATCGACACACTACCACATCGCCTTTGATAATGTCTACCGCAGTTTTAGACGAAACGTCAGGTAGAAATACCAATAGACCACGGCGTACAAGCCCGAAACCCAAGAAGTTTTACGACATAGATGCAAATTTCTTATTTCATAGATTAGTATGAATTAATGAATTTAATTGGTCGCCCCTGTCCGATAATAAATTATCGAACAGTAGCTATTTCTGTACACATTTTCTAATTGTCATAGTTTTTAATTATAATTTATGCATGTGGGACGGCGGGTAAACGTTTGTTAAATGGTCTGTGATTGGCTGTGGTTGGTAGGTGTGCGATCTGCGCTGCGGATATTGTGTATACACGCCGTTATATCAACGTTATGTTACCTGACTGTCGCTCTGTGTCAACGCACTTGCATAGTTAAGGCATTTCTTTAAACTACCTGCTGACTAAAAACGTAAAAACGCTATTTTAGAAGCTTTCGAATTTTAGAACGCCAATTAAGTTTTCAATGTTATTTTTTTCTCATCTTTTCACTTTGACAGTTTTAAATTTAAGAAACATATATTATTATAGTAGAAAACAGTATCACCGGTAATTGGAATAATGAAAACAAATCAATTTAAACACTCATTGATTGCAATGTTTCGTCTTTTCTTTAATTAAGACTTTGTCAAGCTCTCAATATGCATAAACGATAGTTAAACTATGATATAATATACAATTTGGCATTACAAAAAACAATTATTAAAAATTGAAAATTGTAGAAAAAAAAAACAGAAAAAAAAGAACATAGTACTTTCTACAATTTTCAATTTTTAATAATTGTTTTTAATAATGCCAAATTGTATATTATATCATAGTTTAACTATCGTTTAAGCATATTGAGAGCTTGACAAAGTCTTAATTAAAGAAAAGACGAAACGTTGCAATCAATGAGTGTTTAAATTGATTTATTTTCATTATTCCAATTACCCGTGATACTGTTTTCTATTATAACATATATCTGGAATTGAACTTTAAAGATGAATATATTATTATGTTGTTTAATGTATTTTGCCTTTTACGAAGTTGAGGACAATTTGGGAGAAAAATAATGATTCGTTCCGATTTGCAGATTAGATAAAAAAATGCTGTCGCGATTTTTTTGTGGAATATACATGACAGCATAATGAGATCATCTTAAATATTTTATTTCGGTTTTCGTGAACCTCAAAATAGAGCCTTCGGTTAGGAGTAAGTATACACTGCAGGTCATGTGAAGTCAGAAATCAAATGACTTCCATCTGCACTGGTTGTTTTACATTTTATATGTGCCTGTAACATATTATATCACAGTCGCAGGAGAAGAAAAAACATCGGTCTGCCAAAAAATATATAAAATGAATTAAAAAATAGTGAAATAAAACATAGCCTATAGCCAGGGGCGTCGCCAAGGGGGGGCAGGTAGGGGCAGCTGCCCCTCCCTAGAGGTTCGGGACTTTTTTAAGTTATACGTTTTCCTGCCTAATGTCACAGAATAAGTAAGTAATAAAATGTAGCGTTCAGCAGAATCACTCTGAAACTAAAATCAAATTTCAAGGATTCAATAAATGTATTAATATTTAATATCTTAACCCTCAAAATCTGAAATTTTTGTTTTTTTTCTCATCCTTCTGCCCCCCTCTGGCTCAAACGCTGGCGACGCCCTTGCCTATAGCATTTCTGGAATCAGAAGAAACATTTCAAAAAATACATACGAATAATTTTGTATAATGGTATAGACGAGATGAAAATGTGAACAAAAAATTGTTTAAAAATTGAAATGATATTTTAAATTAATTTAAGGTAGTTGTCGTGGTACAATATTGTCAAAAAGTTATAGATTATACGCGCCACAAAAGTATACTAGCTTGTAGCTAAGTGATCCATAATTTGTACGCAAGACTGTACCCGTGGAAACGTAACCCATACAGTATTCATATGCATGTATACTTTTCTATAAATTGTTGAACTTTAAACCGTTATTTATAAATAATTAGACGGTCAAAAAAAATTTCTTATTTTTTTTTAAAACTCATAACAAATGCATTGAAAGACTGTCAGTTTTTGGAAAGTTTCTGACAGTTCTTTTTTTTATAAATAAGAAATTGGTTCAGAACTACAGAGATCGTATACAATCAATGTTAATTATCCAATTTTTAATTGAATTTATCTCGGATTATATACGGTCGATCGATTTCAAATTTTCACGGTAATTGTATTATCATGTCCTTAATAAGTATACAAAAATTAAGAATTTTCTGACGGTGTGCCTTAACCACGACAACTACCTTAACGGAACCTCGTGGGCTGTCCATTTACCACTACCTGTATAAGGATTTTTTCTTCTTTTTTATTTTTCAGTTACATAAAAGTAAGTCAGTACGTAGAAAGATTGACAGAATAATGTGATACAAATAACAGAATAGTTTGTGGGTAGCTCTGATACACAGCCTACCTCGACTATCAACAATCCACTCTGATCGTTATCTAGATCGTTAAACATGTGTTTAATTGATCAGTAATCGGTAGAAAGTAAAAACGTAACTTGTTATACGGCATCGATCAGGGATGAGAGACAATGTTAGCTGAGTTGACTAAATTGTCCAAATAATAAGAAATCTGCTTATAAATTATGAAACAATAAAGAACCTATATATTATCTGAGCTAAAGAATATATATGTATGTTCACATTTTTAACTTTCAAGTAGAGATGGGAAAAACGGGTCTTTTTAGTGATCTGCATCTTTGCATCTGGATCCCGTATATGAGCCGGCTCACTGAACCGGTTCAAAAAGAGCCGAGGTCTGAATATGTTACTGCAGTCTGCCACTGAATTACCTAGTTCAGTCAATCATATCACGACCTGTATAGAATCAAGAATACATAGCCAAACATGTGATGCATGAATCATTTGAGCTGACAGATGCATCAAAGCAAGAACTGATACGTAAGTGTAAAATGTGTTTCTGTGTGTTAAGTGTCTCACTGAGTTATGCGGATCCGTTGATCCGTCGGCTCAAAAAAAAGTGAGTCGGCTCTCACGGATCTTCTGTCAGAGTTGGCTCTTTGAACCGGTTCAGATCTGAGTTACCCAACTCTACTTTCAAGCAATAAATTTCAAACTCACTTTTTTATTGCAGCTAGGTAATTGAATAGTATTTCGATCCTTGAACAAGCTTTTAATAAAATATATGTATCAGAAATGTATCCTTGAAAGTATTAATTTTATTCGAAAATTCCTTATTTATGAAGTTTTCGAATAGTAAAATGCGTAGGAAGGCATAAATTTTAACACTGGGTATATACATAGTAGTTTGAACTAAACTGCTAAATTTAAATTTTCTGATATCGGTTAAAAACCAGTAATTTTGTATGGCGCGTTCTATAATTCATGAAAAAGATATATTGAAGTTGCGGCCAATGTTTTCGTCTCATCTTGTTTAGAATTCAAAGACGAGAAATGTTTTAGACTGGTTTCTTCACTTCGCTATCTTTGTTAGAGTAGGTTAGTGGAAATCATAATAAAAAACATCGAGAACTTGCGGGATATAATCTGAACTGTTAGGGTTTCAGTTTATTATTATTGTAATAATAATAAATTGAAAATTCAATTCTAAATATTATCATTTGATTTTTCATCTTTTTAGGGTCCGTACCTCAAAAGGAAAAAAAACGGAACCCTTATAGGATCACTCGTGTATTGTCAAAGCCTATTTGCGCCGAACTGCTGAAGCGATTGAGCTGAAATTTGGTACACATATGTAAGACGGTGACCATAAGACTGACGTGTAATGTAAATAAATGAATTTTGAACATGGGGGTCATTTTTTGCGGGTAAATTAGAAAATAAAAAAAAAAGTTTTGCAAACTGTACCGTCTGACATATCAAATAAAAGGGCTTGTAGTAAGGGTCTCAAATATTATTATTTTTTTAATTTTAAAATAAATAGTTTTCAAGTTATTTAGGAAAATAGATGAAAATTTACCATCCCCCCCCTATATCTTCGAAACTACTACGCCTAAAATTTTGAAAAAATAGGGAATGTCGGGTCTCGCCCATAGTTTACAGGAAAATTGAAACGAAAATCTTAAGTCTTAAAGTACTCACGGAAAATGGAATAGTACGAAACCCTCTTCTCTCGAGTTCAACTCGCTCTTGATCGTTTTTTTTAAATCCCTAACTAATATAGATGAATCCATGGAGGTTTTTTGCCAATGCTACTGATCAAACTACGAGTTATGTATAAACGCTTTTTATCATTTTTGACATTTCTTTCTGACAGGTAGTAAGGTAATTGGGGGGAAGATGCCTAATGGGTGAAGATGCCAACTGATCATATTTCAGAATTCGTCCAATAGATGTCGGCAAGATGCTTTCTACTAGTTTCTTTGTTGTGTGCGTCGGTAAAGACAACATTATAAAGTCGGTTTTGACATGTGATAGAAATTTTTTGACAGCTAGTGTGTTTGAACGTTCGTAAAAAATTTTTTGTCGTGTGACATTAAAAAACCAAAAACAGAAAACAGCAGTGCGATCAAAATCGGCGAGTTGTTGGCTGAATAAATGGTAGGTTGCCTGTTTTTTCTCATTACTGTGGAAATAATTGTACCAAAATTTGATTTACTTAACGAGTTTGGCATCTTACCTCAACACATTGGGGTTATATGCATCATTTTTGTTGGGGTGAAATGCTGTTAGCATTTTTTTGGGGGTAAGATGCTGTTAGTAAAATGTTTGCAACGTATTGCTTAAATACTTATTTATAGTGAAAAATGCCGCGGACCTATGTGAGAAAAACCAACAGAGGACAATGGACAGAGGACGATCTTCGGTCTGCTGCATTAGCGTTAAGGGATGAAACCAGAAGTGCCAATTCCGTTGCAAAAGAATTTGGAATCCCCTTGCGAACTCTTCTACGGCGAGTTGGCAACAACCGCTTAGATAAAGGCCGTTTAGGTCCGTATGGCTGCCTTGGAAAAGAAAATGAAGATGAACTGGTGAGGTATATTCAAAAGCTTGGAGAAGTTGGCTACGCTCCAACCTCTAAAGATATTAGGCATCTAGCCTACACTTTTGCTCAAAAAAATAATATAAAAAACAAATTTAATAAGACAAAAGAGCTAGCAGGCTACGACTGGTTTGGACTTTTCATGAAAAGACATCCCACTTTGCGTATGCGCGTTGCTCAAGGTCGATCTGTAGCTCGTTCACTGGGAATGTGCCATGATGAGGTGGATCCGTATTTTAAGCTACTTCTAGACACATTGGAAACATACGATTTAATGGACAAGCCAAGGAAAATTTTCAATATGGATGAAAGCGGATTGCAATTGTGTAACAAGCCAGGAAAAGTTATTGCAACAAAAGGTGCCAAAGATGTACACACTCTCACCAGTGCCGAAAAAGGCGAAACAGTTAGTATTGTCGTTTGCTGCAATGCGGAAGGCAATTTTCTGCCACCATATGTGATCTTCCGTGGTAAAAACAAAAAGAAAGAGTTTGAGGACAAGATGCCTCCAGGATCAGTTGTTGTGATGTCTCCTGAGTCCGCCTATGTCAAAAGCAGTATTTTCTTATCTTGGATAAAAGATCATTTTCTACCTAGAAAAGAACCGGGTCCAGTTGTTTTGATTCTAGACGGCCATGCCTCACATTGTAGCGATGTGGACATTTTAGATTTTTTAGCTGAAAACGACATTCACGTACTCTGTTTACCAAGTCATACTACGCATTGGCTCCAACCCCTGGATAGATCCTTCTTTAAACCATTAAAATCCTATTGGAACTCAGCTTGTGAACATTGGATTCGGTCTCATCCAGGACGCAGAATTACCAGATACCAATTTGGAGAAATTTTAAACCAAGCCTGGAAGCAAGCGGCAACCAACCAGAATGGAGTGTCAGGGTTTGAAGCCTGTGGAATATTTCCTTATAATCCCGATAAGATTCCAGACTATGCCTATCATGTAGCTAATCACACTGCAGCAGCTAAAGATAACGCTAATGAAAAAGAACACTCTGTTGTTGAAACTGATCTTTTACAACCATCAGTATCATTCGAAAATCTGCTACCTGTTCCTGTTGTAGCAGGACCTAGTAAGCGGAACCCACGAAAGCAGCATGCGGAGCTTATCACATCACCTGCAGTACGGCAAATCAAGCGTCAGAAATTAGAAAACAAATGTAAAAAACAGAAAGAAAAGGAAGAAAGAAAAAGGAAGAAAGTTGAAAGCGCTAAAAAATCAAAAAAAGGAAAACAAGTTAAAACATCTAAAACGACCTACAGCAGTAGCAGTGATGATGAACACGATTCTGCCCAACTAGTTTCTGATCACAGCTCAGATAGTATCAACAGTGATACTGATGATTTTTGCATTGTATGCAAAGGGTATTATCGCGACAGAAACGGACCCAAAGTAGATTGGATTTGTTGCATTAGCTGCAAGAAGTGGTTGCATGAAACCTGCACATCTTTTGAAAATTCTTGCGACAATTGTGGCAAATAAGGCAAAACAAAATTTTTTATTTCAGTTAGGCATTTTCCCCACTGTTTAATTCGGGGTGAGATGGCATCACAATCAGTTGAAGATTCGTAACTGAAAAAGTTCTGTACAGGCATCTTCCCCCAATGCATTGGGGAAAGATGCCAAAATGTCGATAAAATTAAACTTTTTTTATTTACCTTAAATGGTACTTTTTGATTACTTTTGTACCTTTTCCTAAAACTGCATTATTTAATAAATAAACATATATTTTTGTATTAATCAAAATAGTTATATTAATTTGTTTATGATTTAATTACAAAATGTTTAGCAACTTCCCCCCAATTACCTTATATTATTTAACCCACTTTTGAACCTGATTTTAGTGCTTCAAATCTTTATCAAGATTTATGTAACTATCTAAATTCTAATGTATACTAATGTATACATGCACCTACATAATTTAGTATATAATTTAATAATATAATTTAATAATATAAATGTACTTCTGTAATTTGTTGGAAGAAATTACATTTTGTTATTTTTTGATACAACGTCGATTCAAATTTTAACTGAAAAACTTTCACTTGCGAGGTTTAAACATGGATTATTTATTTTTTTTATTTATTTATTTATTTATTTATTCCTTCTATAATGTACATATTATTGAATATAATAATTTATTCAGAATTTTCCCACTCAACTTGGCAAGCCAGTGCTAGGGTGGAAGTACAATTTTTTTCGTTTTATTTTTTTTTTTGAAAATGAATTTTCATAAAAGTAGAAGAAACTATCTCTAATTGAGTCAATAATGTAATATAACGCTAACATGATTTAAACTTATAATTTTTTACTCTTTATTCTCTTTTTTATTAAAGTTTCAACCAATTTTTCTAATAAATCTTTTCGGACCAAAATTATAGATTTGTTTGTACCTAATCTTTGTAGAAATTATAAAAAGCTCTTAAATTAGTTCTGAAATTGGAATGTTTAATTTATTTTCTACAAATCAATTGAAATGGAAAAATTATTGTTAAACCGACAAAATATTTTTTACCGAATGTCAGAAAAAAAATATCAGGGTCGCTTATTAAAAGTAGAGGTAATTCAAAGGCAGATCGCGGAACGTTTGAATAAACATAATATAATTTTCAATAAAAAATTAATATTAAAATTGTTCTTTTTTACCATCCTTATATAATTTCCAAGACAAATTTGCAACCTTAGTGTGTCAGTGGGGTGCTTTAGATTGAGAAAACTAATTATTTAATATAAAGAAATGACCTTATTGAGTCATTCTACATATTAAACTCAGATCTTCAAATGAAGCAATAAATAATAATTTAAGGCTGAACATCACAATTTAGAAATAAGGTTTTAGTAAGTACTAGCTAGATCTCGTAACTGTGGATGTCCATAGTACCTATGAACCAATGCTAGAGCGATGCAGATCTCTGCGACCGGCAGCACAATAATCGGTGTTTTTTTTTAATTTGAAAAAGGGCTGCTCCCAGTACAAAAGTATTTCCATAGTAAATCATAGTGTAACCGCATGAGACCTCAACGCAGCCTACAATAAGAAGTGATCTTGTAAAATTAGGCGAAAATCAGCTATTTTATAGAAAGCACCTACTTGAAAAAATATGGTACGTATCTTATATGTAATGATGTTATGACTCGAATGACTGTTAAAACTCGCTGCTGGTCGTTTTAACATAATATCACTTACTCGTCTAAATACATTAATTCACGTACAAGATACAAAAATTACTATTGTAGTATAATTTAGGAACTCAATAAAGAACTAAATGCGGATCTTTAGACAGTATCCAGTAAATTTATTTATTTTTGGACGTACTACCTTAATGACAGAAGTTTGTTACAAATACGCAATTCTACAAATTGATCCGGAATAAAATAAAAACCAAGGGCTATTTATTAACGCATTGATATATAACAAAGAAAATCAATTTAAACGTAGCGAATATTGATATTATCCAAGGCTAGTGAATAAAGAAATAAATAGCAAGATAATTGTGATTTTTGCACAGCATGAACAACTTCAATGATATTAATATCAAGGCACGTATGCATTACAATAACCAATAATGATTCAAATCTATAGATTAGGTATTAATGCATCAATTAAGTCATAATAGCGACAACAAACTGCGGAATATTATTATTATACGAGTTTATCTGTTTAAATTTCAATGTTTCCGTTTCAAACTTAATTGTACGTATATACAAACCGTTAATGTTAAACATTTTAAATTAATCTCAAATGATATTTAAATCTATTTAAAATTAGAGTTTAGCTTTATTATATCGAGGTTGTACTGTATTAGTCAACCCCCGAATATAATAACTTCAACGATATTTGTATTTTAGACGTATATACCTTATTCCAGGGAATACAAAAGTGCAATTAAATCTCTAAAAATGTTTCTTCATTTGATTAACGATTACGAAAGACTACTTCAAGCTACAATCGTTCAAGCGCACTTCCTTCACAAGCTGGTTCTGATTTAGCATATATTAATGATATATCAATTCTAACGCCGCACTCACGTAATCGATATGTATCAGTCAGTAGCAAAGCAAATAATATAAAGAATTGCACGTTTATAATCACACTGAAAAAAAGTTAAATACATACTGCAACTGTCACATAGATAACCAATCTCGGACTCACAGTTATTCAATGCTAAAGTTATCCCCGGTGTTGTCCGTACCTCTCATGAATTGACCAATGTAAAAAGAAACTAAAAATTTGAACATCTTTCTAAAAAAGACACCAAAAACGCCAATTTACTGATAATTTGCTGTCAGGTATGAAAAACTTCAGACGGAAAACCTAGTTAATACCAAACGAAAGAGAATAATATTTAGACTTAAGTAATAATAAATATTAAAATTTTTACTTACGTCCTCTATATTTGACACCAGAGGATTGTAACTTTTTATGTATCTATGTACAATTGGCGCCTCAAAAATTTATTATTTTACGCTTTTTAGTGCCGTGTTCTGAAAGCGTTCAATTTTCTTTTTTGTTTTTCTTTTTTTTACTTTTTAGTAATTTTGCATTACGTAGTTTGCACGAAATTAGCCTTGATAGCTTATATTAAACTAGAAAAAAACTGCTGAACCAATTTAAATAAAATTTACGTGAGACAAGTCTCTTTTAAATAGAAAAAAATCATCAAAATCGGGTAACAAATGTTGAAGATATGAGGTCGCGTATATACAGAGAACTTTGTTTTTTGAAGTGTCAAAAACGACTAGACCGATTAAAAAAAATCTTATATGGTACAAATCTGTCAATATTTTGAATAAAATAAAAAGGAAGTTTGGATGTGGAACAATCAAACGAAAAAAGCTTTACCGATGTTTCGCTTGTTGCCAACGTTTAGAAATATTTTATTTCATCTTCAAGGCCTTAGGCAAGTCAATGATTGATAAGGTCCTGAAGATGAAATAAAATATTTCGTAACGCTGGCCACAAGCAAAACATTGGTAAAGCTTTTTCTTTTGATTGTTCCTCATCCAAACTTCCTTTCAACGATTACATTATTAGAACGAAACAAATACTAACAATAATAATATATATTATATAATATCGATGAATTTCGTTTGCGACTACACCACTGTCGTCAATTATGATACATTGACGAATTGGTTGATAATAAAAGACCGATCTTATGTGCAATAATTATCATGCATCATGTTTTCACTCTTTAGTTATGGTGCTCATAACTGTACGCAAGAATCAACCATTAAGTAGTTACGTTATTTAATGTCCAGAAAGGAATTGTCTGTTCAAAGTGTTCCTGGCCGGAAAAGTATTACAGATTTTAATTTTATTAGAAAAAAGAGAGTACGTACTTAAGACCACGAGGTCGACGTGAAACATCTTGACTACTTTGCACACCATATATATGACAGTGCGTTGTTCAGTTCGCAAATAGTGCGTCAATTGACAAACACTCTCTTCATTTCTAATAAGAATAGGAAAAATAATTGTCATTTGGGAACATGTTCAGTTACGAGTGATTATTTACTAAGTGGGAAGTAATCGAATTTTTATCTGAAATCGTCCAGAAGTATCAGGAAAGAATTCACTTACGGTAGTCGATGAGGAAAATTACTACTTCTGTTATAGTCCAAGAACTGCGATGACACCCGTTTCATGAAGTGTTTGATTCAGGTAGAAATTTTATATAATAGTATATATAGGTGAGATGTATAGGTAAAATTATTAGTGTTTGCCTGTCCTACCTGGGTACGACAGGTACTGCGCACACAGGAAAGGTGTAAAAAAATATGTCCCAAAAAAGTGTTTGATTCAAAAGCCAACAAGTACTACTCGAAAGTTAAGTCGATTTTAAATAAATAACTAAATGAGGTAGTCATTTTTGAAAGGGTTAACATTAAAGCAAAATATCCTAAATTTGAAATTTCAAAAATAAATAAATGAGTGATTGATTCACGCTGAAACTTTTATAGCAACATCATTAGATATATTTAAAAATATTTGCAAATATCCAGACACTATTTCCGAGGTTTAAGATTATTTTTTTTTTATTTTTTAAAATTCATCTTTAGGGTATTTTGGTTTAATGTTAATCCCTCCAAAAGTGTCTGCCTTATTTATTTATTTATTTGAAATCAACGTAACTTTCGAATAGTATTTGTTGATTTTTGAATCTGCACTTTGGCACATGTTTTTTTACACCTTTCCTGTTGCGCAGTACCTGGCGTACCCAGGTAGGACGGGCGAACACTTATTTACCTATGCATCTTAACTATATATACTATTGTATAAAATTTCTACATGAAACGGGTATCATGAGCTCTCCGCCTATTAAGCATTTGCAGTTGTAACGCGGCTGCTTAAGTGTTGAATATTTTAATTTCAATTACTCGCAGCGAATCAACACTGGCTTGCCGGATATCGTGCGATCAGATTACATCGCATTGTAGGTGCGACCATCCGCCAGTAGTTGCGTGTACACTTGTCTGCACGGGCTACTGCGATTGATTGCAACCAAATCTTTATCACTGATTAATTGTCCTGTTGCAGCTAATTTGAATTGCATGACACATAATATAACTTTACCCTCCACTGGGTACGGTTCAATTAAATGAACAGAAAACTCCGGTTGTTTAGTAAATATTCATTATCAACTGGTTGTTCTTTGTCGTGCGGCTGGCTTGTAATAGATAATCAATGGCGTCAGTATTTATTTTCTAGTTAGGTTATTCAAATAGATAATTTACAAGACGCGAGTATAAATGATCTCCGAGTTAACTAGTTAATCAGGAAGATTCTATTTATGATAGTGTCACATCATCATATTATGGTGATGATATGAGCATAACTTTAAAAATGCTGAAAAAATAATTTAGATATCTTTAGATTCAACGGAGATTTGCAGTTTTTTTAATAAAATATTAAGGAAAAAAGCAGTTAATAAATGCAAACTACGTACGTATTTTCAAGTCACTAAAAACTAAAATTGAACTTTCTTCAAAAAGAGCCACTAAAAAGCGAAAAATACTGCTTTGAGTTTTAAAAAACTTCTTAGTTAATATAGTCTTTAATATTTTTTGTTCCAATATATATTTTTAACGTTGAGGGAAAGTTTGGTTGAGGAACAGTTGAAAAAAGAAGCTTTACCGATGTTTCGCTTGTGGCCTACGTTTCGAAAAATATATTTCCATCTTCAGGGTCTATGAAAATGTACAAGATTATACAATTGTTTTATTTTACAATAATTACGTATACAATTTTAATAAAATTTAAAATTAAACAAACTGGGTACATACCTCAGGCTAGTCAAAGGGTGGTAAATTGTTATACTAATCTTAGATACATGATCATAATTTATGGGTTAACAATAATTTGTATATAAAAAAACACAATACTTTTCATTAAAATAGTTTTGCAAACTTACAATAAAAATGGTCTATTTGTTAAAAAGTCACATGTGCAATTTGTTCTAAATTTAGTAAATCACATGTAAGGGAGCCCATGATACCACATCATATTCCGGACCGTCCATGGGAGAAGGTCGGATGTGATCTGTTCTTTTTTCAATAATGATACTTACCTGCTTGTGATTGACTATTTTTCCAAATATATATAGAATTAGCTAACTTAAAAAAAATACAGTCAGTTCCAATATTATAATTGAATTAAAATCTATGTTTCACGTCATGGAATTCCTAGCACTGTTGTAAGTGACAATGGACCTCAATTTGCAAGCAAAGAATTTAAAAATTTTGCAAAAAATTGGGAATTTCAACATATAACGTCAAGTCCGTTGTACTCACAATCAAATGGTATGGTCGAAAGGTCGGTCCAAACAATAAAGAACTTATTGAAAAAATCGTTAGAAGACAGCAAAGATTTATATTTAACATTACTGCAATACAGAAAGTCAGAAACACAAGTACGGGAGACCTTGGGTCACCCGCTCAGTTACTAATGTCACGAAATTTAAAAGATATCTTACCCATTACTAATAGAAAATTAAAACCTAAAGTAATTCAACTAAAAGATACAAAAAATGAACTTAAAAATCGTCAAAGTAAACAAAAATTTTATTATGACAGACGAACAAGGACATTACCTGATTTACACATTAACGATTGAGGTTTACTGAAACAAGGTTCGATATGGACAGATGGAAAAATAGTGGGTAAGAAAGGAAGAGATCATATTGGGTAAAACTAAATGACGGTACAGTAATAAGACGAAACAGAATATTTTTAAAACTAGCTTCTAACAGTTATAACCGTGATAAAGAAAAAAACCCGGGTCGCAGTGCCAAAACCCTGCCGACAATATAGTGTATTTGCTTATACAGGCAGTGTGGCTTTATTATGCGAACTTAAGTTGGTTTTTGGGCAAAATAAAAAATTTGACTCCTTAATACACCCCTTAAAATAACATTTTTTTTCTTAATTGCAATATTATTATCAATCGAACTTCTATACCAAATTATATACAACTTTCAGTAAATAATTCACTATCTGCAAAGTAGTGTTTTCATAAAATTTGTAAGTCCGGTCCTGTCGGGCCGATTTTATTAAAATTTTAGGAACACTTTTCAATTACTACTGAAAGTTTATATGTCAATTTTGAAACGATTCTGAGAATTTTTTCGGTATTTTGGGGCCCAAAAACGTTTTTCAACCCCTAAAAACTACCCTTAAAATGGCCCGATTACGCCCATTTTAAATAGGCTTCTTGCGTTAAAATCAATTAACTCTTTCGAAAGTTGTTGCCCGCACACATATATATATATATATATATATATATATACGTATATATATATATATATATATATATATATATATATATACGTATATATATATATATATATATATATATATATACGTATATATATAAACATTTTTAAAAATGGTGCCAAAGTGTTTAGGAGGTTATGAAACGTCGAGAAATTTTGGTCCGACCCCTAGGTCCCGCCATCCGACCGACGCCAATAGTGTATGTTGCCATATGGCAAATACACTAATAATAAAAGGACTATTGTAAATAATAAAATGTATAATAATGCTAGAGAAAAAAATAAATTCTACTATGCAGTAATTCCTTCAAGCTCAATTCAAAATATGGATGATGATGATGACGATGAAAGTTTTAATTTAACGGACTTATTTGATGAATCTATTTCTTCCCCTAGCACTGAGGAGTATCATCCACCTGAACATACTCGTTCAGGACGGATAATCAAAATACCTGAAAGATTACAGTTAACATAAATATAAGTTAAGTTTAATTTATAATTTAATAAAAAGTGGAAAATATTCATTTTTATAAAAAGGGAGATGTGACGAAACTATACAATGATTATGTAATTTGGTTTTATTGTATTAATTTATAATGTTCAATAAATGAATTTAGTTCTGTTTAACATTACAACAGGCACAACTGATTTGTATAGATTGGTTTGACAGACTGCAAATTTTTTTTATAACATGTTTCAGATTGTTATAATCTGTTAATTATACTGCCATATATGTTATTCAAAGTCTCTATATCAGTTCATTTATTTACACTGGTAGCATTTTTTTTTATGTAGCAGATCTCAAGGAAGAGTCTTTTCCGTAAATTAGTTTCTTTGTGTAAGATTTCTGGATCATTGAAGTTGAAACTATGGTCATTTGTGATGGATTAGTTAATATATTTTGAAATTTTGGTGACACTTGAAAAAAACGCGTAATCCCAGGAACAATCGCACAGGGGAAATACAGAATTTGACAGCCTGCAGCTTCAAAAAGTTAATTTTAGGTAAATTATTTTCTTAAGTATTAAAGTTAATTGAATTTTCTAGATATTTGATTTTTAAAATGTATTTGTCGTTATTTACGGATAAAAATTAATAACTTTAAATCACGCAAGTATAGATACTCCTAAAAAAGTATCTAATGTTTAAAACAACATTTATTTACAATTACATAGCACTGAACAATATTATGAAATGAGTTTTAATTATTAATTAAACGCGAACAATTAATATTAGTTTCCAGCGCTAATGCCGTAGCGCAGAGCGTTCATTTGCAGCTGATGCCATTTATGCGAATAACAATTAATGGCTGCAACGTTACGTAAATGGATAGCTGTTTTATATTTGCGTTGGATAATCAATGAAGCATTATTTTAATTAAAAGCAAATGATCGTCAGTATTTAAAACATAAATAGTCAATTAAGTGGTCGCTTTTATATTTATAACTTATATTAGATGTTGCAAAAGATGTATGCTAGGCAAATCTATTTATTTCTTCGGCAGTTTAATTTAAAAAAAAAAGTTGTGTAAAAATGATCAGCATTTTATCACAGAGACCTTTGCGAGTTTTAAAAACCCGGGTCGCAGTGCCAAAACCTTGCCGACAATATAGTGTATTTGCACGTATAGGGCCGTGTGGTTTTATACTTTTATTATGTGAAATTAAGTTTGTTTTTGGGCAAAATAAAAAAATTAACCCCTTAATACACCCCTTAAAATAACATTTTTTTTCTTAATTGTAATATTATTATCAATCTAACGTATACACCGAATTAAATACACCCTTCAATAAATAAGTCACTAACTGCAAATTAGTGTTTTCAAAAAATTTGTAAGTCCGGTCCTGTTGAGCTAATTTTATTGAAATTTTAGAGGCACTTTTTAATTGCTACTAACGGGTTAAATGTCAATTTTGAAACGATTCTGAGAATTTTTTCGGTATTTTGGGGCCCAAAAATATTTTTCAACCCCTAAAAACTACCCTTAAAATGGCCCGATTACGCTCATTTTAAATAGGCTTCTTGCGGTGATGGATTTCAACACGTGGGCCAAATTTCGTTAAAATCAATTAACTCCTTCGAAAGTTATTGCCCGTACACACACATATATATATATATATATATATATATATAAACATTTTTAAAAATGGTGCCAAAGTGTTTAGAAGGTTATGAAACGTCGAGAAATTTTGGTCCGACCCCTAGGTCCCGCCATCCGACCGACGCCAATAGTGTATGTTGCCATATGGCAAATACACTAATAATATATTCAATGGGCGTCTCACTAATTTATTACTTACGTTTCTTATATAAGCCATGGCTAAGATTGAGTGAAACTTGGACTTGGTAAGGATTAGGCAGAAGACATTTAATATACTTGTTTTTTTCAAACAGTGACTTTGGACGTCTGATATGACATATTCCAAGAGGACGAAAACACTTCGCTAGCATACATTTAAGTATGAAAATATGAACCAGGAATGTTACAAATGTGAGTTTCATTCCCTATTTTTGAAATAAATAAGTAAATCTAGAAATACAATTTTTTTGATATTCACGTCTGCAGATACAATGCGGGCACGGTTGAAAAAATTGTAATAAGAATAATAATATTTTAACAACAAATGATACTTCAGAATAGTAAATATTAAATTTTCGAGAAACTTAGTAAACGAAATAGTAATTGATTATCATTTAAGGAAGACGTCATTAGTATATTTTCCATATGGCACATACTCATACAATATTTGTTTTTTTCAATATATGCAAAATACATTGGTAAAAAAATAAAATAATCTTTTGTGGTAGATATTTTTTATTTCTGATTGCATTTTGTTTACGATTCTCTTTTGTTTCAGATACTTTCACATGCGCACAGCGGTAACACCACATATTCACGGTTGAAAAGGTAAGAGTTTGTACTTAAAAAATCATATAAAAATCAACCGCCCTTGAAGTTTTCGTATATTCTAAAAAAGGCTTATGTTCTCCTTCATCTGTATGAAAAAAAACAAACAATATTTATGTTTAAGTTAAAAAAAAGACGAAACAAAAACCCAGTTGGTGATCCATGGAATGCGTATTCATTCAATGAGGAAATAACGCAGCATGACTTAAAATATAATTATTAAACAAAAACGTTATAATGTTAAATTAACGTAGAATAATTAATAATATTGACTCTACCAACAGTAATATACTATTAAATAAAACGAAACTACTTGCGTTTACTGTTCAAAATATTTTTTTATTTATAAAACGTTTCTACCAAATTTTTGGTCCTTTTCAATTTATCAAAATACAAAATAAATTATAATTGTTTATATAAAAACAAAACAGTTAAGTACTAAAATTTTTTTTATAAAAATTATATGATCTATGGTAATGAAATGCCATATATTAAAACAATGAGTGACACAAAAAACCTAAAACAACGTAGAATAAATTAGTAATGAATTTAAATAGATTTGTGCATATTTTTTTTTTGTATCGAAAATTCGCGATTTAGCAGGTGCATTGCGATTTGACGATTACTCAGTGACTCGCGCGATTTTGTAACAACTGCTTCTTAACACGCCAAATTCCGATCATATTGGCTATTAATATAAGCACAAGACAGTTCAATTCACGAGGTACCAAACGTAAAACGACTCTCTTAAATGTTTGTAGGCATGAAATACTCCGACGTCCGATGACACGTATTCCTTGATATTATATTCATTTGAGTTGATTAAGAATATTAAGAATATAATATGTCCAAGATATTTTTGAAGTTTAACGTCTTTTAGCGACGTATCTATTTGAAAAAAGTAAGAAATCGAGGGGAAGTAGAATTATGACCCCTAGAGGGGAAGTTAGTTTGTCTCCTAAATTACATGAAACTAACAAAGACAGGAGTTTATAGTGTGTTGCCACGTGAAATTGACAAGGACAGAAGTTTATAGATTGTTGCTAAGTATGTGTAAATATTATTAATTAATTTCGCATAAAAAAGAGTTAAACTTGGGAATAATATCAAAAACTAAAGAAGTTTAACTTCTTATGTGAGCTTATGTGACCCCTAAAGGTGAAGTTTGTCTTCTAAATTACATGAAACTGACAAGGACAGAAGTTCATAGTGTGTGTAAATATTATTAATTAGTTTCACATAAAAAAAATTAAACTTGGGAATAAAATTAAAAACTAAAGAAGTTAAACTTCTTATGTGAGCTTATGTTACCCCTAAAGGAGAAGTTAGTTTGTCTCCTAAATTACATGAAACTGACAAGGACATAAGTTTATAGTGTGTTGCTAAGTATGTGTAAATATTTAATTTCACATAAAAAAGAGTTATACTTGGGAATAATATTAAAAACTAAAGAAGTTTACCTTCTTATGTGAGCTTATGAGGGTGAGGCTCATTATAACTTTTCATTTGCATTTTTTAATCAACCTAAATAACTTCACCTGATTTATTAACTTCCCGCTATTGGAAATTAAAAAAAAGGAAGTTACTGGTTTCGCTCCGATTTTAGAAAATTGAGTTTTCATCAGATCTCGACGTTTTAGGGCCCCAGGGTTCTTAAGATGCTATTCTGGTTTCTTTTAGGATGGACGTCTGTATGTTTTAGTGTAAACAACTTTTTGTCGTCCGGTATCTTTAGAACTACTCAACCGATTAAGATAGGGCTTGTAGAATTCGAAGGGGTTTATTAAGACAGATTTTATTAGATTTGGGAATCATTCGAATTATTTTACGACTGGTTTTTAGGGGTGGAAAAATGTTTTTAGACCCAAAAATATCGATAGAATCTCAAAATTGAAATTTTAACCCACCAATAAATATTAAAATTTTAACAAAATCAGCCGAACAGGATTTATATACCGCATGGTGTATTTAACTTGATGGCTGGTGCAGATATTGGATTCACTACAATATTGCACTTGAGAAAAAAAATGAAGGGGGAGTTTTAAGGGGGATAAACGTTTTTATTTTGTCTAAAATCAAAAAAATAAACATAGTAAAGCCACAATACCTGTTTTAGCAAATACACTACTGTTGATAAGGCTTGGTACTTTATAATCCTCTTCTAATCACACGATTTATTGTTACCCTACTGCCAGACTATGCTCATCGCACTGCTACTCGCTCTGCTCATCGCGCTGTCGCGATGTTGCCCTAAGCGACCAGACACTCCTGTACTCGCGAGGCTACTCACTCGGCTTTCGCCTTTCGGCAATGGAGGTCGATATTGTGGCAGCGTGCCACAGTCGGAGAGCTAGTAACACGTGTTTCATGAAGTGTTTGATGCACCTTAAAATTTCTCAAATGTAGTATCTATAAGATAAAAAGCCAGAATACCTGTGTTGGCTTAGCCCAACCCGGGACACCAGGTACTGCGCATTACAGAAAGGTGTAATAAAATTGAACCCGAAAAAAGTGTTCAATTCAGAGGCCAACAAACTTTAAACGAAATTTTAAATGATTTTAAAAATAAAATTTAATAAGGCAGACATTTTTGAGAGGGTTTACATATAATTAAACCTCCCCAAAGTTTTTTTTTTATAACTATTTGAAGTGTTTAATTCACTCTGAAATTTTAATAGCCTCTTAATTAAATATTAAAAAAATTAATAACAAAAAGCCACACACTTTTTCCGGGGTTTAAACGGCAGACATGAAAATAACTCTTATTTAAAATAGAAAGAGATAGGTAGTGCGTGGTTGGCGGCGTGAGTGAGCAGCGATCACCGCAGTAGCTCACTCCCTTTCAACAGAAGAAGAATCAGAGGACAGTGGTGATGAGGAGGAAAATTGAAGATACTTTTAAAAACATTTTTATGAAACCTATTTGCAATAAATATTTTTCAAAATGATAATAAACCTATAAAATTAACTATATAATCTAATCGTCAAATTTTCAGAAACACGCGTTACTAGCTCTTGGACTACTATACCTTTATACTTAGACCGCTTGATGCGTACTGAGTGGCGCAGGAGTATGTGGCCGGCTTACTCGTTCTCTCATTGCCGGTCCTTTGACTCGCGCACAAAAAACCGACAATCGAGGGAGCACTGGGCATGACGATGAACATGACGTGCGGCATGACGAGTAACGCGGCCACACAACGCCTCTGCCTCCTTTCCTCGCTACTTCCCATGCCACTCGTCGAGTGTGTGGCTGAGGCATTACGGATTAAACACTATAAGCGGAAAGTTTTAGGTTTGATCCACAAGTCAACCGGTTTCCACATTTTCCATTCTATGTAGAACTTCACTGTTTGTCAAAAATAGATTAGTAAAAAAATAGTTTAATATAAAATTCAGAATGTAGGTAATTTAAATATTGGCAGTAATTACATCAATTAACAAACAAGAAAAATGTTCATGATGGTATATAAAATTGTTAGCGTTCGTACATAAAAAACATTCAATTATTCATTATTCATATAGAATTATATTCATATAAAAGATAGCCCGGAGCGGAAACCTATAATAAACTTTAATGCCCGTGAAATTAAAATTTATAAATATTGCAAACAAAACGTGAGCTTTTCACAAACGAAATTACCTATTTTTTACTTTAGACTGGCCATAAGACAAAAGAAAGTCTGGCGAAATAAGCAGAATTCGAGATTCATACAGATTAAGACGTTTTATGATTCCTGCACATCGAAAAAGCTAGTTTTGGGTATTCGTTCACCCGTGAATCCGTACGTTGTAACGTCTCAAGGTCACTAGATATGCAGGTTACCTTGTTAAAGTGGGAGATCATTTAATATTTTTATCAACCACACATTTTCAATTAACAGTCTACTGAAAGACGTCATTCCTCTACTACTATTCAAAGAAATGGGGTCACCTCTGTATCAAATAGCCTTGATATCGTTTGTCTTTTTGTATACCCAACCGCCTAGCTGACAACTTTAAACGGATTTTATTTTTCACATACTCCTTCAGAGAAGGATACATTACTGATGATTAAAAATTAAAAGTTGTCCCGATATTCAGGCCCTGATTAACCCTTAGGCCAATTAGGCTGCATCTAGGGCGCGAGGATCAGAGGGAGGGGGCGCTAAAATCGTGTCTTCGCATGTACTAATCTAGCATCATTGCATCTACCCTACATATTTCAACTAGACCGAGACAAAACACTAAAACTAAATGCGCATGAGAGTCCCTGATTTTAATAATAAATTTTGAAATTTTAAAAAGCGCGCGTAAAACAAACACTGACTCGTTACTCCGTAACACACCTGGCGGGGGCGCGTCCTCTTAATTAGCCTAGGGCGGTCAGAACTCTTGATCAGTCGCTGCCGATATTGTTCATATTATATCATAAAATATGAGTCTACTACCCGAGTATGGAGTACCAGCTGTACTTACAGTACAGGGTACTTTTATAAAGTTTATAAATCCTCACAGTTTTAACAAAAATAATTCAATCTATTTCTGATTTGACAATAGATATGTTCAATTCAATTATGATCGAATTTTAGTCATTTTATCATTTGATCAACAGTTCAATCCAGTTGAAATGTAAACAAACCTTAAATAAGTAAGACACCATTAGTTCTGCCTGAGGGATTAAAACCGCGCGATGTGTGTATTGTTCAGATACGGTTAGTTAAACGTCCTTGGAACGACCTTGCTCGTCTAACGCGCACTTGGCTTACAAATCATAACAAACGAAGCCTTTATTGCAGAGTGACCTTAAAGCAATGTTAAAATACCGACTAAAAAATATAACCTCTCAAATCACACTTGCATCGATATCGTATAGTTTCACCGAGACGTGTAAATTTCAAAATCAATATTAATAATATTATGTAACACTGAGAGGAGGTTAAGGATTATCTAGTCACATTAAACTTGTAGTATTCGGGTAAAACTTTTAGTAAATATGAAGAATATATAATAATAATAGAACTCATATATATGATGGAATTAGATTTGTTTATATACTTTAGGTCTAATAGCTCCGGAGATATCGTGACAAATCTCCTATTTCACCCCCTTTAAGTTTTTATTTTGAGACAAAATGTCGTCTATGTCCTTCTTTTGAATGCAATATATCTCCTTGTCAAATTTTATCGAAATCTGTTCAGCGGTTTAGGCGTGAGAAGGTAACAGGCAGACAAAAAAAGCAGACAGACAGCCAGACAATTCCGCCATCAATCATAAACATAACAAAATAATTTAATTAATTATTAAGTCAGAATTATAATATGTACATAAATATTTGAATAAAGTGAAAACAATTAAAGAAAACCCGGGTCGCAGTGCCAAAACCCTGCCGACAATATATATAGTGTATTTGCTTATACAGGCAATGTGGCTTTATTATGCAAACTTAAGTTGGTTTTTGGGCAAAATAAAAAATTTGACTCCTTAATACACCCCCTAAAATAACATTTTTTTCTTAATTGCAATATTATTATCAATCGAACCTTTATACCAAATTATATACAACTTTCAGTAAATAATTCACTATCTGCAAACTAGTGTTTTCATAAAATTTGTAAGTCCGGTCCTGTCGGTCCGATTTTATTAAAATTTTAGGGCCACTTTTTAATTACTACTGGAGGGCTAAATGTTAATTTTGAAACGATTCCGAGAATTTTTTCGGTATTTTGGAGCCCAAAAACGTTTTTCAACCCCTAAAAACTACCCTTAAAATGGTCCGATTACGCCCATTTTAAATAGGCTTCTTGCGCTGACGGATTCCAACATATGTACCAAATTTCATCAAAATCAATTAACTCTTTCGAAAGTTATTGCCCGCACATAGAAATATATATATATATATATATATATATATATATATATACACGTATATAAATATATATATATATATATAAACATTTTTAAAAATGGTGCCATTGTGTTTAAGAGGTCATGAAACGTCGAGAAATTTTGGTCCGACCCCTAGGTTCCGCCATCCGACCGACGCCAATAGTGTATGTTGCCATATGTAAATACACTAAAAAGAAACAAATTTTAAGTGGATACATCCTGTGGTTCGTTTTTTGATAATCTCGCAGGAACCTAACATTTTTCCGAGATAAAAAGTTTCCTATGTGTTAATCTAGGCAATAAACTATCCGTGTACCACGTTTCATCCAAATCCGTTTAGCCGTTTTTGCGTGATTAAGTAACAAACATCCAAACATACAAATTTTCACATTTATAATATTATGTACTAGGATTAATTAGTAACCGCAGTGACACCTATAAATGAGTTAACAATAGAGTACGTGTAATACATTTTCAACTTACATATTTTTGCCGCGAATATACTGGTCATATAAATGAATTTACCTATGACGAAACGTCCAATGAAATAAAAAATTAATTTCGCATATTCTTCAGGCAAATTTCGCATAATTTTTAAGACCCTACTTATACCTTGTTGCGCTGTAGGTATATAATTGATAATTTAAAATACGCTTTGAGTGTAGAGGAACCTTTAATGTTAAAGAAATTATGTTTGCATGCAAGGCTAATTTAAATATAATTTATTGAAAATAATTATATTTTAATGTAAAATTTAGATCAATTTTATTTTAAATACGTTACGGTATAAATATTTCTTGTTACTAAGGTATGCCAAAAGTAGTAATTAAAAATTGAACATGAATATTAAATATTATTTTGCCATAAAAATGTCAATCAAAGCAATTAATTTTAAATTATCATTGCATAGTAAATTGAATATGGAATAACCATATCTACTAAAATATATTTAAAAAAAACGTTTAAATTAATCGATAAAATGAAATTAAGTTCAGCGTGGGGGCTACGCTAATAGGTTATAAAGCTACCGTTTTTTTCTTAGACAAGATTACATTATGAAAGGGAAACACTTTTGTAAATAATGATTAGACAGAGGATATTTTGGTCTAAAAACATTCAACTTATTTTGTTTGACTAATGCTACTTGATAGTAGGTACGTGGTTCAAATATTATCTGTACGTCAAATAAAATAAGGTCATAATATCTAAGTCTGATTTTAACGTCGTAAAGTAGGACTTTTCATTAAGTGAAAAGTTTTTGCACAGATTATTGTAAATATAGCAAGTTTTGATAACAGTTTTGGCGTGAAGTTGATTCGTAAAAGTAAAACGAAATAATAGCTTTATTAATGCAGTTATTATTCTGAAAAATATAATCCTAAAATATTGAGATATAAACTTGTAGTGAGATTGAAAGTAGCAACCAAATTTTTCAAAATATGTCTAGATTTCCGAAAAAGTTTGAATATAAAATCAAAAGTACTATAAAAATGTAACAAATGCAAAAGTTTGATAAGTAGGTCAGATAGTAGGTGGTAATAATTATAACCTGGTATCTAACATACATTATTTGAAGTTTTGGCGATATAACAAACAGATCTGTCTAGTAAATTTATTTTCTTGCCATTTATTTTTGTGTTTAACACCCTTACAATAATGCTAGTTCTTTATACGAGTTTTCATCAATAAACTATGGGTCCACCAGATATGAAATCAAAATCAAAAAAGTTTTATTCATTAGAAAAATATGGCGTTTCAAACAATAGTCTGAGGAGTGAGTGTTACAAATTGCAACATACAATAAGAGAATAATTATTATTTACGCACGGTCGAGTTATCCCCGAAAAGCGGGACTGAGCCTGTCCCGCGCGGGACATTTAATTTTGATTTTAAAATCGGGACGTCCCGCCAAAAGACGACCAAGACGAAAAAACTGTTATACTGTAATACCGACTTCAAAAACATTTCAATATACTTATAGCTGGTTATATTAAATGACACAAATACAAGTTACCTATCAATGATAAATAAGCATCATCAAAATATCTGGTTTGACCAAAAATAAGGCAAGTGTCAGGACACAAATATTAAACGACCGTAATTAAAGCTTTGAATGAACCACTATACGTCATGTTAACAGAGTGACGTTAGTAATTTATTATTCTGATTACTAATTACTAACAGAAGTACCAACTTAAGTGCATGTTAACACCGAAGCAAATTAAGTATGATACTGAATAAATGAAACGCAATGCAATTACTATAATTGAATATTGTGTTTTAAAACATAATTTAAGGACGTTATTTATTTTAAAAACATATTGTACTGAATGTATCAAAAGTTGTGACGCACTGGACGTACAGATTAATAATCGTTGATGGAAGGTTGTGGAAAGGGGACGTCGATCAACGTTCATACACCGAAGATATAATGACGAACAAGTCACGTTGAAAAATATAATTTTTAATGCTGATATGTTACAAAATACAATGTTGTCCTTGTGCCGGCTTTATGATGATAATGTGTACTTTCTTGTATTGATAGGTGCTCACTTGTATTGCAAGACCCTTATAATTGTGGTAAATATGGGATAGCTCTCGCCACAATTAGGGTTGCTAGAACTGAACAGCTTGATTAATCAAATACTATTATAAATTTTTAAATTTTAAAACATAATTCAAGCAAGAATTTTGATAAAACGAATAAAGTCGACACAAGGACATGTTACATAAATAGAAATAATAAGTCTCTAGGAAAAAAAAAAAAATTACATAATTTCATTTCGCTTAAATATTACTATTTGAATTTTATTGAATTAAATATATATGTATTGTTAAATATCTAAATTTTATTGAAGTTATGGTTAACTAGTTAAAGTTTTGCCCGAAGAAGTTAAAAGAAATTAACGAAACGTCGCAAAATTTTTTAATTTAGTTTATCTATATTAAAATTCAATTGTCCAATTTCCCGTGATTAAATAAAAAACTTAGAAATAATAAGGTTTTATAATGATTATAATTTCGATCAGAGGCGGCGAATAAATTAATTTTTTTAATTTTAGTAAAGTAACAACAGTATTGTTACAAAGTATCATATCACAAATGAACAAGAACTTTGCAAATGAAAAAAGAAAACAGGATGGTAGTATTTAGATGATCGATTAATAGTTGAAAATGTAAATGGTCACTTATCCATTTTAAACTAGATTTGACTGCAAATATTAATCTTCATTTAAAAAAAGTGAAGCAAAAGACACATATTAATTATTATTATCATTGAATGAATCACCTTAATTTTAGTAGACTTACCAATTAGCATCATAAAAAAAACAGTACAAAAAATAGAAATTAAGTTGATCTAAAAAATCCAGACCGATTTGTTGTCAAACGGTGCGTGTTTCTGTTTTTTACTGCGGGGCTCGCGTCTGGGTGTGACCGAGAATAATCAATAATAATCACTTACCGTCTCAAGAATAGCTAGTTTAAAAAAATGTTTTAGTCCAAACTCTAACCGTACAAAGGTGTACTTGACAAAACTACAAATATTGTATTATTGAATTTAACAGACGATACGATAAAAACAAGACTATTTCAATTTTCTGACTTCCCGCTATTGAAAAATTTAAAAAAGGAAAGTTACTAGTTTTGATTCGATTTTCGAAAATCGAGTTTTCATCAGATCTTGACGTTTTGGGGTCCCGGGAAGCTATTCTGACTATTTTTTAATGGACGTTCGTATGTGTTTAAACAAATTTTTGACATTTTTGACATCTTTAGAGCGAATCAACCGATTAGGATTGTGTTTGCAGTATTCGAAAGGGTTCATTAGATTTTGAGGCCAATCGGTCAAGCAAATTAAAACTTATTCAAAGAAAAATTACATTTTCGCATAACTCCTAATCTACTTGCTTATAAGGTAATCAGAAAAGTTCATTAAAACTTAAACTAGCTTAAATATACCCATAAAAGAATTCAACAATATTTTTTGCATAGGCACATGACTCAGAAATTCTTAACTATATTTGTTATGTAACCTTCTTTAATGTGTTATAAATACTATAGTTTCAATTTATTGTAACGTATTTAAGACATAACGGAAAGTTTTAGGCTTGACCTCCTCGTCAATTGGTTTTCTCAGTTTTTGTAATAGTTTTTTATTGTCAGTATCTCGAATACAGTTAAATACTACTTAATTAAATTTATACAGATTATACAGAAATGTCTATTATTTTCAGTTATCATTGTCTGCCTTGCAAATTTGTTTTTGCAAACGTAGCAGACCTCTTCCTAAATGAATTCATTTTCAGTACGCCTGCTAGATTTGCAAAAAAATTTGCATGGCAGACAATGATAATTGTAAATAATAGATATTTTTCTATTATCTGTGTAAATTTCATCTTGTAATGTTGAGCCGTATTCTAAATATTGACAAAAAAAATTAGATAACAATTTGAATTAGCCAACCAGTACATAAACTAGTAAAATTTTAGTAGTAGCAGCCTTTTGTACAGTCAGAGCATGGACTATTAGCGAGAAATTTTAATAATTTATTCCATTTTCATACAATTATTAATTAACGTATATTAAAAAAATGAGATCTACACTGTGAAATAAAGCTTGCAGTGATAAATAAGAGAGAATTTACGGTATCCGTCGTATATTTTCTGCTGGATTCTCATAATAATCTGGTTTTATTTATGCAATAACACAGTAGTCAGCAAAGTATTACCCGCGTGTCGGAACATCAATAATTAATAACCTAAATTATTTTATAAACGAAAATATGAATCACCTCGAAGCAGTATAATATTTTCTTCAAATAATAATGATACCCAATCCTTTTTATGTATTATTCGTTTACATAAGTGTTTATAATTCAATTTTAATAATATATTTTATTTTTTATTTAATTAAATTCTTAGCGTCCAGCATTGTAATTAAAATAAGACCACGGGATAAAAAAACGTGTAGGCCTTACTCACATAAGCCCACAGGGGAAGTGAAACTTCTTTAGAGCTCTGAACTCGTTTTATGGATGCGTTATTCAATTTGCGTTACTGATATTTTGAACCATTAAATTATTTCTCGTTTAACGTTACAGAAAATGTCAATATTGAAGGGTTTTCTACTATTGAATCCATAATTTATAAAAAAAAATATAAGTATTGAGGTTATTTAACAATTAAAAGTTTATAGTAATTCAGGACATATCTAGGAAAAACGATTAAAGCGCAAAAAAGTATAAACTAATAGTTTTTAAGAAATTCTGTCCGATGTCGCTAATATAACTTACTTTGTTGTTTTATGAAATAACTATTTTGACGTTATCAGAAACAACTTTCGCAACATATTTGTTGGCTGCGTGCATATCTTCCGTAACAGAAAATTTACCCCCAGTGCGCCAAAAATTCTCTTGAAATATTTTAGTAATCAATAATTAGATTTATTTTGACCAGAATTAGTTACAATATTTACATATTTACAGTATTTCAATTATAAAAACAATTTTCCATATTGTTTAACAGCTGTAGCCCTGATGAAAAAAATAATTTTTCGAAACTAGAAAGCACAGATATGTTACAATCTATCGCAAAAATCAATAAATTAATTTATTGGAACTCGTAACGAAGAAGAGTTTTAATTAAAGAGAATATTGATTGATGTACACATCGTTTCGTGCATGTAACCCGATTCTGACAGTCAAAAAAATACGGTTTTAAATATAATTACAGGTGGTAATATTGTAGAAGTCAAAAATAATCAACTGTTTTAGTTTTAACGTGCCAGAAGTAGCGTTGTTGATTACTATTAAATTACTAACTAGATCCAAACATATTACATGCAATAAATATTAACTGGAAGAGCTGTGTGTCCATAAATATAGACAACGCCAAATAGATGGAGATGCGTTTATAATAGAAAATAACTGCCTACTTCAACAGTTAATACGTTAATGGATTCAGAACATATTATCACATTCAAACGGCGCCGGTGAACTAAAAAATTACGTGAAAAAATAAGCTTGATGAACGTAAACCGTTCGCGATACCCAAATTGTAGCTATTATCCCGGCGTAAATGAACTCCTTTTCAATCAAATCGTCAATGAACCAGGGTGAATTTTACCCGGTTATCGATTTCAACATATTTCGTTTGAAATAGTTTTTTTCTTATCTAGATGAATTACCTAATAGGAATAATAAAAAAAAATTAATATTATAACTATGTATTTATGAAGAAACTTTAAATTTGAATGATGCACTCCTCTTCGTCAACATTCGACTCCGATGGACAACTTTTGTCCGAAGAACATTTTTCCAAATGGCATATTATCATTTCGTCTTCCAAGAATAATGAAGTCTTATTTATTACGTACAATAAAAAAAATAAGAGAAAATATAAAAATGCCGTTAAAAACTTTTATCACGCGAAATATGAACCTGGGGAAAATATGCCCAAGTGCACTTTGAACTCTCCTATTACCAGCGACGTCACGTGCAACTCATTCATATTAAAGAATTGACGCATTATTTTCAAGATGGCAGCTACCGAGCGCAGGAGGTAGGATACCGTCAATTGTGACAAGTGTGTGCATTTTTATACACTAGTGGGTACTAAAAACCCTGATTCATTCATAAACTCCCATGTTATTTACTTCAGTAAAAACTATCTCTTAATTATTCTCAATTATAATACATATTGATTCTTAATATTTTCTCATACTGTCAAAATTATAATAATAATAAATTAGCAGTCGGCATACAAAACGATAATTATAACACCAAAAAGTACTAAATCGATGACCCAAAACTAAAATATCTGGTATTTTCGCAAAGCGAACCTTTTTTCAGCATTTTACGTATTTTCGGCACAACAGAGAAGATTCAATTCACGCTATTCGTTATTTCCCAAGGATACTCACAATAATAACTAATCTTTCACTAAATAATTTCGTATGCAAATCTAAGCACTTTAATTCGCAAAAAGAAATCCCTTCTCCTCAAACTCAAATGTCAAAAAAATTCTTTTCCTCAACTGACTTGTTCTTTTTTTTGTTGTCCATGGCAACCTAATCGTTACACAGCTTAAAAAATGTTAATGAGATGACATTTAGGTATTTGTGAATTTCAGTTTCGTTTTGATATTTTTTCTGTAACTCGTTGTGAAATTCTGATAAAACAATAAATTAAACTAAACAATTGAACGAATACCTGGAAATCATTAAAAATTGACCGATTAAAAATATAGTCACCAATGTTTTTATGGGTATGTCAATTCCGGTTGGCGATCCACTTGTTAAATTTACTGAAAATGCTCGATGGTTATTAACTGCGAAAGTGTACAACCGCCTTGTCATGCCAATGTTGAGCATTCTGTTGCCGCAACTGTTCACGTCATCGTATTTTATTGTCTGCAAAATGTCAGAGCGCCCTGTGAAAAAATCACGTTGAATCAATTCCGTCCATTGACCCCTGTATATGTTTCTTATAGTTTAAAAGCTATGTAATTTTAAGTTTTTCGAAAAAAATATGTTTTTTTTAATGAATACTTTATTTGAGATAAATCTTTTTACAGGAAGTTACAATAACATAATATTTACACGCATTCTGGTTGCGTTTCTGACACCTAAAAACATACAAAAAAAGAAAAATTATAATAATTATATGAAAAAAATATGTATAAACACTCATATCTCTGAAACTATATTGCAGATGGCTAGAATCGAGTGGGCTTAACTTTTTCAATAAGTTTGATTAATATATCAAACGAGCCAAAAGACGCTAGTGTCATAAAAAGTTGCAGATTTGCTAAACGCATGGAAACGAAAATGTTTCCGACATTTGAAAAAATATAAAAATATATCAAATACCCTTAACATTGACTTGTCTGATAGAAAAAAGTAAGCTGAATCATTTAAGCCGTAGCGCAAATCCGTATCTCGTTTAGTTTAAAAGCTATGATGGATTAAAGTCTATTTATGAAGTGATTAACTGACGTAAAGTAGAATCATAAAACTTACCAGATTTGAAAAGTTTTGACAATATATTCTAGAATATTAAAACCAAGCAACATTTTTTTTAAATTGCATTTAACATACAAACTAAAGTCACGTTGGTTGTTTTAAAACAAAATCGTATAATAAAAAAGTCTGTTCAGTTTCCTCTCTTCATATCCTCTGCAGTTGACGTAAAAATGTAATAATTAGTTTTAAAATGATGTCGGAAGAAATGCCACTGACTACTTACTCACTGTAGGGGAAAGTTGAATGCAGGGCCGGCCTGCATAATATAATTAATACAATGTCTAGATTCACGAATTTACTCCTCCATACAGATTGAGCAGAATTTTTTCAATAAATTTTTACCCTTAAATATTTGTATCTGCTAATGTTACAAAGAGCAAAAGTTTGCTTAATTGTTATGATTAATTTCAGGAGCTATGGAACCGATTTGAAATAGGGCCACTGTCTAAAAGCCTACTTCTTCCCGAATAATGTAGGCTTATGAAAGTTAAATATGGGGCTCCATTTTTTTTTTGTTAGAATAGGAATCATTAAACTAGGGTTTAAAATTAATTTTTGATTACATCAAAATCAGAGTTGAAATTTGGTGACCTGACCAAACAAATTATACTATAAATTCGCCCAAACTTCACTCAAAAAGTTGTCAAAATTCATCCAGAAAATTATCAAAATTCACCTAAAAAATTGTCAAATTTCACTCAAGAAAATGGTAAAATTCAACCAAAAAATTGTAAAAATTCACTTATCATAATAATAATCATTAATATTAACTATTTTTGACTACACAATAAGTGATTATAGTTAATGAATAAATATTAAAAATCTATGATAATAATTCAATTTTTGTGAACCTTAAGACTTGGAGACCCAGGGCTTAAGTCCTATTGATCCCTATGTAGATCCACCCTTGAGGACACAGCATATTATTTTGGTAAAACGGTTCAAAGAATAATAATTGCTGACCACAGAAACTCTTGCTTTCAAATTTATAAATTCATTTGTTCAGGAATTAGAGGCCTGCAACGGACAACAATAGTGTCACTTTATAAGTATTCTTATTTTTACGATTTTGGTTTGGAACCCTAAAAATTAGTAAGAAATCCTTTAAAAGCGATATTTAATGCCAGCTCTGACCAACATATTTATTTTTTTATGTTCAACGGCGTACAGAGATATTAAAAAGATATAAACACGATGCTTAATTGAATGCGTTGCAAACTATAAATTAAATGGAAAACCCGTAAATCAAAACTGATTTGCATTATTATTTATTAAAGACATCTGGAAACTTACTTTACGGGCAGTAAATTTCTGCAAACGTATGCTAAATAAGTCCTCGTAAGTTACTAAACAATTAAATGCAGAGGTTTGTATTAGAGCACATAGAAAAATTCAAATAAAAATTAAAAAGAAATGATTTTCGACCAATTGGTTTTTTAAATTTTCCATGAATTTCAATAAAACTTTTAAATGAAGGAATTTTATATTCGAAATAATCGCAAAAATATTGTAAAATTTCTCCTATAAATTTTCTTTTATTTGATATATTAAATATGTAAAGCGCCTGTTTTAGTGCAAAAACGTTTGACCTATATCATACTCACAGAATAACCGACAAACTGACTTTTCCAAAAATATATTTTTTAGATTTAGGGACCTCAAAATAAAAAAATATTGAGAAATTTGGAAAAGGGAATTTTGACCTAAATTAATAGATAACATCCCCCACCTATCAAGTTGCAATGGTAAAATATTTTAAGATTCTTACACAAAAAAGAGCAATATAAGATGATCAGCAATTAAAATAGTCGAAATGTCCGAATCTTTTTACAACGTTGCAAACGAAAGCCCTCCAACTGATATACAACAATGTATATGACGTACAACAATCTTGGAATCATTAATGTCAAACTTCCAAACAACTCGAAGGCTTTAAAAAAACATCCATGACAAAACAAAGATCAATTGAGTCAGTGCTGTAGGTAGAACATTGCACTGCAGCGGGTGTCTTCATGACGCTTGCTGGATGCAGAAGGCTACTGTCTCCAAACAATGTGTTTAATAAATAAAACAAACACCACAGAGATATCTGGTTTCGTTTTGAAGATTCCCATTAAAATGAGGCAGCTCCTGAAATGCAAAACTATAATTACTATTTCTTGGTATACCTTTGTAATAGTATATTACACCAAAAGAGCAGAAAGTTGAATTTCCTGCACTGCGCCACATGATACCCGAGGCGAACTTGAGGGCATCATATGTCGCGCAGCTATCAGTTTTCTGCTCGTGGTTGTATACTATTTTTCTTCATATTCGGTCAAAAGTGCGAATTTTCACCAATATATAAAAAGACTTTCAATGAGCAATGTTGAGGTTTTACGTAATGACACATGGATCTAATAATGTCCATGTAATAACAGCAGATAGCTACTGATGAACACGTGACCTGACAAACGGCAGTCTCATGTATCAGTGCGCATGACAAAACTCTTTAAGCCCGCCTATACAGACGGTATGCCAGTAATTCCATCTGTGATTACAACAGTGTATAAATGCTTAACTTTCTGCTTTAAAATTCAATCAGAAAGTACGTACTTTCGGCATAGTATGAAGAAAAACATATTTTTAAAAAAAATATTCTGAGAACTTTTTCAGTGTTTTCGTACCCCAAAACAATTTTCAACCCCTAAATATACCCCTTAAAATGGCCCTATTGGACCCATTTTAAGCAGGCTTCGTGCGATGATAGATTCCAGCATGTGAGCCAAATTTCGTTAAAATCAGTTAGCTCCTTCGAAAGTTATTTCCTACAGACATATACACATATATATAAATATCTCTAAAAATGTTGCCGAATTTATGAAACGTCGAGAAATTTTGGTTCGATTCCTAGGTTCCGTCATCCAACCGATGCCATATGGCATAACCACTAATAAACTAATAGCAACTTTGAACTCAGCTCTATTCAAATAAAGGTTAAAGATATTTCAGTCTTTGATACTTTATATCAGCAATTTACAAGAATAAAATCTTTAAGTAAATTCAATTGATTTTTATTTGCAATGACAACAGTGAGTTCTGCACCAGAGTGGCACTATTGTGCATTGCGATGCATCGGGACTATCAGATTGTGCCGACCTGCCATTCCCTGTCATGCACACCAGCTACGTTAAACACTTTATTATTAACACACCTGGACCCTGTACAGCACGTCCGCAACAATTGAACCACGCGGCTAAGGCGTAGATTTAGATTACAGTTTACGACTGCATTTAGAGATTAGTTTGAGTACTACGTACAGCGAAAATCTCTTTGCAAATGTGTTGAGGCGTTACACGCAGGGATGGCGACTATTTTGGAAATAGATCGATTCGAATAGAAATCTGATGAATCGATTCACAAAAAAATCGAGGTCTGCTAGATCTTTTTTCGATTTGCTTTTAGAGTCTGTATTTGCCATGTAAATATAAATCCATATTATGGAAAACATAAAGGATACCATAATAATCGTTTTTAGTATATTTGCCATATGGCAACATACACTATTGGCATCGGTCGGATGGCGGGACCTAGGGGTCAGACCAAAATTTCTCGACGTTTCATAACCTTCTAAACACTTTGGCAACATTTTTAAAAATGTTTATATATATATGTATATATATATATATATATATATATATATATATATATATATATATATATATATATATATATATATATATGTATATATATATATATATGTATATATGTATATATATATATATGTGTACGGGCAATAACTTTCGAAAGAGTTAATTGATTTTGACGAAATTTGGCCCACGTATTGAAATCCATCCCTGCCAGAAGCCTATTTAAAATGGGCGTAATCGGGCCATTTTAAGGGTAGTTTTTAGGGGTTGAAAAATGTTTTTGGGCCCCAAAATACCGAAAAAATTCTCAGAATCGTTTCAAAATTGACATTTAACCCGTTAGTAGCAATTAAAAAGTGTCCCTAAAATTTTAATAAAATCGGCCCAACAAAACCGGACTTACACATTTTTTGAAAACACTAATTTATAGATAGTGACTTATTTATTGAAGGGTGTATTTAATTCGGTGTAGACGTTAGATTGATAGTAATATTGCAATTAAGAAAAAAATTTTATTTTAAGGGGTGTATTAAGGAGTCGAATTTTTAATTTTGCCCAAAAACCAACTTAAGTTCGCGAAATAAAGCCACACTGCCTATATAAGCAAATACACTATATTGTCGGCAAGGTTTTGGCACTGCGATCCGGGTTTTTTATCATTTTAACTAAAGTTTTTAGTCTTCATCTTTTTTTTTTGTTTAAAAAAAAGTGTAATTTAGGGTTTTTGAAAAAAATTCTTTGGTCTAATTTGTTAAATATTTAATATACAATATCGGTCATACTGTAAAGTTGATCATGTGGACCTCAAGGATCGCACTTATAGAGTCCCAACAAATGACCCACCTCACGGCTTGTTTCAGAATTGTTTTTTATTCGCAACAGCAAGTTCCATTACGATCAAAGGTGACACATGCAATAGACTGCTTTATAATAACGCAGAGATGACATGTTACTAAATTAATTATTAACACGTGTAATTTCGTTATATTAATAAGCCCGAGACAAATTGTAGGGTCGACATGACAGTCTGCAGTAAAAATAACATTTAGTGACATCAAGACGTTACTCCTTTTTATGTCACTTCGCATTATCCGCCTTGATGTATCGTTTATAAACTAGTGATTGTGTTACAAACAAGTGACGATAGTTTTAAAACAAATAACGACGCAATGAAATCTATCTACACAAAACTCACTCGTATGGTTAAAATCTAACATTATTTGAACTTTGATCTTGTTAGATTTCGTGACGAATATGTATTAATCTATAGCAACGACCGAAGAAGCTCGATTCATCTCGGTAACGGTATTTAGTTCTTCGCCAGGAATACCGCTCTGTGATTTCCCACATACTTTTCATGAACTAAAACATTCACTTGGTAGTTCATCTTCCATCGATTCGTTATGAATATTACAAAATTACAACAGACGACGTTGTTCCCAACCTAGCGTCGTTAGACCAAAGATTCAGATTTAAAAAGTCCCTAGATTTTACCATTCAAAACCACTAGTAGGGAATAGTACTATCATAAGATTATACTAATTTAGGTCACAATTCACTTTTCAAAATTTTACAATAATTTTTCGTTTTGAGATCCCCTGAATCCAACAAACATGTTTGCTAGTCCGTGAGCACGATACATGTCAAACGGTTGATTGGAATGAAACCAAATTTTGGGAGGATGTTTGGCATGCAAATACGAAGAGCCCAACTGTTTTTGTGGAAATCGGCGCTTGCGCAAATATACGCTATAACGTTGTTTTTCTCATATAATGAAATACTTTTCCATAATAAGTTTTTTTTTCACGGGAAATTGGACAATTCAATTTTAATATAGATAAATTAAATTAAAAAGTTTGCGACGTTTCGTTAAATCTTTTTAACTTCTTCAGGCAAAACTGAAATGATTAAAAATACAAATTAGTTAATGAAATAAATACAATTTTTTTTTTTTTTAATAGAATTGAAATAATACCTTTAACTAGTTAACCATAACATTAGTAAAATTTAGATATTTAACAATACATATATTTACTTCAATAAATATTAAATAGTAAATATTAACACAAAATGAAATTATGTAATTTTGTTTTTTCTCTAGAACAAATTTCAAACAAATACTAAATATGTTTTATTTTTGCTAGACAATTTTATTTTTTATAAAATAATAAAAGTAACTGTGGTAACTAATTAATTTAGAAAAGCAATTGACTATTTTTTTTTTTGTGATTTATGTTCTATTTTTTTTCTAAGAAAGTTTTGTAAAAACGTTTTTTTTCTAAACTTTATAGTTTCGGAAATATTTTGAAATTTGTTCTAAACATCTGTCAAAAAGAAATTAGTTTGGAGGTGACAAGCATGCTTTGATTAATTTTTCCATGTTAAACCATATTAGGTAACCATGGAAACAAATAGCATATATCATATTTGTTAGTAACCGTCAGTCGCGTCACAGAATTTTTTTTTATTTGTTATAATATGTGAAATGTGAATATTTTTAAAGCTGGAATGGTCCTATCGCTCAATTATCTGGAATTTTTTTAGCTACTTCAGCGCTTTGGATCAATAATATTAGTTTTTTAACCAACATGCAAATATTTTGGGAAAAAATCAGGTGCTACAACAAATATTTTCAGTAAACTTTATTTTTTAAACAATATTTCTAGCTTGAGAACTATTTTATACCCTCTGGCTACAAAAAACCCAAATTCATAACATGTAACTAAGAAAAAAATGGTGATTGTACTTATGTACGCGCGGCAGAAGTTATACTTCTTTGGCGTGATCGCGATATATGATATTCACATTTTTGTTAAAGATGTACATTGACTAAATAAAATAGTATTGAGGTTATTTAACTGTCAAAAGTTGTTATTCATTCAGGACATGTCTATGAAAAACGACTAAAGCGTAAAAAAGTATACACTAATAGCTTTCAAAAAATCCGTCCGATGTCGCTGGTATAATCTACTTTGTTGTTTTATGAAATAACTATTTTGACATCAAACACAACTTCCGCAACATATTTGTTGCATGCTGCGTGCGCAACTTCCGTAACAGAAAAAACCCGGGTCGCAGTGCCAAAACCCTGCCGACAATACAGTGTATTTGCTTGTATAGAGCCGTGTGGCTTTATACTTTTATTATGTGAAATTAAGTTTGTTTTTGGGCAAAATAAAAAATTTAACCCCTTAATACACCCCTTAAAATAAAATTTTTTTTTCTTAATTGTAATATTATTATCAATCTAACGTCTACATTGAATTAAATACACCCTTCAATAAATAAGTCACTATCTGCAAACTAGTGTTGTCATAAAATTTGTAAATCCGGTCCTGTCGGGCCGATTTTATTAAAATTTTGGGGACACTTTTTAATTACTACCAGAGGGTTAAATTTCAATTTTGAAACGATTCGGAGAATTTTTTCGGTATTTTAGGGCCCAAAAACATTTTTCAACCCCAAAAAACTACCCTTAAAATAGCCCGATTAGGCCCATTTTAAATAGGCTTCTTGCGGTGATGGATTTCAACACGTGGACCAAATTTCGTTGAAATCAATTAACTCTTTCGAAAGTTATTGCCCGCACACATATATATATATATATATATATATACGTATATATATAAATATATATATATATATATATATATATATATACATATATATATAAACATTTTCAAAAATGGTGCCAAAGTGTTTAGGACGTTATGAAACGTCGAGAAATTTTGGTCCGACCCCTAGGTCCTGCCATCCGACCGACGCCAATAGTGTATGTTGCCATATGGCAAATACACTAAAAATTGTACCCTCAGTACGCCAAAAGAAGTATAACTGCAAAAATCTCGCGAAATATAAGCTCACTCAGATTTATTCTTTTCTTACTGCAAAGTTCAGGTTTTATAAACGCAGATAAGTTTGGTTTTCCGTCTAATTTAGCTGCGAACACATTTCTTTGTTGTGTTTGATGAAAATCTGGGAGCAAGGGATTCGCCACAATAGAGAACTGGTCACGCGACCCGTTTGATTACATGCAAAAGATGCTCTCTGATTCATGCCAAGGCTGCGTTGCAACACAACACGACATAACAGAGAAATATGTTCACAGCTTAAATTGGGTATGTAGAGGGTTAAGTCCTTATAATTCGGATGACTTGCAGTAAGTTTGTTTTGGAAAATGCAATTACGTTGTATTTTTTGCACATCATTATTATAGGTATCTGCAAATCAATGCTATTTGCTTTAATACTAAAATTATGTTTTTGGCTGGCGTCTAACAAATAAATAATTGTTTAAAAAAAAACTAAATAAACACGCTTTAATAGCATATTGAACTAAAAAGTAAAAAATAGTTTTTAATTATTAAGATTTTGTTTAACAGAGATAGTATTGAGTGAGTGGACTTTCTATTGCATCGCTGTTACGCAAAATCTTAATAATTAAAAACTATTTTTTACTTTTTAGTTCGGTTTGCTATTTAAGCGTATTTTTTAAACTATTTTTTATTATTTTATTTTTTAGTCTTGTATTTTTATCCTGATGATCCTGATTAGGACATTAAGACAAAATTGTAAAATTTTGTATCTTTGTGTCATTCAATCATTATATCACAAAACAATACGCGCAAGTTTGAAGCTTTTACAATTCCCTTAAATCAAAACATTCGATATCCCGTTCAAAGGTGAATCGGGACTTGTTCATAGACTCCTGAAAAACGGAACGTCCTGCTCAAATCGGGCCACCTGATAACAACTCGCTATTATTTATTATATAATCGTTCAGTTGCACACATATTATGCATATATGCTTATACTGATCCATCAAATCAGTGTCGATCATGAGAAAGAAAAGCACTTGCTGCAAAACATAATAAATTTGCATGCATACTTTGCTCGGTACAAAACAGAAGAATGACGGCTTAAAGACGTCTTTCGCCTTTCAAAAACAGATCCAATTTATTGCAGCTATAATGTGTAGGGTAACACAAAAGGAACGCAAGAAATAACACTCAATTGCTGTCGGTAGTTAACTAGCACTGATGAAACTTCAGTGGCGTAACTGACAAGACTGGCAAAAAGTCAGGGGCTCAAGATTAAACAATGAATGTATATCACATAGGGTTTGCAATCCCGCATTCCGCATTACCGCATTACAGCGGTTTCCCGCATGCCAAGCGACCTGCGGAATTCCCGCCTGTGTGCTGTAAATCCCGCGCGGGAAATTTTTTGAACTTTTTTCCCTTTTTCAGGTACATACAGAAAATTCAATCTAATATTTTTGTCCACAATCCTGCGATTTTTCTTAATATTATAATAAGTAACTTTTATTTTCATGATTTGTGATTTTTTGTTTGGTTTTTTTAACACGAAGTTATATTTTAATGCTGATTTGTTAGATATTTATTTATACGTACAACTTTAAAATTTAAATACACGATAAGTTCGTTAGTCGTTACGTATTTATAGTTGACTAAATAAATATTACCAATTAATAATTGTCGGTTGATCGATCTCTTTGATTTCTAGTGTCAGCATTTTTTTTTTTATTTCTTTAGAAGTTTATAAATTTACTAATCAGCAAGAAGTACGTTAGGTAAATAGAGACAATAATATCTATGGATAAGTAACAAAAGCCATATCATATGTTACTGATATGCTAATTTCTGTTAATTCTTAGATAATAGTTAATAAACATAGTTTTTAATGTGTTTGATTTCTACATACCAAGAATTATTTATATTTTTTTTTATTAAATATAAACATTCCACAATAATAGCATTATTTTCATATATAAATATATTTTTAAATCTCTCGCGGGAATTACAGCGAGATCCCGCTGTGAAGGCAAATTTACCGCAAATTTACATCTGGAAAAAAAAGACTGCGGGATTGCAAACCCTAATATCACATCATTCTCCAAAAGTAATTATCAATTTTAAATCTATCAAAATCATTTTTGTTTTAATTTAGATGTTCTAGTATATCTTGGATAATGTTGACAAAAATTTCCTTTCGTAAATTACAAAGATGACGGGGGTAAGTATTCCTTTTTGTTGGGGAGTTCAAATTAATTTTCAGTATGCTAGAGGACTCAACATAAAAATGGACCAGGGACTCCAAACTTGTAGTTACGCATGAAACATAGATGTCTTAAGCCCAAATCACATATGCGTTCGTAATTTTTTGAGAGTGTACTTCAAAAATAACAGGAAAAACGTGTATTCATGAATGATATTTGAATGCAGCTAATTAATAATTTTAAGTACACACCTGCACACAGCTAATTGGTTTAACATATATAAAACATAAATACTTGATAAAGTTGAAATATGAAAGAGAAATTTGTGATAAAAAATTACGGTTTACTTTTTTATTTCACAAAAAAAAAACATTTTGAAACCACGTTTTGGGGATATGTAACCTTATCTCAAATATAATTTTTCAGCCCCGTCACCATACTTTCATTTCTTTACAAAACATAATAAATATCTTCTTGGTGTCGTCTATAACTGCGGTAGGAATTAGGGGGCGTCCATTAATTACGTAAGGCAATTAGGGGGGAGGGGGTTAAGCCGAATCTCACTCTATCTCACGTTAGGGAGAGGGGGAGTCTCGGCAAATATCACGTAATTTTTTCCCAAGAAACAGTAAAACTAAGACAAAACTGTGTTAAATTAAGTAAAACATGTTTTTGTACTAAAATATGGCTAAATCCGGTAATTAAGCAGATTATGTTTTTAAATAAATCTAACGCAATCAAGCGCAAAAAATACACATTCACTATACTAAAGATACGCATTTTGAAAAATCTCATGTGAGATAAGGGGGGAGGAGGGGGTCGAGCCAAGTCTCACGACATCTCACCAAAGGGAGGGAAGCTCGAAAGACCATCAAAATCGCCTCACGTAATTAATGGACACCCCCTTATCAGAGGCGATGTGGTAACGTGCGAGGTGTCTTCCGTGGTGAATCACAGGTAAGTTTATCCGATGACTGGTCTCTAAGCGTGAGTGTGTTTTCTGTTCGGTCGTATTGGGAAACACGGGAAATACCCGCGCTAAGACCCATTTATCGATACACTTACCTGTGAACCACTAATGAGGACACTACTCCCGCTACCACATAGCCTTTGATAATGTCTACCATAGTTGTAGACGAAACGTCTGATAGAAATAGCAATGGGCCACGACTTGCAAGCCCGGAAACCAAGAAGACTTGGAACAACGCCAGCCGTGAAAGTCTACATACTTGGATAAAATAAAGATTTTGCAGCATCCAGTATAGAAATACAGAATCCACATATACTCTATAATTTATATTCAATTATCCAACACACCATGTCAATATTTACTTGTAAATTTTGCTTGATATTCGATCACGAATAAATTGAAAAATGTCAAAATATGCATCAACCCACTTATTTATTTAAATAAGTTCCATAGCAGCGGCCGCCAAGTGATCACGGCTTAACACCTTCTTATTATGCCTCGTTATTATTGTTCTTGTTCTTTTAATGTTGACAGTAATATATTTAAAATATGCCCTACAAAATACCTGTAGGTACTTATATTATTACCTTATCTGCGCCGATTTTATACAACGCTTATGTGAAATTATCCAAAAGTATTTTTTCTGCGGAGCATTTAAAATGGCAAAGAAGCGTCCTTCAATATGATTTTCTATAGAATTAATATATAATAATAATAATAATAAAGTTTATTGCAGCCAGGCAATTGGAGCAGATTCATTCCTTTAAGGATTGGTCTTCCATCTCTCCTTCGATTACATATGGTACAATTACATAAAAAATACATGACAAAAACTAACTATTCAAAATGAAAATTAAGGAGGGATCAAAATATTTTGCCGATTTAAGAGGTTCTTATTAATAGTGCTAACTATGGTTTTTATTTGACAGTTTCCATGTGAAATGACCTGGTTCAATATAGCACTTTCAAGCTCGTTTAGTAATTTTTTTTAGTAATATAATGTTGATTCTTACTGGCTATAGCGGGTGCACTAAGAGGAAGCGTGAGTTAATTTTTGAATATTCAACTCAAGATATATTCGATTTAATATTTCGTGGTGAATATTATTTACAGCGTGACTGATTTCTAATAAACTAGTAAGGATTTTATATGTTCTAAAAAAAACTTTGTTTAGACATTTACTACTTCATTGAATATTTGTGTATATTTGGACTTCAGACGTTTTTAATTTAAAAAAGTACGCTGAATAAAAAATAGTTGTGAAGTTTCGATTTTAACAAACTTCGCATACTCGTGCTTACCACTCTATCACTACGGCTAGAAATTCTAAAAAATAAAGATGCATCAATTTCGCTTCGAATATTTGAATTACGCCTCTATATAACTTTGGTTCCACTTATGATTCGGATAGACAGATTTTATTTCAGTCAGTATGAGCTTTCGGATAATTTTTTACTTGATAAAAGTGATTTCGAGAAATGGACCTTCAGTAGGTACTTTATACATAAAAGTGTAATTGGGTTGTTTGCTCTGAGTCTTTATCCTTAAATCTGTACCTGACTGTATGTTATTATTTAGTTCAGATGTTCAGATATTATGAAACAATTAAATATCTATTATCGACACTTCGCAGTTTTTGCTATTATATTAAAATTATGCAGACAACTAAAAAAAGAAAAAAACTTATGCACTTAAGAATGACAGCGCGCAAGGTGCATCAAGGTTACTTAATTCTTCTTCCAACGCAGTCAGGGGGTCCGACAGCCCACACTGACTTATTATGCACTCATATACAAGTGATTCCTGACAAACGGATAATATGTTAATTAAAGATTGAGTACGAATCACGAGGCTGAAGCGACTAGAACCACGCAACTACAGACATTTTTCATGCGGCCATAGTAAACAATGAGCCTTAAGGTTGTTGGAACGCTCTGAATTTAAGCCATACAACGAGGGTAAAAAATGCTGTTGTAAGGGTGCTGCTGTCAGTTGATTACTCTAATTTTTGGAAATATTTTGAAGATTTAAAAAACTTTTCCGAAAAAGGACGAGTCGCTTTAGGTTTGTGATGGAACGATTTTGTGAAATAAGTACGAATAATGTAGTGAGACATTGAAAACATGTGTTTTTTGGCACAATTAATGCCAACTTTTTTCTAAATCGTGCATAAATTACAAAAATAGTGCATTATAGATTTAGATTTGTCCTTTATCTTCCTTATAGCGAAAGAATTTTTGCAAAATGTTGACCAGTAAGTCTACAATCAGCTATCAACCGAAGGCCTATTTATGGCTGAAATTCAAAGCGTTCCGACAGCCTTAACTGGAAATTTTCTCAATAATACAACTGTTAAATGGTTTATTTTATCATATTTTATTTTATCTTATTTGCATATTGGTCTATTTAAGATAAACTCTAATCGTAGTCATCTTGATTAGGCAGATAAAACTATATGTACATTTTAAAGAAGTCTGTGAATAATAACCTACACAAATAGAGATGAGTCAGTAAATCTGTGAGTCAATTTTCTGTCTTTCTTTACCTAGTTTTTATATTATCAAGTGGTAATTCTTTAGTGAACCAGCTATATCATTAAATGATTTCTGATTATTCGCTTCACTTTATGCACTTGTTTTATTAAACTTTTTATTCCTTTTCTGTCATTAACAAGTCATTGTTGCACCTTTCCTTTGTTCTTAATTAAAAATAATATAAAACGGTACGCCTCAAAACCACGGGTTTCAACTTAAAGGGGTCAAGTGAAATAATTAAACGCACGGGAAAAAAATAAAATGTATTTTAAAGAAAAAAAGAACAAAGGTAAGGAACTACGTGAGGAATTGAATGTTGACTTAAAGTGGACAAAATACCTATTTATGAGGATCTAAAAGAATAATTCAAGAAATGTATTCTGAAAACTCAGAATAATATACACAGGTTGATGTTTAAAAAGATAGGCGTTTCAATTTCCGGAAACTTGTTGAATATAGTCAAAAGTTTGTATAAATCATACGGTGGTAGTCTTTGAATTTATCAGGTAACTTCGTATAGGTTGGTAAGTTTTAAAATCTTCCTTCAGATTAGGGATGTCTGAAGTGCTAAAAAGTATCAATATATATCGTATCGATATTTTTTTCAACTATTGATATCTGTGCTGATATATTTTTTTAAATATATCGATATATCGGTACAGTATTAAAGAGAACATTGACACTCAAAGAAATTTAGTATACATATTGGGTAGCTTAATATAATCTCAAATAGTAAAAACTCGGGTCGCAGTGCCCAAACCCTGCCGACAATATAGTGTATTTGCTAATACAGGTAGTGTGGCTTTATTACAAGAACCTAAGTTTGTTTTTGGACAAAATAAGAAAATAACCCCTTAATACACCCCTTAAAATAATATTTTTTGTCTTAGTTAAAATATTGTTATCAATTCAACATCTGAACCAAATAAAATACACTCTTCGGTAAATAAATCATTATACGCACACTAGCGTTTTCATAAAATTTGTAAGTCCGGTCCTGTCGGGCCGATTTTATTAAAATTTTAACAGGATATTTTAATCTTTACTGGAAGGTTAAATCTCAATTTTGAAACGATTCTGAGGATTTTTTCGGTATTTTTAGGCCCAAAAACTTTTTTCAACCCCTAAAAACTACCCTTAAAATGACGCAATCAAGCCCATTTTAAATAGGGTTCTTCCGGTGGTGGATTCTAACACGTGGACAAAATTTCGTTAAAATCAATTAACTCTTTCGAAAGTTATTGCCCACACATATATATATATATATATATATATATATATATATATATATATATATATATATATATATATATATATATAAACATTTTTAAAAATGGTGCCAAAGTGTTTAGGAGGTTATGAAACGTCGAGAAATTTTGGTCCGACCCCTAGGTCCCGCCATCCGACCGACGCCAATAGTGTATGTTGCCATATGGCAAATACACTAATTAACGAATATTATTTCTAATAAATCAAGTAATAAATAATTATCTGAAATCAAAAACAACGTTAAGATTTTTTTTTTGTTTATTAATTAAACGTCTAATATATTTAGGAGCAGATAATTTTAGAGATTAATCGAACAATTAATAAAGCCAGGGATGGCGAACCTATGGAATGCGTGCTAGAGGTGACATTCGACAGAAAATTGTTGTTACAACATGCATTGAGGTGTAAATCGAAATAATTAAAAATATTCTAGATGTTGTAGAAATGAAATGAAATATTGTATGAATAGCTATTTTAAATGTTTATTATTCCGAAAATATTGAAAAATCCGGTAAAAAAGAAACGTGTTTTACATGTGTTTTATTCACCGTTGTTGTTTTTGGAGCGCACTTAAAAGTATGTTCCAAAAACATATGTAAAAACACATGTTTATTTTTCAGTGGAGTTTTCGATATTTTCGGAATAATTAAATGGCCATAGTCAGTCACAGTAGTACATACAAGTGTTATTATTGGAAAAAAATATCGATTTTCGATACTCGGTATTTTATATCGATATACCGATATATCGATTAAATATCGCCCAAAAATATCGATATATCAAATAAAAAATATCGATATATCGATTTTTTTTCGACATCCCTACTTCAGATCTATTTGAAATTTGAATTAAACCTATGCACCCATACTTTTTTCTACGTTTCTTATTAAGGAAAACAATCTTCTCTAAGAGAAGGCAGCAAAAAAATCATTCCCAATCACTCACGATAATTCCACAACACAACTGCAACTGACTACTGATTGGGTGAAACTAAAGGTCAAACCAGACTCTCACGACAGATAATCTAGGACTGTAATCGGTTCGAGGGAAATACTGTGTAGCCTAAAACGAAATTTCTTAAAATTAGATACGAAGTTTTATTTATTTTGATTGCTGTATTGATTTAAATAAAAATTCAAAACATTTCATTTACAGTTTAATTGATCACGACCTTACATTATGATTATGCTTGATTTATTTAAATTAATAAATAACTTTGTACGTTGAAATATACCTGTAAAATAAGCGATCAATAAATAACCATAATTAAAATCTCAATTACGGCATAAAGATAAGGTGTTAAGAAAAGTCGTGAAATCGGCGAAATAATTTTAAAGAAAATTAAACGAGAATTTATTTAATATATTCGTTGCGATCAGATTCGTGGACGTTACTTTACTGACGTGTTAAAGATAATTAGGTACAAAATGGAACTAATTGGCTTCGATCAAAAAATTCTTCCACGATAAATATTATACTTTAAGTCAGGAGTTGTCAGTCATGTTAATGTTTAAAAAGATCGATTATTGGCATATTTTAATATTATTACAAAAAATATAGTCGTTCTTAGGTGCATTAATTGATCTGATAATGTCACGTAACTTTGGTTTCCTGCTCGAACGCTGCTATGTTCGTTCGCGACGGTAATAGTGAAAATACTCACCTTTGGGAATAGGCGTAACTGTTAAAACTCACGAATCGCTCCTTCTTAACACGATATCACAAATCGTCATAAAATTTAATGCATTACAAACTGGATGCATAAACTATTATGTATCTAGTTTGTAATTCATTAGGTATTTTATTACTAGTTGTGATATCGTATATATAACGAGCGAATAGCGAGTTTTAATACAAGCATAATAAAAGCATTGAATGTGAGATACATACTACCTAGATTTTTTGCATGTACCTCCTATAAAATAGCTTAGTACATCATAATAAGTATATTTTATTTCAGCACCTACTTTACTTCTCTATCGCTCTTATTGATTTAAATGGCAACTGACAGAGATACAATTATGAGAATGGTAAAATCGCATTATTTTTGTTTTATTTTACGCACTAGTGCAAAAAATATCATTTTACTGTCACTAAACAGGCATTAAAAGTGGCTATTTTATGGGGGTTTTTTTTCTATACATACCTATTGAGAATATATACATATTTTATATTGCTAACTGAAGTAGGCTAAGTATTAATAGCTCATAAATCATTTTAACAATTAATTTGTAATATGTCTTTACCATAGACGATGATAGAAGTATATTTTTCGAAACGTCAACGAAGTATTATATTCATTGTTATATCTTAATAATTAATTAATAAATATAATTTCTAAACTCATAATAATAGAATAGAATTGAACAGATTTATCATTATAAATAGTAGCTATTTTACAATACGTAGCGACGTCAAAAATTACATACCAAAATTTGTAATTAAAAAATTCTTCTATAGTATAAAAACAGAAGAACTTCAGTGATCTGTTTAGAATTTTCTAGTTATAACCTTTTGATTTTATTATGCAATTTATTATAGAGTTTGAGAGATACGTATGTGAAAGCTATAGCGACAATGCTATGTAATTTTTAATGCCGTGTGGCATAAACATGGAATTCTAAATTTGTTTTACGCACAGTTTGCTCTTTTTTGACCTATATTTAGTAATAAAAACCCGGGTCGCAGTGCCAAAACCCTGCCGACAATATAGTGTATTTGCTTATACAGGCAGTGTGGCTTTATTTTGCGAGCTTAAGTTGGTTTTTGGGCAAAATAAAAAATTTTACTCCTTAATACACCCCTTAAAATAACAATTATTTTCTTAATTGCAATATTATTATCAATCGAACTTCTATACCAAATTATATACAACTTTCAGTAAATAATTCACTATCTGCAAAGTAGTGTTTTCATAAAATTTGTAAGTCCGGTCCTGTCGGGCCGATTTTATTAAAATTTTAGGGACACTTTTTAATTACTACTGGAGGGTTAAATGTCAATTTTGAAACGATTCTGAGAATTTTTTCGGTATTTTGGGGCCCAAAAACGTTTTTCAACCCCTAAAAACTACCCTTAAAATGGTCCGATTACGCCCATTTTAAATAGGCTTCTTGCGGTGATGGATTTCAACACGTGGCCCAAATTTCGTTGAAATCAATTAACTCTTTCGAAAGTTATCGCGCGTACACACACACATATATATATATATATATATATATATATATATATATATATATATATATACATATATATATAAACATTTTTACAAATGGTGCCAAAGTGTTTAGGAGGTTATGAAACGTCGAGAAATTTTGGTCCGACCCCTAGGTCCCGCCATCCGACCGACGCCAATAGTGTATGTTGCCATATGGCAAATACACTAATAAATATAATTTCTAAGCTCATAATAATAGAATAGAATAGAACAGATTTATCACTATAAATAGTAGGTAAAATTACATATCAAAATTTGTAATTAAAAAATTCTTCCATAGTATAAAAACAGAAGAACTTCAGTGATCTGTTTAGAATTTTCTAGTTATAACCTTTTGATTTCAATATGCAATTTGTTATAGAGTTTGAGAGGTATGTGAAAGGTATAGCGACAATGCTATGTAATTTTTAATGACGTGTGGCATAAACATAGAATTCTGAATTTGTTTTACGCACAGTTTGCTCTTTTTTTGACATATATTTTGTAATAATAATGGCGAAAAAGTCATTATTGGATATTTTATAAGATGCTCAAATCTTGTCACATTTGCCAATATTCGAATCGCAGCCTTCTTTAGAATTAATTTATAAATATACTTAAATATACATAATGGTCATACTTATTTTTAAATACATTTTTTTTGTTCACACAATTTAACTCTTTATTCAATTAAAATATTTTGTTAGTAATTATCAATTAACAAAAAAATATTTGTTTTACAAAAAGACTTTTCATAAAACAATATTCTTGTTGTCTGATTTGTAATAAATGAACAAAGTATTAGAGGCGGCTGTATTATAATTAATAATTAACTATATCTCACGGGGTCACCGACGGGATCAAAGTCTACGACCCGTTCATCTACGAACTATAAATTGAATATTTCGACAGTAATATGAACGAGCTTTGTGCGTGTTTTAAATCTAACAAATGCATTTAGCTTGCGTTTGAAATAAACTCTCAAGCTATTATTTCTAAGTAGCAACACCAGCCCCAAAAAATGATGAAACGTACACTCTGTAATGTATTACACAGCGAGTATTTCGTCAATTTTGGTGACTTTCGGTGCACTAAAATCGAGACTAATATATATAGTTTAGTATAACGATTGACGTGGTGATCTTTGGATCAAACTGCCTGAATTTGAATCCCATCTCCGCTCGTAGACTTTTGTGATGTCGTGTGAGTTAATTTAGTGTAATTTGATATAATTAGATGCTACGGTACTAATAGTTGTCGAGAGTCAATAATTTACAACAAATAAAAAATAAGCATTAAGTGGAAGGCTTTAAAAACGTTAACACGTTTTTGAAGAAACGTATTACTTGAAATTTGTGTGTTTTAATTTGAAAATATATTAGCTTTTAAATCTGATCTCAGCCCGTAGCTTTCTAGACTTTTCGTGAAATTTTTCAGTTTCATTTTTCATTACCAATAATGATAGTAGAAACAAGATACTGTCTATTTTACACTGCACACTACAGAAGTAAAACTGGTATAATAGGGATGTTGACTGTATTCAAATAAAAACATAATTTTAACGACAAGTAGTAGTTTCTATGATAGAAATACTAAAAAACACTATATTTTTCCTTATTTTTAAGGAATTTAATTAATATTTAATAAATAAAACCTAGTAAAATCACTCTCAAGTCACGTGACAACAGACACCAATCAGAGCACATGACGTCATATGTTCACCCGCTGTCAAAAAACTTCATTGTTTGGTTAATATTTAGTGTGTAATTTATTATTATTTGTTTATAGGAAACGTCAAATTACATGTAACTATAGCAACGACTACGAAACAACTTTTCCTCACCTCAGTTTACTAACGTTTATGAGCACATAATACGCATCTATAGGATGGTAGCTCCCGTGTAAACTTTTGAGCCTCCTTTGGTATGAACAGGTGACGTCACGCGACTAGTATTGGCGTTTTGGACCGAAATTTGAAACTGGATTTAAAATACATGATTTTTAAGGCTTGAGTTGTATTTAAATAAAAATAATAAATATTTGTGTCAATATTAGGTACTTATGCACGATTTAAAACACTTTCCCAAAAATAGTCAACATCCCTATTGTAACGAAAAAGCAATAATGGCACCGACTGCCTGGATCGAACCTAGGGCAAGTGATCTACCTCGCGGCCACAGCATAATGTTCTACAGTCGGTTTCTACGTTCGTTACATTTTTAATTTCAAGAATCAATTTTACTCTGTTAACATTTTACTCCAAAAGTACATAACAAAAGAAGTTTTACTTCAAAAAAAGTAAAGATACACTACGACACTGATGTTGAAATTAAAATAAAAACTCAGTACGTTGACGATTAAAAAGAGTCGCTATTGAAATTTGCTAATCAATCACTGATCTATCAGACAGGTGTTCTTGTCTACACCTCCACCGCCGCGAATACCGCTGGTTCTCATCGACTGTACTGACCTCTGTCTATCTTCACAGTCTTTTGTTTTAACGGCAGATCGCTTTCTGTCTGGGAAAAGTGATTTTGTGACAAAGGCTTTTAGCAATAGACAACAGTGGCGGTTCATTTTTATTTACAAAATGGAATCTATTAAATTATTTTTGAGTTATGTATACGATTGAAATTCATTAATTTAAAAGCGGCTATTTAATTTACGTGGAAACGTAACATGGATGATTTAATGGAACCTCCGACTGTAATTTTGTTTTTGTACGTTTTCAGGTATTTTGTAGTCTCGACCGACGAATTTGCTGGTGAAATTGTGTTCTGTTTTTACTTAAATCTCTCGAAATATCACTGAAAAATCGCCAAAGCGATTTAGAATAAACTAGATGAAAATTAAAATTAACATAGAATGACTTTTATCCAGCTATGCACGAGTTGAGATTCCATTAAAATGAAAAATAACAGAAGCAAAGCCGCGGGTAAAAGATATTTTACTATTATTAAAGCTCATTATGCCGGTATCTTAGATTACTCAGGTAAAGTGTGATCAGTAGCGTAGCTTCGTAACAAAGGGCCCCGGTGTAAAAATGAAATTGGAGCCGTATTATTTTCAATACTTACTGAAAAGTATTAATAATAGAGAGGAAGTTCCGAGAGTCGACATTTTTTTCAAAAATTTCCTTCTTTCTAGGATTTTTTTTAAAATTTCATTAGCATTAATATTTTTCGAGTTATTTTTAAAAAATTAGATCTCTTTTTTGGGATTCTTTAATTGTTAATAACTTCTGCATATTATGCTATCGCGGACTTTTCTGTTGGCATATTTAAGACCTTATAGTGTGAACCCGGTATTACAAATATATACTCTGATCTGTTATTTATTTTTATTTTTTAAACGAAAGGTCATTTTATTACCTATCCAACGATACTAGGTTGCCTAAACAAAAGTGGGTCCATGGGTAGTATTTAAGGGTTGAAAAATGTTTTTGGGCCCCAAAATACCGAAAAACTTCTCCGAATCATTTCAAAATTGAAATTTAACTCTCTAGTAGCAATTAAAAAGTACCCCTAAAATTTTAATAAAATCGGCCCAACAGGATCGGATTTACACATTTTTTGAAAATACTAATTTGCAGATAGTGACTTATTTACTGAAGGGAGTATTTAATTCAAGGCCGACGTTATATTGATAATAATATTGGAATTAAGAAAAAAAAATTTTTATGGGGTGTGATCCACGGAGCGCGCATTCATAATCGAAAAAAAATTCTTTCAGAAAACTTAACATCTAAAATCTAGGCAACCATGGATGGGACCTACTTTTGTTTAGGCAACCTAGTACCGTTGGATAGGTAATAAAATAATCTTTCATTTAAAAAAAAAAATCAAATAATAGATGGGATTATATATTTGTAATGTCGGATTGTAGACTATTAGTTCATCAATTTAATGTATCTCTATGGTTTGAGAAATCAAGAATATTATGATCGAAAGTGGATGAATCAACAGCGTTTTTCAATAGCTTAAAAATCATCATCAGACTTTTTGAGTTACCCCGACACTCAATGTTTTTTGCAACGAATTTTTCAAATTGCCAGATCATGTCAGTACGACGCATATCTGATATCTCCTTTCTTGCTACAGGTATCAGAGTGTGTCGAACGATGTGCCTCCCATATCAAATGTTTATGTGCTTTTGAAAAATGTCGGCCTATTCACAAAAACAGAATGGCTACACAATCTAGATCCTATTCTATCTGTAGATGTAATATGCATGTTCACATGACACGGACATGAAGGTTGTACAACGCACACATTCGCCAAACAAGGATGAACAAAACTGTTATGACAAAAAAAATGAGTGCTTGTTGCCCTTACGCACGTTGGAATAGCACATAGTTGTTCTACTATATACTGTACAACGTAATATCCGTCTAATTAAAAGATCTGAGATATCGTCAGATTGCGGTTTAAGAAGTTCTAAATCCAAAAACACTACGTACTCTAGCGCGATTTTAAATTATTTAGTTCAATACTTACTCCCCAAACTACGTAACCACCAGAAAAAGAATTTTCAAAACAAATTACTTTCTATTTGCTAATTTCACCTTGACTTTGTGTAGGTAGATTTTTATAGTATTAAGTAACTATTAAGTTAACAAAACATTTTTTTACGTAAAAAGAAAAGTTCTTGAGCGTTTTCTTATTTCTTTAAGGCTATCGGAACTGATTGTAGACTTATTCGTCAACATTCAGCAAAAATTATTTCTCTATAAGGATGATAAACGACAAATCTAGTTCTCTAATGGACTACTTTTGTAATTTATGTACGATTTACTAGAAAAAAGTTGGCATTAATTGTGCCAAAAAAACACACGTTTTCAATGTCATACTACGACCTTATTCGTACTTATTTCACAAAACTGTTCCATCACAAACCTAAAGTGACTCTTCTTTTTTTCGGAAGAGTTTTTTAATTCTTCAAAACATTTCCAAAAATTAGAGTTATCAATTGACAGCGGCACCCTTGCAATAGCATCTTTTAGCCTCGTAGTTGGCACCAGCCAAAAATTAAAACGTGCGGATGATTTTTGCGAGACAGAGCTAAAGAAGGTCACACCCACAATATGTCTTTTACCTACCTCGCCTCTTACCGCTGGGTCTCAGCACAAATTGTGTGAAAGTGAGCCAACACTGTTAATGAGCACTTCTTTTACCCATTTAAGCTGCTTCTTTTTTTAAAAAAATTATAAAAGTGTATGTTATTCCAATTTTAATCCTATATTACCTAAGAAAATGAAAATATGTATGGGTCGAAAAATCAGGTCCGAGATGAGATTAGTTTCTGGGATGTACAACCAACAAGACCCAAAGAAACGAGCTTTTCAGCGTGTGTCTGTCTGTCTGTAAAATTTTCTTTCGTTCACAATAGCTTATCTCCCTCCGGCCTATTTGATTTTGGTGCCAAACCTGGCTTTGGAAATATAGGTAATTATGTGCATATTTGGTTCAAAATTTTACTGAACATTTTTTATGTTAAAAATTCTTTTGAAAAATGATTTTAGAAGTTGACAATCATCTATAGGTTTCAATATTGATATTTTTTTACCTGTATTCTGATTTAAGAATGTCAAAAAGCTGGAAGTTGTATCAGGAGCCCAACGTTACTAATATATGTACTTGATAAGTACTTACTTTAAATAAATAAAACGGTTTTTAATTGAATAGTCAATAATTATTCGTAATTAATGTTTCTTCTAAAATGTAATCGAAAGATTATTTTTTTCAGAATGTTGTAACCAGCGTTGCCAGACGTCCCGATTTTGGCGAGACGTCCCGATTTTTAAAACAAAATTAAATGTCCCGCGCGGGACAGGCTCAGTCCCACTTTTCGAGGATAACTCGACCGTGCGTAAATAATTATTCTCTTATTGTAAGTTGCAATTTGTAACTCTCACTCCTCAGACTATTGTTTGAAACACCATATTTTCCTAATGAATAAAATTTTTTGGATTTTGATTTCTGTTTTTTTTATTCAGAAGACGCATTAGACTCAACTATTTAAAGATAGGGTAAATCTGATTTAAAATATCATATTTTTATTAAAATACATTTTCTATGACTATTTTTGCTATCTATTGTCACCTAAACGTAATTTGAATTCAAATAAAAAGATAAATATTTAAAAACGTCTGATTATGTACGTTTTTTTACTGTCCCGCTTTCGACGAAAGAATCCCGCTTTTTTCACTCATAAAGTTCTAAAATCCCGACTTGGCAAAAAAAAATCTGGCAACGCAGATTGTAACAAAGCTAATTTAATATTTACGGAAATAAACTGTTAGAGAGTATCTGGACTGGACAGCCCTTTTGGTACAGGGCACGTATCACGGTTCACGATTTACAAAGTCGACACGTCGCCATTATTCATACGATCTATTCTATTCGCATAGATTAGTTAGATGTGTGGAGAAGATTAACTACAGCGTGATCAGGTCGACAGAGACAAACTGTATATACTTTTACTACACCTACCTCGAGATACAGGTACACTAGGTATAAATTAATATGCATGTGAGACTGTTTTGACAACTATGAGTTTCGGACGTCATATTTCAATATTTCAATCGTAATTCGTACCCAGCTATGCGTACCGTTGATTGTATAAGCTGTCAGTGGCGTTGCGTTATTGTTTTCATACATTTAAAAACAAAACATCCTTTCTCGCCATTAAAATAGAAGACATTCTCGATTATTAGTGTATTTGCCATATGGCAACATACACTATTGGCGTCGGTCGGATGGCGGGACCTAGGGGTCGGACCAAAATTTCTCGACGATTCATAACCTCCTAAACACTTTGGCACCATTTTTAAAAATGTTTATATATATATATGTATATATATATATATATATATATATAGATATTTATATTTATATATATATGTGTGTGCGCTATGACTCTCGAAAGAGTTAATTGATTTTAACGAAATTTTGCCCACATGTTGGAATCTACCACCGCAAGAACCTTATTTAAAATGGACCCAATCGGACCATTTTAAGGGTAGTTTTTTGGGGTTGAAAAATGTTTTTGGGCCCCAAAATACCGAAAAAATTCTCCGAATCGTTTCAAATTTGAAATTTAACCCTCTGGTAATAATTAAAAAGTGTTCCTAAAATTTTAATAAAATCGGCATGACAGAACCAGATTTACAAATTTTTTGAAAATACTAGTTTGCAGATAGTGACTTATTTACTGAACGGTGTATTTAATGTGGTGTAGACCTTCGATCGACAATAATTTTGCAATTAAGAAAAAATGTAATTTTAAGGGGTGTATTAAGGAGTTAAATTTTTTATTTTGCCCAAAATCCAACCTAAGTTCGCATAATAAAGCCACACGGCCTGTATTAGCAAATACACTATATAGTCGGCAGGGTTTTGGCACTGCGACCCGGGTTTTTTTAATAAACATAACAAACAAAATATATAATTACTTACCTTATTACTTACCGGAATCTCCTTTTGTATTTACTATTGTTTTTCACTGATTTTCTATGTATTATGCAATATGTTAGTGCTAATAACTCAATAATAACTCAATAAAAAAACATCCTTTCTATTTATTTCAACTAATCGTGGTGAGTTCATATAGCTATTGAGTTGTACAGGATTCTCTATATAGCGCATAATTTTTTTTACAGGTGTCCATCTATGACCATTTTTTCCTAGTCTCATATTGCCCTCTTTAGGATTGTATTTTAGCTTGATATGTTTTAAGGGGCCGATGGGGTGTATAAAATAAAACCGGGATAGATAACATCAACGGTCCACATGGGGGGCGGCCAAACCGCCACAACAACAGAAACTCGAGGAGGGTCTCTTCGTTTTTTTTTTAGTGTATTTGCCATATGGCAACATACACTATTGGCATCGGTCGGATGGCGGGACCTAGGGGTCGGACCAAAATTTCTCGACGTTTCATAACCTCCTAAACACTTTGGCACCATTTTTAAAAATGTTTATATATATATGTATATATATATATATATATATTTATATATATTTATATATATATACGTATATATATATATATATATATATATATATACGTATATATATATATATATATAAGCCTATTTAAAATGGGTCTAATCGGGCTATTCTAAGGGTAGTTTTTAGGGGTTGAAAAATGTTTTTGGGCCCCAAAATACCGAAAAAATTCTTCGAATCGTTTCAAAATTGAAATTTGACCCTCTGATAGTAATTGAAATGTGTCCCTAAAATTTTAATAAAATCGGCCCGACAGGACCGGATTTACAAATTTTATGAAAACGTTATTTTGCAGATAGTGAATTATTTACTGAAAGGTGTATATAATTTGGTATAAAGGTTCAATTGATAATAATATTGCAATTAAGAAAAAAAATGTTATTTTAAGGGGTGTATTAAGGAGTCAAATTTTTTATTTTGCCTAAAAACCAATTTAAGTTTGCATAATAAAGTCACACTGCCTGTATTAGCAAATACACTATATTGTCGGCAGGGTTTTGGCACTGCGACCCGGGTTTTTTTTAATATCGACTCAGAGACGCAATTTTAAAGCATTCTGAAAACGTCCAGACACACTAACATTATGCCTTATTTAAAGAAAATATCAATAAGATGGTGGGAAATTATAGACAAAAAACTATGTATTTTCAAACAGGAACGTATATTGATAAATAAGTTGTAATAAACACAACTGAAATGAGAAAATATAAAGAAAATTCTATATTAAAATAGCTAACAGTCGCATCATTTTTGTGCTTTCTAAAATCTAAATATCAATAACATATTTGTAAATAAATGAAATTAGCTCGGCGTTCACTAAAACTTTTAGATTCCTGGCACCCCTAAAAACATGATGAGCTACCCATCAGAAATTTTCCCGGTATTTGGGCAACCCATCCGTCGCTGTTTGTTTTAATAATGATATTAATTACATTCAGCAATACACCGAACTCATGCGATAGGTGGAATTGAGCGTTAATCGTGTAAGTCGAATTCGCCACAATCAGGGTACAATTTTGCATGTAAATGCACATAAGTTGTGTTTAATTAAGATAAGATTTTTATTTATATGTGGACCAAAAAAAGGTATATATACGTCGGAGACCAAAGAAAACAATAATTGAGAAGAAAAATGACCGAACGTAGCCTATTTAAAATGAACCCAATCGGACCATGTCAATGGTAATTTTTAAGGGTTTGAAACATATTTTTGGCCTAAAAATACTAAAAAACTAGCAGAATTGTTTCAAAATTGAAATTTAACCCTTAAGTAAACATTAAAAATGCCCGTAAAATTTTATAAAATCGGCCTGACAAAACCGGACTTACATTTTTTTTTGAAGACACTAGTTTTCGAATATTGATTTACTTACGACGGTTGTAATTAACTTGATGCCGATTGATAATAATACGACAATAAAAAAAAAGATTATTTTAAGAAATGTATTAGGACTAAATTTTTTTATTTTGTCTAAAAACAAATTTAAGTTGACAAAGCCACAAGGTCTGTGTTAACAATCAACACGGTTTTGGCACTACCATCCGAGTTTCTCGTTTTTACTAAAAAGAGGCGCCTCTGTTTTCAAATGCACACGCATTTTTACAACTCACAATTATTCACATAAACATAAGTAGATGCGTAGATTATAACCATTGCATAAGTGTATTTAATAACATGAACATTGAACAAGTTGTGTGGCTTCAAATAGTAAAATGATCATTTGTAACAGTTTGTAACTGTCCTACGAGAGGCACAGGTCACAGGTTACGTTCTCCGCGTATCGACGCACGCGAATAACTCACCACGGAAACATTGCGCAGTTATAATATCTTTGAAAAAATAATTAACATAATGAGTACTTAAATAGGACATGTAGGTAACTTCATGTTCACTTCGAAAAGAAATATTCTGTTAAATATTGTCGATGCTATTATATGAGGCGTTTTCATAGCCTCAATATCATTACCTTTTATAATTTAAATACTTTTTTTTTAAAACAGTAGTGTAATTTGTTCCCAACCGGTTATTTCATCTTAAAAAAATACAATTTTAGTATTATTTCCTAATTATCTCGATTCCTTATATAATTTCAATTTTTAAACATTCTTGTCAGAAATAAAATATAAAATTATTCATTACTTCTTGAACTGAATTTCTAGAGACCGGTCGCATACTAACTATTTGGGACAAATTACATTACTCTTAAAACGTTCACTGGATCTTATTAAACGGTTATTTCATTTCTTTCTCTTTTCTTGGTGTTTATTGGTGAAATTAATTTTATTAATTAATTTAAAAACCTGCATTATAAAGAACAGGCGATTTTATTGTCAGGGTTCTTTATAATCAGGGGGTAGTGTATTTTTGTGCATAGTTTCCTGTTTCATAAGTTTAGCGAGGCTTCACCTCGCCCAACTTCTTGAGACCTCAGGAACTTGCGTGTATTATTTTTTTATTCTGTACTTATTAAATGTATTAAATTAAATATATCGTTGAAAATATTAAATCGTCATTATTACTTTAGCTTCAAAATTAAGCCCGACTTGTGGAACTGGGTGGGCCCAGCGGTTCCGAATTTACTTAAACTCAAATCAAACAACTAAATACTTAGATACAAAAAAAATTAGCAAGTGGGTTTATATATTTCATAAGATTTATAACGTTTTTAATAAATAAAAAAAAGAAACGAGGGTCGCAGTGCCAGAAACCTGGCCGACAATAAAATGTATTTGCTTATGCAGACATTCTGATTTTATTAACCCCCGACGCAAAAACAGGGGAGTTATAAGTTTGACCGCTATGTGTGTGTGTGTGTCTGCATGTGGCACCGTAGCTCTTAAACGAGTGAACCGATTTGGATGCGATTTTTTTAATTTGAAAGAAGGTTTCTTAGACATAATTTATCAAATACGGTTTAGCCGTTTCAAGGTTATCAGCTGCGGTAGAGATCTTAGACGCACAACGAGTATTTTGTTACTAAGTTTAGAAATTTTATTTTTTAACTTTTTATAGGCTTTTTTGTGGCGGAGGTTATTTAAGTTTTTAATTTAATTTTTGTTACAGTATTGTTTCGACGACATATTCTAAGATTGCAATCAAACTTTACAAACGAATTTAATGGCTTACTAAATTTTACCTAGGATTAATGGTGCTAGCTTATTTTAGAGACACTAAAATAATCATAACCGACTATATTCGACATAAACATATGTAATTTTCAACATATCTCCCAGCATGAATATCAAATTATTTATAACCTGTCAATCTACAAGTATTATTATCGAAGGAAATCTATGTGCAAGTGCAGCATGAAGTTCAGATCACAACCTGTGTTTAAAATTCACAATCAAAACATGCGTGTGTGATGCAATATTGACTTTTTTACAACCTTTAACACTGATCGTGAGCATTTGAACAGGTTACTAAATAATCAGTAATCACATTCTGTTTTGTAATTTGAACTTGATATTTGTGTTCTTTGGTGCATCGAGATCTTCTTCGAGATGTGTCGATAATCACGAAGTAACATGTTGAAGTTTCACAGATATACTATATCTTGTTTTTTATGGATAATTTAAACCGGAACTCTATAGCACGTACATCGTTGAATTTATTCGCCGCCACAATACAGAATGTTCCGAGATGAATCTGCTGAACTTCAAGGATGTTTTCGGTAATAAGGATGTCAGAAGTGCCAAAAAGTATCGATATATTTCGTATCGATATTTTTTTCAAGTATCGATATCGGTGCCGATATATTTTTTAAAAAATATCGACATATCGGTACAATTTGAAAGAAAACATTGATAAACGATGAAATTTAGTACACATATTGGCTAGCTTAATATAATCTCAAATAGTAGTTAACAGATATAAATCAAATAATAAATAATTATCTGAAATAAAAAAATTTCAGCAACTACTTATTCTGAATTACAGGCCAAAGCAAATTCTGCTCTTGAACAAGTTAATAATTGGTGCCATCAGAATGCTTTACATCTGAATCTAAATAAAACCAAATTTATGATTTTCCAATCCTCACAGTGCAAAAGTAAACCTCATATTCAGCTAGTTGTGAATGATAGTATCATAGAAAAGGTAGAAAAAATAAAATTTTTAGGTATTATTTTTAATTTTAATTTAAAATGGGACGATCACATAGAAAATGTAGTTAAAGAGCTATCCAAATTTGTCTATGTCGTTAGAAAATCTAAATTTCTATATAATGATGTAAATTTGTTAAAAACCATATATTACGGCTTTATTTTTCCACGTTTAAAGTACGGAATTCTGGCTTGGGGCAATAGTTCGCATTCAAGAGACATATTTAAACTTCAAAAGAAAGTTCTCCGCGTCATGTACGGACTAAGGTGGTTTGACTCTTGTAGAGGTTTATTTAAGAATAACAACATTTTAACCGTCCCATGTATTTTTCTGTTTTATTGCTTATTGTATGCGCGTTTTCACATAAATTCATACGCAAGTGCAAATACTGTACACGATCATGACACACGTCACAGTCATCTCTTAATAAGACCGAACGGATATAACATCAATATATTTTTAAATAATCCGCACAACTTCGCCACCCGGGCCTACAACAAATTGCCTACAGATTATAGAAACATAGCTTCTCTGACGACATTCAAAAATAAAATAAAAGAATTTTTAATTACTTCTGAATTTTATAATATTAATAATTTTTTAAATTTGTAACTTTAACTTTAACAAGAATGACATGTCAAATAAATGTATCACATTTCAACTGATGAATAAAATATACTACTATACTATACTATACTATTACTCCTTTAAATTTTATTTTATTAAATAAAAAGTATAATGTCTGATTAAAAAAACTAACCTTCCGAATCTATGTTAATCTATGTTATTTTGCTTAAAATGATCTAAGGAATACACCCCTAAAGTTTGGCAGATTCCTCCCGGGAATAAAAAATCAACAGGTTAATACAAGTTTTTCATTACGCAAAAAAAACAGTCAGCTTAAAACAAAATTATACAAATTTTAAATTTAATTTCAGAATATGTACCTACAGCGTTAAATGTTTTTTTTTTGCATAGATAAATGTGTTCTGTTATATTGAAATATTGTTTCAGCCTTGTCAAATATTTTATTGTTGCAAAAGTTGGCCGAAACATGATTATTTGACGTTTAAAAATTACCACGATTTATTTTGTAAAATACTTGTTTAGAAACTGATTGTTCGGGTTACAAATAAAACATTTTTATTATTAATATCCTTTCTTTAGAATTACAATTTATAAACTGTATTATACTGCGCTTAATGATACTACAATCATGGTTTATTATTTCTATACCGTATTTGTTAGGAATTAGGACATTTTCGAAAAATAATTTCATATCATCTCGAAATAAAAAGAATAGTGAAGGCTTTAAATGAAGGGGCGACAACATGCTTCTCTTTATTATAATCTGCGGTTTCTAGTTAACGCCATAACGAGAGTTGTAGATTGCATGTATGTTATAAAAAGCCGGATATACATGCATATGTGTACTTACTATATAGACGTTCCAAAAATACTTATGCCAATGCCACAGCATAAGGATATCTCAGCTAGGGATGTCGGAAGTGCCAAAAAGTATCGATATATATCGTATCGATATTTTTTTCAAGTATCGATATCGGTACCGATATATTTTTTTAAAAATATCGAGATATATCGATATATCGGTACAATCTGAAAGAGAACATTGGCACTCGAAGAAATTTAGTATACATATTAGCTAGCTTAATATAATCTCAAATAGCAGTTAACGGACATTATTTCTAATAAATCAAGTAATAAATAAATATCTGAACTCAAGAACAACGATAAGAACTTTTTTGTGTATTAATCAAACGTCTAATATATTTAGGAGCAGATAATTTTAGAGATTAATCGAACAAATAATAAAGCCAGGGATGGCGAACCAGGGATCCATGCCATAAGTGACATTCGACAGACAATTGTTGGTACAGCGTGAATTGAGGTGTAAATCGAAATAATTAAAAATATTCTAGATAGATGTGGCAGAAATGAAATGAAATATTGCATGAATAGCTATTTTGACTGTTTATTATTCCGAAAATATCGAAAAATCTGGTGAAAAAAACGTGTTTTACATGTGATTTATTCACTGTTGTTGTACGTACTTAAAAGTATGTTCCAAAACATATTTTCGGAATAATTAAACGACCATAGTCAGTCGCCATAGTACATACAAGTGTTGCTACTGGAAAAAAATATCGGTTTTCGATACTTGGAATTTTATGTCGATATATCGAAATATTAAATTTCATCCAAAAATATCGATATATCGAATAAAAAATATCGATATGTCGATATTTTTTGGATATCCCTAATCTCAACACATTCACTCGACTGTCGGCAATTTGATATTCGTCAGCCAATGTTTAAGAGCTTGAAACTGTGTTAAAGCTGAAAATTATAGAAAGCTCCAAAATATTTTGTCATTATAATTTGTTTATTTTCTACTATAGAACAAAACTGCCTTACATTACTTTGTTGACGTTAATAATAGTTACTACAGACTGTTCAGTACAGTGAAGAAATGTTTATGTTCATAAACTTAAACTGAATTTGAAGTTCAGCATTAACTAGAAACATTTTCTAGTTTGTTTATAGTATGAATTACTTCTTTGTTTAGTTAATGCTTAATACGTTATATTTGGAACAGCTATATAATATAGTAGCTGCTAGCCATACGCTGCTAGTAATAACCAAAAAGCCACAATGTGTATATAAAGTATACATGACATTAAGCACAGGTGTGTTGGCGATCCGGACCAGGGCTTCCGCTTATATGTAACACTCATTATTTATTATTGATAAAGTATTTATAACCTCAAAAATAAAATGAATACTGGTGTTTTATTATTGATAAAAAGTAATGGAATTATTTAAGCGAGCTGGTAATGTTCTCTCCGACAAAGATGAAGATTTCTTTAATATTTATATCGGTTAGACTTACTCTGCGCTGGTAATTTTTTTTTATAAAGTTTTAGGCTCCTACACTTTTTGTATATTCAGTCACTATCTTAAAAACAAAATAATTTGAACTAAATATAATGAAAAATTACATATATGTTACATATATAAAACAGGAACACGATATAGTAAACAAGACAACGGAAGGTAATATTTGAAATTTCAATTAAGTACTAGAAACAACTAAAATCTCTAAATATCGGATACGTCGAATACGTAATTGCAGGAGATCTTAATGAAGAAAACTATTTGAAAGTCATCTGCGAGATATCTTTGTCTGCAGAATAACTATTAGGAGGTGTTAGAAATTGCGTCTATTAATGTCGCTAGAAATCTTATCATTACTCAAATCGTATCCAGTTAAAAAGTAGTCTATCCTTTAAATTTTCCAATCGTTTTTGAGAGACGATGGGATATAGTCGTAAATTCCGTCAAAACCCGCCTTAACGTGAATAAATCTGCGGGGAAAACCGACTTTCAGGCAAGCTTTGGATTGCAGAAAGCATTTTCAAAAAACCTATTTTGACAATAATCTTAGATTGTGACCACGCATCTTTATTGATCAGAAATACATAGTAGAATTTAAAATCGAACCTGATCGAAAAATCGATTGAAACGATATTCCTTTTTAACTGTGCATTTAACAGAACTTAACGAAAAGCTTGAATAGCAATCTTTTTCTATGGTAGATCAGTTATTTATTTTTTTGTGAGTTCAGTATAATGTTCTTCATAGCAAAGAGTTTGGCAACGACATTAGACTGTTCGTGCAAGATATAAATATGATCACAATCTAAGATCATTGTCAAATCAAATTTTCTGGCAGTGCGTTCTGTAACCCAACAATGAAGCAGCTAGAAATTTATATTAATAGCAGAATTGGCGTTTATTTACAATTTAAGTGCGATTTCTCATTCGTTGGTAGCCCTAAATATAAAATGCATCATATCATCATAATCATCGTAATAATATCTATGTACTTCCACATATACATACGTGTTTGTGTGTGTGTGTGTGCTCGGCGTACGTGTTCTGTTCTAATACGATTAGCTTGAGCGAGCTCGCGGTATGTGGGTCACTCGTGACTCTTGCGCTGCGGTGCGTCGCCCCTTGTGCCCCTTGTCCTATACATACAGCGCCCCTATACATACGTAGTCTAACAAGACGGTCGATGCATCTCGAGCCCAGGATGGTCACATATTCTGAAATGCAGATTAGGGATGTCAGAAGTGCCAAAAAGTATCGATATATGTCGTATTGATATTTTTTTCAACCATCGATATCGGTACCGATATATTTTTTTAAAAAAATCGACATATCGGTACAATTTTAAAGGGAACATTGGCACTCGAGGAGTTTTTAGTATACATATTGGCTAGCTTAATATATATCTCAAATAGCAATCAACGGACATTATTTCTAATAAATCAAATAATAAATAATTATCTGAAATCAAAAGCAACGATAAGATTTTTTATGTTTATTAATCAAACGTCTAATATATTTAGGAGCAGATAATTTTAGAGATTATTCGAACAATTAATAAAGTCAGGGATGGCGAACCTATGGCATGCGTGTCAGAGGTGACATTCGACAGAAAATTGTTGGTACAGCATAAATTGAGGTGTAAATCGAAACAATTGAAAATATTCTCGATGTTGTAGAAATTAAATGAAATATTGCATGAATAGCTATTTTGACTGTATATTATTCCGAAAATATCGAAAAATCCTATGCTTTATTCACTGTTGTTGTTTTTAGAACAAAACATATGTAAAAATACATGTTTCTTTTTCAGTGGAGTTTTCGATATTTTCGGAATAATTAAACGATCATAGTTAGTCGCGAAGGTACATACAAGTGTTGCTACTGAAAAAAAATATCGGTTTTCGATACTCGGAATTTTATATCGAGATATCGAAATATTAAATATCGCTCTAAAATATCGATATATCAAATAAAAATTATCAATATATCGATATATTTTTGACATCCCTAATGCACATATTATGTGCATTTAATGCTGGAACTCGAGGAAACAATTCTGGTTTTATGCCCTCATAATGGTTTTAGAGGAATTTTATCGCTATATTTCTTACAGTAAATTGTTATTAAGACGGTATCATTACGAAAGAATTATTATGACCTGTAATGCTATTTTCTTTATATCAGGTCGAAAGTACGTTCTTTCGACTTCGATTTTAAAGCAGAAACCCTAACATTTATTTATTGCTGAAATTACTCGCACATCTTTAACAGCGGGCCGAAACAGTTTTCACATGCACACTGATACGAAAGGATAAAGAAAAATAATATACACTGCACGGGCAGAAAGTTGAAATTCCTGCACTGCGCGACACATGATGCCCTCGGCTTCGTCTCGGACATCGTATGTCGCGCAGTGCAGAAATTTTAACTTCCTGCCCTTGCAGTGTAATATACTATATATTTTAAGTTTATTATATTTCATATTTGACTTACTCTTCACTTTTGGTGTAGACAGAGTGAAATAAATATTATTTTTATTTCTATACAATTTGAATTGCACGGGACTAACCCGGATACCGTGCTATACGGGACGAAGCCAAGTATCAGCAAATGATCAATGTTTATTGTGTGGATGTAAACGTAATGTGCTATGTCACGAGTGATCATGCCGTGTGTAACTTCCTAACGATGTGTTTAGTATTGCGGCTTTTTGTAATAGGGATGTTGACTGTATTCAAATAAAAACATAATTTTAACGAAAAGTAGTAATTTCTATGATAGAAATACTAAAAAACACTATATTTTCCGTATTTTTAAGGAATTTAATTAATATTTAATAAATAAAACCTAATAAAATCACTCGAAAGTCACGTGACAACAGACATCAATCAGAGCGAATGACGTCATATGTTCATCCGCTGTCAAAAAACTTCTATGCTTGGTTAATATTTAGTGTGTAATTTAGTATTATTTGTTTATAGGAAACGTCAAATTACATGTAACTATATCAACGACTGCGAAACAACTTTTCATCACCTCAGTTTACTAGCGTTTATGAGCACAGAATACGCATCTATATAGGATGGTAGCTCCCGTGTAAACTTTTGAGCCTCCTTGGGTATGAACAGGTGACGTCACGCGACTAGTATTGGCGTTTTGGACCGAAATTTGAAACGGGATTTAAAATACATGATTTTTAAGGCTTGAGTTGTATTTAAATAAAAATTATAAATATTTGTGGCAATATTAGATACTTATGCACGATTTAAAACACTTTCCCAAAAATAGTCAACATCCCTATTGTATGTATGTGATGGACTTATATTATGAAGTGTTATTATTATTAAAGCATATTGTGATTTTCAGTAGGATAAATTGTTTTTGGCAACTAAAACAAAGTAGTTTTCCTCATCATTAAACCTTATTTTTCTGTAGATTTTTTCCAGTGTTTAATAGTGTTCAAATGCATCGTATCAAAATATTTTTAACTTTTTTGTGAAACTCTGAAAGAAACTAGGTTTTATGACATGATAAAATCTTAAGCACATATAGTACTTCGACGGGCGGAACAGTCGTGCTTTAGCGAACGCCTCCGCGGAAACAATAGCATCACTGCAGTGTCGCTATGATATTGATAAGTCACACCACCGACATTATTATTCAACACCGTGTCTGATTCTTCGCCATTTCTTAACATAATAAAGCGTTTTGTTTTACATTAGGTACAACGTTTTAAATTTGGAGATGAAGTCTGTTATTTTATGTAAAACAGTTGTAAGATGATACAACAGCAAACTGATAAAAACTATCACGTGAAAACGAGCCTTTCTCTGGATAAAATTAAACTACTTATATAGCTTCTCAATTATTTAAATTAATTATTTATATTACATAATAATCTATATCTCGGTGAGTTCACTGTAGCTATGTTGAATTTTACGTTAGTTTTAACCCTTTGATTAAGGGCCACTCATGTGTTGTGCAAATCCTGCTCTATCGGCCGGTGCGGTTCATTGCCTTCATCATTTGTCCGGTTGTCCATCCTTGTGTGTGTCCATGTCTTCAAATAGTTTAGATAAGCTTAGCAATTAAGGAGAAAATCTAATTAATAAAAAAGTAAATAAATAAATTAAAATTAAAAAAAAAATGTATGAACTAATCTTATAGAAATATAACAATACAACAATAACTATTTAATATTTTTAAGTATGTAAAAGTTATGATATTCTTCTTTTTTATTTTTTTTTTCTTTGCCATGGCTGATTATATCAATAGATATAGAGGCCAATAAAACATATATTAAAAAAAAAAAACCTTTGATGGCCAAGAAGCGCGATCGCGCTTCTCAATAAACTGGCCGAAAAGGTCAGCAGCGCGATTGCGCCTTTGCTCCCGAACGAACTAATACGATCTCAATTTGATACTTGTCGATTCTCGTTAGAATAAACTTTTTGAAATTAGAATTAATAATTAATATACTTAACAATAGTCTAACTTTGTAAATTTGTTTATCCACTTGCCCGTAAAATTTATTAATTATTGATTGTTGGATGTGAACAACATGGCGAATTAGAATTGTTTTTTTTGAAAGTGACAAAAAATTAATAGCTGCGTAAAGTTTTACATTCATCGAGTAGGACAGAACCATATACTTGAAAATAAAGATATTATGTTCGATATTTAGTGATAAGAAAAAGACTACACCACTGATTAACGTGCATAAAAATCCGGCCGCACGTTCCGTTTTGCAAAACCGCTCAACACGGCTTAGTACATAGATCTGTCATGCCGTGACCACCCTTGCGGAAATCGTAATAATAATGTTGGAAAGCGAATAGAATACTATAATCATAAGTGTGAAGACATGTGCAATACAGAAATGTGTTCTGTCCAAAGTGAATCTCTGACAGGACGTAGTTTTCCTTTTAGCTTAATCTATGCAGTTCACTATTTACGTAATATTATTAATGGTAGAAGCCCAATGTTCTTAAAATTGAGACTATCATAATAATATTCCACTTAAGCCGTCGCGATGGTGAAAGATTCGGATTTAAGCCCTGACAGTAACATTATTTGAATAATTTTTTTTTCTATATCGCATTATAATGTCAACAATTAGTGTTGCATAATATATGAGACTAAGATATTGTTTTTATACAGATGATTTTTATGTTGATTCTTTTTTTAACAGCGCATAGAAATCAAATAGACGCACAAATGTTTAAAGTAACTTTTTTATCAAAACTCAAAAATAAAAATTTTGAGGTCAGTCCTGGCGCTATGTTATGTCACTATGGAAATATGTGATGTCATTATCAAGTATTCACAGAAATTCTCACCGTTTTGTTGCAAATATAGGCACCAAAATACTTGATAATGACATAACATGTTACCATAGTGACAACATAACATCAGGACCGACCTCAAAAAGAAATAAAATTAAAAAATTTAATTAAACTTTGAAAGGCCGTTTCTCTTTTATTTTTGAGTTTTGATAAAAAAAGTTGCGTGAAATATCTGTTTGCCTATTTGATTTCTACACGCTGTTAAAAAAATCAACTTAAAAATCACCTGTATTTCATTTTTGAGCGTTAAAATTAAACTTAAAAATACCTCAAAAGTCAAAACTATGTACTGATATGATTTTCATCTTCTATCTAAGACGAGCCAAAGGAAGTCGGGCACTACCTATATACCTTTTATGGAAGCGTTTCGTCGTATTTTCGAATCGTCATAGCTTCGGTCTAGATAAGACTAGAAAGCTGAAATTTCAGAATAAGATGTCCTTAGCAAACTTATCAAACACATTCAGTATCAACAATCTAGCCTTTATGGTTTCAGTTTTATTGCCATCTGAAATACGTTGTTTCCGTGACTGACTTACTGACTGATGATCATCAAAGCCTCTAGGATACTTCTTGAAGTCCCAGAAGGATTTGTATATAAACAATGAAAAAATTAAGAAATTGGAAACTTTCCCCCTTAAACCTCTCGTATGGGGGATGAAAAGTATATACTTTGGCCAGATCCCGTAGACTATGACGTGCAGTACAAATCGGAGCTCAGATAGGGGCTTGGCTCTACCCAGCGTTGCCAGATTTTTTTTTGCCAAGTCGGGATTTTGGAACTTTTTGAGTGAAAAAACGGGATTCTTTCGTCGAAAGCGGGACAGTAAAAAAACGTATATAATCAGAAGTTATTAAATATTTATCTTTTTATTTGAGTTCAAATTACGTTAATAGATAGCAGAAATAGCCATAGAAAATGTATTTTAATAAAAATATGATATTCAAAATCAGATTTAGCCTACTATCGTAAAATAGTTGAGTCTTATTTGTCTTCTGAATAAAAAAAATAAAAAAAACAAATCAAAATCAAAAAAATTTTATTCATTAGAAAAATATGGCGTTGCAAACAATAGTCTGAGGAGTGAGTGTTACAAATTGCAACTTATAATAAGAGAATAATTATTTACGCGCGGTTGAGTTATCCCCGAAACGCGGGACTGAGCCTGTCCCGCGCGGGACATTTAATTTTGATTTAAAAATCGGGACGTCCCGCCAAAATCGGGACGTCTGGCAACGCTGGCTCTACCAGAGATCCAAAATTTTTAACAGTTAAAGCATTATGAACTTGTGAGTCTTGGCAACCAACTTCACATGAAATAATTTTGGTGGGATCCTGTATTTAAATGCATATTGAAAACACCGTTATGCAGCTATTGTATCATGTTCATTGTATCTTTGACGAGTAAAATGACGGACAAATATAATTTAATTCGGACGCGCGATAGTTTGGATTCACTTTGGATGCACGCGATGTCCGCACATGTCCGTCGTGGTGTGTGAAACCTACACAGACTGATTATTCCTGATAAACACCGGTGTCATATGAACTATTGAATGTTCGCACAAACATATAATTTACTGTTTGATTATTATTTCTTCTTGTGTGTTTATCAAAATGAGCATGAGCGTTGATCAAACAACATTAAACATAATTGGGGAATGTTGCCACTCACTCTTTCAAGCCATTGACCATTGTTTTATGCAATTATTTCAATTTATTCTTCCGCTTAAACGTGCAGATTATAAATTCTTCAACTTGAACTTACAGAACAACAGTTTTCAAAGTGAGCGTCGCAACATTCTAGGTGTTGCCATATTCATTTTTCCAAATATCGTGATTAGAATGGAAAAAAGCGGAATACACAACAGCGATTACAATAGGGATGTTGACTGTATTTAAATAAACACATAATTGTAACGTTAAGTGGCAGTTTCTATGATAGAAATACTAGAAAACACAATAGTTTTCCTTATTTATAAGGAATTTAGTTAAGATTTAATTAGCAAAACGTAATTAAATCACTCTCAAGTCACGTGACAACGAACACTAATCAGAGTGCATGACGTCAATGGCTCATCAACATTATCAGATGCTGCCATAGAGAAGGACGCTGTTCACGGCGTCAAAAGGCTTCATTGGTGGTTAATATTTAGAGTGTGTAATTTATTCGAAACAATCACAATAATTACGAAAAAACCTATCACCTCATCAGTTTAGCAACGTTTATGACAAGTATTGGCGTGTTGGAGCGAAATTTGAAACGAAATTTAAAATACATGATTTTCAAAGCTTGAGTCGGATTTAAATAAAAATAATAAATATTTGTGGCTATATCAGGTACTTATGCACGATTTAAAACACTTTCGCAAAAATAGTCAACATCCCTAATTCAAAATCTCAGACGTACCACTGATTACCGCCTCGAATTATATAGATAAGAGAAAACATTTTTGGGCTAGATTTAGTTTTTAGAAAATAAAAAAAAAATGTCGATAATATCTTTATTCTTGAGAATATATTCGCTTCATTACTGATTAGAGCTAAACATAAGTCACTGGATATAGGCATTATCTGAGCATTAAACGCCTTTCCCCAGTATTATTTTATTTAATGTATGTATTTTATTGAAGATAGCACCTAAATATTACTTTTATACACACGATATTTGTATAATGTTCCACGAATGATGGATTATTATCTAAAGATATTTTTAAAATTATCCAATGACTATTATTTAAAGTATTTTACGAGTTCGGACGTTCAAAAAAGTGTTAAACTGTTAACTGTTATTTTATGCAAATCTTGTATGTAATTTGCATGGAAAACATGCATTGGATGTTTTACGGAAAAAAAACGCACGCATCATTAGCAAAAGTTTTACATCGAATTGTATCGAACCTTGTAAGTACATAATATCTATGGAAGTGAAAGACTTTGCGTTTTTAAATATCTTAAATTCTCCAACCCTGCATTAAAAAACCCTAGTTTCTAACTTTCAAGGGATTAGAACTGCGTTATCGCGTAGTCATTATTATGTAACCATCATTAACAGTATATTAATAAATCTATTCAATTACTGAAAGATAAATCGATGTCAATACTACATGAACACGACTATCTATATATCGTATCGATATTTTTTTCAAGTATCGATTTCAGTACCCATATATTTTTTTAAAAATATCGATATATCGGTCCAATTTGAAAGAGGACATTGGCACTCGAAGAAATTTAGTATACATAATGGCAAGCTTAATATAATTTCAAATAGCAATTAACGGACATTATTTCTAGTAAATCAACTAATAAATATTTATCTGAAATCGAAAACAACGATAAGAATTTTGTTTTTGTTTATTATTAAACGTCTAATACATTCAGGAGCAGATAATTTTAGAGATTAATCGAACAATTAATAAAGCCAGAAATGTGAACCTATGGAATGCATGCCAGAGGTGACATTCGACAGAAAAGTGTTGGTACAGCATGAATTGAGGTGTAAATCGAAATAATTAAAAATATTCTAGATGTTGTCAAAATGAAATGAAATATTGCATGAATAGACATTTTGACTGTTTATTATTCCGAAAATATCGAAAAATCTGGTGATAAAGAAACGTGTTTGATATATTGTATTCACTGTTGTTGTTTTTGAAACGCACTTAAAAGTGTTCCAAAAACATATGCAAAAACACGTTTCTTTTTCAGTGAAGTTTTCGATTTGTCGGAATAATTAAACGGCCATAATCAGCCGCGGTAGTACCTACTACTGGAAAAAAATATCGTTTTTCGATACTCGGAATTTTATATCGATATATCGAAATATTAAATATCGCCCAAAAATATCGATATATCAAAAAAAAATATCAATATATGATATTTTTTCGACATCCCTATATCTACAGTTTACACACAGGACAAATAATTTATATTTGAAGTGAAAATTTATAGCCCAATTGTACTAGAAAATGTATTTATTTTTTGTCAGTTAAACTTCCGCACATTTTTTTATTTTATTTAAAGAAATTGAACATGTCATTAATGACTGTATAAATAAATATACAGTTTTGTAAATTATTATTTTTAATTTTCACTTTATTTTGAGTAATCAAAACTTCATTTTGTATACTGGATATGAAAAAATTGGAAAAACTAGGGGAACTATTATTAATCAAATATAAGTAAGGTTAACATGTATAACCCGTAAAATATGGTCACTGATACTTGTCTTTAAATTCAACTAATTGCTAATTATAAATTAGTAATTAGTAATTACCATTACGAGTAATCATTGCGATACGCATGTTGTCTCGTAATATATGTATGACTAATCCGTTATTAGTTACTTAGCCATAACTATTAATAATAAAATACCGATCATTTGTGATGCTATATTTTTACGAAAAGAAAGTTGAACATATTGCAATGTATTTTTTATCGCGGATAATAAAATATTCATTTGGAAAAATACAAATTCATCAGGTAAATATGTTATTACCGCAGTGTACCAAATTTCAATTTCTTTCCTCAAGTACTTTCAAAGAAAATCGCCTGTGACATGTGAACACATGGATGTCCGGAAGTGATTCCATAAATGTTCCGTTTTGCACGGAACACTACAAAAGCATTGTTAATACTTAATGCAAAAAGTAAGCAACGACTACCGTATCTTTTAAAATAAAACTTAACACAAAATTCAATGCTGAGAATCATCAATCAGTGCCTTGTTAATATTCAGTATAAATCGAAATTTTTCTTCTACATTTCTGTATAACAACCTGTTGATACATAAATTACCCACATTATTTGCATATTAGAAGCAAAGTGACACCAATGTTGTTATTTGTAAGCGTACGTTGAAACTAGTTGCTTGAACCTGATAAAAATTAGCGTAATAAAAACATTGTAAAAACATATCTGGTCCATTTTTATAAAAAGAAAGTTCGTGCGTTATTCAGAAACGCATAGTAATAATTTATTTTTAAAACTAAGATTACACAGTCTGCCTGACATTTGTGTTTTATTGGATTATATTTTAAATTTGACCACACGTGATCGATTGTTGTTGACAAAGAAACATTTCAAAACAAGAGTATCTGTTAGATAACACGCTGTAATTTATGTTCTATTTTCAGATGAAACATTTCTTATTTCTACAAGGTGATGAAATTATACCACCTTTAAAGATTATAACCTTGTGTTTAAAAAGAATTAAGTCTTAAATTAAGTTCCAAATCTAATATATTTAATGTTGCTACTTTACAGCCATTAAAATTAATCCTTTCTAACCCATCGTTAAAGTCTCCACTCGACTCTATATAATTCTTATTCGAATATTATAGAAAATTCACAAATTACTTAAAATACAATTTATCAACGACATAATGTTGAATGTATATTATTACATACAATTTCGTCTAAAACAAATCCTTTTTAAACCCAATTAATGGTCAAAATATATTTTGTCAACCGTCAAATTTGCAATATTTTTCTTAATTCTGAACTACTGAATATGAGCAAACTCCAATCGATAAAACACGATCTGAAATATGGATCAAATTTCTTTTTTACCTTTAGTTTTCATGCAATTTTCAGTTATAAAATTAGTTATGGTCAAACTTATACCATAAAACCATTAAAAATACGGTATAATTATTTCAAAATCCTTATCTAAAAAGTTTTACGTGCAATAAATAACAGTTTGTCGGATATTTATTTTATAACTTTTTGCAAAATATTCATCTATAAATAAAAATAACGCCAGCAATAAAAAATATCATATTCTTCGCCGTTTCGGAAACTCTCATCAAGACAACTTTTTGAATATTTTAAAAAACATAACAAGGTGACGCTAAAACTATTACACTAAGCTTGTTTTATTATCTACAGATAGTTGACTGGCTAGATTTGCTAGCAAAGAAATAATACTATTCAGATTTAACGGCTAATTTATATAATTATGTAATAAAACTGAATGACTTTATTTTATTTTCTAACAAAAAATATGCGTAGTTATTTCTAAGAAAAAAATAAATGACGGGTGTAGAATCCATTAAAAAATAATAATAACTTGTTACTGAAAAAGTATTAGCCTATAACAGTGATCAGAGTGATCATTAATCATTAATCAATGCAAATAATAAATAGCAAATATGTTGGCAATTGCCACACACGCTACTGGGAACATACACAAAGTGGAACATAATGCTTTAATTATATGTTCATGGAATTACTCGTAATAATGGCCTTTTTCGAAAAAATTCTTTGAAACAATCATTACCAAAAATTATTCTTTATACGATCCCTTCACTTCGTTGTCCATCTATCTGTCTGTCAAGACCATTTTTCTCAGGAACGCGTGGAGGTATCAAGTTGAAAGTAACATCAAATACTCAGGTCTGTAATTCCTTGGAGCTGTAAAAAAAAAATTCCAAGTCAACGCAATCATATAGCAAGATATAGCTGTTTAAGCCAAATATTTTGACACTCGCAAGAGAATCAAAACCTATAAGATATTTCCCGTTGATCTAGAATCATGAAATTTGGCAAGAAGCAATGTCTTATAGCACAAGTAAAGGGAAATATCGAAAACCATTCATTTGTAGTTACATCGCAAAAAAAAAATAATTTTTTTCTTTAAACGTCAAAATCGTGCATCGAACAGAATCTCTTAAAACCTATAAGTTTAGTGCCTTAGTGTGTAATGCTATGGCCGCTATAACAACAATTAATAAAAATAAAATAAAGTTAATAAATATTGTACTGTGGTACGGAACTCTTCGTATGCGAGTCCGACTTGCACTTGGCCAGTTTTTTTATTCATTTATTTGTATTGATATTTTTGTATTAGTTCGCTGCAAAATTTAAATTCTACTAATTTTGCCGTAAAAATAAAAAATTAAAGTGTAAACATCCTTGAGTTTGTTTAAAATAAAATTTAAAAAAGTTAGTTTGTTAATTAATTATGAAACTATAAACTTTAACATTTAAAAAGAAATTGTCATAATTTATGTGTGTCTAATTTCGTTAATAAGATATAAATTAGGATACATAATACCTACTACTATATCATCTTGTAATTTTATACTGCCGACCAAAATTTACACGCTTTTTACAAATTCTATAATTCTACTAATATTTTAGCATTATAATTAAATATATATGAAATTAAATTAGGGTAATAATTAAAAATCTTCTTATCAGATACAAAAATTTAGAAATCTGTAGTTTCTTCTCTATAATTAGCAAATCATGTTGAAGTGTTTCAACTTTTTTTACTTCTTATGATTATTTTGTTATGAATTGGAAATTACCTTACTTTACAACGTCTCAATATATTGAATTCTTAAACACCACACTTCAAGTTTTAAACCGACAGCTTTAATCGGTAGCTATTTCTCCCTAATTTTCACATTCAGGGTTTGAGAAGATTATTTTGAACACGAAAATGGTAGAACCATTTAAAAAATTGCTCTTTGATGTGGGGGTGCACTGAGCCCTAGTGTGATGTTTGAAGGTTAAACGATAATTTAGTTAAGAAAACGATTTTTTATGAACCACATTTATCGAGATATAATGGGGAGGTTTAGTTTCTAAAGTTACATCGCTGTATTTCTAGTTAGATGCATAGCCCATCAAAACCTAAACAAAATAACTTGAATAGATGGAAAGTTATCCGACGACTTAAGATCCAAAATAAGTCAATACTAAATTATTCCTAGCGCAACGTTTCGGAATTTATTATTCCTTCCTCAGGCGTCATAAAGGTTTATGTATTAACTGTGTCATAAATCAGTTGCTTTGTCGTTTCCACTATTAGTCTATGATTTAAAATGATTTAAAATTAAATAGTTCTTAAAAATGTATATATATATATACAGGGTGTCCCATAAGTCGACGTCCAAACGAAGTGAGGTGATGGGGGAGGTCATTTCCTATCAAAATAACCATAAATGTGATTATCCAATTGTTTACGGTTCGAAAGTTATTTCAATTTTTGTATTTTTCTCTGAAATCGTGTAGTGCTTATACTAAAAAATTAATTTAAAAAAATCTATGAGTTGTTTGGTTGATTTTTTTTTAATAGGATCCTGAAGGGTCTGCCTTTCCAAAAAAAATAATTTTCATGAGCTCTGTTATCATCTGTCAAATAAAAAAAATGGTTTTGTAAACACTTTTCGGTGGCAAGAAAAATATATTTGATTTTAAATTCACGTTGACAGAAAAAAAGTGTTATAAAAAAAATTGACCAATTATCAGAAAAACTTGTCCATTTAATAGAGATTCTAACGCGGTATAGTACAACTCGTTATTCATGACAGTTTTTTTTATAACAATTTTTTTACATGCAAGTCGTGTTTGTTAAAAAATACATTTTCGAAAATTTCAAAATCTAAGTTGGCTAGTCTAACACAAATGAACCAAATTTTATTTAAAGTTACAACAAATGTTCGAAATTAGTCGAAACGCCCGTTCGTTATTTTGTATTGTATTGGTCGCAATTCTTATTTTTTGCCGCAGCTGATGTTCGTTTTGGTTTTCTGTCGCGTAGACCAGTTCTTTGAAGTAACCCCATAAAAAGAAGTCTAGGGGGTTTAGGTCAGGTGACCGCGGTGGCCACTGGATGGTTCCTTCCCTTCCAATCCAGCGATTTGTGTATTCGGTGTTGAGGTATCGTCTCACTACTAGAGCATAGTGACAAGGAGCCCCATCGTGCTGCAACCACATGTTTCGGCGTGTTTCTAGCGACACGTGTTCCAGTAAGCCGCCCAAATCATTTTGCAAAAAATAAAGATATGCATCGCCCCCGATCCTTCTGGGTAGCTCAAGGGGCCCAATCATTATGCAAAAAATAAAGATATTCATCGCCCTCGATCCTTCTGGGTAGCTCAAGGGGCCCAATCATTTTACCTTCAACAATTCCCGCCCACATGTTGACCCCAAACTGATGTTGAAAATGGTCGTTTCTTATAGCTCTAGAGTTTACATAATCATAATAGTGAAAATTATGGATGTTGAATACTCCCGTCCTTCGAAAGCTCGATTCGTCACCCCACAAAATGTTATTAAAAAACTGAGGATCTTCCCTGTTCCGACGTAGAATTTCTCGGCAAAATTGCACCCTTTTGTTATAATCAGCGGGTAAAAGTGCTTGCACACGTTGCACATGGTATGGATGTAACTGATCCCTTTTTAAAATACGGTGCACTGTGGACCTCGAAACTCCCGAACGTCTTGACAAACGACGAACACTTGTAGATGGGTCCTCTGTCACCATTCCAATTATTTCATCTTCGTCGATGCCAAGTCTAGGTCTTCCAGCTCTTTGCTCATTCCCAGGGATTTCACCTTCTATGTACCGCCGATGTATACTTTGGAACACCCTGTGGTCAGGATAGTGTTCTTGGTTGGGATATCGTGCCCGATATTCTCTTGCAGCAGCCCGAGCATTCTCGTCACAAAACCCATAGACATAGTGCATTTCTGCATACTCCCGATGGGAATAAATAACCATTTTGATGCGTCCAACTTGAAAAGAGTCCAAATCACAAACAGGATCGAAGTTCAAATTACCAAGCGCAGGTCCAAATAACAAAGTACAAAATGAAAAGTCAAGTCGGAGGTTTACTAGTAATAAAACGAATAGCGAGCATACATTAGAAGTAGTGAATGAAAGAGGAACGGATTAATTTGTTTAAGTCGTTCCAGCCAACTTAGATTTTGAAATTTTCGAAAATGTATTTTTTAACAAACACGACTTGCATGTAAAAAAATTGTTATAAAAAAAACTGTCATGAATAACGAGTTGTACTATACCGCGTTAGAATCTCTATTAAATGGACAAGTTTTTCTGATAATTGGTCAATTTTTTTTATAACACTTTTTTTCTGTCAACGTGAATTTAAAATCAAATATATTTTTCTTGCCACCGAAAAGTGTTTACAAAACCAGTTTTTTTATTTGACAGATGATAACAGAGCTCATGAAAATTATTTTTTTTGGAAAGGCAGACCCTTCAGGATCCTATTAAAAAAAAATCAACCAAACAACTCATAGATTTTTTTAAATTAATTTTTTAGTATAAGCAATACACGATTTCAGAGAAAAATACAAAAATTGAAATAACTTTCGAACCGTAAACAATTGGATAATCACATTTATGGTTATTTTGATAGGAAATGACCTCCCCCATCACCTCACTTCGTTTGGACGTCGACTTATGGGACACCCTGTATATATATATATATATATATATATATATATATATATATATATATATATATATATATATATTTGGAGACAATATTGCTGAGTTTTAACATTCAACTGGCTGGAGACTGTATGTTTTAATTAGTTTAAAGACATTTTTAAGAACTATTTAATTTTAAATCATAAATATATATATATATATATATATATATATATATATATATATATATATATATATATATATATATATATATATATATATATATACATATATCTGGCTACCGAGCTGGGTAGAGTAGTGGTGACAGCACTAGACTCGCATTCGGGAGGTCCGGGTTCGAATCCCGGCGGGGGCAGATTGACTGGGTCTTTTTCCTACTGCCTCTCGCCGAGAAACGGTAATTCCTGTACCGGCCATCTTGATTGAGGTTTTCCATGGTTTCCCTCAATTAATTCCAGATAAATATCGAGATGGTTCCTTATATGAGGCCATGGCCGATTACCTATCAAACTTCTAGTTCAAAAATTACCTACCTTATCCTTATTTCCTATATAATTCCTTCATTCGCCCATTGCTATTACATAAGTTGAAGTTTTCAAAATGTAGAAAAATAACGGGAAGTGTGGTAGATAGAAAATAGTAATGGTGCGAATGGCGTCTGTTATGACATAAAGTCGAGAAACGGACGTTAAACGCATTATTATTATTATTATATTATTATATTTATCTGGCTGATTTTTGACATTCAACTGGCTGGAAACTGTGTGTTTTAATTAGTTTAAAGACATTTTTAAGAACTATTTAATAGTTTAATAGTTTAGTATTGACTTATTTTGGATCCTAAGTCCTCGGATAACTTATCCATCTATTTAATTCATAGTCAGGATCGGAACAAGCTTCAAAATAACTTGTTTGACCGCCTCCCCCATTATTATCCATAATTATCCAAATTAACAGTGTTGGATCACTTTCACACAGTTTGTGTTGAGACCCAGCGGTAAGAGGCGAGGTAGGCAAAAAACATATTGTGGGTGTGACCTTCTTTAGCTCTGTCTCGGTCAAATTATCCGCACGTTTCAATTTTTGGCTGGTGTGCACTACGAGGCTAAAAGATGCTATTGCAAGGGTGCGGCTGTCAATTGATTACTCTACTTTTTGGAAATATTTTGAAGATTTAAAAAACTTTTTCGCAAAAAGGAATAGTCACTTTAGGTTTGTGATGGAACAGTTTTGTGAAATAAGTACGAATAAGGTCGTAGTATGACATTGAAAACGTGTGTTTTTTTTGGCACAATTAATGCCAACTTTTTTCTAGTAAATCGTACATAAATTACAAAAGTAGTCCATTAGAGAACTAGATTTGTCGTTTATCTTCCTTATAGAGAGAGAATTTTTGCAGAATTTTTACAATCAGCTGACAGCCGAAGCTCTATTTTTGGCTTAAATTCAGAGCGTTCCGACAGCCTTAATTATCTATATTTAAACCAAAACATGGCTCTGGGATAGACGGACAAACATTGGAATGATGCCATAAATGTTCCGTTTTTCCAACTTTGATACGGAACACAGACGTAAATACATTCTGCATGTATTAACTACTGATTCAATCAAACTACCGTATAACAAACATTGTGGCATATTTAAAATATATGTTAAAATAATTTCTTGTTGAGTTCTCAGAAGGTGTTTACTTCAAAATGGCGACATAAAATAGGTAACAAAATTATGAATTGGTATTTGAACTAAATGTATTCCTATGGCGAAATTCAGACTCAGTCACTAGGCGTCGTAGCGACACAGGTCAGGTACTAATACCATGAAAAATCCTTTGCCACTGATTTTCAATTTGAGCATAATACGCGCCACGGTTCTAAAAGGTTCTGAAGTTAGTCACAAACAGCGTCGCAAATGCATATTTTAGAGAGCCGTCCTGGTTGTTTTGTGGGAAAGGAAGACTTCCACCACTCCCAGTTACCGGCACAGAACGTGCGCTCGTCGGTGATTGGTTATCGCTGGTTGTCTTGTCACTTGTCGCTTCTCTGCTATAAGTACAGTCCAGTACGCTATTGTTAAGTTGTTTCTTTGATTGTTAATTGATCAAGATGCCTAATACAGTATTGCATAGACAAGCACGAAAAATAATTTTTTGGATGACTTTCTGCAAGGAATTAGACCTTTAAATTAAAGGAAAATTAAAAAAAATAATATGGCGCGAGTTTGTAATTTTTCAACCGACTGTACCTGCGCAAGCTTCCATTTCCATCCAACTTCCGAGCCTTTCAAATCCATGGCGCGTACTAAACTCGAAAGACGTTAATAGATCAAAATAGATATTTATGGTTAAAAAGATTAAATTTCTATACATTTCATTGATTTCCTTACACCTTCCTTCGGGCATCAAAATTGCACGTTACAAATTGCAAAAACGTTTTGTAAATTTTCTACTATAATTGAATGAAAATAACCGTTTCTAATTTTTGAAATATGCTCACCAATTACTAGTCACTAAGTACCTGTATGTAAATGAAAGTAGTTAGTAATATCGCGAAGTTTAAACCATAATATTCGCCGTTTCTGTATCTATAGTTATGTGAAACCTACACCTTCTAACCTTTGGCCGGTGCAGTTTCTTATACATAGTAACATAGGTACGTCGGAGTGCACAAAGCACTTTGAACTGCACGTACCTATAGCTAAAACTGTCTACAGTTTGCACGCTGCTAATATTATGCAACTAATTTATAATAATGTGGCTGGTTTGCTTCTGAACTATATGCATACACTAGAATCTAATAAGTGTAAATTACGTTATTCTTTTATTATGTTCAAAGTACTCATGTATAATATACGCGCCACGATTCTAAAAGGTTCTGAAATTAGATGCAAATGGAGGCTTGCGCAGGTACAGTCGGTTGAAAAACTAAAAAGTCGCGCTATATTATTATAATTTTTTCACATAACTATAGATACAGAAACGGCGAATATTATGGTTTAAACTTCGCGATATTACTAACTACTTTCATTTACATACAGGTGCTTAGTGACTAGTAATTGGTGAGCATATTTCAAAAATTAGAAACGGTTATTTTCATTCAATTATAGTAGAAAATTTACAAAACGTTTTTGCAATTTGTAACGTGCAATTTTGATGCCCGAAGGAAGGTGTAAGGAAACCAATGAAATGTATAGAAATTTAATCTTTTTAACTATAAAGATCTATTTTGATCTATTAACTTCTTTCGAGCTTAGTACGCGCCATGGATCTGAAAGGCTCGGAAGTTAGATGCAAATGGAGGCTTGCGCAGGTACAGTCGGTTAAAAAATTACAAACTCGCGCTGTATTATTATTTTTAATTTTTCTTTAATCTAAAGGTCTAATTCCTTGCAGAAAGTCATCCAAAAAATTATTTTTCGTGCTTGTCTATGCAAAACTATTAGGCATCATGATCAGTTAACAATCAAAGAAACAACTTAACAATAGCGTACTGGACTGTACTTTACAGCAGGAAAGAGACAAGTGACAAGACAACCAGCGATAACCAATCACCGACGAGCGCACGTTCTGTGGCGGTAATTGGGAGGTGGTGGGAGTCTTCCTTTCCCACAAAACAACCAGGACGGCTCTCTAAAATATGCATTTGCGACGCTGTTTGTGACTACCTTGAGAACCTTTTAGAACCGTGGTGAGTATTATATTGTCGTAAAAAAATGTCAGCTAATTGGGCATAGAACCACTCCAACTTCAATAATACTGACATTTGATATATTAAATTCATTTCCTTTTGATAGCGAACAAAAGAACAGTTAAAATATTTACGAAACTATGAAGTTCAGAAATAACATTTTTAAATCAAATTTCTTAAAAAATTAATTTGATGATTCTGAATAATCTCAATATTGTTCACGTCTATTATAATTAATAAGTTTTTTATTTATTCACGGGAATAAAAAACTTATTAATTATAATCAATTGTCCAATTTCTCGTGAATAAATAAAAAACTTATTCTGGATAATTTTAAATTATTTCATTTTAATATACAAAATGATTTTAAGTTGATTCTTTTTTTTTTAAACAGAGCGTAGAAATCAAATAGACAAACAAATATTTCAAGGAACTTTTTTATCAAAACTCAAAAATAAAAGAGAAATAGGCTTTCAAAGATTAATAAAATTTTTATGTCGGTTCTGGCGCTATGTTATGTCACTATGGAAATATGTAATGTCATTATCACGTATTCACAGAAATTGCAGTTCGAAGTTGTCCCCGTTTTGTTTCATATAGGCACCAAATACTTAATAATGACATATTTCCATAGTGACATAAATAACGTCAGGACCGACCTCAAAATTAAATAAAATTTAAAAAAAATATTTAAACTTTGAAAGGCTGTTTCTCTTATTTTTGAGTTTTGATAAAAAAAGCTTGAAATATTTGTTTGTCTATTTGATTTCTATACGCTGTCAAAAAAAAGAATCAACTTAAAAATCAGCCTTTATAAACTAGTAAAGGGGCTACAGGCAACTGTCCGTGATTTCGGGGTTCGTGTTTTAACCGTTGTTTTTTTTTTTCAAAAACGACTTGTAATAATATTACAATAGGTCGATAAGTGCTAGAACTAGTTGAAAATCAATTTTTAAATAATAATCCAGTAATTATTCATCGAATTTAAAACCCTAAGATTCAAATTAGACAACGAATAGTTCGTTACCGAGTAAACATTTTTATGAGCTACGCGACACGCATACAAAATAATGATTACTGGTATAAATTACTTCTAATTATCGTGTATTATTTTTAAATACGAAATATCTGAAGTTTCCTTTTTGTGCAATTTTGTTATTAACAACGTAATCATGACCCCATAATTTTTTCTCGAATTTCTGGAAACAGCCGACAAAACTTATGTGACCAAAGAAAACTATTTTGTAATTGTTAAATGAAATGTTTTTTTTATATGTCGCATATAATATATCATAGTTGAAATGTATTTTAAACATTTATGTAATTATGCATTTAAAGAATGAAATTTCTACAAATGATGTCATTATGACATCATCAGAATTTCCAAATATTTATTTATTTTTTTGGTTGAAAATTAAATAGTCTAAACACACTATGCAGTACAGTAAAACAATAATAAAATATTAGAAAATAAAAAAAAATATTTTGTTGGAAACTCTGTACAGTGTACACCCTAAAAATATTCCTATAAGAAACGTTCATTTCGAATTCGTTCAAGTAGATGTGACCCCTTATTAAACAATTTTTAAAATTTAAATAAGAATAATGTGTACAATTTCTGCATAACCTGTTACATTTTGTCAATAGAATAATTAATAATATGTATATTTTATCGATAAATAATTTAGTGACAATGGCCGTACATTAGGCATGTATACTGTATATAGTTCTCCGATACAGTTAGTACGAGAATGCCCATGACTTAATTTTCAACTATATAAAACAATAATTTCTTTTCTGTCATTAGTAACATAATGTTCATGTTTGTGCACTTACTTTGCTACCTAAGTATGTGTCAGAACAGATTTATAATCCATTATTAAAATTTTGTCGCTAAAAAATATTTGAAGAAAAAATAATTTACACCACAAGAACAGAAATTTAAAATTCATCTTTATCCCGTCTGGTGTATACTATTTTTGTTCATGCCCGGTCGAAAGTTCGTTTATTATCAAAATTTTTAATTATTCATTCATCTACTTCGTTGATTAGTTTTTACTTAATATCAATATTTAACTTTCAATTAAATAAAAAAATCTAATAACTTTTAAGTGAGCAATTTTGAGGTTATACGTTATAACAGCTGTTAGCTACTACTGGCTGGCGGCAGTCTCTCATCAGTGAGAAAACTCATTCGTTTCGCTGTTACTATCTTTCGGCCCGCTGTTATAGATGGCGTGCGAGTAATTCCAACAGAGTATAAATGTTAGGGTTTCTGCCTTAAAGTCGAAGCCGAAAGTACGTACTTTTGACCGGATAATTCAATATTCATCTACGAACATTAATGCTTTTTTCCCGTCATAACATTTGGTCACTTAATAGAAATCTAATTTAAAACTTTGTAATGAAGCTAAGAATTCCACTTAATATAACAGATTTACATTCAGAGTTGGATAATTTGTGAATAATTGTAAATTATAGATCCTCAGATTGAGAGTTATTGTAATTTTCGGAATTTATGCTGGCACATGAGAGCTAGAGACCAGCGAATCCAAAAAGTAAACACTGTACTAGGACTCCACTCCTATATGAACAATTTTTCATAAAAAACGGTTGTTTCTATTTGTTAATAATTAGAATATTGTAGGAATGGTTAATTTTCGTAGGGATTTTCATAAATCACGTTAAAATTGACTCACATAGTTTTAGCTGTAGCGATAATAATTTATTTCTAGACTCGAAGTGTGTAGGTTTTCGCAGCCGACGTTGTTCTAAATCTTCATTATTACCGGACTCGTAGACTGTGGCCTATTGGAATAATGAAATAAACTAAACAATGAAACAAACTAACGGATTCTTATAAATAATAAGACAACAATGACTGTGCACACAATACACTACTTTAAACACGCGCCGAAATTTATGTACTACCCCACTACTATTTATGTAACTGTGACGCATCCACTGATTGTACTCTCACTGTAGCAAGCAATCAACTGACTGACTGCCGCGCCCCACACGCGCTGTATTTATAGGCGCGTACATTCCATTCTCGATCATTCCAGAAACTTCTGTTCAAGTTCGAGAAGCCTCTGTCATTTCCTGTGGCGTAACACTTGGGGGCGCGCTACAATATTATAAAAGGTATTCGAATTTAGAATTTAATAAAGCGTCTAACGATTCTCAACAAGATAGCTGGTATAAGAAAAACTTCTAGACACGTCTGCATCAACCGATATTCGAACTCACTACCTTCCGAATGTTGTTCTGGAGCTCTCACCACCATGTTACTCACTCAGGAACGTTGAACAATTGCACTACTTGACTCTTAAGTCAGATTCGCACATGCAAATGCTGGTATGTAGCTTAATATATGTGTGGCAGAAAAGATACGACTGTAACTATATATCATGTAGCAGTTAAAATACATGATACACGCATGTATAAATGTTGACTACTGCAGATACGGGTTGATCGGGAAATATATAAATCAATGTCTACCCTACTATGAAAATTCAATGATGTGAAGATTGAATACCAATGAACATAATATGTAATATGAAGTGAAATCTCAATTATTTTAATATTTATTATTTTAAAATTTACCCCATACTAATTGTTCCAAAAAAATGTTATTAAAACTTCAAATCTTTTTAATCAGACTCGATATCATCCCGCATCCTTTCAATTTAAAAAATATTGACATTTTATATATTATAATAAATAAAATTTAATTTCTGTTAACACGTGCGTGTTGACGATTAGTAATATATATTATGAAAGCAGCTATTCGTTTGCATGGTTAACTAATATGGTTTGACATAAAAAAAATTAACTAAAGAACATCTGATTCTTTCTGTTTTCAAAATATTTCAGAAACTGTGAAGCTTAGAAATAGAATAATAAATCGCTATAAAAAGGTGTACTATGTATTTTCTATGTCGATTTGTCATCATAGTTGCATATTAAACATACATAAATATATTATTCTTTAGTTTCTAACTAATAACTTTTGAAAAAAATTTAGTAAAATAATTTTAATAATTTACATTTTTATACGTGATGTTAGATTCTCACTTTATTTTATATCATATTGTCACAATAATACTGAATAACTGGACAGCATTGACTCTCTGAAGATGGCAAAAAGATTGCCGAAACGTTAGAATAAATACAATTCACATATCTCAGTATTTGCTTTTTTTCGATCCTGTGCCTCCTAGGTTCTTCCTAAGAAATTTCTCATTAAACATACTCCCAAAATTTGGTTTCAATCCGTGCATTCATTTGGTCTACATAGTGTTCACAGACAAACCGACCAACAACCAAAAAGATGTTTTTAGGGGTCCGAAAATCCGATGAAACCCTTATAGAACCACTCTCTTGTCTAGCTGTCCGTCTGTCACAGATTATTTTCTCCGAATCTACTGAATAAAAAAGGTAGAAATTTGGAACATATATAGAGTTAGATAAAATTTAAAAAATATATATTTTTCAAGTGCATCATGTGACGTATCAAAAGAAAGGGCTCATTATGAAAAATACAAATATACTTATGTTTGTAATTTCAAAATGCACAGTTTAAAAGGTATTAAAGAAAATATACGAAAATCGAGCATCCTCGCCACCTTATCCCCAAAATTGCCGGCCTAAAATTTAGTATAAAAATGGGGAATATAAGAGATCACTATTAGTTTAAAGGAAAACCTAAACGAAAATCCTAAGTCTGAAAGCTCTCACGGAAAAATGAATGGTACGAAAACCCTCTCCTGCACGCGAATGCGACTTGCACTTGTACTTTTTGGATGCGGGAACCTCGAAACGGAAGAAATATTGTAAAATTTTTAAGAGTGAATGTTGACCCAAAATTCGTACCATTCCTTTACTAGTGGATTTGAAATAGTAAAAAAAAAGCACTGACCAGTGAAACTAAAGCTTTAATAGATATGAATAAAGGTAACTTAAGGATGAAAAAAATCTACACGCGTTAGTTAGTTTCAATCATTTGACTTCATTTTCGTGGGGTGCATAACAAAAAATTGATTTACAGTAGAGTCCTGTTAACCCGGCATAGTTTGGACCGAATCCTGACCGAACCATCCCAAAGATGGGTAAAACAAAACTATCATCTTTGTCACTTTTAGACAGTGGATGATGCAAATTTAGTTTTTATTAATAGTTATAAGAACTAAGACAGAAAGCTCGACTTGTTATTGATATCAAAGAAATCCCAAATAATTGAGTACATTTATTGATTTAATTATTGGGAATTGCTTTAATTAGCTGCCGATAGTAATTTGAACAATCTTTCTTTGTCTCTAATTAATAATATAGACTAATAAATAAATATTGCTTTTTTTAAATCTCGTCCTGATTAATTGAATGTCTGGATTAGCGGGACTCTCTTGTATTTTCAATTTGAAATTCAGCCATATTATAAATAAAGTTAGAAAAAATTTCCAACGGCGCCTTTGGAAACTCAAGTTAATCAACTATATGCAATACTGAATATATAAAATGATACATGGTCATGTAAGCTCTTATATTAGTTAATATACGAGTGCATACATAATATTATTATCCAAGAACACATATGAACAAGATTTTCATGTTTACATAGTTTAATAATAACTATATCAACAGCTGCGCACGTGTCAATGCATAAGGCACGGAGCAGAAGGGAGAAATTGAAACCCCATAGTAGAAAGAGAGCTATTAAGTATTTTTGGGTAATTATTTGAGGCACTGTGAAAATTTGTACAATAACTCTTTAGTAATATCCGAATTCAAAAACACAGACCTGGCTGAAGAGTAGCGGGAATTTACCAGCTTAAGCATGTATACTTTTCTATAAATTGTTGAACTTTAAACCGTTATTTATAAATAATTAGACGGTCAAAAATGTTTTCTTTTTTTTTTTAAACTCATAACAAATGCATTGAAAGACTGTCAGTTTTTGGAAAGTTTCTGACAGTTAGTTCTTTTTTTATAAATAAGAAACTGATTCAGAACTACAGAGATTGTATACAATCAATGTTAATTATTCAATTTTTAATTGAATTTATCTCGGATTACATATGGTCGATCAACTTCAAATTTTCAGGGTAATTGTATTATCATGTCCTTAATAAGTATACAAAAATTAAGAATTTTCTGACGGTGTGCCTTAACCACGACAACTACCTTAACTGATTTTTAAATTTTTGCGCAATAAAAAAATCCATGAGGCATTTTGAAATTTTGCCTTGAAATTTAGTATTTAAGGAGTTGAAAAATAAAAAAGCCAGATCTAAAACTAAAACTTCGCCACGTGTTTGCAAAATTATATTTTTTAAGACTTAAAAAATGTATGTTTACATTAAAAAATGCTGGAAAAATACCAATAATTTGACGTAAACGATTTTGTCTTTTGACCACGCATTATGTAATTTGTATAAAGTAATTCCGATACCTTACGAGTCTCGGTTTTATAAATGCACGGTATATTGTTACAGATAAATGAACCACATTGCAACACGCAACACAATAATAGATAGACAGATAGATAGATGAAGGTGTACACAATGTTAGATAAGGTCATGACTCATGGTAATCGTTGGTCACGCTACGAAGGACCACAGTCTATCGATGACGCAAGTCTTGGACATTCAACTAAGATGTTGAATGTATGTCATCCATGACAGAGATGATTTTTTTAATATATTTTGTGTGTAGATCGGTAAAAAATATTAAAAGAATAAATTTCCCGACTACATCTAAAATGAAAGTATCTACAACACAAAATTTCCAATATAATAATAATGTATTTAACGTCCGTTTCTCGATTTCATAACAGACGTCATTCGTACCATTACTATTTTTTCATCTACCATTTCCCGTTATTTCCTACTTTTTTAAGATTTAAACTTAATAGCAATGGGCGAATGAAGGAATTATAGGAAATTACGATAAAGTAATCGGTCATGGCCTCGAATAAGGATCCATCTCGATATTTATCTGGAATTAATTGAGGAAAACCATGGAAAATCTCAACAAGATGGCCGGTACAGGATTTATCGTGTCTCGTCGAGAGGCAGTAGGAAAAAGTTCCAGCCACATCTGCCTCCGCCTGGATGCGAGTCTAGTGCTCTCACCACTACTCTACCCCGCTCGGTTAATATTTCAAATATAAAAAGTGTTTCAGTTAGTTTTATAGTATCACCATAGCACACTATTATAGTCTATTTTTAAAATTTAAGGAGTGAGTCGTACACTTATACTTCAAAATGTAATTTAAGCGATATAGTTTTTACACGGGTATGCATTACGGTGTTTTATTACGTTGCCGCATCATTTAAATTTGGTACCTTAGTAAAGATATTATTTCATGTTTGAAGCTTGATTTGTACTTTTGTGAATTTTTCAGTAGTTTGAGCCAACAATTTATTAATGAAAAATTTCAATTTTTTCACATCATTTTTGTAACAAAATGTTAACTGAAAAGCCGGATGTAATAACATCGCTTTTGAATGTTTTGATGCTTAAAATGCAGAATAATATATTTGCATTAATTATTATTCAATGATTATTTATCCAGCCAATCCAGATTCACAGATCACTTGCGATTTTAGATACGGTTTTCTAAACTAGGTCAACTAGAGAAATCATTCCTTCGCTGTACCTTTATTATATGATAGGTACCTCATGTATTTACACAACATCACGTATACCGCAGACGTGCAAACAATACTATCGATAATCTTTTAATGTCGTTATATAAAATTAACAGACAAATTAAACATCTGTACATTTTTATGAAAATGAGAACATAAGACGTCAGTTTTATACCCAGTAAAATAATTAATCGATGAAAAACGTAAAATAAAAGAATGGTTACTTCTTACCACAACAGATTTATTCAGTAGATGTACATTTCGACAGCTAAGCTCCCATCTTCAGCAAAACACTAAATGTACATCCACTGAATAAATCTGTTGTGGTAAGAAGTAACTATTCTTTTATTTTATTGTTCCAACCACAGTGCTCTTAATGTTTATATGATGAAAAAAATCTTTGAAATTTTTCAGAATCGGGAGATAAAAAAAAGTGTGAATCTTACCCACATAAGCTAACGCTGAAAGTGAAACTTCTTTAGAGTTATGAACTCGTTTTATGCATTATTCACGGTAAACTGAGGATTTTCATATTTGTCCCCGCTGTTGAATCTTTTTCCCCTTAATTGTGCGTTACCAACGTTTCTTTTGCATTTCCTTGTCATTGAATCATTTGCCCTTTACCGTTACAGAAAATTTCAAACAGATATGTCACTAAAGAAAGAAAAAAGCATCAACAATATAAAGTAACCATTATTTAAGTTGTTGCTCGGTAAGCCAGCGCGTTTAGCCATTCCACTTCTGTGAATTTACGTTTACAATCATTACGAGTTTCTTCTTTTGCACGTCGTGCAGTAATTGCACTATGGTAAGTTGAACAATTTATTTGACTCTTCAAACGAAAATGTTTTGTAAAATCATGAATAAAAAAAAACATTACTTGTAAGAAACATTAAGCACATTTTTCTGAATTAATTTTTGATAACGAAACCAGTAACGCAAAGTAGTTGTGTGCTAAAATTATAAATATTTGAAGGTCAATCAGTCAGAACGTTTTTTCTTTCTTAAGTAACTCACACACGAATGTCCTCTATCTTCGGGTGTCTCTAGTCTACGATCTTAAATCTAATATCTTAACTAAATACCACTTTGTGTTGGATTAGGTACACCCGGGGTGTTAAAACTCAGGAATTAAATTTCTAAGCAGCCAACTTGATGCAAAGAATTTTCAATTTATAACTATGCAGCTCTTGTTTTACGGTAGTTTGACGGATTGTCACTGATATAAATTTACCAAATCAGAAAATTTAAAAAATATATATTTTTCAAATGCATGATGTGACGTATCAAAAGGCTCATTATTAGAAATACAAATATATTTATTTTTTTTTGTAATTTTAAAATACGTAGTTTAAAAGATATTAAAGAAAATATGCGAACATCGAGCACCCCCATCCACCAAATCCCCGAAACTATCGTCCTAAAATTTAGTATTAGTTTAAAGGAAAACCTAAACGAAAATCCTAAGTCTGAAAGCTCTCACGGAAAACTGAATGGTACGAAAACCCCCTCCACGCGAGTGCGGCTTGCACTTGTACTTTTTGGATGCGGGGACCTCAAAACGGAAGAAATATTGTCCAATTTTTAAGAGTGAATGTTGACCCAAAATTCGTACCATTCCTTACTAGTGGATTTGAAATAGTAAAAAAAAGCATTGACCAGTGAAACTAAAGTTTTAATAGAATAGGATGAAAAAGAATCTACACGCGTTAGTTAGTTTCAATCATTTGACTTCATTTTCGTGGGGTCCATAACAAAAAATTGATTTACAGTAGAGTCCTGTTAACCCGGCATAGTTTGGACCGGATCCTGACCGAACCATCCCGAAGTCCGGTGTTAAAACTCAGGAATTAAATTTCTAAACAGCCAAATTTCTAAGCAGCTCTTGTTTTACGGTAGTTTGACAGATCGTCACTGATATAAATTTACGTATTTTTATTATACCTAAAAATATTTTTTAAAAAAAGTATGATGAGAGTATGTAGTGTATTATAAAGACGAAGATTTATTTAGCGATAGCATTTTTTGCTATTAATTAAATTGACAAGTTCAATCCATAACATAAAATATTGAGTTACATTTAACGTTCAGACATCCATCGCTCTTCATCAGTTAAATTAATTACAGACATAAATTATATTAATAAAAGATTAAGTGCCTCTGTCCGCTGTGCATGCGATTTGAGTTCTTGTTTATGGGTCAATCATTTTTAACTTCCAATCGATTTGTAATAATTTGTAATTGCGCCATATTTAAATCGATATGAAAATTGAAAAATGCTGAGCGAAACATTTGTGTTTATTTATTTACTTTATTTTGAGAATGGTTTCAGAAATTTCGTGGTAAGTTATTAGCCAAAAATAGTAATCTTCTTTTGATCCGTATACTAATCACCCATTAAAAAAACGGGTAGCGTTGGGGAACGCCCAACAAAAGCAAATCGTCTACACATTTAATGTTTTGAATCAGCGCACTAGTTAAGCAAGCGCGGATAAACATACAATGTATTATTTGTCAAGGTTTCCACCTCCTTGAAGGTTGAAATTTTTCGGATGAAATGTAACCTAAAATCACTCCTGGTTTAGCCATCTGTGAAGTGCCATCAGCCATTTCAAAGATTTCCTTCATGAAGGTTTCCACCCGTTTTTCACCCTTTAGTGATAAAATTTCAGAAAAATCCTCTTGTAATGCTCACCTACGTTATATTTCAAGGGACTCCTGCGCAAAATTTATGCTCCTAAATCCATCAGTTTAAGCTATACTTTGTCTGTCAGTCGTTTTATTAAGTAGAAGATATACTTTCGACATTTAATGAGTCCACTATTCGACGGTTGGCAAAATTAGTGAGTCCACCATTCAACAATTGGCAAAATTAATGAGCCCACTAGACAGTTGGCAAAAAATAAACTTAAGTAAAAGGAACATTCATTATTTTTAACTGAAGTGCATCGTCTCTAAAAATGGGGTATCGACGTCATGTTTAACATCGTTCATATTTCTAGCCGAATAATAGTAACATCCTGCAGCGAAGTCGATTCCCGATGAGAAACATGTAATATTGTATATTTTGCTCAGAAACAAGAAACAATATTCACGCACGTTGGTCATAATAGATGAGTGACCACCCACATGGTGTGTGAAAAGAGTTTCGGAGTGCCTGCCGGCCGCTGTTGGGGTATCACATGTCTGTAACAAGCGCCAAATAAGCTAATAAATCTACTAGATAATTAATATCTATTGCATATAATTAACATGTATGTAAAACTATAAAAAGATAAATTTCGCAGCTTCGCACTGGCATCAAAGTCTAATCAAACGATAATAAAAAAACGACATACAGACATATCGTTTAACACGTCGATGTGAAAAACAATGTTTTAATGTCGAATGCAGTGAATGCAGAATCCACGTGTAACATAATAAACATTATTGTAAGGATACCTTAAATCAGTCTGCGTAAATATGTAATTTCAATCTTTTATTCAACATCACATGCTTGACAGTCTTTCAGTTTGGATAAAACCTTGCAAGTCGCTTTTGAACCACTACTTCTTGATCTATTGCTTTGAAATTTCGCGCATACTTATTATAGTATCGATGACAATACAATAATCTGATAATCATGATCTGGTGATCAGGATAATCAGCAAACTATGCAACTTTTTAGCAGTCTACGGCAGACGTACCGTGTTTGAGTTCGTTTTGATCGGCAAATGATTCTGATGATAATACACCCATGCTTATAGAATAGATGACGAAAACGAAAATAATAAAATATGAGTAAAAGGAACCCTTTAAAAACAAGCTTGTATTAAAATGTACTAAAACTAAGAAAATAACAAATAAAGTCATTTTATCATTGTTGCCCTGATCTAAAAGCTTGTCGCGAGATATGTTCATAAAAAAAACTTCTCGCGAAAAGCTTGTAGCTCAGGTCAACAAAGATAAAATTACTTTGTTTGTTAGTTTCTTCGTTTTGGTACATTTTAATAAAAGTTTGTTTTTAAAAGGCCTTTTTAACAACTATTGTTAAATCTTCTTTCAACAACCATGCAAACTACAATTGATAACAAAGAGCCAATATGATAAATGGAATTGACTGAAAGGAGAGATACTAGATAACACGCAAATATAGTAGATGCATGCGTGTGCAAAAGTACAATAGGGCAATAAGATGTATTTATGATTCACAGAACGTAATCAAATAATCATAGAAGTAAATCTCTTTTGTACAAAAGAATGATGTACAACCAATAACATTTATTGATTTCGTATCCGATACAGTACTGTAGTAATAACGACGACAAGTAGACATCGATTTGCAGATGCCATCTCTGTTACTTGACACGTTTATTTTGGACAATTGTTGAAAATGCAGGAGAGAAAGCACCGGAAACAAAAAAATAGTAATAATTTAATAATATATATTGAACGATCCATACTGCCGTGATGTGATTTCAAACCTTTTTCGATCCCCTTCTATTTCCGAGGCTAGTTACATTACAGAACTAATTTTTTCCACGAGGGTTAATGTTACCACAAAGAAGCATTATTCTAAATTTTGTAAATCTTAGTGGAAGATACGGGTGTCCAATAATCAAGGATTTGGACATTTATTAAAATTCACAAACGTCTAGCAGGTGCTGGATCGACCCGAGTGTATCAACCAGTCGTCCAAAGACTACTCGCGTCTAGTTGGTGCTGGGATATACGTGGTGCCGTCTGATATAATGAAGTACTCTATATAATTACAACCGAGCTGGGTAAAGTAGTGGTGACAGCACTAGACTAGCATTCGGAAGGTCCGGGTTCGAATCCCGGCGGGGGCAGATGTGGCTGGAACTTTTTCCTACTGGCTCTCGGCGAGAAACGATAATTCCTGTACCGGCCATCTTGATTGAGGTTTTCCATGGTTTTCCTCAATTCCAGATAAATATCGAGATGGTTCCTTCTTTGAGGCCATGGCCGATTACCTATCAAACTCCTAGTTCAAAAATTACGTACCTTATCCTAATTTCCTATAATTCCTTCATTCGCCCATTGCTATTACATAAGTTGAAGTTTTAAAAATGTAAAAAATAACGGGAAGTGTGGTAGATGGAAAATAGTAATGGTGCGAATGGCGTCTGTTATGACATAAAGTCGAGAAACGGACGTTAAACGCAATATTATTATATAATTACAATAATGTGTCTAAATAATATTTAAGTAGAATAAATAAAAATATAACTTAACAACAGTATTGAAATCCTACCAAAAATATAAATGCGAAAAAGGACCAAGTTTGATGGAAGTTTTTATGTTTTACATTATAAATGACACGTATATGTAAATTTACTAAGTGGAAAGTTGGCAACTTCTTAGATCCTATTTCTTTTCTCCTGCAAAGCCAGCAAACCCACTTGTTCTTCGTATCAGGCTTGGCCCTTTTTTCACATTTATATTTTTGGTGACATCATAAATCACCTGACTTCGGAATGAGCGTTAATATGTCATGACACCCATTAGCTCAAGATCTGGACGGCCAGATTTTCGCCGGTCGTGTCGAAAAATCAGAACGTTCTACTTGATTTTTTTGATTTAAATTTTGTTTTTGTGAAATATTAAAAATAACGGCAGAGGAGACCGCAATTGAGTATGTTCGAGCGTATATGAAATTCACCAAATTTAAACCGCTCGGTATTTACAATCAGTACCCACTCATCTGGTAATGACTCACAGAATTCATTGTGTAAATATTTAAAATTTAAAGCTAAACAACTGTATACATTCTATTCACCTGCAAAACACCTGCATTTTGCATTTTTTACGAAAAAATACCAAAAATGTCGTCATTTGAATGACTAAGAAACGCATGTGTTGTTCTTACTGAAGAACGTTTACATTAAAATTTCGTAACGCTGTTGAAACAATCTCAATAATCGATATATATTTACAATACATACTCATTATATCGTTATTAGGCCAACCATAATGGAAATTATTCTACAGCAGGTTAGTTCCAACTATAGAGTTCATAACTGATTCCGATATTTCCAAATCTTCTTTATTTCCGCGCTTAAAATTCATAGTTTATTGGTGGTGTGGCAGCTCCTTTGAAAATGTCTACTACAATTGTAGACTATATACTAATAAACCATGGCCTCCAAACCCGGAAAGAAAGAAGATTTGGAAGAACCCTTTTTTATATAATTGAATTTGTTCAGATTTCAAAAGTATCAGAATCAAGTGTGTATGCTACACATTTAATTCTGATACTTCTGAAATTTGAACAAATTAAATTAAAAAAAGGGTAAACAACATTAAAGGAAACCACATCTGACGGTCGATTTTCCATTTAGCCAGTACTGTGGGCGGGAGCTAAAGAGTTTTCACATAAAAATTTCTACATTTTAAAGTTTTGTAAGACACTGCTCTCGAACCGTTACAACTTCTGTGGCTAAAGCAACGTAACGATTGTTGGTATTTAACAAGGAGATCGTAGGTGCGTGAATGCCGACACAATAGACGAGTTATTTATGCTTGTAATTCTAATTGCATTGACTATACCACACACATCAAACCATGTACACTCAATACACGCACTTAATTAACAATTGACTGACGTGGCGGCAACCGAATATTTCGAAACTATAAAGAATTAGATCAATATATTTTAATTGTTAAAGTTCATTATGCTGTTTGTGAGCTGCACTTAATTTAAAAAAAAAAACCCGGGTCGCAGTGCCAAAACCCTGCCGACAATATAGTGTATTTGCTGATACAGGCAGTGTGGCTTTATTATGCGAACTTTAGTTGGTTTTTGGGTAAAAAAAAATTTACTCCTTAATACAGTCCTTAAAATAACATTTTTTTTCTTAATTGCAATATTATTATCAATCGAACCTCTATACCAAATTATATGCAACTTTCAGTAAATAATTCACTATCTGCAAACTAGTGTTTTCATAAAATTAGTAAGTCCGGTCCTGTCGGGCCGATTTTATTAAAATTTTAGGAACACTTTTTAATTACTACCAGAGAGTTAAATTTCAATTTTGAAACGATTCGGAGAATTTTTTCGGTATTTTGGGGCCCAAAAACATTTTTCAACCCCTAAAAACTACCCTTGAAATAGCCCGATTATGCCCATTTTAAATAGGCTTCTTGCGGTGATGGATTTCAACACGTGGGCCAAATTTCGTTAAAATCAATTAGCTCCTTCGAAAGTTATTGCCCGCACACATATATATATATATATACGTATATATATATATATATAAATATATATATATATAAATATATATATATAAATATATATATATATATACATATATATATAAACATTTTTAAAAATGGTGCTAAAGTGTTTAGGAGGTTATGAAACGTCGAGAAATTTTGGTCCAACCCCTAGGTCCCGCCATCCGACCGACGCCAATAGTGTATGTTGCCATATGGCAAATACACTAATTAGTTTATTTATTTTTCATATATATATATAAATATATATATAAAAAAAAACTTTTTTTGAAGATATGTTTAAATCAAATGCAGTTTTTTTCTCTTTAAAAAGAAAATGTTTAATTTTTTCAATCATTCTACTAGAATATTCATAAAGTTGGATATAAATGTATTTTTTGTAACAAAACCAACAGAATTTGAAATAACGCAGCATTATTTATGTTTAGATTTATTTATTGTAGAATATAGACGCTCGACAGCTGAGGTCAATAGCGTCTTAATTACATCAAATACCATCATCACTTAAAACTAAACGACATCACAAAACATCCATGAGCAGAGGCAGGATTCGAACCCACGACAGTCCTCATTTATATTTAGATACCAATAAAACAAAATACTGAATTAATTCCGTTACGCTTTTTGTAACTGGATTACATAAGTTACGAAAGACAGTGTTGACAGTGTGTGTACAAATTATGTATAATATTTATGACCACCATGCTTTTTAATAATTCATAATATATCGTCACAATCACGACAGGGAAAAAATAAACGTATTCTGACCACCCGTAGTTCCATTGAAAAACTACTAAATCACTCCTTTCGACATGTTCACACAATTTCCAATTGCGCGAGATGGACAGAGTACGCAGCATTGTTCCTGATTACGCTAAATTAAATTTAAGAGTAATTGAACACAAAGGTGTCGTCCTTTCCACTTTTTACAAGCTTTTATTTAGTTTCACCTGTCCCGATGTCGGTCTGTTAGTAATCGAATCTTACAACTTGAATTTTACCCACTTCCCGTTGTTCGATTGAGCTGAAATTTTACACACATCTTTGGTTCTAGAATGGAAAATTAGGTATTTGTTTATTAATAATTATATTTTTTATATAAAACATTCTGTCGTATAGCTCTATCTATCGTCATGTTTATAAAATGATATATGAAACTAAATTACGCACCATGACAAGCAACAATTACATCTTACAAACAAACATAGACGCCATTGTTACGTCAGTTAATCATAGGAATAGATATTGCTCTATACGCACTACTGAAACAATATTGAGTACATTCTTTTTCATAAAATAAAATTGACTAAACTGAATCAGAGCCGGTTTACCTACAATAGGCCTTAGGGGAGCCACTCATTAATTACGTAAGGACGATTTTGGGCATTTTTGACATCCCCCCTATCCCCATGTAAGGGCGCATAAGATTTCTCGAACTCCTTCTTCTGAAAGATTTTATCTGGTTTTAGAAAAGGAAAGGCACTAAAACTCCATATCCTTCACTCTTTGTTAGAAATCGCACATTTCGACTCATAAAATATTCCGTCAGAATTACTTTTACACCTCCTTCTCCAGAGAGAAGGGCATGTGGGGATTTTGATAACCTCCCTCCCCCCTCGGAACCCTTACCTAATTAATGAATGGCCCCTTACGACGGAGCTCATACAAAGTTTTATTAACTGCATATTATTTAACTAAATAAATCCGATATATAACAAAAATGAAAAAAATTGTTTCCAAAGTCATGACTGCTATGCAATATTATCGGCAGAAAATAGCATAATGATATTTCTTATGATAAAATAATAGTAGTTTGTGTAACTTGTTCGTGAATGAAAAACTTTGACGAAAAATGACAATTATGGAAAAACGAACGAGATATGGAAATGGTAGTCGAATTTTTGGTAAATATGCTTATAATGAAAATATTTTACAAAATTTCCAAGGCTTATGGTTTAGCGAGCAAATTAATTCTGTTAATTTTGATGTTACAGTCGGTAACCTCATCGTTTTTTCATAACACGCAAAAAATTTAGGTCGAGAATCAATTTTTAGTTACACCACTGATTCTCTCTACTATTATGGTAAAATACTTGCGTTTTTGTCATTCTTATGAAAACAAATGCATAAAATATCTTCGCATTGTTCATAACAGACAAATCATAAAGATATAATACTGTACTCATATATTATTGCGTTACAATTTTTAATATAATTGACAGCGAACGGGTATTTAAACTGTCGATAAGTTTCGATAAATGATTGATAGTTGAGCTTATTAATAACATCATACTTGTTGAATATCCATAGTACAATTCTACAAAAACTCCTTTTCATTATGCCTCACGTTGAGTATCGTCTGACTGAAGTTTTCACAATAATTTTCCAATTATTCGAGACAAATGTTGAAAAGGGCTCTTTATATGGTTGATAAGTGTTAAGTTTTTCATTTTCTATGCTCACTCATTTTTATTTAGACAGTCATTATTTTCGTTAATCGAGTCCTATTATCCAAGTAAGATTCGGGCACAGTACCGAGCCCGCCCCCTATAATCTTGTCATGGCTTGCATCACATCCGCAACGACTGTTACCAGTGCGAATGCGGATGCAGAAGTCTGCATCATACCTATTTCGTACCATTTCTCTGCTAGAATATTGGCAAATAACGGAGAAAAGACTAAATGATGATATATAATGCTCCATTAATATCCTGTATGACAATATGAACTAATGACTGTATGTCACTTCAAACAAAAAACTAAGACAGCTTTGACTACATATTATGCGTTATTATAGACTAACATAATTTTAAAATATATTTTTTATTTTTCTTACAGAAATACGGAACATCACATTATGAAAAGACGTAGGAACTTCAGAAAACAACTTAACATCACACCAATCCAGTGCAGTACAGAAATGTATTAGGTAAGTTTCACAGAAATATCGTTTTTACAAATAACAAAATACAGAAGTATAAAAAATGGTAACAAGTATACATATATTATTATATTCAAGTTGCGCATCATTGCAGAAAAATTGATGATGTTTGTAAATGATCTTTTGTGATAAATCGATGAACAAAAAATATCCATGCCATTGTACAAACACGTTGGTTATCATAATTGATTGTACAGTAGATTCAAAGATAGCATTACTTACTTATAAATAAAATACTTACTTATAGAAGAAGAAGAATTGTAGATTATAGACGCTCAACAGCTGAGTTCATCAGCGTCTATACTTACATATAGAAATTGTAATTTGCACTGATTTTTCGCTCGGTAGAACATAATTAATAATAACAAATAAATAAAAACACTTGAAATTTTACAAAAATTATTACTAAATTATTTCTCGGTGGTCGTTTCGGAAAATAAGTACATCCTCAGGAATATAAAACATAATATATTATATACTATTGTCCGTAACGATCGTCGAGAAATAATTTAATAATAATTTTTTTAGAATTTTCAAGTGTTTTTATTTATTTGTTAGATATATAAAAAATGTATAAATCGTTAACAAACAGAACAAAATAAGACCCCAACGACACTATCTGAAACAAAACTGAACCAAAAACGGCGTTAGACTTCACCATTGGCGAGAATTCAAAAGAAAAAAGTCGCCCTGAAAAGTAATGCGTAGTTTCGGTATTATTATAAAACACAAACTAGTGGTCAAAAATCATTTCAATGATAAATCTCGATTATTATCAAAATCGTATGGGTGGAAAATTCTAAAATGGAGTTCAATAAAATATTATAACAGCAAGCAGAGAAGATTTTCGAATAAAAGAAGACGGATGAATTATGAACTCGTTTCATTGATGTGTTATCCATTTTTTGATAGCAAGATTTTTTTTATAGTTACTTCCCCGCTGTTGAGTAGATAATTTCCCCTTTAACACCACAGAAAATTAATACAGATACGTCGGTAAAGAAGGTTCCCTTCAAAAAAACAATGTTTTTTTATTAAAATTTAAATGATGATTGTAAGGTCAATTTAAGATTTTTTTTTGTTTTGATTATTTCACTGCAAAATAATTTCTACAAAAATTATAATATTTTTAATTATATCCAAAAATTGACTTTATTTCTTTTTTGTCCTTGGTAATTAATATAAAAATGATTTTTCGGGAAAAAGGACTTTATTTATAAGTAAAACACTTAATATTTTATTTTCAGTGTTTTACTTATAAATAAAGTCCTTTTTCCCGAAAAATCATTTTTATATATCCAAAAATGTTAAGATTGTTATAATTCCGTTATTTTGGAATACTTCCTGTTACCATTTTCATTTTATCATCATGATTATAGTATCTAGTTTTGACTATACAATTATAAGTATATGAGTTCAAGCTGTTATAGCTTGGTGCATAGTTTTAGCCTCAGTACCCTCGCTCGTTCTCGCATGTTCATAAAAATAGATCAATGTAGAGATTTAAAATATTTTTTCCTCATACCCTGTTGAAAGTACGTACTTTCGGCTCCGATTTTAAAGCAGAAAGCCTAACACATTTATGCACTGCTGGAATTACTCGCATGCCATTTCTAACAGCGGGCCGAAACAGTTTTCTCGTACACACTGATACTGAAGTACGTGCTTTCGCCCGGGTATAAAGAAAAATATTATACGATCACACGATTTGCGCTGCGCGACACACGATTTGCGCTGCGCGACACACGATATCCGAGGCGAATTCAACTTTCTGCCCTTGCACTGTAATATATTATTGCTTGACTTAGCATAATTATTCAAATCAGTACATTCATCTGCTTCAGGAACAAAACAGAACTGTATTATTTAAATCTAATACAGTTTTGTCTCGCTGGCTGTGGTTTTCTGATTTTTTTTTAAATCTTCGTTTGAAATATATCCTTTGAAACACCGCGGTGTAGGCGATTTTTGTGATTAACAATATATATTCAGGAAGTAAATTCCAAAGGTATTCCATTATATCGTGATATTGCCAGTAGGTTTTGATAAGCAATGCTAGAAAAACCACAACATTATATTCTTATAATATCGAATTAGTATTCAATAAATCACAGCGGCATATTACAGTAATGCAGTATTATTATATGACGGTGCTGATCTACGAGACCTATCTTATTATTTTTAGTGAGGCGATTTCTTCAGTGTATTTTTGTGAGGGTTAACCAATCGGTAGTATATATTATTTCTCAAAGGTGTTTTTTTGTCGGTATAAAAAATCACCCTTAATACTGTATCAAAATTAATACGCCATTTTTGAGAGTATTTTTCTCCCTAATGACGAAAAATAAGTTAAGATCTTAAAATTAATTTCATTAAAAAATTACACTTCAAAGATTTTAAGAGTTTCATAACAGAAAATAACATTCAGAAAAAACAAATGTCACCATCTGGTGGCAATCTGTTTATTTTAACAGTTGTCAGTAATATGACGTTTAGTGGCGCTTACGTCTCTGAATAGAATAAAATAAAACAAATGTCGCCATCTGGTGGCAACTTGTTTAACGGTTGTTGGTAAATTTAAGTGACGTAGTGGCGCTGAAGTCTGAATAGAATAGAATAAAATGTATTTCCACCTATTATATTACATAACCGACCACTAACAGTGCTAAGTATTCGCACGGGTCCGCTAGTATCAATATATTTATGAAAAAGTAATCACAATTTTAAAATCGAACCACAATAAAATTCCTTCAATGAACATTTGCTCGAATTATTTTATCTAACGCCATTTGTAAATTCATTCGACTAAAAAATTTGGCATAAGAAACAAGCTGGTTTTCTTTGAAAAATATTTCGTAATTTACCTATAAATCTAACGCGTTGATGAAATTATTTTATCGAACGCCATCTGTAAATTCATTCCACTAAAAAATTTAGCATAAGAAACAAGCTGGTTTTCTCTGAAAAATATTTCGTGATTTATCTATAAATCTAAGCGTGTTGATGGAATTATTTTATCGAACGCCATCTGTAAATTCATTCGATTAAAAAATTTAGCATAAGAAGCAAGTTGGTTTTCTCTGAAGAATATTTCGTGATTTATAAATCTAAACACGTTGATCGAATTATTTTATCGAACATCATTTGGGCATCCACACGAAACTGTTTTATGCGGTTAAAATACGCCTTCTTTCATTGTGCAAAATAAATTATGGTGCATATGTAAATGAGAACTAATTTATTTTTATGATAGCTTGTAACTTATTATTTTACGGTATGCCATAGTTGAGTCATAAACTCGTTTAATAAAAAATATAATATTTCAAAAGCGTTAAATTAAGTGAAGTAGTGGAAGTTATACTAAAAAACCAAACTTTTATGTGCATTTTACCTATACGCGGTCCTTTTAATAAAGAAATTAATTTACAGTATAATTTTCTGTCAAATTGTGTTTGTGTACTCAAGTGCATTAAATGCATCTGCATATTTTTATATTACAATGCATTTTAAGAGAATTTTGTTTTTTTATATTATAGCCCATTTTTAAACAACTGATGACAATAGTATCTTTGAAATTGCATAGGAAATCGTTCAAAAATATTATATTTTACATTATTCAAAATTTGTACGAGTTTTATAACATAAAATAATGCATTATATACTAGTTACTAGATATGTAATGTATTATTTTATGACGAATTGTGACCAGTGGCGGATTTACCATTAGGCCCGTGAGGCCCAGGCCTAGGGCGGCATGATTTTCGGGCGGCAAAATTTTAGAGACGACAAAATTTCAAAAATAAACAATGTTAGGACAGTTGAAATTTAAAAATTAATTTAATTAATTTATCATCCGTTGTCCGAATTTACGGTTCCCTGGCTTTATTAGATATTTAATTTCAATAATCAGCTAAAAGGGCGCCATATCGGACGGCGCCTAGGACGGCATCGAACCTAAATCCATCACTGGTTGTGACATTATGTTAATAACAAGCGATTAGTGACTTAACAATTACATGAGTCATAAAAGCATTAAAATCGAGTATATACGACATACATTTTTTGCACGTACCTCCTATAAAATAACTGATTTTCACGTAATAATAAATATATTTGTAATATTTTTGACAGTTCACGCTTGACCATTGTTATCTGTGTAGACTGTTCAGCGCCTACGTTACTTCTCCGTTGCTCATATGGATTTAACATTGTTATGACAACTGACAAAGATATAACTACTGGATTGGTAAAACCGCATTGCTTTCGTCTTACTTTACGCACGAGTGAAAAAAAGAGTAATTTTACTACCGCTATATAGGCATAAATAGCATCTATTTCATGAAGGGTCATGTAAAAAAAACTTTACCAGCAGTTTTCGTAAAAGTTACGTTTCTTATCTAGCGTTGAACTCACTAAATAGTTCCATTTCGTTTTCAGTGTTTATTTATAATAAAAGTTAAAAAATGGGAAAAAATAATACTTAAAACTTCTGGATTACTTAATTTTAACTCGAGGCTCGTTTTTAGCCATTGTATTGCAATAACAGCCTCATAAAAATATGTAACTCAAACAGGTGGATAATATCATTTGTTTGTAGTTATAAAAAATGAAACCCGAGTTGAAAAACACCACGTAAATAATCTGACAAAATACCAGCAAAACGTAATTACGTAAAATAAAATGTAATCTAAATAAGTGAGGTTATAAAAACAGATCATTACGTAATACTAATTACGCATGCCTACTTACAAGTATAATTTTCTTACCTACACAAACAAACAAACCTACTGAATGCATTTTTAATGTTAACAGTTTATAAAGTTTATATTGTTAACAGCGATACAATAAGTTAAGAGTTAGGAGTTAAATCGAATAATAACACTCCACCCACTCCCATCAACAAGTCAAGCTACAATACCTTTAATATAAACTGAATACACGAACTAAACGTTGTTGCAAAATTATTTATCTATTGTTACAGAACAACCTGTGAGCTTGCGAAACGGAAAAAACTCGTGATTCAAATTATATTATTGTTTTATTTGTACATTGCTAACAATATTATATTATTATACAGCATCCATCAAATATCCTACCTGAATATAAAATATTGTTCTATAAAACTAAATTTTATTTACCATTATATAATTTAATACGAGTAGGTATATTGTAAAAATGAATTTTTGTATGCTTGTTCTTTGTGTGCTCCTACACTATTCATCCGATTACGATGAAACTTTGCTGGGTTTTTGGTGTCTGATCCAAAGAATCCTTATTCTTATTGATGTTTGTGCTATACTACCGTCGCTTCCGCGAGGCAAGACTATAAATGCAGTGGAGCCGAGGGTTTCTGTTGTCGCTGCCTAGCTGGCTATAAAACATTGTTTCATTTCAGTCGCGTGCGGAGTCGCAGGTAGCGGCTAGTAGCTAGATATTTATGCTACAAGTGCAAAAATGACCAATTATGGCAAGCTACGAAACGAGCCGATAGGATGTGCTACTGAAACGCACCAAAACCAGAAGTGAGTTCTGTAAATACCCCATGTCAAATAAGTTACTGTCCGCACGATATTTTTGTGTAAATATGTCATTAGATTTTCTGTGAGTAAGTACAATCCAATGTTCAATTCAATCAAATTCAACGGTACCTGCGATTTTTTTATGTCGATAAAAACCGTGTTAATATGACACAGTAAAGGAAGATTTGGTTGAGGATCAATAAATAAATAAGCTTTGCCAAAGTTTCGCTAATGGCCAACGTTTTGAAAAATATATTTTCATCTTCAGAGCCTTAAGCTGGTAAATTGTTCTAATAATATACTTGATCATTCTAAAAATATTGTTTTATACACATATTTTATCAGTATAAATTTATTTGTGCACATAACAATATTCGAAAAGAAATTTTAATTTGTGACAGTTTATTACAATTGAATTAATATTTTAATGTGTTTGTGATGTTTAAAATTGTATTAATCTATAAAAATGATCATGTATATTATTAGAATAATTTACCACCATTTGACCAGCTTAAGGCCCTGAAGATGAAAATATATTTTTCGAAACGTTGGCCATTAGCGAAACTTTGGTAAAGCTTATTTATTTATTGATCCTCAACCAAATCTTCGTTTACTGTGACATTCTATTGGATCAACACCACCATATACGAAGATATGTGTTAATATTATCAGATTTTAAGAACATTACCAACTTTTATTTTCTGACAGTGCGTTATCCATCCCTAATCAATAGTGCGGGGTAACAGAAAGCATTGCCAAAAAATTTGACAATGACTTTAGATGATAGTTACAGTCTTTATACATGCGAGAACAGTCTAATGTCGTTGTGAAACTTCCTGTCATGCAAAACAGATTGCACTCACACAAAAACAAATGAATGATTAACATAGAAAAGGATTACTTTTCACGCGAAATTTTGATCAAAATGCAAAGAAAAAAAACTGTTTCGAATTGGAAATTGTACAAAATAACTATGTTTAATATATGTATATCGTTTCAATCGATTAACTATTTTTCAAGAAAAATCTATTTGAATGCTTTTCTTATGAGTAACTTAATGTGCAATCACAATTTAAGGTCATTGCCAAATCAGATTTTTTGACAATCCTTTCTATACAGTCCAGCATTAATGTATGAAATTACAACTCTGAAATTCGTCGGATAATTTTTAACCGAAAACTACGTATTAAATATAATTGACCTCCAGAGTCCAGGCTTTAGAAAAATCAACAACATTTGTATCAATTTATTTGATGTAATTACAAATCTGTACAGCAGTGGTAATTAACCAGTGTACATTAACATATCGATAACAATCGAACAGCCTTCCAATCCAATATTTAAATGACTTTTGACTAAAGCCTTATACATATTATTACAGATATTGTTGGTGCTGTGATACGGATCTCAACAATATACAAGTAACATTAAAGTTATTGTTGCAACAGTTTAGACTTTGGAGTCAGCTATGCGCGTGCGTGTTCATGAAAAGGGAAACAAACTTATAAGGTCACGGTGGTGATAAGATCTTACTTCGTATATACTACAACTATTAGTGCAATGTAAAGACATCATATTATTGATTGTTTCATATCACTTGATACATTACACATTATTCATAACTGGAGTAGTGTCGTAATTCACTGTATTATATTATTATTTGTAACAGCTTACAAATTTATTTTGTGCATCAAGTATAGGGTTATCCAAAAAGAACTGTGGGAAATTTAAAAAAAAAAATATATTTTTTCTCACATGCTTTTTTTTTACTAATATTATAAAGAGGAAAGATTTGTATTTTTGTATGTTTGTAATGAATAAACTCAAAAACTGCTGTGCCGATTTAACCATTAGAAAGCTACATTCACCCTGAGTAGCATAGGCTATATTTATTGCTAGAAAATATTAGGGATCCTTACTAAAACTTTAGTAACGTAACCCAAGGTGTAAAAAAAATGCCATAAAACATCTTTCGTCGCATGCGCTGCGAAAACTATATGATAGAACAAAAGTATGCTCTACAATATTAAAGAACATATCAATAACTACAAAAAACTTCGCGATACTATATGTCCAACTGTTATCGTTATGTCACAATAACCACTTTTTACATTTTAATAATCTATATAGATAAAAGACGATGTATATGCAATCTATGGACTCCAAACGGGTAGACCATTTTTGATGAAATTTTCAGACAATCTTTAGATTAGCCCAGCGGGTGATCTTCTGAAGTTTGATAGCGATCGGATCAACATAATTTTTTAAATTTCTTTTTGGGAAATCAGATTTTTCTTCGATTTTTGAACATTCACAAATAAAAGCGATTGAATTCGCGCAAATTCAATACACGTTGAGAATTTAATGATAATGATTCTCATCTTTTATATCCTATATATTACATTTACCCGGGCGAAGCCGGACTGGGCCGCTGTTTTTATTATAAAATGATAGTTTGATGCATTACAATTGAACATAAAAAACAATAACGTTTGAATGTCCACCACGACTTTTATGACAAGCGATGACTCGTACGTCGTAATTTTCAACAACTCGTTGCAGCATTAGCTCTTCAAATCTCGAATGTTGGTTTTAAGGTCTTGGATTGTTTGTGGATTATTTCTATACACTCAACATTTTAAATAACCCGAAAGGAAGAAACCTAATGGAGTTAAATCTCGCTGGTCAATTGATGTCTCCATTTCTTGACATTTAACGTCCGTTGAACTTTGTTCGTAACATTGCAATGTTTATACGAGTTATATGGCATGTAGCGCCGTCTTGAAAATAAAGATCCGAGGTATTCACAGTAACTGCTTGACTATCCTCATTTTCAAAGAAGTACGGATCGATGATTTCTTAACTCCAAAGAGCCCACCAAACAGTAACTTTTTCACTATGTAATGGTTGTTCTTGAATTACTCGAGGATTTTCATCCCAGACGCGACAATTCTGCTTATTCACTTGCCCATTCAATCGAAAATGTGCTTCGTCACTAGTGATGATTTTCTGTGAAAAATTACGTAGGTATTTTACGAAATGTATTTTTTTAGAACGTTGATTTTCATAATAAATTTGCAAAATAAAAATGCGTTGTTGAAGTGTAATTCCCTCCGTGGTAAAAATTGTACTCGTTCACAATATATTAAAATTCAACATCCTACAGTCCCTTTTGGATAACCCAGTATTTGATTAATACAAGAAATGCTAGCGGCTTAATTTAGTTTCGCCCGGATTAAGACATATTATGCTGCAATGGTCTTTTTTATAGAATAATAAACGAATTTGCCCGGTGTTATTTTCTGTTTATTATTAATAGCCGCACGCGATTGAGATAAAACACAGCAGCGACAACGGTTACTTACTTAAATCAGTTTAGCAGTGTTTTTAAAATTTTGTATTAATAATAATAATAATGCGTTTAACGTCCGCTTCTCGACTTTATGTCATAACAGACGCCATTCGCACCATTACTATTTTCCATCTACCACACTTCCCATTATTTTTCTACATTTTTAAAACTTCAACTTATATAATAGCAATGGGCGAATGAAGGAATTATAGGAAATTAGGATAAGGTAGGTAATTTTTGAACTAGGAGTTTGATAGGTAATCGGCCATGGCCTTAAATAAGGAACCATCTCGATATTTATCTGGAATTAATTGAGGGAAACCATGGAAAACCTCAATCAAGATGGCCGGTACAGGAATTACCGTTTCTCGGCAAGAGACAGTAGGAAAAAGTCCCAGCCACATCTCCCCCGCCGAGATTCGAACCCGGACCTCCCGAATGCGAGTCTAGTGCTGTCACCACTACTCTACCCAACTCGGTTTAATTTTGTATTAAAATATCAACGAATAACACGATTGATAACGTGTAAGCCATTGCAAAGCCAATAAAAATAAAATAAAAAAAACAATTGGACCTCCTCAAAAAAGCCATATTCAAGAGTTTTAAGTTCGGCGGCAATTTAATGAAAGTACATTTTGTCATGTTTCTAGCTCCAGAAATCAGATTCTCCCAAAAACAAACCTATTGCGTTCTGATTTTGACTTCCATTAAAGAAGCTGTTGAAGCGTCTTCGAAAAATTTTCATGAACGATTTTGCTTTCGTTCATAAAATCTATGCATCTTGTTTGGTCATAGAATAAACTAGAAAATGAACATTTCTCAAAGGACTTTCTAAAATTATTTTTCATAATAACATATCGTTTTTAATGCACGTATTGGAAATTTTCGATGTCCATATAATAAAACAATCTTGATTTGAGGGCAGAAATAATTATTTAAATATCAAATGACATGTGACATTGTCACGTACCCCAATCGATAGCGATGATACTATACCATTAATTACCTGTGCCCAGTTATTGCTATGCGTTCTTCTTTGAACAGACACCGTCAGAATGAAACAGACAGAGTAAGTGAGACAGAAAGCGTCATTTACTCTACATTGCGTATTATAATTAATTTCTTGGACAAATAAAGGGCCGTTCGCAATCTTACTGATTGAATGTCAAGATAATATTAAATTTCTAAAGTTGACAACACATGTTTTAAAATTAAAGGTTTTTTTTGTAGTAAGACAACCTAAGAATCTCTGCGAAGAGTAATTTACTAAGATGTTTTCATAAAAAAACATTTTGATATTGTTGATACTCGATACTAATGTTTAAAATATTAGTAAAAAAATTTTTTAAAGACAAACTTTTGTTGAATTGTAATAAAAAAGACAAAAGTAACTCTTAATACTTTAGGTTCATAATTATAATATAACAGTAACGACCCACGCTTTTGAAATTATGAGCCTAAAGTATTAAGAGTTATTTTTTTCTTTTTTAGTACAATTCAATAAAGGCTTGTCTTAAAAAAAGTTTTTTTACTAATATTTCATTTTGTTCCTTTTAGTCTTTCACAATTTTTACAATGAAAACATCAATTTATTACAATTAATTGATTATTTTATTCTAATATTCTACATGTCATTTGATACCTGTGACAAGGGGGTTGTAAAGAAGTGGGTAATCTGCCATTTTGTGTGGCCGCCATATTGAATTTCGAATGATCTCACAAAGCTTACAGTATTCTACTTGTCATATCCTTTCATTTGATACCAATATCGAGGGGGTTTTAAAGAAAAAGGTAATCCGCCATTTTGTTTTGGCCGCCATATTGGAAGTTACACTGCTCATTGTATTCTACTTGTCATATCCTTTCATTTGATACCCATGTGGAGGGGGTTGTATAGAAGATGGTGATCTACCATTTTGTGGTGGCGGCCATATTGGATCTGGCATAATATTCAATATACTATGTTATATTGTCTTCTCAACCAAAGGTATGTGCAAAATTTCATCGGGAAGTGGTAGAAAAATCGATCGCAAGATTTGACGCGAACATACAAATATTGCAAGTTAAATAAAAGCTTGTAAAAAATGGAAAGTGTCGCGCCTTGTAATTCTTAAATTACTTACATACTTCAAATTTTTAAGTTTGTATTTAAATAGATTTTTCAATGCGACTCTCACACGGGATACACTAGTAAATGTCGATTTTAAATGTTATACAAAGCTGACATCGATAACCTAACTAAACATTTATTGAAATGCATAGACATTTTATCGTTATTTGCACTAGATGGCTTCACTCTTTACAATCTTTCATTCTCGTGTCTTGTAGCATCGATGTGCGTTTGACTATAGCTATTGTAAACACGTATTCCACAACATTCATTATTATATATCTGAGTATTTGTAACGCTCTATTTTTATGTCTGATAGGTATATCAATAATGCCGATACACAATAATGTATTCATACTGAATTTGCATCAACAGACAATTTGTAACTTTGTATCTTCCTTTATTTGACAATCTAGACAATCTAAAGTAAACTGTTTTTTTTATCCAACCTGTTCTCTAAAGGCTATTTTTTGACGCATTTTGATCAAACTTTAGCTTGAAAAGCGATCTTTTTCTATGTAGATCAATCATTGTTTTTGTGTGTGTGTATAATCTCATGTTCTACAAAACTTCAAAAACGAGCAGTGAGAATAATAACTATAATAGTAAGTCAAGAGATTCTTGTAAACCTTTGTTTAAACAACATAATATTTTAACTTTGTCATCTCTTTTTGTTTACGAAAATTTACTCTACGCAAAACATAATCTCTCAAAATTCCTGATAGTTGAGGAGGTGCACTCTTACAACATCAGGAGCTGTACTAATATTCGTGTGCCTTTTTTGAATCGCAACAAGCTGACAAATAGTCCAAATTATTTAGCACTTCAATTATATAATCAACTTCCTATTAGTGTAAGAAACTTGGCAATTAACCTTTATTCAAAAGAAGTAAGGCGAAAATTATCAAACGAACCACTGTATTCGTACAAAGACTTCGCGCAATCAACAACTACTTGGTAATTAAATATGCACCGTAAAATTTTACTTATCGTTGATTTTAATGTAATTCTTTTATTTAAAAAATTTAATTGACTTTCACATCTACTTGTAACATTGTAACATTAGCTCTGTGAATAAAGATATTCTATTTTATTCTATTCTATTCTAGAGTGATTCATGGTGACATTAGTCTACACTCCTGGATTTATGAAAACTGTAATAATATGATCACAATCTAAGGTTATTATCAATTTAAATTTTTTGACAATGCTTTTTGCAACCCAGCATAAATGTAATGTTAGAAAGCCCGAAGTAACCACAAAAATTAAATATTCTATACAAATCGGTTCTATCAATTCGGAGAAATAACGTGACAATCTAAGAAAAATGCTTCTTGATACTACGTTTTTGAACATACATTGACTAAAATGATATATTTGAAAATAATCGTCTATACTCTGATAGTAGAGTTGGGTAACTCAGATCTGAACCGGTTCAAAGAGCCGACTCCGACAGAAGATCCGTGAGAGCCGACTCACTTTTTTTTTGAGCCGACGGATCAACGGATCCGCATAACTCAGTGAAACACTTAACACACAGAAACACACTTTACACTTACGTCTCAGTTCTTGCTTTAATGTATCTGTCAGCTCAAATGACTCATGCATCACATATTTGGCTATGATTTCTTGATTCTATACAGGTCGTGATATGATTGACTGAACTAGGTAACTCAGTGGCGGACTGCAGTAACATATTCAGAACTCGGCTCTTTTTGAACCGGTCCCATACGGGATCCAGATGCAAAGATGCAGATCACTAAAAAGACCCGTTTTTCCCATTTCTATCTGATAGTTTATATACTTTATACTCTACACTCTATAGAAGCAGCTCTCAAACTATGGTCCAGTGGTAAGTGAAGCCTTCAAAGGTGGTACACAAGCAAGCTGACAGACGTTATAGAAAATACGACATTTACTGAAAATGACTACAACTGAACCTAACATTTCTTCTTCTACTGCAACTATGCGGCTCCGTCATTCCCACTGAAACTTTAGACTTTGAGAATTATTTTGCAGCATTTATATCTCTTGTTTTAGAGTTGATTTATTACTTCATCATTCTGTTGCAAGTTTGTCGATGTTTTTTTTTTATTACGCTACAAGTTTGGTGTATATGTAAGTTCATGCCAGCCCGATCGAAGATAAAGATGTGTTAGTTCGGTGGGTACGCGATTGATCTACATTGCACGTGAATGATATATCAAAAATAGTGTGAGAACCGCTGCTCTATAGCAAAGTTGGTTTTCTGTGTAAAAAATTAAAAAACTTTGTCTACAAATTTATTAGTACCTGCAGGATTTGTCGGCGGAAAAAGCAGTTTTTTCTTGGTTCAATAATGATGAATAATTTATATATATAAGAATACATCTAATTAATCACTTCCAGGCGTTTAACTATTTATGAACATCCTATTTTTTTTAATTACAACGTCCGAAATGAACAACTAAACGACAAATTATAAAATTGATCAGGAAACATTAAGAGGTACATTCAGATGGTACAAAAGTCAAGCAATATTGAAATTAAATTTTTGATGAGAACCTATATTTTTGCGTTTCGCATTTTTATACATTTTTAAGATATTCATACCATTTAAAAGTTAAAATCATAGATATTATTTAAAGAAAGTTTTGAGTACCCAATTTCAAGGATGATATTTGTAGTAAAAAATAAATAAAAACACTTGAAAGTTCTACAAAAATTATTATTAAATTATTTCTCGACGACCGTTTCGGACAATAAGTCCATCCTCAGGAATATAAAACATATATGTATATGTTTTATATTCCTGAGGATGGCCGTATTGTCCGCAACGATCGTCGAGAAATAATTTAATAATAATTTTTGTAGAACCTTCAAGTGTTTTTATTTATTTGTTATTACTCTACCAAGTGTCGAATGAAAAATCAGTGCAAATTATAGATATTTGTTTTTTTCTTATACCTACATGGAATAGGTACCTAATATTCTTTTAATAAAATTCACTACAGATTTTTATATAAATGTGATGTGAAATCTTTAATTAAATGATAACTGAAGACGACGTGTATATATTGAATGCAAAATTGAAATATCGGTACTGTGTTTATATTTTGATATTTATGCCACACGAAGACATCGTCTGATAATGTTCCTCTTATGAGTCATGAAACAATTTTTAAATTATCTATATTATCGTTTTTACTCTACGAAAAAGTAATCAAACCACCTTATTTACTTATTTATATACGCATATTGTTCATTTAATTGATGTAGCGTACAAAAAAACTGACAAGGTTTTTTTTCTGTCCATTGTATCAAGCTGTGTTCATGGAGACTTTAACGATCAATAAAGATTGGAACCTTCATTTGGTATTGCATATTAAATAATTAAAACACACTCAGTGTTGTGAATGATTATATATAATAATATGTATAATCAGGATCCTGCTAACGGGGTTTAAAGTCGTCGCGATCTTGAAATTGATCAAACGCCGGGTTTAAAAATGTAACGGAATTCAACACCCTATATACACACTATACATTACCGAGCTGCAGTGCAATATTTCGCGATTACAACATACAAATCAAAGACAATAAAACTGTAGCCGAGTTTATGACCGATGCTAATTACACGCCCAGAATGGCACACGTAAGTTATAACGGCTAACAACGGATTACAGTTGTACCCCGTCTAGTGCAATTATTTTTAAAGCGGATATATAGATACTATGTGAATTCGAATAAAACAATAGGGATATTGACTATTTTTGGGAAAGTGTTTTAAATCGTGCATAAGTACCTAATATTGCCACAAATATTTATTATTTTAATTTAAATACAACTCAAGCCTTAAAAATCATGTATTTTAAATACAGTTTCAAATTTCGGTCCAAAACGCCAATACTAGTCGCGTGACGTCACTTGTTCATATCAAAGGAGGCTCAAAAGTTTACACGGGAGCTACCATCCTATAGATGCGTATTCTGTGCTCATAAACGTTAGTAAACTGAGGTGATGAAAAGTTGTTTCGTAGTCGTTGCTATAGTTACATGTAATTTGACGTTTCCTATAAACAAATAATAATAAATTACACACTAAATATTAACCAAACAATGAAGTTTTTTGACAGCGGCTGAACATATGACGTCATGCGCTCTGATTGGTGTTTATTGTCACATGACTTGAGAGTGATTTTATTAGATTTTATTTATTAAATATTAAATTAATTCCTTATAAATAAGGAAAAATATAGTGTTTTTTAATATTTCTATCATAGAAACTACTACTTTTCGTTAAAATTATGTTTTTATTTGAATACAGTCAACATCCCTATTGTAATTGAAAGTTTTACTTTTTTTAACTAGGAAAATCAGTATAGTGGGACGGATAAGATTAAAAAATATAGCAGTGTTGACTATTTTATAATAATACCGTGAAATTTGGCACAGAGATATGTCTTAAAATTTTTAAAAGGTACCGATATTGAGGTAGGTGAGATCTAGCCTCTGGAGGCAGTGGAGGTAGTAAAACTACCACCATAGATGTGTTTCTGCAATAATCTCAAGAACTGTTAGATATACAAGAAAAAGTTTTAAACGAAAATTGTTCTATTATTAGATGTTTAAAAATTTGGCTCTTACACATTTTCGGGTGTATGACAAGTATATCCAGAAAACGGAGCAGAATGTGCTTTTGTCGCCTTGGAAACCGCTCGCTAAAACGTAATGTTCTTTTCGACAGCTTTATTTATCATGTTCATTTTGGAATTTTAATTTGAAATTACGTATGTTTATAAAGCAAAGAGCGCGTTAAATCGCGTTTTTTGTTCTGCATCGATATTTTTGAAAATTGAGAGGTTATAGGCAGTCAAAGTTGAAATCATCATAGGGTTTTACATGTTATTTGACACGTCTTACTCGTACCTTCTACAGTGGAATCCGTTTATAATGACATCGAAGGGAATTGACAAACACGTCATACTAAGCGGACGTCATACAAAGCATTTTTGTGAAAAAAAAAACAACCTTCTTTTTTTAGGTAGCATAGGGCCGCTGACGGGTATTCCTTTGTTTTACGTGATTTTAAACCACTGAATTAACGCTTTATCAACATTTTCTTGTCGCGATTTTCGAAGCCTCTTCGGTTTCAGAACATTTGAATTGAACGATCGCTTAATCTGGTTCTTGTTTTTGAAAATCATTGAGATTGTCAAATGACCCACGCCCAATTTCTTTGCCAGAGATGAGTTTGATTCTCCATTTTCTAATCTGCATATTATTGCACCTTTCTCCTCAATCGTAAATGCTTTACGACGTTGAGATGACATTTTTTTACATAGGATATCACTAAAAACAATGCGTGACTTTCAACTATCTACTCACTGAGATTCAAAACAAAAACAAGCAACGTGCCGAACGTCGTCGGGAATCAACGAACATTGCCGAAGGTGTAAAGAATCATGTAGGTCACTATAAACGGACAAAATTTATTAAAAATGGGTCATAATAAGCGACATGTCACTGTAAGCGAAGTCATTATATCCGATTTTGTTACAAAGAATTTTATATGAAAACCAAACTTCGTTCTGTAATTACGTCATAATAGGCGGTTGGTCAATATAGGCGGAGTCATAATAAACGGATTCTACTGTATATTGAATTAAAAAAATTCGTCAGTAAGCAATACGAAATCTATTGTCTTAAACGCTGCTTATTGTCTTATCTTTATAAATTGAGAAATTACTTCTTCGCGTACAACCAGGTACTTCTTGTAACACTGCGGATAACGTGTAGCTATGCTTACAACACGGCAGTCTATATTCATTTATATTACATGCCTAATTAGACTTCGGGCCACATATTATGTAATAATAAATAACAAATAAAATGTTTCTTCAGTAGTCGTAAAATTTTCTGAGAAACGTTGCTGTTTAGGCTATTTGTTAACATTCTTATCCGAGGAGCTTTCGAAGTGAATTTGCTGCTAGAAATTGGGATAAATGTATTTTCCGCCAGTTTGCGAGTTTTCGCTGAATTTCTTAAAGCGCGTATATAGAGTTGCCGCAGCTACCCTCCGGTCACCGTTCTCTTTTTTATGACGTCCGAGGGAATTTTCGAAAGTGTCCTGGTTAACTATGCATATCAGAAGCTTAAGGCTGTCGGAACGCTCTGAATGTAAGCCCAAAATAGAACTTCGGCTGTCAACTGATTGTAGACTTATTCGTCAACATTCTGCAAAAATTATTTCTCTATAAGGAAGGTAAAGAACAAATCTAGGTCTTTAATGGACTACTTTTGTTATTTATGTACGATTTACTAGAAAAAAGTTGGCATTAATTGTGCCAAAAAAACACACGTTTTCAATGTCATACTATGACCTTATTCGTACTTATTTCACAAAACTGTTCCATCACAAACCTAAAGTGACTCTTCCTTTTTCGGAAAAGTTTTTTAAATCTTCAAAATATTTCCCAAACTTTGAGTAATCAATTGACAGCGGCACCCTTGCAACAACATTTTTTAGCCTCGTAGTTGACACCAGCCAAAAATTGAAACGTGCGGATGATTTGAGCGAGACAGAGCTAAAGAAGGTCACACCCACAATATGTCTTTTGCCTACCTCGCCCCTTACCGCTAGGTCTCAACACAAACAAAATTCAGAGCGTTCCGACAGCCTTAAGAAATTTTTTAAATTCTATTGTTTCACTACTCTATTCGAAGATATCTGAGAAAACTAAATTTAGCCGACTAAAAATATAGTATTTGTCACGAAACTCGGTTACACACTAAAATTTAAGCAAAATCTTCATATGTCCGGCAAACAGTGATTCTAGTGATTTGGAATGCCAGTTTGTAAATGGGCAATGATTTGATTTTAATACTATACCCTACAGAAGTAATACCAAAATCTAAAATTAAATTGGTATTTACAGAATTATACTGCGTTTGCGTAAAATATTTAACGCGAAGTTAAACATGAGATGAAAGTCATTCGGTGGTGAAGCAGTTGGGGCTGCAAGTAAAATATCCGGGGGTTTTGAACTATAAGTTCTGGTTTTGAAAATATTATGGCGACGCTACATCTATGGTATAATTTACAGATATACGGACTTGGCCATATGATTAAATGACAATTAAGTCCACGAATAAAATAATCGTGTCAAAACTATCATTATCCGGTTTTTACACCACAGTGCTTTGCTTCAGGCACACAACAAATATTTGCTTGCGCGTGTTAAAAATAAAATTTTTATACTTTTTGACGATTTCTCTAAAATTATTTTCTACTCGCGAGATATTTTTGTATTATAAGTATTAATTATTTCGTTTTATTGTAAATATTTTTCTTTCCATAATAATAGATATCATGACATCAAATTCTGTCTATTGTATTAACATATCCATATGAAGAACAACGCGATACAACACAAATAATCGTTTTTTTTTTATCAAGAATGCCGCTATGATAACTGACATTATCATCTCATTTAGGTGTACAAAATATATCTGATTTAAAGAAAACTTAAAAAAACGTGTTCTCAAAAACTATTAAAATAAATAATAGTTTAAGAAACTAAAAAAACACTCTTTAATAGCAAACCGAACTAAAAAGTAAAAAATATTTTTTTATTGTGAAAAAGCGTGGTATTTTTTTATACTAACTCTACTTTTACAAATTGCTACCAGTGAAATATTTATACCAGTTAATAACAAGCTCCCCACGCTTTTTTACAATAAAAAATTATTTTTTAGTTTTTAGTTCGGTTTGTTATTACAGCGTGTTTTTTTAGTTTTTTTAACTATTTTTTTAAGTCTATTTTTTATCCTAATGATTCTGATCAGGACATAAGGACAAAGTTATCTAATTATTGTATTGTCATCGGTCCTTAACACGTGCGTAAATTTTTTAATCCATCGGACGTCCTGAAGTAAGGGTCTCAGGAACTTCTTATAGAGACTTTGCAGAAAACGACATATTGACAAAAAATGATTGTCACCTGTTCTTTCCAATAAAGCGACGAACGAGGACCTCTTACGAGAAGGAAAAATACTTTTAACTTCATTCTCTACTGTTGCGTCCATTTTAATGTTAATTGCGAGTTTTAGCAGGAAATTGGAACAGGCAAAAACATCAAAATATCGATTATTACTTCTGCAACGTTTCGGCCTTTATTAGGCCTTCTTCAGGCATCGTAATATCAAGATAATTAATGAACATCCTCTAATTGAATAATGACCATTGTAGAATGAAAAAATATTTGGATAAGAAAAAACTATTTTTATTTTAATTTTTAATTGTAGAAAACGCATTCAATTAGAGGATGTTCATTAATTATCTTGATATTACGATGCCTGAAGAAGACCTAATAAAGGCCGAAACGTTGCAGAAGTAATAATCAATATTTTGATGTTTTTGCCTGTTCCAATTTCCTGCTAAAACTCACAATACTTTTAACTTTTCGAAGAACTTTTAACAGATAAACTCTCACCGTTTCATTTTTACATTCAGTATGTTCATCACCATCAACACATATAGCCTCGTTGCTGCGCGTTAATGCATAAAAAAAAAAACTTTTCGAAGATTAAACTTGTTTTAAAATACCTAGCGGTTGGTCTCCGGACTAAACCAACCAACCGTCAGACGTAAGATGGAACAAGCCTTTTTTGAAACTGCTTAAAACAGTTTCAGTTTTCAAAAACTAAAATTAACTTACCTATTTTTATTTTTAATAAATTTTTATTAACAAGGTCGTATTAAACAAAAACATATTTAAATAAGAACAGAAATTGTAATAATTATTTTGCTTTTTAATTTGAAACAGAATACCGCTGGCACATCTGTTAGGTCGTATGTGCTAACAAATGAAAACAGAAAACTGTCACAAACGTGACAAATGAAACATGAGTGTGTGCGCAGACACTTGAATGTCAGCTGTTTTGCGCACGAATGGAATTAAGATGACTGTCGTGGAGACGACTGAATTACTTCTCAAACATACTTGCGCATTAGAACATCGATTAACGATTGTTATTCGGAATAATATATACATAATATAATATTTACTTTACCTATACTGAGAATTAACAAGTTCGAAAGAGTCATGTGCAATATATTTATTTATTTATTCATATTTTCAGTTTTTCGTCAGATCCAATTCATTTCCCTTTGCATAATCATAGATTATAATATATCATATAGGTGCTTAATGGGTTATGTTTTAAAACTCAAATCGATGTATTTTTGAAGTTTAACTTCTTTAGCGACGTATCTGTTTGAAAAAAGTAAGAAATCGAGGGGAAGTAGAACTGACAAATAAAGGGGAAGTTAGTTTGACCCCTAAATTATATGAAACTAACAAGGACAGAAGTGTATAGTGTGTTGCATTTTGATTCGGTAGGAACTTAAAATATATGTATATTTCATGTAAATTCAGAAAGGAAAATATTAAATATTATAAAAATGATTTGTCGGGAAAAATCATTTTTAAAGTAAGTACCTACCAAGGACAAAAATGTCAATATTAAATATTATGTTCTCTATTTACAGATATCAGAACAATTTTCGGACATAATGTGAAGTTATGATGTTGACATACTACAGACAATTCATATTAAAAATGTTTTTCTGTAGATTATAGTATGTAAATAAAACTATGGTATGAATATGATGATCTGTCCAAATGAGAATTTTCACATGACATAAACATCAAAGTGCCCTCTTAAAATGTGTAATAATCTCGCCGTAATTATGATCGTCAATCTAAGTAAAAGCAATTATATTATTTTTGATAGACAAAATTGTGATATTCCCAACATTATTACAATAATGAGGTATCAAAGGTGCTCAGTTCGAAATTTTTAGGGATTTACATATCCTACAGAAAATAAATAGAATTTGTTTATAACGACCTTTTGGTTCTGGCAGTGTATTAAGATTAAATAAAACGCCGGTTTTAAGGTTTAAGATAAAATGTATTTAATTATGTGGTACTGTACGATACACAAATGAAACAATTATAATAATAAATACGCGATAGTCAAAAGAATATTTCTTAACAAAGGCAGAAATAAATTGACTTCGGTCAATATTCAATATTTGATCTTTTGGTACTGAATAACGACGGAGAATAATAATTTTTACTATTGGAATTTTTCTCTATTTTTACTAATTACATCAGAATAAGAAATTATGTCATTGACTGTTATAGATTGAAATTTAAATACAATTTATTAACTTGACTGACCTGTTTAATATTTTTTTTTATAAATAAATGTGAATTTGTAATTATGTTACATGTTAAGTATGTGTAAATATTATTAATTTAAAATTTCGCATAATAAAAAAAATTAAACTTGGGAATAATATTAAAAACTAAAGAAGTTAAACTTCTTGTATGAGCTTATGAGGGTGAGGCTCATTATAATTTTTTCCGTATCGTTTACTGGCCTTAATGTGACCAATTTATTTGTGACAAAAATAATATTCCATATTAATTTAGTGTTGCATTTTGAAGTACTCATGTGTAAATGGCATCTTTTTTAATGAAATTAAGGAATTCTAAAAACAGTTGTGATTTTTACTTAAAAATAATGCTTATTGTACGTTCTCTTTTTGCTACGCACAGAGATGACAACTCCATATGGCAATAAACCGACAAACTTATGAGGTTTAAGTAATTATTGCTTATGATGTTACAACAAACAATAATTAACAAGGACATTCCTAAAACAGAATAATAAAATCTTATATTTATTAGTTTTAACTCATTGTCCTTTTTTTAAGAAAAAGAAAATGTTGTGCATCAAAGAGTTATATATAATTAGAACATACGTGGCTAATTACACTAATCAGTGTAGAAGCCAAAACGTGTATTTGAACATTAGTTACACAAAGAAAAAACGTGTTACCCTCACCCATATAAGCTCACGGCGGGGGGAGTAAACTGCTTTATAATTTTGAACTCGTTACATTTCTGCATTATTAGTGTATTTCCCATATGGCAACATACACTATTGGCGTCGGTCGGATGGCGGGACCTAGGGGTCGGACCAGAATTTCTCGACGTTTCATAACCTTCTAAACACGGGCAATAACTTTCGAAAGAGTTAATTGATTTTAACGAAATTTGGCCCACGTATTGAAATCCATCCCTGCCAGAAGCCTATTTAAAATGGGCGTATTCGGGCCATTTTAAGGATTGTTTTTAGGGGTTGAAAAATGTTTTTGGGCCCCAAAATACCAAAAAAATTCTCAGAATCGTTTCAAAATTGAAATTTAACCCTCTGGCGGTAATTAAAATGTGTCCTTAAAATTTTAATAAAATCGGCCCGACAGGACCGGATTTACCAATTTTATGAAAACACTATTTTGCAGATAGTGAATTATTTACTGAAAGGTGCATATAATTTGGCATACAGGTTCGATTGATAATAATATTGCAATTAAGAAAAAAAATGTTATTTTAAGGGGTATATTAAGAAATCAATTTTTTTATTTTGCCCGAAAACCAGCTTATTGTCGCATAATAAAGCCATACTGCCCGTATTAGCAAATACACTATATTGTCGGCAGGGTTTTGGCACTGCGACCCGGGTTTTTTTTATTTATTATTATTTTGCGTCACCGAGGTTTTTCTTATATTCCCTGTCGTTGAATCATTTCCCTTTAATGTTATAGACAGATTGTAGATTACAGACGCTAAACATCTGAGGTCATAAACGTCTATTTTAACAGAAATTAGTTTCATGGGTAATTGGAATAAAAAATCAATTTAAACACTTATTGATTGCAACGTTTCGTCTTTAAATTGATTTTTTATTCCAATTACCCATGAAACTAATTTCTATTATTACATATTTTGGAATTGAACTTTAAAGATGTCTATTTTAACGTTACACAAAATTTCAAACAAATACTTCGCTAAAGAAGTTTTTCTTCAAAAAAAATATTTTTATTTCCTACACAATGAATATTTTTGGGTTTAAGTTATAATCAAATTTAATCTCTTTTTATTGAAATTCTATTATACCAAATAAAACACGATCAGAAAAATAAATCTTCAATATTTATATCACAATATAAAAAAAAAATTTTGAAAAAACATTTTTACAAAATTTGTACAAAAACCTATCGTTTAATCATCATTCAATATAGAAAATATATTATATAATAAACAAATCAAGGAAAGAAACATTTTCGTTAAAAAGTTTAGGTTTTGTTATATAAGTTACACGTTTTCCAGAAAATTAAATCGGAAAGATTAAAGACGCTATTTTTGTACTCTCAAATGTCTTTTTTCCAAAAAAATAAAATATGGCTAAAGTTTAAATGAACAAGCAAGTCATCTACGTATATAGAACCTCATTTCATTCAATTCACGAAACTCGATTTTTGCACGCCTTAAAGAGCGTAGCGGGCTAGTTTTTTTTTTTTTTTGTGTACAGTTTACAGCTAGACTTTATCTACCCATGCGTGGGCTTCAAATGCTGCCTGGAATGTTTGTTTTTTTTCAGCAAAATAAAATATATATGATTTGATGTTTAAGTTCTAGAGAGAGACATATATAATAAAGAGATATAAGAAATTCTTCTATTTCACTCTCAGATATTTTTTTTCAATTCTACTGATAGATTCTTTTTTTTATTTATAAACATTTTTACGTTTAAATGCATCTACAGACTGTCCTAAATTTAATTACGGCTCTTATAAATACTTTTATTTTAAAGACGTTTTATAATCTCATTTTTCATTTAATAGAAACATTAAAGATATAATAGAAAACAGTATAATAAAAGAAATCAATTTAAACACTCATTGATTACAACGTTTCGTCTTTATTTAATTAAGACTTTTTCAAGCTCTCAATATGTTTAAATTATAATAAAACTATGATATAATAAGCAATTTCGCATTATAAAATCAATTAAAAATTTTTAATTGATTTTTGTAATGCGAAATTGCTTATTATATCATAGTTTTATTATAATTTAAACATATTGAGAGCTTGAAAAAATCTTAATTAAATAAAGACGAAACGTTGCAATCAATGAGTGTTTAAATTGATTTCTTTATTCCAATTACCCGTGATACTTTTTTCTATTATAACATATATCTGGAATTGAACTTTAAAGATGAATTAAAGATATAATTTACAATTTACTGTTTTCATGAGATTAATGAGAAATCAGGTAGTTTTGAGGAACCACTTGATTTTTCCAGTCTACTTGATACCTGACTACTTGACTAGTCACTTGACATATAGTTACTTTTAATAAGTGATTTGAACTTGACTTCATTTCAAGTCAAGTCAAGAAGCTTGAAAATCAGGTGCAAGTCATGAATCCCTGATCCTATAAATCGTGTGTTTTCGATGCAGAAAGTAACATGTGTTATGTATGCGGTGGCCCTAGGATTATTTGCGCCAAAAATCAATTAGTTCGCTGAACACACTATATCAACTGTTTACAGCAAACCAAAGTAGGACAAAAACAAGTGCAAAAAAAGAGTATAACAAGAACCGCACTCCGATGGCATCTTTATATATGTATAGACAAATTGATTACTTTTTATGTTTGGAATTAGAATGCCAAGCAGTAACTTAATACACAGGTTCCGTATTTTATTTAAATTAATTATCTGTAAACTCAATACAGAAGATACTTCATTCAAACGAATTCCCTTTGTCTCTGTCTCATTGTAACTACTTGGAACCAAGAGAGATGGAAAGCGCGTTCTTAAGTGGATAGATCACTGTACTAATTTTAAAAATATGGACAGCCTGTCTCAGTTTGTTATCAATGACGTCTAAATTAATTTCACCATTTTTTGTAGTCTGACATTTGTACAGCGTGCATTTTATCACGAGATCGATCAAAAAGGTATAAATGATGAGAACGCAATAATTTTCTAGCGTTGATTTCGAAAATCAAATGACACTTCTAAACTATAATTTTCGTTTCAATTAAAATAATTACTGGCATTTATATCAGTTCCTTTGTATCAGGGCTGTTATTTTATTGCCATCTGCCGATGCGAATGTGGATTTTTAAGCATCAACAGATCCGGTTTCAAAAACTGTTTCCGGCAAATAAATGGTAATTTTTGAGGTAGGCGGCCAAGTTACAGAAACACTAGAATTTTTCACTACAATAAAATCCGTTTCAAACAACCGGGGCGGACATATATTAATGTAGATAAATGGAGATCATCTGTTATTTGGGATTACTTTATACGTCTTGGAATTTGCATATTGTTATTAATCATTGATTCCGTTTATTTGTTCAACAGTTTTAATAATGTTTAAGTTATTAATTTCTAATTTTTTATGCAGGGAATAAGCTATTGCAATGCAGCAAAATGACATATCTGTTTTATGAGGTTGACTCTAATTAAAACAAGTTAATTAGAGTGGTTGTGATCCTTGATGATTGTTGGATAAGTTTGGATAAAATCCGTGGCACAGGATCAATAAAACACAATACTCAAGTTAATTAAAATTGCATTCTCACTAACGTTTCGGTGTGCTGTACCCTATCTTCAGAGTTCGAATGGTGTCAATTAGTATCAGTATTTAGTCGAAAGATTGAAAACATGGTGATTGGTTTCACAATATATATAAAAGGTACGATGGTTGTTTGTAATAAAATATTTTAGTTAAAATTGTTTATGCCAATGATTAAAATTGTCATTAAATAAAATAGATGGCAACCACTCAAAAAGAATTTTTTTTATCTAATAACGTTTCGGTGTGCTTTATACCATCTTCAGAGTTCTAAAAATTATTTTTATATAAATGATGTTAGTGTTATAAATATAAACTGGTTACAATACGTAAAAAAACTTACCGAATCTCTGTTTTATATCTATGTTTTATAGACAGTACCTGTAAAAAATATCTCGAACGTAATGATATTATGACCCCGTTTGTACATTTTATCAAACGTCGTGCATAATAAGCGTCGTTACTTCCTAGATACATAAACTACTTACTAATTTAAATCGCTTTCAGATTAATAAAATTAACACAATAAGAAATTTCGCCGCCGCATTTCTGATTACCTGCATATTACAATTATGTACCTACGTTACAGTACTTTCGGCATGTGTAGGAAGAAAGATGTAAAAACAGGTGCGCCTATAACAAATTTCAATCGAATATCGCGTCTAGGAATCTTACGTTTATAAAGCCTGAATAACATTTATTATTTGCGCAGACGTGACAAAAACCTTCAGTAATATCAGAGACAAGTAACAACTAATTTCTTTTGTATGTGTGGAATTTACTGAGTAAACTTTAAATGAAACATATTGATAAGTAAATTGGGAACTTGGATATAAATAAATTGTTGCTAAATTTTCAAAATTTGCAACGTTTCGTTGGTTTATTTTCAACTTCTTCAGGTAAGTTTTGAGGTTAGCATCTTCGTTGAAATATTGTAATGCATATAACAAGTCGATTGAAATTATAAGACCAGATAAACATATTATATGTAAAGAAAAGCTTCACATCAATTTGACAAATATTTTACTAATTTATTTATTTATATCCAAGTTCCCAATTAACTTATCAATATAAATAAACATGGATGAGAATCAACACATTAATTTAAATGAAACGTTCTTTTCATTTAGTTTTTGAAGTGAAACTTTTCAGCGACGTATCTGTTTGAAATTTTATGTAACGTTGAAGGAAAAATTATTCAACGGCGGAGAAATATAAGAGAAGCTGTGGTAACGTAAAATTAAAAAGGAAATTATTCAGCGGCGGGGAAATATAACGCAAAATGAATAATGCATCAATGAAACGAGCTCATAACTGTGAAGAAGTTTCACTTCCCCTGTGAGTTTTTCAGGGTGAGGCTCACATGTTTTTTTGTCTACACCAACGCAAATAATAGAGATGTATAATTGAAAAAAAATAATGAAGAATTAAAAATATACTGGATTCTTTTTTAACATGCTTTTGTTAGTTTAGATCTTTGAAATTAAATTCACCCACTTCAAAGCGTCAGATTAAACTGAAACTTTGCACACTTATCAAGGACCGATAACAACACAATACTTTAATAAGTTTGTCCCATTATTCTAACCAGGACCTTTAGGATAAAAAAAGTGACGTACGTTGCTAATTGTAAACGTCGAGCTATATGATGAAAATTTAAGTAGATAGCACCCAACGCTTTTTACAGTAAAGCTAATTTGTTGTCAAATTATTTTGCATTTTTGAGTTCATAAAAGCGTGTTGTTTCAGTTTTTTTAAACTCTAATTTTAATTTTGACCTCCGATCTAAGAAAACGTTTGACCCGTATAATCTGTTGATACGTCTATGGCCTCGTAACTCGAATACATTCCTGACATGTCCTGCTACCTTCCTTATTTTAATGGTTTTTATTATGTTTTGTTTCTACTCAATTATTCTTTTTAAGAGCTGTTTATTGCCATCGGCTTTATCGCATTGATAAAATTTGGAATTTGTTTTTTAATTCTCTATAATAGCATTTTTTTCATTGAGTCTAGAAAAAAGATTTTCTTTGAATTAATTTTTGTGCCGCCAAAACGTTGATGACTGTGATATCACAGTTTTTCTCTGCCATAAAACGAATATCAAATTAAATTTCAGTTTTATACGCTAACGTTCCTTGATTAGGCAAAATATCGCAGTCGCCCACTGTATTGGGGCTTATAATTCAATTAAAATATATATAAAAAAATATAAGTTCAAAAATAAATATCAATGAAAGATAATCATTTTCATATTCAAAAATACAAAAATTACCCAAATTATACTAATTTAAAATTATGTAAATGTTATTGTAATGTTTTGTGATTTTTTTGAATTGCAACCTAAAGCAAATGTTTCCGGGAACACGCAAGACTTAAAATCATTTTCTTTCAGTCAGTCATGCTGGGGCGGTTTTATTGGTCATCTCTCTCTAGCACGTGGATACAATGGATTACGATATTTTGTGAGACTTTAATATACGCAAAAGAAACATTGATTGAAGTCTCTTTCTCTAGCAAAAATCAAGTTCTTTATTGGCTTTGATACTAACTGCCCATATTTTGAGTTTTTGATTATGAATTTTATATTCAATTTTTTAGTTAATTTATTTCATAAATTCATTGAAAATTTAATCCGCTTTAAATATCATGCAAAGTCCCTATTGTCCAGTTATTGTTAATTTACATTCTGATTAAAAATTCACGACTAACAAAAAATGTATATAAATCATCGTAATAACTACAATATTATTTCAAAAACCAATTTATCTTCATGACTATGATGATTACTATGACAAGCAGACAATCGTAGGCAGATAAAATAAATTAATTGTGTACAATAAAAAACATAATAATATTAAATATTTTCAAAAATGCCTTCAGATATTCCATATATCACCGTATAAATATTCAAATTAGAGGAAGTTTAGCTGCAGGAGTAACAAATTATATACACATAGGTCATTGTCATCGTGCATAACGAAATAACCGCAGTGTATTGGTCTAAATCAGCCTTTAGCTAATGTAATTTAGAAATTTGTAACCACACGTCATTATATGAAATGAACACAAAATGCAGAGATCTGTAAAAATATCATCGCTCAGTACAAGGATGTAAAAACTATACTGCTTAATAGACCAGAATAGAAAATACAATTCTAATACAACCTTTTGTTACCGAGCTGGGTAGAGTAGTGGTGACAGCACTAGACTCGCATTCGGGAGGTCCGGGTTCGAATCCCGGGGGGGGGGGGGGCAGACGTGGCTGGAACTTTTTCCTACTGCCTCTCGCCGAGAAACGGTAATTCCTGTGCCGGCCATCTTGATTGAGGTTTTCCATGGTTTCCCTCAATTAATTCCAGATAAATATCGAGACGGTTCCTTATTCAAGGCCATGGCCGATTACCTATCAAACTCCCAGTTCAAAAATTACCTATCCTATCCTTATTTCATATAATTCCTTCATTCGCCCATTGCTATTAGTTACGTTGAAGTTTTAGAATTAATGTAGAAAATAACGGGAGGTGGTAAAATGGAAAATAGTAATGGTGCGAATGGCGTCTGTTATGATATAAAAGTCGACAAACGGACGTTAAACGCATTATTATTATTATTATTATTATTATTATTATTATTATTATTATTACAACCTTTTATTTAGTTTCACCTGTCCCGATGTCTGTATGTAATCGAATTTTACAAGTTGAATTTGATCCACTTTCCGTTATTCGATTGCACATACCTTTGTTTCCGAAAAGAGTACAATATAGTACATTGAATTTTATGGTAGATCTAATATGGCTGCCACCACAAAATGGCCGATTACCATCTTTTTTCAAACCCTTCACATGGGTATTAAATGAAAGGGTATGACAAGTAGAATATAATCAGCAGTGTGACTTCATTCCAAATCCAAAATGGCGGATCATCTATTTAATTATAATCCCCTTGATATGGGTATCAAATGAGAAGACATGACAAGTACAATACAGTAAACTGTGTGGCATTATTTAAAATTCAATATGGCAGGCAAAAGGCACAACTAAAATTTTGAAAATAAAATATAAAAAAAAACTTTTATAAAGACAATTTTTTATTGCAGTGTACTAAAAAGGATATTAAATATCCTTCATAGTAAAAAAATTGACAGACTAATGCTGGGTTGCAGAAAGCATTGTTAAAAGTTTTGATTTGACAATTAGATTGACCTAAGATTACAGCATTTATAGATGAAACTCTTTGAACATAAGATTGTACTCACACAAAAACAAATTACTGCTCTATATAGTAAAAGGTCATTTTACAACTTTCAAGGTGTTTTAATCAAAAATCTAGAGAAAAGTTTCGATGTAAAAATTCTGTAAGAGAACTGTGTTCAATACATGTATTAGTGGAGTGCCGTTAGGTTTATACCTCGGAATCCAGGGCCAGTCAATGAATCTTCATAAAAATTTTGGACTGCATTGTTAAAAGCTCAAATAAAAAAGTTAAAAAAAAAATTTTTTGCGATCTCGATTGCGGGGTTGATGCCACCCCTTCTCGGGGGTGAAAAATGTTTTGTTGAAAATAAGCACGGAAATGGATAGGTTGACTAATTATAAGCAATTTTTGTTCTATAAAGTTTTTTCTGAAAGTCCATACTTTTCGACTTATTCGCGAGTGTAAGTGTCAATTTTTCAACCAATAAACCTACGTTTTCAAGTGGTTTTTCCCGAATAACTGAAAAAGTAAGTATTTTATCGAAAACATCATTCTTAGTAAAAATGTAGCTTATAAAAAAACAAAAATAATGGTGAGTTTACAGTGGCTGTAGACCCAATACAAACGGAGAACTGCCTTGTTGAAAGTTGGTTCTTATTCGTCAAAAGCCAAAATTGAAAGTTTCAGCGTGAAGTTACCAAAATACAATGCATTTTTCAGGGGAAACTCATGGAACATTTTTTGAAGTGCTTGAAAGAACCTTTATTTATATTTATTATAAAAGTCCCTAGCATCAAAACTAACGGAGCTCTGACGAAAATAATGTTGGTCCCTATTTTTTTCGGCGTCAAAAAATGTGAAAGTCACCCCCTTATTACCACACAAATTAAAAATAATCGTTACCACTTCACAATTCACTTTATTTATGTACTTGTAACATGCTCTAGAAGTTTGACAGGTTTAAAGTGCTTAGTTTTGAAAAAAATTGAGTTTGAAGTGAAAAGAGCATTTTTGTATTTTTGCAAAAAATTGCCTTTTCTTCAAAATAACTCAAAAACTATTAATAATACGCAAAATTTTGTAGTGTGCCAAATTGTTTGTTTTGCTTTTCTGAAAAATTTCGTTTTTTTTCTGTAGGATGAAACTTGAATAGGATATGGCCGTTTAAAGTTTGCATATATTCGAAAATAGTAACTTTTCGAGTTCTTTCAGCTCTAGCCCTTTCAAAACTAAGCACTTTAAACCGGTCAAACTTCTAGAGCATGTTACAAGTACATAAATAAAGTGAATTGTGAAGTGGTAACGATTATTTTTAATTTGTGTGGTAATAAGGGGGTGACTTTCACATTTTTTGACATCGAAAAAAATAGGGACCAACATTATTTTCGTCAGAGCTCAGTTAATTTTGATGCTAGGGACTTTTATAAAAAACATAAATAAAGCTTCTTTCAAGCACTTCAAAAAATGCTCCATGAGTTTCCCCCGAAAAATGCATTGTATTTTGGTAACTTCACGCTGAAACTTTCAATTTTGGCTTTTGACGAATAAGAACCAACCTTCAACAAGGTAGTTCTCCGTTTGTATTGGGTCTACAGCCACTGTAAACTCACCATTATTTTTGTTTTTTTATAAGCTACATTTTTACTAAGAAGATTTTTTCGATAAAATACTTACTTTTTCAGTTATTCGGGAAAAACCACCTGAAAACGTAGGTTTATTGGTTGAAAAATTGACACTTACACTCGCGAATAAGTCGAAAAGTATGGACTTTCAGAAAAAACTTTATAGAACAAAAATTGCTTATAATTAGTCAACCTATCCATTTCCGTGCTTATTTTAAACGAAACATTTTTCACCCCCTAGAAGGGGTGGCATCCACCCCGCAATCGAGATCGCAAAAATTTTTTTTTTTAACTTTTTTATTTGAGCTTTTAACAATACAGTCCAAAAGTTTTTATGAAGATTCATTGACCGGCCCTGGATTCCGAGGTTTTACAATTTTTACGTCTAACGGCACTCCACTATATACGTAGTTCAAAAAAAAATATCGTTTCTCTCGATCAACTATTTTTTGTGCAGGAATGATTTAAAATTCTAGAATTCTTTTCTTATGGAGAAATATGTGCTGTCATAATTTGAGATCATTGTCAAATCAGATTTTCTGACAATTTTTTCTGCAACTCAGCCTAAAAAGAATAAAATAGTATCAAAGCTAATAATCTAAGCTTTTACTAAAATACAGGTAGATAGTAAACTCTGTGATAGAATAGAATATAATAGAATTTATTTGCACACTAAATATACACATTAAAGTGTGAAGTCATCAAAATAGATATAATATTAATCAAAATCGAGAATCGAATAATTTCTCTATGTTATAATAACATTTAGTAATGATAAGCAATTTAATTGGTTTTTTAAATTTTTGCGTAGGCAAGCTTTGTAAATGACATGGAAGCATATTAAATATTTTTGAATGCAAAATAAGTATTTAAAACTATTTTGTGCGTAGTTAACCGATGTAGCGGCAAAACTATAAAGCAATCCTTATTTCTTGTCACAGGAAGGGAAGATTTGGTTGAGATTCAATAAATAATAAGCTTTACCAAAGTTTCGCTAATGGCCAACGTTTCGAAAATTATATTTTCATCTTCAGGGCCTATCAACATGTATATAAGAAGGAAAATATATACATGATCATTTTTATAGGTTTATAGATATTAGTTCAATTGAATTAATATTTTAATGTGTTTGTGATGTTTAAAATTGTATCAATCTATAAAAATGATCATGTATATATTAGAACAATTTACCATCATTCGACCAGCTTAAGGTAATAAGTTTTTTACTATTTACTACAATTTACCATAACATATTGATATGGGTTTTCATACTTAACTATGTGGTACAAAATGTTCTAATTTTCTTTCTTATATACATGTTCATAGGCCCTGAAGATGAAAATATAATTTTCGAAACGTTGGCCATTAGTGAAACTTTGGTAAAGCTTATTATTTATTGATCCTCAACCAAATCTTCCCTTCCTGTGACATTCTATTGGATCAACACCACCATATACGAACTTATTTCTTGTGTTATATGTGTGTAATTTTGATTTTGTGCCAATACTACTATAATGCTCTTTATTTATTAGTCACGACCCAGGCTTTTATAATTGTGAACCTAAATAATTAAAAATTATTTTTCTCCTCAGTACATTTCGATAAAAGCTTATCATTAAAAAGTGTTTTATGTTTATCGATAATGACCCATCCATCATCAGATACAATGCGCACAATTTGCGCGTAAAAAGAAGATGTCCCGCCGGCGGGCAGAAATCTCTAATATGTCAGCATCTATTCTGACAGGCAACAGTAAACACGGTATGTAGGTACCACGCGAGTATGTGTGTGTAGTGTTGTTGTGGTCAATTAAAGGATGGACGCGCTGGGCACCTGTGCTCGTTTGGTCACCGCGCAGGTCTCCGACTCAACATCGGGTCACGCCGATTAATCATATACATATGTGGACGCGAACGGTTCTTTGTTTAATAGACGGTACAATCAATCAACGAATAATCAGCCAACACTCGCTCTTGTTTCGTTCCGTGACACAAATGAGATGGTTCCGTTTTTACATCATCGGCTGATTGTCAGCGTCCTTCTTGATGTAATCATGTGCTCGTTCCGACTTTATATTTGTTCCTCAAAAGGAAAAATTAACCCTTATAGCACTTATTGTCTGTCTGTGTCAAGACTCTTTTTCTCAGGAACGCGTGGAGGTATCAAGTTCAAATTAATACCAAATACTCAAGTCTGCAATCCCTTGGAGCTGCAAAAAAATCAAACTTCTAAGTCCACGCAATCAAAAGAAACGCCCGTTTATACCGCATAGTTTGATACTCGCAAGGGAATCAAAACCTATAGAGTATTTCCCGTTAATCTAGAATCATGAAATTTGGCAAGAAGCAACGTCTTATAGCACAAGTAAAGGAAAAAATCCGAAAACCGTAAATGTATAGTTACATCACAAAAAAAAATGTTTTTTCTATAAACTTCAAAATAGTGCATACTAGCGACATCGGACGAAATCTCTTAAAAGCTGTTAGTTCAGGCATTTTTGCACCTTAGTGTGTCTTACTATGGCCGCTATAACAACAAATAACAAAATTAAATAAAGCAAACAAATATTGCACAGTGGTACGGAACCTTTCGTGTGCGAGTCTGACTCGCACTTGGCCCGTTTTTTGGGTTGACACATCTATGCCGAGTTGCAGAAAGCATTGTTAAATTAAATTTTTTGAGAATATTTTCTGCCATCCAGCATTTTTGTGTAGACGAAACCACGCTTCCACTGTGTTTATTTATAATTTAATTACTACTGTATTTGCCTAAATATTTTAATGTCTTAAAATATTTCATTTTTATAAAAACAAAAATTAGATCAAAATGAAAATGATAGTAACAACTAGTGAACTTAATGTATAAATAATAGAAAATCTCCCTGACAATAGCAAAAATGTCTGACTAATACAGAAGCTATAATGTGTAATGTTGGTCAGTTACTAAAATAAGTAAATAATATACAAAAACTCTACAGCAATGTACGCACATGCGCACTTGTTTGCCTGGGGCCATCGTTGTCCAACATAGAACACTTTCATTTTGATGATCTTTTTTTTTTTTGTTTTGATCACTGCGTACATCAAAATTCAGTGTTTATAATATACATACACTATACTAAAGAGAAGCTCGAATTTACGGAGTGCGTCAAAAATGTCTTCATCTACTATGATAGAACTGAAAACAACCAAATATTGCTTTTATTAGACAAACTGTCAGTCTCTAAAATTGCAATGGTACGCATAAAGGAGCTAACTACGTGCTCCAATCGGCAGATCGAAGTAGTTTGCTCTAACTTAAAATTTTAATAGTGGGTTCTAAGGGAAGGAAATATTTTGTGAATTCCATTGTTATAGCTAGGGAATTTTATACTTTTGTCACCATAAATACGATTGTAAATTTGACTGTATAATGTAAACATAATATAATATATTTGCATTAATAGGTTCGAATAATCTCGTTGAAAAAAAAATAGTGCCTGTACTTTTATACGCGTAGCAGAAGTTATACTTCTTTGGCTTGATCGCGATAATTGATATTCACCTTTTCGTTAAAGATGTACATTGATAAAATAAAATACGAAAGACATTTTTAAGCACATGTTCGGTTATGCTTGTGGTCTTATAATATATATATATATATATATATATGCATTTTACCTTTGTTCCATTTTCAAAAATAACATTTTTAGTGCCTGGATAAAGTAACTTTTTAACTACTAAAGGGTTTTCTACTGTTGAATCCATAATTTAAACACTGACGTTATTTAACTATCAAAAGTTGTTATTCATTCAGGACATGTCTATGAAAAATGACTAAAGCGCAAAAAAGTAAAAACTAATAGCTTTTAAGAAGTTCCATCCGATGTCACTAGTATAATCTAGTGTGTTGTTTTATGAAATAACTATTTTGATGTCATCAGAGACAACTTCCGTAACATATGTGTTGCATGCTGCGTGCGCAACTTCCGTAACAGAGAAAATGTTACCCTCAGTGCGCCAAAAGAAGTATAACTTCAAAAATCTGGTTTACTGAAAACAGTGTAAGTAGTTACAAAACGACCGAGTAGAAAATTTTTTACAATTTTATTTTCTTTGGAATAGGAACGAATTTCTAATGATTTGTTATACGTTTGATATCTTTTCCTGATTGCGCAAGCGTGAAACAGATGAAGTACGCTAGATAGATATTAAACACGATTTACATAACAGCGTTCTTCTGCGCAAACGTGGATTACTTAAGATCAATCTAAGCTCCGAGATACGTGGGTGTGTCAGCAACATCTCGTGTACAATATAGAGGAACACCTAGAATATTTATAATATGCGATGATCAACAAAAATAAAGAGTTTTATTTAGAGAGAAAGAGATTGTAGATTATAAAAGCTAAACAGCTGAAGTCATCAGGGAATCTTTATTTTAATGCACGGGAAATTTTAAAATTATGTCAGTAAATGTATTTCTTACAATATATACTTTTTTTACTCTCAGATTTTTCCATGCAACTTAATTAACTGAAAAATGGGAACTACTGTTATTTTTTTCGATTGATCAGAAAAATTTTCAACATTTGTAAAAAGAAAATCATTGAGCGCTCATGAAAACAGCAGTAATATTTTATAAACGCCCGATGGTTTTCTTTTAACAATTTAATGTTGCAAATTATTTTGATCAACAATCACTACAAATAGTAGTTTACATAATATCTAGATTGTAATGCATTATTTTATGTACGAGCTGTAACTTTATTAAAATGAGCTATTTGCGAGTTTTAAACAGCCATACGACTCATAAAAGAATAAATTATGAACAAGCATAAATTTTATTGATATTACAGAAATACATAAATTTATTAACGCTACTTAAGCATTACAATCGAAATTATACATTTGTTACATGTACCTCCTATAAAATAGCTGATTTTTACTTCATAACAAGTATATTTATAATATTTTTGACACTTTAGTTCAGTTATATTGGAATCATATTTGAACTGTTTACAATGGCAATGTCTATTTTGTTGTCTCTTTCGCTCATATGGATTTAAATGGAAACTGACAGAGATAAAACGAAATTACTTTGGTTTTATTTTACGGACTCGTGCAAAACCTCACACAACCTCTATACATGCATGAAAAGCAGCTATACTTTATATTGTCTACGTTTTGAGGCAAAAACTTTTTATTTATTTATTCAGTTCATAGCAATTCTACAATATGTATTGTTTCCATCGCAGTATTACACCACATGTCCTTAAATAGAAAAAAATGATGCGTTTACTAATGTACGCGCGGCAGAAGTTATACTTCTTTGGCGTGATTGCGATAATTGTTATTCACATTTTCGTTAAAAATAAAATTGGATATCTAGGAAATTGATAAATATAGTTTAAAGTTAACCTGCTCACTTTAACAATTGAGTATTTGAATTAAAACAAAAAACTATTTTTTTTTTATTTTTTAAATAATATATCGTAAATAATATTGAAGAACGAAAAGAAAAAAAAATTTAAGCCATAGGTAATTACTAACAAATTAATTAAAATGTATAAAACTTCATAAGATATAACGTGATTACAAAACGTACCAGGAATGTTTGTGACGTCAAAATGATAAAAGTTGTGTATTTGTGTATGGCTTTATAATACATACTATCAAAGTAACCATGGCAACCAGGACCATAAAAACATTTTAGCGTCACAGAGGTTTTTGGCGCGTTATCGGATCTTAGCTTAAACATTATTTTTAAAACAAATATAACTCTTTCATTATGAAATTAAACAAAATAATAAAAGTAGTTTCGCTATAAAACTTGTATATGATCTTTCCATTTATGTAAAAAAAAAATAATTCAAAAACCCAATTAACTTCATGGTGTCTCATTTTCATTGCGCAGCTTCCGTAACAGAGAAAAGTTTACCCTCAATGCGCCAAAAGAAGTATAACTTCAGAAAGCACGCAGACTTTTTCGTAAACTTACATAATCTGCACATGAATATTTGTGATCATTGTAAGTCCGATATACAGGTGCAACAGTATAGGCGATTTTATCTGTGCGAATAACTGACTTGTTTACATGCTATAAATCCTAAATTCAATTTTATTGGTTTCTGAATGGAATCCCACAAAGTAAATACCTTAATTTGTGATAGATGTAAAAACACAAATCACTTCAAATAAACTTGTCACCTACTCCCAAAAACATGGAAAAATTGTGAGAGCTCAACAACCACGTAGGTACATAGTTAATGCGGATAATATTATATGTATTATTACTGTGGTGTGTTCTGTGTAAAACGAAATGCTAATGGAATGACTAATTCGGTATCCATCTATCACAGACGATTTTCTCTGAAAAATTAGATAAAAAACTTTTGTAAAGACAAGCTTTTACTGCAGTGTACTAAAAAGGATAAAAATAATTTCAATAATAAATATGTTTATTATAAATTAATACAATTAATAATTTCAGCGAAATAATTAATTGTATTAATCTACACTAATATTATAAAGAGGAAATATTTGTATTTTTGTGTGTATGTATGTTTGTAATGAATAAACTCAAAAACTACTGTGCCGATTTAAAAAATTCTTTCACCATTAGAAAGCTACATTCACGCTGAGTAACATAGGCTATATTTATTGCTAGAAAATATTAGGGATCCTTACTAAAACTTTAGTAACGTAACCCAAAGTGTAAAAAAAATGCCATAAAACATATTTCGTCGCATGCGCTGCGAAAACTATTGATGATAGAACAAAAGTATGTTCTACAATATTAAAGAACATATCAGTAGCTACAAAAAACTTCGCGAAACTATATGTCCAACTATTATCGTTATGTCACAATAACCACGTTTTACATTTTAATAATCTATATAGATAAAAGACGATGTATATGCAATCTATGGACTCCAAACGGGTAGACCATTTTTGATGAAATTTGAGACAATCTTTAGATTAGCCCAGTCGGTGATCTTCTGAAGTTTGGTAGCGATCGGAAAACAGAATTTTTTAAATTTCTTTTTTGAACATTCACAAATAAAAGCGATTGAATTCGCGCAAATTCAATACACGTTGAGAATTTAATGATAATGATTCTCGTCTTTTATATCCTATATATTACATTTACACCCGGGCGAAGCCGGACTGGGCTGCTATTTATAATAAACATATTTAATCCAAGTTCCTGCAAATTTATTATTGAAATTAAAATAATGGATGCTAATATAAATATGGATAAAAATAATCTTTAATAATTTAAGTTCATAATTATAAAAAGGCGGGTTGTAAGCTCTATATGTAGTCATGTAGTGTAGTCATGACCCACGCTTTTATAATTATGAACTTGAATTAAAAATATAAATATAAATTAAATAAAAGCTTGTCTTTATAAAAGTTTTTTATCTAATATTTTATTTTCAAAATTTTAGTTACGCCTTTTGGCTACAATATTGAATTTTAAATAACATTACACAGTTTAGTGTATTCTGCTTGTCATATTCTCTCATTTGATACCCATATCAAAAAGATTGTAAAGAAATAGATGATCCACCATTTTGTGTCGGCCGCCATTTCGGATTTGGAATGAAGTCGCACTGCTGATTGAATTATACTTGTCATACTCTTTCATTTGATACCCATGTGGAGGAGGTTGCAAAGAAGTAGGTCATCCGCCATTTTGTGGTGGCGGTCATATCGGATCTACCATAATATTTATTGTACTATATTGTATTGTCTTCAGAACTAAAGGTGTGTGCAAAATTTTAGCTCAGTCGGAAACCCGGAAGTGAGTCAAATTTAACTTGCAAGATTTGATTACAGACAGACAGACACTGGGACAGTGAAACTATGATAAATAAAAGCTTGTAAAAATTTAAAATTTATCACAGAGTTAAAGCTTAGTGACCTTAATATACGGACGAGAAGTACAAAAAGTTGAATTTTAACTGTAGGGGTTAATTTCAGGGGGTAAATTGGGATATATGGATTTTTCAAGAAAGCTTATTGAAGCCCGACTCTACCAATTTTTTAAATTTTTCGGGAAAAACGCTTTAAAATTGCTGTCCCCTATTCCTATCACTAAAAATTTTAAATTAAAAACAAAACAATTTTTTTTTGGCGTTAAAATGAATGTATTGTTTATTTTTTATATTATTTACAATTGTTACATTTTTTTTATATAAATAACGTGTCCTGCCCCACTTGGCAAAGCCAGTGCTAGGGCAGGATTCAACATATGGGTGTTGTGCAGATGTATTGGGCTTATATATTTAGTTCCACCTGCAGTTGAGAACTAGGTGTAGATTAAACGAAAATTATCAGGATCTAGTCAATTTGATTGTTTATTTCTTTATAACTGCAGAACCAAAATTCGGCTATAGAAATATAGTGTGGGGCTGATGTCAGGGTCACTAATTGTGCACTCAACCGATTTCTCAGTATAGTAGACTCCACTGCATATTTTTTACGGGTGGGACAGGAAATCATCTTTATCGCTACCGCTCGTTTTTATAGATAGATACCTCATCACACAACTAGATATACAATCTACTATTTAAACTTTGTGCAAACAAATTTCACTTTGAGACCAATATGAGCAATGGTTTAATGACTATCTGTTTCCATATTACGAAAAAAACGATATGTTGCTATTTGATTTTATGGCAAGCGCCTCAGTCGAATTTCTCTCACATTAAATTAATACTCTATTAAATTTAAACATTCTCATAATAAAAATGCAACGCAAGATGTGTGACAAATATTATATTATGTGAAAACGTTCCACATGTGCAGAAATTAATCTTAAACATCTTACAAATTATTCACATTCAAAATTTGTTTACAAGCAAAGACATAATTAATAGAAACTAGACACATCGATTTGCATGTCGGGCTAGAAAACACAACCAGGCGTTAAAGTATAAATATTATTAATTTATAAAAACTGCGTAATTGCCAACATCACAGTTGGGGGGTTTGACGAATATTAAAAAAAAATTATATTTATTAGTTACCCATTATTATCCATAACTAATGAAATTAGTTAATCCATACAAAAGGCTTTTATAGAAAATTATAAGCATATGAAAATAAAATGTATTGTCAAAATGATGGTCAAATAATAATTGTCTTTTTCGGGAGGTGATTACAAATGATACAATTAGCAATCAAGTTGATCTGTGCCTTAAAATGGCTGCCGAATATGAAAATTATATTATATCGGATCGATTAAATTTGATTTGATTCGATTTTTTTATATGTATCAATAGGGATGTTGACTGTATTCAAACAAAAACATAATTTTAACGAAAAGTAGTACTTTCTATGATAGAAATACTAAAAAACACTATATTTTTCCTTATTTTTAAGGAATTTAATTAATATTTAATAAAATCACTCTCAAGTCACGTGACAACAGACACCAATCAGAGCGCATGACGTCGTATGTTCAGCCGCTGTCAAAAAACTTCATTGTTTGGTTAATATTTAGTGTGTAATTTATTATTATTTGTTTATAGGAAACGTCAAATTACATGTAAGTATAGCAACGACTACGAAACAACTTTTCATCACCTCAGTTTACTAACGTTTATGAGCACAGAATACGCATCTATAGGATGGTAGCTCCCGTGTAAACTTTTGAGCCTCCTTTGGTATGAACAGGTGACGTCACGCGACTAGTATGGGCGTTTTGGACCGAAATTTGAAACGGGATTTAAAATACATGATTTTTAAGGCTTGAGTTGTATTTAAATAAAAATAATAAATATTTGTGGCAATATTGGGTACTTATGCACGATTTAAAACACTTTCCCAAAAATAGTCAATATCCCTATTGATCTCTTGTAAGCAGGTTTTTTTACTTATTTTATTTCGTATTTTTAAAGAAAAACTCTTTTATTTAGATATCAAATGAAATTATCAAAGGAAACCCGTAACACTTTGGATATTACTATTTTTTTTTTCATTGCTGAAATTTGTTATTTGCTGTTACTTAGTAAAGTTGCTCATCAGTATACTTTTTTACTTTTCAGCCGGGACACGAAAAAGTTACTAAATACTAAGAATAACTTAGTATCAAGACGTCGTTTTGCTTAATATCTTTCATAAAAAGTATTCATTTTTCAAGTAGAAATCACAATAACCTAGTTGCTACCTTTTGGTCTGCACAATTACTTTCACATGATGACTGTACGTAAACCAAAAGGGTTATAGTATGTTATGACTAAAGTTTGTAAATCTCTTCAGGGAGAAAACCGTTAAGACCAATTTTTTTACGCTGAGTCTAAGAATACTAAGTACTTAGTTCCACTAAACACGTCCATTGTTACCTATCAATTTGTTTAACTTTAATTTTTTCTCAAATTGAGCAAATTAATTTATATGGTTAAGTTGAAAGTGTCATTAAAAATATACACCGATTTTCATACTTTAACGCAGGAATGTACCTATTATATAAAATTTCGGGCCTTGTACTTCTTGAATTACTTTTATACTCCAAAGACTTTTTAATTAAATTTAAAAAAAGGACGAGAGGTGTCGTGGGACAAGCGCAATGAATAATTGGTAAAACTGCATTTATTTCTAGCTTGCATAATTAATAAATACATTCAATAAATAAAACAGATTATTTATTTTGCTACCTAAAATATCCATGTTTTCGGACATTCATTTTCTTTTGATATTTATCGTACATTGACACTTTTGAATCGATGTTAACATCAATATTTTTCAAATATCGATCATCCCTACACTGCACGTCTATACTGCAGGAATATACCTATACATAGACATACGCTTGTCAATAAGCTATACTATAGTAAAAGAATCAAGAGGAACAGTCGTTCATCAGCGCCACGTACACATTTACCTTCTCTCTCTCTCTTTCGTCTCTGTCTTTTTCTAATATATGACCGCACTACACTAATACATAACGTATTATAGCAAAAGTGTCGCTCGGGCACTTTTTCCCGTCTAACTCCCATCCGCTAAACGCGCGATAAAGAACTTCGTTCCAAAAAAAAACTATTTTGAAAAAGTACCATAAAAAGTACAAATTTGAAAAACTGCACTGTGTAAAAAGTGTCAGAAAGTATGCGGTTTTCATAATTACGGTGTGTGTGTACAGGTGAATTTGGACGCGAATAGGTGCAACGCGTGAGATGGAATCATTAATAGATTAACCCAGTTCTGTACGTAGAAGTGACCTATGCCGTACGTGTGTGACCAGCCTGTATATATATGTGTGTGTGTGTTTTAATATAAATGTATGTGTGTAAAATTTACCACGTTGAATTATAAACGAAGAATCCAATCAACAGAAATACTTCCTAGACTTCCGTATGCAAGTGACCCATCTTATTACTTTAAAACAATATATAATTATAAAAATGTCCCAAGATTTAAGTTCTTATTAATAAAATGTGTTTAGTGTTTGATGCTGGGTTGCAGTCAAAAAATTTAGTTTGACAATGGCCTTAGATTGTGATCTTATATTTACAGTTTATATACATGCAGGAACAAGTCTAAGGTCGTTGTCAAAAACTCTGTCATGTAGAACATTAGTAGTATTATTCAGGTCCATATAAATTATAAATTAAATAATCAGTTTGATCAGACTGATTATTTAATTTATGTAGAACATTAGATTTATAGATTAGATTGTATTCACACAAAAACATAAAAAAGATCGCTTTTTAAGTCAGATTTTTATCAAAGTTGGCTGATTTTTTTAAAGATTCATTTAACATTTCAAATTCAGAAAATATTATTGTTTTCTTCATACTATGCCGAAAGTATGTACTTTCTGATTCGATTTTAAAGCCGAAAGTATAACATTTATGCATTGCTGTAGTCACAAGTTGAAATTACACGCATATCGTCTGGATAGACGGGTGTAAATAGTTTTGTCATGCGCACTGATACGTTAGACTGGCGTTTCTCATCACGTGGTCTCCATCTACTGTTATTAGATGGACATTATTAGATCTATGTGTCATTACGTATAACCTCAACATTGCTCATTTGAAAGTAATTAGTCTTTTTACATATCGGTGAAAGAGCGTACTTTCGGCATGTTACGAAGAAAAATAGTATACACCACACGAGCAGAAAGCTGAAAGTATACTGCACTGCGCGACATGTGATGCCCTAGACTACGCCTCGGGCATCATGTGGCGCAGTGCAGGAAATTCGAGTTTCGGCTCTTATTTTATATTATTCTTTATCTTGTTTTAATTTCTTTTCTGTTTTCATGGGTTGAGTGGAAGAGCAGCTTACCTAAATTCTTTCCCTAATAAAAGCTAGTATTAAAAGAAAACCAGATACGAGCACAATTAAAAAACGATGCCGATCGTTTTAAATGGGTTTCTGCGGTAAAATTTCGAAAGCGAGTTCAAGCAACGAGTAGTGGTCCGTCATAGCAAGACTGTATTATATACATAAACTTACATGTGTGAGTGCAAGTACCAACTGATAGATAATAAACTTTAATGAGTTCATAAAAATTAAAGACTCACAGATCATCTTCACAACGTTATGTCGTCTTCTTTACCTGTTCTGTGTGAACTGACATCGGAGAGATATTATTTATATCAAGTCTTGAATACAAGGATTGGGAAATTTGATAATATCAAGTGGTCATGAGCGATCGGTAAATAGAATAGAATATAATAATAATAATGCGTTTAACGTCCCTTTGTCGACTTTTATGTCATAACAGACGCCATTCGCACCATTACTATTTTCCATTTTACCACTTCCCGTTATTTTCTACATTTCTACAACTTCAACTTAGCTAATAGCAATGGGCGAATGAAGGAATTTTTAGGAAATTAGGATAAGGTAGGTAATTTCTGAACGGGGAGTTTGATAGGTAATCGACCATGGCCTTGAATAAGGAACCGTCTCGATATTTATCTGGAATTAATTGAGGGAAACCATGGAAAACCTCAATCAAGATGGCCGGTACAGGAATTATCGTTTCTCGGCGGGAGGCAGTAGGAAAAAGTCCCAGCCACATCTGCCCCCGCCGGGATTCGAACCCGAACCTCCGAGTCTAGTGTTGTCACCACTACTCTACCCAGCTCGGTAATAGAATAGAATAGAGTAGAATAAAATAGAATAGAATATCTTTATTATCCGATACAACAGTTAAGTAGGATTCGTCAACAAAAATAATTTTAATAAATATTAATTATTAATCGAATAAAATTCATTGACTGAATATAAACAAGAATTAATTAGCAGTCTTCTTCAGTTCAGCAGGAAGGTTGTTGTGAAATTTTAAAACTAAATATTCTGAGCTATTGCAATGGAGACTTAGGTTCGGGTTAGGGAGTAAGAGCAAATTGTTATAACGTGTACTGCGAGTTGAGTACTTCCCAAAATATTTCTGAATATACATCGGATAGGAAAATACATTTTTGGGATACCCAATTACCGAGTATTTTCTTCAGTGACTTTGGGGAAGGGGGTATATATCATCATATGCGAGGTATAATTTTGAATATGCGTACTTGATTTTATTAGGTGAGTACAGACGACAAAGGGGGGCGGATCTACATAAAGACTAATTGGACTTAGGCTCTATCAAGAGCCCGCAAAAATTGAATTAGTATCATACATTTTTAATACTTTTTCATTAACAATGGGCACTTCTCATATATTGAAAAAAAAAGTAAATATTTGAATTTTTACAATTTTTAAGTAAATTTTGATAATTTTTTGGATGAAGTTTTACAAATTTTTGTGTGAATTCCACAACTTTTTGGGTAAATTTTGACAATTATTTTTTTGATCAGGTCACCAAGCTTAACCTTACTCAAAATAAATTTAAAACCCCAATTTAAAGATTCTTAATCTTATAAAAAACAAGGCCCTGCTGGAATTCTATAAACACGCAGTTCCGAAAAACTTATAGACGGGACATACATTGTCCACTATAAAAATGGTCAATAAGTTAAATCATGGCTTGATAGGCGTAGCATATTCAATGTTGACTTATCAAAAAAACATTAATTTTCTTGATCTCTAGTTTTAGTGATTTTAGTAATTATTCAATTTGAAGACCTTGTTTTGATTAAGTATAAATTTATTTCTGAACAGTTTATGTTGTATCAACTAAAGATATATTATTATGATACTGTATTTTCGTATTTTTCTTAATGTGACTAAACTTTCAAAGCCCTGATATAGTAACTGCGTATGGTATGTTGTTCTTGTTATTTCGATATTGTAGGTGATATTAAATTTTATTAACGATCACAGTTGATGCCACACTGAAATTGATACCCACATTCAATAAAACACTCCACAACACCAAGGCACAATAAAATTAGCTGTTATCGATACCATATAAGTGTTTTATTAGTTTCTTTTAAAGAGAAATCAAAATATCGATAGTTATACTATGTTCACTTATCTTATGAAATTTTTTAAAGGTACCTATCAAAAAAAAACTATATTATCAATAATTTAAAGGGGTCACTGTTTTAATTTAATTTTTTGCAGGTTTTTCGATGTTCTATAATCCCTACTAATATTATAAATGCGAATGTAAGTTTGTTTGTTACGCTGTCACGCCAAAACTACTCAAACGATTATCATGAAACTTTGTACACATATTCTTAGAGATATGAGAAAAGACATATGATACTTTTTATTATAAATTCGAGCGAACGAACGGAGTAAGTGAGTAATGAAATAAATAATTATAAACTCGGGTGAACGAACGAAGTGAGTGAGTAATGAAAGAATCCTAACTATTAAAATCGCGGGCGGAGCCGCGGGGAGCGGCTAGTAGTAATATAAAACATATCTGGATTGGAGAAAGCATTTCCAAAGTTCTTGTCTGCCTACTTACACCAACGTTATTTGAAAACGGTGGGGTCGATTTTAACAAAAACTAGGCACACTATTTGTCGGTATACCTAAAGTGTATTTGAGCTATTTTTATCGGTTAAAACTTGTCAAATCAGACAAAAACGTGAATGAATCTGAGGAGAAAATTTATTTATTTATTTATTAGTGTATTTGCCATATGGCAACATACACTATTGGCATCGGTCGGATGGCGGGACCTAGGGGTCGGACCAAAATTTCTCGACGTTTCATAACCTTCTAAACACTTTGGCACCATTTTTAAAAATGTTTATATATATGTATATATATATATATATATATATTTATATATATATATATTTATATATATATATATATATATATATATATATATATTTATTTATATATATATATATATATATATATATATATATATATATATATATGTGTGTACGCGCAATAACTTTCGAAAGAGTTAATTGATTTCAATGTGTTGAAATCCATCACCGCAAGAAGCCTATTTAAAATGGGCCTAATCGGGCTATTTTAAGGGTAGTTTTTAGGGGTTGAAAAATGTTTTTGGGCCCCAAAATACCAAAAAAATTCTCAGAATCGTTTCAAAATTGACATTTAACCCTTTGGTAGTAATTAAAAAGTGTCCCCAAAATTTTAATAAAATTGCAGATAGTGACTTATTCATTGAATTTAATTCGGTGTAGACGTTAGATTGATAATAATATTACAATTAAGAAAAAAATGTTATTTTAAGGGGTGTATTAAGGGGTTAAATTTTTTATTTTGTCCAAAAACAAACTTAATTTCACATAATAAAAGTATAAAACCACACGGCCCTGTACAAGCAAATACACTATATTGTCGGCAGGGTTTTGGCACTGCGACCCGGGTTTTTTTTAATAATACCAACAGTTACAGATATAACCAGTTAATGGTATTTATACCAATAAGTACATAGAATAGAATAAAATACAACATATGTAAAATATCAGGAACAAAAACAAAATTAAAAACAGTCAGTTATAAAAAAACATTGATATGGCCACAATATTTTCAAAAATCAGCCTTTTAAACTCTTTAATAATAATAATAATAATAATAATATATTTCTTTATTTACATACTGTATAACAGTTTAAATAGCGTCAAGATACACATAAAAATGTTATAAAACATATTTTTTAAAATCAATTTTAAAAAAATCATTGGGGTTGTATAAACACTCTTTTATGAGGATATTTTTTAGAGTCTTCTTGAAGGTGTCACTACCAAGATTTTTAATATTGTCCGGTAGTTTGTTGTACCACCTCGTCGCGCTTAGATATTTATCTGATACTGCTAATCTATGACTAGGTATGGAAATTATATTATTATTGCGTGTACTGTATGAATGATAGTTATTTAGAGTATAATACTCCCGAATGTGTTCTTTCACATAGACTAGATTTTTATATACCACTAATGATGGAAATGATAATATATTTAATTTTATAAAAAGTGGCCTACAGTGCTCATTATAACTAGCTTTTGTGATGATTCTAACAGCCTTTTTCTGTAATATAAAAATATCTAAGCACGACGAGGAGTTACCCCAGACTACCAAACCATAGCTAATGTGACTATGGAATAATGCGTAATATGCTACCTTGGCAGCTTCAGTACCAACGGTTGTATTAATTTTCCTTATAGCAATTAAGTTTTACTTGGTGAATAACAATATTTAAACTGCTTACTTTATTAACTAGTCTAATCATATTGTACAGAGGACAATGAAGCATGTTATTAGTTTGAGGGATGTCAGGCTTACTAAAACTGCGTTCGTTCTAAGAGTGATCTCAGGAACATTAAAAATAAGTAAATTATGAAAATCATTGTTGTCAATATAGTTGTTGATTATTTTATAATTACTTTACTTTAAAATTGACACTTAGCAATTTGGGTTTCAAATCGGTAAATTATGTAAGGCGTTTTAAAGCTAATTTGACCCCCCCCCCCACCTATTGTAAGAGATAAAAACCCGGGTCGCAGTGCCAAAACCCTGCCGACAATATAGTGTATTTGCTTGTATAGGGCCGTGTGGTTTTATACTTTTATTATGTGAAATTAAGTTTGTTTTTGGGCAAAATAAAAAATTTAAGCCCTTAATACACCCCTTAAAATAACATTTTTTTCTTAATTGTAATATTATTATCAATCTAACGTCTACACCGAATTAAATACACCCTTCAATAAATAAGTCACTATCTGTAAACTAGTGTTTTCATAAAATTTGTAAATCCGGTCCTGTCGGGCCGATTTTATTAAAATTGTGGGGACACTTTTTAATCACTACCAAAGGGTTAAATTTTAATTTTGAAACGATTCGGAGAATTTTTTCGGTATTTTGGGGCCCAAAAATAGTTTTCAACCCCTAAAAACTACCCTTAAAATATCCCGATTAGGCCCATTTTAAATAGGCTTCTTGCGGTGATGGATTCCAACACGTGACCCAAATTTCGTTGAAATCAATTAACTCTTTCGAAAGTTATCGCGCGTACACATATATATATATATATATATATATATATATATATATATATATATATATATATATATATAAATATATATATATATATAAATATATATATACATATATATATAAACATTTTTAAAAATGGTGCCAAAGTGTTTAGGAGGTTATGAAACGTCGAGAAGTTTTGGTCCGACCCCTAGGTCCCGCCATCCGACCGACGCCAATAGTGTATGTTGCCATATGGCAAATACACTAATAAGATTGCCCTTAGTAAGAAATGATCATATTGATTAATAATAGACTGGATAACAAGAATTAAACAAAAAACTCTAAGAAAGTCAATCAATTTGTTTCGTAACCTATTTAGAGAATACAGAGAAGCCAATGAACTGACTATACATTGAGTATGTATAACGGGAAATAAATATTTCCAAAAATATTTATGTAGATAATATTTTATGTAGCGTAGCATTTTTAATTTATCGGTACACTAAAATAATTATTTATATACTGCGTAATATTTATACATACATTCAATTAAATGAATATGCATAATTATCTTTTGAACACAAACGAGAAATTAATTATGTGCGGAAAATTGTAAATTTGTGGTAAGCAGGAATATCACAATAATGCACTCGTGACTTCTTTTTTAATAACTATCAATAAATATAAATGTTGAACACTTGTTTTGTAGGAAATAATAATACATGTATAAATAAACTAGAAAATTGAAACCGGATTTAAAAACGATAATGGCCAATTTAAACATTAGGTATCCAAAAAATCTGCACGGCTAATTTTGGATGCATTATTTTGTTTTTATTTATTTATTTGACAAATGCTACCAACAGATCTCTTAACACCATTTAATATTTTCAGATTAATTTTAAAAGCGATTTTTAAATTCTATTAATGATCCCACTATTTTAAAGTCTTTTAAGATTGTTAACGAAACGCGCCAATTCTAAAATTCATTTCATCAATTTAAAAAAAAGCTAAAATAATTACATTATTTCCATTACTAAAGATAAAAAACCCGGGTCGCAGTGCCCAAACCCTGCCGACAATATAGTGTATTTGCTAATACAGGCAGTCTGGTTTTATTACATGAACTTAAGTTTGTTTTTGGTCAAAATCAAAAATTTAACCCCTTAATACACCCCTTAAATTAACAGTTTGTTTTTAATTGCAACATTACTATCATCAAACCTCTACACCAAATTAAATACACCTTTCAGTAAATAATTCACTATCTGCAAACTAGTGTTTTCATAAAATTTGTAAGTCCGGTCCTGTCGGGCCGATTTTATTGAAATTTTAGGACCACTTTTTAATTGCTACTAAAGGGTTAAATTTCAATTTTCAAACGATTCTGAGAATTTTTTCGGTATTTTGGGACCCAAAAACATTTTTCAACCCCTAAAAACTACCCTTAAAATGGCCCGATTACGCCCATTTTAAATAGGCTTCTTGCGGTGATGGATTTCAACACGTGGGCCAAATTTCGTTAAAATCAATTAACTCTTTCGAAAGTTATAGCCCGCACACATATATATATATATATACGCATATATATATATATATATATATATATATATATATATATATATATATATATATAAATATATATATACATATATATATAAACATTTTTAAAAATGTTGCCAAAGTGTTTAGGAGGTTATGAAACGTCGAGAAATTTTGGTCCGACCCCTAGGTCCCGCCATCCGACCAACGCCAATAGTGTATGTTGCCATATGGCAAATACACTAATAACAATTAGATAATGATTAACTAGTTGGTGATTAATAGTTGATATGTTTGAGAAAATATTTTATTATTTTATGAATGACAGTATTATAAATTTTTCAACTATGCAACATAAATAATATTTAAACAAGATTTAAATTTTCACAATTTTAATGCACAGCAATTTTGACAACAATTTCCACGCTCTAGTAAACATCACATGTTAAAAAAATAATATCCACATTTCCACTTATCTTAAATTACAGCAATTACATTAGTAACGCAATTTGATTTTGTAACAACAAATGGTAAAACCCGGGTCGCAGTGCCAAAACCCTGCCGACAATATAGTGTATTTGCTTGTATAGGGCCGTGTGGTTTTATACTTTTATTATGTGAAATTAAGTTTGTTTTTGGGCAAAATAAAAAATTTAACCCCTTAATACACCCCTTAAAATAACATTTTTTTTCTTAATTGTAATATTATTATCAATCTAACGTCTACACCAAATTAAAGACACCCTTCAATAAATAAATCACTATCTGCAAATTAGTGTTTTCAAAAAATTTGTAAGTCCGGTCCTGTTGAGGCCATTTTATTAAAATTTTAGGGGCACTTTTTAATTGCTACTGACAGGTTAAATATCAATTTTGAAACGATTCTGAGAATTTTTTCGGAATTTTGGAGCCCAAAAACCCCTAAAAACTACCCTTAAAATGGCCCGATTACGCCCATTTTAAATAGGCTTCTTGCGGTGATGGATTTCAACACGTGGTCCAAATTTCGTTAAAATCAATTTACTCTTTCGAAAGTTATTGCCCGTACACATATATATATATATATATATAATATATATATATATATATATATATATATATATATATATATATATATATATACATATATATATAAACATTTTCAAAAATGGTGCCAATGTGTTTAGGAGGTTATGAAACGTCGAGAAATTTTGGTCCGACCCCTAGGTCCCGCCATCCGACCGACGCCAATAGTGTATGTTGCCATATGGCAAATACACTAATAATAACAGAGGAATGACGACAAATTAACAGAGTAATTTACTGTGATAGTTGCTCTTTATCTTAACCACTACAACATTAATAATCATTTTTATCCGTATTAATATATAAAGAGGTAAATTTTGTTTATTTGTAGGGGGTAACTACTGAACTGATTCTAAAAATAATAAAAAACTACACTGTCATTGAATTATATAAGCTTTTCTTTACTGCTTTCTAAACTACTGTACCGATTCGAAGATCGAGTTGTCATGTAAAAGGGCTCGAAATATCTATACAGGGTGTCTCACCGAACGTTGGCTAACATGGGTAACTTTGTTATTAGTGGAGATAGAAAGTCGGTTAAATGGGCAAAGTAGTGCAGAAAATTGGGCTCATTAACATCCCGTCGAAAAAACAATTGAATTTTGACACCCTATGAATTTATTCAGAAAATAGTGAAAATTGCCATTTATGAAAACTGGCCATAACTTTTTTATTTATGAAGATATTTGAAAATTTTGTTAACCATTTTTTTATAACCTTTTAAGGTCTTTTCAGTGGCGTAGGTTTAATTTTTTTATTTCCACTACATAATGAGATATTGACATGAACTTTGGTTTTTCTTATGGGCGGCATTTTTGATTTTCAGATATTCGAATTCTACTTATTTTTCTGAATAATTTGACATAGCACATCCTATATCTAAACCAATCAGAAGCTACAAAATTGACAAAAATAGCTTTTTGGCGTTATCAAAGTGTGCCGTGTAAAACGAAATTTGTTGAAACAAATACATATCGACAGGTTAACAATCTGTCGAGCGATCGCTACAGTTTTGCTAATTCATTTTGTTTGATTTACTCTCTAAGATGGCTCAAGCATTCTCAAATTTGGAGAAACAGGCTATTTTTGCGCATACATTCAGCGTAACAAAAATACCACGAGGGCTCAAGCAGAATACTTGAACCTTTATCCAGAAAGGCGATAGCCTTATTCAATAACTTTTTTTAAACCTACGCCACTGAAAAGACCTTAAAAAGATATCAAAAAATGGTTAATGAAATTTTCAAATATCTTCATAGATAAAAAAGTTATGGCCAGTTTTCATAAATGGCAATTTTCACTATTTTCTGAATAAATTCATAGGGTGTCAAAATTCAATTGTTTTTTCGACGGGATGTTAATGAGCCCAATTTTCTGCACTACTTTGCCCATTTAACCGACTTTCTATCTCCACTAATGACAAAATTGCCCACGTTAGCCAACGTTCGGTGAGACACCCTGTATATACAATGTAGTGTCAGAATTGCCCTAAGTGTATTTTAAGGGTTGAAAATCGATTTTTAACTTTATAAAATAAATATATTATGTGCAGATTTTGGAAAAAACCGGATTTAACCCTAACGTCACCCTGGGCACTGTAAAAAATACCGAAATTTTGCTTAAAATGGATAAACTTTCGGTATACAGTTTTTAAATAAATAAAAAATAACTCATTTATAACAGAAAATATATTATAAATAGAAGGAACATAGAGTTGCAGGGTTGCAGTTATTTGATTTTTCGCAACTGTATAAGGGAATATGGGAAATAGTGACCTGTAAATTTTGCCGGGGACAATTTATAAAATTCGAGACACAACCACTTTTTTTACAATTTTGTTTATAATTTTGAACATACCCTTAATACTTAAAGAGTATTTTTATTTATTGTAATTTGAAGATGTTTTTAACACGAATACACTTTTTAAAACATTTTCGATAACGCGAAGAAAATTTTATTTCTCAGCCTCCGAATTTTGCCACTCTGGGCACTAACCCCGAGGGCTCCTAGTGTAAATCCAGGACTGCATATATGTATATAAGTAGAGTCACAAGCTACTGTTCAGTTATCCAAAGTATTAGTGAATTACGAGACTGTGATACAGTAGAACCGAAGGCTCCACTACTGCAATGTCGCTGCCAAGCAAGACACAGTCTCGCGAGGCAGGACTGTAATACGGTGAAGCCGAAGGCTCCACTACTTCTATAAAACATGGTTAAAACATGATCTAGTGTGAATCCGCGGGTAGCGGCGAGTATTGATACAATTTCATTGCATAACTAAACCATTTATAAATATTTATCTAACTACGAAACTACGATAGCATCTAACCATACACGTATGACATAAATCGCCGTTTATGAAATTGATTTAAAAATATTTCGATAGAATAGATAGTCTGAATAGTTCCATGTGTTGCTTTTTTTTATTTAATTAGTTATTTCAAACAAATCCCAATTAATTGATACACGAATGAAACGGATTAAGGTGTGCATATATGTAAATAGATAAACACGAGACATAGAATCAGTTATTTATTGTGCAGTGCAGGTTATTTAAAGCCCCGAAGCAGGCTTTTGTAATCTCATACGAAGTATCTCTACTACAATATCCGTTTTATGCATCGAAGAATACGTGTCCCATTTATTATTTTCGACTATATAATGATATCTAATGGACATAAAATATCATTGAATATTTTTTTAATCTCTAACAGTACAGACCAATATCCGTAATGAAATTAGAAATGCAGGGTTATCCAACTAATATGCATCTCTGGAATTTGCATAATTCAGCCAGTACCTATATCTTTATTCTTTATATATAAAAATCTTCTGAACGTGTGTATGTGTTTGAGCTCCTCCTAAACGGCTGAACCGATTTTCACGAAATTTTGTGTGTGTGTTAAAGTGGATTCGATAATGGTTTAGGTTCGCAATTGAACCCTGTAGGTGGATCCGAATGCTCCACTAGTGTTGTTGCTGCCGAACGGGGCGCAAACCCCACGAGGCAAGATCGCAATATCTCAGTCGCGTGCGGCTATTAATAGATTTATTAAAATAAATAAATTTATTTAAATAAATAAAATTCTACCCCAGGCAAATTCATCTATTATTCTATAAGAACAACCACTGCAGCATAATACGTCTTAATCCGAGCGAAGCCGAACCGGGCCGCTAGTCTATTTAATAATTGTATTTATTTTTTTGTTGCCAGCAGGCGTAAGAAACGTCGTAATACATTAAAATGTCAATACAATGACCATAAAATTGAGAATAAAATTACATGAAATCGGTTGTACAATAAAATGTTTTCTCGATGAGATAGTTCTTCAAGTTGGTTTTGAACTGTTTACCCGTAAGTTTTTTATTTTAGGTGGAACAGCATTATAAATTCTTGTTAGAGATGATGTCATATTCTTCCTAGTCGCAGAAAATTTGTTTCGCTGCTGGTAGAGCTCAGTCTTTCCTCTAGTGTCATGATTATGTGACGTTCTTTCAAAATAAGTAGGATTGTTTTTCACAAAATCGATGTGTGTATGTATGTTCCCTATGGACTCCAAAACGGCTAGATCTAATTTTGATGAAATTTCAGGCTGATTAGCCCAGCGGGTAATCCTGTGCTGTTTGGTAGCGATTGGTCAATAATTTTTGTTTTTTGTTTTTTTTGACAATTTTGATTTTTCTTCAGTTTTTGAACACTCAAAATTAAGAGATTGAATTCCCGTAAATTCGATACACGAGTATTTTATGATAATGATTTTCATCTTTTATGGCTATAGATAATTAGATAATTATCAGTAGTTTGTTACCTATATTTTGGGCGTGTGACTTGTGAGAATATTAGGTATAGTAAAGGGGAGGCAGAGGAACCTGGCGATTTTTTATCGGCTTCAAAAAAAGTGCGGGGGTAACCTTTACGCGGGGTTGAAGTAAAACGTAAACAATACATATATTAATTACTAGCGGCCCAGTTCGGCTTCGCCCGGGTGTTAATGTAATATATAGGATATAAAAGATGAGAATCATTATCATTAAATTCTCAACGTGTATTGAATTTGCGCGAATTCAATCGCTTTTATTTGTGAATGTTCAAAAATCGAAGAAAAATCTTATTTCCCAAAAAGAAATTTAAAAAATTCTGTTGATCCGATCGCTACCAAACTTCAGAAGATCACCCGCTGGGCTAATTTAAATATTGTCTGAAAATTTCATCAAAAATGGTCTATACCCGTTTGGAGTCCATAGATTGCATATACATCGTCTTTTATCTATATAGATTATTAAAATGTAAAAAGTGGTTATTGTGACATAACGATAATAGTTGGACATATAGTATCGCGAAGTTTTTTGTAGTTATTGATATGTTCTTTAATATTGTAGAACATACTTTTGTTCTATCATCAATAGTTTCCGCAACGCATGCGACGAAAGATGTTTTATGGCATTTTTTTTACACCTTGGGTTACGTTACTAAAGTTTTAGTAAGGATCCCTAATATATTCTAGCAATAAATATAGCCTATGGTACTCAGGGTGAATGTAGCTTTCTAATGGTGAAAGAATTTTTTAAATCGACACAGTAGTTTTTGAGTTTATTCATTACAAACATACAAAAATACAAATCTTTCCTCTTTATAATATTAGTGTAGATTAGCGATAAGGAGTTCCGAATGTCAGTAGCCGAAATACCGGAAACATTTACTTCGATTTTTTCCGATTCTTAGTCCGCCCTCAGGGCTACATGTAGATAATTAGCTTATACTATGTGACGGCAATTCGCGGAGTTACCCCTTTGCGCAATTCACAAAATAACCCTGAAGAAGTTTTACTTCAAAAAAAGGTTATTTAATTCGACATGTATATTTTTATATTTGTTCAGCCAGAACTTTTGGAGGGATTAACCGATTTAAAAAATGACAACACTATTTAGTTCAGAATGTTTATGGATTGGTCTCATGATTTTTTGTTGAGTCGTTTTTAACTTATAAGAAGGTTTAATTTAGGTAGTATATATGTTACCTCATATCTGCAACATTTGTGAACTGATTTTGATAAACTCTTTTTTTGATACGTTAACATTTTAACGCTTAGGGTCAGCATGACTCTGAATTTAGATACTGCATCCTTTGGTATACATTTATCTAAAATCAGTTCGTCTAAAAAAGATTTTAATAAATTTGTAAAACTCGGATCGGCGTTCCACAAAAGACGTACTCCATTTGCATTTTAAACAAGAACATAGAACGGAAAGACGACACAATGTTAACAGCGCGGTACGAAATTGGCAAGTCGTGATACTCGAATTGTACCGGCATACTTTTTTAACACCGTGACTATCAGACAATCACGTTTTATAAAATAGATTTATTATTAAATCAGAACTCGTGATTTGTTGGTGCTCTACGGTACAGAACTGAACCAATTTTGACACTGTGTCTCAGACAATGGGACAAGATTAGTACATGCAACAATATACAAAGTTGCAACAATACAGTGAACTCGTAATCATGTAATTTTTAAGTAGATAGATTTTTAAGTAGTATTAATTTAAGGACTGAAGTGTAAAAAAAATATAAAAAAAACAGTTTTGTACATACAAAAGACAACAGAAAATTAAAAAAAAACGTTATAGAAAACCTGCTGTCTTAAAATTAAAAAAAAAGAAATATATTAAGTATAATAGGGCATATTTTTTAATTGGGAAAAAGTTAACTGAATTGTAATAATTAGTGATGAGCAAAGCAAGGCCATGACCAAAACGGTGCACTAAGAACCTTTACGAAATTCGAATGAATAATACTGAACACCACTTTTTGGCATATTTATTTATTAGTGTATTTGCCATAGGGCAACATACACTATTGGCGTCGGTCGGATGGCGGGACCTAGGGGTCGGACCAAAATTTCTCGACGTTTCATAACCTCCTAAACACTTTGGCACCATTTTTAAAAATGTTTATATATATGTATATATATATTTATATATATATATATATATATGCGTATATATATATATATATATATATATATATATATATATATATATATATATATATATATATATGTGTGCGGGCAATAACTTTCGAAAGAGTTAATTGATTTTAACGAAATTTAGCCCACGTGTTGCAATCTATCACCGCAAGAAGCCTATTTAAAATGGGCGTAATCAGGCCATTTTAAGGGTAGTTTTTAGGGGTTGAAAAAGGTTTTTGGGCCCCAAAATACCGAAAAAATTCTCCGAATCGTTTCAAAATTGAAATTTAACCCTTTGGTAGTGATTAAAAAGTTTCCTCACAATTTGAATAAAATCGGCCCGACAGGACCGGATTTACAAATTTTATGAAAACACTACTTTGCAGATAGTGAATTATTTACTGAGAGTTGTATATAATTTGGTATAGAAGTTCGATTGATAATATTGCAATTAAGAAAATAAATGTTATTTTAAGGGGTGTATTAAGGAGTCAAATTTTTTATTTTGCCCAAAAACCAACTTAAGTTCGCATAATAAAGCCACACTGCCTGTATAAGCAAATACACTATATTGTCGGCAGGGTTTTGGCACTGCGACCCGGGTTTTTACTTTGGACTTCGAGCTGTTCCGACGAAACCCGATTCATACACAAGCATGCTAAAAAGGGGCTTTTTGGTTTGTCTCTTTATAATAATATCAACAGAAATAATACAAATCGAAATATTGACACATTCGTGAACAAAAAGTTTCAATTTGAAAACAAATTGTGTAAACCAGTTGAGTACGGACTGCCAATGGACTGTCAAGAAAACGGATTGTGTTTTAAATACATAAACATCGACAAGAAGGTTAAAAAAATCAAATTTTTTCATGTAGTCTGATTGAGTGTTTATGAAACATTTTTTTCATTTTTTAGTCCAAAGTAGCGCCGTGGGATAACGTTGTAGCTAGGGGTTAGTCCCGGGAGCGATTGTCAGGGGCGCAAACCTCTAGAGAGCGCATTTTAAGTTATTGTATTTTTATTTATTTTATTGTATTTTTTTCCTACAAAATAAGTTCAGGGGGCGCAAAATTCAAAGCTTGCCTTGGGCGCTCTATAAACGACACAGCCGTGAGGGACCCGCAAATCGACCCGTCGCATTTGAAAACTAATTGATCTAGATACGTGTTCGTTAGATTTATCGTTTTCATAATTGTTACTAAAGACAAATAATTCTGATCAAAATCGATCAAATGGTTTTTAAAATAAACGCTTCGGTAACTCATGACATAGTAACTGCAAATACGAAATCTTTTGTGCAAAAACGGTTATGAACATTTATTTAAATACTTAGTAGTAGGTATGCAACATGTTAAAAATTCAATTTTCCAAGCCTTGAATGGTTTGTTCCTTGTAATTATGCAATGACATCAACAATAGCATTTTGTAGTTCCTAAAACCCTTTGAAGAAAACAAAAATACAACATAAATATAAAAAGCGTATCTAAATACTCATAGTACAAGGTGGCGCAAAAGTTGTCACCCGATGTTCTTTGGCTGTAATTTGTTTTATGAATGAAAAACTTTGGTTCTGCTTTTGGATTATTTTTTTTTCATTAAGTCAAGGAAATGATATCGGTCAAGTGGCCACTGCCAGAATTGATGATCAAATGGACCCGATTTATCACTCTTGCCAGAACTTTTGGCCATAGGCTCTTGACGGATATTCTCTTTGAGGACTTCGAGGGTCTGAAGCTTGTTGACATAGACTCCTGACTTCAAAAAACTTACCAAAGGAAATCTGGAACGGTTAAATCGGGTGATCTTGTAGACCAGTGCAAATCGCCAAAATGAGAGATCGCCCGATTTAACCGTTCCAGACTTCTTTTGCTGGGTTTTTTTGAAGTCAGGAGTCTATGTCAACAAGCCTCAGACTCTTGAAGCCCTCATAGAAAATATCCGTCAACCTATCGCCGGAAGTTTTGGCAAGAGCGATAAATCGGGCCCATTTGGTCATCAATTTTGGCAGCGCCCACTTGGCCAATATCATTTTCTCGACTTATTGAAAAAAAATTTAAGACATCAAAGAAACATAATCCAAAAGCAGAAGCAAAGTTTTTCATTCATAAAACAAATTACAGCTAAGGAGCATCGGGTGACAACTTTTGCGCCATCCTGTATATAAAATACGTGACGCATCACAATCAGTTCGCGCAACAAAACAATGGTTCAAGTGCGGCCTTACACAAGGTTACTTTTTAATGCCTAATAACAAATTAGTTATGGGCTTAAGTTAAGCAAAAAAAAAAATGTATAACATTTTTTCATAACATATTTGGACAAGTTTAAAACAGTTACATTTTTATCGCTGCATTCTTAATTTCCTCAAGTTGATTTTTTTTTATGAAATTGTGTTGAACAAAATTGCATTTACTTAAATATATCTGGTGTACGTGCTAACAGAAGCCTTAAAAATTGGCATGGACAACTTTTTTGTCCAAAAATAATTTTCCAAAATACTTTTCAATATGAATTTTTTTTACCAGAAAACTCCTATGCGATATCTACTTTATATTGTGAGTTTTTTACAATTTCAAAGTGAGACTTGTGACGTGGGTGCAGGACGAGTACTGATTATGCTTTTGTTTGAATGTTTTATTTTTTGAAGTGAAACTTTTTTAGTCTCGTTTTGTCAATTTTGCAAAAGAGCTACTCGGTCACGTTTATATAGAATCACGAATTTATACATATTACATAATACAACAAAAAAATCCTTATATAAGCTCAAATAGCTGGGTAGAGTAGTGGTAACAGCACTAGACTCGCATTCGGGAGATCCGGGTTCGAATCCCGGCGGGGGCAGGTGTGGCTGGGACTTTTTCCTACTGCCTCTCGCCGAGAAACGGTAATTCCTGTACCGGCCATCTTGATTGAGGTTTTCCATGGTTTCCCTCAATTAATTCCAGATAAATATTGAGATGGTTCCTTATTCGAGGCCATGGCCGATTACCTATCAAACTCCTAGTTCAAAAATTACCTACCTTATCCTAATTTCCTATAATTCCTTCATTCACCCATTGCTATTGCATAAGTTGAAGTTTTAAAAATGTAGAAAAATAACGAGAAGTGTGGTAGATGGGAAATAGTAATGGTGCGAATGGCGTCTGTTATGACATAAAGTCGAGAAACGGACGTTAAACGCATTATTATTATTATTATTATTATAAGCTCAAATACTGTAAGAGTTGTTTTTAATGAATTATATAGAAGTTAGAGGAATGAATACAAATATGCAAAAATCGCCTCTCACTTTGTAATTGTACAGCCCTAAAAATTCCTAGAATTTTCAATTTCGTCATTTTTTGTCTAGACTCTTACATAAGAATCTTTATTATTGTATCAATATACTTCAGGGTTTAACTGTATAAAATAAACAACTTCAAATTTAAATCAGTTGATCAACAAACTTTGTGTATAAGTGTTTTGACTTGTTAAATATGTAAAGTTAATGGAGAAAAAATGCACTTTTGGTACACGCTGTATTTTTTGTGCATATAAGTCTGGTGGTGAAATAAAAATGATTGTATCTAGTAGATTATACTAGTCACGACGCTAAGTCAGTCAAAAGAATTGCTCTTATAAAGAATGACACAAAACTTAATAAAAGGCAAAGATTTAAGAATTCAAAAAATACTATAAAACTGTACTAAACAAAGAACATGAGTTGAGTATATTTTCTCTTTTTGACTATATTGTTTGTTTGATTGTTTTTTTGTATCTAAATAAAAAAGAGCATGCTGGGCGATTCTGTATAGTTGATTTAGAGATACTAAAATGGCCGCCACAATGTAATACCTATTAAAAGATCGATAGATAGATATTTATTGTCAGTTGAGACATAGGTACATCTATTTGACACATCAGCGAAATACTAAATTAAAATTATGCACTTATAAAAAAATTCACTAACTGTGTAAAAGATCCATTCCGATAAACATTTTTAATAACATTTAATTCTCATGGAAAATATTAGTTAAAATATAAAATTCCAATGTATGGACAACCATATATTAATAATGTTCTAACTCTACTTTTAAAAACATCTAGACTCTATATATAATCTCTAAACGACACTAAAAAGATCTTTTTTCTTTTGGAACTAGCAACAAGACTTATGTGTTTAATTTTACTATGGTAGTAAATTACTATAGCACGTGAAGGCTCGTAAAAGCGTTAGGATGTACTTAGGGTATATATATATATATATATAATAAATAAATATGTGTTTATTACTATTAAGCAAAAGGTGCAAGATTCAAACTATGTTAGCTCTTTCACCTGTCCTTTAAGTACAAGGCAATTTACAAAATTTACAAAATATTAAACAAATCACTTTAAAATTATATTAAAAAATCCAAGATTGGGTAGTGAATTAAGATCTTCTATCATCTAATATTAGCTTCTTTAAAGTGATGGATAGAGTTTTTAAACTGCTATATCTAAAAGTATTATGTTTAATAGAGTCATTGAGTTTATTCCAATGCGTATGCATAAATTACAGTATTTATTATTTAGATCATAAACTATAGTTCAAAAGTTCTAAACGCAATGATCAGAAAATTTTTAGGCGCCACAGTTTCAGGAGCAGCTCCTCTTGCGGTGCTATACTATTGGATTTTACATAATGGTGATCATTTCCTTAATGAATATATTACAGAGATCAGTAATTTGACTTGTCTCTAGGAGCAACATTACCAAAAAAACCGGCCAAGTGCGAGTCGGACTCGCATACGAAGGGTTCCGTACCACCGTACACTATTTATTAACTTTATTAGTGTATTTGCCATATGGCAACATACACTATTGGCGTCGGTCGGATGGCGGGACCTAGGGGTCGGACCAAAATTTCTCGACGTTTCATAACCTCCTAAACACTTTGGCACCATTTTTGAAAATGTTTATATATATATGTATATATATATATATATATATATATATTTATATATATATATATATGTATATATATATATATATATATATATATATATATATATATATATTTATATATATATATATATAGGTATATATATATTTATATATATATATATATAGGTATATATGTGTACGGGCAATAACTTTCGAAGGAGTTAATTTATTTTAACGAAATTTGGCACACATGTTGGAATCCATCACCGCACGAAGCCTATTTAAAATGGGCCTAATCGGGCTATTTTAAGGGTAGTTTTTAGGGGTTGAAAAATGTTTTTGGGCCCTAAAATACCGAAAAAATTCTCCGAATGGTTTCAAAATTGAAATTTAACCTTCTGGCAGTAATTAAAATGTGTCCCTAAAATTTCAATAAAATCGACCTTACAGGACCGGATTTAAAAATTTTAAGAAAGACTAGTTTGTAGATAGTGAATTATTTACTGAAAGGTGTAGGTATATAACTTGGTATAGAGGTTCGATTGATAATAATATTGCAATTAAAAAAACAAATGTTATTTTAAGGGGTGTATTAAGGAGTAAAATTTTTTAATTTGCCCAAAAACCAACTTAAGTTCGCATAATAAAGTCACACTGCCTGTATAAGCAAATACACTATATTGTCGGCAGGGTTTTGGCACTGCGACCCGGGTTTTTTTTTATTATTTGTTGTTATAGCGACCATAGAAATACACACTACGCGCAGAAATGCCTGAACTAATAGTTTTTAAGATGTTCCGATCGATGTCGCTAATATGCACTATTTAAAAAAATATGTTTTTGTTATGTAACTACAAATGTACAGTTTTCGGATTTTCCTGTTTACTTGTGCTATAAAACATTGCTTCTTGCCAAATTTCATGATTCTAGGTCAACGAGAAGTAACCTATAGGTTTTGATTTCCTTGTGAGTGTCAAAATATACGATACTAGCGGCCCAGTCCGGCTTCGCCCGGGTGTAAATGTAATATATAGGATATAAAAGATGAGAATCATTATCATTAAATTATCAACGTGTATTGAATTTGCGCGAATTCAATCGCTAAAAATCTTATTTCCCAAAAAGAAATTTAAAAAATTCTGTTGATCCGATCGCTACCAAACTTCAGAAGATCACCCGCTGGACTAATCTAAAGATTGAAAATTTCATCAAAAATGGTCTACCCGTTTGGAGTCCATAAATTACATATACATCGTCTTTTATCTATATAGATTATTAAAATGTAAAAAGTGGTTATTGTGACATAACGATAATAGTTGGACATATAGCATCGCGAAGTTTTTTATAGTTATTGATATGTTCTTTAATATTGTAGAACATACTTTTGTTCTGTCATCAATAGTTTCCGCAGCGCATGCGACGAAAGATGTTTTATGGCATTTTTTTTACACCTTGGGTTACGTTACTAAAGTTTTAGTAAGGATCCCTAATATTTTCTAGCAATAAATATAGCCTATGTTACTCAGGGTGAATGTATCTTTCTAATGGTGAAAGAATTTTTTAAATCGGCACAGTAGTTTTTGAGTTTATTCATTACAAACATACACACAAAAATACAAATCTTTCCTCTTTATAATATTAGTGTAGATAAACCGCCGTATCTTTTGATTGCGTTGACTTAGAAGTTTAATTTTTTCACAGCTCCAAGGCATGACAGACTTGGGTATTTGATATTAATTTCAACTTAATACCTCCGCGCATTCCTGAGAAAAAAAGTCTTGACAGACAGACGGACGGACAACGAAGTGATCGCATAAGGTTTCCTTTTTTTCCGTTTGAGGTACGGATCCCAAAAAATGGTTAATTTCTGGGCAGGGAATCAACTGTTTTGCAGCATCCAATAGATGTTATGTTGATTGTGTTGTGCAGCGGAGTCCAGTCACGGTTCGATGAGGCGGCTGAGTGCCACCTGACAAACGGATATAAAGTAGAGCAACACGTCGATATAGTTGATACACTTGCATATTGCTGCAAAGTGCCTCTTTCCATTTTATACTTACCATCATTCGATCATTATCGAACAAACGATAGCCAGATTATACGCTATGACTCTGAGTAGGGATGTTGCAGATGTATGCATCCACAATCGCAGAGTATATGCATCATTCTTGACATCTGCATTCACATTCGCTACAGTCGTTGCAGAGTTTTAACGGATACGGATGTGATGCAAGAGTGACTAGATCATCGGGAGCGAGTCCCGCATTTGACGGGTATTCAAGTTCTTTGGCTAGAAGAAACAGATAGTCGTTTGGCCGGATACTGGATATTCGGCGAGCTGCGAGGCCGGATAATCGAATATACGGCGGCCGGAAATCTGGCTCGTTGTGTCACATTGTTGTGACGGTCGGGTCAATTCGGGCGGTTTCGGCAGTTTCGAGTTTCGGATGGCGGATTACCTTCTTCTTTACAACCTCCTCTACATGGTTATCAAATGTAAGGTTATGACAAATAGAATACAATGAGCAGTGTGACTTCAGTCCAAATCCCAAATGGCGACCGACACAATTGAATTGTACTAAAAAAGAAAAAAATATTTTTTTTAATAATTTAGGTTCATAATTATAAAAGCGCGGGTTGTAAGCTCTGTGATAGTCACGGCCTACGCTTTATAATTATGAACTTAAATTAATAAAAAATATTTTTTCTTAGTTTAAATATAAATATTAAGAGCACTGTGGTTGGAACAATAAAAATAAAAAAATAGTTACTTCTTACCACAACAATTTTATTCAGTGGATGTACATCCACTGATTAAATCTGTTGTAGTAAGAAGTAACTATTAGGTATTTTATTTTTCTTAGTTTAAATACTTATTTATCATTAAAGTGAATATCTCGGAAGGTAAATTTAATTTTTTGGAAGGTACTTTGTACATTTTTGTAACTTTCACCTCTAAATAAAAGCAGTCATAATTTCAAACCATTTAATTTATATTGGCATCACAATAAATTTCTGAAATAAGCTTTTTTTTATACCCGATCCTTTGATACGGTTACACAACTTTAATTAGTTAAAATTATAAAAAATCGATTATTATGGTGTCCTTTATGTTTTCCATAATATGGATTTATATTTATACGATAAATACAAACTCTAAAAGCAAATCGAAAAAAAAAAATCGATTTCTGAGAAATCGATTTTGTAGACTTCGATTTCTTTGAAAATCGATTCATCAGATTTCGATTCGAATCTATTTAAAAATCGATCTATTTCGGAAAGAATCGCCATCCCGACCTTGAACGTCATAATATGGGTTCTCGGATAAACGGAAAGCTGCCGTCGCGGTGGCAGAATCCGCTATCGCACCTATCATAGCAAGCAAGATAATATAATGCACATTATCTATTTGCTTCAGTGCTCAATGTGCAGTAATATTCCAGCGGTACGCGCGGCGGCACACCTGCTGCTTCACGATCTCCATCGCCAGCTGAATAATCCTGACACAACAAAAACACATCAACTGCACGCGATCATTATGAAGAATGGGGATTAGATATGGTAGATTAACACGACGATAAAACTTTCAAAGATACGCAGCTATAATGAGTGGTCAAATGGCTATATTGAACTAAAACTTATTCTGGGTTGCAATATGTATGTAATAGGTTACAGTTTTTAGTATATTTGCCATGCATATACACTATTGGCGTCGGTCGAATGGCTGGGCCTAGAGGTCGGACCAAAATTTCTCGACGTTTCATAACCTCCTAAACACTTTGGCACCATTAAAATGTTTTTGGGTCCCAAAAAAAAAAAAAAAAATTCTCCGAATAGTTTCAAAATTGAAATTAACCGTCTGGTAGTAATTAAAAAGTGTCCCTAAAACTTTAAAAAAATCGGCCCGACAGAACCGGATTTACAAATTTTATGGAACACTAGTTTGCAGATAGTGAATTATTTACTGAAAGGTTTATATAATTTGGTATAGAGGTTCGATTGATAATAATATTGCAATTAAGAAAAAAAATGTTATTTTAAGAGATGTATTAAGGAGTGAAATTTTTTATTTGCCCAAAAACAAACTTAAGTTCGCATAATAAAGCTACACTGCCTGTATTAGCAAATACACTATATTGTGTCGGCAGGGTTTTGGCACTGCGACCCGAGTTTTCTATATTTGGAAGCCAAAAAAATATTAATACACTATACATTTAATCCACCTAAGTTCAAGGGAAAAGTGAAGCTTCTTTAGAGTTATGAACTCATTTCATTGATGCGTTATCCATTTTGCGTTACTTACCAAGTTTTTCCCGCCGTTAAATCATTTTTCCTTTAACGTTACAGAAAATTTCAAACATTATACGTGAATAGTCTCACTTCAAAAATATATTCTGAAGACTCTTTGGTATGAATTTCATAAATGCTGTTTAAGTAATAGAAGTTACTTGTTTGGAAAATATAAATGAGAACGCGGAATCAGCGCCGGCCCTGGGGTCGAGCGAGAGGAGCGGTAGCTCTAAACACCAGGTGGCAAGGAGCGCCAAAAAGTCAAATGCGAAAAACAATTTTAGTGATTGATTGAAATTAACATCAACTACTAATTTAATTATATAGCCGTAGGAACTTTCTTAATGTTAAAGAAGCAAGAAGTATAATAATTTAAGCTATTTAATTTAATTTAAATTTAACAAGTGTTGACGTTTGCAATAATAGTTAATTTTTGAAAATTTGGTACTTACTTATTAAACATAAAAATGAAGTACAATTTACGTGAAGTGAAAGCGACGACCAAAGGGCGCTGAAAGACAATCTCGCTCTACTCTGATCAAGGGCCGGCGCTGCGCGGAATGATCGAATTTCTATTTTTAAGAAGAATTTTTATTTCTTACACGTCATATTTCTATAGGTACCTATTGATATTGACTACATTTTCCCTATGTGGGTATTTTGTTAAGATGTTGAAGTACACAATGTAAAAGGTGCTTGTTTTCAAGAAAAAACTTTTACATTCTAATCGGTCCGCCCCGACGAGTATTTCTGTCCATGTATTTAGTAATTTTTGTAATGCAAAATTAACTTACAAAAGCGTATTCAGTAGGAGGCAATATTGCCTCCAACCAGCACGGTTTTGCAACGCAACATCTTACAAAATCGTGTTGAATTAACGTCAGTAGTCCTCGCATTACGCATGGATTTCCAGCGTGTTCATTTTGAAGCGCTCAATTTTTTTAGATGTAGAATTAAAGAAATTTTTACAAATAGCAAAAAATTCACTATTTCTTAAAATGAGCGTAAATATTTTTATGAAAGACAGTATGTATAGTAGTACCTTAGAATAGTATCATTTAGAGAAGATAGTACCGTCATTTCTGCACACAACGAGATTCAGGTCGACAGATTTATATTTTCTAACATAAAATAGCCCTATGAAGACGGACATTTAGTTGTTCGTCGTTATAGTCGAGACGCACCATTTACAGAACAGACACCGCCTAATAATTGCTCTTGAAATGACAAATCACGCCGCCATGTTTGCTTTTCCCTTCTCTACCTAATAGTGAACATTATTATCATTTATAATACGTAGGTATACTGAAATCAATTTGATTGTCACCTGGGCGAAGCCGGGCGGGCCAGTTATTGCAGTTTATGTTTTAAAGCAAAGTATCGCCTATCTGAAGTATCCCCGAAAAACAAATTTTCCTCTTTATAATAGCCAACGTTGCAGAGATTTCAATATATGATAAGGACAGAAACTTCTATTATGTTATAAAAATAGACTAACTTCGAAGTGATTTCAATACATCATTAGTACGGAAATCCCTATTATGTTACTAAATGATAATACCTACGAACAGTAATTAAAGTGAAAGGTTGAGTCTTTAGTTGTCTTTTTTATCTAGGTACAAGCTTTTGTTTAACTTGCTAGTTGCTATGTTAATTGTCAGTGTACCAGTGTGTCAATTTGAATCAAATTTTACAACTAAAATTTTTACTAGATCTAATTAAACTAGACATTTGAAATTTTGCACACGTGTATAAGTCCGGTGACAATGCATAAATCCAAAATAACGTACGTTCCAAGATGGCGGATTAGCTTTTTATTCTCAACCTCTTGGCATGGGTGTCAAATGAAACTGAAAGAGTTTGACGAGTGAAATACGATATAAAACCAGTACAGCGGACGGCATATCCAATAAATTTAAAATTTTGTACACATATATGTTCCCGATGGCAAAACATTATTCAATCGTTTTTAGAATTAAATAGTCAATTTATTTTAATAAATTAATGTTTTATAGTAAAATTTTGACAGACTAAAATGAACAAAATGAAGTATTCTTAGTTTAAAAAAAATCTTCTTAAAGACAAGTTTTTATTGTTATGTATACCTAAAAAGAAAAAATAATTTTTAATAATTCAGATTCATAATTATAAAAGCCTGGATTGTGACTTATCAAAAATTAATATTCGATTTCTTTTGTTTCAGACACTACGAAGCATCTTCTCGTAACTTAGCCTCTTCGAAGTTATGCAAACAAGACAAGATCACGGATATACAAGAAAAGCATTAATCTAGAGAAATATTTGTGATAATGGACATCACAGATACTTTCCGTGCTGAGGACATATCTAAAACAGATTTTTTTGATTTTGTCGTCAATCCAGATTTGAATAATTCTCAACAGATATCAAAAATGAGATCGCTGAACGTATTTATTGAAAACGAAAATTCTGAAATAAAAGAAACAAATAACAATAACTTATTAGATCAACAAAACGCAATGCCGTTAGATAATCCGATGCCGGCGTCGACGTACGATCCCAGTTTCTGGAACTCCGATAAAGAAACGGTGAGACTAGAAACGGCGATATTAGAGGACTTGAACAAATACTGTTGGAGTAATGACGTAGACATAGCTGGTACAATCAATGGTACAAGTTCAAATAAATTAATAAATAACAATACAGACGGTCACATATACACTTTAACCGTTTTAAATGGCGTCGAACAAACCAACTGGTATCAGCCGTCATTATCTGCAATCGGAAAAGACGATGACGGTTCAATGTCAAGCTCTAGTCCGATGGAACCGCTCCAACAACCGCCGCTGGACATCGATTCAATATTAAACATAATTCCAGCTCCGTTAAACGGATTCAACAACGGCTACGACAACACGTTAAGTCCCCACGACACGCTCAACACCGAAGCGTTAATAAAATCCGAAACGTTCACTTACGAGGATAGCGGCTATGCCGAAACAAAAGACGAAATAACAAATTCGTTAATTATAGAAACGCCATTACTAGATTCTCACGACAATTTTAATAACAATAATAACAACGACTGGAAAATAGATAATAATAACAGTTCAACTGCCGATTCGTTATTAAGAAGCGCGTTGCAAGGCAAAACGTTTGTTCGTTATAACGGACAGCACAAAAATATAAAACCTGAAAACAACACCGAATTAAGAAGGGCACTGTCGACGCCGCCGATAAAAACGGAATCGCTCAACGATTCTGAGAATAGCAACACATATATCTTGGGCATTCCAATGGAAAACGGTGTGGTGCTGTACGATGACGGAGGTGGAGGCAGACTAAACGATTCCAATAATCCCACGAGCACACACAGTATGGACGATATATTACTGTCGCAGCTAGATTCTGCAGTTTCGTATCCTGAAGATTATGAAAAGTTAAAGCGAATCGCAAACGAAGTGGCGGAGTCTGTTCATCAGTATTGTCAATTGGAACCTGTTGAGTCCAACATGTACATCACGAGTCCCGAAATAAGCGCTTCAACAGCACCGGTTTTAAATCCACCGACGGTATCGAGTACGAAACCATCCCCGAAAAAATATAAACGAAGTAATAGTAATAATACAAAACAGACGCCAAATGTTCAAACAGCGACGTCAACAAGCAACGGTGTTAGAAAAGAACGATCGTTACATTACTGCAGTATTTGCTCGAAAGGATTCAAAGATAAATACTCAGTGAATGTTCATATTAGAACGCATACAGGAGAGAAACCGTTTGCTTGTTCACTGTGTGGTAAAAGTTTCAGACAAAAAGCTCACCTCGCTAAACATTATCAAACGCATATTGCTCAAAAAAACGCCGCGGCCGCTGGAGCAACGACCAACGCAAACAAAACTACGAAAACAAGGTAGCTACCACGCCCGAAGAACGGAATTGAATTAAATATAAAATGAATTATTTATTCACAAAATTGTTTTAAAAGAAACTTAATTATTTTTTATATATAAACAAACGAATCCGTACGATATTTCGTTTTGAAATCGATTCAGTTTTGTTTTTATATATTGAAAAATTAGTGTGATAATAATAAGAGGCAGAATTTCTTATATTTGTAAGAATATATTGCTGTTGTTGAAAATTACAAATAAAAAAGAATAATGTGATAAAAAATAATTACCTTATAAAGGTTTACAAAATAAACGGTATTATATATTTTTAAATACATAATATGTATACAACTAAAATAATTATAAACGATATTAAAACTTTGATTATAAAATCTATGATGGTATGGACTTGTCACGCGATCAGTATTGTCTAAATTTCCACTGCCAAGAGATCTGTAGTCTAGATTGTGGTAGAAGATATAATCAAAGAAATAAAATATTTGAGTATGCATTATTTTTAACAGATTATAATATATTATATAAAGTGTACAACTTGAATCAGGAAATGGGATCAAAATGTATGTTCTTTTGGATTATTTATATGTATAATAATATAAGTATCTCAGTCTATACTATTTTCGTAATGTTAAGTAAATGAATAATTAAAATACTCATAATTAAAATTATTTAATAATACAATAATTTCAAGTGTATGACAATTTTGTGTCAAGTAATAATGTATAGTTTTTTTGTTCCTAAGTTTTTCGTATACTACGTGCTGTGATTATTACTGTTCGACATGTGATGTGTTTCTAAATTTTTTTAATATGTACAGAACGTTGCAAAACTTTGGTAAAACCTCGGAACTGTGTTACTGGGGTCATTTTAATTACAAATTGTTCACCGTTTATTTAAAATTCAAACATATCGTACAAAGCCATACTGTTGATAAAATTTAGGTGGGCTTCCGTCTATAGAAAATATATGAACTGTCAGGACATTTTATTTAAATATACAATAGTATATTGTGCAACTAGTGCGGGAAGTTGTCCATTGCCCATGAAAGCGAAGTTGAGCGCACGAATGAAGTGAGTGCGCTCATTCGCTTGAGGAGGCAATGAATGCCGCACGAATTGCACATACTGTTTTTTATTGCCAATTAATTTTAAAACTTTTGTAAATTTTTATTATCAGTGTATTTTAACCTTGTTTTATAAATTAAACTATCTTTCACGTCAACCTCAATTCAGTTAATATTTCGATTGTGTTTCCAACGTTACTTTTTTTTGTTTATCTGCGCAAAGTAATTTTCGCAAAATAAAGATCTTTTTAACCGTAACTTAGGTTACAAAGTTGCTATTTTTCTGCATGAGCAATAAAATATTAATAAAATAAAATTTTGGACTGAATTTCCGTGAATTCCTAGCTGAATTGAATCTTCCATTACGAATTCACTAGTGGGGTTTGCATGTCATGATAGGAACATTCCACGGTGTGCTAATTAGGCAGGTTTCTCTCTTTGAAAATCATTCAAAGTGCAAATAATACACAAAGCTAACAACTTGAAAACAAACAATCGTTTTACGAGGGGTTTCACCTCATCCGTCCTTTTCTCACCCACTGTATTCAAATTGCAAATTGGCAGTTGTACGAAAATTAAACATTTCAAACTATTAATATGTATGTTCTCATACAATTATTATTTAACATAATATATACTATTATTTTTTTACCTCTATAACAAACTATTTAATTGACACATTATCACATAATAGTGAATTATCTTGAGTTATTGTTGTAATCATTAAAATGGTTCGTCTTGATTTCAAGCTGGTTTTGTCACCACGATAACCGTTTAACCGTTTGTAATTTATTTGTCAAATTATTGCTTACCAAAACATTTAAATATAAAAATCCTCGCATTTTCTAGAACTTTTTATGAGTTGGTATACCTGAGTATTAGTTTACAGCAATGTGCAAGAGAGAAACGATTTTTAGAGAAAGAAACCCGCGTAATGAGCACCATGGTTACAACGAATTCTGGTACCAATCTTAATTTCCATACATTTCAGTAAATTTTAACTGGTTCCCTATGGATTCCATTACCTGAATATTTTCAATAATGCACTTAGCTTACAGATTACTATTTAAAATTTGCAAAAAGCAATAGTAAAAATAATAGCATTAACACCTTCTAATACGCCTCATTTATTTTACAATAAAAATTCCCTTTAGATGAAAAATAGTATATATATTAATTTTATTTTTTGAACCTACAAATGCACGTTTATGGGCAGCCACGGCTATGAAATAATTTATAAGAAAAAAAGCCCCATCGTATTTTACGAAGAATTCTTTTTAAGTTGGCCAACTTTACAATGATCCCAATAATGTTAGTAAGTCTGTACTATATGTCATGCAACATTCTGTATTCTCAACAGTTGTAATTTTTTTCAGTCTTTTATTTTCTTGCCATTAATATTATTAAAAAGATTGAAGTTTTATATTCTAAAAGTATTTTATTATTATTTATACTAGCGTTTAGTGTTTATTTTTAAAGAATTTAATCATTCTTAATACATCATTGAATTTACCATTAGAAAGGCATTAAAGTTAAGCCAGACAATACTCATTATATAAATATTGTTTTTAGTTTTTATTATTACGTAAATAGATTGTAGAATTTTTACACATATATTTCTAATCAGTAATTTGCTACCTATATTTCAGGAAAAATGTGTAAATTGTAATTACTATTACAATGTCCAACTACATTCGTAAAAACATTAATTTCAAGAAAGAATAAAAACGTTTAGAATCACTTATTCTCAACACGTTGGCTTTAATTATATCAAATTCAACTAAATATTCACAACAATTTAAGATTGTCTACTTTGAAATCGACTAGATTATTCCAGTTCTATCTAAATAACGTTTTGTTTGCGTACTTTTTTAAACTCTTTGAAATTATCATAAGTACCATATCGCTTACACTTTCAACATACGTATCTATTTTAAAATATATTGGGATTTGATATGTGGACGGAATTTAGGCCAAATGTAATGTCGAATCCGCCATTTTTCATATATATACATAGTAACACGACGAAGTATAGGTAGAAGCAACCCGAGCGCAATGACAAAAAGTGACTACAATTTGATAGACAGATCTTTCGTAGATAGAGTTCTCTACTTTGCTCATTGAAACTCTCAGGTAACCCGTTTTGTGGACGCAAAAATCTTGAAAAAGCCTGTGTCGTTCGGACTCCTTTCTATCATACTTCGTGAGTAATACCAACAGCATGTAAAATGTAATGTGCTTATGGTTTAAATTTCTGTCATCAGATGCAGTATCGCTTTAGGTCAAATCCCAATGTGCATTATTCTTTGCTGAAATTTTTATACTTTTTTTATATCATTATTACCTACTGAATTTATCACTGCTAATAAATAGCTGAGTTTTCATTTAATTTCCAAACAATATTATCTTCAGTATTTAAATATATCATTGGACTACTGCAAAATCTCAGTAAAGACAATTCTTTACAGAATTTTCAGATTGTAGCCAGTGCCGGCTTTAGAAGGAGACACCCGGACGGTCGCAAATCGATCAGCTAAGAAATAATAACGTAACCGCAAAAGAGAGAAATTAAATAATAAATTTGTGAATTGTGTTTGTTTTCAAATTTTTAATCAAATAGCTACTTTATAGTATAAGTTCAAAAGTTCAATTTTCTGATTATATATAATTTTAATTCAATAATACACGGCACATCTTAAATTTACACGATAATTATTATTAATCTGCGATTAGTTTACGATCCTGATAAGCGCCTGTTTCTTGGCTGAGAACATTTAGGCGCGGGAAAAATGATAGTTAATAGTAAGAAATAAAGGACACTGAACAATATCTCGCTATGGCTAAGGCCGGCGCTGGCTTTAGTTCAAATTATGATTAAGAAGAAAAAAAAATGTCAATTTTGTAAAGATATACATAATAACCTAACGTATTTTTTTTGCAGTACTTAAACCTACATGCACCTTGTTATGCCTAAACTTGACAATTGAAAATAGTTACCACAAAAAATAAAAAATAGTATTAGACAGAACAGTGTGAAAATTTTTCTCGTAGCGTTTTTGTTAGAAACGGGATAGTTTATTTTAAAATAGTGATATTATTTGAAAAACTAAGAAGGAAACAATATGAGATCTGATTCTTGCAAATACTTTTATAATAATTTACAAAATGTTTTTGGTTTGTCAGACAAATTACTTATATTATAATCATTTAACATGTTCACGAATAATTTTATTTTCTCATTATTTATTATTTTGTAACTTATTTATCACAAAAACATGTCATAATATAAAAAAATTGTTCATGTTTCTGCAATACAAATCGAAAGCACGTTACTTATTATATTATAACACATAAAATTAGCAAATTCGACTTACTGAGGTAGTGCGCATTCATCAGTGCACTTACTTATCCTATCGTTGTCTAATTTGTTCATAATTATACAGTGTAGTAAAACGCTATAAAAACGAAAATTAATCACAACAATTTAATTATTGTAGATTAAGAAAATGAGGTTATAAAATAAGATTCAACTGAAAAAATGCCCTAGTAGTCGTGGGACTACCGGCAGACATGGAATCATGGGCAGACTTGTGGTTTGCTTCAAATGGTTGCAGTTTTCTAAGTTCTCGCCCGATTTCTTTGAGTTTAGACTCAGACAATAGGCCTGTTGACGCTCTGCATAGGATTTGCCGTTTTAAAATTTTTGGTTCGAGTTTTATCGCGATTTTTAGGTCGAATCATTTCAAATTTTTAGGTTCAACTGTTGCTATTTTCTGTGAGTACTTCTGGTACTCGGAATTGGTGATATCGGAGAGATTTAGTTCTGAGGATCAAAATGCACTTTGTATTTTCGCGATCGGAGTTTTAGTAGAACAATTTAAAAATTTTCGGCTCAAAAACACCCTCACAAAGCCTAGAGGCGAGTGAAGTCAGTTGTCAATATTCTCAATACTATTGGTAGAAGGAGGTCGATTGACTCGATCACCTGACACCTGGTTTGCTGGGATTGGCTGAGCCGTTCGTGAGATAGTGGTATACCGAAAATACATTTGAAACATAACGCTCGATTTTCGTGAAACGCGCGAGTAAATGCCTATGAATTCCATGTCAAAAAATAGTAAAAAATGTTGTGAACGATAGCATATTTATAATAAAATTATCATGTCACAAACTTGCCAAGAACTATTGATTAAATGAGTTTTTATTACCATGATTGAAAGAATTAATGACATCGCGTCGTTTGCTGGATCTCATACTACAAGAGATTGTTTAGAATTTTATTTTACATATTAATATTAAATGTTGTTGATTGTTGACTGAGAGCCATAATATATATTTCATTTTGTTTGTAATTTACAGATTCTATGAAAACCTTTGTTTTTGTAATTTTGATAGAATATTTTATATAAAATATTTTTTATATTACAGTTTTATTATATTAAAAATATGTATCTATCGTTTTTCATAATTCCTTTTATATGTTTTGTAATTTTATATACTATATGTAAATGTGAATTTATATAATAAAAATTATAAACAAAAGACTGTCGAGTGCAAGTTCTATTTGCATAGTTAGTGTTCCGTTCCACCAGTTCCATAGCTAAATTTTGATTCTGCAGTTATAAAGAAATAAACTACAGTGTAAACTCTATATAGCGACGCTGAAGGGACTGCGCATTTTCTGGCGTTATAGAGTTGTTATATGAAAAGAAAGAAAAATCAAGATTGTTTACTATTAAAGTATTATTTAATAATAACGCATAAAATTTAAAAAACAAACATTACTATTAACACAAATAAATACGGGCTAGACAATAAAACTGCAGCCCTTATCAATTTCGGCAACTTAGAAAGTACCTACAAACAGTAGACGCTTTATAAGTTGGCCGAAACCTTTGCTTTATCATGACATATTTTTTTTTAACTACTTGCTTTATAATGACATATGGTCGTTATTTAGAATGGGTGTGATGCTATATAGAGTGTATCATTGTATGGACAACAAGGCAAACCAACAAAAGTGGAGTAATTTCAACGTTTTAGGGAGTTTGACGTGAAATCGAGTGATGCTACATGGAGTTAAGGTAGTTGTCGTGGTTAAGGCACATCGTCAGAAAATTCTTAATTTTTGTATACTTATTAAGGATACGATAATACAATTACCCTGAAAGTTTGAAGTCGATCGACCGTATATAATTCGAGATAAATTCAATTAAAAATTGGATAATTAACATTGATTGTATACGATCTCTGTAATTCTGAACCAGTTTCTTATTTATAAAAAAAGAACTAACTGTCAGAAACTTTCCAAAAACTGACAGTCTTTCAATGCATTTGTTATGAGTTTAAAAAAAAATAAGAATTTTTTTTTGACCGTCTAATTATTTATAAACGGTTTAAAATTCAACAATTTATAAAAAAGTATACATGCATATGAATACTATATGGGTTACGTTTCCACGGGTACAGTCTTGCGTACAAATTATGGATCACTTAGCTACAAGCTAGTATACTTTTGTGGCGCGTTGAATCTATAACTTTTTGACAATATTGTACCACGACAACTACCTTAAATTGTTTATAACAATAATTAATCGCGCTACAATTTTTCAATTCTTATCATTTTTTTTTCTTATCAGGCTTTCAAAACTTTTATTAAAAAGGATATTTTAATACAATAAATATGTTTATGAAAACGACTAAAGCGCATAAAAGTGTAAGCTATAAGCTTTCAAGAAATTCCGTCCGATGCTGATAGTATCTGATACATCTTCTTAGCTTTCCAGAAAAACTTTTTACCGCTCTATCTTACGCGGTAATAGATACAGACCTCGTTTTCTGTCAGTATACCAAAAGTGTCGGATATATATTCCAGTTTCCAGAAAAAACGTTCGAAGGTGACTAACTTCACAATGGTAAGTAATACAGCGCAACGGATGGGCTCGTTGAATTCAGTTTGTCGTACTGAATTTGAAAAGGATCTGAGTGATTTTCTAATTGTGTTCAAAATTTAGCTAAGGACTATTGGAAAAAAAGTCAATTTTCGTCAAATATCAAAAACTCGTTTTTTTGGCTACTGACGGGTTAAACAGCTTTGGACTAAAAAGAAATGACATTTTAAATTCAAAAATAGCCCAAAGTTTACGGTCGGTGGTCTTTTAAAGATCTTTTGATTTTACACAAATGTTTTAAAGGCTCTATCTTTGAAACACATAGATATGGACAGAGCCGTCTTTAACCTATTGGAGGCCCTGGGCACTTAAGGATAATGGGGCCCCTATGAATATTAAAGAGGACTATTTTTCTTAAAAAAAGAGCGTTATTCCTAAGTAAATTAATTATAATTAACAAATACATTATTAAAAAATATATCGATATATTTGTCGGAAGTATCGGTTATCGGATGCTGATCTGGAACTAGGAGGCCCTATCGATCGCAGAGCCCTGGGCACGTGACCAGAGTGCCCAGTGGAAAGAAGACCCTGGATACAGACCTCTGGGTGTGCTAATTGATTTTAGAATGTCTGACACAATTCTTTTTTAGGATCTGGGAGAAATTCCAGGAGCAAAATAAAAATAGTTTTGGTTGTGAAAAATTTATTTTACACAGTGCTACATCTACACGTTTAAATAAAATTACATAAAATACTGTACAGAATCTGCATATTGTTAAATTTATATACCCTTTCGAACAGGTTTTGGTGCAACGCATATGTTGACTGGTTTGCACAAATCAATAACACTAGGATCAGGTGGAGTCGATGGAACGAGTCTACGAAGACCCGGGGGACCATTATCTGATTCAGGTACAGCTAACGCTAGGCTTACTGCAACATTACATGACTCTGACCACACTTGATGTGAAATGCGTACGGTTGTCAGAAGACGTAAATTACTTCCTTCCGACACATCTACAAAAAAACGCGATACATTCACAAAGCAATCAATTTTTAACATAACATTAGATGTCGGTGATACTGCCAAAACCGCTGGACGTCACTCTGCAATAGGGATGTTGACTATTTTTGGGACAGTGTTTTTAAATCGTGCATAAGTACCTAATATAACCACAAATATTTATATTTATTATTTTTAAATACGACTCACACTTTAAAAATCATGTATTTTAAATTCCGTTTCAAATTTCGCTCCAAAACGTCAATACTTGTCACATGACTGCCGTGACGTCATAAGTTCATAAACGCTGCTAAACAGATGAGGTGATATGTTTTTTCGTAATTGTTGTCATAAAAACTTTCGAATAAATTACACACTTTAAATACTAATGAAATAATTAATCCTTTTGACAGCGTCTGATGATGTTTATGATTAGTGTTCATTGTCACGTAAGTCACGAAAGTGATTGAATTAGGGTTTACTTATTAACTATTAATTAAATTCCTTCAAAATAAGGAAAAATATTGTATTTTTTAGTATTTCTACCAAAGAAACTACCACTTAACGGTAAAATTACGTTTTCATTTAAATAAAATCAACATCCCTATTCTGCGTAACTAATTGAAGTTGCACAATTGAGAATTTTCATTAGCGTGATGTACAATCCCATTATTTAACATGTTGACTGCCACGGAATTTTTCACGATTCTGGTCTAAAGAGCCAATTTGATTTAATCATGCTATATTATTTAAAAACTTTAATAATTAATCAAAAGGTTTAAGAGATGTTTTTTTTTAATGTTAAAGTGATTTTTTCTGTTCATTTAAGCCAAACCTGATTTTTTTATTCTTTTTCCTGAGGTCATCTATTGGTAATTATAGTGTTATGCTATCTATTCGTAGCTGTACAATATGGCAAGTAATGAAGGGACGAGATAACTCGTAGTAGGCGTCCTGAGCAAGTAAACAACCTACAGGATATCTCGTAGTTGGCAGTCAACGCGTTAAACGATCAATTCTTGTATATAAATATACAAATTTATTTTTTTATTTCGCGTATCTCGGAAACAGCTCCAACGATTTGAATGAAATTTTGCATTTAGATAAGGTTTTGCTTTTTAAGTTTACCTATGTACCTAAGATTACGATTCCCAAACTCGGTAATGTATTGTACTACAATTTGAGAGCCTCTCTGATTAGCTGTATAAGGATTCGTAGTATCACCAACGACAATATAATATACATATTTACCTTCGGTTTCCAGATTTAAAGATCGCAAATCAGATGCCCTTGGAACTAATAATTGTACTTGTTGATCCGGATATTTTACTTTAATCCGTAATGCGTCACGGTCCTTTAAATTCAACAGTTCGGCCTCAAAAGGCACAGCCATAATCAAACCAGCTGTGAATTTCAAAGCGCTATCATTTTCTCCTGACGGTTGTAAAATCGTAGCTTGACACATTCGAATCTGACATCTCGGTTTTGGAGGAGTGTGAGGCTCAAACGATTTGAGAAGTGGCTGCAGTAATCTAGCAACAGTTCCAGGTTTTGGATCCTCTAAGTTCGAAAGTTCTGATATAATAGCGACCGTTAATGGTTCAGGTTTAATGGAGTCGGCCGAAATCAAACGTTCAGTGTCTGCAGCAGCTTGCAAAAAGTGCTGACACAGTGACAGGGCTGACACATTGCTTCCTCTAACAACTGAGACAAGTTGTAACGCCAATGCATGCAACCGTAGTTGTGTAATCGACGCAACTTCTTCCTCGTTCAAATTCGAAAATAGATGTCGTAACCTGTCAATTAAATATTAAAAAAAAAGAGTTTAATAAAACTAAAACAACATGCTTTATGAACTATAAAATGCAAAATAATTTGATAATAAAATCAGCTTTACTGTAAAAAGCGTGGAGTGCTTAATATTGGTAATAAATTTTTCATTTACTGGCTAATTGTAAACGTAGAGCTATTATATGAATTTAAGTATATATAGCACCCCACGCTTTTAAAAGCGTGTTAATATCACCATAAGCATTGATATCAATGAAGTCGTCTAAAAGTTTTTTTTTAAATACAATTCCTCACTAACTTTGCGCAATGAAGAAGCAGTTCGTTATTCAAAGAATGGTGTGTTTGCGCTAACGGTTTTGGTCCTTCAGGTCTTCCAATTCGTTCGGCTAACAGTTGTGCTCCAATATGCAATGCTGTGAAGTGAGCTGCTCCGGCTACTCCACTTTCCATATCTGCCAACCTTAAAGACACGAAAATTGTTCAAACAAATGTTCCTACTAAGCAAATTACAACGATGATAACAGATCTGACTTAATTACTATTTGTCAGCAATAAGAAATGTAATATAAAATAAATATACAAAAAATATATTTGAAGTTATACTTCTTTTGGCGCACTGAGGGTACAATTTTCTCAGTTACGGAAGTTGTTTCTGATAAGGTCAAAATAGATATTTCATGAAACAACAAAGTATGTTATACTAGCGACATCTGACAGACCTTTTTAAAAGCTAAAACGTTAACAACTTTTGACAATTAAATAACCTCAATACTTGTATTTTTTTTTTAATTGTGGATTCAACAGTAGAAAACCCTTTAATAGTTAAAAAGTTACTTTATGCTGATACTAAAAACGTTACTTTTGAAAACGGAACAAAGGTAAAATGTATATAAATTATAAGACCACAAACATAACCCAACCTGTGTTTAAAATTGTTTTTCCAACTATATTTATCACCTCCCTAGACATCCTATTTTATTTTATCAATGTACATGTTTAACGAAAACGTGAATATCAATCATCGCGATCACGTCAAAGAAGTATAACTTCTGCCACGCGTACATAAGTATTATAGAGAATAATATTAGAGAATTTAGATAATTGGTGCTTGTCTAGTTGTGATCCACACAATATAAATAGGCAGATATAAAATAGACATTAACGCAAGGGAAGTAAACTAAAATTAAAATTTACTACAAAATTTCGCAACAATTAATATTACCGATACAAATGCTGTTGGGTGGCTTCCAGCAATGTGGCTCTCACTCGTCCTGATGTTCCTGCTGATTCAATGTTGTCAATTATTGTTTCGAGAAATTTCTGAGTGTTATTATCGGTAATGGATTCGTCCTTTTCAGCGATCTCTCCACTCAGTCGATGACTTATTGTTAAAGCGGGCACAAGATTTGGCATTGTGTCTCGTAAATAACTGTAGTGTCGCATTGTGTGTTCTTCCAATAACGGTAACATGGTCGGACAATGCCGCGCAGCGTTTAGAATCAGAATTAGTATGCAAATATCTGTCAAAAAACACAAAAAAAATACAAATTTTTACTAGTTTAGCAGTGACACATGACGTTTTTTTTTTTCATTTTACATCCCAGCAGCCGAGTACGCAATGTCCGAAAAAAGTTTCGCTTAAAAAAATAGATAAACTTACATGCTGGATCTTCAACGTTCGGTTCTGGTGTGTCAAAAAACGGATGTGTGTTAAGTAACTGGGGTGCAATCGGGAGAACCAATTCTGGATGCTGAGCCCCAACTCGTTGTAATAATCGCCATGTTGAACGTCGATCGCAAGGATATTTGCGTAAATTGTCGAGCAATTTTGAAACGCACATCTGTAAGCAGTTACTTGTAGCTAACCGACATGCTGCCAACATTCTAAAAAAAATAATAAAATGAGAAACTTGATTGACATACCACAAGTAAAATTTATATTTAAAAATGTACCTGTGTAAACCTTCACGGACATCGATGGAAAAATCTTCCAGAGCGCCTAAAATCGTTTCGAGTTGATCTTCACGTAAGATAATATGTTTACTGATACGAGTCAAACTATCAATTGCTTTTATTCTAACTTCTTCAATTTCATCATTAAACATATCCACAAGGAAATCTAACGCTGTATTTGCAAACTGTGGATTATCAAGAGATAACTGACACAGAGATTCTACAGCTGCAGATCTCACCTCTGAAAATATTCACATAAGTTATTGGAAAATATCAACAAATTTTTATACTTATAAAGATTATTAAAATACAGTGTAAACTCCATGTAACGTCGCTCGATTTGACGTCAAACTAACTAAAACGTCGAAATTACTCAACTTTAGTTTGTTTGCCTTGTTGTCCATACAATGATACACTCTATGTAGCATCACATCCACTCTAAATAACGACCATATGTCATTATAAAGCAAGTAATTTAGGCAACTTATAAAGCATCTACTGTTTGAAGGTACTTTCTAAGTTACCGAAATTGATAAGATATAACCAAGTTGATCCCACAGTATACCAAGAAATTAATAAAATACATAAGAAAATACAATTAAAATACTGGCATAGCAAAAAACATCAGACGAAGATAACAGATTTTACGCAATAAGCGTTGTTATTTGTGCTAATAGTAATGTTTGTTTGTAAATTTTATGCGTTATTATTAAATAGTACTATAACAGTAAAACAATATTGATTTTTCTTTCTCTCCATATAACACAAGCTCTCTATAACGCCAGAAAATGCGCAGTCCCTTCAGCGTCGCTATATAGAGTTTACACTGTAAATTTGCACGAGCTGTCATAAAAAAGATAACCAGGATATATGTACGCGCGCGCAACGTGAGAGAGAGTGTGTGAGAGAAAACGTATCGAGCACACAGCGCGCCAGCTAAGGAAGCGAGGATAGTACTTCCGCGCGCAGAGCTGTGTGTTTGAAACTAATGCTGACGTTTTTTCTCAGTTTACTCCCCAGTGACTGCGCGCAACGAACCTAAGGAAACTTTGCTTAAAAAATATTTAATTTCGGAGAGATATTTACCTAAAAACTCGTCTTCAAGACCATGAACAAATGCTCCACAAGAACCACTACTCATAAGACTTACAGCAGAAGCATCGATTAGTTCTCTCGGGGCGTCATCTGCCCAACGTTTTCCAGAAGCCCATTCGCCGCTCGTCACGCTTTCCCATGCACGTTCATGATGGGAGCGCTTTCTCTAAAAAATAATAAATAATTATAAAAAAATGTTAAACATGGCTGAATGTACAAAAGTGAAGTAATTTGATTTAATAATTAGTTTAAAACGTTTATAAGCTGGAAATTTCAAAATTACCATAAATTAGTAGATTGGTCCACTTAGCATCCGATTTCAACGGATTTTGATGTATCTGGACTCATTCGATCAAGATTATAAATCCCAATTTTTATCGTTAGCTCCGCAATAGTTTTTTAATAAACAATAAAAAATTAGCGCGTCTGGATTCTGGATTTCAGAGCTCGTTACTAACGTTTAAAAGAAAAGTAAATAATGAAAAGTTATCAAATTATGTTGTTTTTGATTGCTCCATCAAAAAATTCACGAGAAAATCTCTCTGTGCTTGAAAATCTCGATGTCGCGCAGCATGCACAGAAAATCCGCGCATGCGCAGTGTCGATTATTCTTAAAATTACAATTTTCTTATTTAACTTATATTTAAATGATTTTCTCGCGAATTTTTTGACGGAACAATCAAGAATAACGTAATTTAATGACTTTTCATTTTTTATTTTTCTTTTAAACGAGCTCTGAAATCCAGCATCTGGACGCGTTAGTTTTTTATTCTTTATTAAAAAACTATTGGGGAGCTAACGATAAAAACTGGGAGCTATCATCTTGATCGAGTGAGCTCAAATACATCAAAATCCGTTAAAATCGGATGCTAAGTGGACCAATCTTAAATTAGTGATATAAAATTACAGGTACATTTTTATTGTAGCCATTTTATCCGGACAATTAGCCGGTTTATTAACTGACTATCTATAAAACAACATGCCGGTTAAATAATGTATTTATATTTAAGCAAATATTTGTTACAAAAATAAAATCTCGATTGAAATTTCCCATCATGCGCCCAACTTTCTGCACATGCTTGTATAATAATAATAAATAGTCGCGGATATTTAACCGGACAGTTATCTGATTATTTACTCTGTTACATCACTACCATAAATGAATACTATAAATAATAAGTAATAACAAACCCTCATATTTGACATCAGTTTTTTATCTAATGTCTGCTGAAGAAATTTGGGGCTGACTTTTTTCATTGACCCCAAAAATGTACAGGCTTGAGCACGAACTCGAACAGACAAATCATTCACAGCACTACAGACTTTACCAAAAGCATCATCCACTAGCCGCAAAGACTGATCTGTGTCTGATAGCATCACAATACTACAAAAGAAAAATGATTATGAATTTCAACTTTTAACAAAAAATTATGAGCCGTCGCGGGATGCTTGGCAAATGTGAAACATTTAAATTCATTCCAATACACAGATATTCAGCAGTACAGTAAGACCCCGTTTAACGCGGAAAATGCGTTCCAGCGCTCCACGCTACAGCGGTAAACAAGGTCATCTTAATATGTAGATAATACACACAAATGAAACAGAACCGACAATAAGAAAATTTGTTAGTTTTTTTTGTTTAATTTTGTAGCATTTGTTGTTAAATACGTTTTTATCGCATTAATTATAGATGTATTAATTGCATATACCAATTTTTGTTCATAAAACATTTATGAAAATCAAATAAAAATTCGAGTAAGAAGTTATGTTTGTGATTAGGAATGTACTTCATTTGACATATTTTGTTTTTTGCCATCTAACGTCACTTGCCTTTTTCTGTTTCTTTTAGCAAGCTGTTATCGATAGCAAGATATTGCATCAATGACACTTCGATTTGCCTTTGAGCTTTTATCGACATTTGAATCATTTTGTATCAACTGATCCATAATTTACGTTATAGTGGCTAAACTTTTTTTTAGAAACCGCGTTAAGCGGAGCAGCGCTAAGCGAGGTCTTACTGTATAATGCCAACATACAGACGCGCGACATACTAATAAACGCGTAAAGTAGCAAGTGTGTAGTGTAGTACAGAGGGGAGCGCTCATTTTAGGTATTGAGAGCCAAGTTGGAAAAACTGACTAGACGCGAAACTGGCCGATCGAATTGCAATAGGGATGTTGACCGTAATCAAATAAAAACATAATTTTAACGTTACGTGGTAGTTTCTATGGTAGAAATACTAAAAAACACAATATTTTTCCTTATTTTTAAGGAATTTAATTAATAAAACGTAATTAAATCACCAATCAAAGTGCATGACGCCACTTGTTCATAAACATCATCAGACGCTGTTCACGCTGTCAAAAACTTTCATTGTTTGATTAATATTTAGAGTGTAACTTATTATTATTTATTTATAGGAAACGTCAAATACGAAAAAACCTTACACCACCCCGTCAGTTTAGAAGCGTTTATGAACATTATGACGTCACGGCAGTCACGTGACAAATATTGACGTTTTGGAGCGAAATTTGAAACGGAATTTAAAATATATGATTTTTAAAGCGTGAGTCGTATTTAAAAAAATATAATAAATATTTGTGGCTATATTAGGTACTTATGCACGATTTAAGACACTTTCCCAAAAATAGTCAACATCCCTATTCAAACGTTTTCACTTCCATCCAAGCAGGCTAATAGATGTTTCATATAAAAAATGCACAGAATTATTTTCTCACTTTTCTGAATATGTAATTCCAAATAACCAAACGAGCTTTAGAGCTTCTTTCCTGACAATTTCATAATCATCTTTAAGTGCGGAGCATACATCGGCATATATATTGACGTCCATATCTAAACCTCTCTCGTGCAAAGAAATCATCGTTCGAAATGCCTGACTTCGAACTCTAGCGTCTTGACAATGTGTGTAATTAACGATTAATTTAAAAACGTCATCAGCATCTTCATTATTTTTAACGGGCATTAATTCCCCTATCAACTGCAAACATCGACTCTTCACAGCATGACTCGTATCTTTCAAATTATCCTTCGCTAAGATTATTAACTTTTTATGTAATGTAATATTATCGAGCTGTGTTTTTGCAAGCCGCAATACTGTCAGTACGCCGTGAGCAATTACTTTGTGGGATTTTTCTTGTTTCAATAGATTCAACGTTTCATCAATTATAGGCAGTACGTCCGTTCCTTGTTCCAAACCGATGTCAGTGAAAAGTGATAACACTTTTACGCGAACTGCTGAATCTGCTTCAGATTTGAAATGATCAGATAGTTTACGTATTGCTTCGGCAATATTAGTATCTTCAAAATTAAGAGAATCTGATATACGTAATAAAGCGTGTAATGCTTCATTACTGCTTTTAGCTTTCTCTAATAGACTAAGAAATGCGGCAGCTGAACTACCATTAACTGGTTTCTTTACAAGCCGTAGTTTTTTTGCAGGATGTATCGGAGACTCCTAAAATTAATATTTTAATTTATACATAACCTTCAAATGTATAATAAATGTTCTAATATACATTACCTGTATAGTTTGGCTAAACTCTGCCAAAGCGCGTTTTTTAAGAACAGCCGCCATTTCAAAAGCAAAACACGAAAAATATATACTTCAAATAGTTTTTTGTCAATAACTTGATCTAAGATGACAATCAAATGACAACGCACGCTTTGGCATCATAACCTAAAATTTTGACAAATTATAGAAATCGTCCAATAAATTAAAATTTTGTAAATATGTATAAAATACACTTTCTATAATTCCCAACCCTTCTCTTGGTAAATATATGCATCAATAATTTATTTTAATACACCACTTACAAAGAATTCTCTGAGAGAGTGTCGACTATCAAATGTCATCAAAAATTAAACAGTAAACCCTCCTTTACAAACACAATTTTGACAGGCGCACACCCAGCGATGGGCAACTGACCTTCCCCGCTTCTCTATTGTGTTCAAGAATGCTATATTTTGGTAAAACATTGATAAAAGGTTTAAAAATTCTACTACATATAGCCTCAATCCAGACTGAGGCCTACACTTCAGGATTTGCAAAATTAGCCACATAGAAATAAAAAAATACGTTTTATTAACGAATATTTACATTTCAAAAATAATAATTTCAAAACTATGAGAAAAGATCTTTCAAAAATATTTCTCGATCCACGTTCGACTCGTTTTCATTTTTCAGTTCCGTCGTGCTACTAGAATTATCTTGTAACATTATTTTGTTTTGAGATGTTTTCTTCTTAGAACTTTTCTCTATATTAGATGTAAAGAAGTTTGCTTGTCTTTTAGCTTGGGAAATTTCTGTACGTAGTTTCTGTCTTCTTACTGCTTTTTCGTACGCTAACCGTTCATTTAAGTGTGGCCATTTGAAGTTTTTCAAATATTTTATATTCCATAAACAATCGAATTGTTTCGATTTTTTTCGATTGCTAATTTGAGTATTATTTAATAACATTGCGACTTTTTTTGCCACTGACTTCTTTTCAAATTCAACCCAACCTTCGGAAAAGTGTTTAACATGCTTATTTTTTTTCTTTTTTTGTTCTTTATCGTCTTCTGCAAAAAAAAACGAAATTTTCACATTATCACCTATGTGTATCTACCAAATAAAACAAAACATGAACATATTTTCAAAGTATTATTGTAAATATAATAAAACTTGCCAGTTTCTAACTGCAAATAAACACGACCAACGTCTCCAAATTGACCAAAATATTCACGAATCCTCGAAACATTCATATACGGTGGTATCGTTGACAAATAAACAATTCCTCTTTTTGGGGTTTTCTTTTGGTTTAATTCTTGTTTTTCCATTTTTAACGTAAATTTATTTTTACATTATTTTCACTTATAACCTCTAAAGTTTACATGTGACGTTTTGATTTTTGAACTGTCAGTTTAATAAGTCAGGGAGGCCAAATAAAAATAAAAGTCACATTTACCAATCGATTATCCTTGCTGAATGTGGACATACGCCCGAAGGAGGGCACAGGAACTTAATAAATTCATTTATTCATGTTGGTAGTAACAAAAGTTCAGGTTTATATATACTAGTTTGTTTTGGTTTTGGTGTGACAATTAATTGAAAGAGGTTATAACTGAACAGAACACAGTTACTGCTGAAGACGAAAGTGCCGTTCAGTTCCTGAAGCATTTAAATAGAGCAGGCAGAATCTGATATTTCACACCTGGGACCGACCTGATTATTTGGTGAGGATCAATTTTGACTGAGTTATTATATGGATTTTCCTAGCCTGTCTTTCTCAAATTTCTTGTTATAATTAACCGCCGGATTTTTTCAATGATTCCAGTAAAGATGCCTAGAGCAATGCCATTGCCTGAGAGCTGTATTCTCAAGTTTTTGCTTCATTATGACATCGAAATTAGCGATAAATCAGGGAACAATCGATCGACCGTCAAAGTTAAGACGGATCAAGTATGGAAGGATTTGGCAGACGAATTGAACAGTAAGGCGCATCCAACAAGATTAATGACTAGAGAAAATTTATATAATATGGTTAGACAAAATAGGCATAATTTGTTATCTGATTACAAAGCAATTAGAGGCAATGCGACTTCTTCAGTAAAGAATAGGGATATCGACAATAACGAGACCGTCACGTCTAGTGATGTTGGACAGAATAAAAAACGGAAACGAAAAAACGAAATTCATAAGGAGTTATCCTTCGAAATCCGCATTCCCTACAATGATTGGGTTAAAATCCAACCAAGCGAAAAAATGTACACGGGAAACGACAGGAGATTTCGGCTACAAGCTGGCTGGACAGACGTTTTTGCTCGATTCATCTGGTTGGAAACTCGATTACAATGTGCGTGGGCATTCAAAAGTAACCACTGTAATATGTCAACGATAAAAATTCGGGCAAACTGTAAGGTTTGTAATTCGGAATTGCGTGGAGAGTGCGTTTATCTGGGTAAATCTGACGAAAGTAATAATTTCACAATTTTTTTAATCTCTGTTACAAAGAGAGATGAGGAAATAATACATTCTAAGCGTAAACATTGTGCGAGCGTTCAGCTCGAGATGTTCCGAGAAAAACTTCAGCACCAAAAACATGCAGACTTTGGAAGAGAGTTGGACCAGGGTGATGATTTTGCTCCCAGCATTCCCAAAGGAAACACTCTAAGGGAAATGTGTAATAATTTCGTTCGTCTCGGTAGACGCGCCCCAACTAAAATCTCAAAAATTAATCTTAGTCACTTGAACGCCATCAAAAATCGGCGCAGAAACATTCCACCTGTTGAGTCCAACGATTCTTCAGATGATCCAGACCACCCCACAGAGCCATCTGAATTAAACTGTTCAGAAATGCAAGATAGGTCGATAACTGAGCACGATTATAGCGTATCTTGGCATCGGAATATCGACGATAAAATCAATAATAAACAAACAGGGTCCGTCGAAGATTCAGAAACACTGACTAAAATCATTTGTGCTACGAGTCCTATTATTCAAATCGAAGAAGAACAAGTTTGTGAAATTTCTGTTTATTCAGACATCCATTGAGTGGTCTTTCAGCGACCGTAAATCCTGCTCCGACGTTCAATCATTTTAGGGAAAATGTTGATTTTCACTCGAGTTTAATACCTAATGCTGATATATTGAAATCAGAAATCAGCTCGAAGCCGCCATCAAGTTCTCTCAAGCAAAGCCATTCCAATCAGCAAAAGGGGCTATTCGAAACAGCAGATCTTTAGCAGCAGTATATGTACAAGGGAAAAAAGTTTTTTTTTCGAACACGTGAGCCTTTGATTCAATCTCAGAAATCATATTTAAGGCATATAGAAACGTAGAGAGTTTCCGGACATTCATGGATGAATGGTCTAAAGATAATACCAGCAATTTATTCGAACCATTAGAGAATTCACAGCGCGGGGTTCTTACATGAGTTTATATTCATTTAAGGGAAATATACTGTGGTGTTATCACAATCCCACACCTGATAGTGTTGGGTCTCCTTGCAACAACATTAATACTCTACATTGTCAACAACATTGTTTTGACAGAAAGTTCAGCTCCTTATTTTTAATTAAAACATATAATTCAAAGGATATTTTATGGAGCAGATAAATTAGTTAATATTTATTTTGTTTAACACGACGTTTCGTAATAATTTATCCTTTGAATTATTTGTTTTAACATTGTTTTGTTTTAAGTTTCTATTAGCGACGCTTAAGAAACAAACAAGTATAATATAATTTTCAATCTCGTTGTGATCAGATGCATTTAGACTTCGTTTTGATTAAATCAAATTTTACTGTGTCGCAAGATTGTTCAGCTTGCGGAAATGGCGAAATGTAAGGGTGTTTTGTTAATAGACCGTACATTGCGTTCAAGACCGAGAAACTATTCCAAGATTCTTGGTCAGCCCGGGATCGAGGAATTCATAATAGGGCATGCAACTGATCAAACTCCAAATAGTTTTTTCTTTTTAAATGTTTGCTGTATTATAAGTATCAATTAAACAAAAATGCAATAAATACGCGCGAAATATAAAATATCGAAACGCGGTGTGACTATACTATGACGTCAGGCGCGTTTGAATAACCAACATATCTTGCCCAAAGAGAATATTTATTTTTCAATTCAATAAGAATAATTTCATGGATGATTTCTATTTATATTATTATTATATTTTCAAAAATTATGCATATACCCTATTATAACACCACTCTTCGTGAACTTTCAACAGATCTCTATGTAAATAATACCCGATGTGTATGTCAGGTACAATTCAGTATGTGAGTCCAGTAAAACATTATGTAGCGTGGTGTTGAGAATTGACAGATAGACAGAATTAGGTGAGAAAAAATTATCTCTGCAGGTCGAGTAAGCTGGTGAAAAATGCTCAGGGCCATGAACCTCTCATTATTATTATGTACTAGCCGCTATCCGCGGCTTCGCACGCGATTGAAACAAAACTCGGCAACGACATCAGTAGTGGAGCCTTTGGCTCCCCCGCATTATTATCTTAACTCGTGAGGCTGCGTCCCAATGGTATCAACAATAGTAGTATATGCCAACACCAATTGTTTTGCCCTTCAGAAACAATATTGTTTTTTTTTTTTAATAAAAAGTGTCCTATGTCCTTTACTTACTATACTTTTGAAAATATGTGTACAAAATTTCATGACGATCGGTAGAGTAGTTTGCGCGTGAAAGCATAACAAACAAACTCACATTCGCATTTATAATATTAGTTAGTATTAGGATAAAATGTAATTCTGTAAATATGTAAAAATGTAATGTATAGATATATATATATATATATATATATATATATATATATATATATATATATATATATATATATATATATATATATATATATATATGTATATATATATATATGTATATATATATATATGTATATATATATATATATATATATATATATATATATATATATATATATATATATATGTATATATATATATATGTATATATATATATATGTATATATATATATATATATATATATATATATATATATATATATATATATATATATATACATACAGATTGTATCAAATGAAAGCTGTCCATAGGACGCTCTGTGTGTAAGACAGAGAACAATATACAAACGATAAGTAAGAGTGAGATAAATGATCGCTAATAGTTACCGTGGTTACTGTAAATAAATAATACTTGTAAATCTTTTTAACAGTTTACAAACTAAAACAACTAAACCGTAATATTAATTCGTATTATTATTATTATATCTGGTACAACAGTTTGAACAATAATTTTAATAATTAATTTATTGTGTTGGAAAAGTCCTCCACGTTCTGTCAAACAGTAACCTAATCGATTATAAATACTTTTCCTCACATTGGCTAACATCTCATGGTCAACGGACTGACATGCATTAACTTGTATACACACGCGCGGATTTAGTACGAAGCGGACCAAGTACGATGTGCAAACCATCGAACCGCGCGGACACGCAGACTACTGTCTAGACGAACAGATTTGGTACGGAGCGGACCATATCCGTTGTCCGGTCCGTACCAAGTTCGATCGTCTATTAATACTATTAGAAATTTGTATTTTTAGTTCGTTTAAATTATTAGAAGGAGTTGGTCTGTTTTCAAAGGCAGCTACAAATAAATTTATTACGTCGGCGGTTGAATTACCACCATAAAACCATTTAATTATTTGGATTTTTTCGTAAACAGTATAAATAGCCATTTTATCAATAATTTCGGTAGTGATTACAGACTGTCATTAATTAATAAAATGGCTATTTTTACTTAGAAAACAAAGACGTTTATTTAATTACTACCTATTAGCGATCATTTATCTCACTCTTACTTATCGTTTGTATATAGAGCTCTGTCTTACACACAGAGTGCCCTATGGACAGCTTTGAGTTGATACAATCTGTATATTATATTGAAGTGTAAATTGTGCCTAGTTGTACGTCAGCTTTTTTATTTTTATTTAGTTTCATATAATAAAATTACTGTTCCAAGATTCAAAAAAATGTGCACTAATACTCTTCCGAATGGTGAATTCTCAAGTTCACCATTCTCTCCTCAAAGTCATAAGACGCCTGCCTGCTCAAACATCTTACCTGTATTCTTGTTATGGGTAGACTTTCCCTGACCGTAAGGGAGTTTGGACACCAGTCAGATCTAGAAACAAACACTGATTAACGTATGGTCCGAAAGTTCTGGAAAAAAATTCACCTGGTTTGATTGAGTGACAAAATTGATTTATTGTAGTAGGTCATGGAAATGAATAAATACATAAATGAAAAGATTTTGGTTTCTGCTTCGCAAAATGTCTTATAAAATTGATCTCCGTCGAAGTGTCTATAATCTGATTGTCAAAACGACAAATGTAGGGCTTCGAGATGAAGCAAGCCTCAGAAATTGCATACCGTACTAGAATTTTGTCCTCAAAATATTTTTTGCTTTTTAATTTCGCATCATCAAGGACATTCTCGTATTCGTCCGTGTAGAAACCATCTTTGCCCTTCATCTCAGAGTTGGACAAAGTGAAATATTTTTCATCGTCCATCACGATCAATTTGTTGACGAAATGCACTCGCCTCAACCGGAATTCTCTCTAACTGAGCCTCTGTGTATTTTGGAGCTTTCCTCCTTTTCCGAAAGACAATATTGTTACTTGATAGGGTCCTAAACAGCGTAGTCTTTCCAACACGAAATCTCCTGGCCAGTTTTCGCCGTGAGATTCCAATTTTGTGTTTAGCTGCTTGAATCAGTCTTCCCTCTCTTAATTGGCTTAAAACCCGCGGCCGACCGCATTTAGACAAGTTTATACATGGTATCCCTTCTTGACATCCATTGATTGTGCGATAAATTGTGGATTTGCTTATGTTTTGATCTCAATAAGTATCGACAATTTCTCGTTTTGACATTCGCCCAACCACATTATAAACACCTCGACGAAGATCAATTTTATAAGACATTTTGCAAAACAGAAACCAAAATCTTTTCATTCGTGTATTTAAATGACATGACTGATGACATTTCATTTCCATGACCTACTTCATTAAATGCATTTTATCTTTAAATCAATCTAGGTGATTTTTTTCCCAAAACTTTCGGACCATACGTTATGGTCTAGGTTTATCATTGGATATTGAATTGGGAAAAGTAAGTTGAAATATTGCAGTAAAGGTACTTTTAGAGCATCTATAAATCTGGAAAATTCAGTTGAAATTTCTAGTTCATTAATCATGTTAATGAAGTCAAAGAAACAATGCAATCCAATAGTTCATTGGCCAGTCTAGTCTTATGACTTTACATAACGGGTAATAAAATAAATATTTACTCCAATATACTACTCAGACAGTTTTCGTCTGCTCTTATTACATGTATGAATGAAGGGGAGTTCTCGAATCGATATGTCTGCGCGACCTCAAGATTTCCAAGCTAAGTCCGCGCATGCGCAGTGCCAATCATTCTTAAACAATTACAATTTTTTTATTTAGCTTAAATTTAAATGATTCTCACGAATTTTTTTACAGAGCAAACAAAAACAACATAAATGTTTTTTTATTATTTACTTTTCTTTTAAACGGCTTCTGGGCGTTAGAAACGAGCTCTGAAATTTTATTGTTTATTTAAAAACTATCGGGGAGCTAACGATAAAAATCTTGATTGTTAGCTCCACCGAATGAGCTCAAATACATCAAAATCCATGAATATTGGATGCTAAATTGATCAGGGTACATTTGAGGCTTTGAGCAAGTCAATCAAATAAGGTTCAGATATCAGTTCGAAATTTCATAACATTGCCATAAATAAAATAAAAATTCGTCATAAATAATCGTTTCAACCCTTTGTAAATATTTACATTATATTATGATAAAAGTATTTGGTTACACCAAATTATCAGATAAAAATTTTATTTAAAAAATATTGTCATTTTTTACAACTTATGATTATGGTTCATCATAATATAAAAATATATTATGAATTTGATGCTGTAGTTAAAAAACACCATAAAATGAAATATGTACAGATCATAAATGTTTCATTTGTTCGGAAATGTTTGCAAAGGCAAATCATATATGTCTTTTGGTCCCATCCCTCGTCTGCTATGACCAAAAGCAGCCATTATTAGATGCTTAGCCGCATCGACTGTAATACTCGCATCTTGCTTAGAACCAATCGACGGATTAACTTCTACAAGATCCATTGCAACTAAACGACCAGTTTTATGAACAGTTTCCATTATATAAATACTTTCTCGTAAAGTAAGGCCACCTCGAACCGCAGTACCTGTACTCGGAGCTTCTAAGGAATCGAGTGCATCAATATCAAAACTAACGTGTAGCGATCTGTGTTGATTCGGGTCAATTCTGTCTAGAGCCATTTTTATAACGGCATGAATTCCATATTGTTCAATGTCTTCCATTCCAAATGCAGTGATACCAAATTTATCGATGACTAGCCTCTCATATGAATCAACCGACCTTAAGCCAATATAAGCAACATTTCTAATGGATAATAAAGGCTTCTGCCAATCCATTCCTGGTAAATAAGGCCAATAATCCGATAATTCTCGAGCTAACAGTGCCATTGACATCCCATGTACGTTTCCAGATGGCGACGTGGCATTTGTATTGAGATCTGCATGGGCGTCAACCCATAGTATAGCAATATCTGAACCCAGTGCACGAACATGACCATCAATTGTCCCAACACCAATCGAATGGTCACCGCCAATTGTAAGACATCTACGACCACTTGTTAAAATGTTGGCAACGCTCTCTGATACGAGCTTAGTACATGCGGCTACATGCTCTAATGACTGCATATTTTCAACTTTTTCATGATTTTCATTCTCTGGATGATATACAATGTCGCCAAAGTCTTTGACATCTAATGAATCTAAATTTTAAAAAAATCAATGTAGTTTACGAATTCAACAATTTCAAATCATTTAATATTTATACAGAATCGTCACATGCAAAATTATTAACTATTCCTTAATTTATCAATCAGTAACTCAATCAGCTGTCAGAAGACATTGTGCTTTTAAGTGGACCGCTTAAATTTCTATATTTATTTTCTGTCAGGTGAGTTTTATATATACAGCTGACTCTCGATAATTTGACACTCATGGGACCAGAGAAAAATTTCAAATTACCAAGAGTTCAAAATAACAGGAGTTTAAATAACCAAGAGGGAGGGCGGGAAAAAATCAAGTAGGTAAACAGGAGTTTGATCAAAATTCGTGATTTATTATTTTAAACATTTGTACAATTATTCACTTATTCATTTTGAAAAGAAGTCCATAATTTTCTGTTTAAAGGAAGACTGGAATTCTAACTGCAAACTCACTCATATCTTATTTATGTAAACAATCGACAGGTTTGTGCATGATAAACGCTTCAAATTATAGAGAGTAGGGAAGTCTGGACTTTAAATTATAACATGTTGACGGACAAGATGCTATTCCTTCAACTTCAAATTACCGAGGGGACTAAATATTGATTTTATTTAATTTGTCTAGTATTTTTCAAGGGACCGGGAAAATATTTCAAATTATTGAGAGAATCAAATTAACGAGCGTCAAATTACTGAGAGTCGACAGTATTCAGTTTTACGACTCAGTTCATTTACCAATACCATTATCTAATATTAACCCGTTGAACTCGTTTGTCGAGTGTGGCTCGACATTATATTTCTTACACCAACTCCTATGTCGTGTCAGACTCGACATTATAGTAACGCAATTTTTAAAAATAATTTAAATTATCAAATGTGTTTTTTTCAATACTTAATAAATCTCATTCTGAATACGCAAAATACATATTATGCCTTTTTTGTAAATTAATTAAGGAGTTAGTGATAGGTAAGTAAAAAAAAAATTAGGAGTTCAAAGAGTTAAAAAAAAAATGCTAAAACACGCGTGAGACCAGAGGCAGGGAAATTGTACTATTTCAAACGAACTTGCAATTTAAGTCAGTACGGTATCATAATAATTATTAACAAAATAAGTATTTTAGGTAATTTGTTTAATTTGTTACATGTCAAAATAAAGTAATGTTAATAACATACCAATCGTTTTGAGTTGCTCCAATAGACCACTCTCACGTAACGCTTGTGGTCCTTGCCCAACACCTTTTCTCAGTTGACCCATATCAAATGGAACACCTAGTATTCCCCAACTCTGTTGCGTTGAATATCGTTTTTGTGAATCAAAAACTTTTTTTGACAAAGCATACAAGCAAGACTTAAACATAATATCTCCACTTTTTTTTGAAGTGTTGTTAATGCTATTTAATAAATATAATCAATACCTAGCAACCTTAGGTTATTCACCAAAAATATTTACAGTTTTGATCAACATCATTCAAAATAAATGTACTACAACTTCTAGTTAAAATCTTGAAAAACAGTTTTGAAAATAATCTTTATAATTTGTTTATATTGACCTGCTGAACCCACAGAATAGCAAAGATAAGACGACGTTTATTATCCGCAAACAAATAACCATTGTATCTATAATGAGTTAATAATAATAATAATAATTAATTCATTATAAATAAGAAATCAAGTTCAAATAGGTACTTATTTACAATAAGATTATTTATTCAAAATAGATTATAAACACAATGTTGTTTTTATTTAGGTCCAAGCATATCTTCGGGTTTAACCCATTCTTTAAATTGCTGTTCGGTGAGGAAACCTAATTTGATTGCAGTTTCCTTTAATGTTGAACCGTCTTTGTGGGCAGTTTTGGCAATTTTCGCAGCTTTATCATAACCGATATGCGGATTTAATGCAGTTACTAACATTAAACTCTCGTGTAACAACTTTGAGATGCGTTCTTCGTTCGCAACAATGCCGTCGACACAGTTAGTAGTAAAGCATGTCGCACTGTCTCCTAGTAACCGAATAGACCTTAAAACATTTGCGACCATTACCGGTTTGAATACGTTCAATTCAAAATGTCCATTGGATCCTCCGATAGTCACGGCTACATGATTACCCATTACTTGAGACGCAACCATTGTAATAGCTTCGCATTGTGTCGGATTTACTTTTCCTGGCATTATCGAACTACCGGGCTCATTCTCTGGTAAACTTAGTTCACCGAGACCGCAACGAGGTCCCGATCCCAAAAATCGAATATCGTTTGCGATTTTCATTATGCTAACGGCTATTGTATTTAGTGCACCAGATACTTCTACCAAAGCATCATGACAAGCAAGAGCCTCGAATTTGTTCGGTGCAGAAACAAAAGGCAAGCCTGTCAATTCGCTAATTTTGGCAGCACATTTTTCAGCAAAACCTTTTCGTGTATTTAAACCAGTTCCAACCGCAGTGCCTCCTAATGCAAGCATGTACAGACGTGGAAGAGTGTCCTTAATACGTTCGATTCCGAAAGCGACCTGCTGAACATAACCGCTGAATTCTTGACCTAATGTTAACGGTACAGCATCTTGAGTGTGAGTTCTATAAAATGAAAAATAAATCACTAATCACAAAAAAAAAAAATTACAACAGTTTTGATCTGGTTGCCTGCGTAAAGTCCAAGTTATTTGATTATAAAATTAATGAGCGAGGAAAACCAAAAGAATTGCGCCTAATGAAAGTAAATACAATTGACACCAAACGATATTTTTAGCTGTAATTGTAAAAAAAAGCACGAACCTTCCAATTTTAATAATTTTGTCAAATTCTTTAGCTTTATTCGATAAACCACAGTGCAACTTTTGTAATCCAGGAATTAATACACAGTTAATATCCATTGCGACTGCAATATGCATTGCTGTTGGAAATGTGTCATTACTGCTCTGACTTTTATTCACATGATCGTTGGGATGAACGGGATCTTTCGATCCTAATTCACCGCCAAGTATTTCAATTGCACGATTACTGATCACTTCATTGGTGTTCATGTTTGTTTGAGTACCGGAGCCAGTTTGCCAAATAACAAGTGGAAAATGATCAGCATACAATTTTCCTGAGATTACTTCATCAGCCGCTTCAGCAATCGCATCTGCTAGTTTAGGATCAAGTCCATATTCTTTATTGACAAGAGCAGCTGCTTTTTTCAGGATTCCCATTGCGGTAATTATTGGAAACTGCAATTAAGATTATATGCTACAATTATATTTTACACGAAACGAAAGAATAATTTGGCACTCTATTTTATTGTGCTAAAATATTTAACATTTTTATGATCCATCTGAATATTTAAGTAAAATGTTTAAATATAAAACGTCGCTCAGAATTAAATGTTTTCAATTGTCTGTTAAAAGTCGTTTATTTTTTTATTTATTTTAAACAAATATAGACGTTAACAAAGTATAAAATATACTACGTTTTATTGCTAGAAATATTTAGGCAAACAAGGTATTTTACAAACAATTCTTACCGGCATTCTTTCCGTATGATCACCAATCGGAAAATTGAGCATTGAACGAACTGTTTGGGCTCCATAATATTTATCACAAGGTACTTTCAGTTCTCCAAAAGTATCTCGTTCAATTCTATAACCACTGCCATCGCCACTAGCCTACAACAAAATTTTAATTTTGACAACTGACAATAGATATAGGACTACTTCCCATTATGATGACATAACACACCATTTTGGAAGAGGTCGAGAAATTTAATGCGTAAAGTAACTCAGGACGGTCAGGATTAAACTGTAGCACTTTATTTACTCGCGAGAGAACACGTCTCCCATTGCGGGCGATACGGAAAATTTGCAATGCCATTATAACTACTTTATCTGTGACCTCCTCCGCCTCGAAGAACTTTCACTCCGCTACTCTTTAAAAAAGGAGAAACAACTGAAGCCTGAGCATAGTCGCTAACCAAAGTTGTTAGATACAGAGGTGACCGTGATCATTAATTACGTCAGTTGTAAGCCGTTCATACTTTTATCAACCAAGCAATTCACTGTACAAGTAGTGACGTCACGATCAGCATTTGGTTGAGGTTGGTAAAGGTTATGGATCATAGAAGTTAATTAAGGATAACAATACTGCACTGCTGTTCCAAATTGAATTTAAAATTTCTGTGTCTCCACGGTAACTGCCTATATTGACAATTATTTTATAAAAAAAATTCTTAACTAATAATATTATAGAAGAATTTTAAGTGAAAATTATCAAGTTGAAAGCAGAAATCTTATGAAAAATGTGTTCATTTTGAACAGATCAGTACACTAGCTCCCCTCTTTTGCTGATCACTTTTCAGTATAACTCCCATAATCGATTGTTGCTTACTATCTATAGTTAATAAAGATGTTGACAACCCGCTGAATGTCGTCTTCACTAAGTACTATTCATCACACGATGTTACCTCTGTATTTAATAACCTTGGCAGTTAACCTACTGACAAAATACCACTTCTCATTTATAGAGAGCACTACCACCTATTTATAATAAAAAAAACTACAATTTAACTTTCATAACTACTGTAATCCTTTAATTTACATACTAAATAATTAATATATAACAACTTATAAAGTTAACAAACTTAATAACTTTTGTCAACAAATTATTTTTCTTCACAATCACAATAAGAACTAACTACTGTGGAACTGAAATAAGTCTAAAGATAAGTCTAAGCTAAGCGATGAATTAGAAGATGATGGTGGAGGCTGCGAAGGAGCAGTTGGTAAATCTCCATTCGTAAAACTTTGAAATCGTTCACTGACTAGTTGATCTACATTCATAACCTCATCCGATGAGGCACTTGTATCTAGCACCATAGGAACTTGTCCTGTGTCAACCATAGGTAACATCAATTCATGCGATTCATCATTTTCATCTCCATGCGATATTTGTACATTCAATAACTGTTCTTGCAAACATTCACCTCCGTTTTGTGAAAGATAACTATCGGTTTCATGAATCTCGGTCTTTTTGTTTTTCTCACTTTTGATTATTTCTTCCATAGCATGTTCATTAATCGAGTAGATGCCAGACGGAACTCCCAGTAAGCCACTTAACGAATCGTCAACCTCAAAATTAGCACCTTGACCACAATGACTTAACAATTTAGGAGCTACTCTTTGAACATTTCTCGCTAAATGAGCGAGTTCGTGCAAAAAGGTTTGAGCACGATTTCCTGCTAGCTGCGTACGCGAAATCCGTAACGCCGTGTCCCACAGAAGAGTAGGTTTCGGTTTTGGAGGTATCGGTCCATGATCGGGGTGTTGGCGAATATGATGTTCAATTTTACTATAACCTAAGTATGCTTTATTACACGTGGGACAACGAAACTGTGCAGGAATATTTCGTTTCATCATTTGAACTCCAGTATGCAATTTTTGTTGACTAATTGGTTGTTCAGTATTTTTGTTGTCAGTCTTTGTAACATCTTTTTGATCACCATTCTGATGTTCATTTTTTTTAACTTCTGAATTTTCTGTATCACTTTCTTCGATTTCGCCTAGTTGTTTAAAATTTTTCGATTTGTAACCTGGCGGTTTCGTGAGTCTTCCTGATCGTGTTCTCATTGGTCTCAGTATTGGAACAGAAAGCGATGAATTCGATGCGGTCTTCCGTTTTCGCGGCCGTCCACGCTTTCCTGGCCGACCTCTATGTGGAACTTGCAGATCAACTTCTTCTGGATACACCACACGATATACGACCCGTGTATTTGCATCATAATTAGTAACACAATGTGATTTAAAGCGATGCTTTGAAATCTTTTTCAAAGGAATCGATCTCTGTACCTGTTGTAATTGTTGTGGTGTCAATTCCTGTAAACTGTACCAATAAGTCTATAATTACTTTTATGTTTATTGCTTTGATTCGAATATCCGGGATAAATCTTATTAACTTACCTTTGAAAGACACCTCCTTTTTTAACGAGTTTTATTGGATTTTTCTTCGTGCCCAACGGGCATGAATCGCTTACACTATAATTAAGCTTTTTTAAAATGCTATTAATAGTTGTTTGATTCGATAATGATTCATTTGTAAAAACAATAGGTACAGTAGTTAACGTTGGAATGTGATTGATTTCATTTTGAATTTTTACTGGTATTTCATCCACTTCAAGTATTGCATTACTACTTTCATCGTGTCTAAGTTCAGGCTCAAGTATATTATCTGGTTCAATATGCAGTCCTAAAGCTGCAGCTTGCTCTGCTGTTATTTGAATAGTTTGTGATGCATGGTCACTCTATAAAAAACATATTCCTTGATAATATAGTCTTTTCGCTGGGTAAACTGTTCTAATTCAAAATTTTAGTACTGTATATACCTGTAATATGTTTAATAATTCATTTTGATCAAGCGTTTCTGTTTCTGGAAGTGTACTAGTATCTGATAATACACCACTTGCTCCAGCTAACGCTTGTTGTAAAAGATCCACTTCCCCATTATGCCCAATAATTTCGTCCGACATGATATTATAAGTAATACATTAAAAGAACGAAGATTTTTGGACTCATGTAACAAGATTTTTAAGAATCTATTTGAGTCTGCTTTTTAGGTTAACGCAGCATTACTTACGGTGCAAGTGTTTAAACCATAGTATATCTATGGTCCAAACTGAAGTTAACTATGAAGTCAGCTGTCAGAGGACAGCGACCGGCAGAATCGATAGTCACACTAAAGTTCTGATTGGTTTTGACTTTTGAAATATGCAATGTTATTTTTTAAAAGAATAGTTTCAGTACGATTTCAATAATTTAATGATTCAAGTGCAATATTACTGTCGTCGAGATAATTTTTGATAAAGAATTTTATAATCCAAAGTTTGCAATCAAAAGGAGTATGCAAAAAAATTATAAAATACAGAAAGATGGGAGTATAGACACAAAGGTTACTAGAGCTCTATAGATATAGGTATTCTCATCCGCCATACTGTGTCCTTGCTTGTCAGGCGTAGTACGACAACATATGACTAAAGTTAACAGATAAATTATATTTCATAAAAGAAAAATGATTTGAATGTTTGTCAAGATTTTTTAAAGGTCCTGCTGTTGTTTGTACGCGTTTACCCGTACGCAAAAGTGCTTTAAAGTGGGAATATCAATGTGACAACTGTACAGAAGTTGACAGAAAAAATTGCGGTAATTATTTATTTTTCATCACTGTACTATGCAGAATAGAAGAATTAATTGTTAATTGTAATGACTATTGTTTTTTTGCGGGCTATTAAAAAAATGCGGAAATGTCAGAAAAGAAATCTGCCTCTGGCAACGACACTTCAATTTTATCAGCTGAAATACGAAACAAATTAAATAAAAAATATTGGATACAAGTTGAATTATTTATTATAAAAAAAAAGATATACATTAAATAAAATACATTATGGAGAAGCATTTCAATTTTAACGTCCGTTCTTACTGTTTGAAAAACTTCATTGAAAATAGCAAATTTCGCAAAATAGTTTATGGAACGGCGTCAGCAAAGAAAAAAAATTGAAATGCTTCTCCATAATGTATTTTATTTAATGTATATCTTTTTTTTTATAATAAATAATTCAACTTGTATTCAATATTTTTTATTTAATTTGTTTCGTATTTCAGCTGATAAAATTGAAGTGTCGTTGCCAAAGGCAGATTTCTTTTCTGACATTTCCGCATTTTTTTTAATAGCCCGCAAAAAAAACAATAGTCATTACAATTAACAAATAATTCTTCTATTCTGCATAGTACAGTGATAAAAAATAAATAATTACCACAATTTTTTCTGTCAACTTCTGTACAGTTGTCACATTGATATTCCCACTTTAAAACACTTTTGCGTACGGGTAAACGCGTACAAACAACAGCAGGACCTTTAAAAAATCTTGACAAACATTCAAATCATTTTTCTTTTATGAAATATAATTTATCTGTTAACAACTTTAGTCATATGTTGTCGTACTACGCGTGACAAGCAAGGACACAATATGGCGGATGAGAATACTCACATCTATAGTGCCTTAAGGTTACATAATCAGTAAACTCTTCTCTTTGAGATATTTGGTTTGTGTCTAACGCATTTTTAAAGATTAAACACTCATCGTAATGGTTCATATTTTCGAAAGATCTATGTAATAATGTATATGATTAAGTTTACTATTTTTATATATAATAATAATTCACATTAAAATTTGGAATTTAATTTCCTTTTTTAATAGATTTTATTGACCTTTGTTGTGTAAAACAGCCACGTCAAAAATTATTAATTACCTGTTAATACTAGTGTAAAATTGATATTTTGTAAATTATATAATGCTGTTCAATCCGGGTTCGCCCGAGTGAAGTTTAAAATGTCAGCGTTTAGCTCAATATTCTAAATATTGCTAGTATTTTGAAAAATCCGCCCCCTTGCCGTTTATTCATCCAGCATTTTTGTATTTATTTATAAGAGTACCTTCCCGAACTCAACATTTTTAGGTCAATCGATTTTAGAAGTAATATACGCGTTCCACAACCGTTTTCGCCCTTTGGGATGCGAATACACACACGGTTTTTAGCCCATTGGGCAGGTACTTGGCGAAAAAAGTATAATTTCATTTTTCAATATCATTTATTAAATTGTTTTATTTATTTAATGCTAAAATTTGGGAAATTGTAAAGTTAAAAAAAAAATTGTAATAGTTTATGAGGCGCGCTCAGCGTATGTTGCCTTAGGGCTGCAGTCCGCAGTCCTAATATCAGAATTAAACAGTAATCAGTATCTATCGCGTCATGTGATGCACTGGAAAAATTTTCACATTACGAATATTGACAAGTATTTTGAATCATATAATTTAATATTTCCGAGTTAGATCAATGGAAATAAATAGTTAGGAAGTATAATTATTAAATCTAATAGTTATAATATAGACCGAGGGGAATTTTGCGGAAAAGGTTCATTATGAAAACATTAAGCAAAAATTCGAAATGAAAGATTTATGGAATCTAGCTTATTATTTCATTTCGAATTTATTCAAACAGCTGTAGTAAAATCAACTAAACTTATTAAGCAAAAATGTGATTATATTTATTACATTGTCGTCGTCAGTTTCTTGATCTAATGGAATTTCTACTGGAATTTCTTGTGGAATTTCTACTGGGACTTCTGCAGTTTCTTCGGTGGTTTCTTGGGTGGTTTCTTCGGCAGTTTCTTCTGTACTCATTGTAAAGTAAAATTTTAAAATCAACTGTCAGAAATTCGTTAGTCAAATATTAATAATTAAAACCATTTTCATAGCAACTTGTTTCGTTGAACCATGAAGACAAAGGAGCACGAATTCATATGGAAGAAATTAACAGAATCGGTGTAGAGTGAATTCGCCAGTAGGTCGGACACTGCTAGTGGTCGGACGAATCTTATTTAAACTAACAAAACTTCAAAAATAATGTTTAAAGTATTCATATAGTTATTGAGCAATAGTCGGACACATTTCTTTGATAAAATAAAACTGTGCCGCCATCTACAATTTACATGCATCAGCATATTTATAATCTAACGTGTGTACAGAATTAAATACACCGCTCAGTAAATAGGTCACTATCTACAAATTAGTGTTTTCATAAAATTTATAAATCCGGCCCTGTCCGGGCGATTTTTTTAAAATTTTACGGACACTTTTTAATTACTACCAGAGAGATAAATTTCAATTTTGAAACGATTCGGAGAATTTTTTCGATATTTTGGAACCCAAAAACATTTTCCAACGCTTAAAAACTACCCTTAAAATGGCTTGATTAGGTCCATTTTAAATAGGCTTCTTGCGATGATGGATTTCAACACGTGAGCCAAATTTAGTTGAAATCAATTAAATCTTTCGAAAGTTATTACCGGCACGTATATAAATACAGGCTGTCTCAACCGACGTTAGCTAACATGGATACCTAACTTTGTTATTAGTGGAGATAGAAAGTCGGTTAAATGGGTAAAGTAGTGCAGAAAATTAGGCTCATTAACGTCCCGTCGAAAAAACAATTGAATTTTGACACCCTATGAATTTATTCAGAAAATAGTGAAAATTGCCATTTATGAAAAGTGGCCATAACTTTTTTATTTATGAAGATATTTGAAAATTTAATTAACCATTCTTTGATAACTTTTTAAGGTCTTTTCAGTGGCGTAGGTTTAATTTTTTTATTTTCACTACATAATGAGATATTGATATGAACTTTGGGTTTTCTTATGGACGGTATTTTTGATTTTCAGATATTCAAATTCTGCTTATTTTTCTGAATAATTTGACATAGCATATCCTATATGTAAACCAATCAGAAGCTACAAAACTGACCAAAATATCTTTTTGACGTTATCCATACCGATCAGAGTGTGCCGTGTAAAAAAAAATTTGTTGAAACAAATATATACCGACAGATTAACAATCTGTCGAGCGATCGCTACAGTTTTGCTAATTCATTTTGTTTTATTTACTCTCTAAGATGGCTCAAGCATTCTCAAATTTGGAGAAATAGGCTTTTTTTGCGCATACATTCAGCGTAACAAAAATACCACGTAAGCTCAAGCAGAATACTTGAACCTTTATCCAGAAAGGCGATAGACTTTTCAATAACTTTTAGGAACTTAAATAGAAATTATGTATATATATAAACATTTTTAAAAATGGTGCCAAAATGTTTAGGAGGTTATGAAACGTCGAGAAATTTTGGTCCGACACTTAGGTCCCACCATCCGACCGACGCCAATAGTGTATGCTGCCGTATGGCAAATGCACTAATGAATAAGTACTACTCTACCAAATTAATTATACATAGGCAGGGTTGTTAGATACAGAGGTGATCTCATTCTATTGGATAGTAGTGGGGGATGACTGTTAATTGATATTGCTTGGTTGATAAAAATATTGAACGGTCTTCTACAGCTGACTTATTTCATTAATGAGGTGACCTGGGTTATCTGATGATCTTCCTACATAGTTATAGTCATAGCTGGGCACCGTTAATCAAATACTTAACTTCGTTAATCGTTAATCCGTTACTAAAAAAGTTAACTTCGTTAATCGTTAAGCCGTTAATCTGGCAGGTTAACGATTAACGCATCGTAAATCGTTAACTCGCGATAGAAATTCTATTTTATATTTAGTGTTAATACGGGCTATGGAAGTTTAGGCAGGTCATGAAATATTAGTAAAAGAAGGGTGTATCATTAGAGTTTTTAATAATAAATGTTCAACTCAAAATACAGCTAGTCTGACATAAGGTGCATATTCCCCTTCATAAACAACAATATATTGAAGTTTTCGTCGGAAAGTGAGGCTCTTTTAGGCGTTAAAATGTCTTTTCCCGTAAAAAAAAGGCGTTCGACTGCAGCACTTGACGGTATAGCGGTACTATATTTAATAAACAGATTTATTATTATCTGTTCTCCGAGGAATGCCGCATGGTTAAAAGAGTCTTTTGACTTCATGTCTAGCCACATTTTGACGAGACTTTGAGCTTTAGTTCTTAAAGATTTGTGACTTTTAGACTTTTCTTTACTTTGAGTGACCGAAATAAAAAAGTCTTCTTCATCTTCTTCGTTGTTGCTGGCGTTGCTGCTTCCACCATCGATACTTAAAGTATCTTTGTCTTTCGAAGATTCGACGGTTTCTTGTCTTCTTAATGCATCTTCCACATTTCGCTCCATGGATTTTTTGACTGCTTTCACTCGGCTGCTATCATAGTTTTCTAGCCAAATTAGCCTAAACTTTGGATGGAACGCCGCCGCAAGTTGACATTGTTCGTCATCTAGAAGAGGCTGAAACCTCTTTTCAATTCCATCTAATAGTGCATTAGCCAAGGCTGTGCAATGCACCCGCGTAGTGTCAGATCTGTGCCTAATTAGCTTGCGCCTGCTCGCTCGCAATGACCGCCGACCGACCGGCAAAACCGTACATGTCTGAACGTGTTTTTCGCGGCGCGGCACGGTCCGCACGGTGTCCTTGTGAATTGTAGGTACTTAATTAACGATTGAACGGACTTATGGCAAGTTAACGGAAGTTAATGTGTCCGTTAACATTTTTTAAAGTTAACTGAACAGTTAAATTGTTAAGCACTTTGTTAACTTCGTTAATTAACGGATTAACGAGTTAATGCCCACCTATGGTTATAGTATATAGTTATACGATCGACGATCGCCTGTCTCTGTCAAAAACCAGCTTCCTTGTTCGACTGTCCCGATTTTAAAAAGTACTGTGGAAAGCGCGTTTTGAAATGAACAAAAAATTATTTCAGTATTAATTTTTTTATTTAATTAAATTTGTATTTACAATAATGTTTTAATTTTAGTTTTCCTGAGTCAATCCATCATTCTGTGGTGTTACATTCACTTGTCTGCTAACGGATTTTTAATTGTTATTCTGCCATTTTAATCAGTTGAAATTAAACCTTAAATTATCCTATTACTATTCGGATCTCAAATTGTGAACTCGGCATAGGACTTCTGAATATCCATTAAATTAAAAAGTTGTGCATTTTATTACTGAAATTCAAAAAGCATGTGAAACTATATTTTTCCTTTTTAATTTCTCGGAAAATATATTTTTTTTTGTTAATTTTGCCTAAACTAATTCCAAATAATGCTGATGTATCAGTACCTTAAAAATAGTAAAATACTCTATTAATGTTTAATTAAGTGGCAACTTACCTAGGAGTCCATAAAAATTAATTTAGGGATCGATTGAATTCTTATCAAGAATCCGGGCTCAAAATACTGAGTCTTCCGATTTTCTACGTGGAAATATGAAAGAAAGATTACATGGTTTGCTCATAACGCAGACGTCTTCCCTTAACATTTCTGCCGATCAAAAGACCGCGCACAATTTTCAAGCATAAATCTGTACGACCAGCACAACACAAATCTGCAACAGTTTTCAAATAGTTTTATTTATGCAAATTAATTAATGAAAACGACACATCACTAGCACACTAGATCGGTCCAGTATGGCTAGATAGAAATTGCAGGCGACTTACTAAAAGCCAATTCAGACTAGCCGTTCTCGGTTACGATTCACCGGTCCGGTTGGGAGCTCGACCAATCAGGGCGTAGTCGTTCCCGATTGCGGTTCGGTTCGAGCGTTTAGGTTCAGCTCTAATTTCAATCGGACCGTTCGCAACCGTAGCCAATGAGAACGCTTGCTGGAGTCACGTGACTAGCCTGCTGTTTTTGTTGACGTTTAACTACACATCAAACGTCAAATCATATTTCGAAATTGCGCATGCGCACCGAGAATAATCGTAGAACCGAATCGGGATAGTGTGAGCAGCCTAGATTAATCGAAAACCGAACCGGACCGGTGAACCGTAACCGAGAACGGCTAGTCTGAATTGGCTTTAACGGTCGTTGCTGGTTTCTGGGTGCAGATGCTGATCTAATGTGCGCTACTCCGTTAAATAATACGGGTACCTAACGAACGGTGCTGTGCTGGTCGGGCTTGATAATGTGCTCGGTATTTAATACTCATGTTCGAAAAAAATAACAAACGGAATTTAGGTTGTTACCCTGGTGGCAAAATAGTTTAAAGATCATAATTCAATGTTTGTGACAAGACTTGTAACAATTTAATTTCTTGAAATATTACTCTGTTATAAAGGTAAAAATGGAATATTATATATTACCCATGCTATAATAAATAGTCCTAGTAAACAAGATACTTTTTCTGAATCCATTGATAAAATATAAGCCAATTAAAATAACAAAATTGTATCTGCTGGGGAAGGTTTGGTGCGGCGCAACGTTTGACATATACGTCAGCTTGTACTCCAGGTCTAACTGCTGTTTTAAATGCTAACTCATAAGCAGTGATGAGCAAAGCAAGACCAAGAACAAGACTTGTGAGTCAGTCTTGGTCTTATTCTTGCTTGTTCGGTCTTGGTCTTGCCCAAATATTTCTAGTCTTGGTCTTGCTTATATAGTCTCGGTCTTGGTTATATAGCTCGATCTTGGCCTTGTTCTTGCTTATATAGTCTTGGTCTTAGTTTTGCTTATATAATCTTGGTCTTGGTCTTGCATGTTAAGTCTTGGTCTTGCTGATCTGACCAAATCTATTGTCTATACTCTATATTTTGTTTATTTCAAAAACGCTTTTTTTAATATGACTAAAAAATCCTTTCCCCCACCTTAAATAACCTATTTTTACACTCTATAATTGTCCTAGATGACTAGAAATTTTTTTAGAGACGATGTAAATAATTGCCAATTTTTCTTGTTCAAACAGAGGAGAAACTACATTTACACTAACCGAAATAAAATTTAATTTACGCCCAAAAGTCAATAAGAAGACTTAAAACAAGCAAAATTTTTGGAATTTATATTATTTAGCAATAGTCTTGCATATTTGGTCTTAGTCTTGCATACTCGATCTTGATCTTGCTAGTGTAAGCAGAGTCTTGGTTTTGCTTTTTTGCAAGAACAAGACCAAGACCAATTTTGCTCATCACTACTCATAAGTCAATTGACACCATGACATATTTCTTATATTAGAAAGTGCTGATGTGAATGAGAGCTAATTATACCTTTGGGTTGTCTATGCACCAGTTTTCGTGGAAAAGCTTTTGATAAAAGACTTGTATGTATCACGACACCAGAAGAAAGTGAACGTCTTAGAATAAGAAATAAAATCAGAAAAAATTAAATGACACATTTCATTTTTCAAAAAGATTTGCTTAGTAGCTAATCTTGTTTTTGGAAATATTTCTAACGTTGTGCTGTACTACAGTCTACAGCATATGTATTAGGTATGTGTCAGACATCTGCATCCGCAACCAGGGAACATTCGTATCATTTTTGATATTCGCATCCGCAGTAGTTGTTGCGGAACTTTTGTGGATGCGGATACGATGCAAGTCATAACCAGATTATCGGGAGCGGACCCGGCACTTGACTCGTGCTCGAGTTCTTTGAGTACTTGGCTAACAAGAATTAATATATTACGAACCTTTGTGAAATCATCTTCATCCTTAAAAGGCTGCAATGTTATAATTCTTCAAGTTCGCTTTACCAATTTACCAAAAGTAACATTTATTGTTAAAAATATTATTATTCTTATGTTTATTTCCGCATCTGCAAATGTAAGTAAAACCCACATTATACAGTCACTGTAGACTGCAAAGTGTAAAAAATACAGTACGCCTTCTCACTCCTTATTTTCCCTCTACAGAACGTTAAATATTTAACGCAAACGTTCTGGACTCACATATGAAATTACACTTCAGTTATAATGCTATATAAAAAAGGCTGGAGTGCAAAATGTCAGGAAATTATAAAAATTGTAATATATTAATAGCTATGAGGTTATACTTAATAAATTAATTATTTATCACTCATTAAATCGTTAGCAATTAAATGAATGTTACGTCACAGACACTGTCCTTCCAAAATATATGCATGCACTCATAAGTCACTAATTAAAAGTAGGCATTATTCAAAGTCATTAGGAACACAAGCTACCTCGTTAATTAATGACTTCAGCTGGGAGATCGTTCAATATTTTTATCAATCACGCAATTACAATCAACTGGATGACGTTACCTCCTCACTACTATTCAACGGAACGAGGTCACCTCTGCATCTAATAACCTTAGGCATTATGCACAGAGTTACATCGCCTTTATTACAGCAAAATTATATCCTTCAAATTAACATTAATTTAGTTTTGAAGAATCGGGTATTCAGAAGTATTTTTAAATGAACATAGGAAAGTTTTAAATTACTGAACAAAACGTGATTATAATTTTCCATTATTAAATTGAAAAATCAACTAAAATAATGACGGAACGTAATAATATTGATTGATAGCGTAAAAAATATGTAATTATAATGAAAGAAAGTCTTTAAAGTTTTTTAAAAAATATAACCTTTTGAAATAATAAATAGGAATATATTTAATATTATTATTATTGAAAAAGAAACAACGCATTTGTAGTGTTCCATGTAAAACGGATCACATATGGAATTACCTCGGTGTCCGCCCGTCTGCCCGTTTGTCTCAAGCGATTTTTCCTGAAAGTATTTGATGTAAAAGTTTGAAATTTGGCACAGAAATATTAGAGTTTGCCGATCCAAATGCAGACAATTGTTTATTTTTTATAGCTGTCGAACTAAAATTTGGCTGTATTGGGGGGGCTGATGGCACGGAACACTAATTCTACGAGTACCTATTGCTTGCACTTGACCGATTTTTTAGTTACGGAATTAATATTTTCTAAGCTGAAGTCAACAATAAACATATTATTCGAGATTTAAGTAAAACAATTTACAAGTACCTACCTAAATTAAATTTTGTATTGAACTCAGTGCTAAGAAATATTTTCTTTAATGTACCTATATTTATTTTTGTGCACTTTTAATTAATGACTTATATATAGTTATCAGAAATAGATATAAAACGTTTTTTTTTTAATTTTCAATATTGTTTTAATCGATTTGAAAGTATGTATATAACAATAAAAACTTGTAATGATTTAAATAGTTATTTTTGAATTTTTTCAATAAAATACACATTGTAACAAAAGGTAAATTAACAATATTTAATTTAAAAAAAATTATATAAATTACATAATTTGTATCAACAATTGTTTTGTGTCATTTCAAACGTTGAATAATAAATACCTACTGGCAGTTTTAATTTTATAAATAGGTATATTTTACTATAAGAACAGAATTATGATTTTATTTTGGTTTTATAAAAAATAAGAATTGACTTCCCATTTTTTCATCTTTGGTTCACTAAACGTATTTTTTTAGTAAATGTATTATTTGTCAATACGCGCTTTTATCTTTTGTTAGCAAGAAAACGTAATTAAATTATTTGAATTATGTTGGTGTTGGGACCTTTCATTTCAGTAGGTGATCTGAGAGAGAAAGTATCCATAATAAAATAAAAATTCTCAATGTTTTCAATTCGGAGTGAAAATCAACGAAGTCAGCATTCTTAACATCCTAATGCTCGACTTCTGATGTGATTTTCAATTTTAAATCTAGATTTAAGAATGTCATTTGCTTTCAAGAAGATGGACACCCTTCATTTGGTTAAAAACAAACGATGTTTTAAAATCTAGATTTAAGGTTAAAACTCCTACTATAGAAATCCAGCAAAATCAGAAACTGCAGTTATATAGTATCATTTCCTTTCAGCACAAATATTTTTTTAAATGTGTTTTAAAGTGAAAACTATTAATTTTCCAATGAGTTTATAGACATTTCAAAATAGCGTAACAATGATAAATTCTATAAGAAATAACAAAAAAAAGAAGCTGCAAATTATATTTTAAATAACATTTCATGCCGATCTCTTCTAGTATATGTTTTTGATGAAATATTAGGCAATGTCCTTTCTCTTTTGTCAAGAAAAATTGACGGGAAAGATAAAACTATTGTTTATTTAGTGTTCCAAATACTGAACGACTTGACAAATATTTTTGGACTAAAACCTTTTTTGGCAGGGTATAGTAAAATCGAATTATGAGATTGAATATGTAACGAAACGTTGCAGTATACGTATACCGTATACTATAGATACCGGCTGCAGAACATTAAGTTAAAGTGGCGGCGAGGTAGAGTCGCTGCCTTGTAGCCTAAAAGTCGTAAGTTCGATCCTGGCGATCAATGCCATTATTATCATTTTTCAATTACACCAATTTTTCTTCTATAGTGTGTAGTGTAAAATACATAGTTTCTTTTATTGTCTAATTTGATTTTTAACACGCTTTTATTAGCTTCACCTGTATGTAAGTTTGTTTGTTTGTTAAGGAATCTTTGAACATGAAATTCACCCACTTCAAAAAGTCAGATTAAACTGAAACTTTGCACACTTATCAAGGTTCGATGATAATACAATAACTTAATAAGTTTGTCCCATCAATCCGACCAGGACCTTCAGGATAAAAAAACTTGAAAAATTATAGCAAGGAAACTAACATGCTGTACAGTGAGGTACGTTGCGTTGCCTACCTCATAGTCAAATGCAATTTTGTTTTTTGTCGTATAATTAAGATTAGAGTGTAAAAAAACTAAAACATGCTTTTATAAATTAAATTAATCCAAAATAATTTGACAGCAAAATTAGCTTTAGTGTAAAAACGTTGAGTGCTTAATATTGGTAAGAAAATTTTCATTTACTACCTATTATTGTAAACGAAGAGTTAATTTATGTAGATAGTACCCCACGCTTTTTACAGTAAAGCTAATTTTGTTGTCAAATTATTAGCATTTATTAGTTCATAAAAGCGTGTTGTTTTAATTTTTTTTAACTCTAGTTTTATCTATACTTATGAGTTATGTGTGTTGCTAGTTTTAGACATCATGTTAAATATGCTTTATATTTGTAACACAATTTTTAAAAAAATGTTTTCGTCCATTCCATAGTTACCTACCAAAAACAACATTAATATAAAGAAAGATTTCACACACTTTAATTTGACATAAACCTTTTCAATAACGTAAATCTTCTAAATAACTTTCTGGATTTTAATTTTACTCATCATATTAAAAGAAACCGCCTTAACAGCAGTCATGATTCCATTATGTATTCATTGTAATTTGAACTGTAGAGCCTCTTATAACTCGAATTTTAAGGGAAATGCTGAAAATTTTGAGTAGTGAAGTTTCAAACTTATCGAAGATTTAATTACTTTGAGTTAAAAAATCGAACACATAAACTTTGACTCACTAAAAGAAACGCGTTGCCTATTTCGAGATATAGACCTCGTGAGACTTGACCCGTAGGGAAATCATTTTTAGCTCAAGTTAAAGAATGTTTTGAGTTTCATGGAAGGAAATGGCTAATTTCTTCGACTTAGACAAAATTTTGATGGAGATTCTAGTAATAGACTTTCAACTGTATTTTATTCTTATCTAAAACATTTGTGATAAAAAAGGAGAGAGGCTGACTGTTTGTAAAATAACGTTTTAGGCACAAAATATGAAGTTTAATAATTTTTATAATAACGATACTTTTCATTTAATTATTTTTTTCTTTAAATATGCAATCTTGATACCATTCCTTAATTAAAATATTTTATTTTAATTATTAGCTTTTATTACTACTATAAAATTTAAGATAAAAAACTAGAAAATTTACTACACAGTTTATAATATTTATAAAAATGAATAATAGATATTGATAATAGGCCGAACTAAAAAATATAATGTCAAAATTAATGACAAGTTTATAATTATTACATATTTGTATTTTTGACATCTAGCGTTAACGAATTGGCTAGTGAAAATTTGATAAATAAAATAAACTAACTTTCAGCTATGATAATTCAAAAGTTGGTTGAATATAAACATTTTCATTTAAGTAACTGATAACATCAATTCTGTTATTTTTCTGAGCCAGTGTAAGGAGTATATTAACATTTTCCAAAACTCAACATAGGTATCTGTTTTAACCCTGACAGCACGGTTAAAAATATTTAACAATTTTTTTGTAAATATCTATATAAAATGGAATAATGAAAAAATTCAATCATATAATTGTCAAAGGAAAACTTGAAATAGTTTCTTGGAAAGTTTTTTTTAATTTGATATTTACTTTGGAAGACTGGCGATTTTGTTTTAAATGAATTGATTTAATAAAAATTGACACATCAAATAAAAACTGTTCTAAATTGTTTAGGAAAGTTGCTCTATTCTAATTTTTTATAGTTATTATAAGTTAAATACATAACTGAAAATAAATAAAATGAACTTGTTTTGGCATAATTTATCGTAATATATACACAGGTACATAGTTAATTAAATATACCTAGGATTTATTTAATTTTTTTAAATAACTCGTATTTCATTCACGAAATACCATAGACGTTCGGAAGACCAAAATAATTATAGTAACAACTAACCCCATGTACCAGCTAAGGACTGCTTTGAAAACGACTTTTTAAATAAAATCTTTAAAGCATATTTGACATGTTGTGGCTACACTGGCTCAACTAAACTATTAGAGTGAAATATTATAGTAGATGGCGGTGTAGGTACCGGGTAAATTATGGTGGAGGCACCGGCTAAAGTAACCAAATAGTTTCTCAACTTTTTAAGACTCACGATCTTCCAAAGCACATTTTTTTCTTGAAAACAAGTAACTTATGTGTGTTTCCTTTGTCGATTCATGTACAGAAAAACTTTCAAGTGAAAAACAAACCCACCCGTCGCATTTACATGCTTACTTTTATTAATCTTAAAACTCAATACCAACTATGTAACGTTTGCTTATGATTCCTTAAAATAATGTTTTTTCGTACCTCAGTGTTTTATTTCTCTCAGAGGTCGCCACATCCAGGTTGGGGAACTATTATCGTGTGATGGTGTAAGTCCCGGGTAGAATCTGATGGAAGCACCGGACAGTTATGGGTAATTTTCAAGTTTGAATTTCAGTTTTCTTTGGTAAAATGAAATTATTTTAGTTGAATATAGAGGGCAGACTTAATATCGTTAATATTTGGAACTTAGATACTTTTAAGGTAGTTCTAGCGTGGTATAATAAAGAAAAATCACTTTTGCACAGATTTTGCTCATTTTTTTTCATAGGCTCAAAATAACGTTTTCTGATAAATCCTGAAATTTCAGAATTTTTGACCGTTTAGAACGCGAGATAATTAGTAACAAAGTTTGCAATTTCACATGTTTCCCACGGTAATTCACGAAAGTTGTGAACTTTGTTATTAATTATCTCGCGTTATAAATGGTCAGAAATTCTGAAACTTTGGGATTTATTAGAAGATGTTAATTTGAGCCTATGAAAAAAGATGAGCAAAATCTGTCGAAAAGTGATTTTTCTTATTATACCATGTTGGAACTACCTTAAAGGGCGAGATATTTGTCAAACAACGCCAAGATAGAGACGACGGATAAGGCAGCATTGTATATCGGACATATTTGTTAAACTAAAAAGTATCTTACAAATTCGCTTGAATATTTTTTTATATATTTTATCATTAGAAAATTAAAAATCTTTGACTGCGATGTTTATTTAGAATCAATTCACACAAAATAACCTTAAAAAATATGAATTTCTTTTTTTCCGATCAGCAACAAATAAAATCTGACAAAAGAGTTTGTTAAAATTAGAATATTTAAAGCTTTCTCAAGCCGACCTTTTCGCAAAATTATTTATTATTGTTTTATATAACAATATTCATAGTTACCAAAACAAAATATAATATTTCTTCAGAAAAAATATGTTAATTTTCAGATGAATTAATGGTTACCAAAAGATAATCCAGTTTCTAAAAAGAATGCAATCAACATGGTGCGTAAAATTAAGGGCATCATTATTAACTTAGAAGAGATCTCATAAAATGTTCCATCTATAATAAACCAACCAATAGGAGCGCTAGTTGTAAAATTCTGCTGATCTATCCTGCATATTGCTTTCTCAAGAGGATATCTACGTAGTGTGTCAAATTTTACAGACAGTATCACCTATTGGATGTGTTATTATATCAATTTCTAATTTTTAAGTCATTTGAAATATTTGTCTTTAGTATTTAGTCATATGGAGAGTTATATTATTATAGGCTCCATACACTTGCGTACAAATTGTGCAACAGCGGCTGTTAGGCAAACATTTGTGTAATGCATGGCAATCTTTGACGTGCCACGTATTTAGTTGCAGTTATTCAAACTCGTTAAAATAAGTACACAATAAGTGGTATTGCACAATTAATTTCATTGTCTATCGATAACTTTAGTTAAAAAGGTGTAACTAGCAGGTTAGTGTTTAAAAAATGTCGAATTTTATAAATAATAAAGAATTTTTAAGCGTCATACGACATATTCACAACAAATCTAACTGATTGGATATAGTGTACGGGGGACCTTGTTTGCACAACTTATTGCGAAACGTCAGTTTGCGCAATTTGTTTGCAGATTTATGGCGCCTATTAGAAACAGTTTACAAGTGAATAATTGTAGTTGAATCTGAAACTCATTAAATCATTTCCTCTGTCGAAAATAACTGATGAAATCGACATGTTTTATATAATATATGAGATTTTCATAAAGTAAATGGTAAATTTTAAATTCGTATATAATTTTAAAAAATGACGCTAGAAGTAAAAAGTAAATGGAATATGGTTGCTTCAATAATTGAATTTTACTGTATCTCTGGAAAACAAACATCGCGATTTAGAGAATTATTCTCAAAATAAAACCTTTTAAATGAAACCTTTTAAATTTTAACAATATGAATCTACAAACAAGAATTGGTTTGGTACAATGTTTTTATGAATGCAGTAGAAATTACATTGCTGGATTACAATAATATATTTGAGAGTAAAGTCCTGTCAAACCAAAGCGTATCGTAATTTGAGGAACATATTTGAAAGAAGGTCTACAACTGACCTTAAGAGATCAGGAAGACTAAGATTTAGTTATGTCCAAGGCTGTGGAGATTATTTAATGTTTAGAATACGAACGCTGAAAATAAATAAAAGACACAAATTATTGCAATTTAATCAGAAATGTTGAATAATGCTGTGTATAATTTGGAAGAACGGCTGGTGATTATATAAAAAAATGGATGTCATATCAAGCAATGGCGGTAACCACTGTTGGATATACAAATTTTCATTATTTAAGCAATAAGATTTCTTTTACTTTTTGTTATTAATTTAATTTCGTAAAAATATATCATAAACTGAAACATATGTCTTACTTTATAATAACCTTCTTGCAGATTATCTAAAACATTATAGTCTGGAAAAATAAATAAGACATGAGAAAACGAACACAATCCGTTGAGTTTAGTGAATCAGTTTGTATACGTATAGATTTCATACTGCAAAAGATCTCCTATGCTGGACTCACAAAGCAGAAAATAACTGTTGTCATTATTTTTTATAATAGAAATTAGTTTCACGGGTAATTGGAATAAAAAATCAATTTAAACACTTATTGATTGCAACGTTTCGTCTTTATTAAATCAAGACTTTTTCAAGCTCTCAGCACGTTTAAATTATAATAAAACTATGATATAAAAGGCAATTTTGCATTACAAAGATCAATAAAATTGAAAATTGTAGAAAATTTCTATTATTACATATTTTGGAATTGAACTTTAAAGATGAATTATTTTTTATCTTTTCAACTCCACAAGTGGCGAATTATGTAATTTAGGTCAAAAGCCACGTTTCATAATTTTACAAAAAAATGTATTTTTAAGTTCCCCGTGTCCAAAAGACGTATTTTTCAAAAAAAATATGTTCGTCTGTTAATCTGTAAGCACGATACAAGTCAAACGGTTGAGCGGATCAAGATCAAATTTTGATAAGTTATTTGACTTATGAATATAGTGAACCTTATTGTTTTTTTTGATAAAATAAATGGTTTAGATTAGTTTACTTACAGATTTTACAATCAAAAAGTTAAGTATACTCAATTGCAATAGCTTTGACCTGTCAATGTGAATCCAGCCTTAGTACGTAGACAATCGATCCGCACATTTTGTATGTTAGCATTTTGATAATAAAACAATGCCATTAATCAAACATAATGTTCAAGATTTGTACAGTATTTATGTACCTATAAACTGCACTGTTTGCTTCGCAAAGGAGTCATTGTATTTTGCGGACTTTGCATCAGGGATGAGTGAACATGTGTCGCATAATCATACATTTCCAAAACATAAACTTTACTATTTTTCATCATCAGTTATTATTATTATTCATTTCTTGTTGATGGACTCAATAAAAAAGTTTGATAATTAGTGTCCTTGTGGAATTATACACAATATTTTATATTATACGCAATTTTTATTTTTTAAATTACAGTTAAAAAGTTTAAAATCACGTAGTTATTTTGAACACATTTTTATCATTATTGTTCGAAATGGAAATCTTTTAAGTTTCGCAAATTTTACTTTCGTATTTCAAAAGATTGATTCAAAACAAAATTATATTTTAATATAAACCAGTTATAAAACTGTTCACTTAAAACAATTTCTTAGGATTACGTAACTGCAGTTAACTCATCCCTGTTTAGAACTCAGTGTTGTTAGAATATATTCCAGCTACAGTCAAAGCCCTCTAAGTGCACGCTCTCTAAATGCACACGCTCTCTTACTGCACACGAACTCGCCCTCTAAGTGCACGTTCCCCAGCCCCCACTTCGAATAATCTGCGACCAATCACGTGCGACCGTAAGCGCGCTATTTTCAAACTTTCCATTTCCATCATATTCATAGAGTTTTAGAGATATTGTTTATAGCATCTGATTGAATAAAGATAGCTATAGGAGTTAGAAGAGTGGGGATGAAAAAGATCGTAGGGGAAGTGTGCACTTAAAGGATGGGCCTCGGTTCCGAGCTGTGCACTTAGAGGGCTTTGACTGTAGCTTGGTAATTTCTACAGTTAATTTTCGACTCAGTAAACTTAAAAATATAATAAAAAAGATTTAAAAAGCACCTCACATCAGTGTTTTTGGCACACGCATGTACAATCATACACAGTATTATTTATTTCGTTTTTTTAAACACAACATTAAATTTTTTGTGGTCCATATGAAATTTCATCATTTTTTATTATTATTATGTATATAATACGACGACGGAGTTTACATAATAATATGAATAAAAAAGTTTTAATATATTTAAATGTATACACTAGAAGCTACAAAAGATCGTGTTGTTCCTCGTATGTATGTATGTTGTCATGTCATACATATAGTATAAATTTATATACAAGTTATTTCAACGCTTTTTTGAAACGTACAAAATTGACGTACGAAACTGAGTTAAGTCACGCAAATTAGAATTTCATTCTAGGAAAGTAATAACTCGTGTCGGAACTCGCAGCGCCAAACCCGGTCGACAACATAGTGTATTTGCTAATACAGATATTGTCAGCACTGGATTTAAACTAGAGGCACTAGGGGCTAATGCCCAAGGTGGCAAATCTTCAGGGGCGGCAAAATTTGGAACATGAGAGAAAAAAATTCGCGTTATAGAATTTTTTTTGAAAAGTGAGATCGTGTTGAAAACATTCATAAATAAAATATTTTTCTTTTTATTAAGAATGTGTGTAAAATTATAAGCACTGCAGTTTTATTTAAAAATTAAGAAAAAAACATTTTTAGTAAAGAGAATAACTATCTTGTTCTCCATAATTTTTGAAAGTTTTAGGCTCGAATAATTATATTTTCGATAATAAAAATCGCGGGGATTTGAACAACTAAAAAACGGAACAAACATTGAATTAAGTTAATTCTATTTTGAAGAGGAACTTTTTTAGTTTAAAATTTTCTGTAACCTTAAAGGGGAAATGATTCATTGGCAGGCAAATAGAAGAGAAACCTTGATAACGTAAAATTAAAGGCGAAATGATTCAATGGTAACGCAGTTGGATAACGCATCAATGAAACGAATTCATAACTCTAAAGAAGTTTCACTTTCCCCGTGAGGCTTACGCGTTATTTCTTTAATTGTCTTATTCTCCGTGATTTTTAATATCAATAAGACTATAATTTATGGATGCGAATACACCAAGTACCAACGTTACACTTTGGATATAAAACTAAAAAACCTGTTTATGCATTCATAAAATTGTCGAAAAAAGAAAAAGTATATTTGTTTGGTTATTAAAAATTAATTTTCAAAAATTGTGGCTTATTTTATATGCGATGTTCCATTAGAGTAACGAAATTATGAATATAATTTAATAAACCCATAAAAATTAAACACGTGATTTTTAAATTTTTAAAATGAAAAGTCAATATAAAGAACTCGGGTCGCAGTGCCCAATGCTGCTGACAATATAGTGTATTTGCTAATACAAGCAGTGTGCCATTTTTATGTGAACTTAAGCTTATTTATGGACAAAATAAAACATTAATCCCTTAATAGACCCATTAAATTAACATTTTTTTTCTTAATTGCAATACTATTATCAATTCAACACCTGCACCAAATTAAATACAATTTTGAGTAAGTAAATTCGTATCCATAAGCTATCACAGTGTTTTTATAAAAAAAAAATAGTCTAATCCTATTGGGCCGATATTATTAAAATTTTAGCAGTACATTTTAATCTTTACTATAGGGTTAAATTTTAATCTTGAAACGATTCTGACACTCTTTCGGTATTTTTGGGCCCAAAACTTCTTGTCAACCCCTAAAATCTACACTAAAATGGCACACATGGGCTTATTTTAAATAGGTTTCGTGGAATAATGAATTTGATGTACATATTGATAACTATTTTCAAAAATAGTACCAACTTGCTTAGAATGACGTCGAGCAATTTTGGTGCAATCCCTAGGTTCCGTCATTCGACCGTCGCCAATAGTGTATGTGCCATATGGCAAATAGACTAAAAATCAGCTTCAAAAGTGAGTTTCATACGGATCAAACAGCGATGGTACAGCGTATATATTTCTGTAATTTAATTGTAATTGTGGTATGTTAGATTATGTACACATATGTACAGTGAGTGGTGGGGGTGGTCACATGACGTAATGCGCAAGCGCGTGATGCACGCCAGCAGGCAGCGCGTGTTAAATGACACTCTCTTTGTTGCGCTCCTCATCAAGACTGCTTGTTGAGGATGCGCCGCATATTTGCATTTCAATTTCAGCAAGTCGACTTTCGAGCTCCCATTGTTGGTTGTGCAGTTTGACAGACATGGCCGCATTCTCGGCCTCGACCGTGTGCAGTCGTTCCCGCAATCGTTTGATCTCGGCCTCGAGTGCTTCGTGCGAACCGAGCAGCGGCGTAGCGCCCTCAGATAAGCCGGCAACGCTGTTGCAGCGTACTCCACCGGTCGACGTACTGCCGCGCTGCTGCTGGTGCAGCTGCTGCAGATGGTGTTGAGACGCCGCTACGCTGAGTGCGCTCGACGCAACGCTAACAGGACTGTCGGCAGCGCGGGACGACGGAGCGGCTAAGCTGCCGCGGATCGGCGGACTGCCTGCAGGTGAGAACAGGGCATGCTGACTGCTGTATGGTGGGGGAGGCGCGAACGGGGACACCCACATGTCCTCGAGCGGTACCCGACCCCGCGACTCGACGAGCCCGGGTGTCGACTGACTGCGACCCATGGCCGCTGAAAAATATACACAGAGCCATGTGCAGGTGAGACTGCGGCAGCCCCGGACCACTGTCACTGGGGACTTGAACAAATCGCATACACATACCGGCAGACGTCTTACATATTTGACTGTATATAAGCTAGATTATAGAATGGTCAACACCGCGAAATCATCAAAAGTTGAAACAGAGTCTTTAACAATGTCAAAACTTTGTCGTCTATCTTGAACAGTCTTTGAAAAGGTAAAGTAAAATCATAAATTGCTAAACGACTGTCTATATTTTGTGTTAAAATGATATGTCGTCGTTATCCATGGTTCTCAACGTCATATGGATTCTTAGGGGGCTATGTTATACTTCTAACGGGTCGGAAAAGACGAAACATTAGGAGGCTATAATACATTTATGAATCCAAACCATTTTGCAAGAATAAAATAAATATTAAGACTGTCGGAACGCTCTGAATTTAAGTCAAAAATAGGGCTTTGGCTGATAGCTAATTGCAGACTTATTCGTCAACATTTTGCAAAAATTATTTCTGTATAAGGAAGATAAAGGACAAATCTAGGTCTCTTATGGACTATTTTTGTAATTTATGTACGACTTGCTAGAAAAAAAGTTGGCATTAATTGTGCCAAAAACACACTATAACCTTATTCGTACTTATTTCACAAAACTGTTCCATCACAAACCTAAAGTCACTCTTCCTTTTTCGGAAAAGTTTTTTAAATCTTCAAAATATTTCCAAAAATTAGAGTAATCAACTGACAGCGGCACGCTTGCAACTGCATTTTTGAAGGCTGGTAGTGGGGCACCATCACAAATTGTGTGAAAGTGATCCAACACTGTTAAGACCTTATAAAGTTTGTTTCCGTTATATTCATTCTATCAGTCTGCATCTTTTTTTAAATTTTTTCATTCCGTTCTTAAGCCGAAACTTCTTAAGATAGCGGTTCCGTAATATATCGGACATAATATGACTGAATGATATAATAATAGATGTGTGTATAGGAGTAAATGGATGTCGCTTTTTACGTTACGGTAATGCCGCCGCTATCAGGAAAGACATGTCTATTTATTTCTATGCACACGTTTTTGTTTTTGCATATCACGACCTCTATATTACGGTACCACTATCTTACGAATAAATAAAATTAGAAAGAAAATGCAGAAACTGATAGAACGATACAACCAAAATAAACAGGTAAATCAAATTAATAATATTAATATTGGGATAAAAAAAAACTAACGATAATTATTAGTAATAGTAAAATATCAAAAGTTGGTGTTCGTTTCGATGTTGTCAATAGACCAAGATATTGAAATGCATGCCCATAGCTGGGCACCGTTAATCAAATACTTAACTTCGTTAATCGTTAATCCGTTACTAAAAAAGTTAACTTCGTTAATCGTTAAGCCGTTAATCTTGCATGTTAACGATTAACGAATCGTAAATCGTTAACTCGCGATAGAAATTCTATTTTATATTTAATGTTAATACGGGCTATGGAAGTTTAGGCAGGTCATGAAATATTAGTAAAAGAAGGGTGTATCATTAGAGTTTTTAATAATAAATGTTCAACTAAAAATACAGCTAGTCTGACATAAACAACAATATATTGAAGTTTTCGTCGGAAAGTGAGGCTCTTTTAGGCGTTAAAATGTCTTTTCCCGTAGAAAAAAGGCGTTCGACTGCAGCACTTGATGGTATAGCGGTACTATATTTAATGAACAGATTTATTATTATCTGTTCTCCGAGGAATGCCGCATCGTTAAAAGAGTCTTTTGACTTCATGTCTAGCCACATTTTGACGAGACTTTGAGCTTTAGTTCTTAAAGATTTGTGACTTTTAGACTTTTCTTTACTTTGAGTGACTGAAATAAAAAAGCCTTCTTCATCTTCCGTACATGTCTGAACGTGTTTTTCGCGGCGCGGCACGGTCCGCACGGTGTCCTTGTGAATTGTAGGTACTTAATTAACGATTGAACGGACTTATGGCAAGTTAACGGAAGTTAATGTATCCGTTAACATTTTTTAAAGTTAACTGAACAGTTAAATCGTTAAGCACTTTGTTAACTTCGTTAATTAACGATTAACGGATTAACGAATTAATGCCCACCTATGTGCATGCCTTTGATTTGCCACAAAGCTAAGGTCAGACTTTATTAAGTGTTACTAAAAATATGAACAAACGATGCAGATGATAATTTTTTTTTACATCGAAGAGCGATGAGGGACGGGCATGGGCAGAAATAAATAAATCTTAGATTGGGACAACGATTAAAAACGTAAAAAACAGGTTTAACTCTGTCAAGGTCAACGAAAGGTTTTAGTCATGTTAACCGTATAATGAATCATTCGACATTAGTAATTTTCAAAGTTTGCGAAAGATAACTATTAGTCTGTATTTTTTAAGCTATGCTTCTTAGCGCAGGCTATGGACGCGGATGGAAAACTTAAGCTACAGATGGGCACTTAACTGGAAAAAACGAGCAAAAAAACATCACGCGATGTGACGATTTATTATTGTGTGAAATACTTAGATTATTAATTATAATTCGTTTCATATTACTTATTAATAAATATTTTTTTTTAATTTAATAATTTATTTTTTTATATTTATTATTAAAAAATAAAAAGTTTAGAATTTAATAATTTTGTCGCTTTTTGTGTACCTATACGTAAATTTTAAACATTAATATAAAATACGTAAGGAGCATAGCTTCCGTCGTGTGTCCACGAACTGACGCACCTCTTTTTTTATTTAACATTCACCGGATATGTGTATGAGATTGACGTGCGGTGATCGTCGTGCAATGAGGGGGGAAGGGCTCTGATCTGATTACGTAATGTTAAGTGGGCATGCAGGCTCGGCCTTTGTTAATTAGTTATCATTCATGCAATAACCCTGAGCTCATCAGTCCGATATGGGCGACTGGGGTGTGGTAGGTATATAACTTAAGAGGGTTATAATTTCGATCTTTCAAAAAACGTCTAGGGTCTTATATTCTCAACAGCTGCTACTGTTTATAGAATGAATACATTGTCGAAAATGTATAGTATTTCCAAATTAAGGTAGTTGTCGTGGTTAAGGCACGCCGTCAGAAAATTATTAATTTTTGTATACTTATTAAGGACATGATAATACAATTACCCTGAAAATTTGAAGTCGATCGACCGTATATAATCCGAGTTAAATTCAATTAGAAATTGGATAATTAACATCGATTGTATACGATCTCTGTAGTTTTGAACCAGTTTCTTATTTATAAAAAAAGAACTAACTGCCAGAAATTTTCCAAAAACTGACAGTCTTTCAATGCATTTGTTATGAGTTTAAAAAAACTAAGAAAAAATGTTTGACCGTCTAATTATTTATAAATAACGGTTTAAAGCTCAACGATTTATAGAAAAGTATAGATCCATATGAATACTGTATGGGTTACGTTTCCACGGGTACAGTCTTGCATACAAATTATGGATCACTTAGCTACAAGCTAGTATACTTTTGTGGCGCGTATAATCTATAACTTTTTGACAATATTGTACCACGACAACTACCTTAAATCCTTGGAAGAATTTTACAGTTCTGTTTTTGTATTTGCGTATGTTGATATCGCTGTGAACGGCCATATTTTCATGTGTCGCTATTAGCTTATAAAATGGCGATAAAAATGTTCATTCTATTATACAGAGACAATACATAGATCTTCCTTCGAATAAAAAAAAAACAAAGTTTAAAAAACAGGATCTCTATACGGGTATTATAATATTATACACAGCAAAAGAACCATACATACACTTTTTCATTTAAAATATACTAAATAAAAAATACAAGTCTTTTTAGTTTACAATTAGGATTATGCTATGGTTGAAATTTTCCACAAATCAACACGGGGTATTAATTTAAAACAATGAATGGCAATCAATCGAAGAGTGAATAAAATAAGCACAGATGAAGCATATCGACTATCTTCCGCTATGAATGCATCTGTGCAGTGAACCAGCTTAAATGCGATTATGCGTTGTAGATAGGCTTGCTACGGCTCAGCTAGTAGATATAGAGCGTGTAATAAAGAGCGGGATCTGGGTGTTAAAACCTAAAGGTGGCGGTTCGCGCCGCGACAGAGACCGGAGACAGAGACTGGAGACCGAGACAAATGTCTCCGTCTCCGGTGGTCTGTTGTGTACAGAGACCAAAGACCTCTGTTCATTCAGTTTTGTTGAGTCGTTGGAGTCAATCGTGTCGTGTTCTGGAAAATTATGAATCCACAGCGTAATGGAAAGCCATTCAGTTATGAAGTTACTGTTGGAAGAAGAAGAAGACGATGACTTGCTATTATATTATTATTATAAAACAAAACGAAGAATGCCTATCAACAAATTATATACAACTAGAGGCCACGAAGGATCGTTTTCCCTTTTGATAAAGAACCATTTATTGTTTGAGGAAAATATGTTCGTACTTTCGGATGAATAAAATATAATTTGAAGCTATGCTTTTCCAAATATTATCCTTCAAATTTTCATCTCTGTGTGCGTCAAGTTGAGAATTAAATAGCGCAGGATGTTGCCTAATCATTTCAATCAATTTATCGGTGTCTTCATCAGAAAACGACGTCATTTTTCACAATTTTGTACGTGCGTCTCGAGCGAGACGCGAAACAGTACTAGTCCGGGCTAGAGACCGTCTCGCGGTCTTCTGTCTCGCGTCGCGGTCTCGCTCGCAAACTGACACACATAGAAAACCTAAGGTCAAGTAACGGTCTCGGTCTCCAGTCTCTGTCTCCGGTCTCGGTCTCCTGTCTCTGTCGCGGCGCGAACCGCCACCTTAAGGGTTAAAACTTGTTTTATTGTTTCTTACAATTTTCATTTTTTAATCGTGGAGTATCTACTTTTTGGATCAATTATTATTTCATTTATTTTATTGTAGATTTTAGACGCTTGAGAACATAGGTCATTAGCATCTTAATTACATCAAATAACATAATCACTTAAAACTAAACGACATCACAAAACATCCATGAGCAGAGGCAGGATTCGAACCCACGACAGTCCGCTCAGGAAACCAGCACGCTAACCACTGGACCACACTGTCCTTTTATTATTTCATGTTTTACATGTAGTAGAAGAACTATTAAGCATTTTTGGGTAGGTATTTGAGGCACTGTGAAAATTTGTACAATAACTCTTTAGTAATATCCGAATATAAAAACACAGACCTGGCTTAAGGTGTTTGTCGTGGTACAATATTGTCAAAAAGTTATAGATTATACGCGCCATAAAAGTATACTAGCTTGTAGCTTAGTGATCAATAATTTGTACGCAAGAGTGTACCCTTAGAAACGTAACCCATACAGTATTCATATGCATGTATACTTTTCTATAAATTGTTGAACTTTAAACCGTTATTTATAAATAATTAGACGGTCAAAAAAATTTTCTTATTTTTTTTTAAACTCAACAAATGCATTGAAAGACTGTCAGTTTTTAGAAAGTTTCTGACAGTTAGTTCTTTTTTTATAAATAAGAAACTGGTTCAGAACTACACAGATCGTATACAATCAATGTTAATTATCCAATTTTTAATTGAATTTATCTCGGATTATATACGGTCGATCGACTTCAAATTTTCAGGGTAATTGTATTATCATGTCCTTAATAAGTATACAAAAATAAGAATTTTCTGACGGTGTGCCTTAACCACGACAACTACCTTAACAGACTAAACCGATTTTTAAATTTTTGTGCAAGAAAAAATCCTTGAGGCCTTTTGCAATTTTAAATCCCTGAAATTTAGTATTTACGGAGTTAAAAAAGAAAAAAGCCATATTTTTTAATCGGATCTAAAACTTAGCCAAGTGTTTGAAAAATTATATTTTTTAAGACTTAATTTGAGGCACGTTGAAATTAAAGCAGAATAATATTGCTAACTAAAAATAGATACATCAAACAGACAGGTCGTTTTCGTGGGATATTTTACCTGCCAGGCGATCAATATGTTTGATAAATCGGTTAAGTTGGTCAAGCCCCACTACCCTTCACCCAGGTCTGTGTTTTTGTATTAGAATTTCGGATATTACTAAAGAGTTATTGTACAAATTTTCACAGTGTCTTAAAATACCACTTAAAAATGCTTAATAGCTCGTGGGGTAATATGACTATAGACTATGCAAAACGAATTATCAAAATTGAGAAAAAAATTAACCATAGGCAACGTAACTAGGCTGGTCGGGTAGAAATTTATGTTATCTTAATCTTCAACAAAAATTACAGTAATCCAACGTTAGCAGATTTCCTCAAATTTTGAATTAAAATTTCTTTAAGTTTCCCTCGTACGAATTAGTTTTTAGTCATTATTAAATAATGACTAAAAACTAATTCGTACGAGGGAAGCTTAAAGAAATTTTAATTTTAACAAAATAAAATTACTTGCAATACTGTTCAATATTTTTATTTATATAAAAGACGTTTCAACCAACAGTTTTGGTCCTTTTCAATTTTCAAATATAAAATTTTATATTTGAAAATTGAAAAGGACCAAAACTTTTGGTTGAAACGTCTTTTATATAAATAAAAATATTGAACAGTATTGCAAGTAATTTTATTTTGTTAACATATCTATTACTGTTGGTAGAGTCAATATTATTAAATTTTAATTTTAATGTAGTAGTACCTAGATCTCCAAAAACATTTGAATAAATTTTATTCAAATGTTTTTGGAGATCTAGGTACTACTACATAAAAATATTCAATAAAATCTCTGCATGTTAAATGGCAGTAATAATTCTAACAAATAGAGATATCTATAAATTAAAATTATGCGAGGATTTTACATTCTTCTTTATTCAATATAACTTTGAGAACAAAACTGGAATCAAAGCAAATCACAAAATATCAAGAACAACGCAAAAATCGCTCGAGGCTTATTTAAATAAATTTTTGGGGAAAGCATTAATTGTCAACGACCGATTTTAAAAAGTCCATATGAAATTTAAGCTGATTAGAAAGGCAGATATAAGACAGATAAAAACATTTAGAAACGAACAACTTTTAAATTTGTCTAGATATTGTCTTTGATTTGCGCCTTTTCTTTGATTTTATATATCTTTTGAATGCAGTTATTTGTTTTACTTTGCCTTCTTGATTGCAGCGCTGGCTAACATGAGCTAAATTTTTGACTTCAATAAGCTAACTAAATTAGAAATGGGTAAACCTTTCAATACGATTGTAGTTGTATATGAAATCAGTTATACCGGGTGTCTTAGAAATCGCGCACCCAATTGTTGGGATCGAAAGAGAAAAATATTCTGAGCCTAAAAATCCATGTTTGGAATTTTTTGATAACGTAGTTAATTAGTAGTTAATTAATGAAAGTGACTAATCAGGAGCGCGCTACAGAAGAATAAAAAGTGAGTGGGGAGGCATGAGAAGGACAACAACATTAAAAAAACAAGCGAGTCGAAATAATGGCAACAATTAGGATGAAAAAAAGTCAATAAACAAGGAAAACGGAAGAATAAAAATACAGAAGTTTCTTGAGAAAAATAAATCAGCCGACGACACGCTCTTTGTCTGAGTTCATTATTTTTTTATTGTAATAATAATAATTATTATTTTATTAATTAACCAAAATAAGTCAGCCAACGACACTCTCTGCTGTATCGCGCTCCTGATTGGTCATTTTCATTAATTAATTACTAATTAACTACGTTATTAAAAAAATCCAAACATGGATTTTTGGGCTCAGAATATTTTTCTTTTTCAATCCCAACAATTGGGTGCACGATTTCTGAGACACCCCGTATATTTTGTCAAGTTTGCTGGTTAGTGTAATGCCTCAGCCACACACTCGACGAGCGGCATGGGAAGTAGCGAGGAAAGGAGGCAGAGACGTTGTGTGGCCGCGTTACTCGTCATGCCGCACGTCATGCCCAGTGCTCCCTCGATTGTCGGTTTTTTGTGCGCGAGTCAAAGGACCGGCAATAAGAGCACGAGTAAGCCGGCCACATACTCCCGCGCCACTCAGTACGCATCAAGCGAGGCGTAGTGCGCACGCTGCCACAGTATCGACCTCCATTGCCGAAAGGCGAAAGCCGAGTGCGGAGCGTCGCGAGTACAGCAGTGTCTGGCCGCTTAGGGCAACATCGCGACAGCGCGATGAACAGAGCGAGGAGCATAGTCTGGCAGTAGGGTAAAAATTTGTATAAAAATGTTTCCGTTGCTGTGTTTAAATATTAATAATAACTAATGTTTGGTAGGTGCTAATTTATAATTAGTTATAAATGCAATGAGAAATCAGTGCAACTCGGTTATTTGACATTGCATTACCTTTTTCAAGCGGCGCTCTCTTGTACTTTTCAAGGCGTTTGACAGCAATTGCTTCCAGTCGAACCCTAGCCGCCGGATATTCCTTTAACACATCCCACATGTCTTTTTTGCTAAGAACGAACAAGTCGCTATAACCAACTGAACGAACGCTAGCTGTTCTTCTATTACCTGTAAAATGTTCATCCATAAAATTTAACGTCCTTTAATAACAATAGCGTTGCAAATTGTCGACACATTTAGATCTAAACTAATATTTTCAAAATCAGTCATCTATTTTCAACACAATACATTTACGAGTGTTATTAAATTATGCACATATTTGAAAGTTTAGTCTGGTTGCGGAACGTCGCCGATTCATTTTTTTTTTTATTTTGGCAAAAAAGATGTAAAAAATTCATATATCTCCACGTTCAGTGTTTAAATGAATAAATTCTTTATATTAAGTATAACTGATTGCTAAATTAACAGATAGCTTCGAAAACTGATAGATCAAAAGGAGTAGCAAGGTAAGCTTCGTATTGACATATATATTTTAATTTGTGATGTAAAATTACCGATTATTTATGATAGTAACCATTTTAACCGGATAATTTGCCGGTTAATTAACCAGCTCTCTATAAACAGAATAACGGCTTCCGGTTTCTGTTTCGCAGAACAACAAAAAACAAAAGAATAGAGCAGTTTTCAACAGTAGAATCGAAAGAATTAATTAAATAATGTATTTATATTATATTTCTGTATAGATACTGGATATAAAATTAAAAAACCTCGATCGGAAGTTATGGTCTTGTATAATAATAATCATAATCCAAATTAATATCCATGATTTATTTAAATTCAGAACAAAAATCGCAGGAACGTGGACTAATATAGAAATGCTTATTATAATAAGCATTCCTTTTTTCGTCCACGTTTCTGCGATTTTTGTTGTGAATAATAATATTAAATAGCCGCGGCTATATTTGACCAATTATTTACTCTTTTGCATCATTAACTTTAATATGTTAATTGAAATTATGTACAATACGATAGAGTACTGAAAGGTGATCGAAGTTAGACCAGATTTTTATATGCTACTAGAATCGTTTCTATAATAGGTACAGTTTTTCGTTTCAAATTAGTCGGAGTTATTCATTATTTTTTATATTCTGAAGCGACGAAGACGCTAACCAGAAGAAAAAGTGTTAATGCGTCGACAATTTATGAATATAATTTTAAAACAAATGAACTTTAAATACAATGGAAATATGAAGAAACGATCATGCTGAATTGTTCGTCAAAATCATTACATCATTAATAATTGATAAAATATGGTGGAATAATTTTAACGATCAATTTTATAAATTAACAGTCAGAAAATAATACATTATGTATTTGTCAGAAAATTCTTAAGTGTATCATTAATTAGCAATAGTTGAATACATCGGTTAATTGTAATTTTAATATGTAAATAAGCGAGCGACAAGAAGTTATCATGCTCGGAAACAAGTAAAAAAGCGCTTGCAGAATTATGAGTTCATTTTTAAATTAAGCACTGGAGTCTGCAATTCAAAAACATTATTATATTTCTTTAACTTTAATCTAAACTAGTAAGAAACGGCAAATAAAGCAAATTAAACATATACGGAGTTACAGCATATTTCATTTTAATATCAATAACCAATAAATTCTAAATATTATGTAATATTTTATAGCAATCTTAAATTACAATTTCCTAAAAGTTCACATCAAAAATATTTATTAGTTTCTTTAGAACGGAAATATACTTTGGAATAAGGTGTAGTATATTATTCATCAATATTTTTATATCATTGGAATTAGATAGCACAAGCTATTCAGGATTGTAGTGCACCGTAGGTCACTAAAACTAATGAATAATACATTCGTCAATAAATTACAGAGTGTATTTTTCGTCAATTTTGGTGACGTCCGATGCGCCACAGTCGTTTAATTGACGAAACACTCTGCAATTTATTGACGAATGTATTACTCGTCAATTTTGGTGACTCCTGGTGCACTACAGTCGTGAATAGTTAATATGAAAAGTTCCGTGTAAAGTAGTAAGCTCAATAAACTTACCTTTTCCCGGGTAAAGTGCACATTAATTAGTGCACTTGTGATGGTTAATGATCACTTTACTCCGGTTAAACTTAAATTAATTTCGTTTAATAATTTCATCTGTAACATATATCTAAGAAATGAATATTTCCGGCATAAAACACTTTGGTTTTTATACTTTCTGAGGGAATATAAAGTGAATACTGTTATTGTAGAAACATATTTAGCTGATTCGACATATCACAATTCACAGCTCAGCACCACGCAATGCAACGTCACGAGGATCCAATAACAATATTCAATTCCTTAGAGATCTCGAACACATTCAACACTCCGTGATGCGATTTGCGTTTCCCCTGTCCAGATTTTTGTGGCGTTGCGATCACTGACTTAGCGTTACGTCTGTGGTTTAATAGATTTTGAGATTATTTGATTATGAAAAATGATTTGATTGAGCAAGTTTCAAAGCATACCTGCTTGCATGACAAAAAATCAATAGATCAATCTATGCTCCAAGAAGTGACCGACAAATGAATTTGGTGTCTATTTTTCTTTGTATCTTAGGCAATGTTAAACATGTAGCTCCACAGTAGTGAGAGTTTTTTTGGGTGAATCAAAGATACAATTTCCATTCATTGATCAATCTTAAGTCACTGAATATATTGTCTATATTATTATTCATTAGGCCAGTTAAAAGCGAAAAACACGTTAATTTCAAATTGGTAAATTAACTACAACTGCTAACCATCCAGCGTCGAGGTGGCGGTTGCCAGCCGGGCCCCAGCCTGCACGCCCCACCCCCCACGGGCCTTAAATGCGGTAGGTAGGATAGGGAGCCCACGCAGGCTAGGTCCCAGCTCTTGCGACCTCAATGTAAACTAGATCAGATAGTTTGTTCATACAATTAGAGATAAATGAAATAGAAAAATTCTAAAATGTTTAAACCTGAGCAGGCCATCCCTATTCCCTGAAACTACTTTTGAAAACTTCTAAATGGCGATAATTTTTCATCGAACCAACTTATTTAGACGTGTATCATTGTAGTACAATATATTTGACTATGTTTCAGAGAATTAAAAAAATGAAATTTAATATTTAGATGTTCTTAAAAACTCGATCGATTCGGTACTTAGTTACCTAATAATATATATCGCCGATAATAGGGATGTTGACTGTATTCAAATAAAAGCATAATTTTAACTAAAAGTAGTAGTTTCTATGATAGAAATACTAAAAAACACTATATATTTTCCCTTATTTTTAAGGAATTTAATTAATATTTAATAAATAAAACCTAATAAAATCACTCTCCAGTCACGTGACAACAGACACCAATCAGAGCGCATGACGTCATATGTTCAGCCGCTGTCAAAAAACTTCATTGTTTGGTTAATATTTAGTGTGTAATTTATTATTATTTGTTTATAGGAAACGTCAAATTACATGTAACTATAGCAACGACTACGAAACAACTTTTCATCACCTCAGTTTACTAACGTTTATGAGCACAGAATACGCATCTATAGGATGGTAGCTCCCGTGTAAACTTTTGAGCCTTCTTTGGTATGAACAGGTGACGTCACGCGACTAGTATTGGCGTTTTGGGCCGAAATTTGAAACGGGATTTAAAATACATGATTTTTAAGGCTTGAGTTGTATTTAAATAAAAATAATAAATATTTGTGGCTATATTAGGTACTTATGCACGATTTAAAACACTTTCCCAAAAATAGTCAACATCCCTATTAATAATTTGTATATTTCATTATTTTTCCATCTATACCATTATGCAGTTGCGGGCCCCGGGCTTGTGGGGAGCCACCCTGGCCCTCCCGGCGAAGTCCGACCCTATAACCATCTGTGGATGTAAACAGAAGATAAGAAAGCTTTATGATTCTATGAATGAACCTTTGTATGTTTGTTTGTTGACTCGGTCTTTGTGTGTAGAGTCGGTCGCAATATCTGCATGAGATTTCTAGGAACTTGTTACAAATTGTTCATTAAAACTAGTCGCTATACCTGAAATTGGCGTTACATTTAAATGTGGACACCATGGTGATCTGATGTGATACGTTCATGGCGTTACGTCAGCTAAATGTGTTTCTGCTTTTATTTTATTAAATATATTCAAAATAGTTGAATGTTCTTTTAATAAATGAAACAGACTGTAACTGAATATTTACAAAATATAAATTGTAGTTTATTAAGTTTCAAATGCATTCTTAATATGTACTTAGAAGAGTTGAAGAAAATTGTATTTTCAATATTACGAACAAAAATTATACAAGAACTAGAAAAAACATATTTGAATGTAACAGTCAATACAGTAGATTTCAATACGAACGAATGCACCTCAAAATGCTTTGCAATAAAACCAAAAATTTTATGGGTGGCAAAGTTTTTACGATGCATCGAATCATTTCGTAGAACTGCAATATTCACGTTTTATTGAAATTTGAACAGTTCTTATTGGTTTTTATTTGAACTTATATTACGATTAGCTATCAATTATTTATTAGATAGTTAAAATGATTTGTATGTTTTTTTTAAATTGATGAGCTAAAACGCATTATCCTCTTTCCGCTACACCGTAGTCGGGTGAGCCATAATATCCTTGCGCCGTAAATACTGAATGTGGGAACAAAAACAGTAAATTATATCATTTGTTTAGAAATCACTACTTTTGTTGATGGAACATAAATTGTTAATTAAAAACTAATAAGAAGATTTGTTTTTATTTTTTGGGCCTTCTATCCTGTAAAAAAATAATATTAAAATAATTAAATAAAGAAGGTGAATTAAAAAAAGGTGACATAAATTGTAAGTAACCCAAACAGGATCACTCTCATGTCTATCTGTCACATCTTATTTTCTCCGAATCTTATACTGAACGAAATAAGTTGAAGTTTGGTAAATAGAGTTACATGACCCAACCACGGACGTACAGTGTCAATAAACGACTTTCGATTTTTGACGTAAATTTTGGAGGGCAAATTAGAAAATAAACAAAAAAATATATTTATCAAATGCATCATGTGACATTAAATGAAAGATAAAAATGATTTTTCGGGAAAAAGGACTTTATTTATAAGTAAAACACTTAATATTTTATTTTCAGCGACGTTTCGTTCCTTGTTCGGAACTTTATCAAGCTTTAATAACTGTAAATTAAAGCTTGATAAAGTTCCAAACAAGGAACGAAACGTCGCTGAAAATAAAATATTAAGTGTTTTACTTATAAATAAAGTCCTTTTTCCCGAAAAATCATTTTTATATTAATTACCAAGGACAAAAAAGAAATAAAGTCAATTAAATGAAAGAGTTCATTATGAGAAATACAAATATAATTTCAAAATGCATAGTTTAAAATATATTTTTATAAATCTTCGAAATTGCTGAGCTTAAAATTTTGAAAAAAATTACTCATAGTTTACAATAAAGCCTAAGTGAAAATCCTTTTTCTTTTCTCACGGAAAATGGAATGGTGCGGAACTCTCGCCATACGAGTTCGATTCGCACTTGACCGGATTTTAACTTATAAATTCTATATTTACATACTACTAAATCAACCGGATTTTTATGCTTCCAAGTAACAGATCTCTAAATCGTCGGTGTAGCGACATACTAAAACCATTGAGCAATTACAAAAAGACGTATCGACCTAGACCCTAGGACATCACCAACGAGGGGCATCACAAAAAGAGATTAATTTTTTCCTAGTTAGAACTATTTCGGTTATTAGATTTCTGATTAAAAATTATATATTTGCACAAGACATAGCATTTATGATCACTTCATTATAGTTTTCATTGATAAGGAATTGAATAAAAACTCACTGAATTATACGCAAGTTGAGATGAAAACAATATTTTTTATTAATTGAGATATTAAAAGCAGATATAAATTTACGTAGGTAGAGTTGTTATAAACACAAGGGCACCGTTCACTATATAAAGTACTGCCCATAGCTGAGCACCGTTAATCAAATACTTAACTTCGTTAATCGTTAATCCGTTACTAAAAAAGTTAACTTCGTTAATCGTTAAGCCGTTAATCTTGCAGGTTAACTATTAACGAATCGTAAATCGTTAACTCGCGATACAAATTCTATTTTATATTTAATGTTAATACGGGCTATGGAAGTTTAGGCAGGTCATGAAATATTAGTAAAAGAAAGGTGTATCATTAGAGTTTTTAATAATAAATGTTCAACTCAAAATACAGCTAGTCTGACATAAGGTGCATATTCCCCTTCATAAACAACAATATATTGAAGTGTTCGTCGGAAAGTGAGGCTCTTTTAGGCGTTAAAATGTCTTTTCCCGTAGAAAAAAGGCGTTCGACTGCAGCACTTGACGGTATAGCGGTACTATATTTAATAAACAGATTTATTATTATCTGTTCTCAGAGGAATGCCGCATCGTTAAAAGAGTCTTTTGACTTCATGTCTAGCCACATTTTGACGAGACTTTGAGCTTTAGTTCTTAAAGATTTGTGACTTTTAGACTTTTCTTTACTTTGAGTGACCGAAATAAAATGTCTGAACGTGTTTTTCGCGGCGCGTCACGGTCCGCACGGTGTCCTTGTGAATTGTAGGTACTTAATTAACGATTGAACGGACTTATGGCAAGTTAACGGAAGATAATGTGTCCGTTAACATTTTTTAAAGTTAACTGAACAGTTAAATCGTTAAGCACTTTGTTAACTTCGTTAATTAACGATTAACGGATTAACGAGTTAATGCCCACCTATGGTACTGCCCACTATAAAAACTTCGGGTATCAAAAAGTTAAATTCGGCGCTAGTTCTGAGAATATTGTTTTACCAAAGAATCGATGCAACGTATTATCTGTCACTCAAGCATCCCCCAAACGCTTATAAACAATAAAAACGATATTAATAATGGCTCAGTAACCACACTGACTGTTAAGTTGATAGGTAAGGAGTCCGCTGGTCGGCCGGATGATATTTACCAAGGTGTTTACCTGCAGTGCCCATGTTGAGAATGGAGATCTCACCGAAGTAGGAGCCAGCTTTCAAAGTCGCCAACACCGTCTTTCCGTTGTCCGCAACCACCTGCAGTCGACCACGATTCACTATGTACATCTCTTTGCCCACCTCGCCTGAGGACAGAACGGCATACATATTTCATAAATAAACAGAAAGGGAACACCTCCAATTTGACTTATACTCAGAAATCTAAAGTGCCTGGTTAGTGTATTTGCCATATGGCAACATACACTATTGGCGTCGGTCGGATGGCGGGACCTAGGGGTCGGACCAAAATTTCTCGACGTTTCATAACCTCCTAAACACTTTGGCACCATTTTTAAAAATGTTTATATATATATGTATATATGTATATATATATATATATATATTTATATATATATATATATATATATATATATTTATATATATATATATATGTGTACGCGCGATAACTTTCGAAAGAGTTAATTGATTTCAACGAAATTTGGGCCACGTGTTGAAATCCATCACCGCAAGAAGCCTATTTAAAATGGGCCTAATCGGGCTATTTTAAGGGTAGTTTTTAGGGGTTGAAAACTGTTTTTGGGCCCCAAAATACCGAAAAAATTCTTCGAATCGTTTCAAAATTGAAATTTAACCTTTTGGTAGTGATTAAAAAGTGTCCCCACAATTTTAATAAAATCGGCCCGACAGGACCGGATTTACAAATTTTATGAAAACACTAGTTTGCAGATAGTGACTTATTTATTGAAGGGTGTATTTAATTCGGTGTAGACGTTTAAGATTGATAATAATATTACAATTAAGAAAAAAATGTTATTTTAAGGGGTGTATAAAGGGGTTAAATTTTTTATTTTGCCCAAAAACAAACTTAATTTTGCATAATAAAAGTATAAAACCACACGGCCCTATACAAGCAAATTGTCGGCAGGGTTTTGGCACTGCGACCCGGGTTTTTTAATTTTAATGCATGTTTTTGGATATAATATATACAGAGTGTTCGGGGAGGAAAATTGCAATATTGGAGTATGTATTTTGGCGGTCAAATATACATGTGCCCCAAAATTTGTCATTAAATTAAATTGTAAGATAACGCTACTTTGCTAATTATTTGCTAATTACATATGTATTGCAGTGTGAACTTTGAACAAACCAATATGAGGTTGACTCTAATTAAAAGAAGCTAATTAGAGTGGTTGTGATCCTTGATGATTGTTGGATAAGTTTGGATAAAATCCGTGGCACAGGATCAATAAAACACAATACTGAAGTTAAAATTGCATTCTCACTAACGTTTCGGTGTGTTTTACACCATCTTCAGAGTTCGAACGCTGTCAAATACTGATACGAATTGACAGCGTTCGAACTTTGAAGATGATGTAAAGCACACCGAAACGTTAGTGAGAATGCAATTTTAACTTCAGCATTGTGTTTTATTGATCCTGTGCCACGGATTTTATCCAAACTTATCCAACAAACCAATATGTTTGTAACGGCTCATTTTAGAACACATGAATACACGACTTTGATGTTTATTTTGACCTCCTGAACGAATGTTCCAAATATCGCAGTTTCCTTCCCAAACGTCCTGTGTATACATAGGTAGACAAAAATATTTTGTTACGTTAAGTAGTTTTCACCTTTCATGAAATGAATATTGAAAAAATTACAAGGTAAAGAGAAATTACTAAAGCGTTAAATAACAGGCTTGAAAAAAGATTTTGTTCTAATGAAGAATAAAAAAGATCTGAGCAGTCGTTTATCTTATCGAAAAACAAACGAACAACGAATTTATTTTGGCATTAGGAGTAAGCGAATTCCTTTTCATGTGTAATGACCTCTGTCAACATAGTAACTTTTTGCGTCTATCCCAAGTAAGAGACAAACTTTGTCTTAATGCATCAATTAACACTTTTTTTATAGTCGAACGATCAGCATTTTTAATACCCGTGTTGAACTAAGAATTGATTAACTTTTTTCAACTTGAAAAGAGCTTTTTGGGTTTCCTTGTTATATTGCGTTTTCCATTACTCGTTTATTATAAACTCCCAGTTCCTAGTTACAAATCCGGAACTTTATTAAGGATGATTTGTCGGTACAATCGGAAATAAAAGCTAATGACATTTGCACCAAATTCATATCTTTTAATATCTGTTGAAATAAATGATTTAAATCAACCATTTTTTTTATAATTTAAATTTTGATATTAAGTTTCTAAAAGAATGAAATTTAGTGGTCATTTTAATAATATTAACATAAAAATCTCAATATAAGTGAAAATTGTAAAATAACTATTGTTTGTGACTGTACCTTGAATTTAACTTTAAAAAAAATAAAAACTTTAATTTTTTTTGTCACTGATCATCGTCACAAATTATCCCAAAATTAAAGTAAAAAATTAGGAGACAAATACATACGTTCGTAAATTTCCAATTTAATTTAATTTTATTTTATTAAATAAAATAATTCTTGTTTTTATTCAGGAAAGCGTGACAACACCGCACCATTTTAATAGTTGGTATTATCCAATTTTAGAAAAACCTGAAAGACAATATCGATGGAAAGGAAAAATTGTCAGCAAGAAAATTTATTTACAACGACGTAAACAAACTGAACTACCACAGAAACGTAAACTTGATGTTTGCGACGTTGCCACGTTTTCCTTGTAATTCATACTGCTTATTCAATAATACGGCAAATATCACTAATTTGTATAATTTTTCTCCGTAAATAATATTGAAACTACCAATTATTAATCGCTTTTATGTTTCTTGGATATTTAATCTATTGATTTGAAATTTTTGGAATTTTTCACATCATAATTTCATTATTTTTTTTCATTTAAATAGGTCTGATAGCATGTTTTCCATTTAACTACGTGTTAATTTGTTGCAACTAATAAATGTTATAACTTTTCAACGGGCTTGTAAAAAAATCCCAATTCTTTTGAGGAGCTTTAGTAGACTTGTCAGAATACTATTTTTTTTTTCAATCGATTTTCATCATTTTCAGTATACCGACAAATCATCCTATATATATTGAAAAAGTGGGTTGACACTAGATTAATAAAAGTGCCGCATTAGGACAATAAGAATAATTTGATTTTTTGTACGTGAACAAGACTCATCGACGTCTGGTCGATTATTATGCGACGTTCTAACGCACAATGTGTCATTTTACTAGTAATAGTAATTAAAAAACCCGGGTCGCAGTGCCATAACCCTGCCGACAATATAGTGTATTTACTAATATAGGCAGTGTGGCTTTATTATGCGAACTTAAGTTGGTTTTTTGGGCAAAATAAAAAATTTGACTCCTTAATACACCCCTTAAAAGAACATTTTTTTCTCAGTTGCAATATTATTATCAATCGAACCTCTAAACTAAATTATATACACCTTTCAGCAAATAATTCACTATCTGCAAACTAGTGTTTTCATAAAATTTGTAAATCCGGTCCTGTCGGGCCGATTTTATTAAAATTTTAGGAGCACTTTTTAATTGCTATTAAAGGGTTAAATTTCAATTTTGAAACGATTCTGAGAATTTTTTAGGCATTTTTGGGCCCAAAAACTTTTTTCAACCCCTAAAAACTACCCTTAAAATGGTCCGATTGGGCCCATTTTAAATAGGGTTCTTGCGGTGGTGGATTCCAACATGTGGGCAAAATTTCGTAAAAATCAATTAACTCTTTCGAAAGTTATAGCGCACACACATATATATATATATATATATATATAAATATATATATATATATATACATATATATATAAACATTTTTAAAAATGGTGCCAAAGTGTTTAGAAGGTTATGAAACGTCGAGAAATTTTGGTCCGACCCCTAGGTCCCGCCATCCGACCAACGCCAATAGTGTATGTTGCCTATGGCAAATACACTAATAAGTAAGAATAGGGTTAAACATGAATGTAAAGTATATTAAGCTATGTTTCCCTTAGGCCCCTTAGGGAAAACGTTGGAATGCAGAGTTCGTATTACAGTGTTTTTTGAGTATTAGCGCTCTCAGGAACCCGAGCTCGTCCTAGTAATTTTGTGAATGTTAACACTCCAATGGTGGCACTAGATCTGAGAGATCCATGCGACCAGCATTGAAAGGCTGCTTAAGTACCAAAAGTAATATTATAAACAATAATTAGTGTAAAAGTTTTTAGTACAAATTTTCATAAAAAAATTCCGAAAAATAAGGCTTGAGCTTCATAAAATCTCTCTAGACAAAATTACAGACAGAAAATTCGTCAATGATTATTGATTGTCATTTAGGAATTTCAGAGATCCAACGCCATCAAATATGTCACTATAAGAAGCACCACCATTGGAGTGTTAACTGGCGGATTCTCTAATACACACGAAGGTGCTATACTTTACAGTCTGCCTATTTAAATATGTCAAACTTTGTAACTGATAATTTGACATAGGTACATTATTTTTACACCTATTAATTCGCTGTTGCCTTCATGGCTTGCTATATTATTAATTACTGTAAATATGAAACTTGTGCCACATGGTGCCGTCTGCACTGAGGATAGATAACGAATAGAATTGTCGGATTTATACATTTGAAGTACTGTAACTTTGTTATTTTTGAAGACATTACAAACATCCATTCGTCATTAATTTTGTAATTTTTAGGACTATGATTGAAAGCAAAACAATTTGGAACAATTCCTATTTGGTAGCCTTAAAATATAGAAAGAACAGCAATCAGCATGTAGGTTTTTGATGACAACAGTTTGTGCTAAATGTGGTTTCCGAATTCACATTTGTCTACAAATATGTATCTACTTCTCCATCCTGTAGATATGACACATTAAACTGATTGATTTGCAACTGCTGCTGTGCAGCATCAGTTTGTGTATAATTTATTAGTTTTGTATGATGAATCGGTGGCTGTCTTGTTAAATAGTTGATAAGGCGGTGATGGCTTGCTATATCGTTCACAGCTTCACGTGATAACATAACTCAACACTTATGGCTCAGACAACAAGAATCAACAATACTCCATCGAACTAAATATGTATATTGAATAATTTGAAAAGATATTAGGTATTATGATGATTAGAAATGTTTATTTAACCCATTCAACATACATTGAAATATCTTAAATTGTAACAGCTTCGCTTGTGGCGTCTTGTCGGAAACTTCCGCCCGAAATGGCGTGAGGTATGGAATCAAGAATATACGTCAATTGAAAAAAAACTTTAAAATCTGAGAAATGCTGCAAGATTTGTTTAAATTGATGTATGTTTTCGTTTTGCATAATACATGTTAGTCGGATGCGAACTAAATTTTATTTATAAAACGTCAAATAGGTGCTACTCCAATGTCGGTGTTTGTCTGGATGTTTTTGAAATCGACTATTAAATAATACTGACGAAAAAACATTGAAGTGTTTATTATAATTTTGCGACTTTTATATTAAAATAAAAAGTGTCTATGCATTTATTCAATGTTATGAACGACGAATGTGAAATCCTCTGTAAGCCGATTAAATGAAAAGCTTGGCTTTATGAATACTGAAGTATAGCTAAACTAGACACGTCTTATATAATTCAATATAAAATAAAATATAGTCCCTCTTTTGAAGATATTCGTTTTATATTTTAAATTACTGAATACAGCTTAGAACATAATCTTCAAAAGCGATTCTTTTTTAAAAGTTTATTATCTGCCAGCATTTGATGACGATGTATAAATTATTCTGAAACTTGCAGAATTGAAAGAAACATTTCAAGTCTTTATCACATTTTTTCCAATTAGAAATCATTTATGAATGGAATAACTGTTAATGATACGGGTGTCGCTAAAAGTTTAGTTTTAGAAAAATTCGAAACAAGTTTTTTCTTTATTATTATTTTTTTTATTATTATTTTTTTATTATTATTATTATTATTCTTTTTCATTACAAAACTGTTTGTCTTTATAGGCTGAATTGAGGTACATTCCTTAAAAGATTTGAACCACTGCTTTTGCTACTTTTACTCAGGTGCACATGGCATACTAACAACGTAGAAATTCTAAGTTCAGTGAGTCAGTGAGATCTGCGACACTGAAAAGCCAATTGTTTCATGGTTCTGTGTCGCCTTGTCCAGATAATCATGCTCACGAACAGTCAGCAACTACATGTCGACATTTTACCGTGCTGCTGACTGCTCGGTGCAATCGTGACCACTCAGTGAAATATTTTCTATGGAGATTTGTAATTCGTCATGGAATCGATGCTTGAGGCAGCCAGTTTCGACAGCTTGAAGCGGTCCGTGGACCGGTCATACACGGACCGCTTAAGGCTGTCGGAACGCTCTGAATTTTGTTTGTGCTGAGACCCAGCGCTAAGGGCGAGATAGGCAAAAGACATATTGTGGGTGTGACCTTCTTTAGCTCTGTCTCGCTCAAATCATCCGCACGTTCCAATTTTTGGCTGGTGTCAACTACGAGGCTAAAAAATGTTGTTGTAAGTAAGTAAGTTTGGGAAATATTTTGAAGATTTAAAAAACTTTTCCGAAAAAGGAAGAGTCACTTTAGGTTTGTGATGGAACAGTTTTGTGAAATAAGTACGAATAGTATGACATTGAAAACGTGTGTTTCTTTGGCACAATTAATGCCAACTTTTTTCTAGTAAATCGTACATAAATAACAAAAGTAGTCCATTAGAGACCTAGATTTGTCCTTTATCTTCCTTATAGAGAAAACATTTTTGCAGAATGTTGACGAATAAGTCTGCAATCAGTTGACAGCCGAAGGTCTATTTTTGGCTTAAATTCAGAGCGTTCCGACAGCCTTAAGCCGACAAGTCAAAGTTGAAATAGAATACTTATCATTATACCTTTCCGACAAATATAGTCCCCCGGTGAGAAGAGAACAGGCCTCAACCGGAGAACCAGTTCGCACAGGAAGCCGGCCTCCGTGTTCTGGAAGATTTCGACTCGCTTGAGTGTGTCCAAGTGAACGTTGATGGCGATCTCAGCCTTAAGTTTGTCGGGCAAACACGACACAGCCTTCTCCTCATCGGAACACTTTTGGGTCAGCCACAGGTAGTCAAACCATTTGATGACCTTTACCTGCAGGTGGTTTGGCACACGACGCATTCTCATGTATGTCTTCACACCGTCCAATTTAGCTGTGAACAAATGTCAACAATATTGTCAATATCACTGTAACGATTTAGTTTTTTACATTGTTTACATTTTTCAACTGAAGACACCATAAATCATTTATGTGTTGCAATTTGCTTTATTATAAAATATTAACTGTTGAAATATGGCACCGTAGAGTAACTGATAACTCATTCCGCCGCGAAAGTGGAAAGATTCGGGTTTGAGACCCGACGGTGACACTTGTTTGAAAAAAATTTTTTTTATAACATTGTAACAATGGATGTTTCAACAAGTATAGCAAACAATCGCTATTATACAATTTATATTTTATTTATTAGGCAAAAAGTGCCACAACTAATTATTATAAAACCTTTATAATATAATATTTTGTCAAATTATTTTTCTGCTCGCAAAAAACACGCAATTTTCAAAATAATTAAAGATTTTTTTTTTATGAATTGATAGAATTTTTTTCAGCCAGCTTCGATTGGCTGAAACATACTTTTTTCTATAACATTATGACGCAGCGACGCTCACCGTTTCTAGTACCATTTTCAGGTTGAAATCTACATTTAAGAATGTCGTTCGTTTAAATGAAGATCTTCATTTAGTTCAAAACAAAGTTTATTGTTAAATTTAGATTTAAAGCAACAGTCGTTTTAGAAACAGAGGTTTAAGCCGATGAGAGGTCTGCCCCTATTCTATCAAAACAATAAAACAAAACTTCACATAAAGCTTCTTCGAGAAATTAAGAATTTTAGACAGGCTTGCCGCAGTCTGTAAGCATTAAAAAATAAAAATAGTTGGTAATTAAAATGAAGAGACTGTGTTCGACTAATTTTGGGATCTGAATTAAAATAAGTAAGCTTTTAGGACTACGGGTTGTTGCAAAATTCTAAATATAATAACGGTGAAGTTGTTACTGGGGTCATATTTTGTTATTTTGCTAGCACTTGGCCAAAGTTTTCGAGAAGGATTTCTGGACAACATGACGTATATAAAAAACATTATTGCATAATATAATAATTGAGAAGCAATACAGGAGGTTTCCGATTCGAATTTCAGGAATGACGGATCATTCTTCTTGCTAATATTATTAACAGCTTATATATATTCTTGTTTATATATATATTTATATGTTTTAAATTTCGCGTTCTCAAACGGCTCTAACGATTTAGATGAAATTGGGGGACAAAAAATCCATCTAGATAAGTTTTATTCTTGGACACCCCCGGTTTCTAACAAATTTAATCATTTTAAAAATTAATTTTTTGACGATTCCAAATATTATAATATTTGTAAGTAAGCTTTGGAATTACAAATGAACAATTGTGTCAAAATACTGTCAGTGAATCTTTTTAATGAGTTATACTAAGTATTTTAATAAAAAAGAAGAAATATTAATTAGGTAAATATAGTGTTACTTAACTAATATTTGAATAATAGGTATGATTAAACATTATTTAGTAGTTATTTTAGTAGTGTAATATATTATTACTCGTTTTAAGTGAAGATAATTGATTTCGACTTATTAATTTTAAAAACACAATAATGTAGGTAGCATATTTAATTTCATAGTGGTATTCTTCAGGTCCATATAAATTATAAATTAAATAAATTTTTTGGTCTGATCAAACTGATTATTTAATTTATATTTAATTTCATTGAATAGACACATGCGATTTTGTTAAATTTTTAGACGCACTAAACCTACTCTATACAAGTGATTAGAGAATTTCAAGGCGCGATGTTCTTATAATCCACCGCGGCTTTTAAGTATACCTGTATATTTTTAATGACGATTTGAACTTAAGCTTGACACTTTACTCCTGTCAAACCTTCGTACATAATCACGGACAGTAAAATCACAGCCTTCACATACCAGTATTGTGACGTGTATGTAAATTCTCGCTCAAGAAACCTTTTTATCATTAAAATGTAACAAATAAATTAACGCTATTTTTTCATTGTTTGAAAATTATTATTTGTTGGTTATTGTTACCAATTTTTTCAATTGTTATTTTAAATGAGAAAAAATTAATTAAAAAACGTATAGATTTCTGTATACTATTTTAAAGACCACAGCAAATTAATAGCATGTTCACTGAACTCTCCAAGCAAAGCTCGGTCTCCCAGGTACTGTATTTATAAAATATGTCAATGCTAATTAGAACATTGCATTCGCTATAACAAATTGTAGGAATTGAGAACAGTCAGAGGTGAAAGCAGAGCCCGACTATGTCTTTAATTCTCCAGGGAGTCGCTGTCAGGTGCTTCGCCGCCACCATCTATCACGATCGGACCGAGCCGGACCAGTGCAGTGCAGGCGTGGTTAATGGCTAACCAGAGACTTCCCTGAAGACAGCGGAACTTACATGTTCAATCATCAGAAACCAATGTTGAACATTGCATTTAACCACACTTTTATTGCGCAAACTCAGCAAGTCTCCAATTATCTACGTTAGCTGAACGTTTTTTTTATAATTCTTATAATATTATTACAGTAAAAAGTTATTTATTCAAAAAAAAAATTTAAAGATCTATATCCAAGTGTGTAGGCAATCACGTCCGGCGTTGTTGCAAATCTTACTAGTTTCTGATATCATTGTAGGCTGTGATCTATTGATATTTCTACCTGACGTTTCATCTATAACCGCGGTAGACATTTTTAAAGGCGATGTGGAAGCGGGCGAAGTGTCTTTCTAGGCGCTTCAAATGTAAGTGTGTTGACGACTGGTGTTCTTCCTTCTCATATGCTTAGCGTGTTAGTGTTCTCTCCTCATAAAAGAAAGAAGAACACCAGTCGTCAACACACCTGTGGAGCGCCTAGATTCTAGGCGGTTCACAGGTCATTGTGAGCGAAGTGTCCTTCTGGAGTCTAGACCTTAGAAAAACACTTCACTATATGGAAATTTTCATCTGATTCATTCGTAGCTCTCACTACTGAAAGAGTTCATGTCTAGCGTTACCGAGTTAAAATCTGCTCTCGCATGATGTGAATTTAATGTTGCAATTGGCTTTATTATGAAGGATTGACTGTTGAGATATCGCACCGCAGAGTAACTGAAAACTCATTCCGCCGCGAAAGTGGAAAGATTCAAGTTTAGAGTCCTGACGGTGACGTGGTTCGAAAAATAAAAAAAAATGTAATATAGTATTGTAACAATGAATGTTTCTAACAATCATTGCAAACATCAGCGACTACTGCTCATGTAGAGAAGTCTTACTAACTATAAACGCATGAAAACAAAAATCTATTAACATTGTTTATAATAGTTTCATTTCTATAAAGTTGAACCTATATTGCTCTTTAAAATAGCGTACTAACTCTTCAGAGGGTGTGGGCCATCCATAGCATGTTTCTTTACTGCGATAGATCTGATGACAGAAAAATATTCAAAGGGTTTTTTCTAAAATAATAATATTTGAATTTTATTTACTCAACAAAACACTTAAAATGAGTAGTTTGTAATTTAGATTAGATGCGATCAGACCCTAACTGGGTTATTGAAAGTCCGGATTAAACGAAATTTGTCTTAAAATACACATAACACAAGCTTTATATCGAAAAAACTAAAAAAAATCGATGCTTTTGCTTTAATTAGCTACCAATAATAATTTAAAGTTTCTTTCTTAGTCTTTAATTAATAAGGTAAACTATGTAACTAATAAATCTTGCTTTTTTCAAATTCCATCCGAATTAACCGAATATCCGTATTAGCAGAACTCTACTATAATCATATATATTAATACGCTAAGGTTAGGATGTTTGCCTCCCTTTTTCGAAAAAACCACACAATTGCTCCACATAAATTTTATATTATTTTATAGATAATTGCTTGCTCTACCGACATCAACAACTAAAAAATGTATTATTGCTTTTGTTTTTGTAAATTTATTAATTATTAAAATTATATATATAGATATACAAAGACACAATACAGCAATGCTGCCATCTGACGGCTTTGATTTTGAAACAACCTCAATATGCTTGACGGTCGGTAACTCTTTTGTTCAATTTTAAATCAACTCACGTATGTATCAATACTTTTCATATAGTGGCGCTTTAGCTCAACGTTTTCGATATTTGCGCATCTATATGACAGTTTTAGAAAAATATTTTCTTGAACCGTCACTGAGCTTCGTAATGCAATACAACAAAAAGAAGAAAGTTATAAAGAGTGTGAGAAATTAGAAACGAATTTTAGTGCGAATTATTCGCACAGGTACCGCTAGTATTTTTTATTTCAGTGCTTCTTTATTGACTGTAAATATTTTTCAATATACACTATTTTATTACATATTTTCGTTTATTGATATTTGCATCCACAATTCATAACATTATATCATAAAGAGCTTTCTTGAATGTATTTGAATATTATAAATTTACGATATGGGTATAGAATCTTTATGCATATAAAATAACAGTTTAGTTAACCACTACTCCTACATGTCTGCAACCAAGTCTAAATCTGCTTGAAATAGAATGTTCAGTTATTGTAAATAAACTAAAAGAGTTCTAAACTTAAAATTTAACTAAATCAGATTTTGAAGTTTACCATGCTTATTGTTAACCGCGTTTTATACAAATAGATATCGGATTTGTAACTATGAAAACTAGAGTCAATCTATTAAGAAACATTACGTGTCTACATCGACCGCTTATAAATTCCTATATCTTATTAGTGTATTTGCCGTATATGGCACATTATACACTATTGGTGTCGGTTGAGTGGCGGGACCTAGGGGCAGGCCTGGCAGGTCATGTTCAGTCCGTGTGGGTAAAGAGATGAAAAACATTTTTTTTTCGATCTAGCGGTGATTAAATTAACAAACTTCAAAGCAAGCCCCCTCCAATTAACTCATATTTATTAATATGTGAAAAAAATGTTGTCAAATTCCATGTGGGTATTTTACCCACACGGAATTTTTCTTATGGGTATAGCTACCCACAAAACCCTGGTCATCCGCCGGGCCTGCCTAGGGGTCGAACCAAAATTTCTCGACGTTTCACATCATTCTAAGGCTTGGCACCATTTTTGGTTTGCGGACAAGAACTTTCGAAAGAGTTTACTGATATTAACGAAATGCGGCCCACATGCTAGATTCCATTACCGCACGAAGCTTATTTAAAATGGGCCTAATCGGATTACTTTAAGGGATGTATTTAGGGGTTGAAAATTGTTTTAGACTCCAAAAACACCGAAAAAATTCTCGCAATCGTTCCAAAATTGAAATATATCACTTTTAAGTAAAAAGTGTCTCTAAAATTTTAAAAAATCAGTTCAACAGGACCGGATTTTAAAATTTTCAGGAAACACTAGTTTGCAGATAGTGAGTTATTTCCTGAAAGGTGTTTTTAATTTGGTGTAGACGATCGATTGATATAATATTGCAATTAAGAAAAAATGGTATTTTAAAGGGTGTATTAAAGGGCTAAATTTTTTATTTTGCCCAAAAACAAACTTAAGTTCATACAATAAAACTACACTACCTGTATTAGCAAATACAGTATACAACCTAGATATAACAAAGCTGAAGGGAATTAGAAAATATTCGTTATACCAAGTCATTTGTTATAATGAAGTTTGTTATATAGAGGTTAGGTTGGATTTAGATTCGTTTTCACAAGGTAAGAAAACCCATTTTGGTTTGAAAACTTATCTTTAAACTTTAAAATTGTGGCTAATCTACGTGCGGGAATTTCGAACTCTTTAGCGATGTCTAATTTTTCTTTGTAGGAGTCTCGTCTACATACTCAAAGATTTTTCGTTTCTCAGCCGCTGCAACTTTGAATTTACTAATAACAGTGACCAACAGCTTTGATTACATTACTTTACATCAAACAACAATGATTGTCTTACGATAAATTTAACGTGTCTGCAGAATCTGTCGAGACATGAATTGTTATTGTGGAATTGTGTGTGATTGATTGGTAGGATACGTTATGTAAAGTTGTAAGTTGCGAAAAATCGTTAAATAGAGGTAAATTAAACTTTCTATTTGTATTCTGCAATGACTGAAAATTCTTTATAAAGAGGTTTTTGACAACAACTATTCGTAATGTAGAGGTATATTTTGCCTTAATTCTTACGAGCAGTTCTAGGGGATTTCGAAAAATTTGTTATATGGAGGAAAGTGTTATATCAAGGTTCGTTATATTAAGGTTCCACTGTACAGTGTACACTATATTCTCGGCAGGGTTTTGGCACTGCGACCCGAATTTCTTCTATTTGTACACGGAGAATTCGATTTAGTATGCGGAGAATAATTTCAATTCCATTACTAGTTACTTGAAAATGTTTAATTACTTAAGTACGAGTGTTCAAATTAGACTTGCGTTTGGTTTACAATACGACACTATTTTCTTACGAAATGTCAACAGAATGTAAAGAGGGGTCTCGTACATACGCCGGTTTAGTGAAGTTGAGAATTAACGAGCATCCAGCAGTTGATGGAAACTATCTTAAGAACTATCAAATTAATTAAATGTATATAATATACTACTCGTTTCTTGTCTTGGTCGGGGCTGGTGGCAGATGAGGTGCCAAACAATAAATCAATTTCAACTGAAATACATCGCATCTAATTAACAATAACTTTCAGCTTTCAGGTTTTAATATGAGAGTTAGGGAAAATGTCAATTGCATTTTTAATTTACACAAATAATTATTAAGTGGAATCGTTACTAACTATAACAGTAATAGCAGTTGGTGATCTTAAATAAAAAAAAAAAACAGTCCAAATTCTGCCGACAATCTAGCGTATTTGCTAATACAGAGGCAGTGTGTTTTTATGTAAAGTTAAGTTTGTGAGCAAAATAAACAATTTAACCCGTTAACATACCCTTAAAATATTTTTTTTTCTTAATTACAGTATGATTATAAATCATACACTAAATTAAATACACCTTTCAGTAAATAACTCACTATCTGTTTTGTTGGGCCGATTTTACTAAAATACAAGGAATACATTTTAATTTCGGAATTCTGGGGTTCATAAACCTCTATAACCCTTAAAAACCATCTTTAAAATGGTAGGATTAGGCCCATTTTGAATAGGCACTGCGCGGTGATGGATTTCAATAATTGTAAAAAGAGGTGCGTCAGTTCGTGGACACACGACGGAAGCTATGCTTCTTACGTATTTTATAAGTTTTTTACTGTCCCTATACTAATATTATATATAAATGTGAATGTAAGTTTGTTTGTTACACTTTCACGCCAAAACTACTCAACCGATTATCATGAAACTTTGTACACATATTCTGAGAGGTATTAGAAATGACATAGGATAGTTTTTATTAAAAATTTTTTTTTTTATTTTTTGGCAATTTTGAATTTGGACAAATTCAATACACATTTCTAGGCAGCTTATGTAATCGTCCAATATTAGTTCCATAAGAAAGTTCATTACAGCATAATAATCAATAATTAATAGGTAATCTACAAAATTGGACGAAGGAAATATCACAGAGTAAACTACTTATTCATATATTTAATTGCATCCCGGCAAAGCGGGACCGGGCCGCTAGTATCTAATAAGCACTATAGGTCCCTCGCGCCCTCGTGTTTAAGACCGGTCAAGTGCGAGTCGAACTCGCGAGAAAAAGTTTCCGCGCTATTCCGTTTAGGTTTTCGTGTAAACTGTGGATGAGACTCGACATTCCCTATTTTTTTCAAAATTTTAGGCTTAGTAGTTTCGGAGATAAGGAGAGGGGGCAACAGTCAATGTTCATCTATTAAATAACTTTAAAGCTATTTATTTTTAAAATATTTGAGAGCCTACAATAAGCACTTTCATTTGATGTCACACGGTGCAGTTTGCAATTTTTTTTTTAATTTCTAATTTATACCCCAAAAACACCCTTATGTTCAAAATTCATTTATTTACGTTAGACGTCTGTCGTTGAGTCACAGATTTACATATGTGTACCAAATTTCAACTCAATCGGTTCAGTGGTTTCGGAACAAACTGACTGTGACGGACGGACGGACAGACACATGAGTGATGCTATAAGGGTTCCGTTTTTTCTTTTTGAGGTACGAAACTCTAAAAAGATTAAGATTTACACTGATACGACTTTTTAAACGCCAAATGACAACCTAAAGTTAATTCCTAAAATCGTAGGACACCTCGTATAAAACAGAATAATACGACCATCCTCGGAATTTTGAATTTAGCGTGCAGTTGAGTGTTATTTTGATGAGACAATTAATAATGGAATAATTATAGCGGTCCAAGTCGGCACTGGTACCGAGCCTCGGTAATAACAAGTGAGCGACGATCTTTATTTGTACATCAGTTTCAGCCTCTGTTGATAAAGCTGTATGTATAATTCCGTAACAGTCAGCATAGAGCACAACCCTACAAATTGCGGTAGTAACGTTGCGTAGGCGTCTATAAATCCTTAGTGAAATATTTGAAGTAAAAATTAAATATTAGAATAGAAAACAGTATCGCGGGTAATTGGAATAAAAATAAATCAATTTAAACACTCATTGATTGCAACGTTTCGTCTTTTATTGAATTAAGACTTTTTCAAGCTCTGAAAAATTTTTTTTACAAAAATTAACATTCATATAATAAAAACCCGGGTCGCAGTGCCAAAACCCTGCCGACAATATAGTGTATTTGCTTATACAGGCAGTGTGGCTTTATTATGCGAACTTAAGTTGCTTTTTAGGCAAAATAAAAAATTTGACTCCTTAATACACCCCTTAAAATAACATTTTTTTTCTTAATTGCAATATTATTATCAATCGAACCTCTATACCAAATTATATGCAACTTTCAGTAAATAATTCACTATCTGCAAACTAGTGTTTTCATAAAATTTGTAAGTCCGGTCCTGTCGGGCCGATTTTATTAAAATTTTAAGGACACTTTTTAATTACTACCGGAGGGTTAAATTTCAATTTTGAAACGATTCGGAGAATTTTTTCGGTATTTTGGGCCCCAAAAACATTTTTCAACCCCTAAAAACTACCCTTAAAATGGCCAGATTGAGCCCATTTTAAATAGGCTTCGTGCGGTGATGGATTCCAACATGTGTGCCAAATTTCGTTAAAATAAATTAACTTCGTCGAAAGTTATAGCCCGCACACATATATACCTATATATATATATACATTTTTAAAAATGGTGGCAAAGTGTTTAGGAGGTTATGAAACGTCGAGAAATTTTGGTCCGACCCCTAGGTCCCGCCATCCGACCGACGCCAATAGTGTATGTTGCCATATGGCAAATACACTAAAAATATTAAACATTATGGATTAAATAATTTACTAAAAAGAAACAATGGTGTGACTAACCTCAATATGCTTAAATGATAATTAAACTATGATATAATAAGCAATTTCGCATTACAAGAAACAATTAAAAATTGAAAATTGTAGAAAATAATATGTTCTTTTTTTTATTATTTTATTTATATTATTTTCACAGTCGACTAAAATTATAGTATGACAGTTGCTCAGTTTAACTAATTTTCGTTAGAGGTCAGTACATTTCCCAAAATTTTGAATTTAAATTAAATTGAAAAAAAAAAATTTAATACTAATCAAGTGACAAAAAAATCAATGAGTGTTTAAATTGATTTATTTTTAAGTCAATGAGTGTTTAAATATATTTATTTTTTTAAATCAATGAGTGTTTAAATTAATTTATTTTTATTCCAATTACCCGTGATACTGTTTTCTATTATAACATATATCTGGAATTGAACTTTAAAGATGAATTGAATATTAGATTTGATATATTTTAACTGAAATTATGATCATTTAACACACTTGTAGTTTCCAAAAAAATTTAATCCAATTTCTTCGTTCTTATATTATTTCCTTCAATTGCAAGAAAAGAACTAAAATAACATATTATGTAAACAAATGTTTGATCTATAGTATTTAAACGAATGCTACTCAGTATTGTCCTATGAATTGCGTAATGGTTTATGACATATTATGTTATTTGAAAGACTAAGAGGATGCAGTAGCATTCTATGTTGAGACAGGATGGAGTTCAGATTGATTGTATTGCTGAATTGAATATACAGTGTAAGTTCCATGTAACGTCACTCCCTAAAACGTCGAAAATACTTGACTTTGGTTGGTTTGCCTTGTTGTCTATACAATGATACACTCTATATAGCATCACACCCATTCTAAATAACGACCATATGTCATTATAAAGCAAGTAATTTCGGCAACTTATAAAGCATCTACTGTTAGTGGGTAGTTTCTAAGTTGCCGAAATTGATAAGAACTGCAGCTTTATTGTCTAACCCGTATTTAGCTCGACAGATTTTACTCAATAAGCGTTGTTATTTGTGTTAATAGTAATGTTCGTTTGTAAATTTTACGCGTTATTATTAAATAATACTATAATAGTAAAACAAACTTGATTTTTCTTTCTCTCCGTATAACGACGACTCTCTATAACGCCAGAAAATGCGCAGTCCCTTCAGCGTCGCTATACAGAGTTTACCCTGTACTTCATTTAATAATTGAAAATTTATTTATTTGTTGATTTCATCATTTTATATCCTACACGTCACAATAATAGGAGGGGCGATAACTTATCACCCCTCCTTCAACTAGTTTATAGGTAGGTTTATGTTTAACCCAAATCATTGAAGTCAACTTTCCGTTTGCATTCCAAATTTCAAATTTATATTCCTGATGATGGACTTCTTGTCCGAAACGATCGTCGAGAAATAATTTAATAATTTTCTTGATTTATCTGTTATTATTAATCATGTTCTATCAAGTGCCGAATGAAAAAGCAGTGCAAATTATAAAGTAAGATACATTAAACGCCGAACATAAAACCGTCATGTCAATAGAAGACTAGTCACATTTCTGTGTCTATAGAAAGAGATGTATATAAATTATACGCGATACGTGGTTCGTATTTAATTCAACAGATCAATTGGCGTATATATTTGAGTCAGCCAATCACAGGCTCATAATTATCTAAGTCATTTCAGTAGCGTTACAAGTCTACGTTTAAAATTCCGTTGAAAACATACACTTCTAGAATTTTTTTATTATAAAAAAAGTCTTCCGAAAAATTGTAAAAAAACTGTTTCATGATCTATTTCTAATGTACATTTTCAACAGAAAAATGTAGGACCATCCCGTTATTGAGACGAGATTTTTCCAAAAATCTCGCTATCGAGTCAAAAAGGACACCCTTGAGAATATACGTGATTATAAAGCGATGAGAAAAGAAAGCACAACTATAGAGAGTCCTTAATTTTACAACTTCAAATATATTAATTAACTAATTGCAACAATGAGATTAATTATCATATTATGACGTTCGTGTTTTAATTGCTACATTGGTAGTCATTAACTTAATTAAAAAAAATTCAACGAAATGTCTGTGTCAACATAGACAAGCAATTATGTTTTTCTAATTTTTACTAATTAGGTACAAGGTGTTGATTTTTTAGTAATGTTAAATATTTTTTTACTCTTTCAATATACGAACTAAACAGGAGAATGTTTAATGCTTCGGCAAAAGCCATTAGCATTGACAACATACATTTTCAATGAATGCATATATATACAAAATATCATTGATATAATATCAGGATGTTACTGATAAAATAAGAAGTTAATGTAAATTAAAAAAACCCGGGTCGCAGTCCCAAAACCCTGCCGACAATATAGTGTATTTGCTTATACAGGCAGTGGGGCTTTATTATGCGAACTTTAGTTGGTTTCTGGGCAAAATAAAAAATTAGACTCCGTAATACACCCCTTAAATAACATTTTTTTTTCTTAATTGTAATATTATTATCAATCGAACCTCTATATACTAAATTATATACACCTTTCAGTAAATAATTCATTATCTGCAAACTAGTTTTTTCATAAAATTTGTAAATCCGGTCCTGTCGGGCCGATTTTATCAAAATTTTAGGGACACTTTTTAATTACTACCAGAGGGTTCAATTTCAATTTTGAAACGATTCGGAGAATTTTTTCGGTATTTTGGAGCCCAAAAACATTTTTCAACCCCTAAAAACTACCCTTAAAATAGCCTGATTAGGCCCATTTTAAATAGGCTTCTTGCGGTGATGGATTTCAATACGTGGTCCAAATTTCGTTAAAATCAATTAACTCCTTCGAAAGTTATTGCCCGCACACACACACACACACACACACACACACACATATATATATATATATATATATATATATATATATATATATATATATATATATATATATATATATATATACACAGGGTGTCCCATAAGTCGACGTCCAAACGAAGTGAGGTGATGGGGGAGGTCATTTCCTATCAAAATAACCATAAATGTGATTATCCAATTGTTTACGGTTCGAAAGTTATTTCAATTTTTGTATTTTTCTCTGAAATCGTGTAGTGCTTATACTAAAAAATTAATTTAAAAAAATCTATGAGTTGTTTGGTTGATTTTTTTTATAGGATCCTGAAGGGTCTGCCTTTCCAAAAAAAAAAATAATTTTCATTAGCTCTGTTATCATCTGTCAAATAAAAAAAATGGTTTTGTAAACACTTTTCGGTGGCAAGAAAAATATATTTGATTTTAAATTCACGTTGACAGAAAAAAAGTGTTATAAAAAAAATTGACCAATTATCAGAAAAACTTGTCCATTTAGTAGAGATTCTAACGCGGTATAGTACAACTCGTTATTCTCGACAGTTTTTTTCAATATTGAATTAAAATAATAATACATAATTTAGGATTGAATATCGTCAAGGTACCGTTTAAAGCTTTTCTGAAAAGTTGCAAGAAACATTTTTTTATTAAATAGTTTTAAATAATCTTATAAATTCATCGGGCGATTTATTCAGAATATATTATTGCGTAATTACCGTTGCGTCCATTCTAATAATTGAATTATAAGTTGTAGCAGGAAACTGGATCAGGAAGTAGATCAAAATATCGGTCTTTAATCTTCTTCAGGCATTTAAACAAAATTTTTTTTAGATGCCTGAAGAAAATCTAATAAAGACCGAAACGTCACAAATGTTACAATCGATATTTTGATCTACTTCCTGATCCACTTTCCTGCTACAACTTATAATTCAATTATTGCGTAAAATTTGATACACTTGGCCAAGTCATAATTTTGATAGTAATTTTGTCAAGATAACCAATTAACACCAGTCCAGTAAAACAACATAAATCGGTCCGGTGTAAGCAGTAGTACTTTTTTATGTGCAGACAAGTGTGTGCAAGAGAGAGAGAGAGAAGTAGTGAGAGTGATAGAGACAGTTGAACGTCGGCAGAGTGGGAACGACGATGGTGGCTGCGATGCGGTGTGTGCATGGCATACGTATAGGCCTGCATCAGCATAACAATATGAGTGCTTTTTGCTGCCGGCTGCTGGAATAAAATATATACTTACTGTGTGCGAAGGTGACCCACTTCTAAACACTCGTATTCTGCATGAATATTATAAACGTATACTGCATACAGGCTGACTCAATAGGCCTTTTCATTTTTCCCCTTTCCTTTGATATAACGGTGTTTGAATCAAAATTACACACGGCGTCGTTGATCGCATTCATTGTTGATATTACATAGGTATAACTGAATCAAATAAGCAGCTATCAGTTGAACACTGCACGAGTGAATATATTCAACATGTGACCGTCTAGCTATGCACACTTGAATTGAGAGAGAGATTGTAGATTATAGACGTTCAACATCTGAGGTCACACTCGAATTCTAGTCTCATGCTTTACTATAGTGACTGACCGAGCTGACGTTGTCATAGCAACGGACGTTATAAGTGCATGTTTTACATTCGTCTGACAAAACTCTACACTGTAGTGTGTATGTCAACTGTATGCCATGCGTGCTGCATTTTCTATGACGTGAGATGTAATTTTGCGATAACGGACCATTCATAAAATACTCATTTTTGATCTTCCTTGCCCCTTTGTCACGCTGTCACATTTTCGGCAGCTCCCTTGCAAATATTACGCCACAAAATCAGGACCCTCTCCCTATAAAAGTATGTGGAAGCGTGATTTTTCCATATTGAATCTACATAGGCACCGATCGCGATGCATCGCACCACCAGTTTTGATGTCGTGTCAAACATTAGATTAACAAATTAATAAAAAAATCTAAATAAAACTATTGAACTGTGAATTACACGTTTGCTTAGACCCTTACTCCTTCCTTGTCACATCCGTCACGCTAGGCAATACCCTAAAAAACATCTGATTGTTCGATATATATTCAACTTATTACTACTTTACTAGAAATTGCGTTAATGACAATATTTATTTTGTATAATAGAAAACAGTTTCACGGGTAATAGGAATAATGAAAATAAATCGATTTAAACACTCATTGATCGCAACGTTTATATCTGGAATTGAATTTTAAAGATGAATTTATTTTGTATATTTATGTATAAAAAATGTTTTTTTTATGGGAAATGTTCTAAGAAAAAAGTAAAGGTGAATTTCACCTACTTCACCTGAATGCAGCCTAAATTACATGCAACGGTCATTTACACAAGATCTGCCAGCTCTGCATGTAAGTCCTATCTCAGAAAAGGAAGGGCAAAGGCGAGTTAATAAACACCTCGACTAAGGTAGAGAACCTCTACAGAAAAATTAGCAAGCCTAGAGGCTTAGATGACAGTTCTGTCACTAGGCTTTGAATGTCTCTCGGATAATCTCTGGACCTCTGAGATAATAGTTTTTCGAAACGAACACAGAGCGGATACTCACGAAACGATTTTAAAAATAAGACAAAATTTAGATGAACAGAAATTTGGCATGAACTAGAGACTCGATAAAAAATCGTACATGGTCTAAATCTAAATGCTACTCTGATAGGAGTTGAGAAATTAAATATTATAATATTTCAGCGAATACTGTGCGAAGGGTAGCTGCATCTTACGATCTTCAAGGAACTTAATCGCAAAATCGTATGACAAAAAGTAGTATGTGTGCACTGGCCGAAAGTACTACAGTAATGGACGGAGAGTCTTCACCCGACTAGGTGGCCAAATCGATCACTGAGTCGGCTGTTAACGTCACCTGAGGGAGATATAGTCAATTGTCAACGACTGCTTTGTGCCGTCGCGTTTCTAGCAGCACAGGCTAATTACATCAGCTGTCGAGCGTCTATAATCGACTATCACTCTCTTTCTCCCCCCCCCACTCTCTCTCTCTCTCGACATTAGTCGAGGCGAAACGAAAGGAAAAACCTGTTGCTGTTACGATTTTTATCTTTGCATTGGATAATTTGCCGAGTCAGCGGCCGGACGAGAACTACATTTTCTGCGAAATGCGCAAAGCAAAGAGCGAGAGTACTGATGTTAAAACAGGGGCGGTTCGTTAAAGTAAGACTAGCCTGCGATGAATTATTAAATGATCCAAATGAATAAATAAAGAAACGGTACCGACCTATCTGCGGCGACAAAGTATCGCAATCGTCCACCATTTTGGGGCGTAGGATTTAATTAAAATAAATGAAAGTTTTCGTAACTAAGAAAAAATATTAACAAGTTCAAAAATAAATAGCTATGACAGAAAATCATAACAAATTCAAATTATACAACTTATACAAATTTAAATTGTGTAAATGGTGTACTGTAATAATAATAATAATAATAATAATAATAATAATAATAATAATGCGTTTAACGTCCGTTTCTCGACTTTATGTCATAACAGACGTCATTCGCACCATTACTATTTTCCATCTACCACACTTCCCGTTATTTTTCCACATTATTAAAATTTCAACTTATGTAATAGCAATGGGCGAATGAAGGAATTATAGGAAATTAGGATAAGGTAGGCAATTTTTGAACTAGGAGTTTGATAGGTAATCGGCCATGGCCTCAAATAAGGAACCATCTCGAAATTTATCTGGAATTAATTGAGGGAAACCATGGAAAACCTCAATCAAGATGCCCGGTACAGGAATTACCGTTTCTCGGCGAGAGGCATTAGGAAAAAGTCTCAAGCCACATCTGCCCCCACCGGAATTCGAACCCGGACCTTCCGAATGCGAGTCTAGTGCTGTCACCACTACTCTACCCAGTTCGGTTGGTATACTGTAATATAAAGTTGTGATTTTTAGTGTATTTGCCATAAGGCAACATACACTATTGGCGTTGGTCGGATGGCGGGACCTAGGGGTCGGACCAAAATTTCTCGACGTTCCATAACCTCCTAAACACTTTGGCACCATTTTTGAAAATGTTTATATATATATGTATATATATATATATATTTATATACGTATATATATATATATATATATATATGTGTGTGTGTGTGCGGGCAATAACTTTCGAAAGAGTTAATTGATTTTAACGAAATTTGGTCCACGTGTTGAAATCCATCACCGCAAGAAGCCTATTTCAAATGGGCGTAATCGGGGCATTTTAAGGGTAGTTTTTAGGGGTTGAAAAATGTTTTTGGGCCCCAAAATACCGAAAAAATTCTCAGAATCGTTTCAAAATTGACATTTAACCCTTTAGTAGTAATTAAAAGGTGTCCCTAAAATTTAAATAAAATCGGCCCGACAGGACCGGACTTACAAATTTTATGAAAACATTAGTTTACAAATAGTGAATTATTTACTGAAAGTTGTATATAACTTGGTATAGAGGTTCGATTTATAATAATGTTGCAATTAAGAAAAAAAATGTTATTTTAAGGGGTGTATTAAGGAGTAAAATTTTTTATTTTGCCCAAAAACCAACTTAAGCTCGCCAAATTAAGCCACACTACCTGTATAAGCAAATACACTATATTGTCGGCAGGGTTTTGGCACTGCGACCCGTGTTTTTTTAATTGCAGCCTGACGCGAATGTTACTGGGAATATGTAAGACTAAAAATCACTCTTTTCAGTTAGTCAGCCATCTTGGAGCGGTTTTATTGTTATCTCTCTATCTCTCTTTAGCAAACGGGCACAATGGATTGCGGTAATTGGTAAATCTAATAACTTTTCATGGCCGATTTTTCTTTATTTAAAGATAAATAGTACGCTTTAAATAAATTATAAAAATGGTTGCAACCAATTTATAAGACCTTTTTTAAATGTGCTCACTAATGGCTATGAATTTACAAATAAAACTGTATAATATTTACAATCTGAATAGGTTTCTGCTAAAAAACATGTGTTGTCGAAGTGTTAGGCTTTTGTTTATTTGTTTACATTTTTGGGTATGATTAATAAATGTTTGATAAATCAAAATATTTCTGCAGTAAATATTGTCGTACATGCTATGTAAATGCATTCCACTCTCGAGATATCTAAATTTGTCCGCCTCTGATTTTTTTCTTAGAAAGTACCTGAATTGTAAGGATTTTGAAAGCTGAATTTAAGCTTAAGATGGGATTAAGGATAACGTAAAAAGAATTGATGGAGCTTTACCACAGTGAGCTATGTAAAATTTTAGAAGCATTTTCGAATATTGTATAGATGTTAATATATTTAAACAAAATTTCTTTTTTGGGCATACGTCAGTCTCTGTTTCTCGGGTTTTTGATTACCGATAATTATATGGAACTTTCAACAATTTGTTCGTGAATTTCGATCTACGAGAAGGTTGATGATATTGTTATTTTAATTATGTTTATTTTCAAAGGTTGAGCAATACTATTTTTAATGGTGACTAAAGTTAACAGTTTTCAAAAGATACAAATTTTCTTTTAGCGGATTCTGAAACCGACAACTCTGTTGGTTCATCCCATAAACTCTAGAAACCAAATAAATATTGCATAAAATAGAGGTAATAATGTTACAACACACAATTAATAATCTGTTTTGCATTAGAAGTTTTAGATTTTGTGTTGAAAATATTCTTACTCTACAACATGATATTTTTCTTCATACCCTGTCGAAAGCACATACTTTCGATTTCAATTTTAAGGCAGAAGGCCTAAAATTTATGAACTGCTGGACATCGCGTTACGCGCAGTGCAGGAATTTCAACTTTCTGCCCTTACGGTGTAATATACTATCGTGTTAGCAATATCAGTAGTCCAGTTGAACAAGAAATTATCAACATAGTGCGCAAAAAAGTTCCGAAATAGAGAACTTTTGCAAAAATGCTCAGACAAATTGTTTTTTATTTTTAATTTATATTTTTTGAAATAACTAAGTTGTATAGCGGCGTACCAATGGGCTAGCAAAATAATATATTTTTTTAATAGCTACCGCCATTTTGCATACCAGATCATACACATTTTATTAGATTGCACAAAAAATCAAGATCAATGAATACGAAATTTTAAAATTAATAAATAAACAACAATAGTTTTAGCGTTCACTTATACATTTATTCATTATAATTTAAATTAAAAAAAAGTTTCCCACGTTTTGAAATTTTTTCAATATTTGATGCAACCTAATGTATGAGGAGGTATAGAAAAAAACGCTTTTTCAAATTACAATGAAAAAATATTATTAGTTTGTTAGCACAGCTGTATAAACTGTACAACTTAACTATTTAAAAAAAAATGGAAAATTTAAAATAAGTATTGACACACAAAAATAAATTATTTTGGAAGCTATTTTATATGCTCCAAACTTTTTCTTCAGTACAGTATGTAAAATTTGTACTTTCTTCAACACTAAATAAACAACCCAACAGAAGTGAAATGAATTTCAAAATTAAACTATCAAAAATGTTAAAAATATACAGAACACGAAATGAAAACCAACTATTTTATAGAGAATACGTGCAAAAAATACTTTATACCTATATCTCGTGCGTAATGATATTATGGAACTCGATGTACAATCCACAATTATTAAATCATATAATCAGATTATGTTGAAAATTAATTTTTGATGTAATTAATTTATTATAATCGCCTGTATTCTCTGTGTACTTAATGTATACATACGTCTGGTTGTACACTAACATACTGTACCTATGTATATAATATGTGCGCGCCATTTTAATTACTTCCGCCACGCCAGATTAAAATCGCCTGTGACGTAATGGAAAATTACAAAATATATTATTTAAAAATGAATATAATTAGAAATTTGTTCTAAAAATTTCCAACGTAGGTAAAACCATTGACACGAAATGTGCTAAAGGGGTACTTTTTCAATTTATGTATATTTTGTACTCACAAGGTTACTGTCAATTGCTATAAGTATTTAATAAAGTCGCTATCCGCAACTTCGCACGCGATTGAAACGAATCTCGAGCGCCATCGGCTCCACCGTAATACTCCCTTAACTCGTGGGGAAGCGTCCCAATCGGTATCAACAACAGTACTGGGCCCCACCGTATTACTATCAACAACAGTATTGTGTTGAACTCGGCAGGGATAACTGTAGTGGAGTCCAAAACTATCCTAAAATAAAGCCTATATTACTCGCTGATAATAGAGCTTTCTATTGGTGAAAAAATTATTACAATCGGTTAAGTAGTTTTTCTGTTTATCCGGAAAAAAACAAACCATAAATCTTTCTCTTTATAATATTAGTATAGATTAATAGAATTCAAAAAATATTAACGAAATTTCTACGGTTTTTATATGAATAGATTATATCTGGCACAAAGTTCGATTATTGTTTCATATACTTCGTATCTAATCGAATTTATAATGTGGGATTACATAATAATATGTTAGATGTTCTATTTACTGTACCAACACGTTCTTACACCACATTGACCCGTTACTCCACCACAATTTCCTTCTTTTCGTTGCTGACGTAACTACTATGTATTTGAGTTTTGTAAAATTTTTTGTAGAACAAAATAGTTCAGTTATATTGTTAGAACTGTTTACAAATAGAGAACAACATTTTCATCGACATCTACACAAGGAATTGAATCATTAACTGCACTAACCAAACAAATTAAAGCGCGTCAATTGCTCATTTGCCTCTCACGAATTATATATAAAATGAAATTGCGTTTCGTAATGCATCTTCTAAGCCATATTAATCATAATATAAGGGTGTACAAATTCAGAGTAATATTTCGAAGTTTTTACATCGATACAGGGTGTCCGTTTATCGTATAAATCTTCCAATGGAGAACGGTGCCAACCAAAACTCATGTAAAAAGTTTGACTTTCGTTCTTTTTTTCGAGTAAAAAATTTGAGTCTAATTTTGGAATTTGTGGATTACATACTATCTATTTTATCATATAATTTTTGCAAATTAGACAAATATACGTTTATACAATAACTTGCCCACTCGAATTGATCGCGAATTTTCATTATCATCTACCACTTCCCGTTATTTTCTACATTTTTTACAACTTCAACTTATGTAATAGCAATAGGCGAATGAAGGAATTATAGGAAATTAGGATAAAGTAGGTAATTTTTGAACTAGGAGTTTGATAGGTATTCGGCCATGGCTTCAAATAAGGAACCATCTCGATATTTATCTGGAATTAATTGAGGGAAACCATGGAAAACCTCAATCAAGATGGCCGATACAGGAATTATCGTTTCTCGGTGAGAGGCAGTAGGAAAAAGTCCTAGCCACATCTGCCCCCGCCGGGATTCGAACCCGGTACCTCCCGAATGCGAGTCTAGTGCTGTCACCACTACTCTACCCAGCTCGGTTGAAACTATTTTTGAGAAAATCTTATTTGTCGATTTCCGTTCATTAGTAAACTACTATATAGAAGAGTAAGGAGAAATATGTAATCATGAGAAATCCTCTCAAATATCAAGTTTAAAATTGGGTTTCGATCTATTGAGCAGTGTTAGCCAGACTGTACATACGACGTAAAAGACGAACGGCCATCTAAAACTCGTTTTCTGTTCGGTAGGTATGTAAAAACCATGAAACATCTAAATCTACAAGATTTCCTTCACTAGTACTCGTGTATTCGCTCAAATGTAATAAACTGGTCGTCCAAAAATAAACTACTTGTATTGGAGCAACGTCCCATTTATCTCAAAATCTTCGTTAGGTGAAATGCAGTTTAATTCTGAATAGAGTTTATGTGAGATAAAGTAAGTAATTGAAGCACTACACGTCTGGGTTGTTTTTTACAAACCTATGATGTGCGTTAGAGATTTTACAGACATATACAATTGCAGATAATTTGCATAATTTTTGACTCTCACAACAGTTCTTGCGGAGCTTTTGCGGATGCGGATATGATCTATGTCATGACAAGATTATTTATTTATTTATTTATTTGAGATACTCAACAGGACTAAGTCCCAATTACAGAGTAATCGAATCTTTCGTTTGAGTCTGTAATATATTTGTGAAAAGTTACGATTGGAAGTGGTGTTCCAAGAAGCATCAGACCCTCCTTATCGGGAACGGGCTCGAGATATTTGATTTCTTGACCAATAATAATTAATATATTATTATGAACCTTTGCGAAACCACCTTAATCTTGAAAAGGCTGCATTGTTATTATTTTTCAAGCATACTTTACCAACTCTAAAAGTTGAATATTAAGTAGTGAATATAACGACTTTTTTAAATGAAAATGATAATAGGTTACAATCTCTTTTACTTAGTTGCACGAAAGTTTAACATTTACCAATCAGATGTCACTTTTATTTAGTTATTATTATTATTCTTATTATTATATTCCACATCCGTATCTAGAGATATGGACGTCGAAAAATCCGCAAACGCATCTGCGGATGTCATCAAAACCCTCAACTGTAACATCCCTGGTGTGTTGTTGTCCTTAAAAGGCATCTTCCACCAGCTGTTTAAATATCCGCAGTGTCCAGCGCCGCAGTGGTACTATCGTGAACTATTTATGAAGGCACATGAATGTATTGTGTACTAATACACTCGGACTGTTAAATTGCTTTTCACAGAATTTAGATGAGATTTTATTGTTAAAGAACTTGCCAGAATAGTTCAAATCACGGTTCCATTTCAAATAGTACAACTTTCTTATAACATTCTCTTTCAAAGTCCACTCTTTGATATATTGAATAAAATTTAGTTCCTACTTTTTTAATTAATTTGTTTTTATTGGAAACTAATTTGTCAAACTTTTATCTGTGACCTCATTAAAGATACATTAAAATTCACAAACACTAAGGCAAATGCATAAACATTGTTATAACGTTAAAATTAACTATTTATAACAAAAATACTGAATTTCAGTTTTCATTTTGAAGTATTGATGCGTAAATGTTTTGATAATGCTTTGTAGCTTATTTTACTGCTTTAGTCATGTGAAAAGTCGTGCGAAATAACAAATTTAAATATAATTACACAAATAGAAGTTACCTTTTCCGAAATACGTGTGTGAGAAAGTTAAAACAATTTTATGAACGCAAAACTTTTGACTTTTTGGAAAACAGTTAATTAACAAATTGGTTAATAGCTCGACCTTTCAAATAACCCGCATCGTAACCGCTTCAAACAATATACGACACGTTCTTACTAAACATATATGTAAGTACGTTTGTGAGCGAATTTTGCTTCAGAACAAAACGTGGCAGCTGCTATGCTCGTGTAAGCTTACGTAAGTTTTGACAAAATATACGCAATAGCAAAAACAAAGTTGGTCCGAACCTTAGACCACACAGTAAAAGACTGAAATTGGCACTCGTACAATATATTTATACAAAAGACTCTAATTTTCAGATATATATAAATTTCTTAAAACAATTACGGGAACAACGCTTACGATGTCAAACATCACCAATTTTCAAACTCATACAATTTTGCAAAAGAAATTGCCAAAAAATTTTGAGAACAAAATTTCAACGCGAAAGCAGCTTTCAATTCTTAATATTAAATTTCCATGAAGACGTTTCTGGGCGCGAATCGGAGAAAAAAATTGTCAACTTTCAGTGCACTCCTAGATGTACCAATTTTTTTTTCCGAAACTTGCATCACGACAGTGTGAAAGATTAATCTTAGCTTTCAATCCAACTTCTGAAAGTTGAGCTACGAATTTTTAATTCGAAGATACGGTATTTTGAAAAAAAAAATTCAAGAAAATTTGCATTGTACCTCCTTCTTTGTTTACTTCTTCTCGCTTTGTTTTCATTTGTCTCATAATAAAATTTGTTTTCGAGATCTCAAAAAGATTTCCGTGTCGCAAGCAATGCGAATTGTTACTTTTCTCCAAGAATGTAACACTCAGTATATGTTACAAATCCTCAATTTGTAGCACATGATAATAATGACTGTTAAGGCTGCCGGAACGCTCTGAATTTAAGCCCAAAATAGAGCTTCGGCTGTCAACTGATTGTAGACTTATTCGTCAACATTCTGCAAAAATTCTTTCTCTATAAGGAAGATAAAGGACAAATCTAGGTCTCTAATGGACTACTTTTGTTATTTATGTATGATTTACTAGAAAAAAGTTGGCATTAATTGTGCCAAAAAAAACACACGTTTTCTATGTCATACTACCACCTTATTCGTACTTATTTCACAAAACTGTTCCCTCACAAACCTAAAGTGACTCTTCCTTCTTCGGAACGTTTTTTAAATCTTCAAAATATTTCCCAAACTTGGAGTAATCAATTGACAGCGGCACCCTTGCAACAACATTTTTTAGCCTCGTAGTTGACACCAGCCAAAAATTGAAACGTGCGGATGATTTGAGCGAGACAGAGCTAAAGAAGGTCACACCCACAATATGTCTTTTGCCTACCTCGCCCCCTACCGCGGGGGTCAGCACAAACAAAATTCAGAGCGTTCTGATAGCCTTAATATTCATGGGTATTTGGATTGACAAGACTGTTATTATTCAAAAACAATTCTTTAATATCATTGTACTTGTAAAAATGATATTTACTTATTTATTGTGTTTGTGTTCTCGTTACAGTACTTGAAGAAGTCTCGAGAGAGACGAAACGTCGTACAATGATATTAAAGAATTGTTTTTGAATAATAACAGTCTTGTCAATCCAAATACCCATGAATATTAACAGTCATTTAGTAATATAGATATGAATAGTGTAAATCAGATAATAATAATAGTAATAATAATACCTTTTTAGCCCAAAAAACAAAAAAAGAGGATATAATACGTCAGAAAAAAAGAAATTATAAAAGATCATTAGTATGGTTCCCGTTCTGTTAAATACGTCTTTAATAGTTTTTTATATTTATTTTGTTCGTTTTTTATATATTCCAGTAAATTTGAATATATTTTATGTTCAGTGTAGACTGGGAAAGGTAGTGAAATGCGGAATCACAATTTCATTTGTTCTGGTATTATTTGGTTTATTTTCATTATGATTGGAATTAAAATATTCTGAGTCGTTCACTTTGAGTAGCTCAAGGCATATATGGAAAATGCTGTTAAGATTTTATTTTTCCGGTAAATACCTTGACAAGAGTCTAATCTTTTCATATTGAACGTAAGCTTTATAATTCTTTTTGTATAACAAACAGGCGAACACATTCAATGGATCTCCCCAGTTTATGATACCGTATTTAAAAGCAAAATACACAAATAGTATATTACAACGCAAAGGCAGGAAATTCAATTTTTTGGCCGTGTGGTGTATACTATTTTTCTTTATACCCGGTCGAAAGTACGTACTTTCGTATCAGTGTGCACGAGAAAACTGTTTCGGCCCGCTGTTACAGATGGCGTGCGAGTAATTTCAGCAGTGCATAAATGTTAGGCTTTCTGCCTTAAAATCGAAGCCGAAAGTACATACTTTCGACCGGGTATAAAAAAAAGTATTATATATTATTGCAGGAAATGAAGATTTGGTTGAGGATCAATAAATAAATAAGCTTTACCAAAGTTTCGCTAATGGACAACGTTTCGAAAAATATATTTTCATCTTCAGGGCCTTAAGCTGAAGATGAAAATATATTTTTCGAAACGTTGGCCATTAGCGAAACTTTGGTAAAGCTTATTTATTTATTGATCCTGCTCAACCAAACCTTCATTTCCTGTGACATTCTATTGGATCAACACCACCATATACGAATTATATATTATTATTAATTTTGATTGATCAAAAAATTCTTTTGACTGTTTTATTTGATGGTAATGTTTGGTCAGCTTTTTGCATATTTCTGATACGTAAACAGTTCATTTGAAAGTGTTATCTATGTAAAGACCTAATACTTTTGAATATTTAGCAGTCTGTAGCTGTTAGTTGGTATACTTATTGGTACGGATGGTTCTCTAATTAGTGTATTTGCCATAAGGCAACATACACTATTGGCGTTGGTCGGATGGCGGGACCTAGGGGTCGGACCAAAATTTCTCGACGTTTCATAACCTCCTAAACACTTTGGCACCATTTTTAAAAATGTTTATATATATGTATATATATATATATATATATATTTATATATATATATATATATATATATATATTTATATATATATATATATATATATTTATATATATAATATATACGTATATATATATATATATATATATATATATATATATATATATATATATATATATATATATATATATATATATGTGTGTGTGCGGGCTATAACTTTCGAAAGAGAGATTTTAACCAAATTTGGCCCACGTGTTGAAATCCATCACCGCAAGAAGCCTATTTAAAATGGGCGTAATCGGGCCATTTTAAGGGTAGTTTTTAGGGGTTGAAAAATGTTTTTGGGCCCCAAAATACCGAAAAAATTCTCCGAATCGTTTCAAAAATGAAATTTAACCCTCTGGTAGTAATTAAAAAGTGTTCCAGAAATTTTAATAAAATCGGCCCGACAGGACCGGATTTACAAATTTTATGAAAAAACTAGTTTGCAGATAGTGAATTATTTACTGAAGTGTGTATATAATTTAGTATAGAGTTTCGATTGATAATAATATTGCAATTAAGAAGAAAAATGTTATTTTAAGGGGTGTATTAAGGAGTCAAATTTTTTATTTTGCCCAAAAACCTATTTAAGTTTGCATAATAAAGCCACACTGCCTGTATAAGCAAATACACTATATTGTCGGCAGGGTTTTGGCACTGCGACCCGGGTTTTTTTATTTTGAATTGTGAGCAGACAATTTTTTTCCATATTGACAATTAATTGATTTCTTTGACACCAAGTTTGAAAATCATTTACTGTTCGATTTATCTTCTGTTCTACTTCGTGTTTAGTCGAAAGAGCTACAATGATAGTAATTTTATCACCGTGACCATATTCAACTAAGTCATTTGTAAATAATAAAAAACCCGGGTCGCAGTGCCAAAACCCTGCCGACAATATAGTGTATTTGATAATACAGGCAGTGTGGCTCTATAATGCGAACTTATGTTGGTTTTTGGGCAAAATAAAAAATTTGACTCCTTAATACACCCCTTAAAATAACATTTTTTTTTCTTAATTGCAATATTATTATCAATCGAATCTCTATACTAAATTATATACACCTTTCAGTAAAGAATTCATAATCTGCAAACTAGTTTTTTCATAAAATTTGTAAATCCGGTCCTGTCGGGCTGATTTTATTAAAATTTTGGGGACACTTTTTAATTACTACCGGAGGGTTAAATTTCAATTTTGAAACGATTCGGAGATTTTTTTCGGTGTTTTGGGCCCCAAAAACATTTTTCAACCCCTAAAAACTACCCTTAAAATGGCCCGATTGGACCCATTTTAAATAGGCTTCGTGCGGTGATGGATTCCAACATGTGTGCCAAATTTCGTTAAAATAAATTAACTTCTTCGAAAGTTATAGCCCGCACACATATATACCTATATATATATATATATATATATAAATATATATATATATATATATAAATATATATATATATATATATATATATATATACATATATATATAAACATTTTTAAAAATGGTGGCAAAGTGTTTAGGAGGTTATGAAACGTCGAGAAATTTTGGTGCGACCCCTAGGTCCCGCCATCCGACCGACGCCAATAGTGTATGTTGCCTTATGGCAAATACACTAATAATAGCAAATAATATTAATAATAGTAAATAATAAAAACTCGGGTCGCAGTGCCAAAACCCTGCCGACAATATAGTGTATTTGCTTATACAGGCAGTGTGGCTTTATTATGCGAACTTAAGTTGGTTTTTGGGCAAAATAAAAAATTTGACTCCTTAATACACCCCTTAAAATAACGTTTTTTTCTTAATTGCAATATTATTATCAATCGAACCTCTATACCAAATTATATACAAGTTTCAGTAAATAATTCACGATCTGCAAACTAGTGTTTTCATAAAATTTGTAAGTCCGGTCCTGTCGGGCCGATTTTATTAAAATTTTAGAGACACTTTTTAATTACTACTGGGGGGTTAAATGTCAATTTTGAAACGATTGTGAGAATTTTTTCGGTATTTTGGGGCCCAAAAACGTTTTTCAACCCCTAAAAACTACCCTTAAAATGGCCCGATGACGCCCATTTTAAATAGGCTTCTTGCGGTGATGGATTTCAACACGTGGGCCAAATTTCGTTAAAATCAATTAACTCTTTCGAAAGTTATTGCCCGCACACATATATATATATATATATATATATATATATATATATAAATATATATATACATATATATATAAACATTTTTAAAAATGGTGCCAAAGTGTTTAGGAGGTTATGAAACGTCGAGAAATTTTGGTCCGACCCCTAGGTCCCGCCATCCGACCGACGCCAATAGTGTATGTTGCCATATGGCAAATACACTAATAATAATAATAGAATCATAATAATAATAAGTATGTGTTTAAATGCAATTGTCAGTATATTTGTGTAGAGGCGAGAAATTTTCTGTCAGAAAAAACAATCATATATATTAATACGTTAAGGTTAAGATGTTTGGCTCCCTTTTTCGAAAAAACCACACAATTGCTCCACATAAATTTTATTAGTGTATTTGCCATATGGCAACATACACTATTGGCGTCGGTCGGATTGCGGGACCTAGGGGTCGGACCAAAATTTCTCGACGTTTCATAACCTCCTAAACACTTTGGCACCATTTTTGAAAATGTTTATATATATATATATGTGTGTACGGGCAATAACTTTCGAAAGACTTAATTGATTTTAACGAAATTTGGTCCACGTATTGAAATCTATCATCGCCAGAAGCCTATTTAAAATGGGCGTAATCGGGCCATTTTAAGGGTAGTTTTTAGGGGTTGAAAAAAGTTTTTGGGCCCCAAAATACCGAAAAAATTCTCAGAATCGTTTCAAAATTGACATTTAACCCGTTAGTAGCAATTAAAAAGTGTCCCTAAAATTTTAATAAAATCGGCCCAACAGGACGGGACTTACAAATTTTTTGAAAACACTAATTTGTAGAAAGTGACTTATTTATTCAAGGGTGTATTTAATTCGGTGTAGACATTAGATTGATAATAATATTGCAGTTAAGAAAAAAAATGTTATTTTAAGGGGTGCATTAAGGAGTCAAATTTTTTCTTTTGCCCAAAAACCAACTTAAGTTTGCATAATAAAGCCACACTGCCTGTATAAGCAAATACACTATATTGTCGGCAGGGTTTTGGCACTGCGACCCGGGTTTTATCATTTTATAGATAATTGCTTGCTCTATCGATATCAACAACTAAAAAATTTATTATTGCTTTTGTTTTTGTAAATTTATTAATTATTAAAATTAGATATATAGTTATTAGTAGATTTTTTACATACGCTTGTAGCTACGTACCAGCTGAATTCATTTAGTATAATAGCTTAAGTCTGCTATAATTGTTAAGAAACATTCATTGTTGTAACGAAAGTGGAAAGATTCTGGTTTAAATCCAGACGGTGACGTGTTGGAATAATTAATTTTTCTAATATAGTGTTACAACAATGAATGTTTCTTAACAATTATAGCAGACTTAAGCTATTATACTAAATTATATATATAGATATACATTAAGACACAATACAGCAATGCTGCTATCTGACGGTTCTAACTTTGAAACAACGTCAACATGATTGATGGTCGGTAAATTTTTTTTGTTTAATTTTTAATCAAAATTCACGTATAAATACTTTTCGTATGGCGGCGCTTCAGCTCAACGTTTTCGATACTTGCGCCTCTATTTGACAGTTTTAGAAAAATATTTTCTTGAACTGTCACTGAGCTTCGTAATGTAGTACAACAAAAAGAGGAAAGTTATAAAGAGTGTGAGAAATTAGAAACGAATTTTAGTGCGAATTATTCGCACGGGTACCACTAGTTTAATATATACGAGTAATATGACGAAATAAAGGCAAATTAAGGCAAACATGTCAAAAAATAAAATGAATATGTTAGCTGGTCAAAGTTGCAAGTCATTAATACACATCTGAAATGGTTTGAATAAATGTTGTATAATTCGACCCTGCAAAACTGAGCTATATGATTTTAAGACATGCATATTGTGTGGTAGAATAAAAAGTAGATGACCGATACAAAACGAAATTTGCATACTGAATTTGTCTTTTAAAATTAATTTAATGGGTTTCATCTACTGCATTTTTATCACTGATTAATTACGCTAACATACATGTAGGTATATCCACTATCGCAAGAAAAAAATTCTTTTTTATAGAATAGATTCACGAAATTATAATTGATAACTATGTATAAGAATTATATAACGTGGAATTTCTATCCGACTAGAGTTGTGTAACTCAGATCTGAACCGGTTCAAAGAGCCGACTCCGACAGAAGATCCGTGAGAGCCGAATCACTTTTTATAGAGTCGACGGATCAACGGATCCGCGTAACTCAGTGAAACATTTAACACACAGAAGCACCTTTTACACTTACGTATCAGTTCTTGCTTTGCTCAAATGACTCATGCATCACATGTTTGGCTATGCATTCTTGATTCTATACAGGTCGTGATATGATTGACTGAACTAGGTAACTCAGTGGCAGACTGCAGTAACATATTCAGAGCTCGGCTCTTTTTGAACCGGTTCAGTGAGCCGGCTCACATACGGGATCCAGATGCAAAGATGCAGATCACTAAAAAGATCCGTTTTTCCCATCTCTATATCCGACTATATCAGTTCCGTTAGCGGAACAAAGAATACCTCTATGTTAGCTAAAGTGAGATAAACGCATTTATGGTTCTATATAAATTTAAATTAATGTTTCCAATAAAACTACCCAGACAAATGTACTTATCTTACTTTACCTAATGCAACAGAACATGTTTCTTTAGTCAACATATTTTTTGTAATTTAGATATAAAAATATCGCATCGTTATTTCGAAATAGATTGCTGACGGTAATCTGCGTTATTTAAACAAGAGTTATATTTAATTCTGATTATGAATTTCCGTTTTCATTGCAGCGGCTATAAAGATAGCTCGGTGAATTGTATCTTGAAAATAGCCGGTTATTTTGAATTATTATACTATACGAGCGGTAACCCGTGGCTTCGCTCGCAATAGGCATGTTGACTGTATTCAATTAAAAACATAATTTTAACGAAAAGTAGTAGTTTCTATGATAGAAATACTAAAAAACACTATATTTTTTCTTATTTTTAAGGAATTTAATTAATAATTAATAAATAAAACCTAATAAAATCACTCTCAAGTCACGTGACAACAGACACCAATCAGAGCGCATGACGTCATATGTTCAGCCGCTGTCAAAAAACTTCATTGTTTGGTTAATATTTAGTGTGTAATTTATTGTTATTTGTTTATAGGAAACGTCAAATTACATGTAACTATAGCAACGACTACGAAACAACTTTTCATCACCTCAGTTTACTAACGTTTATGAGCACAGAATACGCATCTATAGGATGGTAGCTCCCGTGTAAACTTTTGAGCCTCCTTTGGTATGAACAGGTGACGTCACGCGACTAGTATTGGCGTTTTGGACCGAAATTTGAAACTGGATTTAAAATACATGATTTTTAAGGCTTGAGTTGTATTTAAATAAAAATAATAGATATTTGTGGCTATATTAGGTACTTGTGCACGATTTAAAACACTTTCCCAAAAATAGTCAACATCTCTATTGAGTAGTTACAACAGTAATGGAGCTTTGAACTCTATCATTATTTATTATTATAGTACGTGCCATGGATCTAAAAGGCTCGGAAGTTAGATGCAAATGGAAGCTTGCGCAGGTACAGTCGGTTGAAAAACTACAAACTTGCGCTATATTATTATTTTTAATTTTTTAATTTTTCTTTAATCTAAAGATCTAATTCCTTGCATAAAGTCATCCAAAAAATTATTTTTCGTGCTTGTCTATGCAAAACTGTATTAGGCATCTTGATCAATTAACAATCAAAGAGACAACTTAACAATAGCGTACTGGACTGTACTTTATAGTAGGAAAGCGACAATTGACAAGGCAACCAGCGATAACCAATCACCAACGAGTGCACGTCTGTGCCGGTAATTGGGGGGTAGTTGGAGTCTTCCTTTCCCATAAAACAACCAGGACGGCTCTAAAATATGCATTTGCGACGCTGTTTGTCACTAGCTTCAGAACCTTTTAGAACTGTGGTGCGTATTATACTTATGTTTATTATATTGGATGTATACCTCTCTATTTGAATCGGATTTTGTTCACAGTTTGACGGGTTTTATATTTTTTGCGCAGAACCCTAATTCTTTTTCTAAAATCAAAGTAGCCTAAGCTACTTTTTAAAACATCAGCTATCTGTCAGTGAAAGTCCCGTCAAAATCGGTTTCAGTGATTAGCCGGAACGAACAGACAAACAGATAGACAAAAAAAATTAAAAATTGATTTTTTTTATATAAGTACTGAATATACTTTCATATATGTATTTAGTAAAAAGCTGTTATTAGTGTATTTGCCATATGGCAACATACACTATTGGCGTCGGTCGGATGGCGGGACCTAGGGGTCGGACCAAAATTTCTCGACGTTTCATAACCTCCTAAACACTTTGGCACTATTTTTAAAAATGTTTATATATATATGTATATATATATATATATATATATATATATATATATATATATATATATATATATATATATATATATATATTTATATACGTATATATATATATATATATATATATATATATATATATATATATATATATATATATATATTTATATACGTATATATATATATATATATATGTGCGGGCAATAACTTTCGAAGGAGTTAATTAATTTTAACGAAATTTGGCATACATGTTGGAATCCATCACCGCACGAAGCCTATTTAAAATGGGCCCAATCGGGTCATTTTAAGGGTAGTTTTTAGGGGTTGAAAAAAGTTTTTGGGCCCAAAAATACCGAAAAAATTCTTAGAATCGTTTCAAAATTGAAATTTAACCCTTTAGTAGCAATTAAAAAGTGCTCCTAAAATTATAAGCAAATCGGCCCGACAGGACCGGACTTACAAATTTTATGAAAACACTAGTTTGCGTATACGAATTTACTTACTGAAGGTTGTATTTAATTTGGTGCAGATGTTGGATTGATAACAATATTTCAACTAATAAAATTATTATTGTAAGGGGTGTATTAAGGGGTTCAATTTTTTTTTATTTTGTCCAAAAACAAACTTAATTTCATTTAATAAAGCCACAATACCTGTATTAGCAAATACACTATATTGTCGACAGGGTTTTGGCACTGCGACCCGGGTTTTTTTTTTTACATTGCAAACAGGCACTTCAATTTTATTTACGTACATAATATTTGTATAGAATATAGATGCATAGATTAAAAATATGTAGTGGAGGTGCCGTGATTAATAACTGGACTTCCATCACATCTGTCTATATTTTTAACTAGGTTGTCTACGTTCGAATGATTCATTATTAAATGTAATAAAAGAAAATACAAGAACACAGAAAAGTGTAAAATGAAAAAAACAAAATAAAGAACTGAAACGGCGTCACAAAAGAAATCAAAATATCCCTAAAAACAATTACTGCATTTTTTCGACTATAAGACGCACTGGACGATAAGACGCACCTCAAATTTATAAGATGATTTTTATAAAAATATATTTTAATAAATGTATATAATAGATCCTTTTGATAATAATAATTATAAATATTCTAGAGGAATAAGGATTAATGAATTTTAAGACAAATATTTATAATTATTATATTTTAATAGAAAACAGTCTCACGGGTAATTGGAATAAAAATAAATCAATTTAAATCCGTGAGACTGTTTTCTATTATAACATATATCTGGAATTGAACTTTTAAGATATATTTTAATATTAGAGATATTTTTCGTACGTTTATAGCTACGTATTGCTGAATTAATTGAGAATAATAGCTATTGTCTGCTATAATTGTTAAGAAACATTCATTGTTGTAGCACTATATTAGAAAAATTTATTATTCCAACACGTCACCGTCTGGATTTAAACCAGAATCTTTCCACTTTCGCGGCGGAATGAGTTAATCAATTACTCTACGGTGCCCACAATTCAATTTTTAATCCTTCATAATATAGCGTTGGAATAATAAATTTTTCTAATATAGTGCTACAACAATGAATTTTTCTTAACAATTATAGCAGACAATAGCTATTATTCTCAATATATTTTAATGTTACTTCGGATCATAATTTTTATATATTGTTAACATAACTTGTAATAGCAATATTCAGTTCATATTCACCCTGTTGCATACATACTGTTGCTTTGCCATCCATTTATACCTCTTTAGAGACGATTTATTGAAAAAAATATTTTAATGTTACCTTCGGACCATAAGACGCACCCAAAATTTGAGTATATTTTCCTATGTAAAAAGGTGCATCGTACAGTTCGAAAAATACGGTAAATAATTTTCTTTTCATTTCATAATCTCATTCCGTTCCCTGCATTCAGTTCAACAAAATTATTTCCCTATTAAGTGATTGAAGTGTGGGATTCGTTAGATCCTAATGTGGTGTTTGAGATTTAAGTTCACTTTCAGAAGAGGTGTGACGGCATAAAGATTCACCCTGATTTACGGTGTAATCAGGTATTAACGCTCTGCCGCTTCGATGCTCACCGATGTAGTCGAACCCTAACGCCAAGATGTAAATATAGAACTCACAAACACGAGTTAACAAGAACGGTAAGACATTTAAAACTAGGAAAAAATGTTTTAACATGGCAATGTTTTAATTGTATGTAAATAACTCAATGTCGAAAATGTTGGCCCTCTCTAGAATTTTTTTTTTTATTTTTTGGACAATTTTTTTATGATTTGCCATTAAAAAATACTTATAACCCCAAATTTTCACTGTTCTACCACCAACCCCTATTTTTTAATAGCGATATTAGTATTTTTACTTTCATCCACACATGCGCAATAGGGTTGCAAGAAGGCAATATAACGGTAAATTCGTCACAATTTTTTATATATATTTGACAATAAAAAATTTTATCTATCTATCTATCTCATGAATAATTTTAATTTTGTGGAAAAATTAAAATAGTCAAAATTTAAAAATTAATTTTACCTCCTTAGGACGCAAAATTAAAAAAAACCCGGGTCGCAGTGCCAAAACCCTGCCGACAATATAGTGTATTTGCTAATATAGGCAGTGTGGCTTTGTTATGCGAACTTAAGTTGGTTTTTTGGGCAAAATAAAAATTTGGCTCCTTAATACACCCCTTAAAAGAACATTTTTTTCTCAGTTGCAATATTATTATCAATCGAACCTCTATACCAAATTATATACAACTTTCAGAAAATAATTCACTATCTGTAAACTAGTATTTTCATAAAATTTGTAAGTCCGGTCCTGTCGGCCCGATTTTATTAAAATTTTAGGAACACTTTTTAATTACTACTAAACGGTTAAATATCAATTTTGAAACGACTCTGAGAATTTTTTAGGTATTTTGGGGCCCAAAAACATTTTTCAACCCCTAAAAACTACCCTTAAAATGGCCCGATTACGCCCATTTTAAATAGGCTTCTTGCGGTGATGGATTTCAACACGTGGGCCAAATTTCGTTAAAATCAATTAACTCTTTATATACGTATATATATACGTATATATATATATATATATATATATATATATATATATATATATATATATATATATATATATATACGTATATATATATATATATATATATATATATATATAAATATATATATACATATATATATAAACATTTTTAAAAATGGTGCCAAAGTGTTTAGGAGCGTATGAAACGTCGAGAAAATTTGGTCCGACCCCTAGGTCCCGCCATCCGACCGACGCCAATAGTGTATGTTGCCATATGGCAAATACACTAATAAGAAAATAAAATTAATTGTCAATATTGTTTTTTAAATTAGATTGACTATATTTGAATTTGTCCAATTTTCTGTCAAAAAATAAAAAAACTGATAAAATTTTTTTATTTTTTAACGGGAAATTGGACTATTCAAATTTAATATAGTTAAACTAAATTAAATTTGAACAGTCCAATTTCCCGTTAAAAAATAAAAAAAACTTATTAATTATAATGGACGTGAACAATATTGAGAATTAATTTTATAATTTTAACTATTTTCGTTTTTACACAAAATTAAAATAATTCATGATAAATATTTATTATTAATTGTACAATATACTGGAATTTTAACCGCATTGACGCTCTGAGGATGGTGTATAGTTCACCGAAATGTTAGCCATCAATACAGTTTTAACATCAGTGTTGCTTTTTATTGATCCCGAGCCAAGAGTTTCCTTCAAATTTTTAACAGTCAGCGGATCACCATATCTCTATTTTTTAGAGTTTTTTTTCTCCAATAGATTATAATATCCTAGGAAATATCACAGAATAAACTACTTACCTATTTATATATGCATCCTGACGAAGCGGGACCGGCCCGCTAGTATTTCTATTAGAAATAATTATATATAAAGTCATATAACAGTTTTCATATAATTTGCCCTGATTTTTCACTCGGCACTTGGTAGAACATGATTGATAATAACAAATAAACAAAAACACTTGAAAACTCTACAAAAAATATTATTAAATATTTCTCGACGATCGTTTCGGACAATAAGTCCATCCTCCGAAATATAAAACATATACAAAAATGATTTGTCGGGAAAAAGGACTTATTAGTGTATTTGCCATAAGGCAACATACACTATTGGCGTTGGTCGGATGGCGGGACCTAGGGGTCGGACCAAAATTTCTCGACGTTTCATAACCTCCTAAACACTTTGGCACCATTTTTTTTGTTATTTATAGCGACGTTTCGTCCCTTGCTTGGGACTTTTTCAAGCTTTATAACTATTAAATGTTTTGGTCAAGTAGATATAAAAGTTAAAATACACATGTAAACATAAATATAGTTAAACAATTGTTCATTAAAAAGTTTGTAATAATTCCGTCAATAAAATAAAATATTTTGAACATCAACCGTAAAAAATAATTTTAAAAAACGGAATTATTACAAACTTTTTAGTGAACAATTGTTTAACTAAATTTATATTTACATGTGTATTTTAACTTTTATATCTACTTGATCAAAACATTTAATTGTTATAAAGCTTGAAAAAGTCCCAAGCAAGGGACGAAACGTCGCTATAAATAACAAATAAGTGTTTACTTAAAAAGTCCTTTTTCCCGACAAATCATTTTTATATTAATTACCAAGGATAAAAAAGAAAAAAAGTCAATAAAACAAATACGTATATACATGACATATGTTTTATGTTCCTGAGTATGGACTTATTGTCCGAAACGATCATCGAGAAATATTTAATAATAATTTTTGTAGAATTTTCAAGTGTTTTCATTTATTTGTTATTAACAGTTTTATATTTCAAAATACGGACGTAATAACTATTAATGCGATGCTAGGACTGCTAGACGAATAACTTTAAAGAAATAAATCTGCATTCTTTAAAAAAATACCATGAATTGAAATTGCGTTAAAATATTATACAAGAGAGTTAAATGAAGGTATTTGAGTTCTGAATTTCTATAGTTATGAAATTTCATTCACGGTTTTTGTTCTTTATTTCATTAGCGTAAGAAAACACGGCGCAGTCTATCTTTGTTTTGTACGTCTCCCTTCATCCTGCAACATTTCCGCTGTTCGTCAAGAACAGTAAACATACTAATTGTATTCGAAATGGCTGTGAAATGTTCGCATGCAGGTGGTTATGTCAAAATTTCTAAGAAGAAACGCTTTAATGGATTTTGTTTACGTGTACTAATTAATGTAAATTTTATTTTGGTTGGCTTCGTAGGTATTAATAGAGATGTTGACTATTTTTGGGAAAGTGTTTTATATCGTGCATAAGTCCCTAATATTGCCACAAATATTTATTATTTTTATTTAAATACAACTCAAGCCTTAAAAATCATGTATTTTAAATCCCGTTTCAAATTTCGGTCCAAAATGCCAATACTAGTCGCGTGACGTCACCTGTTCATACCAAAGGAGGCTCAAAAGTTTACACGGGAGGTACCATCCTATAGATGCGTATTCTGTGCTCATAAACGTTAGTAAACTGAGGTGATGAAAAGTTGTTTCGTAGTCGTTGCTATAGTTACATGTAATTTGACGTTTCCTATAAACAAATAATAATAAATTACACACTAAATATTAACTAAACAATGAAGTTTTTGACAGCGGCTGAACATATGAAGTCATGCGTTCTGATTGGTGTCGTCACGTGACTTGAGAGTGATTTTATTAGGTTTTATTTATTAATTATTAATTAAATTCCTTAAAAATAAGGAAAATATAGTGTTTTTTAGTATTTCTATCATAGAAACTAATACTTTTCGTTAAAATTATGTTTTTATTTGAATACAGTCAACATCCCTATTGGGAGCATGGTTCAAATAAGACTCAGATATGTTTTTGTTTGTTTTCTATTCCTATCAGCCGTGCGGTGTGTCTCATTCTCTTAGACAAACTAATAAACAGACAAACTCATAATTCCAAAATGTTTTTTTTGACATTTGAAAACCTCAAAACGAAAACATTTATGAAGTAGTATATATTACATCACAAGGACAGAGAAAGTTGAAAATCCTGCACTGAGCGACATGCTGCCCGAGGCGAAGACGAAGATATATCACGAAATTCGGGGCTTTAAACTTTCTGCCCGTGTGCTGTATACTATTTTTTTATACCTAGTCGTAAGTATGTACTTTCACCAATCTATAAAAAGACTAATAACTTTCAAGTGAGCAATTTTGAGGTTATACGTAATAACAGCTATTAGCTACTACTGGCTGGTGGCAGTCTCACGTATGTACGCGAAAACTCTTTCGTCCCGCTGTTACTTTCTTCCGGCTCGCTGTTATAGATAGCGTGCGAGTAATTCCTGCAGAGCATAAATGTTAGACTTTCTGTCTCAAAATTGAAAGTACGTACTTTCGACCGGGTATAAAGAAAAGTAAATTTTTATCTAAATCTACTTTTAAAGTTACAGTTCCAATGTCATAAATCGATTTTACCATACCATGTCAAACGAAATTTTACTTCAAAAAACTTGTGTGTACATATGGACGAATTAATTACAAAATCCAACCAATTGGGCAACATAATCCTTCTAGTTTCAAAAATATTCACATATGACAATATAATAAAGAAATTAAAATTTCTAATAACGCGTGCGGTCCTGCGGGTAACTACTAGTAATAAATATTATGAAACTTGATATTCATTTACATTGTTATAAAATGGTTTCACGTATAAAAATTAACCAAAGGATGCTTATTAATCTTCCTAATTTCTTTTCGATAGATCTTCAGAATAAAAGAAGAGCTGATTTTTTTTATTTTCAAAATATTTTCCAGGCTATGAAGCTTAGAATAAATATTTTTTACACAACTAATTAACTAGAGTTATTTGATGGTTGACACACCTATAATTTGTAGGTAGTCGTCTGTGGTCTTTATATACAATACAATAACCACTAGGTCTATAGTAATTGATAGACTAAATTGGTGGGTTCAGAAAATTTTTATTTGCACATTTTTATTAATATAACTTTTCTGATGTGTTTTTTAAATACATTCTGATGATTAATTTAATGACATTATTGATGATAGTTGATATAACAAAACTGTTAAGGGTAACTAAAAATTTTTTTAAATTTACTTTTATTATTTTGAGGTTAGATATGATTAAAAAATTGTTCTAATAATTTTTCTAGAGTCTAACAAGTGTTTCACTTGAGAATGATGTAAATTAACATCGAAACGTTGTGTACATGTTGTTGTCAGCTCCTTATGGTTACTTGAGTAAATAAATTTTTTTGGATCGGGAAAGGCTTTTATTATATTTTTTCATTATATTTTTTCTTATAAAAGTAAATAGAATAATAAACCGTAATGAAAAGCATATTATTATGCTATACAACAACGTTAACGCATACATCTCTATTGCACATGCGGAGTTTTCCCCCGAAAGCAATCATGTTCTTTATATTTCTATATTGAACACCCTCCTAAAATTTGGTTTCAATCCACTCATCCATTGGACCTCCACCGTGTTTACAGACCAAAAAACTAACAGTCGACAGACATTTTCCAAAAATATGTTTTTATGGACTCAGGGGCTCTAAAAACGAAAAATGTTACAAAATTTTGAAATGTTAATTTTGACCTAAATTAATACGATGGTAAAAAATCGGCATAAACAGTTCTCTCTGTCGGCCATAATATCGCATTGCATGCTCACAGATACGCGCGAGTTAACAGGCGTTGAGCGGCAAACCGTGGTTGTTCTGACTACAAGCTGTCGCGCTTAAAATAGCTGTATTCCTGTCGCTCTCTGCGAATCGATAGCCCGTGTGAGCTAAAAATAACTCTCTTGTTTGTGTTTGTGTTCTGTGACGAACACTCAACACAGGCTCACCAACTGCGCGAGATCATCGCACTGGGCTCTCCCGTTTCTTACTCGGGATATCCTCCTCTCATTGGTCAAATGCCGCATGACTACTACCGCTATTACTACTACTACTACTACTACTACTAACCAGTACAACTACCGCTCTCAGAACTATACGTGAATTACTATGATTGCGGAATGCCGTTTCTCATTTAACACTGCACTGCTGTGCATCGGGAGATGCATTCTAAAAATATTATCCACGATTATGGGATTTCGTTTCTCATTTTGCTCTGATTTAATGCATAAGTGCAGTTCAAAAATAGCGTCAGAAAAAAAGAACGTGTGTGTCTCAGATAATCTCACAGAAAAAGTAAAACTTTTTCGAAATTATTTACTACAATTGAAATGATGACGTAGTTGATATCACGCATGCTTTTACTCAACACATATTTATATGTATTTATAAATTAATGCATATATAAACAATAGATACTTATTTGTAAATGTGTATATGTATATTGTATACAATATACTACATAAATCATTGATCAACACACACTTTTTCTATTATACAGAGTGATCTATTTTAATCTATATAAGATATTCTTGAGACAGGGCAACAAGTTCGGGAAAAATTTTTAAGACAAAAGTTGTTCAGTTTGAAGAGGGACATCGTTTGGAGACAAATATTGCTCCCCACCTCCAACCCCTGCTCAGGGGTGAGGTTGACTTCGACATTTTTAATAGGAACACCTATTTTTTATCACAAATTATGATTTTTCGAGAAAAAATATACATCATTTGTATGAAATATTTTTTTATCCGATGCCGCCCTCAACCCCTAAAATGCATGTTTAAAAACCGGTATCCCTAAGCTTTATTAAATTTTGATGCCTAAACAACGACCTTGCGCAGAAAATTACAAGAGGTAAAAGTTGTTTGGTCTGGGAAGGGTCATCGATATTAAACATAAAAAGAACCCCCCAACCCCATGTGCGGGGGTGAGGGTCATTGAAATTTTTAAACATAGGGGATGGGGGGTTCATTTTATGTTTAATCGATAACCCTTCTCAAAACCAAAAAAAATTTACCTTTTGTAATTTTCTACGCAAGGTCGTTGTTTAGGCATAAAAATTTAAGAGAATTTAGGGTACTGATTTTTGACATGCTTTTGAGGGTTTGAGGGAGGTATCGGATAAAAAAAATGTTTCAGACATATGATGCATATTTTTTATCAATAAATCATAATTTGTGATAAAAAATAGGTGTTCCTACTAAAAATGTTAAAGTCAACCTCATCGCTGTGCAGGGGTCCCCCTTCAGACTGAACAGCTTTTGTCTGAAATTTTTTCCCGTAATTGTTGCCTTGTCTCAAGAATTTCGCATAGGGATAAAATGGATCATTCTGTATATACATATAAATATATTACACGTTGTGTTTACACCTTACTGTTAATGTAGTTTTGGGGAATAATAATTTGTTCACGTATTTGAATTGAAATGGAATTAAAGAATATGAAAATTTAATGTGACGCCACAATACAGGAAATTAAAGGGGATTAAGTTTAATATAATAATATACAATCTCAAGGGTTATCATAATATATAATATTCTATAATCTATATAATATAAATCAAATTATTGTTCGATGCTGATACGAAAATTAATTAACTTAAATTCTATAATTTATTATTAACTGAAATCGGTTTTATAAAATTTTTGGTGTCAGGCATAAAGGACTTAAGTCGAAAAAATCTAGTTTTTAGCCGTAATGCCAAACAAAAGAGAATACAAGTTAGACTGAAGCCCACCAAAAAATGAAATTTAATGATTTTTTTTACTTAAGGGGCCGTTCAAGTATTACGTAAGCAGATTTCCTACAATTATTTATCCGCCCTCCCCCTTGTCAGTAAAAGTAAGCAAAGCTCTAACCCCCCCCCCCATTGGTATGTGCATTTTTCTTTTAATGTAATCTTTTTTTTTATTGATTCATGATTAGCAGATATAATTCTAGAAAAAAGTAAATAATTACTGCTGACGTAATTACCATCTAGATCTCCACACCCCCCATGTCATCAAAAATAAGAAAAGCAAAGATCCCCCGCCCCCTATTGTGCTTACGTAATACTTGAATGGCCCGTAAGTCCCTTATCTCGAGCACCAGAGAAATATGGATTTTACGTAGAATATTAAAAATGTATAAATCTGTAATATATTCTACATTCTTATAGAAAAATTTCGATAAGAAATTTTTACTTTTCTTATTAAAAAACTATAAAAATATCATTGCATTAAGAAATATTTAAACAATTTTTTGAAATCTCACACTATTTCTTGTCTAGTTTTAAGAATAAGACGTGGTATAAAATTCGTGGAACTACAATTGTCGTTGAAACTATATTTAGTTTTGCTTTGAAATTATTTATCGATTATATATAATTAGATTTAATTATTCATCTACGCTCATTAGCGTATAAAATATAACCACAAAGGTACACATGTTAATCTCAAATTACCTAATAGGTATAAAGATAGAATTTATGTAATTTTCAAAAAGAAAATGGAATTAAAAATAGGAGTTTAATATTTCAGATAACGATTTTCAGTTTTGACTCTATTCTCTCTTTCACTTATTAAAGTTAAGCAAATCACTTACAAAAATAAATCCAAGTACGATGACAAACTACTTACAAATGTTAAAAGACAGTAATCATTGATGATGCCACATTAAGTAGTTTGACGCAAGGCAATCATAGAACTGCAGTAATAATAACATTACATTTGTTACCGTAGCGTACCGTAACGCTTGCTTAGCTTAAGTGCCACTCAGGGTCGGCATTTGAGTAGGACAAACGGGACTCTCATCCCGAATCGCCAAAATGAAATTCATATGTAAAAAAATATTTTTCGTTTCAAATTTTATCCTTGAAATTTAATAATATTGTATCTGTTAGACACGTCAACAAATTTAAAACAAACCTCTTCCATACGAAAAAAAAGTATGATCTTCATCCGAATAAGCTCACAGGGAAAGTAAAACTTCTTTAGAATTATGAACTCGTTTCATAGATGCATTACCCATTTAGCGTTACCAAGGGTTTCCTTTATGCAGCGGTTTATGTCAAACAAAATCTTGACAAATATTTACAAGTAAACTCCACTCACGTGCATGATATATGACACAACACAAATTTAATAGTCCCACGTGACCGACTTAACATAGCTATAAAAGGAATCACTACCTCTCCAATTACAATTTACAATAAATTACCAGACTCCATCATTCAAATTAACTCAATAAAAAAATTCAAGTCACATTTAAAGTAGTTGTCGTGGTTAAGGCACACCGAAAGAAAATTCTTAATTTCTGTATACTTATTAAGGACATGATAATACAATTACCCTGAAAATTTGAAGTCGATCGACCGTATATAATCCAAGATAAATTCAATTAAAAATTGGATAATTAACATTGATTGTATACGATTTGTGTAGTTCTGAACCAGTTTCTTATTTATAAAAAAAGAACTAACTGTCAGAAACTTTCCAAAAACTGACAGTCTTTCAATGCATTTGTTATGAGTTAAAAAAAAAAAGAAAACATTTTTGACCGTCTAATTATTTATAAATAACGGTTTAAAGTTCAACAATTTATAGAAAAGTGTACATGCATATCAATACTGTATAGGTTACGTTTCCACGGGTACAGTCTTGCGTACAAATTATGGATCATTTAGCTACAAGCTAGTATACTTTTGTGGCGCGTATAATCTATAACTTTTTCACAATATTGTACCACAACTACCTTAAAAAAAATGCTAATAGATAGGGAATTTTTTCATATAAATGATTACCTACAATGATTTTAATATGTAACTCAAAAATGTTTTTATATGCTTTTTAATAGATTTTGTGATGTTTTCGTATACGCTTTGTGTATTTTTGAAATTAATAAAAATTCTATTCTATTCTATGTTTCTCCACTGTTGAAGCATTTCTTCTTTAATTTTGCGTCAACAATGTTGAATCGTTTACAGAAAATTTCAAACATATGTCGCTAAAGTAGTTTCATATTAAAATATTGGATATTTTTTTTGCTGAAATTATACCATGATACTGAAAAAATACGTCTGGCGTATTTACTCCTTGCTAGCGGACTTAAAGAAGTTTCGCTTAAAAATGTCCTGAATGAATAAAGAAAGTTGCAGAAAGGCTCGAGCCGTCATATTTCTTAGAGCCAGATCTGGTGGCACTAAGTTGTTAGCAACAAAATACACGGACGGGTAGCTAGTTGCTACATCGGCAGTAATAATAGCAATTAAGCTATCTGTATGTACACAGACATAAACGATAATGCAGATAACGCGTTTAAAGTACCCGTTCGCTACCGACGACATGAAAAAATATAACTTTAATACATTTCAAAGATTTGCTGTACACTTACAAGTAAAAATGCGTATTAATAACTACCTATAGCATTTAAGCTATTGCATAATCAAATGGAATAATATACTTTTGCGATAAGAAGTTAATTTATTAAGGTATTTATTTTTAGAGCACCAACTATTGGAGTTATCCAGGACTAATATTATAATTTGCTATTATTAACCGACATCAAAAAAGTTAATTATCTACTTGGTAATCGTAAAAAATAGCCCCGAAAAAGTAGACTTGAAAAAAATAGATTTGGAAAAAATAGATCTGGAAAAAATAGATTTGGAAAAAATATATTTGGAAGAAAATAGCCCCGTAAAAAATTGGTGTGTGGGTGTTGGATATGTGTGCTGGGCACTTTTGGGTGTGTGTGTGTTGGGCGCTTTTGGGTGGATGGGTGCTGGGTACTTTTGGTTTATAAGGCCCATATACTAATTTTTATGTATTCTTAGTGCATATATATCAGGTTTCCATTTCTATATATATAGTTGTGATTCGGGTTTTCCAAGTTTATTTTTTCCAAGTCTATTTTTTCCGGTCTATTTTTTTCGGGGCTATTTTTTCCAGGGCTATTTTTTCTGGGATTCATTTACTTGTAGCAGAGACTACTGCAGATACGAGTAAATAGATTCAACTCTTGACAATTCTTGCATGTATTCCTACGGGGGACATCCGGTAGGAACTAAGTTTTTTTCGCTGTAAATTATGTATAACTAAATAACAAGCACAATGAAAGAATGGTAATAAATTTTTTTTAATAATTTTTTAATTAAAAAACTTGAAGTCGGGTTGGGATCGAATACGGAACCTTGACCACACTAAGCATACGCCTTAGCGATTACTCCACAGTCAACTATAGTGAGCTGGCAATTTTCACGGCATACCTGTTAGCTTTTCTATATTCTACTACCTATATGCTGCACAATAACGTACTTTAGCAAAAGTGCAAGTCATGGTGTCGGACACTTTTTCCCATGTAGATCTCATCCGCCAAATGCGCGATAAGGAACATTGTTCCAAAAAAACATTACTATCTGTGAACTCAAGTTGTTTAGGTCTCTTCGATCAACACCAGCATAATACCGATCCCAGTCTGCCTATTGACAGGACTATAAATACACAAATACCTGACAAATACCCTAATAAGTGTACCTATAAAATATTCACACAGTTCACTGAGCGATGCGTTTCATCTCTGTAATTTGTATGCTAATGATTACTGGTCGTTACTTTTGTACAGTTGCATTAGAGTGCTAATAATTATTTAATGCCATTTTGTATTACTATCTATGCTAATACAGGTCAGCACTGATCTGAATATATTGTCAGTAAATCTCATAGAAATATTTGTGTTGATAATGCTCTCGTTTTATTATTTACGATACATTGTTTAAAAAATAAAAAACACTACTTTTTTTAGTGTATTTGCCATATGGCAACATACACTATTGGCATCGGTCGGATGGCGGGACCTAGGGATCGGACGAAAATTTCTCGACGTTCCATAACCTCCTAAACACTTTGGCACCATTTTTAAAAATGTTTATATATATATGTATATATATATATATATATTTATATATATATAATATATATATATATATGTGTGTGTGCGGGCAATAACTTTCGAAAGAGTTAATTGATTTTAACTAAATTTGGCCCGCATGTTGGAATCCACCACCGCACGAACCCTATTTAAAATGGGCCCAATCGGGGCATTTTAAGGGTAGTTTTTAGGGGTTGAAAAATGTTTTTGGGCCCCAAAATACCGAAAAAATTCTCAGAATCGTTTCAAAATTGAAATTTAACCCTCTGGTAATAATTCAAAAGTGTCCCTAAACTTTTAATAAAATCGGCCCGACAGAACCGGACTTACAAATTTTATGAAAACACTAGTTTGCAGATAGTGAATTATTTACTGGAAGTTGTATATAATTTGGTATAAAGGTTCGACTGATAACAATATTGCAATTAAGAAAAAAAATGTTATTTTAAGGGGTGTATTAAGGAGTCAAATTTTTTATTTTGCCCAAAAACCAACTTAAGCTCGCAAAATAAAGCCACACTGCCTGTATAAGCAAATACACTATATTGTCGGCAGGGTTTTGGCACTGCGACCCGGGTTTTTTTTTAATTCAAATACTCAATTTTGAAAAAATTTTACAAGAAATAATAGTCTAAAAGCAAAAAAAAAGCAAGTAAACTGTTTGTAATGCATATCAAGGTAATGTATTTTTCTAAACAAAGTGGATGCTGATGGGTTATATTTTATAATTAGTTACAATAGATCTTTAGTTAGCGGAACTAAAGAGACAAACAGAAATGCAACATTGTAAATAATAATCCAAAACCTAATTTATAACAACAGTGCGCTCAGTTAAGCTGAGCAGTGAATTGCATTACAATTTATATTAGCAGATTAAACTTATATAATCTGCTAATATAAGTTGATGTGGTTGCTAGCAAGTTCTGAACTGGTTGTGAATTGCTAAAGCACTTGTCACCAGTACAGAACTCTTTGAGGACAACTGCGTGTTTATTGCTCGAATTTTTCGAGCTGTTTGAACTTGGTTCTAGCAGCTCTAGGGTTCTAGAAGCTCTAGAACCGTAGCACTTGTCAGAATCAAATTTAAGCAGTCCAACGGTTCTTAGAATGCGACCAAATAGCCAAACAGCAAGATTTTATGTGGTCCCGTGATAACTGTATTTGTTGGTGGGAAAGAATATAATACAGGATTAGTTGTTTAAATCTATTGTATGTATGCATGTAACAATGTGTGTATGTTTGAACAGATTTAACTTGAAAACTATTTGATTAATTTTAATAATGTTTTTTGTAAATGTATTTTATGATACGAGAAATGCTGCAGGCTATGTTAAATTTTACTATTTTATCGCAGTTTATTATTATTATTATTATAATTATTATTAATTCATTTCATTAATTTTTTACCATTAGATACTTCTATACAAATATTTTTATAAAATCATAACGTATTGTCAAGGCAGACAGATATTCCCTCTTCTCCCGCGACTGTGAAATATGTTACAAGTACATTTAAACCGTTAAACAGTTAGTCATTCGACTTCTGACTTCACACGACGTGCAGTGTATAAGTGCTACTAGCCGGAAACTATTTGAACTTTCACGAATACCGAGATAAAATATTTGTTATTCTCGGACAATGCTGGTAAAATATAGCAATATTAAAAAAACGTCGCGACAGCAAAGCCGGATCGGGCTGATAGTATTTTAAAAATTTTCGAGTAGTTTTACAGGTTATTATTATTACAGTCTATTGTCACTGTCAAATTACATTTTCTGATTACACCTTTGCAAGTAAGCATAAATGTGGTTACATGTTGGCAAGTTTTTAGTAAACCATAAATTTAATAAAATCAGAAAATAAACCAAGTGAATTTGTACCGTTCTATTATCGAACAGAAATCTCTACAAGTCACGTTAGTAGTCGAACAATGGGTAACGCTGCTTGAGGATTAATGGCATTCGTTTGCAGTCCGATGTTATTTAAAAGCACTTCAGATTGCATTCAGTGCACTGCAGTACACAAGTAGCGATGCAGTTCAATCATCAGAGTACAGTCAGTGCCACAAACAAGGCAAATAGATCGAATTTGGGTTGTATCCTGTATCTGAAGTTTTTACCTTACGTATTGACTTCACTTATCCAATAATAAATATTTGAACTGTATTGTCATTAGCGTTTCTGCTCGAGAATTCTCGAGAAATTTGTCTTTAGTCGAGACGGGAAAAAAAGCTCAACGCCTCGAGAACTCGAGAAATCAATTCCGTGCGTTAGGTAACTAAAAAAAACCGGCCAAGTCCGAGTCGGACTCGCGCACGAAGGGTTCCGTACCATTATCTATAAAACGGCAAAAAAATCATGTCTGTTGTATGGGAAAATTTCAACTGTCTATCACGGTTCATGAGATACAGCCTGGTGACAGATGGACGGACAGCGGAGTCTTAGTAATAGGGTTCCGTTTTACCCTTTTGGGTACGGAACCCTGAAAACATGCATATAACACGCGTTGAATTAAAATTTGATTTCTTTTTTGATTATTTGCGAGTTACTGGTTTAGTTTTAGTTAGCATACTATGCTCAAATTAATAATAGTTATGATTTGTTTAATCGGAAGACTGTGATGTTATTATGATAACAGTTTCTAAGTATAAAAGGCATTTTTAGTTGAAGTTGGTAGCAAAATGTTTGTTTTGTTAAACAAGTTTTTATAGATAATTTTGTTGGTGTTGGACATTTGGAAACTGGTAGAGATCCAATAATTATAAAAAAGTTATATACTATCCTACTCTTTATTTTTTATATAGACCAGCCGAGTATAGTTTGTTTGATTTATTGTTTGTTGTTGATTTGTTAATTAATAAGTGCAATTTATGTTAACTAAAAATTTATAATTTGATTTAATTGATCTCATCTATCAGTCTTATTTGTAACAAAGCAAAAATTTGAAAATAACATCGTGTTTTATTAAAAATTTCAAAATTTCTCGATATACTCGAGAAATCCTGGTCGAGAATTCTCGTGCCTCAAGAAATAAAAAAGGTCGAGAAACCAAAAACCCGAATTGTCATTCATGAAATAAGTATGGAAAAGTACCCCAGCTATTACTAGATCGATATTTTTCAATCGTCTAATTAATTTTCAAAAACTTGAAATAAAAAAAACTTGTGAGTCTCACCCACTAGAGTTTACGAGGGAAATGAAACACTTGTTTAGAGTTATGAACTAGTTTCATTGATCCATTTTGCGTTACCAAAGTTTCTCTTATATTTTCTCGCCGATGAATCATTTTCCCTTCACGTTACAGAAAATTTCAAAAACAGATGCGCTGCTAAAGAAGTTTCACTTTAAAAAAAGTGCAAGTCTCTTTCGCATAAGCTCACAGGAGAAGTGTTTCTTCGGAGTTATGAACTATTTTGCGCTTACGAGAAAACTCCTTCATTGAAGTTAGTTACAAACGATTTGCCAGATAAAAAGTAATTATATGATACCAATTCGTAAACATTCTGAATAAAATGGTGTCGAAACCGGTTAACTCTTAGTTATGGCTAAACAAACATAAAAAAAATATATGTGACGAATTGATAAACTCTTTTTAAGTCGGTTAAAAAGACTCATTTCACCTAAAATCTGTTACACGTCATTTTTCCTTTCAGTCGCTGCACCGATTTGCTAAGTTGTTCCTACTTCGAAAACAAAAGTAACAAATACTGTTGCATGTGTTAAACTATGTTATTTACAATGTCATGTTGTTTCAAGTAACCTGACCGGAAGTGAAGTAACAGGAAACTTGTCCTTTGTTACAGAAAGTAGGTACAAGAAAGTACACTGATATGCATTAGATGCATTGGCTTGCATTGCAGAACTGTACAGATTCGGCAATAAAATTTTAGGAATTGTTAAAAAGCTCATGGATACTCATAGATATACTAGCAAAACCCGTGCGAAAACTTCGCACCGTTAGTGGTTAGTTACGTAATATAATGGGCTGTAATGAAACCGTTAAAATTTTTAAACTGTAATTTATAATGAAAACAATAATTTTAAGATATTAAGGTAGTTATCGTGGTTAAGGCACACCGTCAGAAAATTCTTAATTTTTGTATACTTATTAAGGACATGATAATACAATTACCCTGAAAATTTGAAGTCGATCGACCGTATATAATCCGAGATAAATTCAATTAAAAATTGGATAATTAACATTGATTGTATACGATCTCTGTAGTTCTGAACCAATTTCTTATTTATAAAAAAAGATCTAACTGTCAGAAACATTCCAAAAACTGACAGTCTTTCAATGCATTTGTTATGAATTTAAAAAAAAAATTAAAAAAAATTTTGACCGTCTAATTATTTATAAATAACGGTTTAAATGCTCGAAACGGTTTAAAGTTCAACAATTTATAGAAAAGTATACATGCATATGAATACTGTATGTGTTACGTTTCTACGGGTACAGTCTTGCGTACAAATTATGAATCACTTAGCTACAAGCTAGTATAGTTTTGTGGCGCATATAATCTATAATTTTTTGACAATATTGTACCACGAAAACTACCTTAACTTAGTCTCCAAAATGGCGAATCAAACATTAATTTTGATACAGTATTAAGGGAGATATTTCATACCGACCAAAAACACCTTTGAGAAATAATGTATACTTCCCTATAGTAATGAGACCTCTATATATGTAATTTTTGAGATTTGTATCATGCCTAGATAGGAAAATGTATTTCCAAAATTTTTCTCATCTTTATAGACATGAAAAGAAACTATTTTATAGAGAATCGTGCAAAAAAAATATTTAGATCAAACTCTGGTGGCTGGGAAGTGTAAATAAACTGGGATAATCAAGCATGAAGTCTTATGGAAAGTGCAAAAAAAGTTTTATTATAAAATATTTAGGCTATCGTGTGTGATAAAATCCAAAACATATGTTAAAGCATCTATTTGTACAATATTATAAAAAATTATAAAGAGCCTCACCCTCATAAGCGCACATAAGAAGTTTCACTTCTTTAGTTTTTAATATTATTTCCCAGTTTAATTTTTTTTATGTGAAACTAATTAATAATATAAAAATGATTTGTCGGGCAAAAGGACTTTTTAAGTAAACACTTATTTGTTATTTATAGCGACGTTTCGTTCCTTGCTCGAAACTTTTTCAAGCTTTATATTTTTATATTAATTACCAAGGACAAAAAAGAAAAAAAGTCACTAATTAATAATATTTACACATACTTTGCAACACACTATAAAATGCTGTCCTTGTCAGTTTCATGTAATTTAGGAGACAAACTAACTTTCCCTTTATGTGGCAGTTCTATTTCCCCTCGATTTCTTACTTTTTTCAAATAGATACGTCGATGAAGAAGTTAAACTTCAGAAAGAAAATTGCATGTACTTATACTATTTAGAAACTGTTATTTTAACAATTGAACTTCTTATAGTGGAGTAATAAACCTTATCGTTCACATAATTTACAGATTACAACAGATTTACATTACAATCTAATCTATCCGAGTTTTTTTTTCCCTGCTTTCTCCACTTCGTACGCTTCGATAGTTTCAGCAATCTCCTTCAAGCAGACTCACTGAGCGAATTTTAAATACTTTTCTTATTCTTTCAACTATTTTGACAGCGCTGTACATAAGAAGAGCTGCCATCAGTTGATTGCATGAAGACGTTTCCTTTATTATGGGACAATCATACGTCAGCAGTGGGGAAAACGAAGTGGAAAGCTCTAGAAAACTCTGTATGCAGATTTCCATTACAACTGAACAAAACCTCCGCATATTTAATTACGTAGGAATGAATATATATTATTTGCAACGTTTTCAAACGACATCGAGTCTCCTATTCATTTGATGTTTCTGTACACTTTTATAAAGTACAGTGGTACCTTGAGATACGAATGCCCTGACATACGAATTTTTTGAGATACGACGAATAATATTCGAAAATTTCTACCTCGACATACGACGAAAAATTTGAGATACGAATTTTAATGCGCGATAATTTTATAGATGATCGCTAGATGGCAGAGCGTTCGCTCTGTTTGGTTGTTGACACCGTCGCCGCATCGTTCCTTGTTCACACGTAGCTGTGTTATTCGTTGTGTTGTGCCTGTTTTTCGTGCTATTTTAGTTTAAGTACTGTATGTACCCTGTTATTTTAACAATGGGTCCCAAAGTTAAAGTAAGTGAGAAGAAAAAATCTAAGAAAATGATTTCAATGGAAGCCAAACATGAAATTATTGCGAAGCATGAGTGTGGCATTTTACAGAATTATTATCAATATCAACTGCTTTACCGACCGTACCGTATGAATAACAGCTGGTTGCCTATCCGATTGTAAAAATAACCTACATATACAGATGATGTCACCAGATGGCGCAACTAATTTAACTGTGTATTGGGGTAGTTTCATATCGCTAGAACGCATTAATATACATTACATTGTTTTAAATGGGAAAAATTGCTTTGAGATACGATTGTTTTGACATACGACGATGATCCCGGAACTCAAGGTACCACTGTATATTAAATTATTATGTGAACTGCATGCATTTTCATAATTTAAAATAAACTTTTAAAAAAATGGAACCTCCATCAAAAAAGGCCACTAAAAAGCGTAAAATAAAGTTTGAAAGATGGAGCCAATTTAATTATTATAATGTTTCATATACCCATGTACTTCTATTAAATTGGCGTCGACCTCAAAGCTTTGTTATTTTACTCTATTTAGTGACATTTTTTAAGAATTTTTATTTTTTGCTTTTTAGTGGTTTTGCAATATGTATCTAGTTATTTAAATTCAAAAATTGTGTCGTTCCAAGCGAAACTAAGTGCAAGTCATTTCCAACAGTTTTAATTTCAAAATTAGTCAAGTTTCTGTAAATCCGCATCAGTCGTTTTTGCACCAAGTTAAAACTGACAGATAGAATTTATTTTTATTACTTAAACGCGCAACACCGAGGTTATACCTATGCGTTATTTATGAAGTCAAAGAAAAAAAAAAACACTGATGAGTACTGTTATGAGATGGATGATTGTGATGTTGATGTTGTAAAAAAGCACTTATTGAAGATGGCGTTTACGATGTTGCGATGGGTAAATCTGACGATGATGGTGGTGGAAAATAACTGAAGTTGATAGAAAGTTGAAAAGTTAATGGAGATTAGCTGTGAAAGTTCTTTGTAGGTCTTCACTACATGTTCGTTTTAAATACAACGCTTAGACACCAAAGGTAAGTATGACGGACAGAATTATTGAAGTTTAAGTTCTTTAGCGACGTATCTGTTTGAAAAATGTAAAAAATCGAGGGAAAGTAGAATAAACAATAAAGGGGAAGCTAGTTTGTCACCTAAATTACATGAAACCGACAAGGACAGAAGTTTATAGTGTGTTTCATTTTGATTCGCAAAATAGTAAAACAAGGATGAACATATAAAGTCAGTGTTTGGGAATCTGACGTTTAAGATTACAGGCAATTGAAGTACAAAATAATTTCCATAATTTGACGCACAAACATTAGTAATAATCTGCAATATAAATATCGAGCGATATTTTTTGATAAATACGATTAAAATGACAATTTTAATTTGTCTCACAACGGCCACCTAGCAGATTTACTTGTAATCTTCTACCTGATGTCAGAACCGGATTTGATAAAAAAATATTCAGACAGCAGAATTTCCGTTGACACTTGACACAGATAATGGGTTTGTATACATAAGGTAGGAACTCATAATATATATTTCATGTAAATTCAGAAAGGAAAATATTCAATATTATATTCTCTATTTTCAGATATCAGAACAATTTTCGGATTAAACATTTTTAAATACAAGTATATGCTGAAACGTCCATTAATGTGAGGTTATTATGTTGATATACTACAGACAATTCACATTAAAAAAGTTTTTCCATAAATTATAGTATGTAAATAAAACTATGGTATGCATGTGACGATCTGTCCATGTGAGCATTTTCACATGACATAAATATCAAAGTGCCCTCTTAAAATTAGTAATAATTTCGCCGTAATTATAATATTAAAAACTAAAGAAGTTAAACTTCTTATGAGAGCTTATGAGGGCGAGGTTCATTACAATTTGTTTTTTCAGTATATTTATATAGATTATGAAAAATACGATTGAAATATTTTTAAGAAAATCAGGTGTGTAATAAATATTGCTGATGCACATTTATGTGTCAGCTTTTTAATATAAATTCCTTAGTTCGTTATAAATAACAAACAGTGAAATATCGTCGAAGGGTTTGGAAATATTTCTTAGTGATAAAGTCTCAAAACAATAACAGAAAATGATTGTTTGCGGAATAGCTTAGCATATAACCAATAAAGTTTACTTGAAAAATAACCCACCGTACATTTTTAATGTTTCAAAATCAAGTTAGAGAAGTTAAAGAAGACGTAAAGGCAAACAGATTTAACATGTTGACTTGTTTCAGAAATATGCTCTGTCTGAATTGTCCGATAAGAGCTTTTAAATTTTATAGAGTCCGGAGCCAAATTTGACTTTTATAGATTTATAACTACTTGAAATTAATATTTTAAATACATGTTTTGTTACAATAGTATCTAGTCTTTCAGTCTTATAAAAAAATCTTTTTGAGTGGTTATCATCAATTTTATTTAGTGACAATTTTAATCATTGGCATAACCAATTTTGTTAAACATTCATTGTTACAATACTAAATCAGAAAAATTTATTTTTATCCACCAACACCGTCTGGACTCAAACCAGAATCTTTCCACTTTCGCAGCGGAATGAGTTGTCAGTTACTCTACGGTGCGATATCTAAACAATCAATTCTTCATAATAAAGCAATTGTAACATAAAATCCACTACATGCGAGAGCTGACAACTCATTCCGCCGCGAAAGTGGAGAGATTCTGGTTTGAGTCCAGACGGTGTTGGTGGATAAAAAAATTTTTTTCTGATTTAGCATTGTAACAATGAATGTTTAACAATTAAATAGCAAATGTTCTGCAGCTTGTAGAAATTAAAACATCTTATATAAACAATTTTAACTAAAATATTATTTTATTACAAACAACCATCTTACCAATTTATGTATATTGTGAAACCAATCACCATGTTTTTAATCTTATTTCGACTAAATACTGATATGAATTGACAGCAGTTGATCTCTGAAGATGGTGCAAAGCGTACCGAAACGTTAGTGACAATGCAATTTTAATCTCAGTATTGCTGTTTTATTGATACTGCGCCACGGATTTTATCCAAAACTTATCTAGTATCTAGAACGTAAATTATATTATACGAGTGAGTGACAAAAAATAAGCATCAGCGAGTTTTAACAGTCATATGAGTTATAATATCATTAGGTTCAAGACACATACTACATTTTTTGCACGCACCTTTTATAAAATAGCTGGTTTTAACATCATTTTCAGTTTTCAATTTTTTTGACAGTTCTAGTTGGTTATTTATGAAAATTATGTCTACCTACTTTGGATCGCCGTCAGTGTTGCTAGATTTTTTTTTGTCAAGTCGGGATTTTGGAACTTTTTGATTGAAAAAAGCGGGATTCTTTCGTCGAAAGCGGGACATAGTAAAAAAACGTATATAATCAGAAGTTTTTAAATATTTATCTTATTTGAGTTCAAATTACGTTTACGTGACAATAGATAGCAAAAATAGCCATAGAAAATGTATTTTAATAAAAATATGATATTTTAAATCAGATTTACCCTATCGTTAAATAGTTGAGTCTTATTCGTCTTCTGAATAAAAAAAATAGAAATCAAAGTCAAAAAAGTTTTATTCTTTAGAAAAATATGGCGTTTCAAACAATTGTCTGAGGAGTGAGTGTTACAAATTGCAGCTTACAATAAGAGAATAATTATTTACGCATGGTCGAGTTATCCCAAAAAAGCGGGACTGAGTCTGTCCCGCGCGGGACATTTAATTTTGATTTAAAAATCGGGACGTCTGGCAACACCGATCGCCGTATACTTTTAACATTAAATGACAGGTCATTTATGGAATGTTCTGCTGTATTGGATAAATCGCACATCTTTTGTATTTTTCATTACATATTGTGTTAAATGGATCATTTTACGACCGCTATACATGCATTAGAGGCAGCTATTTTATTGGGAGGTATGCAAACTATACATTTACAAATTTTTACAAATAAAATTGTGGAAGTACGTCTCAAAAACCAGCAGTTTTTAGTAAATAATTACTATAAACTAGATTCTATAATATAAATATTCAGAGCACTGTGGTTGGAACAATAAAAATAAAAGAATAGTTACTTCTTACCGCAACAGATTTATTCAGTGGATGTACATTTCGAGAGCTAAGCTCGCATCTTCAGCAAAACACTAAAGTTTAGTGTTTTGCTGAAGATGGGAGCTTAGCTTTCGAAATGTACATCCACTGGATAAATCTGTTGTGGTAAGAAGTAACTATTCTTTTATTTTTAGGTTCTATAACTTTTTAAAGTTTCTGAAAAGTGGAGGTAGAATAGAATAGAATAGAATATCTTTATTCACAGAGCTAATGTTACAATGTTACAAGTAGATGTGATTGTCAATTAAATTTTTTAAATAAAAGAATTACATTAAAATCAGCGATAAGTAAAATTTTACGGTGCATATGTAATTACCAAGTGGTTGTTGATTGCGTGAAGTCTTTGTACGAATACAGTGGTTCGTTTGATAATTTTCGCCTTATTTCTTTTGAATAAAGGTTAATTGGCAAGTTTCTTACACTAATGGGAAGTCGATTATATAACTGCAGTGCTAAATAATTTGGACCATTTGTCAGCTTGTTGCGATTAAAAAAAGGCACACGAATATTAGTACAGCTCCTGATGTTGTAAGAGTGCACCTTCTCAACTATCTGGAATTTTGAGAGATTATGTTTTGCGTAGAGTAAATTTTCGTAAACAAAAAGAGATGAAAAAGTTAAAATATTATGTTGTTTAAACAAAAGTTTACAAGAATCTCTTGACTTGCTATTAGTTATTATTCTCACTGCTCGTTTTTGAAGTCGGAACACTCTTACAGCATCAGGGGCATGTCCCCATAGCAAAATACCATAATATGTTATGTTAGAATGGAAAATACCATAATAAATACTTTTTCTCACATCGAAGGATGCATATTCTGAAACTTTTCTTAATAAATACAGAATCTTGGATAGTTTTAAACATAGGCGATCAATATGCGATTTCCATTTCAAGTCGCTATCAACAAATACTCCAAGAAACTTAACAGTACTCGAATCTTTACCGCAATCCATTTCTCTGTGTAAATATTTGGTTTTTAGGTTTAGTATATTTCCGGTTTGTATCGTTTATTATATTGCGGCCCATCAGATCATTCCTAATTTAACGACAAACCATGTACCTGGTATATATTACGCACAAACACCCAGTAGCCAAGGTATGCTTAAAATCGATTTTATATCTAGAGTAATGTAAACATAGGATATTTTCTTACTTCATACATCACATAAAGATAAATCAAAGTTTATTCTTCAAGTCTTCTATAAAGAATTGTGCAATAAAAACTCTTCTTTATATTCTGTGAAATGTGTATAAATGCACGGAAATTTTTTCAAGTATTCTTTTTTACTCTTCTCAATGTAACGTTTACAGGAGCTGTTGTTGTAAAAAATATACGTTAAAAATAATAAATTATTACTTGTAAAAATAAGATTAGTTTTAGTTGGCCATTTTAGAGTTCTACGTGACTCAGAAGCAATATGGGAAGAAAGCATGTTATCTGACATGAAAGTTGAGATTTTATAATACAGTAGAACCTCGAGAAGTTAAAATCCAAGAGAAACGTTAAAAAATTAAGTTATCGAGTTTTTTACTTATCGAGAGTTGAAGTTAGAGAGGTTATCAGAGTAAAATTTTTAACTTACCGAGGTTTGTGGATTTTATAGAGGATGTATTTAGTTCAATAGAGATGACATAAATTTTTTATGTACTCATTTATTCATTTAGAATCAATTTATGTAAGCAATCAATTATTTAAAAAAACAAATTAGTAAAGCGATTTAGTGAAAGACTAAAGTGAAAATCAATTATGTTCTTGGCAAAACCTTTTGTTTGGATACTTACATGATGACTCATTGATAATACTTTAACTTATGGAGGTCACCAAAATATCATTTTAAGTTTTCAAGGGCGATGTTCAGAATATTTGTTTAAGTTACCGAGGTCTTGTGATTTAAGTAGTGGAGGTTTTAGGCTTTCAAGGGAAAAATTTTAACTTAGCTTTTCGAGGTTTAACTTATCGTGGTCCTACTGTATTACAATATATGCGTCATTGCACACAATACGGAACTTACTATAAGAAATATTCCCAATTTAATTTGTTCTCATCATTTTCACAGAATTGCGGAGTATACAGCGTGTCCTAGAAAAACTGAAACAATCTGGCATCTTTTTGATATCTTCGAAAGCTTTTAAATTGAGTGAAATTTAATAGAAAAATAAAATGTTTACGTTGTTCATGCTGTTCGACCGTCGCTTTATAAACATTGCCCACTTAAAAACGCATCACATATTGCTGACAAAAATCACTATTTATCGGAATGGCGTTTATATCCACCTGGACATACAGAGCTTTTCTGCTTCAGAAAAAAATTATTAGAATCATTTTTCATCTAAATTACCGAGAATCGTGTCAAGATACATTTAAAACAAATAGATTACTAACAGTTCCAGCACTTTATATATACAAAAGTATAATGTTCTTAAAAAATAATCCGAACTTATTGTCAAATAATTTTACACACTCGTATAGCACTAGACGAAAAGATCTTGAAGTCCCGGTGCATCGCCTCTCAAAGTATAAGCAAAGCCTGCGTTGCTCTGTCGTGAGCTTTTATAATGGGTTGCCAGACCATATCAAGGTCAAGTTTGGCAACAAAAATTTCAGCATTGAGTTGAAAAACTATCTTTTGGAAAAATGTCCATATTTTGTTTAATTATGTATTTCCCATGACTTGTCCACATCTCGTATGTATTACTGGATAAATAAAATTATTATTATTATTATTATAAATTTGCCCACTCACACCGAGGATGAGTCCGTGGACCCCCTTGGGTTCTCGGATCCCAGTTTAGGAAATGCTGATCTAAAGTGTAAACTTCCAAAGTTGCTTCACATGTGTGCTAACATTACGTAGGTTTGTGCACAGCATGCAATTCCCATGTGATTCGCCAGCGCAGCGGTGAGAACTGAGTAATGGAGTGAGTGAGAAAACAATATATAATATTCATTCACTCGCGAACCATGTGTTTGAGATCATAGACATACTCAACAGACCGATTATGAAACAAGTACGTATATAGAATATAGAACTTATTGTGATGATTATTGAATGAGAAATGTTTCTTGCATTAGTCCAGGCTGTAAAATAACTGCCTTTCATGAGCGTATAATGTAAAATTCAATGATAATTTGCTATTAGTAATTGTAAGGAACCTATGGGAAAAATGGATTTTACAATTAGACAAACTCACAAAACTCGCTTTTTTTTTCGAACGACTAATAGACTAATAGAAAATGAAGTTGACTCTAATTAAAAGAAATTAATAAGAGTGGTTGTGATCCTTGATGAATGTTGGATAAGTTTGGATAAAATCCGTGGCGCAGGATCAATAAAACAGCAATACTGAGATTAAAATTGCATTTTCACTAACATTTCGGTACGCTTTGCACCATCTTCAGAGTTCAAATGCTGTCAATTCTTATCAGTATTTAGTCGAAATGAGATTGTAAACATGGTGATTGGCTTCACAATATACAGAAAATTGGCAAGATGGTTAATTGTAGTACATAATATTTTAGTTCTGAAGATGGTGCAAAACGTACCGAAACGTTAGTGAAAATGCAATTTTATAATTTCAGTATTGCTGTTTTATTGATCCTGCGCCACTGATTTTATCCAAACTTATCCAAAAGAGAATGTTATATTAAATCTAAAAATAGGCTCAATTTTCCGATCTAAGTATGACTTTTAAAAACCGTTTTAAATTTCGTTTGAATTTCCGTGACGGTAATAAATACAAATCTCTAGATGTGATCATAGAATTTAAAATGTCGTTTTCTGTCATCTGTATCTAAGAAGTATTCGATGCATATTTCGAGTTTTGAGAAAAAAATTGAAATATATCTATTTCCGGTATGGTGGGTGATCCATAGCAAAGGGTAGGCTAGATGATTTCAGCGTATAATTTTCTATAATCATATTGAATTTGCAAAGGATTCGAGACAGTTTCCAATTAAAACACTAACAAAGTTCTACAGTTCGTTTTTTGTTTCCGAATGGCTTAGACAGCCTAAGACGAATAGAAAATGACACAATGAATAAAAAAAGCTCAAGTGTTTGACCTACAACTCAAAATAAAACTGGTTAAAATTCATTGATCTTATTTTTGCAACGGTAGTTGATTCACTATTCGGTATTTCTAATGTAAAGTATCCTTTTTTGCTGGAAAAATACTCTTAATTGTGCATTCACTCTTGTTATACAGAACGTAGAAAAATAATTTTAACTAAATTACGTAATGTATTGTACGACGTGGTGGAAGTACAGATACAAATGGTGGAAGTACAGGTCTAAATTTTAGAAATACATTGTAAACTCCATGTAATGCCACTCGATTTAACGTCAAACTCCCTAAAACGTCGAAATTACTCAACTTTGGTTGGTTTGCCTTATTGTCCATACAATGATACACTCTTTGTAGCATCACACCCACTCTAAATAACGACCCAGCAAGTAATTTCGGCAAGATACATAAGAATATATGTACAATTAAAATACTGGCATAGCAAAAAACATCAGACGAAGATAACAAATTTTGCGCAATAAGCGTCTTAATAGTAATGTTTGTAAATTTTAAGCATCATTATTAAATATAATATTGATATTTCTTTCTCTCCATATAACGACAACTCTCTATAACGCCAGAAAATGGGCAGCATTTCAGCATCGCTATATAGAGTTTACACTGTAGTTGTAATACGACGAGCATGTAAATATATTAATATTATATATATAATATAATAATTAATTAAAGATTTGTAATTAACTCGAAGTTAGTATATAGATAAATGTTTTGACACAATTTGAAGTAGGTAAGAAAATCTATCGTCAGTGTAAGTGGCTATAAATGATAGGGCTAACTTACGCAATAAAATATTAATGCTAAGAAATTTAATGGGATCTTGCTGCGTGAATTGTTTATCAAATCAAAATGAATAAGTTTTTCATAGCATTTATCATTATTCTATGTATTTTGTGCTAATGACCACAGTAGTCGAAGCACTATTTTCTAAATTAAGAAAAAAAATTAATTACTTTATGCTTTAATTTCCTGCTAAAAAACAGACGTTTGATTAGAAAACGCGAACAGCACTGGTAGTCCGAATTGTACAGCAATTGTTTGGTGACAGTTATAACCGTTACCGAAAGCAACATGGAACGATTCTAGAGTTATACGGATCTCGGTGGGGGACTTAGAGGGAGGGAGCAAATGTCCCATTCCTGCATACCGTATGTATGTACAGAATGTAACTAAAATATATCTATGTGGTACACGTTAGGTAGATATACTATGGTTCTGAAATAGTAGCAAAGCATACCCGTTCCAGTGTCCCCACGCGTAAACTGTGCTGCTTATTTTATAATAGGGGATCAGTTCATCTTCACCCGGATATAAATTTAATATATTGATATTATATTATTGCTGGATCTTAAAAATAAGCTATGGAATAAATTATGATAAAGTTAAAATATTGGATATAGAGTCTAATCAATTCAAAAGGAATTGATAAAGTTAAAATATTGGATATAGAGTCTAATCAATTCAAAAGGAACATAAGTGAAATGATCTGGATTTATCTGAACGATTCAATAAATTTAAAAACTGACACTAATAACTTAAGTTGTTTATATAATGGTATTTTGGATAAATATAAAAAGTTGATAAAGACATCTTAAGTTATTATTTATGTTATTAATAATGAAATTAAATTGATATTTGAAAATATAAAGTTTAATATAATGACTGAGATTGACGCATATAAAATTATAGTAATGAAATTTTGTATAGATACAAATTAGTTACTACGTAACTATTGTGATTAATATAAACTGTTTATTTGTTTATTTATTATAAAACAAATTGTCACTCTGTATGAATTGTAATATCTTAAATTTTGATTTGTTATGATAATTTAAAATAATAAAGTGAAATAATAATTTGTCTTTTATTTCTTTGATCTTAATTCCTCTAAAATATTTATAATTTATTAACATCAAAAGGATCTGATTATACATTTTTCAAAAAGCTATGGAATGTTAAAAACCGCATTCAAATCTGTTCAGTATAACAAATTTAATTCCATTTTCACCTGGACAAAGCAGGAGCGGACAGTTAGGCTTAAACCGTCCCCAAACATAATAGGCAATGGAATGGTAAAAACTACATAAAATTTACTCAGCAGTTTTTTTGTTCTTTTGTGCAAGTGTTATTTGTATATTGTTTATACAAATACACTAATAATAAATGAACATAAAACAAATTTTTCTCGATGACTTTAGCTGCAGTCCTTCTCTTTCCTGTCAGACATTTTCGTTTTCCGCTATAATTTCAACTAAATATCTGATCTTTCTTGTTTCCTTTCCTGCTCACTTTGTTCCACCATAATATTTCAGCTAGGCAGTACTGTCTGGATCTTTCCGGTTTTATACTTTTTATTTTCTGTGCATTCTGTTTTACCAAACCTTCATTAATAATTGTTTCAACTGTGTCATCTTGCAATTATCTTCACAATTTTATCTGTTTCTTTTTCTTTATAAATATAATATGTATTCGTTTACTTCTACCTAAAATTATTCTTCTATATAATGCAAATACTAAATTGTCTTTCGAAAAATAACACAGTTTTATTCAACAACATTTTTATTCAATATGTATGAAACGGATCCAAAATAAATATATAACTTCTTTTTATGTAATTACTTTATTAAACGCTTTCGGATGTTAAATCCATCCTCAGAAATAAATAGCATCCATCTTACAAATAATATAAATGCAATTTTCTAAGACGGATGCTATTTATTTCTGAGGATGGATTTAATACTGAAAGCGCTTTATAAATTAATTACATAAAAAGAAGATATATATATTTATTTTGGATCTGTTTTATACATATTGAATAATAATTTTGTTTAATAAAAGTCCAAAATTCATCATCACATCGAAACTAACACAGTTTTATTCTACAAGCTCATTTATCCATTTGATATAAAAATAAATGGAAGATAGAAGACTTTTCGTTTATATTAACTTGAATTAACCTTTAATAATTTTCTAGATATACTTACTGAGTCACACCCTAGGGGTGCGCTCTTAGAGACACGAGAGTTAAGTATTCATTGAAGCTATTATTAACAAAATTTTTGCGCTTTTAGAATGTCAATTTTTACGACTATAAACGTTCAGTAATTAAGTGACTCAGCCTCTAGTTTATTTAATTACAATTGCAGCGCGTATAAACAAGAGATTAGGAGACAGCACAATAACATAATCTACTGACAACCAATATTCTAGGGAGTAAGGGTTTATAAGGTGGTTTAAGTAGCTTAAATAACCTTAGTCTACCCTAGATTTGGACACGTTCCGGGTGGGTTAGATACATTTCGGACTATTTGCAGTGCTCATTAATGTAATATCGTTAAAAGGAATAGAAAAAATTAAAAATAACATAATAAACATAATTTATAACTGACCATAGTACTGTTGTATTGTAGATGAATAATAATAAACGAAATATTAAGAAATTTCAGGTCAAAAGAATCAGGTGAAAAGACCAATTTGTACGTTTCAACACATTTATTCGTTATACGATATTTCGTCGGTATTATTCCGACTTCCTTAGGTATCTCGCAAATTCTGTTAAAACATAGTTATACCAACATTTTTTACAATAAATAATGAAGTACAATAATGCATAAGTCCAAAAATTATTAGATTAACCGATATAAACTTACTCAAAGTGTTAAAATTTATAAAATTGTCAATAATTTAAAGTTGTTATCATTAAACTTTAAATTATTCTTTTTGCCTAATAAATGAAATATTTTATACAATAATGCTGAGTTGCAGAAACGATTGTCAAAAAATTTAATTTGACATAATGACCTTTGGTTGTGATTATATAATTACAGTTTCTATTCATGTGTTGAGAAGCTGCTTATCATGTAGAACATTAGATTGTACTCACACAAAAACAAATAAATGATCTATATACAAAAAGATCGCTTCTCTAGCTAAATTTTGATCGAAATGAGTAGAAGAAAAATCTTGTTTCGAAGTGGAAATTGTATAAAAAAAATATGTGTAGACATGTGTAGACGGTTAAAAAAATTTCTCAATCGGTTAAATATTTTTATTTTTAAATATGGTGATTCTTTAAAAAAATATGTGGCATTCTTATTTTGAGTTGATCAGTAGCTTTCTATTACACCAGTTTTAGCAATTTTAGATATCCAGCTGTGATATTGTATCGGGTAACGCCGGCGTCTGAGCGTCGACCGCAAACGTCTAACCAACCGCTGTCGCTCTATTACAAGACCCAACAGTGATACTGTGTCGCTAGCTACATCGAATATACCGTATGGAAAACTACAGGGAAATGCACTTGTTCGTTCTCTACTGTTGGAACCGCTCTTAAAAGAATCCAGCCAAGGCCGTACGTATATTGGAAGAGATCTCAACAATGGTACCTATCACTTATTTTTGCAGCAAAAAATAGATAACTGGATCGTTTATTAGTGTATTTGCCATATGGCAACATACACTATTGGCATCGGTCGGATGGCGGGACCTAGGAGTCGGACCAAAGTTTCTCGACGTGTCATAACCTCCTAAACACTTTGGACCCATTTTTAAAAATGTTTATATATATATATATATATATATATATGTGTGTGTGTGTGTGTGTGTGTGTGTGTGTGTGTGTGCGGGCAATAACTTTCCAAAGAGTTAATTGATTTTAACGAAATTTGGCCTATTTAAAATGGGTGTAATCGGGTTACTTTAAGGGTAGTTTTTAGGGGCTGAAAAATGTTTTTGGGCCCTAAAATACCGAAAAAATTCTCAGAATCGTTTCAAAATTGACATTTAACCCTCCAGTAGTAATTAAAAAGTGTCCCTAAAATTTTTATAAAATCGGCCCGACAGGACCGGACTTACAAATTTTATGAAAACACTACTTTGCAGATAGTTTGTACATACAAAGGCAACAGAAAATTTAAAAAAACAACGTTCCGGAAAACCTGCTGTCTTAAAGTTAAAAAGAAAAAAAATAGAAAGTTCTCAGAAAATTAAAAACGCCGCGTGCTTTAAACTTAAACGTTTAAGATTTTTTTTTTATTTGTACTTACAGTAAAACTGTCCGCAATGGTGGTAAAGTCGCAACTAAATTAATAACGACAAACGTTTTTACACAAAACACGCATTTTCACAAAAACTCACTTATTTAAAATCACAATAGTGTATAAAATATATTTAAAAACATTTTTTCAACACTAATTTTAGTTCACTAGTGCAAATTTTACAAAGAAAGACGGTACACAAAGAACATGCCAAAATCTAGTTAGTAACAAAGTACATTTGGAGGTCATAAACGATGCGATCTGATAGGAATTATGTAATACTATCAATATTTCAAACACAATATTTTAAATACTACTTATACAGAGTGTCCACGCAAAAACGTTCCATGCATTTCATTGTTTTGTCTTTTAACTTAGTTACATACTATTTAGCGTACAGAATAATGAACATTGAATGAATCAGAGTATTTTATATTTTATAGAAAGAATGCTAAAACAGATAATGTTATGTAATGGCTACTAAAAACTGTTAAAGGTATTACACAATAAATTGTAAAGTGCGATTACAATACAATTAGTAAATCATTTTCATTTAGTGTAAAATCTCAAAGTATTGTTTTTGCTTGTTATTATTTATTTGATATTTGTACAATGAATGAAACAAAAATTATAATATGTGAAATGTATTTAATAGATATTTATCGATTTAAACTACTACCTATTAATATTGTTTTTATTTAAAAAATGGTAATAATATAATAATAAATAATTGACTTTTTTCTTTTTTGTCCTTGATAATTAATATAAAAATGATTTGTCGGGAAAAAGGACTTTTTAAGTAAAAAAATATTTTTTTAAAATGGTATTATTACAAACTTTTTAATGAACAATTGTTTAACTAAAATTTATATTTACATGTGTATTTTAACTTTTGTATCTACTTGATCAAAACATGTAATAGTTATAAAGCTTGAAAAAGTCCCAAGCAAGGGACGAAACGTTGCTATAAATAACAAATAAGTGTTTACTTAAAAAGTCCTTTTTCCCGACAAATCATTTTTATAATAATAAATAATCTTTATTAGTACAGAATAAAGCACTAAAGGCTGATTTTCTGTCACTGGTTGTTTTTTAACCTAACCAAACTTGTCAAAAATACTTTTTAAAAGTATTTAAATACAAATACAAATACTCTGACTTCATTGAGTATTTAAATACAGATACTTTTGTTCCTAGAGTATGTGAAATACAAATACTAGAAAAGTATTTGTATTTTGAAATACTTTTACTCAAATACTTCACAAGTCTGAACCTAATCCCAGAGAGCCAAGCTTTCATAATACGCGAAGGAAGAAAAACCCTCTAATTTCCGAAACCAAAATATTTTGCTACGTAAAAGAAAAACTCTAACATTTATTAGTCGGATGGCGGGACCTAGGGGTCGGACCAAATTTTCTCGACGTTTCATAAGCTCCTAAACACTTTGGCACCATTTTTAAAAATGTTTATATATATGTATATATATATTTATATATATATATATATATATACGTATATATATACGTATATATATACGTATATATATATATATACGTATATATATATGTGTGCGGGCAATAACTTTCGAAAGAGTTAATTGATTTCAACTAAATTTGGCCCACGTGTTGAAATCCATCACCGCAAGAAGCCTATTTAAAATGGGCCTAATCGGGCTATTTTAAGGGTAGTTTTTGGGGGTTGAAACATGTTTTTGGGCCCCAAAATACCGAAAAAATTCTCCGAACCGCTTAAAATTTAGCCCTCTGGTAGTAATTAAAAAGTTTCCCTAAAATTTTATTAAAATCGGCTCGACAGGACCGGATTTACAAATTTTATGAAAACATTAGTTTGCAGATAGTGAATTATTTACTGAAAGGTGTATATAATTTGGTATAGAGGTTCGATTAATAATAATATTGCAATTAAAAAAAAAAAAGTTATTTTAAGGGGTGTATTAAGGAGTCAAATTTCTTATTTTGCCCAAAAACCAACTTAAGTTCGCATAATAAAGCCACCCTGCCTGTATAAGCAAATACACTATATTGTCGGCAGGGTTTTGGCACTGCGACCCGGGTTTTTTTTGTTATTAATATTTATTATTAATATTTATTTTTAAAAACCCAACATAAACTGCATTGACTTAAGGCTGTCGGAACGCTCTGAATTTAACCCAAAAATAGAGCTTCGGCTGTCAACTGATTGTAGACTTATTCGTCTTCATTCTGCAACAAATTTTTCTCTATAAGGAAGATAATGGGCAAATCTAGTTGTCTAATGGACTACTTTTGTAATTTATGTACGATTTACTAGAAAAAAGTTGCATTAATTGTGCCAAAAAAACACACATTTTTAATGTCACACTAAGACCTTATTCGTACTTATTTCACAAAATTGTTCCATCACAAACCTAAAGTGACTCTTCCTTTTTCGGAAATCTTCAAAATATTTCTAAAAATTAGAGTAATCAATTGACAGCGGCACCCTTGCAATAGCATCTTTTAGCCTTGTAGTGTGGCACCATTCAAAAATTGAAACGTGCGGATGATTTGAACGAGACAGAGTTAAGGAAGGTCACACTCACAATATGTCTTTTGCCTACCTCGTCTCTTACTGCTGGGCCTCAGCACAAACTGTGTGAAAGTGATCCAAAACTGTTAAAATAGTTAAAATAGTTGGTTTGAAATTAATGCTATGTCGATTTCTATAAAAAATCGGCATAAAATATTATACCCATTAATATTTATGCGACAACTTGTACGTATTATACACAATACGTGCAGTATATAGGTTTACTTTGATGTTGAGTAGACAAAGCATTTCTGTTGAGGGATATATTATTGCTGTGCGTTCACAGTTGACTGAACACGAAATAAGAAGATGTGGCAAGAAAACGAACATCCTCCACTACAGTCCTTTCTTTTTTGTTACATAATCACGACAGAACTTATGTTACAATTTGTACACTATCGATACACAGTTTGGTGACAATATTTACTGTAATACCTTATGCCATTAGGAAACTGTAGTTCACTGCAGTCTGTAAAGGCCGTTGCACACGACGCTGGTTTTGCTGCTGAGAGTCGTGATATAAATGACGTCACTACTGGGGATTGCAATCCACCAGTATTTTCAATCCAGCTGAATTAAAGCAAATCCAGCTGGATCCAGCATTAATCGATTTTTCAAATAAATGTGACAATTTTTAACTCTTAAAACTTTAATAACTATTTATCTACATTTACATCAAATACTTGTTTTTTGGCGTTAGTAAAGTACTCTAATAGTAAGTAATAGTTACGAGTATCCGGAGTATAATTATTAATTATGACAATACAGTCTTAAATCACCTAAATTGATATTCTAGATATCTGAAATAGTTATTCGTTTAACTATTTAACAAACTGTGTAGTCTGAGTTTCTCAGTTTCAATAATTTTAGAAATAAAATTGCGTTTCCCGCTTATAAAATGTTTACTTAACTCCTATTAGAAATAAAACTTTAATATAAATTATATTATATAATTTAAGACTTGTCTTTAAAAGAATTAAGCCAAACAATTATGTAGGTAACAGTTTTTTTAAAGTAAGAACTCAAAAAAGCAATGTTATTGATGGTGTTATCTCCCAGCCTACTTCTTAAAGAACTGAAAATATACCCGCCTGCGGAAAGTGTTCTCTCTACCACTATGGTTGGTTTGAGAGTCATCAAATAATCATAGATTAAAGTTAGGTTTTCACCTCTTACTCCCTCACTTCCATACAATACCATTTCTTTCTTCAATATCTTATCATAATCCTTCTCAGGCCCAGTTAATTACTTGTTTTTAGCTGATTGCGGACCGCACCGCTGGATCCAGCGCCAGATGTTAAATCCAGTAAGGCCAAAAATGTGCTGGATCCAGCATTGCAATCCTTAGTGACAATATTTACTGTAACTTATTATGCCATCAGAAAACTATAGTTCACTACAGTATGTTCTTCTGTAAAGGCCGTTGCACACGACGCTGGTTTTGCCGCTGGACTTGCTGCTGAGACTCGTGATATAAATGACGTCTCTACGGGCTGAATTTCAAAGCTTTCAGTTTCACCGATGTGTATGTATCAATATAACGGAATCATTCAACGTAATTTTCACCGACTTCAGGACGTCCGATTAATTAAACAATTTGTACACGTATTAAGGACCGATGACTATACAATAATTTGATAACTTTGTCCTAATATCCTGGCCAGGATCATCAGAATAAAAAAATAAGTTTAAAAAATAAAAAATAATTAATAGTCATCTTTAAAGTTCAATTCCAGATATATGTTATAATAGAAAACAGTATCACGGGTAATTGGAATGATGAAAAAAAAACCCGGGTCGCAGTGCCCAAACCCTGCCGACAATATAGTGTATTTGCTAATGCAGGTCTTGTGGCTTTATTATGTGAACTTAAGGTGATTGTTGGGCAAAATAAAAAAATTAACTCCTTAATACACCCCTTAAAATTGCATTTTTTTCTTAATTGGATTATTATTGGCGATCGAACGTCTACACCAAAATTAAAAACACCATTCAGTAAATAACTCACTATCTGCAAACTAGTGTTTTCAAAAAATTTGTAAATCCGGTCCTGTCGGGCCGATTTTATTAAAATTTTAGAAGCACTTTTTAATTGCTATTAAAGGGTTAAATTTCAATTTTGAAACGATTCTGATAATTTTTTAGGTATTTTTGGGCCCAAAAACTTTTTTCAACCCCTAAAAACCACCCTTAAAATGACCCGATTGGACCCATTTTAAATAGGCTTCGTGCGGTGATGGATTCCAATATGTGTGCCAAATTTCGTTAAAATTAAATAACTCCTTCGAAAGTTATTGTCCGCACACATATATACCTATATATATATATATATATATATATATATATATATATATATATATATATATATATATATATATATATATATATATATACACACACACATATATATATAAACATTTTTAAAATTGGTGCCAAAGTGTTTAGGAGGTTATGAAACGTCGAGAAATTTTGGTCCGACCCCTAGGTCTCGCCATCCGACCAACGCCAATAGTGTATGTTGCCATATGGCAAATACACTAATAAATCAATTTAAACACTCATTGATTGCAACGTTTTGTCTTTTATTTAATTAAGACTTTTGCAAGCTCTGAAAATTTTTTACAAAAATTAAGATTCATATAATAAAAATATTAAACATTATGGATTAAATAATTTACTAAAAAGAAACAATGGTGTGACTAACCTCAATATGCTTAAACGATAGTTTATATCATAGTTTATTGTTTAAGCATATTGAGGTTAGTCACACCATTGTTTCTTTTTAGTAAATTATTTAATCCATAATGTTTAATATTTTTATTATATGAATGTTAATTTTTGTAAAAACTTTTTAGAGCTTGAAAAAGTCTTAATTAAATAAAAGACGAAACGTTGCAATCAATGAGTGTTTAAACTGATTTATTTTCATCATTCCAATTACCCGTGATACCGTTTTCTATTATAATTAATAGTTTAAAAAAACTGAAAAAACACGCTTTATAAGCAAATTGAACTAAAAAGTAAAAAATAATTTTTAATTATTAAAATTTTGTTTAATAGCGCTAGAAAGTCCACTTACAATAATACAATTATGGACTTCTATCGCTGATAATCAAAATCTAAATAATTAAAGATTATTTTTAGTGTATTTGCCATATGGCAACATACACTATTGGCGTCGGTCGGATGGCGGGACCTAGGGGTCGGACCAAAATTTCTCGACGTTTGGCACCATTTTTAAAAATGTTTATATATATATGTATATATATATTTATATATATATATATATATATATACGTATATATATATATATATATGTGTGCGGGCAATAACTTTCGAAAGAGGTAATTGATTTCAACTAAATTTGGCCCACGCGTTGAAATCCATCACCGCAAGAAGCCTATTTAAAATGGGCCTAATTGGGTCATTTTAAGGGTAGTTTTTAGGGGTTGAAATTTGTTTTTGGGCCCCAAAACACCGAAAAAATTCTCCGAATCGTTTCAAAATTGAAATTTAACCCTCTGGTAGTAATTAAAATGTGTTCCTAAAATTTTAATAAAATCGGCCCGACAGGACCGGATTTACAAATTTTGTGAAAACAGTATTTTGCAGATAGGGAATTTTTTACTGAAAGGTGTATATAATTTGGTATATAGGTTCGATTGATAATAATATTGCAATTAAGAAAAAAAAATGTTATTTTAAGGGGTGTACTAAGGAGTAAAATTTTTTATTTTGCCCAAAAACCAACTTAAGTTCGCATAATAAAGCCACATTGCCTGTATAGCAAATACACTATATTGTCGGCAGGGTTTTGGCACTGCGACCCGGGTTTTTTACTTTTATGTTCGGTTTACTATTAAAGCGTGTTTTTTTTAAACAATTAATTAATTATTTTTCTTGCTTGGTTTTCTACTGTCTTTGAGCAAGAACTAATCTTGTACAAACATGGCGTTAGAGCGTATCCTTATGTCATCTGTGACAATTTATTGTTAATAAATGAATAAAAATAAACAGTTAATAAAGTAATAAGAAAGCAATAATTACTATTTGTCTGGGATGAATAACTTCTGCTAAAATCGCGTTGTCGTACACTTTTGTTAAAATTCGAACCGCCACTGCAGGCGCACTAAAGTCAGCTCCAGAACGCGCGTGTGAGACCAACACACATATAAACCATCACAGCATCCAACGCCACAGCACGCTTGGAATCTTGCAGCAAAAACAAGCAGCTAATTCAACGGCAGGAAAGCCACCGTCGTATGCAGCGGACTTAATAACATTACTCTAATTTTAATCGTTTGTTTGTCCAGATCAGTATATATTATTTCTCAAAGCTGTTTTTTGTTGGCAGGAAATATCTGCCTTAATATTTTTTTCTTAATTGTAATATTATTATCAATCTAACGTCTACACCGAATTAAATACACCCTTCAATAAATAAGTCACTATCTGCAAACTAGTGTTTTCATAAAATTTGTAAATCTGGTCCTGTTAGGCCGATTTTATTAAAATTTTGGGGACACTTTTTGATTACTATCAGAGGGTTAAATTTCAATTTTGAAACGATTCGGAGAATTTTTTCGGTATTTTGGGGCCCAAAAACATTTTTCAACCCCTAAAAACTACCCTTAAAATACCCCGATTACGCCCATTTTAAATAGGCTTCTTGCGGTGGTGGATTTCAACACGTGGCCCAAATTTCGTTGAAATGAATTAACTCTTTCGAAAGTTATCGCGCGTACACATATATATATATATATATATATATATATATATATATATATATATATATATATATATATATATATATATATATACATATACATATATATATAAACATTTTTAAAAATGGTGCCAAAGTGTTTAGGAGGTTATGAAACGTCGAGACATTTTGGTCCGATCCCTAGGTCCCGCCATCCGACCGACGCCAATAGTGTATGTTGCCATATGGCAAATACACTAATTACAGTTTAAAATTGAGCCATTCTGTGGCAATTTATTTATTTTAACAGTTGTCGGTAATATTAAGTGACGTAGTGGCGGTGAATATTCTGAATAGAATTTCCACCCTACTACATTAGTATCTGATCACTAACGGTATATACACAATCCGCTAGTTATTTACAATTATAATCGTTTTCACTTTACATATTCGCATTTTTAGGGTTCCGTACCTTAAAATGAAAAAAAACGGAACCCTTATAGGATCACTCGTGTGACTGTCCGGTGCACTGTCTCAGTCAATTTGCTCCAAACTACTGGACTGATTGAGTTGGAATTTGGTACACATATGTATGTCGGTGACCCAAAGACGGACGTGTAACGTAAATAAATAAATGTTGAACATGGGGGTAATTTTTGGGGAAAAATTAGAAAATAAAAAAAAATTGGAAACTGTACCGTGTGACATATCAAATGAAAGAGCTTAAAGTAGGGGTCTCAAATATATTTTTTTATAATTTTAAAATGGTTTTAAAGTTATTTAAGAAAATAGATGAACAATTGACCAACCCCCCCCCCTTATCGCCAAAACTATAGAGCCTAAAATTTTGAAAAAATAGGAAATGTCGGGTCTCACCCATAGTTTATAGGAAAACCTAAACGAAAAAGTACTCACGGAAAACGGAATAATACGGAACCCTCTTCTCGCGAGTTTGACTCGCACTTGACCGGTTTTTCCTCTATATAAACGTTCTTCAGCTTTGCTGCTTTTTATGACATAAATAAAAAACGATTGATTTTGATCACACCTGACACTATCAATAGGTACTCAAATTTAAAAAAAAAAGTTCCTTTAAACAATGAAAACGCGAGCAAACCTACAGGAATTCGAGAACAAATGCTTTTTAATAAAAATTCAGAACTACATCCAGATAATACTGGTAGCAGATAGCATTTAAAAAAAAACCCGGGTCGCAGTGCCAAAACCCTGCCGACAATATAGTGTATTTGCTAATACAGACCTTGTGGCTTTATTATGTGAACTTAAGGTGATTGTTGGCAAAATAAAAAAATTAACTCCTTAATACACCCCTTAAAATTATATTTTTTTCTTAACTACATTATTATTGTCGATCGAATGTCTACACCAAAATTAAAAACACCTTTCAGTAAATAACTCACTATCTGCAAACTAGTGTTTTATTAAAATTTTAGAAGCACTTTTTAATTGCTATTAAAGGGTTAAATTTCAATTTTGAAACGATTCTGAGGATTTTTTCGGTATTTTTGATTAGGCCCATTTTAAATAGGATTCTTGCGGTGGTGGATTCCAACATGTGGACAAAATTTCGTTAAAATCAATTAACTCTTTCGAAAGTTATTGCCCGCACATATATATATATATATATATATATATATATATAAACATTTTTAAAAATGGTGCCAAAGTGTTTAGGAGGTTATGAAACGTCGAGACGCCAATAGTGTATGTTGCCATATGGCAAATACACTAACAACAGAGTTCATTCAAGCGATAATATTATTTGTTTAGTAAAAAAGTTATTTTGCATAATATCTTTAATATTGATGCGACCAATTATCTATAAAACAAATTTAAACGAAATACTAATTGAAATGGTACTTTAATAAACCCTTCAATTTAATATTTTCGTTATCAACTTCGCATTCAATTATTCGCATAAAACTTAATATAAGCATACTTTCACACCGCCGTGGCAAGAGTTTCTTGAAAAAAAGAAATAAGAAGAACATTTCTACTTCTTTACAGAATAACTTTATGCCTTAGTTTTTATCTTCTCTTATTTTATACGATATCTACGCTCACCAATTTTCTACGCGCAATCTTTTTTATTTCACTCTAACTGTATAAATTAAGAATAAGAAAAAAACTCTCAGTTTTTTCGTTTTATTAGTTCACAACTTCAAAGCTTCCCGTAGTGAAAATAAGCGATGAAAACAAATATAATATGACTGATATGTCTTTATAATGAATGGAAAACGCATTCTAGCGGAAAAACAACTTGCTCGATACAGTGTGTAGGTTAAATCTACATATGTAGTACATAATATCTGCAAGTTAGGTCGTACGGTTCGTAGACGTTCAAGAAACGTTTTAAATTTTTTTATTTTAACATAATCGAATTGATTTTAAAAGACATTCGCTGTGAAGAAATTCAGTTGGGGTCAAATTAGTCCAAGAGCTGATGGTACCCGTTTATGTAAGTGTTTGATTCGGGTAGAAATTTTATACAATAGTATAAATATAGGTAAGATGTATAGGTAAATGAGTGTTTGCCTGTCCTACCTGGATATGCCAGGTACTACGCATACAGGAAAGGTGTAAAAAAATATGTTCCAAAAAAAGTTTTTGATCCAAAAGCCAACAAGTACTTATTCGAACGTTAAGTTGATTTTATAATAACAATATTCAAAAAGTTCAACGTATTGTCTGAAATGTTTTTTTTCAAATTGCGAACTGTCGACGAACACTCCTTTTTACCAGAGGATATGTGACTAATAATGCAAATAAGAGAAAGTATATTGGTTTAACATCATTATATATGGAAAGATTTTAAGTTTTATTTTGTATTCAAGATATAAAGCCTCTTCAATAACACATCGAATAAAAAAAAACATAATAAAATAATTTTCTAAAAATGTTTGATTATATTCTCAATATTTTTTATGTTTAAATTTTTTTGACATATAGCACAACGATTACAAGTAGTTTTCACTCTAAATATTTTTGCTTTACTAGATTCTCGTATTATTTTTTTTTTCAAGTATCAATCAACCAAATCGAAAATATCATATGCAGCAAATAAATATATTAACCGAGCTGGGTAGAGTAGTGGTACAGCACTAGACTCGCATTCGGGAGGTACGGGTTCTATTCCCGGCAGGGGCAGATGTGGCTGGGACTTTTTCCTACTGCCTCTCGCCGAGAAACGGTAATTCCTATACCGGCCATCTTGATTGAGGTTTTCCATGGTTTCCCTCAATTAATTCCAGATAAATATCGAGATGGTTCCTTAGTTGAGGCCATGGCCGATTACCTATCAAACTCCTAGTTCAAAAATTACCTACCTTATCCTAATTTCCTATAATTCCTTCATTCGCCCATTGCTATTATATAAGCTGAAGTTTTAAAAAATATAGAAAATAACGGGAGGTGGTAAATGGAAAATAGTAATGATGCGAATGGCGTCTGTTATGACATAAAGTCGAGAAACGGACGTTAAACGTATTATTATTATTATTATTATTATTATTATTATTATTATTATTAAATAAATATATTAAACATTTGAAAATTTTTGTTTTACTAGTCCGTTCTGGCGATCAAATAACTTGTAAAGTCTCGAGCTAGCCGTATTTGTACTTAAGATGTTAACGTTTAACATATTTTCAATAAAATTGTATTCCCTGTCCGTAGTCTGTTACTCACAAAGGAAGTAAAACAAAAAGTACAGAATTGCATCCATAAATAATTTCAATACACACTCAGTCGACATCCGGTATGTGAACATGTTTGAGAAAGAAATGAACATAAAAAATATATGGGTCTATTAAAAATTATACGAACAAAAATGTGTAATGTGACAGGCCTATCTTCTTAGTATAATGAATGAATAAAAAACACATTTTAACAATGGGAGACAAATATGTATGAATATGGTGGGAAAAGTAATAAAAATATTGAATAAAAAAATATATATGGATATAGCTCCATTAAAAATAACACAAACAAATCAATATAATATACAGGAATCATAAAATTTCCGTAAAATTGTTTTAATAGCTTTCAGCACATGAAAAATATCGCACATTAAAAGGAATATCGGTATATATAATTTCTCAAAGGTGTTTTTTATCGGTATGAAATATCTCCCTTAATACTGTATCACAATTAATGTTTGATATGCCATTTTGGAACAATGAGTTAATATCTTAAAATTAATGTTTTCAATAAAACATTACTTCACGTATATGAAGATTTGGTTGGGTATCAATAAATAATAAAACCCGGGTCGCAGTGCCAAAACCCTGCCGACAATATAGTGTATTTGCTTGTATAGGGCCGTGTGGTTTTATACTTTTATTATGTGAAATTAAGTTTGTTTTTGGGCAAAATAAAAAATTTAACCCCTTAATACACCCCTTAAAATAACATTTTTTTCTTAATTGTAATATTATTATCAATCTAACGTCTACACCGAATTAAATACACCCTTCAATAAATAAGTCACTATCTGCAAACTAGTGTTTTCATAAAATTTGTAAATCCGGTCCTGTCGGGCCGATTTTATTAAAATTTTGGGGACACTTTTTAATTACTACCAAAGGGTTAAATTTCAATTTTGAAACGATTCGGAGAATTTTTTCGGTATTTTTGGGCCCAAAAACAGTTTTCAACCCCTAAAAACTACCCTTAAAATAGCCCGATTAGGCCCATTTTAAATAGGCTTTTTGCGGTGATGGATTTCAACACGTGGTCCAAATTTCGTTGAAATCAATTAACTCTTTCGAAAGTTATTGCGCGTACACATATATATATATATATATATATATATATATATACATATATATATACATATATATATAAACATTTTTAAAAATGGTGCCAAAGTGTTTAGGAGGTTATGAAACGTCGAGAAATTTTGGTCCGACCCCTATGTCCCGCCATCCGACCGACGCCAATAGTGTATGTTGCCATATGGCAAATACACTAAAAAGCTTTACCAAAGTTTCGCTATGGCCAACGTTTCGAAAAAATTATTTTCATCTTCAGGGCCAGCTTAAGGCCCTGAAGATGAAAAAAAAATTTTCGACATTCTATTGGATCAACACCACCATATACTAAAACAAAACTGTTCAAAAATTTTAACAACTTCATTCCAGAAAATAACATTCAGAGAAAAAATCGCCACCTGGTGGTAATGTGTTTATTTCAACAGCTGTCGGTAATATGACGTATAGTGGCGCTGAACTGTTTAATTTAATAGTTGTCGGTAATATTACGTGTAGTAGATTCGCTTTGTAGATATCAGTTTTAAGGACTACAGTGGAATCCGTTTATAATGACATCATAGGGAATTGACAAACACGTCATAATAAGCGGACGTCATACAAAGCATTTTTGTGAAAAAAAAACCTTTTTTTAGGTAGCATAGGGCTGACGGGTATTCCTTTGTTTCTCGTGATTTTAAACCACTGAATTAACGCTTTATCAACATTTTCTTGCGCGATTTTCGAAGCCTCTTCGGTTTCAAAACATTTGAATTGAACGATCGCTTAATCCGGTTCTTGTTTTTGAAAATCATTGAGATTGTCGAATAACCCACGCCCAATTCCTTTACGAGAGATGAATTTGATTCTCCATTTTCTAATCTGCATATTATTCACCTTTCTCCTTAATCGTAAATGCTTTACGACGTTGAGATGACATTTTTTTACATAGGATATCACTAAAAACAATGCGTGACGTTCAACTATCAATTACTCACTGAGATTCAAAACAAAAACAAGCCACGTGCCGAACGTCGTCGGGAATCAACGAACATTGCCGAAGGTGTAAAGAATCATGTCGGTCACTATAAACGGACAAAATTTATTAAAAATGGGTCATAATAAGCGACATGTCACTGTAAGAGAAGTCATTATATCCGACTTTGTTACAAAGAATTTTATATGAAAACCAAACCTCGTTGTGTAATTACGTCATAATAGGCGGTTGGTCAATATAGGCGGAGTCATAATAAACGGATTCTACTGTATATCTTTTTATACGTTATAAGTCGTATAAAATCTCATATAAACGAAGATGGGTCTATATTTTCTATTCGAATAAAAGGTTTAATACAAGATTTTAACAATTTAAAGAGTAACAACAATTAATAACAACCACTCGTAAGGAAATTATTCATTTTCCGATTATAATATAAGTATATTGTTTTCAAACATTGACAGATTTAAACTTCATAGAAATATATTTGAAATAAAAGCTTTGTTAATTCATTCCGAGTTTAGTGGAATTAATTCCGCTATTAACAATAAAGAGAATTCATATTCGCATTAATTTATTTTACAGAGATTTGAAAATTTTCTTCTTGTTGTCATTTACAAAAGTCTTATTGTTTTTCGATGAATGTACTGGATTTTGTAAATTTAAATACGGTGAGTACTCAACTTACAAACTTTAGAATATACATCAAACTGACATTAGCGTCCATATTCTCTTGTCGACTAGTATGATCAGAAGCATCGACCTATACTCCCGGACGTGCATAGATGCGGACGTGTTCTAACGGTGTAAAAAGTGTCCTACCCCGAAAGAAAAAGATAGACCGACGGTGGGCCCATCTATATCTCTCTCAAAATAGTACCTTAACCTCAATTGCGCGCGTAGAGAAAAGAATAAATATGGCATACTGTATTCTTCTCACTCAATAACCGGGAAAACAACAGCTACAGCTGTAAGAACTAATATAAGCACTTACTTGAAATAAATGAAAACTTCAAAATTGAAGTATAAATATTTTCTAATGAATTGTTTTCCCAAAATGTCATCACAAGATTAAATTTTTTATAATATTATTAATAACAATTTTCAATTTTCCTCTTAACTAAGACAATCAATTTAGAAAATATTACATTATAGAGAGAAGGGGTTAATGTAACAAGGCTTGTTACACAATGATATAATATGACTAAGGCGTGTCCAGGACTAAAAGTCTTTGATCAGATGCTTGGTCTACACAGAAAAAGTTCGATTTTCAAGTCAAATTTTGATTAAAATGGGTAGCAAAATGCCGTTTTGAAGTAAAAATTATGCAAAAAACTATGTTAAATACACGTATTCACAGTTTAGAAAAAGTATCATTTCAGTCGATCAATTATTTTTCGAACAGAATCGAATTGAAATTTTACAATGCTTTCCTTATGGAGAAAAATGTGTGCTCACAATAATAATAATAATAATAATAATAATAATAATATATTTCGTTACAATTGACTGTATGTTTGTAACATGTCATTTACAGATTTACATATAAAATTTATTTAGTTTATAAAATTCTTCGGTTATCAGTTCATTCCTTATTATTTCCTTCAAGCGAGAAAGGGTCTCAATGTTTTTTATTTTTGCTTGTAAATTATTATACATCTTTAAACAGTTATAAAGTGCACCTCCCTCAAAGGAAGTTAAGGTATGAGCTGGCAAACGGAAGTCATTTGCCCCCCTAGTGTTAAGATCATTGTTTAATTTATAATAAATTGTCAAAAACCAAAGGATTATTTCTAACAAACATAAGGCATTCGTAGATGTACACACAGGGAAGCGTCATAAGACCATGTCTTCTAAAAAATCCCGAGCTCTTAAGCCCGCTCATATCCTTACGGCATATTTTTGTAATTTAAAAATTACGTCAGTGTTTGCAGCTCCCCAGAAAATGATGCCGTATCTAAGTCTGGCAAGAAAGCTACCAAAATACATTATTCTTAGCGTGTTAGTGCCTACTGTACGTGACATATGCCTCAAAGAATAGCAAATTTTGCTCAATTGCCCAGCCAAGTCACTAAGGTGCGATGACCACTTGATGTGCTGATTTATCGTTAATCCTAGGAATTTTGTATCTGTAGACAGTTCGTAGTTATAAGTTCCTAAGGTAATATTTTTTGGAGTTTGTGTTGCCTCTTGTGACTAAGGTCATTGTCAAATCAAATTATTTGACACTCCTTTCTGAAATCCAGCATTAATAAACAAAAATTTAATTGACATAATATATCACACACTTTCCGTCGCTCTATCTGCTTTATAAGTTGTTTAATTTATTTGATGTTGATTGAAATGGTTCCTTTGTTACATCTTCTCTTGAGACTGAATCGAATAAGGCCCTCCGCACATGGATCACCTGTTTTGCAAATTGAGTTTCAAACCGATTCAGGATGTGACTATTGTGTAATCGGTTTTGTATTCGGTTGATATTCTTTGTCCGTACACCAGCACGACCGATTGTGAATTGGCAAAGATATTCCTACTTTACAGAGGAAAAATTTAACTACCTCATGCAAACATACAATTGGTCGAAACTAGTTTCGAATCAGTCGAACCATGTGCGGCTCCCCATTCTCTAATCGCGAACCGGTTTGAAACTCAAACTGAAAAACAGTCGACCCGTGTGCGAAGGACCTAAATCTTATCGTATTAAGTCTTTCAGAAATGACCACATATGTCGGTGCAGATGACAGAAATAAGACAGTAATATATTGCATCGTATATTCTTAAGCTACCTACTACGGTACGTTCCTATAGATGGTTCATTCCCAGTGCACAGCAGTGGGATTTGTCCCTGTAATATGTATTAGATTGAAATCGGCTTTAGAGATTTTACCTACCAGATGCGGCTTTAGAGATTGTCCTTCTACACCCTGAAACACTCAAACGTGTTAACGTAAACAACTCAAATTACCTCATTAATATAATAATGAATTTAATACGACTATTAATCGAGTAGGCAATTCTGGTTCCAAGTTCGGTAAGGAAATTAATATACAGGATGAGTCATTTTAATCCTTGGATGAGAATATCTCCCCTAGACTATGGCGAATCAAAAAATGGTCCGAGTGAAAGTTATAGGGTTAGAAGGGGGATACCTTTTGCAGATAGTACCCACCCACCAACCCCCCATCCCTTCGCGGGGGAGGGAGTAGCTTTTGATTTTCGAATAGAATACCACCAATTTTATTGCAGATTATGATTTTTGGCACAAAAAGAAGCATCTTTTGTCTGAAACATTTTTTTTATCACCCACATTTTTGTCCCTAACTCTGCTTCAAAAATTTTAAATTTTTTGAATTTTCAACTCGAGACTAGTGAAGTTTAGAAGGAAATAATAAGAGACAAAAAATGCTCACAATTTCGCGTGAAATCGATACAAATTTTTTAAAAAAATTTTCTGTGGAGTATCCGGTGCAACAAAAAATACACACTTGCATTTTTTTTTAAATTTCTGAAAATTTTTTTCTTTTTTTTGTCTTATTTGTTTGATGTCTTAATCGGTCGAATTAATTGTGTTCCGTAAGTGTGAACGTGGTGGCAATCTGTCCCCTTTGGAGTGCTTTTTAACTTGAAATAGTTAATTCTCAAAATTACGAGGGTGAAATTTAAAATTTTTGAAGCAGAGTTAGGAACAAAAATGTGGGTGATAAAAAAAATGTTTCAGACAAAAAATGCTTCTTTTTGTGCCAAAAATCATAATCTGCAATAAAATTTGTGATATTCTATTCGAAAATCAAAAGCTACCCCCTCCCCCGAAAAAAAATGAAGGGGTGGGGGGTGGATACTATCTGCAAAAGGTGTCCCCCTTCCAATCCTACAACTTTCACTCGGACCATTTTTTGATTCTCTATAGTTTAGGGGAGATATTCTTATCCGAGGATTAAAATGGCTCACTCTGTATAGTTGAAAAATCGTCTCCGAGATAAAGTCAAATTCTAAACGTACTACTTACAGTGGCGGATTTAAATTGATTCCGCCCTAGGCCCCGTTCGATATGGCACTCTTTTTGCTCTATGTGGAAGTGATTATTGAAATTTAATCATCTAATGAAGTCAAAGAACCTTAAATTTGGACAACGAATGATAAATTAATTTTTAATAGAAAACAGTATCACGGGTAATTGGAATAAAAATAAATAAATTTAAACACTCATTGATTGCAACGTTTCGTCTTTTATCTGGAATTGAACTTTAAAGATGAATTAATTTTTAAATTTCAACTGTCCTAACATTGTTTACTTTTGAAATTTTGTCGTCTCGAAAATTTTTCCGCCCCTAAAATCATACCGCCCTAGGCCCGGGCCTAGGAGTAAATGACTACTTAAAATGTAAAGAAAAATATAATTTCCATATAGAGACTGAATGTCCGTGTGTCTGGCTGTGTGTCGCTCTGACTGGTGTATGTCTGTGGAATTTCTTTAATTCACAATAATTTCTACAAAAATGCATCGATTTGAATGACTGCTAAATGTTTGTCACAGTACAGATCTATCAAACACCTATTATATTATATATTGATGCACGTTAAATTATAAATGCAGGCAAAACCAGTGCTTTAAATTTATAAGAATCGGTTCGAAATACTCTTTTGTTTTGCTCATGCAGAAAAATAGTATCTTTGCAATCTTAGTTACGCTTGAAAAGTAACTGTTTGCCTATTGTTTACTTGTCGCACGCAAATTCAGAAAAACAAAAAAATAACTTTGTTAACATTAAATAAAAAAAAACACATTCGAATTATTAAAACTAAATTGAGGTTGACGTGACATAGTTTAATTATAAAACAAGGTTAAAATATATTGATAACAAAAATTTATAAAAGTTTTAAAATTAATTCGCAATGAAAAATAATATGGGCAATTCGTACGGTATTGTCCATTGCCCTCTCAAGTGAATGAGCGCACGAAAGAAGTGAGTGCGCTTAACTTCGCTTTCGTGGGCAATGGACAACTTGCTGCACTAGTTGAACAATATACTATAGTATCATCTATCTATTATACGTTAGTAGCATAACAATTTCGAAGTTATCCTTTGGAATCTTAAGGTAGTTGTCGTGGTACAATATTGTCAATAATTATAGATTATACGCGCCACTAAAGTATACTAGCTTGTAGCTAAGTGATCCATAATTTATACGCAAGACTGTACCCGTGGAAACGTAACCCATACAGTATTCATATGCATGTATACTTTTCGTTGAACTTTAAAATCGTTGTTTATAAATAATAAGGCGGTCAAAAATTTTTTCTTATCTTTTTTTAAACTCATAACAAATGCATTTAAAGACTGTCTTTTTTGGAAAGCTTGACAGTTAGTTCTTTTTTTATAAATAAGAAACTGGTTCAGAACTATAGAGATCGTATACAATCAATGTTAATTATCCAATTTTTGATTGAATTTATCTCGGATTATATACGGTCGATCGACTTCAAATTTTCAGGGTAATTGTATTATCATGTCCTTAATAAGTATACAAAAATTAAGAATTTTCTGACGGTGTGCTTTAACCACGACAACTACCTTAAAATTAATTAAAAGATTGCGACTTCTAAATCTATGTTCGTAAGAATTTTTTTGTATGAATTGATAATCTTTATTTAAAGAATACAAGGGAACACTCTGTACAACTTCCATTTTAAATGGGAACGATTTTACGCATGTGTTCTTTTGTCGTATTTTATATTTAGTTAATTCTCCTGACACAATAAGCACGTATCCACGAAGAAGAAGAAGACGCCACCATCTTTGTAGTCATTTGTTCGCACGTTACGTTAGGTTAGCTAACACGCACACAAGTCGGTCCTGAACGAGTTTTTAGTGGGTTTATTTAGTCCCAAGACGCCGTTGACATCTAAGTAATCGCACTGGTATCTCTACACAGTACAACACTTGTACCACATTGCATTCGGCACCCGTCCCTTCCACCATATTTCATTGACTTCGGTGACATAGAGATCGTCAGATCAATAAGTCTTGGGCAAGATTCCAGGTGATAATAACACAACTTACGGCCGCGTGTTTAGACAGATCGCTGTTTAAAATAAAAAATCGAAATGATATATTTACATATTTAATTTGAGAATATTTGTCTAGCTTTACATCAATTTAAACAAGTTTTAAATTAATAAAAACCCGGGTCGCAGTGCCAAAACCCTGCCGACAATATAGTGTATTTGGTTGTATAGGGCCGTGTGGTTTTATACTTTTATTATGTGAAATTAAGTTTGTTTTTGGGCAAAATATAAAATTTGACTCCTTAATACACCCCTTAAAATAACATTTTTTTCTTAATTGCAATATTATTATCAATATAACGTCTACACCGAATTAAATACACCCTTCAATAAATAAGTCACTATCTGCAAATTAGTGTTTTCAAAAAATTTGTAAGTCCGGTCCTGTTGAGCCGAATTTATTAAAATTTTAGGGGCACTTTTTAATTGCTACTAACGGGTTAAATGTCAATTTTAAAACGATTCTGAGAATTTTTTCGGTATTTTGGGGCCCAAAAATATTTTCCAACCCCTAAAAACTACCCTTAAAATGCCCCGATTACGCCCATTTTAAATAGGCTTCTTGCAGTGACGGATTTCAACAGGTGGGCCAAATTTCATTAAAATCAATTAACTCTTTCGAAAGTTATTGTCCGTACACATATATACATATATCGTATATACGTATATAAATATATATATATATATACATACATACATACATATATATATATACATACATATATATATATATATATATATATATATATATATATATATATATATATATATATATATATATATTTATATATATATTTATATATATACATATATATAAACATTTTTTAAAATGGTGGTAAAGTGTTTAGGAGGTTATGAAACGTCGAGAAATTTTGGTCCGACCCCTAGGTCCCGCCATCCGACCGACGCCAATAGTGTATGTTGCCATATAGCAAATACACTAATAATTCAACTTTACTGTATTCGATTATATTTATGGATAGTTATTTTGTAAACGTCTATTATACAAAAATTTACAAAAAAAAAAAAAAAAAAAAAAATTGAAAATTGAATCTCCTTAAAAAAGGCCACTAAGAAGCATAAAATAATAAAGTTTTAGGACGACGTCAATTGAATAGCGTACTATAACTATTTATTCACCAATGTAATTTATTAAATTGACGCCGACCTCAAAACTTTATTATTTTACGCTTTTCAAAGGTCTTTTTAAAAAATGTTCATTATTTTAATGCTTTTTTTTTATTTTTAGTGGTTTTGCAATACGCAGTTTGCACGTTGTTACCCGCCTTGTTCTATAATATTTTATTACTAAACTACTAAATTGATTTATTGTAAATATATCTGAGACCATCCTGAAGGTATGTCCTATAAAATAAAAAAATAATCATCAAAATCTGCTCTCAAGTGCTTGAAATGTGAGACACAGTATACAAAAAAATCTCCTCTTAAAAATCAGTTGAAGTGACGGAACCGATTGAAAAAAATTATATGGTACTTTGAACATAATGGTTCAAAAATTTTCAAATCAGTTTATCTTCCAAAAAGTTGGACAAACATTTAAAAAATTATACATGACTAATTGATAAACTCTTTTTTCTTGAAGTCTGTGAAAAAAGAAACAAAATATTGGCGAGGAAAAAATATTTTACAATTTAAATTGAGCAATCTATATCGATTAAATCAATGATATCGTTTGTAGGAATAAATCGAATTTGCTTAATACAGGGTGCAAAATAGTTATACGGAACTCGATTTTCTTTTTATAAATATTTGCACCTGAAATTATTTTAGCACACGATAAATAAAAAAACTTTCAAAATGTTTACATTTTTGCATTACATTGGATATTGTTTATGCAATTAATTTGTAACAGAATAAGCTATGTATGCTACCTTTAGTTCCCAAAATTGAAATCGATAATAATAAAACTATTATCCAGTCCTCTCATATAATGTGTAAACATCTTAATAGAATGCCTGCAACCACTGCAACTATAATAATAATAATGCGTTTAACGTCCCTTTCTCGACTTTATGTCATAACAGACGCCATTCGCACCATTACCATTTTTTCATATACCACTTCCCGTTATTTTCTACATTATTTACAACTTCAAGTTATGTAGTAGCAATGGGCGAATGCAGGAATTATAGGAAATTAGGATAAGGTAGGTAATTTTTGAACTAGGAGTTTGATAGGTAATCGGCCATGGCCTCAAATAAGGAACCGTCTCGATATTTATCTGGAATTAATTGAGGGAAACCATGGAAAACCTCAATCACAACCACTGCAACTATAATACAACATCCCTTAAACCATTGTTTTTTTTTTACTATATAAATAAAGTGCCTTCAATTGTTTCGACTAAAAACAACATTCCTCGAGTCTCACATGTGAGTTCTTACAACTTCACTCTAGCATGAGATATATATGTATTATTGGGAGAGGAGGGGTTTATAAAAATATTTACACAAAAAAATGAGAGGGGTATAAGATCCAGAGAACTTTGGCAGTAGATACGAAGAAAGTATGTTTATCAAAAGAATATGTACATAGTCCTTTGTTCAGAGAAAATGGCATGAAAACAAGGGGACCATGTGTAGCTAATATGATAATAACAACAATAACAAATATCTTTATTTCCATCATAGATAGATAGATTGTAGATTATAAACGCTCGACATCTGAGGTAATCAGCGTCTATACCTAATAGATATTTGTACATAATAGCGTCAAAAGTATATAGTATGTCAATTATTATTATTTACAAATTCATCTGTTTCGTACAATACATTTAAAAGTATATATTTTCTAAATTTGGTTTTAAAAAGCTTCTTGCATTGAATAGTTTTTTATTCACTCGGTACTTTGTTATATATTCAAATCATGGCGTTGCAGACATTCTTCTGAAATACAGTCAGAGGTGCACTTGTCACAATAGGGATGTTGACTGTATTCAAATAAAAACATAATTTTAACGAAAAGTAGTAATTTCTATGATAGAAATACTAAAAAACACTATATTTTTCCTTATTTTTAAGGAATTTAATTAATATTTAATAAATAAAACCTAATAAAATCACTCTCAAGTCACGTGACAACAGACACCAATCAGAGCGCATGACGTCATATGTTCAGCCGCTCTCAAAATACTTCATTGTTTGGTTAATATTTAGTGTGTAATTTAATATTATTTGTTTATAGGAAACGTCAAATTACATGTAACTATAGCGACGACTACGAAACAACTTTTCATCACCTCAGTTTACTAACGTTTATGAGCACAGAATACGCATCTATAGGATGGTAGCTCCCGTGTAAACTTTTGAGCCTCCTTTGGTATGAACAGGTGACGTCACGCGACTAGTATTGGCGTTTTGGACCGAAATTTGAAACTGGATTTAAAATACATGATTTTTAAGGCTTGAGTTGTATTTAAATAGAAATAATAAATATTTGTGGCTATATTAGGTACTTATGCACGATTTAAAACACTTTCCCAAAAATAGTCAACATCCCTATTCAATATCATTATTTCGAACTTTGTATTTGTGACTTACAGAGTTTAAAAACAGTTCAGGATTATTTTTCACAAAAGAGGTACATTTTAATGTGTATAAGTTGGTTACCGTAAAGATATTAATGCTGGGTCGCAGAAAGGATTATCAAATAATTTAATTTGACAATGATTTTAGATGGTGATAATAGAATTACAGTTCTCATACATGCAAGAGTAGTTTAATGTCGTATTCAAACTCCCTGTCTGGTACAACATTAGATTGTATTCATACAAAAACAAATGCTTGATCTACACTGAAAAATATCGTTTTTCAAGTTAAATTTAGAATGAAATGCGTAGAAGAATATTGTTTTGATGTAAAAATTATGCAAAAAATTATGTAAAATACACATATACCTACATAGTTTAAAAAAAATATCAGTTCAATCCATTAGTTATTGTAAGAACAGAATCGTATTAAAATTCTACAATGCTTTTCTTATGGAGATATATGTGTGTTCACAATCTAAAGTCATTGTCAAACCAAATAATTTGACAATCCTTTCTGCAACCAAGCATAAATCTAGCAAATAAACGGGGTTCTCTAGGTGCCAAAGTCCGAAAAGAATTAATGATTGGAAGTATGACAGTAAATAAGGTATCCCTATTCATAGAGCAAACATTTTTTAGATATATGATAACGTATACAGCTCGACTTATTTTTGGAACGATGTATTCTGCGTGTAAATTTCCAGTTTAATAAACAGATAATAACTATCGTTCGCTATAATTGTTAAGAAACATTCATTGTTGCAATGCTATATTAGAAAAATTTACTTTCAAACAATCGTCACCGTTGGGACTTAAACCCGAATCTTTCCACTTTCGCAGCGGAATGAGTTATCAATTACTCTACGGTGCACACAATTCAACAGTCAATTCCTCATAATAAAGCAATTGTGAAGGTTCATATCAAGCGTTACCGAAACTAAAATTGGCTCTCGCATGATATGAATTTAGTGTTGCAAATTGCTTTATTATGAGGAATTGACTGTTGAATTGCGCGCACCGTAGAGTAATTGATAACTCATTCCGCTACGAAAGTGGAAAGATTCGGGTTTAAGTCCCGACGGTGACGATTGTTTGAAAGCAAATTTTTCCAATATAGCATTGCAACAATGAATGTTTCTTAACGATTATAGCAAACGATAGCTATTATCTGTTTATTAATTTAAGTCTTGCGAACTATACCGTGATAACCTTTACTAATATTTCCAGTTTAACTTATCATCTATTTTAATGCCTTGGAATTTAACGTAGTTGGTAAGTGCAATTTAAAATATTAATATATTTTGGAAAATCATAATATTTACCAAACTTAATAATTTCTGTTTAAGCTATACAATACAATTGTGTCACATCGTGGAAAACCCAGACATGAGTAGTCAAGTGAACTTGTAGTGACGAGAAAAATTTTGTTCAAAATTTAAAAAATAACCCCAAAACACCAAAACCGACGTTGGTAAATATTAATAACATTATTTACAACAAAAGTTTTCCAACTATTGAGGAACACGTTTTCTTTCACGAAATTTTAACTGCTAGGTGCGATTCAACTCCCCTTTCGCACTGACGTTTTTTCCTGGTCAAAACCTGTCCAGTTTTTGAGAAATCACTTGTTCAAATACGATTCCACACCCTGTACATACGTGAATCTAAACCCCCTCCCCCCCTGCCTACCCAACACCGACTATGCTGCTCTCTGTAGTTATATTCCACAGTCAACTGTACGTATTAAACTTTGATACCTTATTTATTATTAAATCCACTGCAGAGAATCACAGTAAACCTCTCTTTTGTAATACCTACTCCCATTCTATCCTGTTGGTACATTTGTCTGTGCAATAGGGATGAAATAATGACAATACAATCTTCAGTTCGTTTTGGTGTCCTGGAAGCTCGGTGACGGAAGGTACACCGAAAACAATTCATCGGAGGAAATTTAAACGAATGCAATTCACCGAACAACATTTCACTGAAGCCGCAATAGGATATAAAAAATAAATTACATTGGAAATTGTTGCGTCCATATTTTTTTTAAACATACACAATTAATAAACATTCATTGTTACAATGCTAAATCAGAAAAATTAATTTTTATCCACCAACACCGTCTGGACTCAAACCAGAATCTTTCCACTCATTCCGCCGCGAAAGTGGAAAGATTCTGGTTTGAGTCCAGACGGTGTTGGTGGATAAAAATGAATTTTTCTGATTTAGCATTGTAACAATGAATGTTTAACAATTAAATAGCAAACGTTCTGGAGCTTGTAGAAATTAAAACATCTTATATACACAATTAAGTTAGCAGGAAATTAATAATAATTGGTTTATTGATAAACATCAGTTCGTCCACTTTCCTGCTAGCTTAATTGTGTATGTTTATAAAAAATAAATAATTAAATTAGGTGAGTACGATAATTTATTGAACAAGAAATCACAAATTATCGGTTTGTATCCACAAAAACACGAGACTGATTTATTATTTCAATTTTAAGATGACAAATTTTTAATATGCCAAAAAACGCTACCCGTCATGACGATTTGAATTGTGATGTCAGACTTGTAGTAAACACACATATGCCTGTATATACACACAACACACACGCAATTTAACACTGAGCGACTCTTATGTAAGCGATACCGAGCCTTATATGCATTTGTTTGTATACTACAAGAATGACGTCACAGTGGATAAACTCGTGTTCTCGCGCCAAATTATATCTTTAAAATTTGGAGTGCTATTTTATCGTATAAAAAGATTACATTTAAACGAAATAAACATTCTCGTGAACTAATAAATAATAAAATTTAATAAAGCACAAAATCAAAAGTGCACTTTGCTGCTAAACCCACTGAAGCTTCGATTATTATCCGTTTTGACATTTGCGTCGGCGGGAAGCGTAGTAGAAATTTTTGAACGACTTTGTAACGAAAACGTTACCTTCTAAAGCACAGCCTGTGGTAGATTATTTCGACGATACTTGGATCGAAAGTTGGATTTCCCTACAAAATATAGAATTATTTTGACGAATTTCAAGAAGGTCTGCCAAAAACGGATGATTCCATAGATAATTGGAACAGAGATTTTGAAACACAAATTGCTGACGATCACTGAAAAATATAGAAGTTTATTAAAGCCATTCAAAGGGAACAAAGCCTAAATTAGTTAGAAATACAGCAATATATAATAATCTGCAAGGTTCTGTGTTTCGTAAAAATGCAAGAATCGTTCGGAAAAAACTACAAGACTGTAATGTAGGCAAAATACGTTCAAGTACATACGTGGTATAGCACATAACATAAGTTATTAATTTTTGATGTAAGTTTGTATCCATTTGTAACCATTTTCCCAAAATCGTGTTTGTTTTCAACAAATTATACTTTTGATAAATTGTGCTTCGTTGAATTTTACTTTCAAAGAATTGTATTTCGGTTAATTGACATGCGGGTTGGGAGAATTGCATTCGTTTAATTGTCCTTTGGCAAACTGTTTTACTAGAATTTTCCTAGAACCACTGAAGCTGATTGTTATAGTAATGATTCTTGTCCTCGAAACAGCAGGAAAAGTAAAAAAGTGTTTGGATTATTTTATAATATAATAAACCATTAAAATTTAAATAAAACTTCGTTTTGATTTCAAATAAGTCCAAAACCAAATTTCAATATATTTATGCAAGACCCGCACGGTAAAAAGAGTTCTGCTTATGATGTCACATTTTATGAGACTAATAAAGGGCCAACGGACATATATTATCTGTTATCAGTGCCGGATTAAGGCAGTGCGGAGCCTGTAGCAAATTCTGTCAATGGCCCTTGGTTTGCTTTAGGTTCTCAAGTTTAGGGTATTAAATAAAACAAAACTGTTACAAATAAACTTTTCTGGATTTAATATGGGCAAATTTAGAGATAATACTTTCAATATCGACTTCTTTAAGCAAATCATGCTCTATATAGCCTAAGCGCTTCGCGTTTAAGGCATGCAAGATATTTTACGCTCCTATCTAAGTTAATATTTTTTTATTACGGTCAGACAGGCGTTGGAGCGCGGGGCCCGTAGCATTTGCTACTCTTGCTACGTGGCTAATCCGGCACTGTCTGTTATACTGTCTTATATTCAAGAAAAAGAACTAACCAGAGTTACTGTTCTGTATCGTAGACTATTAACTTTGTATGTATGAAAATAAACAATCAATAGACGCTACATAACTTTACCCACTCACAAACTTGAGATCCAAACGCAGAACTATATATTTTGATTTTTTTTTCGAAAAAAATAGGGGTTTAATTTATGAACTCTTCTGAAGAATGACAGATCAGTTGTAAAATTAGAACAAAAGAAAATATAATTTGTAACAAAAGGTCCAATAACAATTTAAATTGCGAGTCGACCCTCGTTTTCACGAATATAGATATGAATATTGGAAAACTTTTACCATCCTTGATTTAATATAATATACAAGTATACTCGTATTTTAAGATTATATGGTGCGATATGTGTCTGTATGGGTTACACAAACATACACACATGCATATGCGTACGCACGTCATTCTATTTTTATACAGTGCGTCCCCGAAAAACTACACCTAGAGTTTCTCCAGTAAGAGTTCTTTTTTCTTTCTAATTATGCCACGTTGAGATAATAAAGTTTCTACTTTGGAATCCATATATTATTATTTCGTTTATTTTATTTAATAACAAAGACAGAAGTATGGGTGACTTACTAATCATCAACATCCAGGTCAAAACGGCTGAAAATAGACACTTAAAATTTGGAAAATAGGTTCATTTAATGATCTAGGCACGGGATAACTATAGAGATTTTTCGAAATTTAAACAATTTTAAAACAATTTTGATTGCATTTTGAGAAAATTGTTTATAATTGAGCTTTGAAGCGTTTCATCTATTTAACTTAAATAAACTTATAGTACTTACAACACAATAACGGAATGTTTGCTTGTAATTTCGTCGGATCGTAAGTTTCATATTAATACAAAACTACACAAATAAAGTTTATTTCTATAGCTTTTTCCTGTACACCTTTTTACATCCACTAAATGGCTGCTACTACCTTAACTCGTCACGATAAGTTTTGTTACAGCAAAAATGTTATGGCGTCAGAGTTGGTCGTCGTACGTTATATAACGCATCATATTAAAATATGCTAGGCTGTCAAATATAACCCAGTCTAGTCGGGACTTGAAATAACGTATTACCACAAAAAAACCGGCTGTATACCAATAAACTACAGCAGTTGAGTAGGTAGAGCATATGCATCGCACACAGAAAGTTGCTGGTTCGATTTCGGTTGGCGACATTCTTTTTTTTACACCTCTTCCATATTCCACTCATATTTAATTATACACCTCTTCTATTTTGAAGTGAAACTTCTTTAGCGACGGATCTCCTTAAAATTCGCTGTGACGTTAGAGATGAAATGATTCAACGATGAGAAAAAATAAGACAAACCTTGGTAGCGTAAAATAAAAAGATTTTAGAGTTATTTCTCGCAGGGGAGATATTGGTGCAATGGCGGTTTTCACAAGGTGGAAGATTCCTAGACTCTTGTGGTGTTACGTAGCTGTTAGAAAGCGGCCACAATTTTATTAGGGAAGTTTAAAATTCTACAAAATTATAGTTCATTCATTCATCATCTTTTTTGTTAAGGATTTGTGAATTTTACGCTGTGAGTAAAGAAATTAAGCCGAGAATATTATTTTAAAATAAATTACTTTTAATTATGTATTTTTTATTATTTATAATACGTTTATTTATAAAAAATGTTATTTTAGCAGTAAGTCTTTGACAAGGGAAGTTATTTATTCGTATAAAAATTCAAATAAATGTATTACATCTGCGAGAGAATTTTATTAATAAACACAAATTTCTATATTACAAAATGTTATTTGCGTCGTAAGGTTTCTTTCCTGGTACATTCTGCATTTGTATCAACACGTGGATTTAGAAAGTTTGACGAGAACTTTTCGGTAGTACTATGGTTATAATTAACATCGAGGTGGTTGATTATTTTACTGCCTACACTGAAGAGAATACTGCAGTGTCCACAATGATGTATTTTATTTTATTTTTTTGAACGTTCTGTATTAAATTTTACAAATACGTTTGTGTGTGTGTGTATGATTGCTCACAAAACTGGAGAATGTCTCATCAGAAAATCCCAACACGTTCTACGTATAGGCACTAGGCAGATGTAAGGGCATTATAAATTTATATAAAAAGATGGTTATTATCCGTGAAAATGGATTGACTCGTCGCGAAATTAGTTTTTCCTTTGAATATCGTTTCAGTGAGAAAATTGCAACGCAGTAATATACTGTAACTCAGCTTTAGAAAATAGAATATTGCCAAATAAAAAAAAAATGACCAGAGTGACGTCGCAATTCATACATACATACAGTGAACTTAGCTACATTTGATACACAGAGACTGTCCGATATAATCGAAATAGATACTTATTTACCAAGGTTATTAGAGATATAGATTTTATTTACCACCGTAGAGTAATTGATAACTCATTCCGCCACAAAAGTGGAAAGATTCGGGTTTAAGTCCCGACGGTAACGTGGTTGAAAAATATTTTTTTCTAATATAGCATTGCAACAATGGATGTCGCTTAACAATTATAGCAGACTATAGCTATTATAATGTTTATGAATTTAGTCGAGTACGAAACTATAACGTATGTATATTTACTAATATTATATTATGGTGTTGATAATTTACCAATATTAAATTGTCATTTTCCGCCTTTAAGAAGTTCTAGCCAAACAGAAATATCCTGTGACTTAGGAGCGAATTAATAATGGAAAGTTCATCTTTGATGCATTCATAACTCTCACTACTGTGAGGGTTCATGTCTAGCGATAGCTAAAATAATTGACTCTCGCATGTAGTGAATGCAAATTGCTTTATTAAGAAGAATTAAATATTGAATTGTGTGCACCGTAGAGTAATTGATAACTTATTCCGCCGCGAAAGTGGAAAGATTCGGGTCTAAGTCACGACGGTGACGTGGTTGAAAAATAATTTGTTCTAATCTAGCATTGCAACAATGGATGTCTCTTAACAATTATAGCAGACGATAGCTATTATGATGTTTATGAATTTAGTCGAGTACGAAACTATAACGTTATGTATATTTACTAAAAAAGTATATGGCAAGTCCATAAGAAACATATTAAAATTACACATTAAAAAATTCATTTGTACAATAAAATTCTCTGTTTACCAGGTCACTCAACTTTCTTTTTAAGGTTTGCAGTGGCAATGATTTAATCTTATTTGACAGACGGTTGTAGAGTTTAAGGCAGTTGTAAAGCACACCTTTTTTTAAAAGTAGTTAAAGAATGATCTGGAAAACGAAAGTCACTGTTTTCTCTAGTATCATACTTATGTAACAATTGGTGGTTCTTTTAATACTTTCATAGATGTAAACAGAAGGCAGTGTCATGAGTCCGTGAGTCTTAAATATTCTTCTGTATGTGTTTCTAGCATTTATATTGGTCAGAATACGAACACATTTTTTGGTGCTTTAAAGATTAAATCTGTATTAGCAACACCCCAAAAAATAATCGCATATTTCATTTTTGAGCAAAAGTTATAGAAATACATCGTTTTTATGGTATTCGACGTATAGCATATATATGCTATACGTCGAATTTGTACATTCTGCAACTACCAAGTTGTTTTGCTAACACAATGATATAATTGCACCACTTGATATGTCGATCCATAAAAATTAGATATACAGGTGACCTCGTTTCATAGGATGGTAGTGGGTGGATGGCGTCATCAAGTTAACTGTCAATAATTGATATTGCGTGGTTGATAAAAATCTTGAACGGCCTTCCAGCTGACGTCACAATGAGGTGACCTGTGTATCTAATGACATTGGGTATTTACCTAAAATGGGCTCTGAAAATTGTGATAGAAAAATGATTCTTTTTAAACGAAGAATGTATTGTCATTCTTTTATTTTCAAATACTTAAGCCTTGAAACAAACCGTGAGATAGGTCGTTTATTGGAACTCTGCAACTGCGATCCTTAAGCTCCATATACAAACAACTTCTCAGTATGATCAATATCGAATATTAAATAAATATGTAGATAGTCAACAAATTACGCCCGAGAAATATATTTTCATAAAAAAAACCTAAGATACACCTTTTTTTTGTTTAAACAAAAAAACAGCTGGATAATTTTTTTTCGAATCATACTGACGTTAATAAACTTCTGTTGTCACCCTAACAGAGTCGATATCGTTTTTTATTCGCGAGATATTGTAAAAATCTCCTTTTTTTAGAGTCTTTTTAGTTAAAAAAAGAACGACAGGACCGATTGGGAAAACATTTCTTTCAGATCATATTTACGATAATGCGTGTCGTCCTGGTATCCTAACGTAGTCGATATCGTTTTTTATTCACGAGATTTCGTTCGAGAAATAATGACAACGTACGTACGTACGTTCGTTCTTATACACACAACTCTCCAAACAAAGCAAAATACTTCTTAAATGCAACGCAATTGCGTTCAGATTACAATAAGTATTTTATCTCGGCTCCATTCGAAGTTAAGAAATAAAGTCAAAGTTTCATTTCGACTATAAACCATGTTTTTAGTTGACCTCTTTGTACAACTTCGAAATGTTATAAGAACACACGTGGTCGACTTGCATATGCATCGACGACGTTAACATAAAGCAGCTCTTAAGCAAAGCTCAGGGACACGGGCTTAAACGTGGAGAATAACTATATGCTCTGTAAGATAATTTATTTTATTATTTCAAAAGTAATAATAAGTACAATTTGCATATCATTTCCGTTCGATTTTGTTCACAGCTAAAAAGTTTTATACGAGCTACTTGCAAATAAATGAGTTGCGACTGATACCAGTTTAAGATTATTGGATGTTTTTAAAAGTTTTTATTTCGAACAAAATGGAAACAAACTTTATTTATGTGTGAAATATAATGCGTACAAAGTCTTTATACCAATTTATTTTATTTTCAAACTTTTTTAAGCAATTAGTTTTCTTACAAGGTTTAAGAATCCGTCATAAAATATTTTTTATTTACGTTGCCTATAGTGTTCAGTTGAAATGAAGGAAAATGTCACAAATACCATATGCTTTTTAATTTTAAGATAAACTGTTTTCACCAGCAATTTGACACGAAAAAGAATTACAATATAAATGAAATAAGTAAAATTGTGTAGTTGTAGTATTAGAAAAAAATTAAAATAAATAAGCTTGGCATCACTACCCATGCTGACGTTAATTTATTAAAAAAAAAGCAGAGAAATATAATGTGTAAATATTTGCAACAAACGGTACTGCCACATTTAAAATGAAAGACAAAGACAATTTGTAAGCTATTTTATTTTTGCTTTTTTCCCCTAAAATTATGAAAGAAAATTATGGAAGCATTGAAATTTTTTTGTGGAAACTGTATCCACCTGTTTTTCTTTGATAACAGTAAAATATTTTGTTTATTTATAAAAAAATGAACGTCGCATCTGTTTATATTCATTAAACGATAATTTAAATTTAAAGTTTAAAACAGCCTTACTGAAATATTCTAAGATTGATTGTGATTTAGGCCATTCCGGCGACATATATTACTAACTTAATAAAAATAAACAGTCAAACAACTTCACCAACATCTTTAATATGCTTAACAGTTTCTTACAGCTTTGAAGATTTGAAAACAAAACGGTGTTTGAAAATGATTTCTCAACTGAAATGTTAGGAAAATTAAAAAAAAATCTATAAACAGTCTATAACCGCATCAGTTAAACGCATTTATGTTTGAATAATTCGTTAATGTTAAATCATTTTTAGGTTGATATTTGCATACTGTGTGACTAAAAAAGAAGACAAAATGATTTCAAAAAATTGAATTATCGTAACATCAAAGACAACGCAAACGTATGTATTTTTATTAATTGATGTAATTAATTAATTAATTCATGATTTCCTATATGCATGGTTGAATACACAAAAAGCGTAAAATACACACAAACTGTAATGATAAAATAAAAATACATATTATGTACTCGTAAAATTTAAATACTTTTCCTTCACTCCACCGTCCTTAGGAATGAAAAATTTTCTAGAGTGAAATGGCGAAAATTCTGTATTTCGACGGTTTTAGACATTTTCTAATCTCTACTCACTAAAAAAGTGAGTTTTGAATGTCTGCTCATATTTGTAACGGGTCTAAACTAAATTTTAATGTTAGTTTTTTTTAGTATACGTCAAATAATTTTTTTTTAATGGTGAGCGGAACTTGAAAATTGTTACTTTTTCTAAAACAACAGTTCCTGCATACATAATTCTATACAAACAGTAATTTATGATTCAAATTTAAGGCTATTGTCAAATAATTTTTTGACAATGTTTTCGGCAATAGTTCAATTTAATTTTATTTTGGTGGGCAGATGTCTGTATTTGAAATGCGATGGGACAAGAGATATTTTTATAAAAAAATTAAACTAAAATGATACGAATCAAATAGCTGGTATAAAAATAACAAGTGATGATATAGAAGGGTTTGTGTAAAAAATAGAAGAAAGGTTGTAGGAAGTTTGTAATGTTACCCCCACAGAAAAATAAGATGTTTTGATGATATGATTCCTAGAAATAATTTCTTTCAAAGGAAGAAAATGAAATACCTTTTCATCGTTTTTTTGCCATGTTTTTAGGCTTATTTAAACGTAACAAGTTTTTTACTTTCGATTTTATCAGTTAATAACAATGCTAAAACTCGCTGAAGTGTTCTTTGTAGTACATTACATTGTTAGAGACCTCCAGTTTCCGGTTAGTGCACTGAAGACTGGAAAGAATACCAGTTGTATTTTTAGTTTATAATTAACAATAAAAATAAAAATAATGGATTCATTTTACGCTTAGATGATCCAAACATTAAAAGACTGAGCACACTTTTCAAGCATAAACTTGTACGACTAGCAAAGCACAAACCTTTCACGATGTCACGCACTAGACCAGCATAAACCAGCACAAACCAGAAAATTTTAGTCCAAGTTTTGTGATTTGCGATAGACATTTTGCAGTTTTCAAGTCGTTTCATCAATGCAAATTAATTAATGAAAACGACACATCACTAGCACACTAGATCGATTCAGCACGGTCGTTAATTGGTGCAGGTGCTGTGCTGGTCGTGTTTAATGGATGTGCGCGATTTTTTAATAATAATTTTTGGAATATTATTTAATGATTTAATGATTTATTCAAAAAAATATAACACGTATTAATACGTACCTATTAATGAGTTTACAGGCGAAAGCCAAAGAAACTCAAAAAATAATTTTAAAAAAATACATAAGTAATAAAATATAAAAAAGTTGAATAGTTTAAAATAATTGTCTTAATAATTTTTTTATGGAACTCAAGGAGTTATCCATAATATCAATATTATTTTTATTGATAAGATCACACATCACATGCAGCGGTGAATTTGCCAAGCGTACGGTTTTAGCATTGGGCAAGTAAAAAGTAGAGGTGACTCGCGTCTTGCTTACATGTTCATTGAAAGGAATCAGACTCAAAAATGCAGAATTGTCCATAGTTGTCATTGACATGCAATAGTTTCGTTGTCCAACATTTGAATATGACACGTTTATTCAAAGCTCATACCGTATATCAAAATTAAACCTATAATCTTGTTAGCAAAATCCGATTAGTTTCAGTTACGCTGTTCATCAGTTAAACATCTGTATACAAGCCTCACTTAACGCCTCCGACGACCGTCAAACGGTTTGGGGCGGATATTTTACAAATCCTATCGATTTGGGTTAACTGGTATTTGTTTCACAAATTAACACAAAGACTTAAAGTATCACGCACAAATCACAACGAAGCCAAACAATGCGGTTGGGAATATTTTTTTCATTTCAAATTAGTAAAGTGTACTTAAAACTTTTTTGTAAGCAATGACTCTTAGCTGAACTGATAGTTCGTAAAACGAATTCCTCGAAATGCTTATATGAAATTAATACCTGTCTAGATCATTTTTCTGAGGAACGCGTGGAGGTATCAAATTGAAATTAATATCAAATACTCAGGTCTGCAATAGGTCGCTAGAGTCTACTATTAAATTGTGAAATACTCATTATTTATAGACACAATGCAATATTAGAAAAAATATTGCTTAAAAATGTCTTTGCCGAGAGTCAGACTCGGGTCTTCCACTACCGCAGCGACTAAATTATAATAATTCTACCGCTATGACAGTGACATTGCTTGAATAATATTTTTTTCTAATATTGCATTGTAACATCAACGATTTTTCATAATATACCTAACAGTTAACTACTAGCCCAAGAGCTGATGACACCCATTTCATGAAGTGTTTAATTCAGGTGAAAATTTAATACGATAGTATATATAGGTAAGATGTATAGGTAAATAAGCATTTGTCTGTCCTACCTGGGTACGCCAGGTACTACGCGACAGTGAAGGTTTAAAAAAATGTGTTTGATTCAAAAGGCAACAATTACTATTCGAAAGTTAAGTTGATTTTAAATAAATAAATAAATGAGGCAGCACTTTTGGAGAGGTTAACATTAAACCAAAATACCCCAAAATTGAATTTTCAAAAATGAAAAAATAAGTGATTGATTCACGTTGAAATTTTTATAGCAACTTCATTAGATATATTTAAAAATATTTGCAAATAGCCAGACACTTTTTCCGGGGTTTAAGACTATTTTTGGGAACTTATTTATGGGTACTTATGCACGATTTAAAGCACTTTCCCAAAAATAGTGTTAAACCCCGGAAAAAGTGTCTGGCTTTTTGCAAATAATTTTAAATATATCTAATGAAGTTGCTATAAAAATTTCAGCGTGAATCAATCACTTATTGTTTAATTTTTGAAAATTCAACTTTGGGGTATTTTGGTTGAATGTTAACCTCTCCAAAAGTGCTGCCTTATTTATTTAGCTTTTCGAATAGTACTTGTTGGCTTTTGAATCAAACACTTTTTTGGCACATATTTTTTTTAAACCTTTACTATATGCGTAGTATCTGGCGTACCCAGGTAGGACAGGCAAACACTAATTTACCTATATATCTTACCTATATATACTATTGTATAAAATTTCTACCTGAATCAAACACTTCATGAAACGTGGGCCATGAGCTCTGCGACTATACGCGATTATATGTTTGTCTATTTATAACCTTACGTTTCGATTCTGTAATGAAACTATTAAATTAATTGATCCTTTTATTTCTTTAATTGACGTAGCTACATTTTCTTTTTGAGATTTTTTATTGTTAATAAGCAGTCGTATGTTTATCGGTACAATTTCTTGAGACACGCTGTATATCCATCTATAGCACAGTGTGACTGGTCCATATATAAGTCAAACGCACCAACGGCGATAATTCATTTCAAGCCACGCGACACGTTCTTTATACAAGAAAATTATGCATAAAGAAACTTCTTCCTCTCAGAAAAACGATAAAGAAAATTTTGCACATAATGCGTTAGCCATAACTCATTTTTCTGTATATAAAGCACGGGGGTAGAAAATTGAAGAGGGTTTTGATAAAGCAATACCACAGTTCAGACGTGCAACGCGTGATACAGTTTTGTCAGTCAACAATATTTTTGTCTCATGAAATGCAGTGCATGTAGTGCGCATGTCACTTTTCAGGTTAAAATTCCATAGTTATAACGCAGGATCGACATAGCCCATATTAGAGATGGGAAAAACGGGTCTTTTTAGTGATCTGCATCTTTGCATCTGGATCCCGTATGTGAGCCGGCTCACTGAACCGGTTTAAAAAGAGCCGAGTTCTGAATATGTTACTGCAGTCTGCCACTGAGTTACATAGTTCAGTCAATCATATCACGACCTGTATAGAATCAAGAATGCATAGCCAAACATGTGATGCATGAATCATTTGAGCTGACAGATGCATCAAAGCAAGAACTGATACGTAAGTGTAAAATGTGCTTCTGTGTGTTAAGTGTTTCACTGAGTCATGCGGATCCGTTGATCCGTCGGCTCAAAAAAAGTGAGTCGGCTCTCACGGATCTTGTGTCGGAGTCGGCTCTTTGAACCGGTTCAGATCTGAGTAACCCAACTATAATATTTATCTTCTATGGCCATTGGCCATGCTTATGATTAGGAGCTAGTATAATGCACAAAATTCCAGCCAATTTGTCGACTGAACCATTGCAACTTCAAAAATGTTGATATTTGACGTATTATAATAAAACAAAGTTTGATAATGCGTGCTGTGAAGTGGGTAACGTCTAGTGTTAAGTATTATGATATATGCTATTAACCTGATCGTTTGCATTTTTTACATAACGTATTTTTTGTCTGCTGGTCTGTCAGTGAAACGTGTACGAGTGGTTCAAAACCAAATTTTGGTAACACATATAAATATGAAAAGGCCTATTGCTTTGGGGAAGATAGGCGCACGCTAGAACTTTGTCTTGTAATATAAATATATGTTAATTCTGCAATGCTTCAGAACGAGCTATATAATTGTTATAAGCATTCATTGTTATATTGCTAAATCAGAAAAAATTATTTTTTTTATCCACGATCACTGTCGGGTTCAAACCCGAATCTCCACTTTCGCGGCGGAATGAGTTAATCATTTACTCTACGGTGCGATATCTTAACAGTTAATTCATCATAATAAAACAATTGTAATATTAAATACACTACTACTCATTCCGCCGCGAAAGTGGAAAGATTCGGGTTTGAACCCCGACGGTGACAGTGTATAAAAAATACATTTTTCTAATTTAGCAATGTAACAATGAATGTTTAACACTTTGTCTTGTTTTTAGTGTATTTGCCATATATGGCAACATACACTATTGGCGTCGGTCGGATGGCGGGACCTAGGGGTCGGACCAAAATTTCTCGACGTTTTATAACCTCCTAAACACTTTGGCACCATTTTTGAAAATGTTTATATATATATATATATGTATATATATATACATATTTATATATACCTATATATATATATATATATATATATATATATATATATATATATATATATATATATATATATGTGTGCGGGCAATAACTTTCGAAAGAGTTAATTGATTTCAACTAAATTTGGCCCACGTGTTGAAATCCATCACCGCAAGAAGCCTATTTAAAATGGGCCTAATCGGGCCATCTTAAGGGTAGTTTTTAGGGGTTGAAAAATGTTTTTGGGCCCTAAAAGACCGAAATAATTCTCCGAATCGTTTCAAAATTGAAGTTTAACCCTCTGGCAGTGATTAAAATCTGTCCCTAAAATTTTAATAAAATCGACCATACAGGACCGGATTTAAAAATTTTAAGAAAGACTAGTTTGCAGATAGTGAAGTATTTACTGAAAGGTGTATATAACTTGGTATAGAGGTTCGATTGATAATAATATTACAATTAAGAAAAAAAAATGTTATTTTAAGGGGTGTATTAAGGAGAAAAATTTTTTATTCTTCCCAAAAACCAACTTAAGTTCGCATAATAAAGCCACACTGCCTGTATATAAGCAAATACACTATATTGTCGGCAGGGTTTTGGCACTGCGACCCGGGTTTTTTCATATTTATATTTTTCATTTCGGCTTATAGTTCTATTTATTTTTCTAGGAAAATTTGGAATTTTTTTCTAATCTTTATAGTGTCGGCAATATTTTGAAAATAGAAAAGAAATCAGCTGTTCCTTTGGTAGGTCTGTTAAAAAGGAACATAGCTGACAAGTATGCGCTGGTAATTTATTACAGGTGAAATCATATTAGGTAACCATGCAAACAAATGGCAAATATCACAAGTATATATTACTAGCCATTATCTGCGTCACCGGAAGCATTTACAGAAATTTTAATTTATTTATTATGATATGCCAAAATGTTAATATTTTTGAAACTGGAATGGTTATGTCGTCCAATTGGCTGGAATTTTTGCTGTAAGTTTGAAAACCTAAAAAATCACTCACGAAGAAATTAGTGCAGGTGGAATCTCTGCTCTGGAATAAAAAAATATTCAAATTCAATTTTTAACAGAATCGTGTTCAGGATTAAATCATTCATCATAAAGTACGTTATAAAAGTATATTTTTGACCGACCACTACTTTTTAGTTCTTTAAGTTGCTGACGAATAAAAAATGTTAGCCCTCATTACTGAATAATATATTAAAAAAATTGAAATAAAAAACCAATGTTGCTCAATTGTGTAAACAATGTCTATTTAGATACTACCGCAGAAGGAGACGCAATTTTTATGAAGAGCGCTTTTTCCTGAACACAATTGCGCAAAAAATTGAATGAAATTTTTTTTCTGTGATTCTGCTTTCACCGATAGGAACAGAATACATTTTTCGAACAAATGCAACAGAACCAGCCCACAATAGCAGTACTCAAACAAACACAAGTATGCTTCAGTTCTGTGTTTACACATTAATTACATATTTATTACGACAGCTTGTTTGCCGCGGGCAACATTTGCATTTTACAAACACTCAACTGTCAAGGCGCTTGCTGCATTCCTCCTCACCCAGTTCCGTTTAATCCTGCTATCATTTATATCTACCAATTGTATTCCAATAAATTGTTTATAAAGCACATTACATTACTAATGGCCTTATTTTTGTAAGCACTATAACCATAAAACCGGTATGAATAGTTTAACCACTTCTATTGGTCCAGTCTTCAAGGCCGTAACCAAATGATTTTGTTAGAAGGGCAAAGTCGATCAGACTGGTTATTAACTTTGTTCTTCTAATAAAAGCATTTGGCTACGGCTCTACAGAATAAAGCGATGGAAGTATGTACTTAAATTTTTTGTACCGATTTTATGGATACGGCATACGTTAATCAGAATAGATGCGCAGATACGTTCTGAAATGAAAATTCATCTTTTGTAAAAAAGATGTTTTTTTATTTCAAAATGCAAAATAGCAAAAAGGTCCCTGATAAGCATTAGGTCACGTTGTTTTTTTTTATTTTCTGACTTTTTGATAACGAAAATAAATGAAATGTTCGAAAATTCTCCAAGCAGAGCAACGATTCTCATCACGAAGGGCATTATCATTCTTGATCCTGTGTTGGCTACCGCTCTGCTAGTCTATAGCATAGTTATATTTCTCAAAGAGTTTATGGTGAATATATGACGTTAGCTGTACATTTTTATAGCTGCTAAAAAATCTATGCAAAGATTTTTTGTATCTGCTTGACAAGATGTAATTTCGACAAATGTATGTTGTTCTGTTTTTACAATATAGAAGAAAGTTTTAAGATATCAACATGTAAAGATATTATATATATAGACTAATTCCGAAGTAAAAACCATTATACGTTACGCGTCATATTGCGTAATTTTGAAGCACAGTATTTTGTACAAATTTCGTGTAAATTTATAAAAAAACTAATTCTGCATAACGGCACGTTTTGAAATAATTTAAATTAATATTAAACAAACGTCATTTATAAAAACATGTTTGAATGGCAAAAGCTATTAAAATTTATATTATATCAAGCTGAATAAATGTAAATATGAACGTATTTTTGATGTTTTGGTTTTGTTTCGCTTGAAATGAATGTAAATATTTTTATACTAAATATTATTAACGAAAAACAAAGTATATTAATTATTAGCAATATGTTATGTGCGAAAGTAATTATAAACAACTATGTTTTTAACTAAATTAGCTGCAGAAAATATTATTATAATATTATAATTGTGTTTGAATGCACTTGTCGCATATTTGTTCAGCTATTTTTAAAACTTTATTTATCTTCCGTGATCAAATATTGTCTTTAATTTTGTAATAAGAACATATTTAAACAAGCGACCCTAAGGTTCACAAGACCAACTTCACAGTTTAATAAATACTGAATATTACATAAAGTAATAACAATAACAAAAGTGACCATTTCACACAATAACTTTTATTTTGTCGCCAGAACAAAACATATGTAAACCTGCTTCAATAAACCCTAGCATTAATTTTTTTGCTGTCATTTTGTTTAAGCGAAAAAAAACTTATTTCGGAGCATACGGACGTTTAGAAGCTTCGATAAGCACCCTAACGAATTAAAAATCATTTCTTATTCACGAGATTTTGCGATTTTTTTGCCGTATTTTTGTTTTGCAGTATTTTTATTTAGATAAATAAATAAAAGAGAGAAAAACGGCTGGACTGATTTTAATAAAATTTCTTTCGGATCATACTGACGTTAATACGCTTCGATTGGCACCATAACGAAGTCGATATCGTTATTCATTCGAGAGATTTCCTGTAAGATTTTTGTAAAATTTCTTTCGAATCAAAATGACGTTAACACGGGTTGATTGGCATCTTAATTGACATAGTCGATATCATTTTTTATTTTCGAGTTTTCGTTTTACAGAAAGAAATGACCACGGGCGTACATCTACACCAGCGTTGCCAGATTTTTTTTGCCAAGTCGTGATTTTGGAACTTTTTGAGTGAAAAAAGCAGGATTCTTTCGTCGAAAGTGGGACATAGAAAAAAAGTGTACATAATGAGAAGTTTTTAAATATTTATCTTTTCATTTGAGTTCAAATTACGTTTACGTGACAATAGATAACAAAAATAGCCATAGAAAATGTATTTTCATAAAAATATGATATTTTAAATCAGATTTACCCTATCGTTAAATAGTTGAGTCTTATTCATCTTCTGAATAAAAAAAAAAAAAAAAACAGAAATCAAAATCAAAAAAGTTTTATTCATTAGAAAAATATGGCGTTTCAAACAATAGTCTGAGGAGTGAGTGTTACAAATTGCAACTTACAATAAGAGAATAATTATTTACGCACGATCGAGTTATTCCTGAAAAGCGGGACTGAGCCTGTCCCGCGCGGGACATTTAATTTTGATTTAAAAATGGGGACGTCCCGCCAAAATCGGGACGTCTGGCAACGCTGATCTACACACACACACACACACACACACACACACACAGAGGAGGGGAGGGCAGTTTTTCAAAAATTGTGTAGCAGCTTTGAAACATAAAATAAAATAGTTTGAACATCAACCGTAAAAATATTTTTTAAAAAACGGAATATTTACAAACTTTATAATGAACAATTGTTAAACTCAAATTTATATTTACATGTGTATTTTAACTTTTATATCTACTTGATCTAAACATTTAATAGTTATAAAGCTTGAAAAAGTCCCAACCAAGGGACGAAACGTCGCTATAAATAACAAATAAGTGTTTACTTAAAAAGTCCTTTTTCCCGACAAATCATTTTTATAAAAGTTTTGCATTACAATAACTTCCCAATGTACTGGCTAGTGTTTGAAAATTAAAAACTAAAGGGGTATAATTATGACTAATGATTAAATAATATTTAGTATCAATCATGACCTCTAAGAAACGATTAATTTACGCTGAATTTTGCATTTCATTTTGCAAGACATTGGAAAAGCGAACATCTGGCAACCCTGACTGTAAATAGTTTTTCATGGTCCGCTGTGTATATTTGGTAAACATGTAGGTGTGGCGAGTCTATAATAATAATACATTAATAGATTCAGTTAAATGATGTATAATTCATGAAAACTCCCAACTGTAGCTTCAATAGCGTGTTCACTCATTTAACATTCCCTGTTCGAGCATATTATGCGATATTTTCTTGACAAGTATGAATGGATGCTATAGCATAATATGAACTGAACTGACAATGTTTGCATAATTTGTGTACATAAAATGCACTGCACAAACAACACAATGAATATCTTCCTAATGAACTGCAAAATAGTGTTTTTAATATTGTAAAGATTACAAACGGATGATAAATGTATTTGATGAGACAAAAAAATGCACGCTGTTCCCGGATAACTTATGCACATTTATGTGCATTAGCTTGTTTTGATAATCTTTAACTACTCTAAGTACTCGAAAAGCAATATTTTTCTTATAGTAAAAAAAACGAAAGTATTTTTACAGAATCTCTGTTTATTTAAATATTGGTAAAGGTACAGACCTACAGGTCCAGTAACGTAGCTAGAACCGTGAAATGCAAAGAAGAGTTGAATCGCGCTGTATTCGAGAAAGTACAATACCGATACGAACGTTCCGGCAGCTCCATGAAAAGCAGTCGTTTCCTTTTGACTTGCTCCTAAATATTCTATGTAAATGATTGTTAATGTTGATAGGTATTTGGATTAACAAGACTTGTATTAATTAAAAATAATTCTTTAATATTTTCATACAACGTTTCGTCTCTCTCGAGACTTCTTCAGGTACTATAATTAGAACACAAAAAAAAAAAATAATTAAATAAATATCATTTTTACAAGTCAAGAGTTGTGAAAATATAACTAGTAGATAATTTTCAACATAACAAACAATATAAGTAAAATATAATAGTATTATCATCAACAAAGCAAAAATCTTATTACGGAAATTTAAATTATAAGTAAATTCATTATTGTAAAATTGTAAAAATAGCAAAATATTTATTTAGTAATTAAATGACTCAATAGTTAAAAAAAATAAATAAATAAATAAATAAATATTTACCTCAATAACGTATTTTAAAAAATTTGTAAATTTAATTTTCCAAAATTAGTTTCATGAACGTCAGATGGCGTTGTATATATACTCATAACAACGTGTAAGCATCAGTTGTCATTTTTTGTTTATCACACAGTCGTGTAAAAATTCTTTTAGATTGCAACTTGAATTTATGTTAAATTTTGAATTTGAATAATAATCGTTATTGAGGTAAATATTTATTTATTTATTTTTTTTAACTATTGAGTCATTTAATTACTAAATAAATATTTTGCTATTTTTACAATTTTACAATAATGAATTTACTTATAATTTAAATTTCCGTAATAAGATTTTTGCTTTGTTGATGATAATACTATTATATTTTACTTATATTGTTTATTATATTGAAAATTATCTACTAGTTATATTTTCACAACTCTTGACTTGTAAAAATGATATTTATTTAATTGTTTTTTTTTTTTTGTGTTCTAATTATAGTACCTGAAGAAGCTCGAGAGAGACGAAACGTTGTATGAAAATATTAAGGAATTATTTTTAATTAATACAAGTCTTGTTAATCCAAATACCTATCAACATTAACAATCATTTAATAATATGGATATGAATATAGTAAATCATTCTATGTAAATTTTACTTGTACAGGTTTTCAAGTAGTTTCTAGTTTCTCTTGATTCTTTGCTACATACGTGTTTAGTGGCAAACAATTTGCTATTCTTATTAGTGTATTTGCCATATATGGCAACATACACTATTGGCGTCGGTCGGATGGCGGGACCTAGAGGTCGGACCAAAATTTCTCGACGTTTCATAACCTCCTAAACACATTGGCACCAATTTTAAAAATGTTTATATATATATATATATATATATGTAAATGTGTGTATGGGCAATAACACGTGTTGAAATCTATCACCGCAAGAAGCCTATTTAAAATGGGCGTAATCGAGCCATTTTAAGGGTAGTTTTTAAGGGTTTTTAGGGCCTCAAAATACCGAAAAAATTCTCAGAATCGTTTCAAAATTGACATTTAACCCCTTAGTAGCAATTAAGAAAAAAAATTTTATTTTAAGGTGTGTATTAAGGGGTTAAATTTTTTATTTTTCCCAAAAACAAACTTAATTTCACATAATAAAAGTATAAAACCACACGGCCCTATACAAGCAAATACAGTATATTGTCGGCAGAGTTTTGGCACTGCGACCCGGGTTTTTTTAAAATTTATTGCAATTGATACTATCTGTAAAAATTCATTTTTGTGTCCATTAGTGAATAGGGTGTCCAACCGCTCGACCGCAAGTATATTTCGTGTTTTTGTTTGACTATTGTTACCATTTCATGATATTTACATGATTTCTCTCATGAAAAATACAAGGCGTTTTTTAGGTACGTCCACCCAGTACTACGGTATTACATTTTTACTTGTATACTTAATTTTTGTTGACGTATATATTCTGCACCAGTACATATTTATCCAAATATTGAAAGCATCAACTTTGAAAACTTCAAAGACCCTACGACTTTTACTATAAAAGTTTTTCTATGTACGCATTTCGAAGCTTTCTTTTTGTGAGAAACTTAATTTCAAAGTTTATAAGACGATGAATATTAATCAAGTTATGATTAATTATTATTAAAGTGTTCTTTATGAAAGTCATTTTGAATTTTCTAAATTCAATTAGATGTGGGATTAAGAAAGAAGCACTGTGGTTTGCAATCAGTCAAATTTTAAGTAGTTAATTTTAATTAAAATTAAATAGCTTGATGTGAAATTACAACCGGTTTTTCCACGCTTGAAAACAAATTTAATTATAGAAACATTATTTTCATGGAAATAATTTTTGATTTTATTAGTGTATTTGCCATATGGCAACATACACTATTGGCATCGGTCGGATGGCGGGACCTAGGGGTCGGACCAAAAATTTCCCGACGTTTCATAACCTCCTAAACACTTTGGCACCATTTTTAAAAATGTTTATATATATATATATATATATATATATATATATAGGTATATATGTGTGCGGGCTATAACTTTCCAAGAAGTTAATTTATTTTAACGAAATTTGGCACACATGTTGGAATCTATCACCGCACGAAGCCTATTTAAAATGGGCCCAATCGGGCCATTTTAAGGGTAGTTTTTAGGGGTTGAAAAATGTTTTTGGGGCCCAAAATACCGAAAAAATTCTCCGAATTGTTTCAAAATTGAAATTTAACCCTCCGGTAGTAATTAAAAAATGTCTCTAAAATTTTAATAAAATCGGCCCCACAGGACCGGACTTACAAATTTTATGAAAACACTAGTTTACAAATAGTGAATTATTTACTGTCTGTTGTATATAATTTGGTATAGAGGTTCGATTTATAATAATATTGCAATTAAGAAAAAAAATGTTATTTTAAGGGGTGTATTAAGGAGTAAATTTGTTTATTTTCCCCAAAAACCAACTTAAGCTCGCAAAATAAAGCCACACTGCCTGTATAAGCAAATACACTATATTGTCGGCAGGGTTTTGGCACTGCGACCCGGGTTTTTATTTATTTAACAGACATTTTTATGAATATTTATATTTGTACAATGTACAAAAAACGGTTAAAGTAATTAACTAAAACAATTACATAAATACAGACAATATGTATTGATTTATGTTTAGTAACGTACAAATCTAAGGTTATAAAGCCGAGACAATTCTATAAATATGATTAGCAATAAACAAAAGTCTTTTTTATTTTTATTTTCACAAATAAATTGAACGTTACTAAGAACAAAATGTTGCACTTTGTCACTTTAAACTTATGTAAGAATGTTTGATTTGACAAAGATCATAGATTCTCTATGTTCTCCATGTTGTTCACATCCAATAATCAAAATTTAATAAGTTTTTACAGGCAAGTTATATTGTAAAATTGGTCGCCGAAAATGGCTACCAACAGAACTAACAACAGAACAGAGGCAACCATCATTTTAACTTTTTGCGCGTGTGGTGTATACTATTTTTCTTTATACCCGGTCGAAAGTGCGTTTATTATCAAAATTTTTAATCATTCGTCCATCTTTTTTTACTAGTTTTTACTTAATGTCACTACTTAACTTTTGTTCACCATTATATAAAAATACTAATAACATACAAGTGAGCAATTTTGAGGTTATACGCAATAATAGCTGTCAGCTACTGCAGTCTCACGTGTTAGTGTGCACGAGAAAACTCTTTCGTCCCGATGTTACTTTCTTTCAGCCCACTGCTATAGATGGTGTGCGAGTAGGGCTGCCACCTTTCAAAAACAGTAGACCCGGAGATTTTAGAAATATAGCTTTTTTTATTAAAATAAAACATTTTTTTAATGTATGAATTATTTAAGTAATTAATTAAGGTAAAAAGTAATGGTAAATTACCATTGGCAATGTATTTGTTTTAAATATAAACGACCTAGCTAGTGCCAGGCTGACTTGGACCAGCTTGATACTTAAAACTATATTTTTTATTGTGAACGGATTGTTTAAGCATATTTTCTTGCTCAGGTTTCTTCAAAAACTTCAAAAATTCTTGGCAATTCATATTGTAATTAATCTTTACAATTAACTCTGCCTTCACCATGTCCACTGAGAAGCAGTTTCGCTCTTATCATTTTAAAGCTCTTGTATTTGAATAAAAAATTCTAAATTCAAAAAGGAAAAATAATCCCTCGATTTTTTATAAAATTGCATCATATTTATTAAGACCCGGTCTGACCCGGAGATATCGATGTTAAGCCCGTAGCCCGGACATGCACCATGCAAACCCGTAGACTCCGGGTCAAATCCGGAGAGGTGGCAGCCCTATGTGCGAGTAATTAGATGTAAGGCTTAGAATCCAAGCCGAATGTACGTACTTTCGATCGGGTTTAAAGAAAAATAAATTCGGCCAACTGGGCGACAGGACCATTCTAACTTCAAAAATATTGACGTTTGATGGTTACATAACATGATTTAACGTAAAAATTAATTAAAGCATGCTTATCACCTACCTAACTAATTTCTTTTTGACAAATCTTCAGAATAAAAGAACATCTGATTTTATTTTTATTTTCAAAATATTTCCGAAACTATGAAAGATAGGAAATAAATATTTCTACGAAACTTTCTTGAAAAAATTAATAGAATATTAAACCATACTATTATTATACAAAAAATAACATTATAGGATATATCTCTTCTGCGCATGCGCCGATTTTCCCCAAAAACAATAGGGCTCTTCATATTTGCATCCTAAACATTCTCTCAAAACAAACAGACTAACAGACACACAGAGTTTTTCCCAAAATATGCTTTTAGGGTTCGGGGGACCTCAAAACGAAAAAATATTGTACAGTCAAAGCCCTCTAAGTGCACGCTCTCTAAATGCACACGCTCTCTTACTGCACACGAACTCGCCCTCTAAGTGCACGTTCCCCAGCCCCCACTTCGAATAATCTGCGACCAATCACGTGCGACCGTAAGCGCGCTTATGTCAACACATGTCATATGATTGTAAACAAAGTTTGAGTTTGAACTCATTTTTAAATTCTGCGCAATGTTTCGCGCAGAGAGAGAGAGCATCTGATTGAATAAAGATAGCTATAGGAGTTAGAAGAGTGGGGATGAAAAAGATCGTAGGGGAAGTGTGCACTTAAAGGATGGGCCTCGGTTCCGAGCTGTGCACTTAGAGGGCTTTTGAAAAGTGAATTTTGACCTAAATTAGTACCATTACTGTTGTATTTTTAGGAAATGATAATTTATTGGTCTTGCTTTGTATCAAGAGATTATTTCAACTAAATTAAAATTCTGTACATTTTAAAAATAAAAGATATTCTTATTATATGTATAAAGGGTTTAAATTATACTTATACAATACAAGCAGAGCTGTACAACGAATACATCACAATTACTAGTGGGTTGGAATGGCAATACTGTTTTGAACTGTGCTTAATGCTTATTCTAATATACGAATGTATATTGTGGATAACTAGTTATCTTTATTTTTGACGACTGATGTGTGACAATTTGAGTGTTATTATGACAAGCAGAATACGCTGCAGGGCGCAGTGAGGTATTATGTACCATGCTCGGTTTTCGCTGTCAGCTCCACTATTAATTTATTCATGATACCACATGAAAATACAAAGCTTGCATAACGAACTAATCAAAAAGTAAACATCAAAGCAAATGGTGCTTTCAAATTACAAATTACTGCCCTAATAAAATAAATATTCCTGTTTACATTTTTAAATAAATTAACCTTGTAGGTATGTTCTGAAACAATGTATACATAGTCTCTCCAAAAAGGGTCCATTTTAATTTGGAATTGTTCCCAGTTGAACTGATATTTGTGCGTTGCTAAATTTATTACGTTTAGTTTTTACTTAGGTTGGGTTTTTAAATAAATAAGCTGCGTAACCACTAATACAGTAAGACCCCGTTTAACGCAGAAGATACGTTAATTTTTTTAACATTTATTGATACTTTTTATCACGTTAATTATAGATTTACTTATAGCTAATATCGATTTTTGTTCATAAAACATTTATGAAAATCAAATAAAAGTTTGAGTAAGAACTTACGTTTGTGATGAGGATGTTTTTTATAACTTTAAATACCATTTTAATCTTTGGGTCCAGGATTAGAATATTATGTGCGAATTTCAAGTCGATATCTCATTTAGTCTAGTAGCTAGAAGCCTCTGACATTCGAACGGACAATGTTGCCACTACAATTGAATTCTGTTAGACCCTACAGTACGAAACCCTAAAAATTACTTTTAAACATAAATAGGCTTTTCCAGGTAATTAAGTTATATTTTGATATGAATCCAGTTTCAACAGTGGTCGTCCCAGGCAATTTTTTATACCTTAGAAATAGGGATTGGTGGTAGAACGGTGAAAATTTAGAGTTATATGTATTTTTTAATGGCAAATGATAAACAAATTTTAAAAAAATCTGTAAAGGGCCACCCTTATCACCTAGGGGTATAAAAAATAGCCTACGACCTATTCTCAGACCTACCAAGTATACACAAAAAAAATCATAAAAATAGGTCAAGCCGTTTCGGAGGAGTTCGATAACAAACACTGTGACACACGATTTTTATATATATACATATTAATGTTTTGTGCTTTTATTAAAACATCTTTTCAAAATAATACATATATAAATTCTTATAAATATAAGCTAAATATATTTGAATAATTGGACTATACACCATGTCTCCCGGGCTTACTGTTTCATCAAACTGTCAAAGTAGTGCAAAATGAAATGAATTTATTTTATATATAAAGTATATTATTCAATTCAGCAATATAATCAATGTGAACTCTATTCTGTCTCAGCACAGAATGCTGCTGCATCCGCTTATAATCTTTACAATATCAGTGTACTTACGCAGCTTACATAACATAAACCATTACACAATTCATAGAACAATACTGGATAACATTCGTTTAAATACTATGAGTCAAACATTCGTTTCACTATGTAGTTTCAAATTCTTTAATTCACTAATTTCGTAACATTCTGTATTTAAAAAAACCAGCAGTAAATGCCTACGTATATTTTTTATGAATTGTTTGAATTATGTTTAATTGTATTCCTTTTTATTTACCTAGAGTATATCAAGTATATTTTTTTTTTCATTAAAAATGCAGCTACTTTATAATTTGCATTGGCATGTACAAAAGCTTTCATAAAACAACAAGTAACAATAGAGAAACTTTACGTGTATGAAAAGTTAAAATAAAACATATTTAATTTGTATTCAGTTTTGTTTAATTTCAAGTGAAACGTATTGAAACAATATTTCTTTTGTCATCATTTCAATTATTAGTGTATTTGCCATATGGCAACAAACACTATTGGCGTCGGTCGGATGGCGGGACCTAGGGGTCGGACCAAAATTTCTCGATGTTTATATACATGTATATATATATTTATATATATATATGCGTATATATATATATATATATATATATATATATATATATATATATATGTATATATATATATATATATATATATATATATATGTGTGTGTGTGTGTGTGTGTGCGGGCAATAACTTTCGAAGAAGTTAATTGATTTTAACGAAATTTGGCCCACGTGTTGAAATCCATCACCGCAAGAAGCCTATTTAAAATTGGCCTAATCGGGCTATTTTTAGGGGTTAAAAAATGTTTTTGGGCCCCAAAATACCGAAAAAATTCTCCGAATCGTTTCAAAATTGAAATCTAACCCTCTGATAGTAATTAAAAAGCGTCCCTAAAATTTTGATAAAATCGGCCCGATAGGGCCGGATTTACAAATTTTATGAAAAAACTAATTTGCAGATTATGAATTATTTACTAAAAGGTGTATATAATTTAGTATAGAGGTTCGATTGATAATAATATTGCAATTAAGAAAAAAAATGTTATATAAGGGGTGTATTAAGGAGTCTAATTTTTTATTTTGCCCAGAAACCAAGTAAAATTCGCATAATAAAGCCACACTGCCTGTATAAGCAAATACACTATATTGTCGGCAGGGTTTTGGCACTGCGACCCGGGTTTTTTCTCAATATGCTTAGATTTTTGCAAGTCAAATTAATTTTCTTGACAGATTATTTTTACAATAGATATTGATTTAATCAGCTACCATGTGGGAAATATGCACACTTAGCAAATTTCTGAGACTAAGGATAGACTAATAAATGGAAATTTCATCGTAGATACATTTGTAACTCACTATTGTGCGGGTTCACGTCTAGCGTTACCTAGCTAAAGTTAGCTCTCGCATGATGTGTATTTGGTATTGCAATTTGATTCATTATGAAAGATTAACTGTTGAAATGTGTGCACCGTAGAGTAACTAATAACTCATACTGCCGCGAATGTGGAAAGATTCAGGTTTGAGTCCCGACGGTAACAGTTGTATGAAAATATTTTTTTCTAAATAGCTTTGCAACCAGAGCCGAATTTAGGGGAGGGCAACCGGGGCTACAGCCCCGGGGCCTCCACAAAAGAGGGGTTCCCACAATAGAGACTTCGGAAAAAAAAATTCGAAATTCAGACTAGTAAACAACTTTTCCTTTGATATTTGTTTTCGCGTTTTACCTTTACCTACAGTACTTTGTACAAACATGATTATATTAAATATTAACAGAAATCATCGATCTATATTTCAATCAGGCAATCAGTAAAATATCAAAATCTCAAATGACCCTGATAAGCACTTGCAATTTCCTACCACTCTTGAGGGAGTATCTCAATGGCTCAATAGCTGAGTGGGGTGGTTGTTCTTTCAATTATATATATGTAATTTACATTAGCTTTTTTATATGTTTGATAAATAATAAAAGAATCTATACTTGGTTTCACAATAAATTATTTATTGGAAAACTCGACTGAAAAAAATTATCCATTTTATTTGGAAAATAATTTGGGGCCAGGGGGCCTCCACTCCTTTGTTGCCCCGAGGCCTCCAGACCTCTAAATTCGGCATTGTTTGCAACAATAAATATTTCTCATCAATTATAGCAGCCGATTGCTTACTATATATGAACTCAATCTTACGAGCTACATCGTATTACACCTCAAAAATAAAATTTTCAAATAATTTTTTTTTTAAATAACTTCTAGACTACTGTACTACTACTAATCAATTCTAAAATCTGATCAGCCCTTGTTCTCCTCGAAAGGCTCTTTTATTTTAACGCGATAATATCTAGCCTATGCCTATTGGTTAAAAAAAAATTGAAATCGAATGTGTACCTCGTACATCCAAACTTACAAACTTTACCTCTTTATAATAATAGTGTAGATTTTTAAATTTACTCATTCGCTTCGATTTCCAATTTAGAATGAATCTAATATCTGTACTCGGGCGAATTCGAGCTTATAGATTTTTACAATAAATAATCTATCGAATGGTAAAAACCTCATTCAGATCTGTTTAGTATGGTGAATTCAATTCGATTTTCATCAAGATGAAGGCGAGCCAGCCAGTTGTTATACTTAGACCTTTTTCTAAGCGATTTAAATGATAATTGGCATAGTCTGGTAAAAAATAAATCTTTAGGCCTTCCTGAACTTAAATCATCAATCGGAATGAATCCACCGTATTTTTCAAACGGGATGCAGCCCAGCATCTGCATTATAGAAGTCTATTGAAAATTGAAACATTATTTTGTTAATTCCAGAAAATTATATAACTTAGAGGAACGTCAAAGCTGTACTGATTATATAATATAGAATAAGTATTATTTGAAGGAACTGCAACAATGCAGGTACAATATGGAGCTTCTATCAGTTAAATAATAATAATGTCGCTACTAATAATTATTGCTTTCATTATTTATTTATCGATTTTCACTTTAATGATTCTTAAAAAAACGGGAATAATTACTGTGATAACACCCAAATATATTACAAAAATAATTAAACACATGCAAAATGACACAAGTATTTACACTGTTATATCAATATTAGTTCATAAAGTTATAAAGAAAAAAAATGCCACTGAAGAGAATATTTTCTTTTGCGCTTTTTCAAATTGAAAGAAGTTTGAATAATTTTCTGCAAGAATGAATATTATTTTCAGCTACTTTAATAGAGAATTTCAATATCTTTATATTAGTTCATTTAAGCATTTCTTTGTTTGAATAAACTAAAAGCGGTAATAAAACGACTCGGATATTTAAAGTTATAATTGAAATTCTAAATTTGATCTTTACGTATGCAAATTTACAAGAAATAAATCAAGTAAAATGTGCCGAGTTGAAATAATGTAAAAATAGTGGAAAAAATTCAGACTGCAATTTTTTTCACACAATTATTCGTTGGAATGTTGTCTTAAAATCCTGAAATATTGTCACTCCCTATGGGGGGGGGGGGGGGGACGATAATCCGCTTTTTCTCCGATTTTTAGCGTTCTTTTTTACACTACAAAGATAAGTAAATTCTCTACAAAAACTTAAATACATATTTTTGTCAAATTTGTATTTTTGCAAAATTTTCGGTATTTCATTTATTATTTTCAACTAGCATTCAAATTATTCAAGACAACACTAGTTGTCTTGAATAATCTGAATGCTAGTTGAAAATTGCTTGCCGTTTTATGTTTATGATGAAAATATGTCATTTTGTACACCAGTTGGAATCATAAGTAGTGTTTTAAGGATATGATCCGAAAGAAATATTACCAAAATCGCTCAAACTGTTATTTTTTTTAACAAAAATTCTGCAATAAAAGTCTATCATATTTTTTTCAAAAATGATATCTTGGGTCTAATTCATTATAAGATCATACTAGGAAGTTAGTCGGGTGGATCTCAAGGGTCGCACTTCCTTAGTCCTAAGATATGTCCCACCTCACGGCTAGTTTAAAGTAGTTTGATACCAAAAACGACAAAATAATGTTGACCTAAAAAACCAATAATATTGAAAATAACTGAAAATGGTTATTATTCAATATTTTTTTTTTTTTAATATCACAGAATTCCAACTGAAAAAGATCATTCTGAACACAATCTCTGAATATATTATGATCAATGTTACACAAGGGACTTTTTTGACACAAAATATTCAGTCAAATCTTATACCAGGTGATACGTCATTTCAACAATAGTTAGCGCAGTATAGTAAATTAGATCCAAGATATCCTATCTTTTAGTTTCCAAGAAGATAATTTAATAGGGATGTTGACTATTTTTGGGAATGTGTTTTAAATCGTGCATAAGTACTTAATATTGCCACAAATATTTATTATTTTTATTTAAATACAACTCAAGCCTTAAAAATCATGTATTTTAAATCCAATTTCAAATTTCGGTCCAAAACGCCAATACTAGTCGCGTGACGTCACCTGTTCATACCAAAGCAGGCTCATAAACGTTAGTAAACTGAGGTGACGAAAAGTTGTTTCGTAGTCGTTGCTATAGTTACATGTAATTTGACGTTTCCTATAAACAAATAATAATAAATTACACACTAAATATTAACCAAACAATGAAGTTTTTTGACAGCGGCTGAACATATGACGTCATGCACTCTGATTGGTGTCTGTTGTCACGTGACTTGAGAGTGATTTTATTAGGTTTTATTTATTAAATATTAATTAAATTCCTTAAAAATAAGAAAAAATATAGTGTTTTTTTGTTTCTATCATAGAAACTACTACTTTTCGTTAAAATTATGTTTTTATTTGAATAGTCAACATCCCTATTTCATTGCATATAAAACTGTAATTAAAATATCCTCTTTCTAATATCATTTCTATTTCGACTGTTATCAAACAAATAAATTATGTATGATTTATGAATTATTATAAAAATGATTAGATAATTTAGGATCAATAACTTAGTCATTAATAATAACTTATTGATCCTAAATCCTCTAATCATTTTTATAATTATTTATCATCAAGGATCTGATCTATACGCCTATTCAGAATTTAAGAATATTTTATTCAGGCCACCTCTTTAATCTTAACCTGCCAATAGATTAATATGAACATAAAAGATTTAGTAATTGAGGATTTGAATTAAAAAAAAACTACTAATTTTTTTATTTTTTAAATAATAAGTATATCGTAAATAATATTGAAGAACGAAAAGAAAAAAAAATTAAGTCATAGGTAATTAGTAACAAATTAATTAAAATGTATAAAACTTCATAAGATATCACGTGACTACAAAACATGCCAGGAATGTTTGTGACGTCAAAATGATAAAAGTCGTGTTTTTGAGTATGTTTTGTTATACATGCAATCAAAGTAACCATGGCAACCAGGGCCATAAAAACATTTTGACGTCAGAGAGGTTTTTGGCGCGTTATCGGATCTTAGCTTAAACATTATTTTTAAATTAAATATAACTTTTTAATTATGAAATTAAACAAAATAATAAAAGTAGTTTTGCTATAAAACTTGTATGTGATTTTTCCATTTATTTAAAAAGAAAAATTCATTCAAAAATCCAATTATAAAAATATGACAGAATTTTTATATCTCAGCAATAATGGCAATGATAAAGTACTTTGCGAAACTCATATAACAAAAAAATATAATCAAATAATTATTTAAATAAATAAAAATTTATTATATCACGTTTTTAAAACGGACTCAAATATAAAATAATTTTTCCTATAGTTATTTATAAAAGCATGGGTTGTGACTAATAAACTATCATAGAGTGTACAGCCCATAGACGTTTCAGTTTGTTTAAAAAAGTGGTATATTATTTTTTAGTGTATTTGCCATATGGCAACATACACTATTGGCATCGATCGGATGGCGGGACCTAGGGGTCGGACCAAAATTTCTCGACGTTTCATAACTTCCTAAACACTTTGGCACCATTTTTAAAAATGTTGTATATACATATATATATATATATATATATAGGTATATATGTGTAACTTTCGAAGGAGTTAATTTATTTTAACTAAATTTGGCACACATGTTGGAATCCATCACCGCACGAAGCCTATTTAAAATAGGCCCATTAGGATTATTTTAAGGGTGTTTTTTAGGGGTTGAAAAAAGTTTTTGGGCCCCAAAATACCGAAAAAAATCTCAGAATAGTTTGAAAATTGAAATTTAACCCTTTAGTAGCAATTAAAAAGTGCCCCTAACATTTTAATAAAATCGGCCCGACAGGACCGGATTTAGAAATTTTCTGAAAACACTAGTATGCAGATAGTGAGTTATTTACTGAAAGGTGTTTTTAATTTTGGTGTAGACGTTCGATCGACAATAATAATGTTGTTAAGAAAAAATGTAATTTTAAGGGGTGTATTAAGGAGTTAATTTTTTTTATTTTATCCTACAATCACCTTAAGTTCACATAATAAAGCCACAAGGCCTGTATTAGCAAATACACTATATTGTCGGCAGGGTTTTGGCACTGCGACCCGGGTTTTTTTTAATTTAAATTATTTTTTAGGTTTCAAGACTCTAGTTCATTGGGAAGCGTGATTTGCACCCGAAGGAGAGCCGAACCAGTCATTTAGTTATCATAATATTGTATTGTCATCGGAACTACACTTGTGTGCAAAATTTCAACTCAATCGGTTTACGGGAAGTAGATGAAAAATCGATTGCAAAATATGTAACGAACAGGCAGACTTGAAACAGACAGACTTGAAACAGACAGACTTGGAACAGACAGACGAGAAAGCGAGCTAATAAAAACGTAGTAAAAAGTATATAAATGACGAGAGAAATCTGAGTAATTAACGAAAGTTCATATTATAGTTGAAACGATTTATTTGAGTTCTGTTCTGGTATTAATTTAAAATAAACATATTGCATTTATACATAAAAGTAATTTTTATGTTACTCAATAGGGATGTTGACTGTATTCAAATAAAAACAAAATTTTAACGTTAATTGGTAGTTTCTATGGTAGAAATACTGAAAAACACAATATTTTTCCTTACTTTTAAGGAATTTAATTAACATTTAATAAATGAAACCTAATAAAATCACTCTCAAGTCACGTGACAACGAAAACCAATCAGAGCGCATGACGTCAGAGAGTCGTGAACAGCATCAGACGCTGTAAATGGGCTTCATTGTTTAGTTAATATTTATTGTGTAATTTATTATTATTTGTTTATAGAAAACGTCAAATTACATGTAACTATAGCAACATCTACGAAACAACATTTCATCACCTCATCAGTTTATCAGCGTTTATGAACACAGCCTCCTACTTTGTGACCGTCTGACGTTACGTGACATGAGAACTATTGGCGTTTTAGACTGAAACTTGAAACGGAACTTAAAATACATTATTTTTAAGGCTTGCATAGTATTTAAATAAAAATTATAAACATTTGTGGCTATATTAGGTACTAATAATGAAGCAGCAGTATTTGTTCGAAACAAGCTACAATTCTTCGATAGTAACAACGCTATCCACGATTACAACACTGGACACTCCAAGGATCTTCACCAGCTTAAGCCAAAAAGCGCTATGTTTAAAAAAAATATTAATTCATCTTTAAAGTTCAATTCCAAAATATGTAATAATAGAAATTAGTTTCATGGGTAATTGGAATAAAAAATCAATTTAAACACTTATTGATTGCAACGTTTCGTCTTTATTAAATTAAGACTTTTTCAAGCTTGAAAAAGTCTTAATTTAATAAAGACGAAACGTTGCACTCAATAAGTGTTTAAATTGATTTTTTATTCCAATTACCCATGAAACTAATTTCTATTAAAAATATTAATTATAGACTTATTCAAATTTATAATCATGTCCCACCTCACATAAGAAATATGCCACCTCACAAATTTAAAATACAGCTCAAAGACTATTTGATTTTAAAATGTTTGTAGGTACTCACTTAATTAATTTTTTATGTAGAGTTGTATGATGTACATGTGACATATTTCATAGCTGATGGGTATTTATGAAATAAATATATTATTATTATTATTATGCACGATTTAAAACACTTTCCCAAGAATATTCTACATCCCTATTAGTTTTTATTTATTGTTAATTAGTTGCTATATACTAAGTAGCTAGTTAGTTCACCTGATATTATAATTTTCTGTTATTGTAAATTTCTTTAAATGTTTTTTTAATTATATAACAATAAACATTTTAGTTTAGGTCAACAGACAATCTTTTAACGAACCTACTGTATACTGTGTTCAATATTTACGGGTATTTTCCCGCATGTGACAGTATTTTCGTTTACGGCGTCCCTTCTGAGATGCGCACACATTTTTACAGATAAGATGCTATCGATGGCTGCTACTTTTCCACATACATCTATACTGATTTTATTTATATGCGGTTTTATAGAGATAATGCAGCGGTTTTCAATATGTTACCAAAGGTTTAGTATTTTTCAAAGTAATACATTCAGACTAGAGGTGCAATCGTGAGTAGTATTTTGTTCACGATTACTCGCTCACGAAAATCATTTTCAACTCACGCCCGCTCACGCACTGCTACTATTTTTTATAATAACACTCATGCACGTTCACTCACATTCACGCAATTTTACCGTAACTTTATAATTCATATTAAAACATTTTATAACGATGTGAATTTTATATTCACTTTTTATTTTATTTTAATTAAAAGAAAGAAAAAAAGTAGATAATATTTTATTTTAAATTCAAACATTTATAATAATTCATAAAAACCCGGGTCGCAGTGCCAGAACCCTGCCGACAATATAGTGTATTTGATAATACAGGCAGTGTGGTTTTATTATGCGAACTTATGTTGGTTTTTGGGCAAAATAAAAAATTTGACTCCTTAATACACCCCTTAAAATAACATTTATTTTCTTAATTGCAATATTATTATCAATCGAACTTCTACACCAAATTATATACAACTTTCAGTAAATAATTCACTATCTGCAAAGTAGTGTTTTCATAAAATTTGTAAGTCCGGTCCTGTCGGGCAGATTTTATTTAAATTTTAGGGACACCTTTTAATTACTACTAAAGGGTTAAACGTCAATTTTGAAACGATTCTGAGAATTTTTTCGGTATTTTGGGGCCCAAAAACATTTTTCAACCCCTAAAAACTACCCTTAAAATGCCCCAATTACGCCCATTTTAAATAGGCTTCTTGCGGTGATGGGTTTCAACACGTGGACCAAATTTCGTTAAAATCAATTAACTCTTTCGAAAGTTATTGCCGGCACATATATATATATATATATATATATATATATATATATATATATATATATATATATATATATATATATACGTATATAAATATATATATATATACATATATATATAGACATTTTCAAAAATGGTGCCAAAGTGTTTAGGAGGTTATGAAACGTCGAGAAATTTTGATCCGACCCCTAGGTCCCGCCATCCGACCAACGCCAATAGTGTATGTTGCCTTATGGCAAATACACTAATAATTATCAAAAATCAATAGAACTTTATTAAAAGAACTTATAAAAAAATAATGAATATTACAATTTAACGACATAAAAACGACTGAAAATCCACAAAAATACCATCATTTTAATATTTTTAAGAAATAATTTTTCTATTAAATAATTAATCATAGTAGTCTATTTTATGTAACAGTAATTTAAAAACAGGAAAAAAATGGTGAAAGATTAACAGTGGCGACTGTGCGCAATGCCACAATTTCTTAAGTTAATTTTAAGTATTATATTACGACAGTTAATATTTAGTTATTGAAGTAAAATCAGGCGTAAGGAGATTTAAATATATTTTTACCCTGCACTAAAGTTCGACGGCAATCATGTTTTGCCTGCTGATTTTAATGGCGACACCGGTCGACCATTATCTTAAAAAGAGATACACGATTGGTAAATAAAGCTTTTAAGAGAGATGCACGCATAGCTTAGGTTGTCGGTTTTCTGTGAATTGGACGTTCCAAGTTCTTAATAACGCAGATCCTTACTGTATATTATTTACTCAATGCTATTACACTGCATTACCAGACATAGCAGGCCGCGCAAAAATGTCACAAGCTTTTCATAACGTAAACTCAAGTGGCCCCATTCGAAAAATTCGCAAAATGCGCTTAAAAGAAGTTATACTTCAAAAAAATATTTTTAAAAATTTAACGATAATCTCTCAATTAAATATAGATATTACAAAGAGGAAAAGAAGTATAAAAAATCTCAACTTTGAGAAGGTTCTGTATTGGAATGCAAAAAAAAAACCCGGGTCGCAGTGCCAAAACCCTGCCGACAATATAGTGTATTTGCTTATACAATAAAGCCACCCTGGCTTTACTATGCGAACTTAAGTTGGTTTTTGGGCAAAATAAAAAATTTGACTCCTTAATACACCCCTTAAAATAACATTTATTTTCTTAATTGCAATATTATTATCAATCGAATTTCTATACCAAATAATATACAACTTTTAGTAAATAATTCACTATCTGCAAAGTAGTGTTTTCATAAAATTTGTAAGTCCGGTCCTGTCGGGCCGATTTTATTAAAATTTTAGGGACACTTTTTAATTACTACTGGAGGGTTAAATGTCAATTTTGAAGCGATTCTGAGAATTTTTTCGGTATTTTGGGACCCAAAAACGTTTTTCAACCCCTAAAAACTACCCTTAAAATGGCCCGATTACGCCCATTTTAAATAGGCTTCTTGCGGTGATAGATTTCAACACGTGGACCAAATTTCGTTGAAATCAATTAACTCTTTCGAACGTTATTGCCCGCACACATATATATATATATATATATATATATATACGCTTACATATATATATATATATATATATATATATATATATATATATATATATATATATATATATATACATATATATATAAACATTTTTAAAAATGGTGCCAAAGTGTTTAGGAGGTTATGAAACGTCGAGAAATTTTGGTCCGACCCCTAGGTCCCGCCATCCGACCGACGCCAATAGTGTATGTTGCCATATGGCAAATACACTAAAAATTATAGCAAACTGTTGCAGTACGTCTGCCTCAGATAAAAAAACATAAGCGGATCGACTTCATGTGCATAATGTGTGTAGGATTGTGATTACATTGGATATCTCATTTCAGTATTGTATTATAAATAAATAAATGTATTGTCTTTTCGATCGTTTATCAATAATTAAGTTAATCCAGACAAAATATAATTTGATGGTGTAAGAAAACTAATTCCAATCGTATCCAACTCAGGATTCAATTTCTTAAAGTATATTCAAAATTCGACAAATTCTACCTACGAAAGCTTTAAAGATAACCAACTTCCTTACAGTCCAGATTTTGAATGTAGTACGCAGTAATTTAAAAAAACCCGGGTCGCAGTGCCAAAACCCTGCCGACAATATAGTGTATTTGCTTATACAGGCAGTGTGGCTTTATTACGCGAAATTAAGTTGGTTTTTGGGCTAAATAAAAATTTTGACTCCTTAATACATCCCTTAAAATAACATTTTTTTTCTTAATTGCAATATTATTATCAATCGAAGCTCTATACTAAATTATATACACACTTCAGTAAATAATTCACTATCTGCAAACTAGTTTTTTCATAAAATTTGTAAATCCGGTCCTGTCGGGCCGATTTTATTAAAATTTTAGGGACACTTTTTAATTATTACCAGAGGGTTAAATATCAATTTTGAAACGATTCGGAGAATTTATTCGGTATTCTGGGGCCCAAAAACATTTTTCAACCCCTAAAAACTACCCTTAAAATGGCCCGATTGGGCCCATTTTAAATAGGGTTCGTGCGATGGTGGATTCCAACATGCGGGCCAAATTTAGTTAAAATCAATTAACTCTTTCGAAAGTTATTGCCCGCACACATATATATATATATACATATATATATAAACATTTTTAAAAATGGTGCCAAAGTGTTGAGGAGGTTATGAAACGTCGAGAAATTTTGGTCCGACCCCTAGGTCCCGCCATCCGACCGACGCCAATAGTGTATGTTGCCATATGGCAAATACACTAATGATGTAAATCCTTTCATAATATATTTTACAGTCGGACACATGTATTTTCAACTGATTTTACTAATGAATTTTATTGTTTTTAGTCCCTACTTCACACGTAAAGTGTCTCAGCCAATAGAATAATACGCTCGACAACGTTTAATCTCAAATCATTTTTCTGATTGATCTATGACTGCCACGTACTAAAAATACATGAGTTGCCGATTAGTTCCAACAGGTTGAAAATACATGTAAAAGGCCTGACTCACTATTCATTGTATCTTAGAAAGTAATATTTAGATTATTAAAATCACCTTAAAGATGACACTTCTGACGTGTGTTGGAAATTGATTACAAATTTAATAAATAGCAAAATAGGAATAAGTTCAATAATTCATAAGCATTTTATCATAACGAGTATTGCACTGTTTATGTCAAGGATGTTCATCCAGGGTCGGATGTACATAAGGACTAAGGTTTAAGCCTTGGGCTCCGAAGTGTCAAGGGTTCAAAAAAATTAAATTATTATACATTTTAAATTCATGGATCAGGTTTTATTAACAATGAATACTTAGGCTTTTGAAAAGTGATCGTACGGCTATCAATATTTTTTCTATCATTGGTAAAATGAATATTAATGATTATAATTTTACTGGGTCAATTTTGATAATTTTTTTTGGCGAATTTTGATAATTTTTTAGATATATTTTAACAATTTTTTGGATGTTTTTTGACAGATTTTTGGGTGAATTTTGACAATTTTTTTATTGTGAATTTTTTGGGTAAAATAAATATTATTTGTTGTCAGGTCACCAAATTTCAACTCTAATTGTGACGTTATTAAATATAAATGTTAAACATCAATTTGAAAATCCTTAGTTTAATAAAAAAAAAATGGGGGCGCTGTGGACCTCACTAAACCCTAGGCCCTGGGAAACCTATATTATTCGCCTCTGTTTGATCCAATGTAACCGGGCTCGTATAAGAAGAAGCGGTTTATGTATTTCTAAAATAGCCCTCCTACATCAATATGCAGTGTGACATATAAATTCCCCGGAAATACAGAGAAGTAGATGTGGAACTATTTCCTCCCGAAGAGATTTATTCCCATATTTATATTGCTGCGAGTGCGTTCCGAACTATTCTCTGTACAAATTAATCTAATCTTTTATTTTTTGTGAATCTAGAAACATTCACATTCATTTTTCTGTAGTTCAATTTATAGGAATGACGGTAGTTTGCTACTGAGCCATAGGGTTGGGTAACTCAGATCTGAACCGGTTCAAAGAGCCGACTCCGACAGAAGATCCGTGAGAGCCGACTTACTTTTTTTGAGCCAACGGATCAGCGGATCCGCATAACTCAGTGAAACATTTAACACACAGAAGCACATTATACACTTACGTATCAGTTCCTGCTTTGATGTATCTGTCAGCTCAAATGACTCATGCATCACATGTTTGGCTATGCATTCTTGATTCTATACAGGTCGTGATATGATTGACTGAACTAGGTAACTCAGTGGCAGACTGCAGTTACATATTCAGAACTCGGCTCTTTTTGAACCGGTTCAGTGAGCCGGCTCACATACGGGATCCAGATGCAAAGATGCAGATCACTAAAAAGACCCGTTTTTTCCATCTCTACTGGGCCACTAAAAGAAGAAACGAACAATAAATGATTACAAATATTAAAAAACAGTGTTAATTTTTTCAAATTTATTATTTCCCATTTCTGAAAACTTCAAAAATGGTGTCAATTTACTATAACTTCTATTTTAATGTTTTTTTTTAATTTTATACTGCAATAACACTGAATCCAAAGGTGCACGAATAATTTTAGTAAATTTAAAACTTACATACATTGCTCGTCTCTTTTGCTTATATTGATTTAAACGGCAACTAAGTAGTAAAATCACATTGATTTTTGTTTTACTTTACGCACTAGTGCGAAAAGGATCATTTACAACGGTTTCGCGGACATCAAAGGCAGCTGTACAAAAAATTAATTTGTACTTTCAAATAAAAGGAAAACCGTCTTTTATTTTAGCGAATATGTAGTCCTTTTTAATTCGTTTACATGCCAGGCAATTTTAAAGTAAAACTTAATTATTAGGCTATACAAGAGATTAGCGTTCTATAATGATTCTCATTAGCACTACCTATGTACAAAACTTCCATTAAATCATGGGCTGTAAAACAGAACTGAGCTGCTATAAAGACGGCCCGAATGTCGATACTGCGTAGTGCTTCGCTTCTAAAGCTCAACGAACACTTCTCAAAGCGTTCAAAAATATTTTACTAAATTATTTTCTGCAGCTTCACGAAAATATACTCTTTGTAATTTATTAAAACTTGGGTCGCAGTGCCAAACTGCCACCAATATAGTGTATTTACTAAAGCAGGCAGAGTGGTTTTATTTTGTGAACAAAAGTTTGTTTTTGGGCAAAATAAAAAATTTAAACCCGTAATACACTTCTTAAATTAATATTTTGTTTCGTAATTGCATTATTATTATCAATCGAACATTTATATTAAATAAAATATACCCTTCGGTAAATAACTCACTATATGCAAATTAGTGTTTTCATAAAGTTTGTTCAATTAGGACGATTTTATTAACATTTTAATTGCTACTAAAGGGTTATATTTGAATCAGTTCTGAGAATTTTTGAGGTATTTTGGTACCCAAAACCAATTTTCAACCCCTAAAAACATCTTTAAATTGTCCCGATTGGGTCCATTTTAACTACGGTTCGTGTAGCGATGGATTTCAACAACTAGGCCAAATTTCGTTAAAATCGATGAACTCTTTCGAAAGTTATTGCCCGCATAACACACATACAGACACGACTTGGAAAATAATACATAACATTACCTTTGTAATATTAAATTTTCACCCGAGCTGATAGTTCAAGATAAAATGATCATTTTTCAACCATTAAAATTTGTGTGACTCCAAAATCCATGGATCAAAGCCGTCGTGTGTGTATTATCCTGTTCGCTTGGCTCGTGCTATCCATTAAACCGTTTACTAATCTCCCTGGTCCATCCCTCTCTTGTGTCCCAGTCTAATTAATTAATCCTAAGAATATAGCGTATAAGAGAATGTTTAAAAAAAAAATAAAATAAAAAAATAATAATAACGACGAATAAATAAATAAACAAATAAGTGATAAATAATAATTAAATTTTGGTCGTGGCTAACTGTTTTAATTAACAAAAGCCAATAAACTCTATAATAAAAAAAAAAAACATTAAAATAAGAAACCTTAGTCATCAAAAATACATTTATACAATTAAATAAATTTGTGAAGGGGTCATTATAACTTGTGGTTTTTTTAAAACATTCGTTTATTTTGTTTATCTAGTCAAAAATACACATGTTATTAGAAAGAACGTAGTAGAGAGCAGTGTATCATGAGCTTAACCCATTGTAGCTGCGGCTTAAAGCAGCCAAGTAGGGTAATGCCTACATATTATAAATGTAATATATACGTTCTACTGTAAAATAATAAAAGATAATGAACAACTAATCCACGATAATATAATGGATGTCATGCACACAATAGGCACCTATAATGTTACACCATCGATATTTAGCATGTTTACGACCAGCGACGAACTACTAAAACGCCGATTTACTAGATAATGGGTTCGCATCTCACCAGAGAACAATGTGTCTTTCTTTCTATTAACTATACAGTAAAACCTGATAAAGTCGTTTTAAATCTCCACTATACTCACATTTTATAGATTGGCAATTTTATAAAGTCACTTGAGAATTTACGTATTTTCGCAGTTTTCTTTTTATTGCAGTGAAACTTCTTTATCGTGAATCTGTTTGAAGTTTTCTGTAATCTTAAAGGGGAAATGATTCAACGGCATGGAAATATAAGAGAAATCTCGGTAACACAAACAGAATAACGCATCAACGAAACGAGTTCATTACTTTAAAGAAGTTTCACTTTCCCCGTGAGCTTCCGTGGATGAGATGCACACATTTTTTTTAATAAACGATTATACTTCTTACTTTATTTTTATAACTATTATAATGTCAAAACAAATATTTTATTTATAATAATAATAATGCGTTTAACGTCCATTTCTCGACTTTATGTCATAACAGACGCCATTCGCATCATTACTATTTTCCATTCTAGCACTTTTCGTTATTTTCTACATTTCTAAAACTTTAACTTAACTAGTAACAATGGGCGAATGAGGGAATTATAGGAAATTAGGATAGGGTGGGTAATTTTTGAACTGGGAGTTTGATAGGTAATCGGCCATGGCCTCGAATAAGGAACCATCTCGATATTTATCTGGATTTAATTGAGGGAAACCATGGAAAACCTCAATCAAAATGGCCGGTACAGGAATTACCGTTTCTCGGCGAGAGGCAGTAAGAAAAAGTCCCAGCCACATCTGCCCCCGCCGGGATTCGAACCCGGTACCTCCCGAATGCAAGTCTAGTGCTGTCACCACTACTCTACCCAGCTCGGTACAAATATTTTATTTTGAAAATTCCTTAGAGGTGAACATTATTTTTGAAAATTATTTATAACATTTTTTCATGTTTAAGACTACAAACAGATGTTTACGTTTTTTGTTTATTTTTTATTGCTGAAGGAGAATTTAAGTGGCCTATTGCTTTTTTGTCCTAATTAGAGATTTACTTATTATTATAATTAATATTTTCCAGAAATAAAATTCAGTGTTTATAAATAAAAACTTTCTTAGCTTTTCGAGATCAAAAAGCATTAAACTTTCTTTAGATTCACAGACAATTTTTTTATTCAGTATTAATATCTCACTGGTAGTATATGTAAAAAAGTATGAAAACCGATGATAGTTTTAACTTCTAAAGTTTTTAAGATAGTGACTTATAACAATATGCATGGTTTAGGGCGTTCTTTGCTTTGTGGAAATATGTACTTCGAGAAAGAGTATAACATTAAATACAGCAGTTGAAAAGGACACTACATTAATTTAGATGTGAGTAGTTTTTTTCGCGCGTTTTAGCCTGCAGGGTTTAGATAAAATAAGACGCTTAATAATTTTAATTGGATTTCTTTTGTGTTCAAAACATGACCAACAACAGAGTTTTTGTTGCCATTATAAAAGACCACAAGTTCGTTTGCTTGCATAACTTTTTTTTCGAAATACATATCTAAAATAACTGTTCTATTGATTAAGAGTAATCTTGAACTTTAGTCTTTTCACAAACGATTAATAAACAAGTTGATAGTATTAATATTATATTCAATTCTATACAATGTTCTCGCAAGGGAAGATTCTTTCAACAGACAAAGAAAAATGTGCTTTTATACTTTATACAATAAAGAGCGTTTTTACTACTTAATCAGTGTTTGCACTCTAGAGCTGAAACTAAAGAAACAAGAAAATCAACAAAGAAAAATGTGAAAATTTTGTAATAGGTTTTTCATTTCTTTGACAATACAAAGTATTGTGAAAAGGAAATAATAAATCAATCAAGAATAATTTCGTTTACGTAATATATTAATTTCAATTATAGTCAATAAATATTAAGTGCATGTGTCCATCAATACTTTTAAGGAAATTACTTTTCCTTCACACAGGGGGGGGGGTGACGTCACACAAATTTTCATTTTTTATAGAAAATATGTTTGGAACTGGACTTAATTCATGCACCAATTATCTATTGCATGCGCCTCACGTTTTTGTTTTAAATCTTACAAGTATTAAAAATGCACAATCAGACGTTTTCGGGTCAATTAAAGTCTATGTGGTAAGTGAATTAAACTTATATTTTTTTAATAATTCTCTCTCTCTCTCTCTCTCTCTGTCTCTCTCTTTCACACACTTAATTCTTTACTTTAATTCTTTAAGCTGACTCGTTTTCTTGTCTCTCTGTTTGTCATCCAGTTCTAGACTATGTTTAAAGTTTCAAGTCTCTATAGCTCATCGCGAACTTAATTTAAAATCGATTGCAAAATTTGTACCAAACAGACAAACAAACAAACAGACAGTGTTAACGAAAACGTGGTAATAAAAAACTAAATCCGCATGATTAAATTGAAAGAGCCCTTCTTGGCACACTAGAGAGAATCGTTCATTTTTTTCGAATCATTCATTTTGCGTTAAAACTTATAAGAATCTGAAAGCTTTATCAATCATTCTGACATAGGTAGAACTAAGATAAAATACATCTACACTAATATTATAAAGAGGAAAGATTTGTATTTTTGTATGTTTGTAATGAATAAACTCAAAAACTACTGTGCCGATTTAAAAAATTCTTTCACCTAATGGTGAAAGAATATAGCCTATGTTACTCAGGGTGAATGTAGCTTTCTAATGAAAGCTACATTCACCCTGAGTAACATAGGCTATATTTATTTCTAGAAAATATTAGGGATCCTTACTAAAACTTTAGTAACGTAACCCAAGGTGTAAAAAAATGCCATAAAACATCTTTCGTCGCATGCGCTGCGGAAACTATTGATGATAGAACAAAAGTATGTTCTACAATATTAAAGAACATATCAATAACTACAAAAAAGTTCCCGATACTATATGTCCAACTATTATCATTATGTCACAATAACCACTTTTTACATTTTAATAATCTATTTAGATAAAAGACGATGCATATTATATAATCTATGGACTCCAAACAGGTAGACCATTTTTGATGAAATTTTCAGACAATTTTTAGATTAGCCCACCGGGTGATCTTCTGAAGTTTGGTAGCGATCGGATCAACAGAATTTTTTAAATTTCTTTTTGGGAAATAAGATTTTTCTTCGATTTTTGAACATTCACAAATAAAAGCGATTGAATTCGCGCAAATTCAATACACGTTGAGAATTTGATGACAATGATTCTCATCTTTTATATCCTATATATTACATTTACACCCGGGCGAAGCCGGACTGGGCCGCTAGTATTATATATAAAGCGGCACAAGTCGTTCTTTTTTTTTATTGAAACAACGGTCCGATATATTCAGACTTATTTCCTAAAGCAACTGACGATCATCTGACAATCCAATCTCACTAAACCCGAGTGTCACAAGTCTCACAAAAAGAAGATTCCTTGCGAGCCATTAAACATTCACTTGTCAATCCTAAAGTCAAAGTTAGTAAAACACAGTTTACATCGTTAATGAATGACGTCAGCTGACAACGACCATTTATTTTTTTGTCAAACAAGCAATATCAATTGACATGTCTGCCGTAAGACGTCACTCTCCCAACGGAACGAGGTAACCTTTGTTCTACTAGCCTTGCCCTACAGTGACCGATGCAAAGCTATGCTAGAACAATTGCCTTCCATTTGAAAGAACAAAAGGTAACCAGATTTTTTTTAAAGGTATATGTCCACATATAGAACATATTTCACTTGAGGATTTGACTTCCACCATAAGAAATTTGAGTCATTGACATAAAATATCAAAGCTGGGTCAAATAAATCGACATCACTAAACATCCATGAGCAGAAGCGGGATTCGAACCGACAACAGTCCGGTCAAGAAGCCAGTACGCTAACCACTGGTTCACGACTGTCCTCTAACCAGAGTTATTTTGCACACAACTGTTTTCATGTAAAAGGCTGTCATTGTGACATCAATAGACCTGAACTCTATTCAGGCGTTGATGATTAAGTCGACTTTTAAAGTAATAATGTTGTACCTCCTGAACACTCATCTTTTTAAACTTTAGACTGCAGGTTCAACTTTACTTACTTATATTATCAGTGCACTTCATAGAATAAAGCTCTCTAAAAAAACTAATACAGTGTGAATTCTTATGATTTTATTTTTATTTCAACTTTTGTTCGTGGTTTTGCTCGCTTGAAATATTTGCATGAAATAAATTGTGATTGAGTATCTTAATATATTTAAAATTTAAAAGAGATAGATACCTACTATACATAAAATAAAAAACATAAAAATGAAAAATTAAATCTTTTTCAAAAAAAGCCACTAAAGAGCGAAAAATGATAAAGTTTTGAAGCCGGCACCAATTTAATAACTATATTTTTTTATGTCGATCTCAAAACTTTATTATTTTACGAGTTTTAGTGGCCTTTTTTTAAGAAGGTTTTTTTAACTTTTAGTGACTTTGTAATACGAAATTTGCACATTATTAACCGGCTTCTTCTTTAATATTTTATTATTAGATTTAAAAAAACAAAAACACTTTTGAACCGATTAAAGTAAAACAAATGTGAGATCACCCTGAATAATAATCAGAAAAAGAATTATTAATAGCGGTTCACAAATACTGGAGAAATGAGGTAAAATATATAAAATAAACATCTTTTTTAAACTCCTCCAAAAAAAAAGAGGTTATACAATGTGACGCGAATTTTTATTATTATTATTATTTTGTGTATGTTCCGCTATAGTTCCGCCAGTTGTGAACCGATTTAAAACATTTTGACGTCATTTCGTTCAGAATGTTGTTGAATTGGTACCATACAATTTTTCCTAGAATCGGTTCATCCGTTTTTTAATGATTTCAAAAAACATATTTTTTATAAATGTGTTATCTTATATCGCTAGTATTTGTGAACCGATTTTGATGATTCTTTACCAATTTAATAGAGCATTTTTAATTTTAACTAAATCGATTCAGTAGTTTTTATGCATGTTTTATGATATCTCCTCCAGTTATGAACTGAAATTTACAATCATTAAGTTATTATTATGGCACCATGGCAACAACCTATATTGACATTTTTTAATTTATAGACAAAGAAATTACGAAATCTTATTAGTGTATTTGCCATATGGCAACATACACTATTGGCGTCGGTCGGATGGCGGGACCTAGGGGTCGGACCAAAATTTCTCGACGTTTCATAGCCTCCTAACCACTTTGGCACCATTTTTGGAAAAATTATATATATATGTATATATATATATATATATATATATATATATATATATATATATATATATATATATATATATATATATATATATATATGCGTGCGGGATATAACTTTCGAAAGAGTTAATTGATTTTAACGAAATTTTGTCCACATGTTGAAATTCATAACCGCAAGAAGCCTATTTAAAATGGGCGTAATCGGGCCATTTTAAGGGTAGGTTTTAGGGGTTGAAAAAGGTTTTTGGGCCCCAAAATACCGAAAAAATTATCATAATCGTTTCAAAATTGACATTTAACCCTCCAGTAGTAATTAAAAGGTGTCCCCAAAATTTTAATAAAATCGGCCCGACAGGACTGGACTTACAAATTTTATGAAAACACTACTTTGCAGATAGTGAATTATTTACTGAAAGTTGTATATAATTTGGTATAGAAGTTCGATTGATAATAATATTGCAATTAAGATAAAAAAATGTTATTGTAAGGGGTGTATTAAGGAGTCAAATTTTTTATTTTTCCAAAAACCAACTTAAGTTCGCGCATAATAAAGCCACCCTGCCTGTATAAGCAAATACACTATATTGTCGGCAGGGTTTTGGCACTGCGAGCCGGGTTTTTAAAATATGCGAAAGCAAATCCACTAAAAAATAAAAATAGAAAAAACGTAAAAAAAATGTTAACCTCCTTCAAAGACGTCACTAAAAAATGGAAAATAATAAAAGTGTGAAGTCCAATTTAATAAAAGTAAATATGATGTAAAAAATTTTACTATTTAAAAATAAATGGAATTACCGACTATTTTTTTTAGTAATTAAAAAGGCTTGGACCTCAAAATTTCATTATTTTCTTGATTTTAGTGACTTTTGAAGGAGGCTTATTTTTTTTAAAATTTTTTTTGTCAGTTAAAAACAACTGTACTGATACTTATATATGGTACCAATCCGTAAACATTCTGAACAAAATTGTGTCAAAGTATTTTAAATCGGTTCGTTCCTCGAAATGTTATGACTGAACAAACCACTCAAGTAATGTTCGTTTATGAAGTCAAACTTCTTTGGTGACATATCTATTTATAATTTTCTGGAACGCTAAAGGGGGAAATTATTCTACGGCGAGAAAATATAAGAGAAAGCTTGGCACCTAACGCATCAATGAAATAAGTTCATATGTTACTCTAAAGAAGTTTCACTTCTCTCGTGAGCTTAGTGGGTGAGGCTCACACGTTTCGAGTATTAATATTTTCTTGGATAATTTGCATTTTTGGCAAAACTACGATAACCGTGGAGCCACCTATTGACTACGCATTCTGATAGACCTCGATGTCCTGATAAAAAAAACGAAAACAATTTTCGATATTTCGCTTAGTTTTCGAGATATCGACTTTTTAAAATATTATTTTGGACTATTTTATGAGGTTATAATTTTAATTAATAAAGTCGATTAATTTAATTCGTCACCTATTGACGACGTATTCTGATAGACCCCGACGTCGTGATAAAATAGCCTGGTTAGTACCAAAAATTATAATTACAGTTACGTGTTAATTAATCTTGGTCCCATCATGACAATTTTTTTTGTAAAATTAATATTGTATATTACATTAACCCGCCAAAACGCAAAATAAACCCCCAAAAACGCAATAGGTGGCTAATTAAATTAATCGACTTTAATAATTAAGATTATAACCTCAAAAAATAGTGGAAAATAAGATTTTAAAAAGTCGATATCTCAAAAACTAAGCCAGATATCGAAAAATTTTATTTTTTTTTTTAATCAAGACCTCGAGGTCTATCAGAATACGTCGTCAATAGGTGGCGCCACGGTTATCGTAGTATCCCCGCCTTTTTACCTTTCTTTCAGTAACTTTACACAACTGCACGAAACGCATAAAGGAAATAATGACATATTTTTAGTTTTCGCCGGGAAACTAAATTAAAAACTGATCTGTCAATTAGTGTGAATAAAACAAAACAATGTTAATAAAACTTGCCTCCCATACGCATCATCCTGTGCATTATTCTGTAAAATCGAACGTACGCAACACAGAAAAGCAGTTAAATGAGTCTGGGCGTTCTACAGCTTGGACTAAATAATTCCGCGACGTGTTATCTCAGCTCCATCGTTTTAATAAATGAACAGGGTGCATTCCACAAAGGGGCTCCCGATTCGGGCCCTGGATACATAATAAATTTCAAATGCTTCGGTTTCCATGAATTTTATAAGCACTGAAGAGAACAACCCTTATTCAAATATTCACTACACAGCGCTCTGTGATTTCTTTAGGATTTATTCGATTTAAATATTATTAGGACGATCATTGTATTTGACTGAGTTGAATATATTTTGCATCATTTTTAATATCAATTATTTTTAACAATAACAAATTCAAAACATAATAATGATGATATTAGCGTTTTGTTATATTTAGTTCACACCTGAGAAACATTTTTATAAAAAAGTGTTTTATTTATTGAAGAGATATCTTTTAGCAACGTATCTGTTTAAATTTTCTGTTATCTTAAAGAGGAAATGATTTAACGGCGGGAAAATATAAGAGAAACCTTAGTAACACAAAATGAAACTAGTTCATAGTTTTAAATAAGTTTCACTTCCGCCGTGAGCTTATGTAGGTAGTGTTTACACGTTTTTGAAGCCAAACTTCTTTAGACGCAATATAAAAGGTAACTCAATTTTTTTCTACCGGAAGTAACGTTCAGTTTATGCTAAGGAGTATCGACATATTGGTAAGCTAGAAATTTTATAAGATAACTGTTGAAGCTTCTAGTCAATAGATGGCCGCACGGTTGTAAAATGTCTAGCTTACCGACATAAATTGTGCCAATCGTCATTTATTAATTTTGTCAAATGCACTATTTAATCTTAAAAATTTAGCAAATTATGATTTATTGTCGGTTTTACATTCAAAATGTAAATTAATTTATAAATAGATTAAAGAATATCCATTCAATAAAGCAGTGATTGTTTTAAAAATTTGGTTAATTTTCAGTTTGTAATGAATATTCCCAAAATTGACTTTTTTTCTTTTTTGTCCTTGGTAATTAATATAAAAATGATTTGTCGGGAAAAAGGACTTTTTAAGTAAACACTTATTTGTTATTTATAGCGACGTTTCGTCCCTTGCTTGGGACTTCTTCAAGCTTTATAACTATTAAATGTTTTGATCAAGTAAATATAAAAGTTAAAATACACATGTAAATATAAATTTGAGTTAAACAATTGTTCATTAAAAAGTTTGTAATAATTCCGTTTTTAAAAAATATTTTAACGGTTGATGTTCAAACTATTTTATTTTATTGACGGTTAGTAAAAAAGTCCCAAGCAAGGGACGAAACGTCGCTATAAATAACAAATAAGTGTTTACTTAAAAAGTTCTTTTTCCCGACAAATCATTTTTATTCCCAAAATGTGAGTGATAAAAAAAATAAAAAAATATATATATATAAAATTCATATAACATGACTTATTTATTTTTATTTTAGTCCCATCGTGAAATATGCCGCTACGCCAATGAAGTTTCACTTCAATCGCACGTATAGGTTACATGCAAAAGTTTATTTTTTTTCTAGTTATGTCAATGGAAAACACCGTCTCCAAATGTAACAAATTGTGTTCTTAAAATTAATTCAATTTTTACTTTTAACAAGTGAAAAAAAGCTGGAACAACACCACTGTGAGCTATGGCATTTACTTGTTTTCATCTACAGCACTAGTGCAAAAAAATACGATAACTTTGTCTCTATTTCAGTTTTTTTAATTTCTTGTTACATCCAAAACATAAGTCGGCTGCTTATTTGAAACATAAAAAGGCTGTATTGGTATTTAAGTCCTCCGGTTTCTATCCGCACAAATAAAATTTAGTATCCGATGTAGAATTCTGATAGGAACACGACAACAGTACGTTTGGCAATCGATGCGTAAAGGGGACTTCCCATGGCGACTGTATGTAGATATTCGCTACAAAAGAGGTCGCTACAGCGAAGCATCCCATTCAAAAGAAATAAAACAGTTTTCAGTATCTTACAGTGCTAGTGTGTTGTATCTGTTAGTGTTTTTACAACAAACAACAGGGACTTTTCGTGTTTATAGGTTAGCGCGACTGTCATAAGCGCGATACGAGTTTATGTCCTGAACAAAGCGTGATCACAAATCAGCCGTAAGCTTCAAACGTGCTGCGATACGCTCCCAATTGCCTTCGCCACTGTTTCAAATGCCGGGCGTCACAAAATATGCTCCCGGCATGGCATTGTGATATCGACACTTTAGGTTTGTTCTGCTATTGATTACGTCGGCGTGTACAGGGTGTTATCAAGAGTTATCAATCAATGGGATTGATAAAATATCAGTAAATTGGAACGGTTTGACATGTAGAATTTACAACCCCCTCCACATGGCCATAAAATGAAAGAATATGACAAGTAGAATACTGTAACCTGTGTGACATTATTCTAAATCCAATATGGCGGCCACACAAAATGGCGGATTACCTACTTATTTACAACCTCCTTGACACGGGTATCAAATAGAAAGGTTTGACATGTAGACTATTAGAATAAAATAATCAATTAAATGTAATAAATTGATGTTTTAATAGTAAAAATTTTGAAAGACTAAAAAGAACAATATAAAATATCAGAAAAAAACTTTTTAAAGACAAGCTTTTATTAAATTGTACTAAAAAAGAAAAAAATAACTCTTAATATTTTGGGTTAATAATTATAAATGCGTGGGTTGTATGCTCTATGATAGTAACACCCACGCTTTTAAAATTTTGAACCTAAATTATTAAGAGTTATTTTTTTCGTTTTCAGTACAATTCAATAAAAGCTTGTCTTGAAAAAGCTTTTTTACTGATATTTTACATTGTTCTTTTTAATCTTTCAAAATTTTTACTATTAAAACCTCAATTTATTACAATTAATTGATTATTTTATTCTAATATTCTACATGTCAAACCGTTCCACTTGATATCCGTGTCAAGGAGGTTGTAAAAAAATGGGTAATCCGCCATTTTGTGTGGCCGTCATATTGGATTTAGAATGATGTCACACAGCTTACAGTATTCTGCTTGTCATATTTTTTTCATTTGATATCAATATCGAGGGCGTTTTAAAGAAAAAGGTAGTCCGTCATTTTGTGGTGGTGGCCATATTGGATCTAGCATATTATTCAATATCCTATGTTATATTGTCTTCACAACCTAAGGTATGTGCAAAATTTCAGCATGCTCGGATATCGGGAAGTGGTCGAAAAATCGATCGCAAGATTTGACCCGAACATACAAACATTGCAAGTTAAATAAAAGTTTGTAAAAAAAACTTGGGTTGCAGTGCCGAGAATATAGTGAATTTACTAATTACCGACAGTGTGGCTTTATTACGTAAACGTAAGTTTGTTTTTGAACAAATACACCCCTTAAAATAATAATAATTCTCAGGTGAAATACTGTTATCAATCCAACATCTGCACCAAATTAAATATACCCTTCAATGCGTAAATTCGCATCCGCAAACTAGTGTTTTCATAAAATTTGTAAGCCCGGTCCTGTCAATTCGGGTTTACTGAAATTTCAGGCGCACTTTATAACCCCTTACACCCGAAAGAAAAATGTAGTTGAGTGATTTTCTTAGTGTCTAAAACCATGTTTTGGACACTAAGGAAACCGCGTGTCCAAAACATGGTTTTATACACTTGTTTCTATGTTAATGAAGTATTGACTTTATTTCTTTTTATGTCTTTGGTAATTAATATAAAAATGATTTTTCGGGAAAAAGGACTTTTTTTAAGTAAACACTTAATTAATTATTTATTTACAGCGACGTTTCGTTCCTTGTTTGGAGCTTTATCAAGCTTAAATAACTGTAATTAAATTTTTTTAAAATACATTTTATAAAATTTACAATTGAAATAACAAATAATAATAATACATACCTATTAAATGTTTTGATTAAGTACATATAAAAGTTAATATACACATGTAAATATAAATTTGAGTTTAACAATTATTAATAAAAAGTTTATAATAATTCTGTTTTTAAAAAAAATGTTTTTCCAGTTGATGTTCAAATTAATAAATGTTTACTTAAAAAAAAGTCCTTTTTCCCGAAAAATCATTTTTATGTTAATAAAGCATATTTTGATGCACTTTCAGATAGACTCACGCTCGATCGACGTCGGTTGGGTTCACAAAAGTAGCTTCAGGTACGGTGTAGAATTTTTCAAAATCAAAACTCGGGTATAAAGGGTTAACAGATACTAAATGGTTAAAATTTCAATATGGAATCAAATCCGAGAATTTTGTAGGTGTTTTTCAGCGACAAAACAATTTTCAATCCTTATATAGACATCTTAAATTGTTCCGATTAGGCCCATTTTAAATAGGATTCGTGCAGTGATGGATTCTGATTTATAGACGAAATTTCGTTTCAATCAATTAAGTCTATCAAGAGTTGTTCAGGAGGCTATGAAACGTTGAGAAATTTTGGTCTCGCCATCCGAACGACGTCAATAGTGTATGTGCTATTTGGTGACCTGGCAAATACACTAAAAACTGATCCCTCCCCTAAGTCGGCTTAGGCATAAATAAGGCTATTGAAGTTAGAATTCATGCGACCTAGCTCTATACGAATTAGATACGAAGAAGAAAACGCTGGCCTGGAAAATGGTCTTAAGTCCAAAAATAGGTTAAATAAATTAGGCATCCTCATTATTTTGACAACCACACACACTTAAAATAAAACAAAATTATACATAATACATTATAATTTTTAATTCGACCTGATAATGACAACTAAGTCATCAAAACATGCGCTTTATTTAGAAAAATGTTTCGACTTTTTTTAATGTTGTGTACAGAAAAAATTTAAAAAATCTATATTTTTTACTTTGTCTGGATAGTAAGGTCACCAACCCTTCATTTCTGGTATGCTTTAATTATAATAATTACGGTAGTGGCTCGTATCAAAAGCACCGTAGACCGTCCTTATCATAAGCGGTTTACCAAAATCAAGGAGCAAGGAACAACGATAGCCTCTTTCAAATTATAGTTTAATTTAAATCAGATGTACCTCAGCTGTCAAGCGTCTATAACCTACAATTACTAATCACCACCATTACTAAATCAGAGATTTGAATGTAGTGTTACAATCATATATCTAATACTCCTATGTTGTTAGTAGGGGTCTGGAGAGAGGTGAAACAATTACGGTACCGACATATATGCTTCTATTTCCCTCGTAACTATTTCGAGTCCTACACAGAACGAAAAACTGACGTAAATATAATTAAAAAAGACGTTGAAACAATGTATTTGGACATTATTTTTCAACCGATGCTCAACTTAATCATTGTAACGTACTATTGTTGATTGATAAAGGTTAAGGTGATTATATTAACGCCCGAGGGACATTGATTTCTTCAAATAGTTTTAAAAATGAACTGCATTATATTAATGAACAATGTTTGTAAGTCAATAATCACAATTATTAATATGATCCCATAAAGCTTTAACTTTGTATCATGGTTTTAATGTTTTCTGTACATCGATTATTCAATCGCATTCATCGTATTGATGATAAAAAACATCAACTTTATCACTTGAACATCAATAGTTGGCCATTGTATTAATGATTTTGTATGGTTTGTTCAATTATACCAGTGTATTGGTCTAATGCTTAGTGGCATTAATATAAGAACGGCAGGCATTAATCCATGGCTGCGTAGCATTGCCTTAACGATTCAAGGAAGGTGGTTTATTGAAAATATTTATAAGAAAATAAAAATGACCAAATTAACAGACAATTAGTGTATAATATTAAAAAATGATCGACGTTCAGTCATAACGGTGATAATTTTTAATATGATATACTAATTGTATGTTAATTTAGTCATTTCTATTTTATTGTAAATATTTCGTACAGGTACATTTTTGAAAAGACATGAATCAGATTTAATTGTAATATTTATTCAATACAAAAAAATACAAAAAAAATAATACATACTCCATTCCAGCATTTCGCAACCTTTGGGTCGCGAAGGAACTGGTAAAATAGCGAAATAAAAATATAATTAGATATCTTATACTTGAAAAGATAACACTTGGGAAATTAACTGAAGATTTCAATTTTAAAAAATTACTTTTAAATTATAAATTATTAGTCCATGATACATATCATGTTGATATAGTAACTTTTTCTGATTTTATGTTATAAAATAATTGAATCGAAGTACGACTTCAAAACATAATATGTTGGGTCACGTTTTAAAAAGGTTGAGAAACGCTCCACTGTACAGTTAAATAATATTATAAACACATAATAATTAATTTGCACTGATTTTTCACTCGGCACGTGGTAGTAGGTATAATGAAAATATGTAATTTAGTATAAGTTTTGTACTCCTGAAGATGGACTTATTGTCCGAAACGATCGTCGAGAAATAAAGAATTATTTGTAGAATTTTCAAGTGTTTTTTAATTACTTGTTAACATAATAATTTATTATAAACTTAACATTGTAGACTGTAAATTATACAGGCTGTCCAAATAGTGCGTTCTCGGCCGATATAAAAACTTTTAGCCTTTTAGGTTTAGGTGTAGATAATGCATGCCAATGGTGTATAAAAAATATATAAACTTAGCACACTAGTAATTTCACTGTATCTGTAACACACTTTTTAATTCTTTACTTAAAGCACAAGTATAAAAAAATGCCTTTAAACACGGACACAAGCAACCGATTACTACATTTGCACAAAGCCGCCAACAATATTTTTGCCTGTTGCGACCTGTGATCGTGTGATGTCTTAATGGTTATGTAGGAGTGAGGGGCGATGGCATTGATATATCAAGGGTTAAAACATAACCACAACGTACTGAAGCATAAACGGAACGAAATAAAATATTGAGTTAGTACCGTTTTGTCCCACTAAACTCAGTATTCATTATATTAAGGCCTGGATACATTGACTAAAAATTTTGCTGAACAATTTTACGTTGATATAATCATAAGGCCATTAACTTATGCATTATTACAATGCGATGTGATAAATTACCGATACGTAGTATTAAACACTTCGTGGTCATTAGCTAGATGCATTTTTGTCGTTGCACCAATGTAAATTTCATTGTTTACATAATTTTTTACATTGAATGTATGATCATATTATATTATTAAAATGGAGACTCGATCATTATTATGACGAATATGGTATTAGACAATCACTAAAATTCATACTTATTATCAGTTTTGCACAATGTATTAAGGAAAAAAATGATTATAATAATGATTTACGTTTGATCACTAGCGATCATTAATAAAATGTCAACTATTTTTTTCTGTGTACGCGCATGTCTTATAACTAGACTTTTAAGTTCCGGGGGAAGGGGGCTTGCCTCCCACACTTGCTAATTGCCCCACCAGACTTGTGACGCTTGCGCACAATGGGTCGAGTAGTCTAAAAAGAGATAGAACTAGTCGTTTGCAGTCTCACTTACTTCGTGACACTTCCACTTACGGGCGATAGCAATATAGGGATTTAGATATATGGTTACAATGACATCGTCAGCTCGGTCAAGAATCTGTGAGTAGGTACTATTTTACAAGGTTTTATAGTTTCAGTTGTTTATAAGATTGAAATCTCGTAACGCATTTTTGAGTCATTTAATTTCTTGTTTAAATGACTTCTCCAGTCATGCAGTTCCTATGAATGCAAAACTGGTGGAAGTACTGGTGTCAGTGGTGGGAGAACGTGTCTCTAGTCCATGTTTAGTTATTCGCCTAGCAGGCTAGCACTGTTTTAATATAAACTATTTCTCAATTAAATATTATATCTTATATCTCAAAATTAATTTGTTTATTATTTAAAAAAATAATTATTTAACATCAAACATAATTAGACTATACATCAATATATTATTATAAACAGTATAATAGCTATCGTCTGCTATAATTATTAAGGGACATCCATTTTTGCAATGCTATATTAGAAAAAATTATTTCTCAAACACATGTTACCGTCGGGACTCAAACTCGATTCTTCCCAATTTCGCGGCGGAATGAGTTACCAATTACTCTACGGTGCACACAATTCAACATTTAATCCTTCATAATAAAAAATTTTGCAACACTAAATTCACTTCATGTGAGAGCCAATTTATTTAGCTATTGCTAGACATGAACCTCCACAGTAATGAGAGTTATGAATGAATATTATATTACAGTGTTGATAATAAATTTACTAATATTAAATTGTCGTTTTCCGCCTTTAAACAGTTCTAACCAAACAGAAATATTCTGTGACTTAGAACCAAATTAATAATGGAAATTTCATCTTTGATTCATTCATAACTCTCATTACTGTGAGGGTTCATGTCTAGCAATAGCTAAAAAAATTGGCTCTCACATGAAGTGAATTTAGTGTTGCGAAATGCTTTATTATGAGGGATTCAATATTGAATTGCGTGCGCCATAGAGTAATTGATAATAACTCATTCCGCCGCGAAATTGGGAAGAATCGGGTTTGAGTCCCGACGGTGACATGTGTTTGAGAAATATTTTTTTCTAATATAGCATTGCAAAAATGGATGTCTCTTAACAATTATAGCAGACGATAGCTATTATACTGTTTTTGAATTTAGTCGAGTACGAAGCTATAACGTATGTATGTTTACTAATATTGTATTATTATAGTCCAAATGTTACTGACAAATAATCTTATAGTTTATTTTTAGTGTATTTGCCATATAGCAATATATACTATTGGCGTCGGTCGGATGGCGGAACCTACGGGTCGGACAACAATTTCTCGACGTTTCATAACCTCCTAAACACTTTGGCACCATTTTTAAAAATGTTTATATATATATATATATGTATATATATATATATATGTATATATATATATATATATATATATATATATATATATATATATATATATATGTGCGAGCTATAACTTTCGAAAGAGTTAATTGATTTTAACGAAATTTGGCCCATGTTTTAAAATCCGTCACCGCAAGAAGCCTATTTAAAATGGGCGTAATCGGGGCATTTTAAGGGTAGTTTTTAGGGGTTGAAAAACGTTTTTGGGCCCCAAAATACCGAAAAAATTCTCAGAATCGTTTCAAAATTGACAATTAACCCTTTAGTAGTAATTAAAAAGTGTCTCTAAAATTTTAATAAAATCGGCCTGACAGAACCGGACTTATGAAAACACTAGTTTGCAGATAGTGAATTATTTACTGAAAGTTATATATAATTTAGTATAGAGGTTCGATTGATAATAGTATTGCCATTAAGAAAAAAAAATGTTATTTTAAGGGGTGTATTAAGGAGTCAAATTTTTTATTTTGCCCAAAAACCAACTTAAGTTTGCATAACAAAGCCACACTGCCTGTATAAGCAAATACACTATATTGTCGGCAGGGTTTTGGCACTGCGACCCGGGTTTTTATATTTTTAAATTTATTTTATTTATTAATCTTCTCTCGTGTAAAATTTGAACACATCTAGTATATATATGCCAAAGTGTTCTCCAATACAATGCCTTCATAATATATATAATCACAAAAACAATATATCGAGGGATTACTCCTGTCTGATGTTCCGATTAATATTCATTACTCTGAACTCTACCTACAAACATATAGTATACAGTCGTACCTCCATGAATAAGGTCACTGGACAAATTGTCGTATTGCAATGTTATATGCCCTCGCTTATTATAGAACCATGTTCAATACTGTAGCACCATCAATCAGTATAATGTGTCACTAGAAGTTCAACATATCTTATACAGGTTGTCCGTACAGTTTCATTTTGATGAAAACGTAACATTATTAGTGTATTTGCCATATGGCAACATACACTATTGGCGGGAACTAGAGCTCGGACCAACATTTCTCGACGTTTCATAACCTCCTAAACACTTTGGCACCATTTTTAAAAATGTTTATATATATATATATATATATGTATATATATATATATATATATATATATATATATATATATATATATATATATATATATATATATATATATATATATATGTGTGTGTGTGTGTATGTGCAATAATTTTCGAAAGAGTTAATTGATTTTAACGAAATTTTGTCCACGTGTTGGAATCCACCACCGCAAGAACCCTAGTTAAAATGGGCCCGATTGGGCCATTTTAAGGGTAGTTTTTAGGGGTTGAAAAAAGTTTTTGGGCCTAAAAATACCGAAAAAATTCTCAGAATCGTTTTAAAATTAAAATTTAACCTTCTAGTAAAGATTAAAATATGCTGTTAAAATTTTAATAAAATCGGCCCGACAGAACCGGACTTACAAATTTTATGAAAACGCTAGTGTGCGTATAATGATTTGTTAACCGAAGAGTGTATTTTATTTGGTTGAGATGTTGAATTGATAACAATATTTAACTAAGACAAAAAATATTATTTTATGGGGTGTATTAAGGGGTTATTTTCTTATTTTGTCCTAAAATAAACTTAGGTTCATGTAATAAAGCCACACTACCTGTATTAGCAAATACACTGCGACCCGAGTTTTTATTTATTAGTGTATTATAAATGACATGTAGTTTGAAGAAAAATGGTGCGTGTACTTTTGTACACGCGGCAGAAGTTATACTTCTTTGGCGTGATCGCCATAATTGATATTCATATGTTCGTTGAAGATAAAATAAAATACGATGCGAGTGACAAAGATACGAGATGGCAAAGTAATAGAAAGAGCACGTCGGAATCTATAAAATCACCAATTTTCAAAACTCCCGGAAAACTTTTCAGGTAAAACTACCAAATGACTGGACTACTAGCCAATTTAGTAAACGGTGGAATTAAGGTGACGGTTGCTACTCAACTAAAAAAAATAGAACAAAATTAATTGATTTGACTAAACCATTTACTAAAGTACTAAACTTGCATTGTTCGGTCACGTTTAGTTACTAAATAACTCGCTACTCGACTAAAATACTAGCGTAGTTCTAATCAGACTTTGTTCCGAGTTTGTGCGAAAATTTAGAAAACCTATGCTGGGTTACAGAAATCAATGTCTGAAAATCCAATTTGACAATTACCTTGTGATCACACATATTTCTTCATAAGACAAACATTGTAGAATTCTAAATCGATTCTGCTCAAAAAATAATTGATAAGTATTCACACACAGCTTGCATCTAGTGTAATTTAGTAATGTAATAGTAGTTTATATAATATCTAGAGTAAAATACGCGCCACGGTTCTAAAAGGTTCTGAAGTTAGATGTACAGGTACAGTCGGTTGAAAAACTACAAACTCGCGCTAGATTATTAGTGTATTTGCCATATGGCAACATACACTATTGGCGTTGGTCGGATGGCGGGACCTAGGTGTCGGACCAAAATTTCTCGCCGTTTTATAACCTCCTAAACACTTTGGCACCATTTTTAAAAATGTTTATATATATATATATATATATACGTATATATATATATATATATATATATATATATATATATATATATATATATATATTTATATGTGCGGCCAATAACTTTCGAAGGAGTTAATTAATTTTAACGAAATTTGGTATACATGTTGGAATCCATCACCGCACGAAGCCTATTTAAAATGGGCCTAATCGGGTCATTTTAAGGGTAGTTTTTAGGGGTTGAAAAAAGTTTTTGGGCCCAAAAATACCGAAAAAATTCTCAGAATCGTTTCAAAATTGAAATTTAACCCTTTAGTAGCAATTAAAAAGTGCTCCTAAAATTATAAGCAAATCGGCCCGACAGGACCGGACTTACAAATTTTATGAAAACACTAGTTTGCGTATACGAATTTACTTACTGAAGGTCGTATTTAATTTGGTGTAGATGTTGGATTGATAACAATATTTCAACTAATAAAATTATTATTTTAAGGGGTGTATTAAGGGGTTCAATTTTTTTTATTTTGTCCAAAAACAAACTTAAGTTCGCATAATAAAGCCACAATACCTATATTAGCAAATACACTATATTGTCGGCAAGGTTTTGGCACTGCGACCCGATTTTTTTTAAATTTTTCTTTAATCTAAAGGTCTAATTCCTTGCATAAAGTCATTCAAAAAATTATTTTTTGTGCTTGTCAATGCAAAACTGTATTAGGCATCTTGATCAATTAACAATCAAAGAAACAACTTAACACTAGCGTACTGGACTGTACTTTATAGCAGGAAAGCGACAAGTGACACAACAACCAGCGATAACCAATCACCGACGAGCGCACGTTCTGTGCCGGTAACTGGGAGGTGGTGGAAGTCTTTCTTTCCCACAAAACAACCAGGATGGCTCTAAAATATGCATTTGCGACGCTGTTTGTGACTAACTTCAGAACATTTTAGAACCGTGGCGAGTATTATAGAATGAATTATATATACAGATATGTGACATTGTGTTAAAAATATATATACTATATTTTTGCACGTATTTCCTATGAAATGGCTGCTTTTTATTTCATTTTCAGTGTATTATCAAACGTTTTGATAGTTTATTTTTGAGCAAACGTACACTTCCAATTGAGCACAAACACATTGAGCATTAATTACTATGGAACTTATACAGTGCAACTAGTTTTGTTTTCCATTACAGTACTAGTGCAGTAATGGGACATCTTAGATGCCTGTAATAGCTATAATACAGGTGGTAGTGCAAAAATACCAAACGTGTACATAAAACTCTATACGGTCTATAATAATTATCCAGTACTTTTCAACACCCTGATTTTCGCCAACCTAATTTTACGCAGTAAAAAACATCCCTGTAAATAAGAGCCCTACCTTTGTTAAAGCACTTAAAAATATGGCTTTTGAGATACATTTGAAAGCTTAAAAGCGGAAATAAAAACACGGTAATAAACGCACACTTTGAAATGAAATGGTGCAATAAAGGCTATTTTACAGGTAAGTTAACGCAAGTTTGTCTATAGCCAGGTATATAAACGTGCCGTTCAATAAACAATTAACCGTCCAACTGTCCCAGTGGGCACTTTAAACACCTATAAGTTGGCCACATTGCTGGCCGTATGTCTTAGATCTGTCAAATAACGGAGGCGGAATTGCGTGAGTCGATGTGCTATTGATTTGGCATCAGAGGGTGGTCTGCTATAATCTAATACAGTGTGTCGCTTCAGATTTTTGAAGTCTTACTTCTTTTGGCGCGTTATGAAAAAAATATGACAGTGAATTTTTAATTTTAACGGTACATTTCGATTTTACAGTATGCACTGTAACATCAAAATTAACAGGATGAAGTTGCTCACAGAAAAACAATTGAGATGTTGCGTCTAATAATTGTATTTTAGTTTTCAACCACGCCAAAGAAGTATAACTTCTAACGCGCGTACATAAATACACACACCCACTTTTTTATACAGCCGGACAAGAATTGTATAAAAATTGATGATAAATTTTAATAAAAAAGCTTATGGGTCGCGGCACTTGGAAGAATTGCAACTTCTTTTTTTGCAAAGGCTACACAGAAAAATTTAGTTTACTTATAAGACCGTGTTAACCGAGCTGGGTAGAGTAGTGGTGACAGCACTAGACTCGCATTCGGGAGGTCCGGGTTCCAATCCCGGCGGGGGCAGATGTGGCTAGGACTTTTTCCTACTGCCTCTCGCCGAGAAACGGTAATTCCTGTACCGGCCATCTTGATTGAGGTTTTCCATGGTTTCCCTCAATTAATTCCAGATAAATATCGAGATGGTTCCTTATTTGAGGCCATGGCCGATTACCTATCAAACTCCTAGTTCAAAAATTACCTACCTTATCCTTATTTCCTATAATTCCTTCATTCGCCCATTGCTATTACATAAATTGAAGTTTTAAAAAATGTAGAAAAATAACGGGAAGTGTGGTAGATGGAAAATAGTAATGGCGCGAATGGCGTCTATTATGACATAAAGTCGAGAAACGGAGGTTAAACGCATTATTATTATTATATTATATAAGACCGTGTAGTTTACACTGCACACTAGAGAAGCGTAACTTACCCAAAATCTACATTAGTCCAGCAAACAGTGATTATAGTACAGTTTTGAAACGCGAGTTTGTAGATTAAGGACGGTTGGCAACTGAAGTCATTATCGCGTTAATCTTTAAGTGACATATTTTTACAGTTCGACATCGTTTTGATAATCTGAAGAGAAAATGTAATTTTTAAAATGGAATATTATGGAGACTGGGCTACTAGTAAAATGATGATTTATTTTCCTTGTACCTACTGAAAAAATTGCCATATTATGTTCAAAACGCTGAACTGAGTAACCTATCCAACACAAAAAGATTAATAGCCCGTATATACAAAGATAATTATAATCTATTGCAAAACGTCATTCTCTTTTGGGATAAACAAAACGGCAAACAGTGTTTAATAATGATAAATAGGCTCCTATAAAAATTGTATAATTTGACATTTACAGAAAACATATTTTTTACAATAAAGTAATATTACGAACAGGAACACAAAAAGCATCAATTATTTTCAACTCATTGATTCTGAAAATACATTGTGGATTTATTTCACATTTACTCTAGCCACATTATTTTTAATCTGCATATTTTAAAATATTGCGGTGAGTTTTCAATAATATCTCCCGGTTATACTCCAACTTTTTACAATTATGATCAATACTGGGGTCAGCATTCTGGTAACATTTCCCGCAGAAATTTTCTCTAGATATATTGTAATAAGGAGTTAATAAACGAACACATTATTTGATAATTTCATTTAGCGGTTCACGTTGCGAACAACATTGTCTGTCTTCTTCTGGACCATAAATATTAGAAAACCCAGCCAGTCGGGCTACAGGATCACTACAGCTTCGAAATTATAGACTTTTTGATATATATATACCAATAAAACTTGTTAATGGGTATGGTGCCGCGGGTAACGGCTAGTAATAAATATTATGATATTTGCTATTCGTTACATCATTTTCAAAAATAAAATTTGACCCTATCAATTAAAACATGCTCCTAAGGACCGAACTTTTTATTTTATGAAAACACTATTTTGTGTATCCGAATTTACTTACTTGAAGGATGTATGTATTTAATTTGGTGCAGATGTTGGATTGATAATAATATTTCAACTAAGAAAACAACTATTATTTTAAGAGGTGTAAAGTAATAATTATTACTTTAAAGGGTATATTAAAGGACTAAATTTTCTTATTTTGTTCAACAGCACACTTAAGTCACAATATCTGTATTAGCAAATGCAGTATATTGTCGGCAGGGTTTTGGCACTGCGATCCAAGTTTTTAAAGTAAGAACCAATCATCATCAGTTAATACCCTCCCATATTCATAAAACATATCGCAAGTTTTTTTTTTAATAAAAAAAAAAAGAAAAATACGAAACACAGTCGAAATGAAATTGCGAAAATATTGTGTTGTACTTTTGGAATTTGTATATTATATTATATCAATTATTTATGATCTAATAAATTCGGCTAAAGCATGTATATGTATGCAATGTAACGCTCTGTAATATATTATATTATGAGGCTAAACCACTTGTGTAATATTACAAATATAAATGAGTTCAATGCGCGACTACACACATTTAACGTGACCTAATCATTATACGGTGCAGTGCTCCCCCGGTGATATACCTTCATTTCTTCACACCGTGAATAATATCTATTCCTGTATATTCTGCAAGTTCTTGCAAATGAATAAATATAATTATTTAGCGGTATTTCTGTGAATTTCTCCATATTATAATTTGCATTAACCTAATTTTTAGTTAGTATAATAGCTATTGTCTGCTATAACATTCATCGTTGTAGCACTATATTAGAAAAATTAATTATTCCAACACGTCACCGTCGAGATTAAAACCCGAATCTTTCCACTTTCGCGGCGGAATGAGTTAATCAATTTACTCTACGGTGCACACAATTCAACATTTTAATCCTTCATAATATAGCGATTTACAACACTCAAATTCACTACATGCGAGAGCCAATTATTTTTAGCTGTAGCTAGACATGAACTCTCGCAGTAGCGAGGGCTCTTGAATGAATCAAAAATGAACTTTCCATTTTTAATACGGTCTTAGTGTTCCGTGCACAACGGAACACTTACGGAATCACTTCGGTGTCCGTCCGTCCGTCTATCACAGGCGGTTTTCTCTGAAACGATTTAACGTAAAATTTAAAATTTTCCAGAGATAGGGTGTGGTGGTTTAAATACAGACGTGAAATATAAACAAAAGTCTGACTGTGGGGATTAATTTCAGGAGGTAAACTGCGAAATGGAAAAACAGACTTTTTAAGGACATCGTGGAGATTGTAGGGTGTCAAATGAAAGCTTGTTGAAACACGAATTCAACAATATATATGGTATATTTTTTTAATTGCTGTCCCTCACCCTTATCACTAAAAGGATCGCTCAGAAAAGTCTGAAAAAATCATGAATATTGAGAATTCGGTATAGACTGAACAAAAATTATCAGGATTGAAAAATTCTACCGAAATTAACTTTTATAAACAATCAAATTGACACTATATTTCAGCTTTGAAATTAGTTAAGAGGTTGTCGGATCTTGAATAAAGGTGCTATTTAGCAATTCTTTCGATTGCGCAACGTTTCGTTATATTTTTAACGTCCTCAGGCTCTATGTGGAAGTATACAAATATATAATATTCCACTCAAAGCCTGAGGAAGTTATAAAATATAACGAAACGTTGTACAATCAAAAACATTGTTAAATAGCATCTTTATTCTAGATCTTACAGCGTTCTAACTAATTTCAAAGCATAAATATCTGGATCCAAAACTACTGAACTATATTTCAAGTTAATGTATGAACGCCAAAGTAATATATTATACTCGTATAGCAATATCGACAAAATAAACTAGGTAGGCTAGTTCGTCGGTAGAACTCGAGATTTGTAATTACAGGGTTGAACGAAAATTTATTTTTATTTTTCTTTTCAATTTATTACGCCTAAAAAACAAAAGATAGTTACTAGGATTGAAAAATTCTAGCACGATCAATATAATTGATATAAACAATTTAATAGGGATGTTGACTGTGTTCAAATAAAAACATAATTTTAACGTTAAGTGATAGTTTCTATGATAGAAATACTAAAAAACACTATAGTTTTCCTTATTTTTAAGGAATTTAATTAATATTTAATAAATAAAACCTAATAAAATCACTCTCAAGTCACGTGACAACAGACACCAATCAGAGCGCATGCCGTCATATGTTCAGCCGCTGTGAAAAAACTTCATTGTTTGGTTAATATTTAGTGTGTAATTTATTCGAAAATTTCTTTAAAAAAACACTGCAAGGAGTTTTAACGTCATGGAAAGTGTATTTATTAAGGCTAATAGTTCAAAAACTTAGAGTTCATCTTTTATAACAAGAATTACGAAACATTTTTTCATAACCTCATTAGTTTAATTAGAGCTCTATAGATATAGGTATTCTCATCCGCCATATTGTGTCCTTGCTTGTCACGCGTAGTACGACAACATATGACTAAAGTTAACAGATAAATTATATTTCATAAAAGAAAAATGATTTGAATGTTTGTCAAGATTTTTTAAAGGTCCTGCTGTTGTTTGTACGCGTTTACCCGTACGCAAAAGTGCTTTAAAGTGGGAATATCAATGTGACAACTGTACAGAAGTTGACAGAAAAAATTGCGGTAATTATTTATTTTTTATCACTGTACTATGCAGAATAGAAGAATTATTTGTTAATTGTAATGACTATTGTTTTTTTTGCGGGCTATTAAAAAAAATGCTGAAATGTCAGAAAAGAAATCTGCCTTTGGCAACGACACTTCAATTTTATCAACTGAAATACGAAACAAATTAAATAAAAAATATTGGATACAAGTTGAATTATTTATTATAAAAAAAAAGATATACATTAAATAAAATACATTATGGAGAAGCATTTCAATTTTTTTTTCTTTGCTGACGTCGTTCTATAAACTATTTTGCGAAATTTGCTATTTTCAATGAAGTTTTTCAAACAGTAAGAACGGACGTTAAAAAAATGCCGGATAATTCTCCCTTTCACATTGTAACATTCCGGAAAAAATATATCAATATTGTCCACTAAACATTTTCCCAATTAGAATTTCCGTTTTAATTTCTTCCATCCATCCTGTCGACGATTTTCAAATTGTGATTCTTCAAAATGTGTCTGTAAGAAAAATACGTTTAACTGTATTCTCAAAAAAGAAAAAAAAGCGGCTGTAAGTGCGGAGACAGGGAAAATTCGAATTGGGAAAATGTTTAGTGGACAATATTGATATATTTTTTCCGGAATGTTACAATGTGAAAGGGAGAATTATCCGGCATTTTTTTAACGTCCGTTCTTACTGTTTGAAAAACTTCATTGAAAATAGCAAATTTCGCAAAATAGTTTATGGAACGGCGTCAGCAAAGAAAAAAAAATTGAAATGCTTCTCCATAATGTATATCTTTTTTTTTATAATAAATAATTCAACTTGTATCCAATATTTTTTATTTAATTTGTTTCGTATTTCAGCTGATAAAATTGAAGTGTCGTTGCCAAAGGCAGATTTCTTTTCTGACATTTCCGCATTTTTTTTAATAGCCCGCAAAAAAAACAATAGTCATTACAATTAATAAATAATTCTTCTATTCTGCATAGTACAGTGATGAAAAATAAATAATTACCGCAATTTTTTCTGTCAACTTCTGTACAGTTGTCACATTGATATTTCCACTTTAAAGCACTTTTGCGTACGGGTAAACGCGTACAAACAACAGCAGGACCTTTAAAAAATCTTGACAAACATTCAAATCATTTTTCTTTTATGAAATATAATTTATCTGTTAATTTTAGTCATATGTTGTCGTACTACGCGTGACAAGCAAGGACACAATATGGCGGATGAGAATACTCACATCTATAGTGCCTTAGTTTAATAGCGTTTATGAGCACAGCCTCCTACTTTGTGACCGCATCTATAGAATGGTAGCTCCTGTGTAAACTTTTGAGCCTCCTTTGGCATGAACAGGTGACGTCACGCGACTAGTATTGGCGTTTTGGACCGAAACTTGAAACGGGATTTAAAATACATGATTTTTAAGGCTTGAGTTGTATTTAAATAAAAATAATAAATATTTGTGGCTATATTAGGTACTTATGCACGATTTAAAACACTTTCCCAAAAATAGTCAACATCCTTATTGTATAGCTATTTACCTATTTCTTTATAACTACTGAACCAAAATTTGGCTACAGAACACACAAGTCCACGGAACACTAAATGTGGAAGTGTAGTTTGAAGTTCATCGAGTTTTTTTGTCTAATTTTATTAAGATTATTGATATTTATTTTCTCTGGTAATGTGTTGTATACGCGGAATAATGCATAGCGTTTGCGGTGTGCACCCAAATGTACAACCTTTTGGTAATGCTCTGTTCTTATGTTTTATACTAAACATTAGAAAATAAATTCCTTATAACATGTTTCCATGATAGTTTGGAATGTGCAAGTTTGGAACGTTTGACATTTGCGTTAAACATTTAACACTAACGATTTAACAATTGTAACGAAAAGCAAATGGTTTACATAATATTTTTCTGAAAAAGTCAAATTATTACATTTTAAGACGCTACATTTCTTATTAGTGTATTTGCCATATGGCAACATACACTATTGGCGTCGGTCGGATGGCGGGACCTAGGGGTCGGACCAAAATTTCTCGACGTTTCATAACCTCCTAAACACTTTGGCACCATTTTTAAAAATGTTTATATATATATATATATACATATATATATATATATATATATATATATATATATATATATATATATATATATATATATATATATATGTATGTGTGTGTACAGGCAATAACTTTCGAAAGAGTCAATTGATTTTAACGAAATTTGGCCCACGTGTTGAAATCCATCACCGCAAGAAGCCTATTTAAAATGGGCGTAATCGGGCCATTTTAAGGGTAGTTTTTAGGGGTTGAAAAATGTTTTTGGGCCCCAAAATACCGAAAAAATTCTCCGAACCGTTTCAAAATGGACATTTAACCCGTTAGTAGCAATTAAAAAGTGCCTCTAAAATTTTAATAAAATCGGGTCAACAGGACCGGACTTACAAATTTTTTGAAAACACTAATTTGCAGATAGTGACTTATTTATTAAAGGGTGTATTTAATTCGGTGTAGACGTTACATTGATAATAATATTACAATTAAGAAAAAAAATGTTATTTTAAGGGGTGTATTAAGGGGTTAAATTTTTTATTTTACCCAAAAACAAACTTAATTTCACATAATAAAACTATAAAACCACACGACCCTATACAAGCAAATACACTATATTGTCGGCAGGGTTTTGGCACTGCGACCCGGGTTTTTTGTATTTTAGCATTGTGATGGTCATTTTCATTTTGAGGTGATTCCAGTCAGAACAGGTGAATTGATCGTAGGATACGTATGTCATAGGACAATTCAGTTACCATCAAGCTGTCTCGAGAAAACAAAAAGAGCACATCCCGTTATGAGACTGCCTTCACCGGTAATTGAACTCTTAGCCTTCGAGGCCTCGGTCAACATCCTTTTAACATCTCAATCTCTTTTCCATCAGCGCTATCGATTGTTACGTACGAACTGGTACAGAAATAAACTCGATGTTTATCCGTACTGATAAAAATTTATCCTCCTACAGCTGTTACAGTCAAAGTTGTACAATGTACCTATTTTTACGAAGAGTTCAGCTCCTTGTTCTTAATATAACAAATAATTCAGAGGATTAATTTTTGGAGCGGGTAAATTAGCTCAATATTTTTTATTTAACGGACGTTTCGCAATAATTTATTGCTTCTTCATGCGTTATATACAATATTAACACTATTAAAATTCTTCTTGTCTTGCCATATATTATTGCTTATCAGGTCTATATGTGTAAATTTTGATGTTTGTCATTTAAATAATAAATTATTTAAATGACAAACACCAAAATTTACAGAAAATTTATAGACCTGATAAGCAATATATATATATATGGCAAGACAAGAAGAATTTTAATAGTGTTAATATTGTATATATTGCATGAAGAAGCAATAAATTATTGCCAAACGTCCGTTAAATAAAAAATATTGAACTAACTTACCCGCTCCAAAAATGAATCCTCTGAATTATTTGTTATACAATGTACCTATATTATAATATCGCGCGTTAAAAGTTTAAACTATTAATTTGCATGCAAATAAGTCATTGAAAGTAAATAATAAAAATACTGAAGTGAGATATTATCACTAATCATCAACAGTTTTCAATAATATTCACAAATTCACACTATCAATCAGTATATAATATATAAGCACATATATACAATTGTTATTCATATTGCTATAAAGCATCACCTAACATCTGTCATATTTACTATTTTATATTTTCGAACGGTGCTTTTTTGATAAGCGTGCTTAAAATTAAAATATTTAACAAAATGTTCAAGGTTCAATAGTTTATCGAGAAACTTCGTCCTATTAATTTTGAATTTACACTCTCTTCATTTTTTCATAACGCACTAAAGAAGTATAACTTCAAAAATCGTAGATTTCATGCGCAGAATGTTCCGTACATCAAGGAATTATAACGCGTATAATTAGTATATAGTAAATAAATAAATCCGTGAATACTGATGTTGAAAGAATAATTCATTAGCGTCGCATCATTTCCGCCATAGTTAAATATACATAATTTAAATGGAAGTATTTCGATATTGATTTCTAATTGGGTATTGCATAGTTATTGATAATTAGTGTATTTGCCATATGGCAACATACACTATTGGCGTCGGTCGGATGGCGGGACCTATGGGTCGGACCAAAATTTCTCGACATTTCATAACCTCCTAAACACTTTGGCACCATTTTTGAAAATAACTTTCGAAAGAGTTAATTGATTTTAACGAAATTTGGCCCACGTGTTAAAATCCATCACCGCAAAAAGCTTATTTAAAATGGGCTCAATCGGACCATTTTAAGGGTAGTTTTTAGGGGTTGAAAAAAGTTTTCGAAGAAAGCAAATACTGAGTTATGTAAATTGCATTTATTCTAACGTTTCGGCAATCTTTTTGCCATCTTCAGAGAGTCAATGCTGTCCAATATAATAATACTGAACAATTGGACAGCACTGACCCTCTGAAGATGGCAAAAAGATTGCCGAAACATCAGAATAAATGCAATTTACATAACTCAGTATTTGCTTTCTTCGATCCTGTGCCACCTAGGTTTTTCCTAAGAAATTTCTCAATTATTGTTAATTATTATTGTACAAAAAATAACATAACTAACTCCCAACACAGGCAAACATTCTCAGTCTCAATTTCAAAAATTTTGGGGACTGATTTTTTCTTGTCCATAGGTAGGTTTTCATGAAGTTACATATGAGGGAAAATTGATCAGTCTGAAAAGGGCTTAAGATTGTCACAGACTATAAAAAAGAAGGGTTGGGTCACGTTTTCACTGTTTTACGTTTACAGAACATTTACAGAAAAACATATTTTAACTGTGCCGTCCATATATGTCTATTTTACTTTATGTTTTATTAAACAACGTATTCATAATTATGATACGTTTCAGGCTATCCATGGACATGACACAAGAAATAATTCTAATGTTATTTTGCTGAAATCTACACTGACGCCCTAACAATGTTTAGTAAATTGCCACACAGTTTTAAAAATCTAAACATTTCCAAATTTAAAAGAAAATTAAAGACTGCCCTATTCCAATGTCTGTATAAGGTAGACGATTTTGTTATAAATGATTTGTAAACATATCTTTGTTTTTTGACAAATCCTATACATATTTGTATGTCTTTGGATCAATAAATTCTATTCTATTCTATTTTATTTTCTATTTTTGCTGTGTTTTTATATGCATTGATCAAAATCACAGAAGTTACGAAATACGACTAGAAATTTAGGCGGAAATGATTTTGCAATTTTTTTTTATTTCAGAATGTTGGTGTCCGTGAAGGCAATAGCAATTAGTCACGGACAAACACTTTATTAGATTTAATATACCTCAAAATTTTATTTGGAAATGTAACAAAAAAATTTAATCTAGTAATTTAGAAAATTTAAAGTACCTACAATCAAATAAGGCCAGTCCTTTATGTTTGTGTTAATATCTTAACAAGATGGATAACGAGCATTTGTTGTTTTTTGTTTTGTTGGCAAATGAGACTAAAACAAATTGTCCATTAAAGAAATGTTTCTTACTTACAACACTTCCATTCCAGGTGTAGTACAATTAAACTTTTACAGTTCCGAGTTTGCTCCTCAACCCATATCTCTTAATTTCCTTAATGATCGGTGTATCTCGGCAAACATCGCAACTTTCTTTGAAATGACAAAGTTCAAAATAAGCTATACACATCTCATACTGTTCAAGTGTGAGAGACAAGGATGCAAAATAAATGGGCGTTTTAATTAGATACTGGTATATGACGTTTATGTACTCCTTGTTCAGTCATTAGCAAAACGCTAACATTAAGAATAAATTCGCAGGATGGCGAGTCGTCGCTGCAGTTAATTTTGTACGGGTCGACCATATGTGCGACGACTATACATTATCGTTAACCATAGCATGCTACTATATATATGTTAGTCTGTTAAATTTATCAAAATATATCTGAAATCAAGGATGTATGAATTGTTCCAAAACATCTATTGCGATACATTTTGTTAGACAGCAATGCATATATTATATTTCTATACGTATGAGTAATTAGCATCGAAGATATTATGACAGCGTGTCATTTGAACAGTAATTAAATCTTTTAATTTCATAGGTTAGTTGTCAAAAGTAGGCGGCAGTTATGGTACGCTGTTACAGTTAGCAAGCGACTAATTCAAGAAGTGCATAAATATTAGGCTTTCTGCCTTAAAATCGAAGCCGAAAGTACATACGAATAAATAAAATTTTGAACCGAGCTTCAAGTGACTAACATATCCTAAACATTACAAATTTTCTCGATGATACTATGTGTTTTATCGGTAAATTGCGCGGTTTGTCCACAATAATTTACGTTAATTTCCTAATTATAAATAGTCTAAGCGAATTAGTAAACCGTTTTATAATTTTGGGAATTTATTGCAGATATATTAAGAAATTCGTTGGCAAATTTTTCATTAATTTCTCGGTGATTTGAAATAGGTCTCTCTAATACATCCTTAAGCTTTGTTATTTTGAGCGTGACGGGTATAGTTTCTAGGCGGACATAAATGCATAGATACGGGGTATAACAGAACTTTGATAACGGAAACCTAATAATATGATCAGGAACTAATATTGTCAAATGTTAAATAATGTAAAACATTAGACAGTAGGTACATACAACATAACGGCTTCTGTATCTAGTTTGTATTGCAATATTGTATGCACGAGTTATGAAATTGTCTGCGAGTTTTAACAGTCAAGTCAGAAAAACATTACATTGAGATACAATCTGGATATATGTAAAACAATTTCATTCACGAGCCGAAAAAACTACTACTATTTTTTTCAGAACCATACAAAGATCGTTAATTATTCCAAAATATATTCAGCTTAACAGCAATGTTTCTTTCGGTATCAGAATGCTCACCGTTTTTAGGGGTTACAATCGACGAGAATCTTTCATGGACACACCATATAGATAAGATGGCTAAAAAGTTAACATCTGTTTGCTATGCGCTGTGGCAAGTCAGTAAACGAGCAAGTTTGGAATCGGTGATTTCATTGTACTACGCCAATTTTTATTCTATCATGTCGTACCTACTGCATTATTGTATGGGGCGGAGTAAGAGGAACCATTAGAATTTTCTTAATTCATTAGCAGGCCGTAAGAATTATAGCAAAAACCGCCAAAAGAGAGTCTTGCAGAGCTCTTTTTAAACATTTTAATCTATTAACTTTCACCTCGGTTGATATCTTTAAGATTTGTATTTTCGTTTTTAAAAACATCGATATTTTCAAATGCGAGACTACTGAACACCAATATGAAACGAGGAAAAATGCGCTAACAATACCAACCCATCGATTGACTCTATACAAAAAAGCCTGTCTTTACAATGGAATAAAAATTTTTAATAAGATAACCGACAATATAAAAAACATCAAATCACTTAACCTTTTCAAAAAAAAATTGGGGACTTTTTTAATTGAAAGTAATTTTTATAGTTTAGACGAATTTTTTAACATGTATTAAATCGTATGATGTAATTATATGCTGACTTTTTGTACCCAACTTTTGGCTATGCAAATAAATTATTATTATTATTAAAGCTCGGCCTAGTCGCTATCCTTACTCCATCGATGATAATATTTTGAAACGTTAGAGTTAAGTAAACGATTTAGGTGTGGATTTTTACTCGTGGTTAGCATTCATACAATATATGGAGACGGTTGTTTATAACTCATATAGAGCTTTGACTTTTGAGCATGATAATAAGTACGCTTTTCGGCAGAGTTAAAAAATGTTTTTTTTTCCATTACCCCTGATGGCTTCTGGGGTTAGAAGCCCTTGTGCCAATATCGTATATTCTCCTAAATTTAACATGTAATGATTGGGACACAAAAGATGGATTTATACACGGATTTTAAGGATATGAGACATGGAAAGCGACGAGCCAAGCGTGCAGGTATATACAACAAGATAGCTGTGACTATGGATGTGTAGATGGGGAAACTTTAAAAAAAATATATTAACCTCCTTCAAAAAAATCACTAAAAAGTTGAAAATTATAAAATTTTGAGGTCGGCACCTATTTAATAAAAGTAGATATGTAATTAAAAGTTTTTGTAATGAAATTAGCCCCGACCTCAAAATTTCATTATTTTCATCTTTTTAGTGATTTTTTTGAAAGAGGTTAATATTTTTTTTTAAGTTTTTTTATTTTTTACTTTTTAGTGGTGGATTTGATTTCGCACATTTTTAAAAACTACTGAAGCGATTTAAGTAAAATTTATGTGCGATCACCCTGAAGATGTGCCCTATTAAATAAGAAAAGAATCATCATAATCGCTTTACAAATGTTGGAGTTTAAAAAATATATTTTTTGACGTCATTTAAAAACGGATGAACCGATTTTAATCAAAACTATATGGGACCACCTGGGATGTATACCCTTTCAAACAAAAAAATAATTTTCCAAATCGATTCAGGCGTCTGCGAGTAATCGGGGAACATACATAAAAAATAAAAAAAAAAGATTCCGACGAATTGAGAACCTCCTTCTTTTTTTGAAGTCGGTTAAAAACTATGGTTATTGTACGTATTTAGACCTAAATTATTCATTTTAACCCATTGTGTGCTAGTGGTACTCAAAAGTACCGCTTTTTTGAGCCTTTGGTTTCCCACAAACATATTTTCGTCATATAATTCCAACTAATTCTAACTAATAAAACTTCAAACAATAGTGACGCCAACCTAACATAATATACGTACAGGATCTGTAATACAACTTTAAAATATCAGTAATACGAAATCAACGATTTAGTGAGCTGTGTTAGAGAAATTCGTCTGGAAAATAACGGTACGTTTAAGTACCACTAGCACACTGTCAGACTTTTAGGTCTGGCACACAACGGGTTAAAATGTAATTCCATGTCTGGAACAAAATTTCATAATAACATTATGGACAGCATTATCTTTTTTACTTAGTAAATTACTAATATTTAGAGGGGGCAGACAATTAATATCTATTAGTTGCGTGATTAGATCATTATCATGGATGTTAGAGCAACTAAAGAACGTGTGATTGGAATCTCCTAATGATATACCATCACAATCACAGTGTGGGACGTCTTTGATGTCAATTCGAAAGAGGTGTACCAGGAAACATCCATGGTTAATTCCCATTCTAGTTCTAAGAAAATATTCGTTATCTTTTTGTTATTATCGTATTTGCCATCGCTCGAATAGCGGAACCTAGGGGTCGGACCAAAATTTTTCGACGTTTCTAAGCAACTTGGCACCGTTTCTAAAAATTATTATATACTGTTCAGCACCTACTTTGATGCTCTATCGCTTATATGGATATAAATACTAATAGTCCAGCAGCCACCGCCTGTTTTTTTAAGTGATTAATAACAGGCTGAATCTTCGTGAGTTCGTTCGGTTCGACGAGACGCCCAAGTTTTTCCTCTGTCCAAATTCTCAAAGAGGTAGGTAATGAACTGCGCAGATGTAAAACATGTCGATTTGGCAGGGTGTCGAAATTGTCTAACAGTAAATTTTTCATTGAATTTTTAAGATAATATGATAATAAACTCGGAAAAACAATTGTCCTACAAAATCGATGGTTTGAGTTAAAGCGTCCTCCACGCAGAATATGTCGAAATAACGAGGTCATAAAAATTATTAATAACCAGCTGATTTTTTGCATGCAGCTTACTAAATATTAGTATAATTGAATGGCCACAAAGTCCTCCAAATGTAGTGGTAGGTTTTCCTAGTCCTACGCTTGGAATTTGTCGATTCCACGGTAACACTTTTTTCATTAATAACAAGCTAGGTTTGATTTTGTCTTATCGGGAATAAAGTGTAGAACACAATTTTACCAAGCGTAGGACTAGGAAAACCTACCACTACATTTATAGGACTATGTGGCCATTAAATTATACTAATATTTAGTAAGCTGCATACAAAAAATCAGCTGGTTATTAATAATTTTTATGACCTCACTATTTCGACATATTCGGCGTGGAGGACGCTTTAACTCAAACCATCGATTTTGTAGGACAATTGTTTTTCCGAGTTTATTATCATATTATCTTAAAAATTCAATGAAAAATTTACTGTTAGTCAGACAATTTCGACACCCTACCAAATCGACATGTTTTACATCTGCGCAGTTCATTACCTACCTCTTTGAGAATTTGGACAGAGGAAAAACTTGGGCGTCTCGTCGAACCGAACAAACTCACGAAGATTCATCCTGTTATTAATCACTTAAAAAAACAGGCGGTGGCTGCTGGACTATGACGAAGTTATAACTATTGGATTGGTAAAGTGACATTATTTTTTATTTACTTTAAGTACTGGTGCAAAAAAAGGTTATTCTTCTATGGCTATGCAGGTGATAAGCAGTTATTTTATAGAGTGTGCAAAAAATATTTTAGCTAAGTAATTGACTGCGTTCTGTTTGCACCCGGTGATTCCCCTATGCAGACTGACATACATTCTGGAATATACTGGAATATAGGTACATTGAGTTGGTGCATGCAAGTTGACGGGTCTTGTGCACACTTGAATGATTTCTACTGCAGTAGCATACGAACAAAAGCACTGTTTAATACTCGTAAACAGTGTCGTAACTAAGAATATTTATACCAGATTACCACTTGTTAGTGTATTTGCCATATGGCAACATACACTATTGGCATCGGTCGGATGGCGGGACCTAGGGGTCGGACCAAAATTTCTCGACGTTTCATAACCTCCTAAACACTTTGGCACCATTTTTAAAAATGTTTATATATATATGTATATATATATATATATATATATATATATATATATATATATATATATATATATATATATATATATATATGTGTGTACGCGCGATAACTTTCGAAAGAGTTAATTGATTTCAACGAAATTTGGGCCACATGTTGAAATCTATCACCGCAAGAAGCCTATTTAAAATGGACCTAATCGGGCTATTTTAAGGGTAGTTTTTAGGGGTTGAAAACTGTTTTTGGGCCCCAAAATACCGAAAAAATTCTCCGAATCGTTTGAAATTTAACCCTTTGGTAGTGATTAAAAAGTTTCCCCACAATTTTAATAAAATCGGCCCGACAGGACCGGATTTACAAATTTTATGAAAACACTAGTTTGCAGATAGTGACTTATTTATTGAAGGATGCATTTAATTTGGTGTAGACGTTAGATTGATAATAATATTACAATTAAGAAAAAAATGTTATTTTAAGGGGTGTATTAAGGAGTTAAATTTTTTATTTTGCCCAAAAACAAACTTAATTTCACATAATAAAAGTATAAAACCACACGGCCCTTACAAGCAAATACACTATATTGTCGGCAGGGTTTTGGCACTGCGACCCGGGTTTTTTTTTTGCCGATAATAATATAATTATTACTAGACAAACAGATACAGGCAACGAATGTTTTTATATTTTGATGAAAAATTTAACAAGTTTATTATACGAGGGTTTATCAATAAGTACCCGTGTTTGACGACAGATGGCGTTGACGAGTGAAATTGACTTTACCATCGTGTACTGCAGACTTTTAAACGACCTCGTGCTTTGTAAATAAATTCATAGGTAAGGTTATTTTTGACAGCGAGTTCTATCATTTGTGTTTTGTATTTTTCGACAAATAGGAAAAAGAGCAATATCGATCCGTAATTCGTTTTTTATATTTGTTTGGAAAAACATGCGAAGAAATAAAACTGAAGTTGGATTCTGTCTATGGGGACCCTTCACCATCTATGACCACGGTGAGATACTCGTATAAAAAACGAATTACGGATCGATATTGCTCTTTTTCCATTTTGTCGAAAAACACAAAACACCAATGATACAACTGGCTGTCAAAAATAATCTAACCTATGAATTTATCTACAACTCAGCACGAGGTCGTTTAAAAGTCTGTAGTACACGATGGTCGTTCTCTCGTCAACGCCCTGTCGTCAAACACGGGTGCTTATTGATCAACCCTCGTACTATAGAAACAACGTCTGGCATATTCTCAGCGGATAAAAATATCATTTTCTGAAAGTTGAAAATGCCCAAAAATTATATATACCTCTACTGAAAACCGAAATCAATTTTAAGTTTGTTGATCCTTGATTATTGTTTCCAAAACACTACGTATGAATTATGTCTAATTTTCATTTGTAACAAAAAATAAAAAATAAAATAAACCAGAATTTTAATGCCAAAAGCAATGGTAAAAAAACGATGAATTAATTCCTTCAGTAGCGAAATAATTTTTTTTCCAACGTTGTTGAAATATTTTTTATTTGAAGTCATTATTGAAACAGTAAAAAACAAATAGAAGCAAAGTAGGGAAGAAATAATATATTACGCCACTAGGACAGGAATTTCAACTTTCTGATTGTGTGGTGTATACTATTTTTCTTTATGCTTGGTTAAAAGTCCGTACTTTCGTATCAATGTGCACTAGAAAACTGTTTTGGCCCGCTGTTACAGATGGCGTGCAAGTAATTCCAGCAGAGCTTAAATGTTAAGCTTTCTGCCAAATCGAAGCCGAAAGTACATACTTTCGACCGGGTATAAAGAAAAATATTTTTTTTTTATTATTGCATTTTGACAACTGGGTCATACAAGCAAAATAAGAATAATATAATTCTAATCGCATCATCATTATCATATATATTTTAGAGAGCGTGTATTTTTTTAAATCACGCAGTTTCAAATATTTTTTCAAAGACATTATGCACAATAAATATATACACTGCTAGCAAGATCAAAGAACATTCCTTTTCAATGATAACGTAACAACGAGATGGTAACGTGTGTTTATCAAAGATGTCAGTGATAGCCAGCTCGCTTATATTTCACAGAACTTCAAGCCCTAATCGAATTACTCAATCGTTCAAGTATAATATCGACAATAATTTCTTTGAATAGTTCCACTGCGTCGGAAATATAAAACGTTATTATATTTCATATTAATTTTAATATTTCTTGGAAGTGTAACGATAATATTTTTTTGTAAATTCTAATATTAAAATTTTAATTAAAAAAATATTTATAAAGACAAACTTTATATTTTTTGCAAATTTAGGTTTATAATTATAAAAGCGTAGCTAATATGACTCAAAAACGATCATAGGTTACGAATCACTTTTTTATAAACCTAAATTGTTAAAAATTACATTTATCCTTTTTAGTACATTTTAATAAAAGTTTAGGTATTTTCTATTATATTCTATTTTGTTCTTTTTAGTGTTAAGAAAATCATATATATTAATACGCTAAGGTTAAGATGTTTGCCTCCCTTTTTCGAAAAAACCACACAATTGCTCCACATAAATTTTATATCATTTTATAGATAATTGCTTGCTCTACCGACATCAACAACTAAAAAATTTATTATTGCTTTTGTTTTTGTAAATTTATTAATTATTAAAATTATGTATATAGATATACATTAAGGCACAATACAGCCATCTGACGGTTCTAACTTTGATACAACGTCAACATGATTGACGGTCGGTAAATTTTTTTTGTTTAGTTTTTAATCAAAATTCACGTATAAATACTTTTCGTATGGCGGCGCTTCAGCTCAACGTTTTCGATACTTGCGCCTCTATATGACAGTTTTAGAAAAATATTTTCCTGAACTGTCACAGCGCTTCGTATACAATAAAAAGAAGCATAGTATATTATAATAACTAAACGCTTATTAGTGTATTTGCCATATGGCAACATACACTATTGGCGTCGGTCGGATGGCGGGACCTAGGGGTCGGACCAAAATTTCTCGACGTTTCATAACCTCCTAAACACTTTGGCACCATTTTTAAAAATGTTTATATATATATGTATATATATATATATATATATTTATATATATATATATACGTATATATATATATATATATATATATATATATATATATATATATATATATATATATATATATATATATATGTGTGTGTGTGTGCGGGCAATAACTTTCGAAGGAGTTAATTGATTTTAACGGAATTTGGCCCACGTGTTGAAATCCATCACCGCAAGAAGCCTATTTAAAATGGGCCTAATCGGGCTATTTTAAGGGTAGTTTTTAGGGGTTGAAAAATGTTTTTGGACCCCAAAATACCGAAAAAATTCTCCGAATCGTTTCAAAATTAAAATTTGACCCTCTGGTAGTAATTAAAAAGTGTCCCTAAAATTTTGATAAAATCAGCCCGACAGGACCGGATTTACAAATTTTATGAAAAAACTAGTTTGCAGATTATGAATTCTTTACTGAAAGGTGTATATAATTTAGTATAGAGATTCGATTGATAATAATATTGCAATTAAGAAAAAAAATGTTATTTAAGGGGTGTATTAAGGAGTCTAATTTTTTATTTTGCCCAGAAACCAACTAAAGTTCGCATAATGAAGCCACACTGCCTGTATAAGCAAATACACTATATTGTCTGCAGGGTTTTGGCACTGCGACCCGGCTTTTTTATTCCTGATATCTAGCATCCACCGATTGACGTGTCATGTCTCTTACAGTAGAACCTCGATAAGTTAAAAACCTCTGTAAGTTAAAAATTTGTTGAATTCCCTTCCCCTTAAAGCATAAAACCTTCATTACTTAAATCACAAAACCTCGGTAACTTAAACAAATATTCTGAACATCGCCCTCGATAACTTAAAATAATATATTGGCGACCTCCATAAGTTAAAATATTATCCTCTACTGAACTAAATTCATCCTCTATAAAATCCACAAACCTTGGTAAGTTAAAAATTTTACTCTGACAACTTCTTTAACTTCAACTCTCGATAAGTAAAAAACTCGTTAACTATTTTTATTCTGTTATTCTGTTATAGTTGCATCCCACAATAATAACGTACTAAAACTGTGCTTTTATACATACAAGGTGTACGCTGTCATCGTGTGACAGAGATAAGTAGCATGGCTTACTTTGTATAATATATTAGCTCAGTGAGCTCCCACGAGACGGAAAGATGGCAATGGCTTGAAGTTAACTGCATACAACTTCACAACTGATTCGTTCTACGAGTGTAATCTAGCTACGAGACGCGCGATAATTAAAAAAAGTCTTTTATATTAGCGTTACCAACTCACTGAGTATAAAATAGCAAGAAAATTAATTAATAATAATAACTGTTCCTCAACATCACCCTTTTTTGTTCAGTAATATAGTTTTGCGTGTCTAACAGTCTACTGGAAAGTTTAAAAGAAAAAATTATAATAAGTCTCACCCTCATAAACTCACATAAGAAGTTTAACTTCTTTAGTTTTTAATGTTACTCCCAAGTTTAATTTTTTATGTGAAATTTCTAATTATTAATATTTAACAAATTCTATTTATTAGTGTATTTGCCATATGGAAACATACACTATTGTTAGTGTATTTGCCATATGGCAACATACACTATTGGCGTCGGTCGGATGGCGGGACCTAGGGGTCGGACCAAAATTTCTCGACGTTTCATAACCTCCTAAACACTTTGGCACCATTTTTAAAAATGTTTATATATATATATGCGTATATATATATATATATATATATATATATATATATATGCGTATATATATATATATATATATATGTGTGCGGGCAATAACTTTCGAAAGAGTTAATTGATTGTAACGAAATTTGGCCCACGTGTTGAAATCCATCACCGCAAGAAGCCTATTTAAAATGGGCGTAATCGGGCCATTTTAAGGGTAGTTTTTAGGGGTTGAAAAACGTTTTTGGGCCCCAAAATACCGAAAAAATTCTCAGAAACGTTTCAAAATTGACATTTAACCCTCCAGTAGTAATTAAAAAGTGTCCCTAAAATTTTAATAAAATCGGCGCGACAGGACCGGACTTACAAATTTTATGAAAACACTACTTAGCAGATAGTGAATTATTTACTGAAAGTTGTATATAATTTGGTATAGAAGTTCGATTGATAATAATATTGCAATTAAGAAAAAAAATGTTATTTTAAGGGGTGTATTAAGGAGTCAAATTTTTTATTTTGCCCAAAATCCAACCTAAGTTCGCATAATAAAGCCGCATGGCCTGTATTAGCAAATACACTATATTGTCGGCAGGGTTTTGGCACTGCGACCCGGGTTTTTTTCTGTAGGATATGTAAATCCCTAAAAATTTCGAAGTGAGCAACTTTGATATCCTTACATTTTGTAATAAGAGACATTAATGTTAGAAATATCAGAGCTTTGTCTATCAAAAAAATTATGATAATTGCTTTTACTTAGATTAACGATCATAATTACGGCTAAATTATTACTCATTTTAAGAGGACACTTTGATGTTTATGTCATGTGAAAATTCTCACATGGACAAATCGTCACTTTCATACCATAGTTCTATTTACATACTATAATCTACAGAAAAACATTTTTAATATAAATTGTCTGTAGTATATCAACATCATAACCTCACATTATGTCCGAAAATTGTTCTGATATCTGAAAATAGGGAATATAATATTTAATATTTTCCTTCCTGAGTTTACATGAAATATATATTTTAACCCATAATCTGTGACAAGTTTGTACGTCAAATTATAGAAATTATTTTGTTCTTCAATTGTTAGTAATATTAAACGTCAGATTCAACTTTATATTTTCATCCTTGTTTTACTATTTTGCGAATCAAAATACAACACACTATAAACTTCTGTCCTTGTCAGTTTCATGTAATTTAGGAGACAAACTAACATCCCCTTTATTTGTCAGTTCTACTTCTCCTCGATTTCTTACTTTTTTCAAACAGATACTACGCTAAAGAAGTTAAACTTCAAAAATAAGAAGTAAAAAAATTAAAATTGCAGGTTTTTTTTGCGCAATCTTGGCACTATAATTTTTTAATAGCAATCAAGGAATTATTTTCCAGTAACTTAGGTGCCTGCGATATAGCGGCACGTTATATTCAATATAGGTTGGTAGCAAAAAAATTTTTACAGAGCCAGTAAGCTCGAGATATGTTTCACAAAATTATCGAAAGAAATAATTACCGTGAAACTTATTAAAACTCCGTTCTTCCCCACTTTTGTTCTGTAGTATAATATTTAGATTCCTGCACACAATTTATATCCGATATATAAATTGCAATTATAATATTTCTACTTCCGCCAACTGCCAACGCAATAAATTATACTTAATTAGTGTATTTGCCATATGGCAACATACACTATTGGCGTCGGTCGCATGGCGGGACCTAGGGGTCGGACCAAAATTTCTCGACGTTTCATAACCTCCTAAACACTTTGGCACCATTTTTAAAAATGTTTATATATATATGTATATATATATATATATATTTATATATATACGTATATATATATATATGTGTGCGGGCAATAACTTTCGAAAGAGTTAATTGATTTCAACTAAATTTGGCCCACGTGTTGAAATCCATCACCGCAAGAAGCCTATTTAAAATGGGCCTAATCAGGCCATTTTAAGGGTAGTTTTTTGGGGTTGGAAAATGTTTTTGGGCCCCAAAATACCGAAAAAATTCTCAGAATCGTTTGAAAATTGAAATTTAACCCTTTAGTAGCATTTGAAAAGTGGCCCTAAAATTTCAATAAAATCGGCCCGACAGGACCGGACTTACAAATTTTATGAAAACACTAGTTTGCAGATAGTGTATTTAATTTGGTGTAAATGTTCGATGATAATAATGTTGCAATTAAGAAACAAACTGTTAATTTATGGGGTGTATCAAGGGGTTAAATTTTTTATTTTGACCAAAAACAAACTTAAGTTCATGTAATAAAACCAGACTGCCTGTATTAGCAAATACACTATATTGTCGGCAGGGTTTGGGCACTGCGACCCGGGTTTTTTAAAATTTATAGACCTTTCGAGACTAACAACGCAATAAGACGTCCACCTTTATACTTACAGACTTGATCAGATACTGAAACGTTACTCCTTTTGCGTAGTAATAATCAATGTATGTTCCATATAGCAAATACACTAAATACTGATTTTTACTTAGATTCTGTGCGAGGCTGATGAGATTGTTCGAACAGTTAGTTCAAAACCGATCCAACCGCACGTATGTCTACAGTTACGCCAACCGTAGACACCTTAGGGAACAAACGCTGATAACAGACTGTATTTATGGTTATGTGATTACACTAACCGTATTCATAGGTGATCCCAAATTGGTCAGGCCATTATAAACTTTTTAAAGTCAAAAATCATCAGACATGCAATATAATACAATAACAGAATCAGTGAAAGAACCTGAAATAGGTAATTATAGCGTCAATTATATGTAAAAAAATATACAAAAAAAAATAATTTATCTATTACATAAAAATTCTTAAGTTCTCAAGGCTGTGGACAACAACACTAAAATTCTATTGGAAATAGTTGCGTCCATATTTTTTTTTTCAAACATACACAATTAAGTTAGCAGGAAAGTGGACAATTGATGTAAATCAATAAACCTATTATTAATTTAGCGACGTTTTGGTCATTTATTTTAACATGTGCTGTACTTTATAGATGTCTGCTGAAGATCAAATAAATGACCGAAACGTCGCTAAATTAATAATTGGTTTATTGATTTACATCAATTGTCCACTTTCCTACTAACTTAATTGTGTATGTTTGAAAACTAAAATTTTATTTTCAAATTTAACAGACAATTGCCGAAAAACACCAAATCGAAAGCAGAAATATAATTTTTTATATTTTTTTGCGTACTTGGCAAACCTTAAATTGAAAATTTATTCATATGTGGAGAGGTCAGACCGGTAGGCAAAAAAAAATATAATGAGCCTCACCCTCGAAAGCTCACATAAGAAGTTTAACTTCTTTAGTTTTTAATATTATTCCCAAGTTTATTTTTTTTTATATGAAACTAAATAATATTTACACATACTTAGCAGCACACTATAAACTTCTGTCCTTGTCAGTTTCATGTAATTTAGGAGACAAAGTAATTTCCTCTTTATTTGCCAGTTCTACTTCCCCTCGATTTCTTACTTTTTTCAAATAGATACGTCGCTAAAGAAGTTAAATTTAAAAAGTTGCAAATCAGACGAATATCAAGTAGTCTTGAGCCCAAATACTGACAGCAATAAAAAATGATTAAAAAATATTGAATTAGTCTTCTACCGATTTGATGTTTTTTATCATATTTTTTTGGTTCAGTAGGCTTTATCTATACTAATATAATTATGTTTTATTTACCCAGTTGAAAAACAAAATTTCTAAAAAAATGGTACAAGCATCTTACAAGAATCGCTTTATAACTTTTTATACTTAAAACACTTATTTTCTGTATATGACTTCTTTACTAAGAAACTGTAAAGACTTGTGTTATCACCAAAGAACGTTTAGTTGTTGTTCCTGGTCATTTGAATCATTCTGTGCATATAAGAAAATAATACGTATATGTAGACACCTAGATAAGGCACATAATATACAGTACATTACATTAATTCCAGGACAGTGGATGTCACAGAGTTGTTCCTGTGAAAATGTGCATCATAAACCCGGTAACTAACCGCTGAAAACTATTTTAATTGAATCGGCGTTGTATTTTTACATGTGAATTCTTTTTTTCCTTGAAAGTAACATTATTTTTTTAATATTAGTAGATATTTTTCGTACGCTTATAGCTACGTACTTGCTGAATAAATTGAGAAATAATAGCTATTGTCTGCTATAATTGTTAAGAAACATTCATTGTAATAGCACTATATTAGAAAAATTTATTATTCCAACACGTCACCGTCTGGATTTAAACCAGAATCTTTCCACTTTCGCGGCGGAATGAGACTAATGTAAAGTTCATCTTTGATTCATTCAAGAGCCCTCGCTACTGTGAGAGTTAATGTTTAGCTATTGCTAAAAATAACTGGCTCTCGCATGTAGTGAATTTGATTGTTGTAAACGCTATATTATGAAGGATTAAAAATTGAATTGTGTCCACCGTTGAGTAATTGATTAACTCATTCCGCCGCGAAAGTGGAAAGATTCTGGTTTAAATCCAGACGGTGACGTGTTGGAATAATAAATTTTTCCAATATAGTGGTACAACAATGAATGTTTCTTAACAATTATAGCAGACAATAGCTATTATTTCTCAAATTATGTTTTTACCTACCGAACACATTACTAACTAAAACTGTACCAGTTAACATGCGTTGATGAAAATGGTGCTCTATATAATGTATCTCTTTCTTATAATAAATTTTGAAATTCCTTTATATTTTTGTTTTTCTATCTTTGTATAAGTGCAATAAATATCCAAATACAAATCGCAGTAACGCTTTAAAAATGAGGATATTTGTTTTCGAAGAAAAATTATAAAAACATTTTTTAGACATTTCACTTCAGAAACGATTTGTTATTAGATAAAAAACAACTCCTCTGGGTATGTTGAAATATGTATTTTATTAAACGAGACACATTCTTTCGTTGTGTTGTAGAAAATGCCATTGTGAATAAAACATATCATTATGAGGGCCTATTCAGTGTATTACGTGTTGTAGAAAAATTTTCAGGAAATTATTGATATAATCAGCCATCTATAAATGAGTCAATACTTTCTTTTGAAGTTCTATCATGTAATAATTAAATCAACATAGCAATGTAGGACTGCAGACATAATGAAATGAAATATTAGGATTAAGTTTCAAATCGGAATGTCTTTTGCAAATAAACGTAACCTTATATATTGATAGATACGCCCACACACGTGAAATGCGCGTAGGAGACCAACGCGCGTATCGAGTTATAAATATCCCACTTCTGCACTCAAATGTCGGGAGATATGTGTTGAGAGGCCAACGTGTAGAGTTTACATAAGCATACACACACTACGCACGAAGTGTCTTTAATGTTTGTTCCAAAACGTTATGCTAACTCGAACGAAGATAATCACGTCGGAGAAAGTGTTACAATGACCTAGTTTACATCGTATATTAAGTACAGGTACATCTATTAGTCGGCTTTCTTCAAGAACATTTTCCTCAATAGGGTCGTCCCGTCTATCAATATTTGATCATTTTGACCAGTGCACATTATTCCTTACACATAAACAAAAAACCCGGGTCGCAGTGCCAAAACCCTGCCGACAATATAGTGTATTTGCTTATACAGGCAGTGTGGCTTTATTTTGCGAGCGTAAGTTGGTTTTTGGGCAAAATAAAAAATTTTACTCCTTAATACACCCCTTAAAATAACATTTTTTTTCTTAATTGCAATATTCTTATAAATTGAACCTCTATACCAAATTATATACAACTTTCAGTAAATAATTCACTATTTGTAAACTAATGTTTTCATAAAATTTGTAAGTCCGGTCCTGTCGGTCCGATTTTATTTAAATTTTAGAGACACCTTTCAATTACTACTAAAGGGTTAAATGTCAATTTTGAAACGATTCTGAGAATTTTTTCGGTATTTTGGGGCCCAAAAACATTTTTCAACCCCTAAAAACTACCCTTAAAATGCCCCGATTACGCCCATTTTAAATAGGCTTCTTGCGGTGATGGATTTCAACACGTGGACCAAATTTCGTTAAAATCAATTAACTCTTTCGAAAGTTATATATATATATATATATAGAGTTAATTGATTTTAACGAAATTTGGCCCACGTGTTGAAATCCATCACCGCAAGAAGCCTATTTAAAATGGGCGTAATCGGGGCATTTTAAGGGTAGTTTTTAGGGGTTGAAAAATGTTTTTGGGCTCCAAAATACCGAAAAAATTCTCAGAATCGTTTCAAAATTGACATTTAACCCTTTAGTAGTAATTAAAAGGTGTCCCTGAAATTTAAATAAAATCGGCCCAACAGGACCGGACCTGCAAATTTTATGAAAACACTAGTTTACAAATAGTGAATTATTTACTGAAAGTTGTATATAATTTGGTATAGAGGTTCGATTTGTAATAATATTGCAATTAAGAAAAAAAATGTTATTTTAAGGGGTGTAATAAGGAGTAAAATTTTTTATTTTGCCCAAAAACCAACTTAAGCTCGCAAAATAAAGCCACACTGCCTGTATAAGCAAATACACTATATTGTCGGCAGGGTTTTGGCACTGCGACCCGGGTTTTTTTATTTTTTATAAAGATACTATTAATAAACGATTAATTCATAAACGAAACTAAGACAATAATATATAAAGTAATTTGTCCATCCTTAACATATAGTCACCTATTAATATTAGAACTGGGGGGCGGGTAGTGTTTGAGAGAATGGAGTTGGCGTTGCAATGAGCCCTTTTTGGAAGCGCGCCAGTCGCATTTTAAGCGCTGCGAGGTCGTGCCATCGATTGTTCACTTGAGTTGATCAGTTTTCATGATAAACACTGAGTTATCGTGATTGAAGATGATACACGGCCTGCTTGCTTCTTTATTCATCTACATCCTGTCATGTCATTACATTCAGCCTGCGTCACATGTGACTCTACTCCCTTACTCCTCAAAAAAAAAGGTCAAGTGCGAGTCGAACTCGCGTGACTTCGTACCTTAAGATTTTTATTAAAGTTTTCCTGTAAGCTATGAGTGATATTTCCTATTTTTTTTTTATTTTTGGCTCAGTAATTTTGGAGGTAAGTGGTGAATGCTCTATTTTAGCATATTTCTTTAATATCTTTTAAACTATGCATTTTAAAATTATAAAAAAAATATATTTGTATTTCTAATAATAAACCCATTTGATACGTTTTTTCTCTCTTAATTTTTCCCCCAATATTAAACCCGCAATCGGAATTCGTTTATTTACGTTATACGTCCGTAATTGGGTCATCTAACTATATATAATATATACCAAATTTCAACTATTTTCGTTTAGTAGATTCGGTGTTAATAAGCTGTGGCAGACAGAAAAACAGTCACAAAAAAGATCCTATAAGGGCTCGTTTTTTGTACGAAACTCTATAAATGTAAAAACTGCAAATAACGATGAACTTCTTATTAGAATATAGTTTAAAAGACTTAGAAGTTTCCAGAGAAAATTGAGGTACTATATATAGATCGCATATTAAACTCTTTGTTATTATTAAAAAAATAATATAATATACATACAAAATAGTTTTATACACCAATACCTATACACAATGGGGGTTCCTGACAATTTTACTAATCTCCAAAGGGCCCGTAGACAAAATAGTTTAGGAAACGCTGTACTACATTGTTGATCACGGTAAGAACAGCGGTAAGTTAAAGAGAGCAAAGCGTCGGATCAAGAGACCTGCGAGTGCCGTCATTGTCTTTAAAGGACAAGTGGCTGTCCGTTATCTAAGAGCATTGTTTTACATCGGCCTCAATTAATAATTGGCTCCATTTGAAGCCCTTCTCAGGAGGGCCTTTGTTCATACCAACGACCGGACACAATGCAGATGAGTTAAATTAAACGAGTAAACGTTTGGACTGACTAATCAACAGATGTCTCCTCTCTAACTTATGTGTACATTTACACAAATGCAACGAAGAAAGAAAACTAAAGTAAGCAGTGCGTGTCTGCAAAAATTAGCAAAAATACGCATAACTATACAGGGTGATTCACAAAAAGGTGCGCAGGACTTTAGGGAAAGATAGTTTTTTCATATTTTTGGACAAACTATCTTCCTCTAAAGTCCTGCGCATCTTTTATGAATCAGCCTGTATATGTCGTTGATAAAAATTGTTATTCTTTAGTGTGCGATTTAGAATACTGTATCGCGATTTGACGATTACTCAATAGGGATGTTGACTGTATTCAAATAAAAACATAAATTTAACGTTAAGTGGTAGTTTCTATGATAGAAATTCTAAAAAACACTATATTTTCCCTTATTTTTAAGGAATTTAATTAATATTTAATAAATAAAACCTAATAAAATCACTCTCAGTCACGTGACAACAAACACCAATCAGAGCGCATGACGTCATAGGTTGCGCCGCTGTCAAAAAACTTCATTGTTTGGTTAATATTTAGAGTGTAATTTATTGTTATTTGTTTATAGGGAACGTCAAATTACATGTAACTATAGTAACAGCTACGAAACAACTTTTCATCACCTCCAGCTTACTAGCGTTTATGAGCACAGAATACGCATCTATAGAATGGTAGCTCCTGTGTAAACTTTTGAGCCTCATTTGGTATGAACAGGTGACGTCACGCGACTAGTATTGGCGTTTTGGACCGAAATTTGAAACGAGATTTAAAATACATGATTTTTAGGGCTTGAGTTGTATTTAAATAAAAATAATAAAAATTTGTGACTATATTAGGTACTTATGCACGATTTAAAACACTTTCCCAAAAATAGTCAACATCCCTATTGTTTGAATGTATCGTGATATACAAATTGTGTTTTTCAACGAAAAGTATGCGGCTTTATGCTATATTTTAAGCGTTTTATAACATGATTCTGTTACATCTATTAGATTTATGCAGCACTTTTAAATGTCTGTCTCACTTTAACTTATTTTTGAATTTGTTGAAAAGTGACAAAAATTAACAACGCGGTACAAATGTAACAGAGGTTACAGAATCATACCAATAATTTAAAAAATCTTGCGGCAAAAGTAGAAGTTGTGCCTTAATCCTTAAAATAATGTTATGCGTTTTTTTTTCTTCATAGTGTATCACGTTTTAGAGAGCGTGTATTTTTTTAAATCACGCAGTTTCAAATATTTTTTCAAAGACATTATGCACAATAAATGTATACACTGCTAGCAAGATCAAAGAACATTCCTTTTCAATGACAACGTAACAACGAGATGGTAACGTGTGTTTATCAAAGATTTCAGTGATAGCCAGCTCGCTTATATTTCACAGAACTTCAAGCCCTAATCGAATTACTCAATCGTTCAAGTATAATATCGACAATAATTTCTTTGAATAGTTCCACTGCGTCGGAAATATAAAACGTTATTATATTTCATATTAATTTTAACATTTCTTGGAAGTGTAACGATGATATTTTTTTGTAAATTCTAATATTAAAATTTTAATTAAAAAAATATTTATAAAGACAAACTTTATATTTTTTGCAAATTTAGGTTTATAATTATAAAAGCGTAGCTAATATGACTCAAAAACGATCATAGGTTACGAATCACTATTTTATAAACCTAAATTGTTAAAAATTATATTTATCCTTTTTAGTACATTTTAATAAAAGTTTAGGTATTTTCTATTATATTCTATTTTGTTCTTTTTAGTGTTAAGAAAATCATATATATTAATACGCTAAGGTTAAGATGTTTGCCTCCCTTTTTCGAAAAAACCACACAATTGCTACACATAAATTTTATATCATTTTATAGATAATTGCTTGCTCTACCGACATCAACAACTAAAAAATTTATTATTGCTTTTGTTTTTGTAAATTTATTAATTATTAAAATTATATATATAGATATAAATTAAGACACAATACAGCAATGCTGCCATCTGACGGCTTTGATTTTGAAACAACGTCAATATGATTGACGGTCGGTAACTCTTTTGTTCAATTTCAAATCAACTCACATATGTATCAATACTTTTCATATAGTGGCGCTTTAGCTCAACGCTTTTGATACTTACGCCTCTATGTGACAGCATCAACAATTAAAAAATCTATTATTGCTTTTGTTTTTGCAAAATAATTAATTATAACAATTATATATATAGACATACATTTACTCAGTATGCAGCAATGCTGCCATCTGATGGTTCTAACTTTGAAACAACGTCAACATGATTGACGGTCGGTAAATTTTTTTTTTTTAATTTTTAATCAAAATTCACGTATATATACTTTTCGTATGGCGGCGCATACTTTCGCCTCTATATAACATTTTTAGAAAAATATTTTCTTGAACTGTCACTGAGCTTCGTAATGTAATACAACAAAAGAAGAAAGAGTGTGAGAAATTAGAAACGAATTTTAGTGCGAATATTCGCACGAGTACCGCTAGTTTTACTATAAAACATTAATTTACTAAAATTAATTCATCCTAAAAACGATTGTAACATGTCATTGAGAATACATATATGTACAAAATTTCAAATCGATTAGACGAGTAGCGTCTACAATGACATTAAATAAATAACATATCGTATTCCACTCGCCAAACTCTCTCGTTTAATATGGATGTTAAGAGGATTGTAAACAAAAAGGTAATCCGCCATTTTAGAGCATCTGCCATTTTAGATTTATACATTGTCATACGTATGTAAAATTTCAAAGCTCTAGCTTATTTAGATCTAGTCGAAATTTTGATGTCAAGATTTGTTTCAAAACACACTGACAAACATAGGAAGTTAGAGCTTGTAATAAAGTATAAAATATGTCGAATAAAAATAAAAATCAGTTAAAAAAACGTTTGAGTCTTACCTGCATAAGCTCACGAGGTAAGTGAAACTTCTTTAGGTTTTCGTTGCGTTATCAATTTTGCGTTACTAATGTTTCTTTTTTTCACCGCCGTTATAGAAAATTTCAAACAGATGTGTCGCTAAAGAAGTTTCACTTTCAAAAAATCAGACCACCTTTTGATAGAAGCGACATAGTCAGCTACAGTCAATAGAATTTTGAAATTTCTACTGATTTCTATACTGACTGGATCCAAAATAACTGGTACCAAAATAAGGTCTGACAATGACCTTAGATTGTGATAATATAATTACAGTTTTCATACATGCAAGAGCAGTTTGATGAAGTGGCGGATTTAGGTTCGATGCCGCCCTAGGGCCCGTCCAATATGGCGCCCTTTTTGCTCTATCTGGAAGTGATTATTGCAACTAAACATCTAATGAAACCGTAAATATGGACAACGGATGATAAACTAATTAGATAATTAATTATTTATTATATTATTGTTCCAATCACAGTGTTCTTAATATTTAAATTAATTAAAATTTTTTTTTAATTTCTACTATCCTAACATTGCTTACTTTTAAAATTTATCGCCCCTAAAATCATGCCGCCCCAGGCCCGAGCATCACGGGCCTAGGCGTAAATCCATTACTGGTTTGATGTCGTATTCAAAATCTCTATCATGTACAACATTAGATTGTACTCACACAAAAACAAATGCTTGATCTATAAAGAAAAAGATCGCTTTTCAAGATAAATTTCGACCAAAATGCATAGAAAAAAACTGTTTCGAAGTAAAAATTGTACAAAAAACGATATTTAAGAAAAATATCAATTCAGGCGATCAATTATTTTTCGAACAGAATCGATTTAAAATTCTACAATGCTTTTCTTATGGAGAAGTATGTGTGTTCACAATCTACGGTCATTGTGAAATCAAATTATTTGACAATCCTTTCTGCAACCCAGCATAGTTGTTTAAACCATTTTTAAACCTCGCAAGCGTTAGAGTACGTAGTTTATTTACTTACACCCCAAATATCAACCCCGTGCAAACTTTCGCCACGTGCTCTTGTTAGAGACGGGAAAAACGGGTCTTTTTAGTGATCTACTTTGCATCTGGATCCCGTATGTGAGCCGGCTCACTGAACCGGTTCAAAAAGAGCCGAGTTTTGAATATGTTACTGCAGTCTGCCATTGAGTTACCTAGTTCCGTCAATCATATCACGACCTGTATAGAATCAAGAATACATAGCCAAACATGTGATGCATGAGTCATTTGAGCTGACAGATGCATCAAAGCAAGACCTGATACGTAAGTGTAATATGTGCTTCTGTGTGTTAAGTGTTTCACTGAGTTATGCGGATCCGTTGATCCGTCGGCTCAAAAAAAAGTGAGTCGGCTCTCACGGATCTTCTGTCGGAGTCGGCTCTTTGACCCGGTTCAGATCTGAGTTACCCAACACTAGATCTTGTGTTATAAGCAGCAAAACGGTAAATCCAAATAGATATAGATTGTAGATTATAGACGCTCAACATCTGAGGTCATCAGCGGTAAATTCGGCCCTGTCATTGATTGTGGGTTAATAATATATATTATTGTGATGTATACAGTGAAGCAATATTTAAATGGAGAACATCTTAAATAAAAGGTATGCACACGTTGCAATGAATGCAAATACAACACATATGGTATACATAATATTACATAAACTTTGTATTATGCAATGAACAACACTTTTATGCACTGAAACGGCCACGGCATGAATTAGTAACACAATGTTGCATAATGCATCATGTTTTCTGAAGAGATTTATTTTATCTCTTAAAACATACACAAGTAAGTATGTGTTACATATAGCAATTTATGGATATCATGATATTGTCAGTAATGTTACTTACAACAAGTCATATTATTATAACAAATATTAAATTTGGACGATACCACAAATCTGCATGGAATTTTTATATTAGGTGCGTTTGGTATCGCATTCCAGTTACAAAAAGGAAACTTTTTAAAAACAAGCTTTTATTGCAGTGTAGTAAAATGGAAAAAAAATATTTTTTTAATAATTTACGCTCAAATTATAAAAACGTAAGCTGTAACTCTATGATCGTTTAATAGTCACAACCCACGTTTTTAGTGTATTTGCCATATGGCAACATACACTATTGGCGTCGGTCGGATGGCGGGACCTAGGGGTCGGACCAAAATTTCTCGACGTTTCATAACCTCCTAAACACTTTGGCATCATTTTTAAAAATATTTATATATATATGTATATATATATATATATATATATATATATATATATATATATATATTTATATATATACGTATATATATATATATATATATATATATATATATATATATATATGTGTGTGCGGGCAATAACTTTCGAAAGAGTTAATTGATTTCAACTAAATTTGGCACACGCGTTGAAATCCATCACCGCAAGAAGCCTATTTAAAATGGGCCTAATCGGGCCACTTTAAGGGTAGTTTTTAGGGGTTGAAAAATGTTTTTGGGCCCTAAAATACCGAAAAAATTCTTCAAATCGTTTCAAAATTGAAATTTAACCCTCTAATAGTAATTAAAATGTGTCCCTAAAATTTTAATAAAATCGGCCTGACAGGAGCGGACTTACAAATTTTATGAAAACGTTATTTTGCAGATAGTGAATTATTTACTGAAAGGTGTATATGATTTGGTATAAAGGTTCGATTGATAATAATATTGCAATTAAGAAAAAAAATGTTATTTTAAGGGGTATATTAAGGAGTAAAATTTTTTATTTTGCCCAAAAACCAACTTAAGTTTGCATAATAAAGCCACACTGCCTGTATAAGCAAATACACTATATTGTCGGCAGGGTTTTGGCACTGCGACCCGGGTTTTTTTAAAATTATGAACCTAAATTCTTACATAAAAGTATTTTGTTTTTCTTTTTAGTGGGTACATTTCAATAAAAACTTGTCTTTAAAAAGGTTTTTTTTACTAATATTTTATTTTGTTCTTTTCAGTTTTGCAAAATTTTTACTATTAAGACTGTTTAATACATTTAGGAGCAGATAATTTTAGAAATTAATCGAACAATTAATAAAGTCAAGGATGGCGAACCTATGGCATGCGTGCCAGAGGTGCCATTCGACAGAAAATTGTTGATACAACATGAATTGAGATGTAAATCGAAATAATTAAAAATATTCTAGATATTATAGAAATGAAATGAAATATTGCATGAATAGCTATTTTGACCTTATTATTCTGAAAACATCGAAAAAACTGGTGTTTTACATGTGCTTTATTCACTGTTGTTGTTTTTGGAACGCACTTAATAATAATATGTTCCAAAAACATATGTAAAAACACGTTTCTTTTTCAGTGAAGGTTCAAAAAAAATATCGCTAAAAATATCGATATATCAAATAAAAAATATCGTTATATCGATATTTTTTCGACAGCCCTATGTTGTGGTCACGCCTGGAAATATGTATTGTGATTATCCAACATTATCTAAATATTACGAACTGTGGTCCATTCGTTACGATTATTCTGTTCTTTTTAATGCGAAAAGAACATCAAAATGAATAGGTACGTTAATACACTGTAATAATCTGAATAGTGTTTTAAATTTATACACCCAACCCTACTTGTAAAAAATTTTAAACGTTCGCGTATTTACTGACAAATATTTTTTTTTTACATCTATTCATTTTACAAACACGTGCAAAAATATTAATTGTACATAATTTCACTGCGATATAGACTGAATACAGCAGTGGTTGACGTTATCTGAAAACGATTGTCACAATTTTATTCCACATATCATAAAATGCATGTTAATATCACATTGACAGGTATGAAATTCAAATTAAACTTTGTTTAAAAATCGCTTTTACTGTTATATAGTATCGTATTGCAATATTTGAGTCAGTTAATTTGCGTTATTTTTTTTAATTATCTGTAATTATCAAATATTCTTTTAAATTTCCAATAGGATAATTATTATTGTTATTTTGGAATTAGTGCTGACACGTGAGGTTATGCTTCTGAAGCTATTGGCACAAGAATAGACAATAACCAGAAGTATAACTCCGAATTGTCCCGCAAAACGCTGCCTAACCTAAAAATAAGGCTAGAACATTTCAATACAGTGGCGTTTACAACTCAGGTAGTTGAATCTCTGGTTCAGTTTTGTTTTACCGCTCGCCAAATGCAGTAGCGGTTCGTACCACTACCGGGTTTCGATATTTTGCTTGTGAAATTGTACCTAGGCATGAAATTATTTTATGCCCTAAAAAATATAAATCGAAATTTTAAGATCGGAAATAAAAACAAATTATTAATTTGGAAAAATAAATAAATATATTTTTGACTACATTTATTGTTTTTCTATTATTTCCTTTAAGCAATCTAAAAAAATGTTTTTGCACTTCTTTTTAATACAAACATCCCTTATTACATTACCCAAACACAAGTTATAATCTAAAATACAAGACTTATTCGATGTAATTTAAATTGTCTTAGATTTTACAATTAAAAATTACAATACAACCCTGTCTAGATCCAATGAAAATGTACTAAATACGGCTCTATATTCTATCCTTATTTTAATGGCGTCGCAATTTGTGAAACGTCACGGATTTTAAGGAGAGTCAGAGTTCTGGTTATTGTTTTTATTCTGAAGCTATTGGTGTTGGTAATACTAAAGATGCATGAATTTCACATAAGCGGTTAGGCCATAGACCTTAGATATAGGTATTGTATTTTTGAGAAACCTTGATCTAATATATGATCAAGGTTTCTCAAAAATACTGCCTCTGCGACAAACCTAACGAATTTTTAACCACTAATGACAGATACTTTTTTTAATTGTTAAGTGATGTACGCGTTGTCAAAATACCACTTTGTTTTAAATGATTTATCAAGGTACTGGACGACCATAGAACAAGTGTAATGTAAAGAATTTTTCACGGTATATCACTACAGATACAGTGTCAAGGTTAGGGTTATAAGAAGCATAAGTATTATATTTCATTCATGAACTAGCACGTCATGTTTTTCAGCATAAAGAAAATATTTAATGCTGGGTTCCAGAAAGCATTGTCAAAAAATTGTATTTGACAATGACCTTAGATTGTAATCATGTACTTTCAGTGTTTATACATGCAGGGGCAGTCTAATGTCGTTGTGAAATTACCTGATATTTAAAACATTAAATAGTATTCACATAATAACAAATGCTTGATCTACGTTTAAGAAGATTGCTTTCAAGCTAATTTTTTATTAAAATGCGTAGAAAAAAAATATTTCGAAGTGTAAATTGTACAAAAAACAATGTACATGTACACTCAGTTTAAGGGCAATATTGTTTGAATCGAACAATTCTATTTCGAGCAGGATTGATTTAAAATTCTACAATGCTTTTCATATGAAGAAATATGTACGCTTACAATCTAAAGTCATTGTTAAATAAGATTCTCATATATATTTGAAACGAGAAATTAAAAATATACAGCATTCGTTTAAAAAACGCACATTAATATATTACTTTTTAAAAGTCCCCCCAAAATATCAAGTCACGTGACCTGACGTCACTGCATCGAATTTTTATGTCGGTATTCTGGGTGTAAATTAATGTTTTTATGGAAACATATTACAAGAACGTAGTGAAATAGGCAGCTGTCAAACAATTTCAATGGAGTGGCTCCACTTTTCGCTGACGTGTTTTAAATTACGCTCCGTTTCATTTAATTTATATTAACAGTGTTGGATCACTTTCACACAGTTTGTGCTGACGCACAACGGTAAGAAGCTAATAAAAAAAAACCTTGGAACGTGTCGCGGGACACGCATTTGGAACGAAGTACCTTTCGTATGCAGGGTTAGTATAATTAATACACATACATAATATACATACACACACACATATATAAAACGCGTTACGAAAAACATCTTACGCTTTTTCGTGACACTTTTCCGTGACGCGTTACATTTGTTCTCGGTTAGGTCCCCTCGCCAACCCGCGATAATCTAAAAACGGTATAATCTAAAAACACCCGGTGTAATCTAAAAACAACCATTATAATCTAAGAAAACCCGGTATAATCTAAAAACACCCGGTATAATCTAAAAACACCCGGTACAATCTAAAAACACCCACTATAATCTAAAAACAACCGGTATACATTATACGTCTTACGGTTTTTCGTGACACGTTACATTTTTTGTCTTACGGTTTTTCGTGACACGTTACATTTTTTCTCGGCTAGGTCCCCTCACCAACCCGCGATAAGGAACTTCGTTCCAAAATGTTGCAGGAGTGCCGCTGTCAGTTGATTACTCTAATTTTTGGAAATAGTTTGAAGATTTAAGAAACTTTTCCGAAAACGGAAGAGTCATTTTTGGTTTGTGATGGAACAGTTTTGTGAAATAAGTACGAATAAGGTCATAGCGTGACATTGAAAACGTATGTTTTTTTTGGCACAATTAATGTCAACTTTTTTCTGGTAAATCGTACATAAATTACAAAGGTAGTCCATTAGAGACCTAGATTTGTCCTTTATCTTCCTTATACAGAAAGAATTTTTGCAGAATGTTGACGAATAAGTCTAAAATCAGTTGACAGCCAAAGCTCTATTTTTGGCTTATATTCAGAGCGTTCCGACAGCCTTAAGCATTAACAGAATATGGATTTATAAATTTCTATGCGTCTTCTGCATTGTCGTATTCTAGTATTTAGAAAATAATAGTAAGTATTCTCGGACACGGTGTATAATATTATTCTTTATAAAGAGAATATCAAATTCCAGTGATGGTTGAACAAAACAACGAGACGGTTTGTTTGCGTTGACTGCGTATAATGTTATTATATAAATGCGTTGTAAACTCTTTCCAGGACATAAAAACGTAATTAGCGCTCCGACGTCAGTACGGTTAAACTGATTAAAAATTTGCGAGCCTCATTGCATACCGGATTCTATTTCGCTAGAGATTGGAAGTATACAATATATTGGAAACTTCTTTATTTGACGGACAATTAATTGTTCAAACATTTTAATATACGCGTATGGATACACCGAAAATGTACGAACTTTTTTTTTAAAAGTGTACAATATTTTCTCAAACTGTGTGTACACATAATCTAAAATGTTATTTCTAATCACATCACAATGGACAGAATAAGATGGAAATGGTGTATTATAGGGCAAGGGCAGAAAGTTGAAATTCGTGCACTGCGCGATACACGATGTCTAAGTTTAGAGGGTGTCCGGAAGGGGTTTTCAAAAAGTGTCCGGGTGAATCTCGAGCACTTTTTGTGTCAGAGGAATCCCGATTGATTGAAAGATAAAAATAAATTGAAAGAAATCTGTGTAAAAAATTCATTCGTAATCGTAAGCCGTAGTTTATATCGCAAATAAGCTGTATAAACGAATAAAAAAATTAAAATGTGTACAATGTTTTTATTTTAAACGATGAAATATTTTTCTCAGGAGTGTCCAGGAAAAAAATTCAATTTCACCTAAATGTCTGGGGTTTTTAAAGTTTTTGTCCGGCGTCGGCGTTTGAGGTGATGGCAGCCCTAGTTATAGGTAGTATCTATTTTCTATTTTTATATCGCCGATACGTAACCATTTTTACATGATCGCGTGCATTTATTTACAAGTATCGTAAGTTACAATAAAATTATGATTTCATTAAGGGGGTATTCTTTTGTGAACGCATAAATTTTACCTCTTTTTAGGGAATTTTTTTTTTAGACGACAATAACATTCAATCATTTTAATTTTTTTATATGTTCTTGTTTGTATCTTAAATTGTATAAAAAAAATTTGTTTTCTCTTATTTTACATTTTTTTTATATATATTTTTTTAAATTAAATTAGACACTAAAAAAAAGCAGGTCACTGGTCATGGTAATAGCGGCTGTTCATGTTGTCTGAAATAAAAAAATCGAATGGATCATTGTTCAGTAGGGATGTCGCCATCGTCCCTACTAAAATTATTCAATTTCATTAAAAAAAATGGCGGACTGTAGAAAAAAAGTTTGTGTTTTTCTTTAAAAATCGTTTAAAAAAATAAGAAAATATTTTCGAAAATAAGCAATTTTAGTACGGACGATAACCATTAATGAGTAGAAGAACATATATAAATTTCAAAGCAATCGGTTGAATACTTTTTTTTTAGGATTATGACAGTTTTAGAAAATAATGTTTCCAGATAAATGCGTTTAAAGTTTCAAGAGCCAACAAGTCGCTTATACGGTTCGTCAGCGACTATGAGTGGTAATTTATTTAAAACTAGGAATTTCGGTCTCTATTTTTCACAGCATATTTTCGATAGGTTTTACTATTGAAATATGAAAAAAAAATCGATTTTTCGAAGTGGTCACATAAGAATACCCCCTTAAAGAATTATGCATAGATATATTAATAATTTAGCTCAGAAGCTTTAAAAGTCTCTGAAAAGAAAAAAATTATGCGGTCGCAATGTCCTATAAAACATCGTATTTGGTATAGTAACAATAATATACGATATTTAGTCAGCAATAATTTGTGAATATTTGTTGAGACGCATTAATAACAGACACCATGTATGTTGTACTTGGGATGGTTCTTGATGTATAATGAGGAAAAGAAAAATAGCCCGATGTCCGTTATAAAAATGCTCCTGGCATTCATTTTTTTAATTGTCCATTTTTAGAAACATCTTGCAGTTTTAAAATAAAAGCACTAGAAAATGTTTTACTCTTTACAAATGCTTTATAAGAATAGCTGTAAAATTTTAAACAAGTTTCTTTTCTTAATAAAATATGTACGTAAGATACAAATATTTTTATATAGTTTTTATCGTAGATAATAGATGGATTTATTTTTTAGTTAATTGATTGTGTTTTTATTTATAGCGGCAGGTAGATTTAATTTTTATATTTCAAAAAACCGAATACAATAAAAATCACCTTTAATATGTACTGTTTCATTTGCTATTTTTATAGCAATAAAGCTTAAATAATTAAAAAGTTGTAATAAAAATATTCCTACCTGTTCCAAATCTTCTTGATTGTTGATAAGTTATATATGCGATTATATTTTAAACAGTTCAAATAAACAACTTTTCCATAAACAATAGTTTTGATATATTTATTATCAAAAAAAATAAGTTTATGGAACTGTTTAACATATCCAATCAACATAAGTAAATATAAAGTACACTTTATTTTGATTTTTAATTTTCGTTAGTTTTAAGCAGTTTTATTTTGAATAAATTAATAAACAGGTTTATAACAAACGCATGCTTAAAAACGAAGGGGATTCCAGAAAAGCATTAAAAAAATTGTTCAGATTTTGCACTTAAAAAGAGCAAAATAAAATTTTAATTTAATTAGTTTAAACGGAACTTTTAAAAATTGTTTTAAAATACAGTGGGCAGTCAAAAAGAACTGAAACTGGATTGAAGAGGGTATTTAAATAAATTTAATTAGAACCTGGCCGGTTTATACTTTAAAGACGAGATTTATGGTTCGGTGTAAAAGGCTTTAAATTCGTTTAATTTCAAACCGATTGAAACCTTTCCACAAATGCGAAAGTGATTAATTTTTTTTATTTTTAAGGTGTGTGTATTTTATTTATATTAAATAAATATAAATATATCGTTTGCCAATATGTGTAAAGTCAAAAATAATTGTATCAGCTCTTAATGTCCTTTAAGAATTATGAAAGGTTAACATCTTGACTTCAAAAATTCTTTTTGAAAAATTTGATGGAAAAGTTTTAAGGGGCTGGGAAGGATAACATCAGCAAAGAACATAAAAAAGTGTTATGTCTTTGGAAGGTTTGAAGACATGTTCACTGTCTAGGAATTTAGAGAGCTCTGTAAAAGATAATATGGCATTGTGAATGGATGAATATGATAGAGCTAATTAAATGCCCTGCACTTGGTCATTTTGAAAGTTAACTAGAAAGTATATAAATCAGGAATGTATTAAACTCACTGGATACCTGATTAATAGTTTAAAAGAGAAACAAGGCAGCCGTATTGGAAAAAGCCAAAATATGTGTTAAGGAAATGAGAAGGACAAAAATGACTAAAATACCTGCTTCATTTTTATGAACTATTGAACATAGGCAGTCGGGAGTCCAGTGAGTATAATACAACCTTGATATAAATATACAGAGTGTCCGAGAATTATCTTTACAACTTTGAAATTTAATAACTTTTTAAATAAAAAGGATATTCACATTCTGTTTTCTGCAGTTATTAGTGCAACTCAAAGTTTTGTTCTGTTTAGGTTAGCACCTCCACATGTGGCCCGAAGCATATCCAGTCGGTAATCGATTTCTTGCCAGGTGCGCTGTAACATAACGTCTGTGACAGTGGCAAAAGCCTCTTTAATGCGAATTTTTAAGTCAGCAATGTCAGTAACTTTTCTCCGATAAACAATATCCTTCAAATAACCCCAGAGAAAAAAACTTTATGAGTGACATTAATAACTGCAGAACACAGAATGTGAATATCTTTTTTATTTCAAAAGGTATTAAATTTCAAAGTTGTAAAGATAATTCTCGGACACCCTGTATTTCCTGGATGTTTTAATAAAAAACATGTTCGACTGTATTAGCGAACAAACTTGGCTGCATTGTAAAATAGCCGATTAGTTCATAAACTTACCAAGAAAATTGGCTTGTTTACTTTTAATGACAGTAACTGGAATAGAATTGGATATGCTCTAAATATATAAAAAATACACACACCGAATTTTTTTTTATCAATAATGAAAGCGAAAATCATGACGAGAAAGATAAAAGTATCAATAGTTTAGATTCGCACTGAAAATGATTTTATAAAATAAAAAATGAGAATAAAGGATGTTGGAACGAGTGTCTGATTAGCAGAATAATCAATCCCGGTATCAAAACTTTTTGAGTACCACTTCTGTACACATCACGTGACAAATATAAACAAGTTTTGTACGAACACAGTACACATTAGGGGTGTAATAAGAGGGTAGGTACTCGAACTAAAGGATGTACATACAGGTTGTTACGAAAGTTCACAAGTTGCAGGGAATCACAAATGAGTTATGACATTCGATTCTTCGTTTCGTGCAGACGATATTAATATCTCAAAAGATAGTTTTATCGCAGTATATGAGAACAATGACAGTGAATTGACTTCTACTGAAAAAATACTAGAATTTTTACTTAAAAATCTAAAGAGAATATAAATTTGGATTTTTTAGACAATTCACTGCAAGTGCAAATTAAAACTGTGATATGATTTTTTTTTACAGTAAATTAAAAAAAAAACCACGTGCGTGTTGTAGGGTTCCGTAGAGTATTCTTTTGTCAAGCTATTGAAATCTATAACTTGTAGAGATCTAAAGAACTTGTTAGCATATCTTGCTGAAAATAAATTTCACTGAAAGTTTTAAAAACCTCGTTTTTTTTCAAATGTTTTAATCACATGGTCGCAAAATTAGAGTAGAGGGATACATTATTAACGAATTTATAGGAGCTTATATCTCTGGAAATATTCACTTAGGGAAAAATTACTTTATTGCATTTTTAAAGACTTGTCTGACGATACCTTTACGCAATGGGATGCGCGAAAATAAAAATTTTCATCTTTCAGTCATACGTATGGAATACTACTCCTTATTTTTTTTTATATTTGCTTTACAGAAATTATGTGACGATTCACATAAGACATTGACTAAAATTTCAACAGAATCGATGCAAAGATGACCGAGTTATAAGGCTGTGACATACGGACATAGACATTTATAGCTACGAAACTCTAAAATTATTTAATAACCACACATTTTTGGAAAACTAATTATATATTTATTAATTGGTAATAAACTATGTACCTGAAATTAAACAATAATTCTTCGCATGTATTAATCAGAATCGAATAGGCCTTATTTGATTTAAAAATTATTTCTAGCAATTCTCTGCAGTGGAAATTGAACTTTTGAGACAACCTGCATATAATAAACAAAACACAACTTGTAATTACGTTCAAAAAGCGTTATAAATGTAATAGAGAACCTGCATTCAAACGTTTAATTAATAACGGCTATAGAAAAGTTTTCAAATACTCACTATTGAAAATTACAGATCAACATTGAATGAAATTCTGCCCCAGTTTTAATATAAGTGTTTAGAAATTTTAATTCCCCGGTAACTTTAAAAAGAATTAATTAAACAAAGAAAAAAACGAAGTTACTGTACAGACAATCACTCAAGAATATTGAAACGAACACTAAGTTGATTCAGATTTATATAACTAATTTTATTTATTTTTTAATTATCGTGTACCTTAGCTCTTGACATTACAGCGGGTCTATTAACATGAAGTTGGAGCATTCATGGTTAAAGTTCCGACACCGATAACCAATAAAATTGTCCCACATAGACATAGAAATATAGAGACAGAGGTTTTAGACAAGAGGGATAAAGCCGATTAAGAGACGTGACGAAGTGAGTGGTGTCTGCTTGTCATTGGCCGGCACACTACGCATGTCTAGTGGCATGAAATTTATGTTGGTAGTATGGCGTAAAAAGAAAACTTCTTTTGTATGCACAACAGTGTGGCCGGTCAATCAAAAATCGACACCATTCTTACTTTGTACCCGTCCCTCAATGGATTCCCCCCCGCAGCTGTGTACTCTATCACTATAATTATTATATCCATGTTTTCTCCCCTTATCTCTTTGGACAAATGCAATCAAAAATATAAATTGCTTAGTTCGTGTCTAGAAACGATTGATTAAATAAATTTTGTATTAGTTTTATTTTTCCCCTTTTCATGTTAGTGTCCATAGAATTGATCTGCAATTTATCAACATGAAGACGTATTTCGAATCTAATAATAAACGCATGGGGTTAAGGCATGGTTAAAGTAACGTAACGACTTTACAGCGGGGTTTTGTAACGTAACAACGTGCCAACAACGGGTTTACAGGGACCTGACGGAACCACAAAGGGTTAAAAAGCCATTATATATAAGCAGTATTTACGAGCGAAGAGGATTGTAATTTGGAGGGTATACGAATAAACGTCAAAACACGGTTTCGCAATAGAAAAATTTTTACATGAATATTGATTTCATATTTTAAAATATGATTTTGCAGTCAATAAATCATTTGACGTATCTAAATTGTTAGCTTGCTTATTATTTTTTTTATTATTTCAGAAATAGTTTGTTTGTTACTATATTAATGAAATAATACCAAAATATAACATTTCCAAACGGTACCAATTTTTACACTGTAAATTATGCTCGTTATAAAAAAATCAGATCATGCATAAAAATTTAGATATTTCATTTTTTGTTTGTACTGACACTTTCTTTCAGCTAAAAACGTTGTTGTGATATGAATCTTTAAAAAAAATAGTTTTTAAAAGGGCAACACCTCATTCAAAAGATAACTAAAAATTTGCAGCCGTAATAATTCACCTAATATAAAAATATAGAATATTGTTCTATTTTTTTGTCAATTTTTAGACGATCTATTTTCTATTTTTTCTAAAGAAGGCAAACTGAAGGCATCACAAATGAAAGAGTAGACTAAACCGATTGATTTTCACTTATTAATACTCAATAAATTTCACAAAATGAAAATGTATATTTACACACTTCTCTGGATATTTTTCAGAACCTTGTTAGTAATTTATTGACAAAATGTGTTATATTTGATTAGGTCTTTTGAAACTGCAGTATTCAAAAATTGTCGCGATTTTAAAATGTGATTTTAATTTACGAAAAGTTATTGGAGCAAATTTTCAATTTAATGAATGTGTAATTTATCAAAGTTATTGAATGAAGTACAGACTTTCGAAGAATGCTATTAAATTATTATTATTATTATATTTATATTTTTGTAGTACAACACGGTTTTGTAAAGTTATTTTTCTTAATACCATGCCGAAAGTACGTACTTTCTGATTCGATTTTAAAGCAGAAAGTCTAACATTTATGCACTGCTGTAATTACTCGCATACCGTCTGCCAAAACAGTTTAGTCATGCGCATCGATACGTGAGACTGCCGTTTGCCAGGTCACGTGTTCGCCAGTAAGCAGTAGTAGCTAACTGATATTATTACATGGACATTACTAGATCCATGTGTCTATTACGTATAGCCTCAAAATTGCTCACTTCAAAGTATTTTTATATATCAATGATAGTACGTACTATCAACCGGGTATAAAGAAAAATAGTATACATCACACGAGCAGAACGCTAAAAGTCCTGTACTGCGCGACATATGATACCCTCTACTTCGCCTCTGGCATCATGGTCCACAGTGCAGGAAATTCAACTTTCTGCTCTTGTAGTGTAATATACTATTTCTGATTTATCACGCATGAGACAGTGTAGATTCAATATAAATAGTAAATTATGGCAAGCTGTGTTTGAGTTAGAAGCTACTTGCGCGGTGTAACGGAAATTCTTTTGAAAACGTGTCATTATATAAGCTGTATACAAAAGTTTTGAAACTGGGTTAATTATTCTGCATTTAGGTCGATGAGTAATGGCCTTAAAGCCGATATTGAAAATGAATTGAAAAAACCGCATTTGAACGCTTAAACGTATAAAATGAACGATGAAGTTTTTAAATAGCCATAAATTAGTTTAGTTATGAACAATTTTTTTTTTCTATCAATGGACTAGCTGTTTTTGTATAAAAATATCAAAAGTATGCAGTTCTGAATTTAATCAAAAAAATGTTATTTTATGCGAAAAATATTTTTCTACATCAGTCAACTAATAGACCAGGGTCGATAATTTTTGAGACCAAAAAAAATTATAGTAGGATGAAACCCATTGGAAAAGGAAGAGAATATAACAAAAATGAAAGGAAAAATAATTTACGGTTGATAGCAATAAATAGGCATCTACGCATATAATTTATAAGATTATATGCGTAGAGGCCTATTTATTGCTTTTTTAAGATAACTTATTTGCATTTTCTGAGAACATTTACCGTAGTAATGTATATTTTTTTTTTCATATCATCAGAAAATAGAGATTTCAAGGAACAAAAGCCCACCGACTTTTTTAAAAAAGCAGATATATTGACGTGAGAATTTTCGATTGAAAATTAGGATGCTTTTTCGATATTAGGTCAAAATAAGGTGAAAAAATGAATATTTTAAATAAAAAAAATTACTTTGTGTTTGGGACATAAAAAGGTAAGTATTCACCAAATTTCGTAAAAAAATATTTTTTTTTTCAAAAGATAAAAATAAAAAACCAAAAACTTGATTATTTGAATTTTTCTCATAAATTTTGAGGTTATGTGAAAAAAGTGTAAAAACAAAAGTTGTAGATATTTTTATTACCTACAACTTTGCTATTTAACTTTTTTTCATAGGACTTGTAGTTTTGCCGGAAATCGAGATAAACCGTTTGTTACCCTTAAAAACTCACTCCCTTTCCCTTCCCGACCACAGATCGACCGTAAATTATTTTTCCTTTCATTTTTGTTATATTCTCTACCTTTTCCAATGGGTTTCATCCTACTATAATTTTGTTTCACTTTTTACCATTATCATGTTCTTATGATAGGAATATCATTTTGAAAACATATATAAAAAACTTCTATTCTTAAATAGGTGTTTATGTTCTGGATTCATAACTAACTCAAAAGTGAATTTACAAGATATCCAAAAAGTGAAAATTGAATGATTTTCTTTATGAGCAAGACACTTCAAACAAACCAGACTTTGTTCATTAAGTTTGTGTTAATTTAAATCATTACATTACAATTATTTTATTTACCAAATATACTGTAATAATGTTTGCAAATTATGTTTTGATTTTAATAAATAATCTAAAATCTTGGAACCATAATTTATTCGTCTAAAAAATACAATAATGAATCACAAATGTTGTACGACTACCTTTTAAAATTCTCTGAGTATACACGTATCCCAGGCAACATTGGGGTTAACAATTATCTTTGTAGTCATAGAAAGTCGGTTAAATAAGCAAAGTAGTGCAAAATGTTTCGCACATCAAGAAACAATTCAGTATTGATATATTTTGTAAAGTCATTTGCCGTTTTAGAAAACTGATCTTTTTTTATTTATGAATATAACTTCTTCGTTCATTGTACAAATAACCCTGAATGTCAGAAATGTTAACTCTGAAAGTTAATCATCCCTTAAATCAAACATGAAGCTAAATAACCCTCCAACAGAAACATGATAAAAATCAGTAAAGATAAGGGCGCAAGATTGTTATATAGCAAAATAAAAAGAAAACTTCAAATATACAAAATAAGTAAATCAAATGGGGGTCCAGAAATAAGAGACAGTTTTCTATGAAAATAGAAAACTCCTACTCACATACTGCCGAGTTGTCTGAAAACAATTTGAAAATGAAAATATGTGAGTTATGCATTTAAATAAGGGACAGAGAATAAAATGCTGTGCACTATACCCACACAACATGTTAACAATCGTGTTTTCCACTTTATACGCTACAAATTAAAAATAACAATTAATACCATCTTAAGGCTGCCACACTACGAGGCTAAAAAGTGCTGTTGCAAGAGTGCCGTTGTCAGTTGATTACTCTAAATTTTGGAAATATTTTGAAGATTTAAAAAACTTTTCCGAAAAAGGAAGAGTCACTTTAGCTTTGTGATGAAACAATTTTGTGAAATAAGTACGAATAAGGTTGTATTGTGACATTAAAAACGTGTGTTTTTTGGCACAATTAATGCCAACTTTTTTCTAGTAAATCGTACGTAAATTACAAAAGTAGTTCATTAGAGACCTAGATTTGTCCTTTAATTATCTTCCTTATAGCGAAAGAATTTTTGCAAAATGTTAACGAATAAGTCTACAATCAGCCGAAGCCCTATGTTTGGCTTAAATTCAGAGCTTTCCGACAGCCTTAACATGTTTAGTTGTTAGCTCCCGAATACACACTCGAAATTGATTGGAAATAATGGTCTATTTTGAATCGAAACTCGATATTGATTAATCCTAAAGATGTTGTGTGAGTAAACTACTTGAAGAAAACGAAAAAAGTGATGATTATAAAAGTAGATGTAGTATATGTATATGTTGCAGAACTAGCTATGAACGTTAAAATTATGTGTATGAAAAATGCATCAAGTGTTTTACTCTAAATGCTAACAGTTTCTTTGTAATATACATATGTTAATAACATACTATTTGTATGTACAATTACATCTTTACAACATACCAGCTTTCCTGGGAAATAGGATCTATTACAGTAATGCTTTTGAAATGAATTTGATCTTTAAATTATTCCGAATAACATCAACGTAAATTACAGCTATAATTGTTTATCTTTTGAATATTATGGCATTAAGTAAATGAACTATAGAATAGTCTTCTTGAATCGATTGAAGTAAGAAGGAAGAGGCAAGAACCGTATTTAGAAAAATAGTCAGCGTTACAATAAATGTGTTTCTGTTAATTGACAAAAATATTTTGAAAAATATAAGGCTTAATATGCCATAGTTAATACTTTTAACGAAAAAACCTAAAATATCTAACTTTTAATAAAAATTTTACTGGAAAGTATAATAATAATCAATAAAAATAAATGAATATTTGTTAAAGAATTTATAATTCACTGTATAGTACGTACCATGGATCTAAAAGGCTCGGAAGTTAGATGCAAATGGAGGTTTACGCAGGTACAGCCGGTTGAAAAACTACAAACTCGCGCTATATTATTATTTTTAATTTTTCTTTAATCTAAAGGCCTAATTCCTCGCATAAAGTCATCCAAAAAATTATTTTTCGTGCTTGTCTATGCAAAACTGTATTAGGCATCTTGATCAATTAACAATCAAAGAAACAACTTAACAATAGCGTACTGGACTGTACTTTACAGCAGAAACCACAATTGACAAGACAACCAGCGATAAGCAATCATCGACGAGCGCACGTTCTGTACCGGTAACTGAGAGGTGATGGGAGTCTTCCTTTCCCACAAAACAACCAGGACTTTTCTAAAATACGTATTTGCAACGCTGTTTGTGACTAACTTCAGAACCTTTTAGAACCGTGGCGCGTATCTAATTCAAAATTAATCTAAGAAACAAATATTCAAAAAGTGCATATTTTAGAGTGCTTTTATTATTCAAATTATTGTAATCTTTCAACACAATTTCAATTACTGATACAAAGATGTAATTGTAAGCTGGTAAGTGTACTTCACGAGCCTCTTGTTCAGACTACACAAAGTTAATATTAAGTTGAAAGAGATATATGCTCCAGTTTGTGCAGTGACCTATGAGCAAATATGCAGCTGGAATTTTTTTACTATTAAAATTCGTGTATTGTTTTGATCGTTCATTTGTTAACAAGAACACATCAGCCTGAACCAAGGTTAACTAAGATGAGAAACCATGATTCATCATTGTCCGCTTGAACCAAGCCCAACTAAGAACTGTGTTTTGATATTTCTGCTCATTTGTGGACAATAATCTGTACGAAATCCACTAACAAACGGCTGGGATTCTGTTCGATCATAAATTATATTATAGACGTGTCCAATTCCCACTAAAACCAAACATCTTCTTTTGTTTTACACTCCCATAAACTTTTAAAATGCTTAACATTTTGATGAAATGACTTAAGAATAAAAAATAAGCAAATGTAATGGATGACTTAAAAATGTAGTGTGACGAAAGCGAAAGGCAAGAAAGTTTAAAAAGCGATTCATGTTTATAGTTAAAAAGTCATATTCTAAAGAATTGGGTCTTTTAATGTTTTTGTTTTATTTTTACATAAAAGGAAAGATTACGTACAAGTGTTAGGTATAGCGAGACTATTTTTATTTTTACTAGATACTTAGAAAGCTATTAGTATTGCAGGCAGAGCTGCAATCATCGGTTCACACAACTTTATTATTTTAAGCAGGACTCTATATTTTCAGAAGGCGGGTCTCATTTTGAATTTTTTTATGTAATAAAGTACTAGGCTAAAATGAATGGCTTCCGAAATATCTGAGATCAAATTTGAAGTAGGTAATTCAGAAACTTTTAAAAACTTTGAAAAAAATTGAACCTCCTTTAAAAAAAGCCACTAAGATGCGTATAAACATTTTGAGGTCGACATCAATTTCTATAACTTTTTTTCACCAAATTGGTTCTGAGCTCAAAAATTTATTATTTTACGCTTATAGTGGCTTCTTTGAAGAAGATTCAATTTTTTAAAACACAAATCTGGTTATATAAATAGTGACTATTTGTTTCCTAAAACGTTGAATCTAAATATTGAGTATAAATTTGGCAGTTGCAGTTCATTTTCAATTATTAAGTGCTGTCGTTTGTGAAGAACTTTTGACTTTTATTTAGATAGATATATTTATTAGTTACAGTGACAAACGTTTGTAACACGTCAATACAAATTACAGTTTAAAAAGAGTATAAAAAATAACAAGAGTTATTAATATCAAAAGTTTAACAATAAAAAAGTTCAACAATAATAAAAACGTTAATTAAAATAGCCAGACAAAGAATAAAATTCCGCATCTATCAAAAAACTGAAAACTGCCGTTTTAAAAGAAGAAAAAGATTTAATTGATCTGATATGTCTTGGAAGTTTATTAAAAATCCTTGTACACATATATCTGCAACTGCCCTCGAACAGAGTTAGTGAGTGTTTAACGTAGGTATTCATATTGAAGATTTCTGGTACTGCCTAATTCAGAAATATTAATGAGATCTATATTTTTACGAAAAAAGCAGAGGCAGACATATATGTACAAGCAAGGTAAAGTTAAAATTTTGAATTTTTTAAAAAGGCCTCTGCAAGAAGTAGACTGCGGAATACCAGCAATTATGCGGATGACACGCTTTTGTATTCTGAAGAGTTGAATACTGTCTACTAGTACTTATTTTAAGATCTTTTTAAAATCAGAGTATTTGATCTAAAGTTCCTAGCTTTTTTTAATATTAGAAGCGAAACGATAAATTTGAATATATGAAAATTTGATTTGCAGCAGACAAACAAGACGACCGCAAAGCAAAGGAGGGTTTTAACAAACATTCATATGCGAGCTTGGAAGCGTGTTATTTTGCATATCGATTCTCTGGAAGAGAGTTTGGTACTTTATAGAGCTTTCTCCACGATATTGATTGTACATTTGCACTTTAAGTTAAAAGTAATGGATATTTAGGCCTCTAATGTGTGTTCCCATTTCCATATGTTTATACCAAACGACTTCTTTCAATTTTGCAGATTGAACATCTCAGAGTAGGCTCAGGACAAAAACATTCAGCGAGAGGGCTCAAAATTTAATACTTTAGTAAATAACCTTCGTTCATTGCGTCGTTTGGAAAATCTACCTGTCGTATCCTCACATTCGCCTGAAGTTCTAAGCGCACCATCAGCACATATGATTACATTAAAAACGTATTTATGTTTATGTAACACCATCAATAAATTTTCATTTTTCGATCATTTTGATGATATAATTTGATGCCCTTAGCGACTATTTATGTGAAACCGCCCCTGGAGCTGCTGATTAATATTCAATCAGGGGCAAGAGTTGAAGTAGAGTACCTGCATGTTTTATCTCATAGCATTTTATTTACCAACATTTAAATATCTACATACGTAGAATTTAGTAACTTGGTAACATTTTATATTCAGATCGGAAACATGTTATGAGAATTAAAAAAGGATTAACGTCGTTAATTTCCATAACAATCTATCCTTTTTAATTAATTAGACAAAGCATTTTTTTTTGTAAACTGTTATGAGAATAAAAAAAAGATTTCTTTTAAATTTAATTTTTTGTAAGAATTTGTTAATTATTTATCTCCACTATTCATATTTTCTTCTTATTTTTTAATGTACCTTGAAAACTTTTAATGAATAACATGTTTCTTTTGACTAATGACATTGATCAAACGAAAACGTTGTCAAACAAAACGTCAATGCACATTGATAAACAAAACTGTTTTTCAATCAAACATTGTGTCAATAGGTTTTTGAAAGTGTTGTGTTCTGTTGTTAAATATTGTCTAATCGATGTGGATTGCATCATCTTAAAAGCATTTGAAAAAAAAAAAAACAGTTTTCAACAGACTCGAACAAAAACGTTTTGTTTGGCAACGTTCTCGTTTAATCGATGTGCACCCAGCATTAGACATTAATGTTTCAGTCTCAAATATGTGTAATTTATTGTTCCTCAGCGTAAACATGTCCTAATATAAACATTGCCAATGAAAATCCCAACGACTTTTTCGTTTCGTCAACTCTATCGTGAACAGAATCCCAGTAGACTTAAAGTAAAAATGTAGCGTAATAAAAAGCGTGACAGCTGCAGTAACAGAAGTGTAATTTGTAAAATCGGACAATACAGAGAATATCACGAAAGTGAACAACGCACGGACGCGTACAACAAACAACAACAACAACATTGACTCAGATAATGAAAACTCACCCTGAAACTCCTTCCTGGCCGCTGATACGGACGTGACGATGTTGGCCACGTGTCCTAACACGGTGGCGAAGAGCATGAGGCCGAAAAGCAACTGCAGGATGACGAAGAGATATTCTCCTTTACTCCTGGGCCTAGGTAAATCACCAATAGTCGTTAGAGCCAACGTACACCAATAATAACTCTGTAAGTATTGTTTCACCACATCGGCACTTTCCGAGTCTCTGAATACCCAATCTTTGGAACCGAACCCGTTGTTCTTGTATATAATATGATATAAACAGCCATTCCAATGGAATATAACTAACAGGTAATGTATTAAACTAGTTGATCTAAACAAATTCGGATAGTTCGTGTGACGTTCGGTGCGATCCATGAACGCCCAGAAACGGTATATTTTCACTAAACGAAACGACCGCAGTATTGAATTAAAACCGATCGATAAATATAAAAAGTCAAGTGGCAATAAACACAAACAGTCTATGTAAAACGTCGTGGAGTTCATGTAATGGTGGCGCAGCTTTGTCGAATCGGTCTGCAGGACGCCGTCCTCCAGGTACCCCGTTCGGAAGTGGAAGACTATGTCGGCGAAGTACAGGAAGTCGGATAAGTAGTCCAAGCAGAACCACACGACCAGAGTTTCACCTGGAACACAATAGAAAAAGTTCAGATTTATTATATTATCAATCAGTTTGGGTAGCTCACAAAAACTGTCTGGACAATTTTCACGAAATTTGCCTTAATTAATGTCGATCCCATATCAAAAATTGTATTCTGTATAAATCACAAGAATTTCAATTAGTTTAATATCAAATAGCAAATATACAAAATCTTTACTCTTTCAATAATCGACATTAATTGTCATGATATAACTACATTGAATAGAATAGAATATCTTTATTCACAGAGCTAATGTTACAATGTTATACAAGTAGATGTGATTGCTAATTAAAATTACAAATAAAAGAATCACATTAAAATCAGCGATAAGTAAAATTTTACGGTGCATATTTAATTACCAAGTGGTTGTTGATTGCGCGAAGTCTTTGTACGAATACAGTGGTTCGTTTGATAATTTTCGCCTTATTTCTTTTGAATAAAGGTTAATTGGCAAGTTTCTTACACTAATGGGAAGTTGATTATATAACTGAAGTGCTAAATAATTTGGACCATTTGTCAGCTTGTTGCGATTAAAAAAACTATCAGGAATTTTGAGAGATTATGTTTTGCGTAGAGTAAATTTTCATAAACCAAAAGAGATGACAAAGTTAAAATATTATGTTGTTTAAACAAAGGTTTACAAGAATTTCTTGACTTACTATTAGTTATTATTCTCACTGCTCGTTTTTGAAGTCGGAACACTCTTACAGCATCAGGGACATGTCCCCATAGCAAAATACCATATGTTATATTAGAATGGAAAAGACCATAATAAATATTCTTTCTCACATCGAAAGATGAATATTCTGAAACGTTTCTCAATAAATACAGAATCTTGCAAGTGATGCCATACTTCGTAAACCAGAAAAGATATAATAGTGCGATTGGTCGCAATCGATTCAGCGTGACTTTTTCTATAAAAGCAATTAATAGTAAACGCATCAAAAGCACCTAGTATCAAGAAAAGTAGCAGATTTGCAAACATGAATATTAACGTGTCTTATAAAAAAAGTACAATGAATCGATCAGGCCTATGCGCAAGTTCGTATTTTTGCTAGTTCTGAAGCTAAGATGGTTTAAGATATATAAAAATTGAAAGAATTTAAAACGGCTATATCTCCGAAATTAATAAAGATACAGTCCTGCGGGTGGTAGGAATCGTTTCAGAGAGATTTTTTCTAATAGTATATGAAATATCAAACGTAATGAAGTGAATTTGTTTTTCAAAAACTCTGCGATCTTTTAATTTCAATTTTAAAAAACCTCACAACATCTATCAGATATCGCGGTGAATCGATGTCAATCCTTCTCACCTCTATATCCGTTTTAGTTTAGAAGTTATGGCGTTTTTACTGCATTTTTCTAAAAAAATATAAATTACTTCTCAATATTGTTCACGTCCATTATAATTAATAAGTATTTGTTTGAAATTTGTTCTAGAAAAAAAAATTACATGATTTCATTTCGTTTAAATATTTACTATTTAATTTTTATTGAATTAAATATATGAATTGTTAAATATCTAAATTTTATTAAAGTTATGGTTAACTAGCTAAAGTTTTGCCCGAAGAAGTTAAAACGAATTAACGAAACGTCGCAAATTTTTTAATTTAGTTTACTATATTAAAATTGAATTGTCTAATTTCCTGTTAAATAATAAAAAAAAAATATAAATTACGTTCATGTATTGTAAACTTGAAAAGATAGAGTGTAAATGACTCGATTCCGTACTCTCTGTTTGATTTTTCTCTTTTTTATTGTCATAATTCTTCAACCATTTATAAACAACTGAAAGCCAAGACTATTTTTCATTTTTTAGAAACTGTACGTATTTAAAACGTGTGCGGATAGATCTGCCACAGACATAAGTTAAATGAAATTTAAACAGGGTAAACTTAGTTTGTCTGGTTTACAGACTTGTTAAAACATAACGTTTCAACAACAAGTTGTAAACAATAACAACAAATAGGCTGTACTAACTCCGACAACATAAATATACAAGATGCGTATAATATATGTATTGTAACAGAGTTGCAAAATTTGCCAGGCTGAATTAAACATTTTAATATTTTTTTTTGGAAACGGTCAGATCTAACCTGGCATTAGTTAGTCGCCAGAAAATGGTTTATAAGAAAATAATGCAAACAAAAAAATCATCAAATGAAAACAAAAATAGTTTGGAGATGTCCCCCATAAAACATTAGAGAACTATACAATAATTGTGTAGCAAATATAAATAACAAGTTTGTCTTTCAGTCAGGTAATCATACTTGGCGATAATTACAGAATTCTTGTATATTGTAAACATTTTTTTCAGAAATTTCATATTCGTTTTTATTTTTTTATTTTTTGGGGTCTTAGACTTTGTTATCAGTTAGCGGTTTATTTAAAAACTTTATTTCATAATTAGTTGGTCCGTATATGGTGTAAGTGTAAGCAAAAATTTAGCTTGTCTCTGATATTATTGCACAAATATACTTATTTATAGGATGTATATGCAAAAAATGTAGTATGTATCTGGATTGAAATAATTTTATGAGACAGGTGTGTTAAGACTCGTTAATCGCTCGTTATAAACACAATATAACAACTATTCATAACATAATGCATTATATTATTAATATACGTATAACCTATATTAGGGATCAAGAAATAAGATATTAAATATTGAAAGAATGACTTTGAATGTAATATAGATACAAAGTTATTTTGTATTGTGTAGGTATAATGTATAATAGTCGCCACGGTTCTAAAAAGGTTCTGAAGTTAGTCTCAAACAGCGTCGCAAATGCATATTTTAGAGCCGTCCTAGTTGTTTTGTGGGAAAGGAAGATTCCCACTACCTCCCAGTTACCGACACAGAACGTGCACTCGTCGGTGATTGGTTATCGCTGGTTGTCTTGTCAATTGTCGCTTTCCTGTCATAAAGTACAGTCAAGTACGCTATTGTTAAGTTGTTTCTTTGATTGTTAATTGATCAAGATGCCCAATACAGTTTTGCATAGACAAGCACGAAAAATAATTTTTTGGATGACTTTATGCGAGGAATTAGACCTTTAGATTAACGAAAAATTAAAAATAATAATATAGGGCAAGTTTGTAGTTTTTCAACCGATTGTACCTGCGCAAGCCTCCATTTGCATCTAACTTCCGAGCCTTTTAGATCCATGGCACGTACTATAAGTATAGAAAAATGTACTAATACGTTACTGTTAGCTATGGGACTATAACATACTATCACAAAGATAGTGTTAAAAATTTTCCTGCCCTTGTTTATATTTAAAAAAAAGGCAGGATCAAATCCGAACAAAGTAAAAAAGGTGTTGTGATTGAAAGACGAAGATAAGTTTCACTATTTATTTTACAAAACGACGACACTTCTTCATTCGCCGGTGGATATAACGTCGACGGCCAATACGGTGTTAATTTTACCTTTACGTTTTTTTGTTTGAGTAATTAATATAGAAAATATATTGCTCTCTTACCGGTGTAATTATTTTTAACGTGGGCCAAGCCTCGCCACGTTACAAATCACCGTCGAGAGATGTAATTGATAGAAATTACTATAAATTTAATGTTAATACTTCGAAGATTAAAATAGAATTATAGCTAATAATGAATTTTTCAACAAATTATAAATGCAATTTTTGACAAAAGACGACGCATTGGCCAATGATAAATAAATGTTGCTTATTTAACTTGATTATTATATAATTAAGAAATTTCAAGTTGTATGCTTGAACTATTACTATTAATTCTTAAATATGATGTGATTTTATCGGATATATAATCAAAATTGTAAGTTAAAAATCGTGACATACGTTAGTTATGTTACAGGACTTTTCCAGAATTTGCTGATTACAAAATTTAACTAAAGTACGACTGGCTGCAGACTTTGTTGAAAGTCGGTTCTGTTAGCACCTACACACCAAAACGAATTAAAGGCACGGCGCAGCAGTTTGTTACGTAAGTATAACCGCAAACAGTCGCAGAACTAAAGACAATAATACTATTATTGCTAATAGGAAACTCGTAGGACATTTCACAGACAAGCTGGCTAGTGTTGTCGGTTTGTGGTGGTGTTGAAAACTTGTACTTTAGTATTCACACTTTCCCATTTAAGATCAAAAATAAAACCAGGTTAGTGATAGCAAAATTTCCAGACGATGTTTAAATAACAATAAGCCAGTGTATGAATTATTTCTTACTTATGAAAAATAATTTAAAATTTAGAATTTCTAATTCCAAAGTCCTATTATTAGATATTGAAATACAGTAGAACCTCGATAAGTTAAAATCCAAGGGAAACGTTAAAAAAATTAAGTTATCGAGTTGAAGTTAGAGAGGTAGTCTGAGTAAAATTTGTGGATTTTATAGAGGATGTATTTAGTTCAATAGAGGTGACATACATTTTTTATCTCTTCATTTATTCATTTAAACATATTTAAACAATCAATTATTTAAACAAAGAAATCAGTAAGTTTTTTTTTTGTTGCATTCAATTTTGATTTTCTACATGAATTATGTTTTCTGTATTATGTAAAGAAGAAAAAATTTCGTCGTTAACATCATCTGATAATACTTTAACTTATGGAAGTCACCAAAATATTATTTTAAGTTATAGGGCGATGTTCAGAATATTTCTTTAAGTTGCCGAAGTTTTGTGATTTGAATAATGGAGGTTTTAAGCTTCCAGGGGAAAGGAATTCAAAAAATGTTTAACTTCCAGAGGTTCTTAACATATCAAGGTTATACTGTATATGCGTATATAAATTCACTTAATTGTTAAATAGGAAAAGCATGTTAAAGCTGCTCTGATATTTCCCGCCAAAACACTAAACTAAATTTTCATCAAGTGTCCAAAACGTTAAATAAAAAAAAAATTTTGTCATAATACAAATGACACAAAAGTATTCAGTACTAGTAAGATATGTAATTCTTGCACAGCCTCATAATTAATTATTACCACAAAATATACCAAACTACAAAAACAGAGACTCTTATTTTTTTGAATCGACTTCAAAAAAAGAGGTTATATCAATTAGACATGTACCCATATTTTTTAACGGACTTCAAAAAAGGAGGAGTTCTCAATTCGGTTTTTTATATGTTTATTAGTATTAGTATTGCTTTACTGATGTAGATCATGCAAAGTGTGTTACATAGGTCAAGATAAAACAATAAATTTACGAAAAGTTTAAAAATTTCTCAATGCTGTAGAACGCGTTTTTACATAAGAGTTTTTGAAAGTTTTTGTGTCCATACATTTACGCAATTACTCCGCAAAATTATGAACCGATTTAAAAAATGTCAACGCCATTTTGTTCGAAATGCTACCGAATTAGTATCATAATAGTTTTTATTAAGATCGGTTGATCCGTTTTTAAATGACATCAAAAAAACATATTTTTTATATGACTGCTACCTCATATCGCCAGCATTTGTGAACCGAATTTGATGATGATTCTTTTCTTATTTAATAGGGCATACCTTAAGGGTGATCCCACACAAATTTTACTTAAATCGGTTCAGAAGTTTTTTTATTATAATTTATAAACAAAGCAACAACCAAATATTATTAATTTAACTGATTTAACTGATTTAAAAAATTCCGACACCATTTTGTTTAGATTGTTTACGAACTGGTTCGATATAATTTTTTATTAAATCGGTTGAGTCGGTTTCAACTGACATTAACAAAAGAGTTTTTTTATATAGGTATGTTAACTCATATATGAACAGACTTTGACTGTTCCTTTTCTTTTTTTTAATAGGAAATATATCATCAGAATGATCTCAAATAAATTATACTTAATTCGGTTTAGCAGGTCTTTGTCGTAGTTTAGTAATAAAATATTAATAACGGTTAATAGCGTCCAAACTATGTATTGCAAACCGAAAAAAGTAATAAATCAAAAACTTTACAATAAAATCGAACCTCCTTCAAAAGTGTAAAATAATAAGGTTCTGATGTCGATGTCAATTTATAGTATTTATATTGGCGTCGGCCTCAAAATTTTATTGTTTTATAATTTTTTTGACTTTTTCGAAGGAGGTTCAATTTTTTAAAATGTTTTTCTTTATTGACCTCAAGTTTGGATTTAGGTTTTTCTTTAATCTCTCTAATATCAAACGAAATTGGGTACTAAACTTACCATTTATTTCTTGAAATGCGAATCGATAAATGATGACCCAAAAGTTGTAGAGAAACGCCAATGAAACCACCATTGACCAATAATAGCACAGCCTACCAGCGGGATCGAACACAAATGACCAATTAGGCGCACCTGTTCGGAACCGCTGTGGATAGATTTCACCTCTGCGGAACCCGTAACGACTGAAACAAATTTTGAAATTAAAAAAAAATAAAATAGTGAGTAACCGTTAAAGCCAATTCAGACTAGCCGTTCTCGGTTACGATTCACCGGTTCGGTTCGGTTTTCGATTAATCTAGGCTGCTCACACTATCCCGATTCGGTTCTACGATTATTCTCGGTGCGCATGCGCAATTTCGAAATATGATTTGACGTTTGATGTGTAGTTAAACGTCAACAAAAACAGCTGGCTAGTCACGTGACTCCAGCAAGCGTCCTCATTGGCTACGGTTGCGAACGATCCGGTTGAAATTAGAGCTGAACCTTAACGCTCGAACCGAACCGCAATCGGGAACGACTGCACCCTGATTGGTCGAGCTCCCAGCCGGACCGGTGAATCGTAACCGAGAACGGCTAGTCTGAATTGGCTTTTACTCTCCAGATTCAGATATAATTATGAGAATATATACAATTAACAATTGGCAGACGATAAAAAACGAATAAAATTAAATAGTTATGGTAATAATAACCTTGACTAATGTAACAAAATAAATAACCTCAGAAATTACTGATGATTGTTTAGACCAATGATTCCCAACCAGTGGTTCGCGAACCCCTGGGGGTTCGCAGTGTTTGCAGAGGGGGTTCGCGAAAATAATATTGTAATGGCGGATTTTTTAAAACGCCATTAAAATCAAAAGCAAAAACACAAAAATTAAAGAACACACCCACTGTAAAACAGAATGTTCGCTGCCTGTTTGTTAAGAAATCTATAATAAATTTCAATATTTTCATTTCTTTTTTCCTTATTTGTTTTTCAAAATTACTTCTTCAATATCAAATTATATCAACAATTTTATACATTATAATTTATTCCTCTTATTCAAGTAATCAAATACTATTCTCTTTTTATTACAAACATTTATTTATATTTAAAACATTTTATCAATGTGATTAGTATCATGTTCTGCTTTATATTTAAAATCATTGCAGCAGTTTTCCCTTCTATGTAAGAAAAACTTATAGAGTTATCTTGTGACAGTTCTCTAGAAGCAATTTTTAAAGATCAATCTTTAATTGACTTCTGGCTCAGTATACAAAATGAATATCCTGTTCTCTCAAAAAAAGCCATTGAAGTTCTATTACCATTTCGCACAACATATCTAAGTATGCGAGAAAGGATTTTCAACATATACTTATCTGAAAGATAAATACAGAAAATGCAGAACCTGATCTAAGACTGAAATTGTCAGATATTGAGCCTAACTTTGAATTGCTTTGTTCTATCAAACAGCCACAAATATCCCATTAAGAGTTTTTCCAAATGTAAAACATAAGAACCAGTTTGTTAAATTAGTTTTAATTCTTTTTAAATTAAATTTTAATTACTTTTTATTATTTTTCAATATTCCAAAAATAATAAAAGTGGCGTCTGACAACACTGATCGAATTATTCTGCAATAGGAAAAATATATATTCTATCAAATTTTATTGCTTTTTTTTACCTGTCATTAACGACTACATAGGGGGTTCGTCAAATTTTTTCGGACCTTTCTTTTGGTTCGCGAGGAAAAAAAGGTTGGGAAACACTGGTTTAGACGATAGTAACAATATCATTACTAAAGAAATATCAGGCAACAATTATTAATTTGTTCAGTACCAAGTCAGCTGATTACCGCATTGGTTTTGGAATTACCTTATAAAATTGCATTAAAACATTAAAAGGCCTAAAACACTCATTTTTAAAAACAAATTTCGAATTGCGAGGTAATTCAATAATAGAATGATTGGGCTAGCGTTCAGATTATTCAGCGACTTATGATCACAGATAGTGCGACTTGGTTAAAAACTTTCTTGCAACTCTGGTTGACGCAAAGATTAGTTTTTAGTGTATTTGCCATATGGCAACATACACTATTGGCATCGGTCGGATGGCGGGACCTAGGGATCGGACCAAAATTTCTCGACGTTTCATAACCTCCTAAACACTTTGGCACCATTTTTGAAAATGTTTATATATATATATGTATATATATATATATATATATATATATATATATATATATATATATATATATATATATATATATATATATATATATATATATTATATACGTATCTATATATATATATATATTTATATATGTATATATGTATATATATATATATATATATATATATATATATATATATATATATATATATATATATGTGCGGGCAATAACTTTCGAAGGAGTTAATTGATTTCAACGAAATCCATCACCGCAAGAAGCCTATTTAAAATGGGCCTAATCGGGCTATTTTAAGGGTAGTTTTTAGGGGTTGAAAAATGTTTTTGGGCCCCAAAATACCGAAAAAATTCTCCGAATCGATTCAAAATTGAAATTTAACTTAAAAAGTGTCCCTAAAATTTTAATAAAATCGGCCCGACAGGACCGGATTTACAAATTTTATGAAAAAACTAGTTTGCAGATTATGAATTATTTACTGAAAGGTGTATATAATTTAGTATAGAGGTTCAATTGATAATAATATTGCAATTAAGAAAAAAAATGTTTTTTAAGGGGTGTATTAAGGAGTCTAATTTTTTATTTTGCCCAGAAACCATCTAAAGTTCGCATAATAAAGCCACACTGCCTGTATAAGCAAATACACTATATTGTCGGCAGGGTTTTGGCACTGCGACCCGGGTTTTTTTTATTTATATGTGGACAGGACGGAACGAATACTTTTGCAACACTATACTAATCAAAAATGGAACAATTACAAATAACGGGCTCTGGTTTAACTCAAATGTGTAGATTATGTCTATCACGCGATATGACTATGCAAGACATATTTGGCTTTTCTTTCGAATTTGTAAATGTAATAGCCAATACGATAATGGAGTGTGCTCCCGTTCAAGTAAGTGTACTAATTTACAGATATTATATTTTATTCTACCGTTCGGTTTACAATCACCTTCTTAAGCAAAATTCAGTTAGAATATATTACTATGACTATAATAATGAAACAATTCGCTCATATTTGGTTTTTCATTGGACTGAGGAAAAGAAATAGCCAATATAATAATAGAATGTGTTCTCGTTCAAGTGACTACAAAGTTATAGCTATTTCTTTTTATTATTCCCTTTGGTTTACAATTACCTTCTTAAACTAAATTCAATTAAAATAAGTCACTATGACCATAATAGAGAAATAATTTCGCCGACTGAATATAATTCCGCTTGATCAAATAAGATAGGTCCAGCGCTGTTGATGTTAATAAGTAGAGGAGGAAATTTTTTTCTTAAAAATAGTTTGGCTGAGGAACAATTTAAAGAGAAGGTTCACCGATGTTTCGCTTGTGGCTAACGTTTCGAAAAATGTATAAATTCATCTTCAGGGCATATGTATGTACAGTAAGTGCCATGGATCTGAAAGGCACGAAAGTTAGATGCAAATGGAGGCTTGCGCAGGTATAGTCGGTTGAAAAACTACGAACTCGCGCTATATAATTATTTTTAATTTTTCTTTAATCTAAAGGTCTAATTCCTTGCACTAAAGTCATCCATCCTGCTCGTACTTGGTGTGGGACTTTGGGGGTTCTCAGCAGACAAATTATCATCTGAATCACCGTATTAGGCATCATGAAATCAAGCTAACAATCACGAATGGGGCTTGAAAAAAAATCTAAATCACCTCTTACCCCCTGCTTGGAAATTTTGGATGGAAACGCCCATTTACCTATTCAGCAGGAGGTTGGAGATAATTTGTAAATTTTTCCAAGCACCAAATTTAAAAAAAAATTCTCGGACAAAAGATGTTTATTTTTACCTGGAAAATACGATTTAATAGAGAAAAGTAGGGCTTGCCATTTGAAATTTTAGAATTGCCTCCAGCCCCCCGCGGGGGCACCCTCGAGGGGGGAAATTTTTGTCACCAAAATAAGCGTTGCTTGGAATTGAGAAACTTTTATTCGGAACATTTTCCATGAAAACAACATTCCTTTGAGATATTTCAGCGTTTCCGGACTTTCTGAACATCTCGTATATATATTTACATGCATATATTTTTTGTATATTAAATGAAAACTTGTACGTGGTTGTAGAATAATTATTGTCTCCTTGTATACATGTTCATAGACCCTGAAGATAAAAACATTTTTTTCGAAATGTTGGCCACAAATGAAACACCGGTAAAATTCTTTTTTAAATTGTTCCTCAGCCAAACTTTCCCTCAACGTTTAATATCCATTGGAACAAAACTAATTACGGACAATACAATCGTATTTGTTAAACGATAATAACATATTCCTTATAGTAAAATACGTTGTTTACTTGAGGAGATTCCATTAATTAAAAAACCCGGGTCGCAGTGCCAAAACCCTGCCGACAATATAGTGTATTTGCTTGTATAGGGCCGTGTGGTTTTATACTTTTATTATGTGAAATTAAGTTTGTTTTTGGGCAAAATAAAAAATTTAACCCCTTAATACACCCCTTAAAATTACATTTTTTTCTTAATTGTAATATTATTATCAATCTAACGGCTACACCGAATTAAATACACCCTTCAATAAATAAGTCACTATCTGCAAACTAGTGTTTTCATAAAATTTGTAAATCCGGTCCTGTCGGGCCGATTTTATTAAAATTGTGGGGACACTTTTTAATCACTACCAGAGGGTTAAATTTCAATTTTGAAACGATTCGGATAATTTTTTCGGTATTTTGGGGCCCAAAAACAGTTTTCAATCCCTAAAAACTACCCTTAAAATAGCCCGATTAGGCCCATTTTAAATAGGCTTCTTGCGGTGATGGATTTCAACACGTGGCCCAAATTTCGTTGAAATCAATTAACTCTTTCGAAAGTTATCGCGCGTACACACACATATATATATATATATATATATATATATATATATATATATATATATATATATATATATATATATATATATATATATATATATATATATATATATATATATATATACATATATATATAAACATTTTTAAAAATGGTGCCAAAGTGTTTAGGAGGTTATGAAACGTCGAGAAATTTTGGTCCGACCCCTAGGTCCCGCCATCCGACCGACGCCAATAGTGTATGTTGCCATATGGCAAATACACTAATAATGTAATTTGATCACAGATTACTAAACACGATAAGATGCCAGCCAATGTTTGCCTGTTATGTTTCGCTCAATTGAAAAAAATTCACCAATTTCAAATACAAGCAGTACGGTCTGATAGAGTACTGCAGCGATATCTACAGCAATTGAACGACTGTCATCCGCAGATCGAGATTAAACGGGCTCGTGAAAAATGTCTCGTAAACCACAACTCTAATGATAGTGTCACTACGGAGTGTGAATCATTTGAAATCAGCGATGAATTTGATTCGTTATCTAAAACAGAGTGTCCTGATGACACAGTAGAAATGTTATCTGACGATGGTGGCAGTGAAATTAATTGCGAAGATTCACTAATTGATATTGGTGAAACTAAAGTAGGTATTTCGTCAGCAAACTTTGAGTTTGCTCTCAAATTTGAAAATGACATGAAAGAGAAAATTCCTGTGAAATCTGAAGAAACGTGCAATATACCGATAAAAGAAGTCGATTTTAGCCATGAATACACAAAAAACGACACAGTAGAAATGTTATCTGATGATGGTGACAGTGAAATGAATTTCGAAGATTCATTGATTGATATTGGTGAAACCAAAGTAGGTGTTTCATCAGCGAACTTTGAATTACCTCTTAAATTTGAAAGTGGAATGAAAGAGAAAATTTCTGTGAATTCTGAAGAAACGTGCAGTATACCGGTAAAAGAAGTCGACTTTAGCCATGAATACACAAAAAACGACACAGTAGAAATGTTATCTGACGATGATGACAGTGAAATCAATTGCGAAGATTCGCTGATTGATATTGGTGAAACTAAAGTAGGTGTTTCATCAGCGAATTTTGAGTTAACCCTTAAATTTGAAAGTGGCATGAAAGAGAAAAGTTCAGTGAAATCTGAAGAAACGTGCAATATACCGATAAAAGAAGTCGATTTTAGCCATGAATACACAAAAAACGACACAGTAGAAATGTTATCTGACGATGATGACAGTGAAATCAATTGCGAAGATTCGCTGATTGATATTGGTGAAACCAAAGTAGGTGTTTCAACAGCGAACTTTGAATTACCTCTTAAATTTGAAAGTGGAATGAAAGAGAAAATTTCTGTGAATTCTGAAGAAACGTGCAGTATACCGATAAAAGAAGTCGAGTGTAGACATGAATACACAAACAACGATCTTGCTGACCACGAAGTTGTTAACAAAAGTATGGATAGTTCTGGCAATCCAATTAAACCAAAGAATTTAAACGAACAATTCCACGCAAGTGAAAAGCTGTATCAATGTAATTTTTGTAAGATATATTGTAAAAACTCAGCAGCATTAGGACGCCATAGACGTATTCATTCAGGAGAGAAACCATACCAGTGTAATGTATGTAAAAAGTATTTCAGAGAAGCATTTAATTTAAAAACGCACACATTAATACATACAGAAGAGAAATCATACCGGTGTGACGTTTGCAAAATGTGTTTCCGGCAGGCATCTAATTTAAAAAATCATAAATTAATACATACAGAAGAGAAATCATACCGATGAAACGTTTGCAAAATGTGTTTCAGGCAGGCATCTCATTTAAAATCACATAAATTAAAGCATACAGAAGAAAAACCATACCGATGTGACATTTGCAAAAAGTTTTTCAGGCACTCATACTCTTTAAAAACTCATAAGTTAATACATACAGAAGAGAAACCATACCGATGTGACGTTTGCAAAAAGTGTTTCAGGCAGGCATCTCATTTAAAATCTCACAAATTAATACATACAGAAGAGAAGCCATACTCGTGTGATATTTGCAAAATGTGTTTCAGGCGAGCAGATCATTTAAACAGTCATAAATTAATACATACAGAAGAGAAGCCATACTCGTGTGACATTTGCAAAATGTGTTTCAGACACTCAATCTCTTTAAGAACTCATAAATTAAAACATACAGAAGAGAAACCATACCGATGTGACGTTTGCAAAATGTGTTTCTGGCAGGCATCTCATTTAAAATCTCATAAATTAATACATACAGAAGAGAAGCCATACTCGTGTGATATTTGCAAAAAGTGTTTCAGGCAGGCATCTAATTTAAAAAATCATAAATTAATACATACAGAAGAGAAATCATACCAATGTGACGTTTGCAAAATGTGTTTCAGGCAGGCATCTCATTTAAAATCACATAAATTAAAGCATACAGAAGAAAAACTATACGCCGATGTGACATTTGCAAAAAGTTTTTCAGGCACTCATATTCTTTAAAAACTCATTAGTTAATACATACAGAAGAGAAACCATACCGATGTGACGTTTGCAAAAAGTGTTTCAGGCAGGCATCTCATTTAAAATCTCACAAATTAATACATACAGAAGAGAAGCCATACTCGTGTGATATTTGCAAAATGTGTTTCAGGCGAGCAGATCATTTAAACAGTCATAAATTAATACATACAGAAGAGAAGCCATACTCGTGTGATATTTGCAAAAAGTGTTTCAGGCAGGCATCTAATTTAAAAAATCATAAATTAATACATACAGAAGAGAAATCATACCAATGTGACGTTTGCAAAATGTGTTTCAGGCAGGCATCTCATTTAAAATCACATAAATTAAAGCATACAGAAGAAAAACTATACCGATGTGACATTTGCAAAAAGTTTTTCAGGCACTCATATTCTTTAAAAACTCATAAGTTAATACATACAGAAGAGAAACCATACCGATGTTACGTTTGCAAAAAGTGTTTCAGGCACTCATATTCTTTAAAAACTCATTAGTTAATACATACAGAAGAGAAACCATACCGATGTTACGTTTGCAAAAAGTGTTTCAGGCAGGCATCTCATTTAAAATCTCACAAATTAATACATACAGAAGAGAAGCCATACTCGTGTGATATTTGCAAAAAGTGTGTCAGGCAGGCATCTCATTTAAAAACTCACAAATTAATACATACAGAAGAGAAATCATACCAATGTGACGTTTGCAAAATGTGTTTCAGGCAGGCATCTCATTTAAAATCACATAAATTAAAGCATACAGAAGAAAAACTATACCGATGTGACATTTGCAAAAAGTTTTTCAGGCACTCATATTCTTTAAAAACTCATAAGTTAATACATACAGAAGAGAAACCATACCGATGTTACGTTTGCAAAAAGTGTTTCAGGCAGGCATCTCATTTAAAATCTCACAAATTAATACATACAGAAGAGAAGCCATACTCGTGTGATATTTGCAAAATGTGTTTCAGGCGAGCAGCTCATTTAAAAACACATAAATTAAAACATACAGGAGAGAAACCATATCAGTGTGACGTTTGAAAAGTGTGTTTCAAATACTCAAAACCGTTAGAAACTTATAATTATTAAAAAAATCAAAAAACCAGACTGCGTAAAACGAAAAGAAACAAGATCGAATGATAATATGCAGTCGGATGCATAAAATAATTTTGTTCTCTTTATATATACATGTATGCTTCCGACTACATATTATCATTTTTCTTTTCTGTTCTCTTTTTTTCTTTGACGATGACAGTGATTTTGATGTTCATATCGGGAAGCTCTGTCTCAACAGTTCACAACTTAAAAATAATAACAATTTACAATAATTTCATTTACATTTTGTTACACAGATCACATATTTATTATTGTTTGTATACATAAATATTAACGCTTTGAATTTAAGCCAAAAATAGAGCTTCGGCTGTCAACTGATTGTAGACTTATTCGGCAACAGTCTGCAAAAATTCTTTCTCTATAAGGAAGATAAAGGACAAATCTAGGTTTCTAATGGACTACTTTTGTAATTTATGTACGATTTACTTGAAAAAATTTGGCATTAATTATTGTGCCAAAAAACACACGTTTTCAATGTCATACTACGACCTTAATCGTACTTATTTCACAAAACTGTTCCATCACAAACCTAAAGTGACTCTCCCTTTTTCGGAAAAGTTTTTTAAATCTTCAAAATATTTCCCAAACTTAGAGTAATCATTTGACAGCGGCACCCTTGCAACAACATTTTTTAGCCTCGTAGTTGACACCAGCCAAAAATTGAAACGTGCGGACGATTTGAGCGAGACAGAGCTAAAGAAGGCCATACCCACAATATGTCTTTTGTCTACCTCGCCCCTTACCGCTGGGTCCAGCACAAACAAAATTCGGAGCGTTCCGACAGCCTTAATCCTTTTTTGTTTCTTTATACTTGAAGTTTGTCCGTGCAAACTGAATGGCAAAAATAACTGAAACAAGTTTCAAGACAAATCGAGAGTGTAGTAAGAGTAAAATTAATAGAATGAACTCATCTACAACACAAATAAAATCATTGTCTTATAAATAATTTAATATTTTGTAATGTTGATTGATGAGTTCGCTCTATTAATTTTATTCTTACTATACTCTCGATTTGTCTTGACAACTTGATATTAGTTATTTTGGTCATTCAATTTGCACTCGCGATCTTCAAGTTCACATTGTGATTGTTTTTTTTTCATTTGTATAATATTTGTATTATTTTATGTGAAACAATAACATCGATCTCTTCATTTTTGGTACCTTCTTCTTGTTAGTGTATTTGCCATATGGCAACATACACTATTAGCGTCGGTCGGATGGCGGGACCGAGGGGTCGGACCAAAATTTCTTGACGTTTCATAACCTCCTAAACACTTTGGCATCATTTTTAAAAATGTTTGTATATATATATATATATATATATATATATATATATATATATATATATATAATTGGAATCCGTCACCGCAAGAAACTTATTTAAAATGGACCCAATCGGACCATTTTAAGGGTAGTTTTTAGGGGTTGAAAAAAGTTTTTAGGCCCCAAAATACCGAAAAAAATTTCCGAATGGTTTCAAAATTGAAATTTAACCCTCTGGTAGTAATTAAAAAGTGTACCTAAAGTTTTAATAAAAACGACCCGACAGGACTGAATTTACAAATTTTATGAAAACCCTAGTTTGCAGATTGTGAATTATTTATTGAAAGGTGTATATAATTTAGTAATATTGCAATTAAGAAAAATGTTATTTTAAGGGGTGTATTAAGGAGTCAAATTTTTTATTTTGCCCAAAAACCAACTTAAGTTCGCATAATAAAGTCACACTGCCTGTATTAGCAAATACACTATATTGTCGGCAGGGTTTTGGCACTGCGACCCGGGTTTTTATTTTATGTTATTAGTATATTGGCCATATGACACATACACTATTGGCGTCGGTAGGATGGCGGAACCTACGGATCGAACCAAAATTTCTCGACGTTTCATAGCCTCCTAAACGGTTTGACACTGTTTAAAATAAATGGGCCTCATCGGACCGTTTTAAAAAGTGCATTTAGGAGTTGAAAATTGTTTTGGGTCCCAAAAACATCGAAAATAGATTCAAAATTAAAATTTAACCGTTTAGTATCAATTAAATTAAAAAATTAAAAAACCTCAGATACACAAAAAAACCTTTAAAAGGTAAAAAATAATATGTATTGAGCCTTTAAATTTAATATAAATACTAATATTATTATCCAAGGGTCGTCGCATCAAGAGACCACTAACAATAAGTAAAGCGACGACTCTTGGATAATATCAGTATTTATATTAAATTTAAAGGCTCAATACATATTATTTTTTACTTTTTAAAGGTTTTTTTGTGTGTCGGGGTTTTTTTTAATTTTTAATTTAAGTACTATTTCATACTTTATAAATTTTTATAAGAAAAGAGCTGATGACCTTGAAACGGCTGAACCGATTTCAATAAATTATGTTTAAGAACCGCCGCTAGAAAACCTGCTTCCAAATAAAAAAAACCGCATCCAAATCGGTTCACCCGTTTAAGAGCTACGGTGCCACAGACAGACAGACACATAGCGGTCAAACTTATAACACTCGGTGTCTAAAAAGCGGTCCTAAAATGTTAATAAAATTGGCTTGACAGTATCGGACCTAAAATTTTATAAAAACGCTTCCGGATAGAGGATTATATATATGAAGGCTGAAGGCTGTAGGTATATAATTTTGTGCAGATGGTGAGTTGATAAAACAGAAACGAACTATTGACATTAAGAAAAAATATTAATTCAAGGGGTGTATTAAGGGGTTAAATGTTTTATTCTCTCCAAAAACGAACAAATTCATATAATAAAGTCACACTGCTTGTATTAGCAATATTGTCGGCGGGGTTTTGACACCGCGACCCTTTTTTTATACAAGTGATATCAATCTTTTTGAAAAATGAAGAACAAACTTCCGAAGCTTCAATTTCTTTGAAACTTAATTTTATAATTTTAGCTATATTTATAAAAGACAGCTGATTTGATTAGTGAATACCATTGGAGTTAAATATATTAATAATTGCAGTTTAGTACTAACAAAACGTACAATCTTTTTCTGAAAATCTCTAAAGTAACAAAGTTTTGTTTTGAAATAGAGCTCTTGAAGCAATTCTCTATCTATTTAGCTTTACTGGGAACACATGGTTGAGAAATCGATATCATTTAGCGCAAAGTGAGTGCAGTGGTTATTCTTGTGGGACTCCGACGTCATCGCTCTAGGGCTTGATAGAATCTAGCAAGTTCTGAAATAAACTTTTATTGGCATAACCGCGGACATTCAATGCAATAAAAAGTAATAAAATAATTGTTCAAAATGACCCATGACTCATATCAACACAATCACATTTGTTGGTCAATTTTATAAACTTTCGTTGGTGTAAAAATAAATGAATACCTTAAACAATAATCTTTTTTCATACCGTGCCGAAAGTACGTACTTTCTGATTCGATTTTAAAGCCGAAAGTATAACATTCATGCACTGCTGTAATCATATCCGGAATTACCCGCATATCGTCTGTATAAGCGGGCCTAAACAGTTTTGTCATGCGCACTGAAACGTGAGACTGCTGTTTATCAGGTCACCTGTTCGCCAGTACGCAGTAGTAGGTAGCCATCTGCTGTTATTACATGGACATTATTAGATCCATGTGTCATTACATATAATCTCAACATTGTTCACTTGAAAGTAATTAGTCTTTTTATGTATTGGTGAAAGTACGTACTTTCGACCGGGTATGAAGAAAAATAGTATACACATACGAGCAGAAAGCTGAAAGTTCTGCACTGCGCGACACATGGTGCTCTTGACATCGCCTCGAACATCATGACGCACAGTGCAGGAATTTCAACTTTCTGCTCTTGTGGTGTAATATACTATTATTCATCACGCTGTTAGTAGTAAAGAATACATCACTTATGGAAAATATAATTGCAAGTGCTATACTAATAAAAAATACTAATAATATCGCTGAAGCGAGATGGAAATCAAACCCTGGCATTCGACTGTGGGACAGATAAGGATCATTTCGCAACCCGTATTTGCTACATTTGTGTTTATCTCGACACTCAATAAGAGTCTATGGCTGACATGTCTTCACTTCTGATGTATTGCGCAACTGCTGTGTTGTCAATCAGTGTGTACTGATGGTTACATAACACATTCGCAATATCTATGTCCCTTTTGACATTCACTACACGTATACTGACAAGTCAGACGCAGACAAATTATATTAAAATAAATTCAAAAGAACGCATACAAGTTCATTCCAAATTAATGACGCTCCCCAAAGTTAACTCTAAAAACATGTTTTTATCGTTATTAGTGTATTTGCCATATGGCAACATACACTATTGGCGTCGGTCGGATGGCGGGACCTAGGGGTCGGACCAAAATTTCTCGACGTTTCATAACCTCCTAAAAACTTTGGCACCATTTTTAAAAATGTTTTATATATGTATATATATATTTGGGTGTCTCAACCGACGTTGGCTAACATGGGTAATTTTGTTATTAGTGGAGATAGAAAGTCGGTTAAATGGGCAAAGTAGTGCAGAAAATTGGGCCCATTAACGTCCCGTTGAAAAAACAATTGAATTTTGACACCCTATGAATTTATTCAGAAAATAGTGAAAATTGCCATTTATGAAAACTGGCCATAACTTTTTTATTTATGAAGATATCTGAAAATTTCATTAACCATTCTTTGATAACTTTTTAAGGTCTTTTCAGTGACGGAGGTTTAGTTTTTTTATTTCCACTACATAATGAGATATTGATATGAACTTTGGTTTTTCTTATGGACGGCATTTTTGATTTTCAGATATTCAAATTCTGCTTATTTTTCTGAATAATTTGACATAGCATATCCTATATCTAAACCAATCAGAAACTACAAAACTGACCAAAATAGCTTTTTGACGTTATCCATACCGATCAGAGTGTGCCGTGTAAAACAAAATTTGTTGAAACAAATACATATCGACAGGTTAACAATCTGTCGAGCGATCGCTACAGGTTTGCTAATTCATTTTGTTTGATTTACTCTTTAAGATGGCTCAAGCATTCTCAAATTTGGAGAAAAAGGCTATTTTTTCGCATACATTCAGCGTAACAAAAATACCACGTGGACTCAGGCAGAATACTTGAACCTTTATTCAGAAAAGTGACAGCCTTATTCAATAACTTTTAGGAACTTAAATAGAAATTTAAAGGTATACGGTTCATTTTCAAAGAAAAAAGGCAACATTCAATACTGTGAAGAAGAATTAGTTTTAGCAAACTTTTCCAAGATCTTTGGCTCTCATCACAGTTTATAAGGAAATCTCGATCAATATTACAGCTTGAAACTTCGAATTTGAACTCAATTATTCAGTTTTTAATTAGTCAGATTAAAAAATATGCTTTCATTTTAACGAAGAATATGATGTGTTGATTTGATGCGATTTTGTAAAATTCTTTTGCTAATAATTCGATCATCGTCACACATCAAATTTACTTCTTTAAAATTTTCAACATGTATATTTTTAAAGTGTTTTTAATACAATAGAATGTGCGTAATCTATGTACGTAAAAACTTTCAATTTTTAATTTACGGATTTATTATATAACAAGTTATTAGCATTTAAACTTTCTAACGCTCTTCTTGTGGTAACACTGTTAAAAAAATATCCAAAACATACCTATTAGCTAATTCATTTATTTAATAAAACATATACGAGGGTAGATCATTAAGTACCCGTGTTTGACCACGATTTTTTGGGATTCCAAAGGAATCATCCTCATCGACTTTTTGCAGAAAAGAAAAACCGGGCAGTACTACAGTGAGTTGCTGGACAGATTCATTGAGAAATTGAAGGAGACACGACCCCATGTGGCAAAGAAAAAAGTGACCTTTCATCACAACGCACCAACACATTCGTCTGTGATTGTCGCGGCCAAATTGCACGAACTGCATTACGAATTGCTTCCGCACCCACCTTACTTGCCCGACCTAGCACCCAACGACTTCTTCCTCTTCCCTAACTTGAAGACATGGCTCGGAGGAAAAAAATCGGCTCAAATAAAGAGGTAATCGCCGAGACAGAAGCGTATTTTGCTGGTTTCGAAGAAGAATCATATTTTTTCAACGCGTTAAACAAATGGCACGAACGTTGGTAAAAGTGTGTAGACCTGAAAGGACTACCTTGAGAAATAAAAAAAATGCGTTATTATTTCAAACACGGGTACTTATTGATAAACTCACGTATGTTTGGCATTTATGGAAACACGAAATATACCAATTAATAAATGTTTATTACCTTTCAGTTCCATTACAGCTAGACGTGGAATTGAGATGGTTGGTCGACGGAGGATTGGTCCCAGCAGCAGACGAGGCGCCGGTCCCACCGGGGGCCGATCGCCACGGTCCAAGCAGAGGCGCTTCGCCCGAACTGGCGAGTGCAGCGGCGGCGCCTGCGGGCAGTTTGTGACGGCCACGCGCGTCGTGACGTCGCCTCGTGCGTCCGCCGCGCGACAGGTCCAGTTCGGACGCGGCACTGGACACGTGCGCGTGCGCCCTGCTCGTTTGCACGCACAACGAATCACGTGACGCGCCAAGGTACCGATGGTGATGGTAGTTGCGGTGGTGTTGCTCTCCTACAGACGCGGCCGGCGGTTTGCTCATGCCCAATTTGCAGCTCACTAGATCTGAACAATTAACATCGACTTTTAAGAAATATGAACGAGCACGTGGTCCCTTAAGGTGTGACAATAATTTCGATCGTTTAATTTTACCGGTCTGAAAGAATTCATTAATACAATACATGTCGAATAAAGACGATATCGGGAATAACGACATGCCGGCTGTAACGAAACGAACACACGAAGAAATCCCGTATGATTTCCGTAATAAATATGAACAAAATATATTGGTTATTACGACATTGGCTATAACGACAAATCGGTTATGAAGACTGATTGTTAATCATATAGTATCGGCGGACCGACGTACACTTCAATGATGCAGTAAACACCGGTAGAAATAGATCTAGTATACCAGACTTTCTCAAACTTATTGCTCCGCGTACTCCTATTAAATTTCCAAGACAACGGTGAATCCCTTAAACTATATATAGAACAAAAGGTTTTTTTTTATTTTACTTCAACGCGCAGCAGCGAGGCTATATTATATATACGTTATTTGTGAATTATTAAAAAATAAATACAGTCACAAAGAACAGTAGACATGTTGTTATTAATTAATGTGATGAGTGGGCTTGTTTGTTATTGCAAATTGAGTCCATTCAAGGACCACTTTTGCTCAATTTCAATCTTAATTAAGATTTTTTAACTACTAACGTACAAGCCAATTTTTTTTCAAATTTTTTGAGTTGCTACCCCCTGAAATGGTTCTATATATTGAAAAAATGATTAGCTTAAAATTTCAGCACAATTTATACAGTTTAACCCGTGCCGAAAACGCAGAGAACTTTGAAAATACGTTACGTAGAAAGCAAATTCCAAAACTACTTAAGGGTATAAAAAATTTACTTTTGCAATGGATCTGGACAAATCAATTCGCCTCTTAAACACATCGTAGGACTTCTTTAAGATAGAAATTGGTTGGTGTTAAGTCATAGACAAAGTTACGCACTCGCACTACGGAACGTAAAAGCCAATTCAGACTAGCCGTTCTCGGTTACGATTCACCGGTCCGGTTGGGAGCTCAACCAATCAGGGCGCAGTCGTTCAGGAACGACTGCGCCCTGATTGGTCGAGCTCCCAACCGGACCGGTGAATCGTAACCGAGAACAGCTAGTCTGAATTGGCTTTAATGCTCCGTGTGGGGCCCGGCTGGCAATCGCCACCTCGACTATATGGCCAGTCCGACGCTAATTATAACTATTAGGACAATCGGATTAGTATGGTCCCGAAGCTGTCGTTATAACCGATATTAACTTGAAAGGTCAAATAATATTAAAAAATCTTGTAAGTACTTCAGTACTGAAGAATTCACGCATTAGAAGTGTCTAAACTTTTTAAGACACCCGTATGAGAATGAATCTCTCTTCGACATGTAAGTTACAGATATTTGAAATGGAAGGTAATTGTAATATTCTTATTGTCTGTGAACATTATCATCGCCCTATGTTAGCAGCATAAGTTTAACACAGACGACGGCACAGATATGTTTGAACGTTCAAAGATTATATTATTAGGGGAAGATTGTTTGTTATGTTACACACATGTGATATATACGTGACCAAAATATTTATTTGTAAAAAAGTATGCGCCTAACACTAGATTTATCTATGTTTTTAATCTTTACAGTATTGACTGTCACATATTTCTTGCTTTGTATTTATACAGTGAAAAAAAAAACTGTTTTGTCACAATTCAAGCCCTGAACGTACAAAAGTCTATTTGACAACACGGTGAAGGAAAGTTTGGTTGAGGGTCAAGAAAAAAGCTTTACCAATATTACGCTAGTGAGAAACGGTAATTCCTGTACCGGCCATCTTGATTGAGGTTTTCCATGGTTTCCCTCAATTAATTCCAGATAAATATCGAGATGGTTCCTTATTTGAGGCCATGGCCGATTACCTATCAAACTCCTAGTTCAAAAATTGCCTACCTTATCCTAATTTCCTATAATTCCTTCATTCGCCCATTGCTATTAATTAAGTTGAAGTTTTAAAAATGTAGAAAAATAACGGGAAGTGTGGTAGATGGAAAATAGTAATGGTGCGAATGGCGTCTGTTATGACATAAAGTCGAGAAACGGACGTTAAACGCATTATTATTAGTGTATTTGCCATATGGCAACATACACTATTGGCGTCGGTCGGATGCCGGGACCTAGGGGTCGGACCAAAATTTCTCGACGTTTCATAACCTCCTAAACACTTTGGCACCATTTTTAAAAATGTTTATATATGTATGTATATATATATATATATATATATATATATATATATATATATATATATATATATATATATATATACAGGGTGTCTCAGCGAACGTTGGCTAACATGGGTAACTTTGTTATTAGTGGAGATAGAAAGTCGGTTAAATGGGCAAAGTAGTGCAGAAAATTGGGCTCATTAACGTCCCGTCGAAAAAACAATTGAATTTTGACACCCTATGAATTTACTCAGAAAATAGTGAAAATTGCCATTTATGAAAACTGGCCATAACTTTTTTATTTATGAAGATATTTGAAAATTTCATTAACCATTCTTTGATAACTTTTTAAGGTCTTTTCAGTGGCGTAGGTTTAATTTTTTTATTTCCACTACATAATGAGATATTGACATGAACTTTGGTTTTTCTTATGGACGGCATTTTTGATTTTCAGATATTCGAATTCTACTTATTTTTCTGAATAATTTGACATAGCATATCCTATATCTAAACCAATCAGAAGCTACAAAATTGACCAAAATAGCTTTTTGGCGTTATCAAAGTATGCTGTGTAAAGCAAAATTTGTTGAAACAAATACATATCGACAGGTTAACAATCTGTCGAGCGATCGCTACAGTTTTGCTAATTCATTTTGTTTGATTCACTCTCTAAGATGGCTCAAGCATTCTCAAATTTGGAGAAATTGGCTATTTTTGCGCATACATTCAGCGTCACAAAAATACCACGTGGGCTCAAGCAGAATACTTGAACCTGTATCCAGAAAGGCGACAGCCTTTTTCAATAACTTTTAGGAACTTAAATAGAAATTTAAAGGCATACGGTTCATTTTCAAAGAAAAAAAGCAACATTCAACACTGTGAAGAAGAATTAGTTTTAGCCAACGTTGAAATTAATGGAGAAAAGTTCCTAAAAGTTATTGAATAAGGCTGTCGCCTTTCTGGATAAAGGTTCAAGTATTGTGCTTGAGCCCACGTGGTATTTTTGTTACGCTGAATGTATGCGCAAAAATAGCCAGTTTCTCCAAATTTGAGAATGCTTGAGCCATCTTAGAGAGTGAATCAAACAAAATGAATTAGCAAAACTGTAGCGATCGCTCGACAGATTGTTAACCTGTCGATATGTATTTGTTTCAACAAATTTTGCTTTACACAGCATACTTTGATAACGCCAAAAAGCTATTTTGGTCAATTTTGTAGCTTCTGATTGGTTTAGATATAGGATATGCTATGTCAAATTATTCAGAAAAATAAGAAGAATATCTGAAAATCAAAAATGCCGTCCATAAGAAAAACCAAAGTTCATGTCAATATCTCATTATGTAGTGGAAATAAAAAAATTAAACCTACGCCACTGAAAAGACCTTAAAAAGTTATCAAAAAATGGTTGATGAAATTTTCAAATATGTTCATAAATAAAAAAATTATGGCCAGTTTTCATAAATGGCAATTTTCACTATTTTCTGAATAAATTCATAGGGTGTCAAAATTCAATTGTTTTTTCGACGGGACGTTAATGAGCCCAATTTTCTGCACTACTTTGCCCATTTAACCGACTTTCTATCTCCACTAATAACAAAGTTACCCATGTTAGCCAACGTTCGCTGAGACACCCTGTATATATATATATATGTGTACGCGCGATAATTTTCGAAAGAGTTAATTGATTTCAACGAAATTTGGGCCACATGTTGAAATCCATCACCGCAAGAAGCCTATTTAAAATGGGCCTAATCGGGCTATTTTAAGGGTAGTTTTTAGGGGTTGAAAACTGTTTTTGGGCCCCAAAATACCGAAAAAATTCTCCGAATCGTTTCAAAATTGAAATTTAACCCTTTGGTAGTGATTAAAAAGTTTCCCCACAATTTTAATAAAATCGGCCCGACAGGACCGGATTTACAAATTTTATGAAAACACTAGTTTGCAGATAGTGACTTATTTATTGAAGGGTGTATTTAATTTGGTATAGACGTTAGATTGATAATAATATTACAATTAAGAAAAAAATGTTATTTTAAGGGGTGTATTAAGGGGTTAAATTTTTTATTTTGCCCAAAAACAAACTTAATTTCACATAATAAAAGTATAAAACCACACGGCCCTATACAAGCAAATACACTATATTGTCGGCAGGGTTTTGGCACTGCGACCCGGGTTTTTAGTGTATTTGCCATAAGGCAACATACACTATTGGCGTTGGTCGGATGGCGGGACCTAGGGGTCGGACCAAAATTTCTCGACGTTTCATAACCTCCTAAACACTTTGGCACCATTTTTAAAAATGTTTATATATATATGTATATATATATATATATATATATATATTTATATACGTATATATATATATATATATATATATATATATGTGTACGCGCGATAACTTTCGAAAGAGTTAATTGATTTCAACGAAATTTGGGCCACGTGTTGAAACCCATCACCGCAAGAAGCCTATTTAAAATGGGCCTAATCGGGCTATTTTAAGGGTAGTTTTTAGGGGTTGAAAACAGTTTTTTGGCCCCAAAATACCGAAAAAATTCTTCGAATCGTTTCAAAATTGAAATTTAACCCTCTGGTAGTGATTAAAAAGTGTCCCCACAATTTTAATAAAATCGGCCCGACAGGACCGGATTTACAAATTTTATGAAAACACTAGTTTGCAGATAGTGACTTATTTATTGAAGGGTGTATTTAATTCGATGTAGACGTTAGATTGATAATAATATTACAATTAAGAAAAAAATGTTATTTTAAGGGGTGTATTAAGGGGTTAAATTTTTTATTTTGCCCAAAAACAAACTTAATTTCACATAATAAAAGTATAAAACCACACGGCCCTATTCAAGCAAATACACTATATTGTCGGCAGGGTTTTGGCACTGCGACCCGGGTTTTTTTATTATTAATATTACGCTAGTGGCCAACGTTTCGAAAAATTTAATATGTTCTCTTCATACTTGTAACTATTATGGCATAATAATGTTTTAATTTTTTTTATGTATATATGTTCATAGGCCCTGAAGATGAAAATAATTTTTTCGAAACGTTGGCCACTAGCGTAATATTGGTAAAGTTTATTTCTTGATCCTCAACCAAACTTTTCTTCACCGTAACATTCTATTGGATCAACACTACTATATACTGAATCTATTTGATAACATTACTACAATTTTATTAATGTATAGATAATATAATGGAAAACATATAATCTATGATAGATCAATTCGATTTTTTTTCAATCACCTTGTATTGAAATAACAAATAGAGAAAGATCAGTGTTTCGTTTATGTCGTAACACTGCTTGACGATATAGATTACGAAGCAATATCAACTATTTGCGATTAGGGTAATAGTGGCGTAGATAGAACTTCCGAAATGTGACCGACGATTATTAAAAAAAATTTCTGCCACAATAAGGTAAACCTCCCTCAACATTCGGCAGTTTTAGTTCACGATTAGAACAGGAGGGAAAAGGCAAACCATGCATCAAAAGTATGGAAAACTGGTTTTTTCTGTGTAACTCGTTTGTTTTTGACTGTGCAGAAAAAAAGTTCAGTTAAAAGTTGTAGAGATTGAAGAAGCGCATAAACTCGTGAAAAGTTTTGCGAAACCGCGTTAACGGTTCCTGAGATATTGCGATTTTAAAGTGCGAACTTATATCAATGTAATCTCAGGAAAGGGTGAAGATCGAACCGCCAATTTTTTTTCATGAAAAGGGCATGATAAAAGGATATGAAAACTGGAGGACGGAGGTGGTGGAACATATAGGAAGGACGGAAGGGGGGTCCAAATTACATTTTTATGATGCCTGTATCATTGCACCATATCGAGTGATTTTAAAAATAAAACATTTTTCTCTTTGCTTAAGTATATACTTGAAGGTTATGGCATGTGATTTTCATTTTGTTGCAAAATACCCGGATGGGACGCAAAAAAACATTTGCATGTTTTTTCCATGAGCGTTTTTGGCATGAATGTATATTGTGAGGGAATGGCTCTTTTTTCAGTCGATGGAATTTTGTTACCTTTAATTTGAGCAAAAGTACATTAAGATCCGTTAATTAGGGAGGAAGATGTGAGACTACAAAGTGTTTAGTCTGTAGCGAAAGAGCAGCGGTGAGCTCGAACTATGCTCAATTTTAAGGCATAACATTTTTTCTTTTTAATTATCGACGATTCAAGATTGTCATGACAATATAATTCTCTCACGCGCGAGTTAAAAAAGAAAAATCGAACGAAAAGGAACGGAAACGTTATGTTATTGATTTATTTACGGTCGTTATGGTAGTTTTTAATAACTTTAAGTTTTGCCAAATGTGGAGTTATTAAACGTTATCATAACGACTGTAAATAAATCAATAACTTATATTCGTTTTCGTTCCTTTTTGTTCCAATTTTCTTTTTTTATTCGCGCGTGCTAGGATTATATACTCATGACAATCTTCTACCATCGATAAATAAAAAGAAAACTGTTATAATTTAACAATAAACCCGGTGCGAGTTCCCCACTCCTTTCCGTGCTACCGCTATAGATTAAACACCTTGCAGCCTCATATCTTCCGTTCTGATTGACACATTTAACGTGCTTAGGCTAAAATTAAAGATAAAAAAAAACCCGGGTCGCAGTGCCAAAACCCTGCCGACAATATAGTGTATTTGCTTGTATAGGGCCGTGTGGTTTTATACTTTTATTATGTGAAATTAAGTTCGTTTTTGGGCAAAATAAAAAATTTAACCCCTTAATACACCCCTTAAAATAACATTTTTTTTCTTAATTGTAATATTATTATCAATCTAACGTCTACATTGAATTAAATACACCCTTCAATAAATAAGTCACTATCTGCAAACTAGTGTTTTCATAAAATTTGTAAATCCGGTCCTGTCGGGCCGATTTTATTAAAATTTTGGGGACACTTTTTAATTACTACCAAAGGGTTAAATTTCAATTTTGAAACGATTCGGAGAATTTTTTCGGTATTTACAAAAACATTTTTCAACCCCTAAAAACTACCCTTAAAATAGCCCGATTAGGCCCATTTTAAATAGGCTTCTTGCGGTGATGGATTTCAACACGTGGTCCAAATTTCGTTGAAATCAATTAACTCTTTCGAAAGTTATTGCGCGTACACACACACATATATATATATATATATATATATATATATATAAACATTTTTAAAAATGGTGCCAAAGTGTTTAGCAGGTTATGAAACGTCGAGAAATTTTGGTCCGACCCCTAGGTCCCGCCATCCGACCGACGCCATATGGCAAATACACTAAAACTTCCAACGAAAAAAGGGTAATTCGCCAATTCATGCCAAAAACGTTCCTGGAACAAACATGCAAACGGTTTTTTGCGCGCCAGCCGGGCATTTTGTAATGAAATGGAAATCACAGTCATGATCCTCAAGTGTATGTCTAAAGTCTAAATGAAAAGAACAAAGTTTGATTTTTTGAAATAGCTCGAAAGAAGCGGACATCTTAACTTGGATCCCCCTTCCTATTCATCCCACTCCTTCGATAAATGTACTGCCTTAAAATTGAGCATAGTCCGAGCTCACCACTGCTCTTCCGCTACAGACTAAACACTTTGTAGTCTCACATCTCCCTTCCTAATTAACGAATCTTAATGTACTTTTGCTCAAATTAAAGGTAACAAAAGTTCCCTCGACTGAAAAAGGAGCCATTCCCTCACAATATACATCCATGCCAAAAACGCTCATGGAAAAAACATGCAAATGTTTTTTTGCGTCCCATCCGGGTATTTTGCACCAAAATGAAAATCACATGCCATAACCTTCAAATATATGCTTAAGCACAGAGAAAAATGTAATATTTTTAAAATCACTCGATATGGTGCAACGATACAGGCATCATAAAAATGAAACTTGGACCCCCCCTTCCGTCCTTCCTCCGTCCTCCAGTTTTCATATCCTTTTATCATGCTCTTCTCATGAAAAAAAATTTGCGGCTCCATCTTCACCCCTTCCTGAGATAACATTGATATGAGATTTTTATTGACCACATCTTAAAACCGTAATATCTCAAAAACCGTTAATGCGATTTCGCAAAACTGAACACGAGTTTATGTGCTTCGCCAAGCTTTACAAATTTTGTCTGAATTTTTTTCACAGCAAAAACGGTTGCCCATACATGATGTATGATGCATAGTTTGCAACTTCACCCCTGTCACCAGCCTGAACTAAAAGTGCCGGGGAAAAAAATTGATAACCATGCAGTCACATTTCCAGCTATGTTTCTGCCCAGATCTACTCCACTACAAGAATGCCAGACTTAATTTTTTATTTAGTATAATAGCTTATGTCTGCTATAATTGTTAAGAAACATTCATTGTTGTAACACTATATTAGAAAAATGTATTTTTCCAACACGTCACTGTCTGGATTTAAACCAGAATCTTCCCACTTTCGCGGCGGAATGAGTTAATCAGTTACTCTACGGTGCACACAGTTTAACATTTTAATCCTTCATAATATATTGATATACAACACTCCAATTCACTACATGCGAGAGCCAATTATTTTTAGCTATAGCTAGACATTAACTCTCACAGTAGCGAGGGCTTTAGAATGAATCAAAGATGAACTTTCCATTATTAATACGGCCCTAAGTCACAGAATTTTTCTATTTTTCTGTTTCGTTAGGACTGTTTCAATGCGGAAAACGACAATTTAATATAGGTAACTTGTCAACACCATTATTTCATATTAGTAGATATTTTACATACGCTTTTAGCTACGTACCAGCTAAATTAATTTAGTATAATAGCTTATGTCTGCTATAATTGTTAAGAAACATTCATTGTTGTAGCACTATATTAGAAAGTGGAAAGATTCTGGTTTAAATCCAGACGGTGACGTGTTAGAATAATAAATTTTTCTAATATAGTGCTACAACAATGAATGTTTCTTAACAATTATAGCAGACAGAAGCTATTATACTAAATTAATTTAGCTGGTACGTAGCTACAAGCGTATGTAAAATATCTATCAATTTTTTATGTGCAGATACGCAAGTCAACGAACATTATGCGCTGCAAAAGACCTGATAGTTTCGATTTTTGCATATATTTTAAAGTTTGGAATCATAATAAAAGTTCCAAGTTTACAAATTCTAAATTTGATAAAGATTAGAATATAATAAATACAGCGATTTAAAACGACAGTCAATATTTTTTTTATATGCTTACCTAAAAGACTCTGCTTGGAGACCGACTTGAGGCCTCGTGTAATGCTCTCACAGCTTGACTTGGTAGCGCTGGTGGGCGCGCAGCTCTGCAACGGCGAACTGCCGCCCCCCAGGTCCAGTCGACCACCGCTGCCACCCAGCCGACTGCTCCCAATGCACCCACCACCACCACCCGATGTTATTATTCCTGCAACAAAAATAATAAACAACATTAATAATAATAATCATCATCACCTGGTTATTTATGTGTATATAAGGATGGTAATAATATCATGATGATGTAATATTGTTTTTGGAGTCCCATACACGCTTAGAATTTACTTATCAATCAAGGTGACTGCACGATATTTTTTTGTCTACTAGCTGCCCGGTTCAGTTTCGATTGGATGCAAATCGCTTTTCTCATTCAAAGATTGCTACAACGAATTTCGACACCATTTTGTCCAGGATGTTTACGGATTGGTTCCATGTATACTTTTTTTAATCGATTCTACTGTTTTTAACACACTTCAAAAAAGAAGATTGTTTTATATATGTTATCACCAGCATTTGTAAACCGATTTTGATGGTTATTTTGCTATTTAATAGGACATAACCTACACATTGGTGTCATACAAATTTTATTTAAATGGGTTCAGTAGTGTTTCTTTAGTTTAGTAATAGATAGATAGATAGATATATATATATATTTATTTCGAAAATAGCGTAAAAGCTGTGAAATATGTCAATATACATTACATAAATAATAATTAAAATACAGATAAAATTAGAACTCGTCAATACAATAGAGACATTTTTCAAAAATATTAAGAAAGAAGACGATTAATAACGTGCAAACTACGTATTGCAAAGTCATTAAATATTAAAAAACTTCATTAAAAAAGTTGAATCTGGTTCAGAAATAGCCCCTAAAAAGCTAAAAATAATGAAGTTTGGTGGTCTGGCTGCTTTGTATAGAAGCAATAATATTTACTGTAGACGCAGATTCAATCATGTTATTTTTTCAAGGCATTAAGACAACAAAAAATACGCAAAGTTATTATCCGTCAAGCATAGTATGTGTATCACAAAAATTGTTAAGCAAATTTGACTGTCTGGAGGTTCCTTTAGCATAGTACTTACATTGTATCTAAAAATAATTTACAACATAAAATATTTCTTATTTCAAATCAATTTTAAAATACTGGGTTGCACAAAACATTGTCAAAAAATTGGATTTGACAATGACCTTAGACTGTAATAATATAATTACAGTTTTCATACATGCAAGAGAAGTCTAGTGCCGTATTCAAACTCCCTGTCATGTACAACATTAGATTGTATTCACACAAAAACAAATGCTTGATCTACACAGAAGAAGGTCATTTTTCAAGTCAAATTTTGATTAAAATGCGTAAAAAAAGTTGTTTTGAAATAAAATTATGCGAAAAACTATGTTAAATATACGTATGCACACTAAGAAAAAATCATTTCAATCGATCAATTATTTTTCAAACAGAATCGAATTAAAATTATTGCAAATGCATTCTACTGGCTGTCTCAGAAATCGCGCACCCAATTGTTGGGATCGAAAGAGAAAAATATTCTGAGCCCAAAAATCCATGTTTGGAATTTTTTGATAACGTAGTTAATTAGTAATTAATTAATGGAAGTGACCAATCAGGAGCGTGCTACAGAAGAATAAAAAGTGAGTGGGGAGGCAGTAGGGGACGCGAGAGTGAGACGCCAGAGGGCCTTGACAAGACAGATGCGAAAAGTGGAAATCACTGGCGAGCGTTAATTATTTTATTCATTAAAAATTATTAGTGTAGTTTAAAAAAAAATTCGAAACTGGACTCAGACAAAAACTCTGAAAGGCTTTGATACAATAAATTTATTTATTTAGAAATATAAAAGCATTTTCATATTATAAATCCAACGATCGACATAGATAATTTTTCTCGCAAGCGTTGATCAAATTTATTTATTTATTCATAATTATTTGTCTGAATCTATTATTTTCTTATTGTAATAATAATAATAATTATTTTATTAATTAACCAAAATAAGTCAGCCAACGACACTCTCTCGGTTCGTCTGAGTCCATCGGTTTTTTATTTTAATAATAATAATTATTATTTTAGTAATCAACCGAAATAAATCAGCCGACGACACTCTTCTGTAGGGCGCTCCTGGTTGGTCACTTTCATTAATTAATTACTAATTAACTACGTTATCAAGAAATTCCAAACATGGATTTTTGGACTCAGAATATTTTTCTCTTTCGATCCCAACAAATGGGTGCGCGATTTCTGAGACACCTGGTATAATGCTTTTCTTATGGAGAAAAGTGTGTGTTCACAATCTAAGGTCATTATCAAATCAAATTATTGGACAATTCTTTCTGCAACCTACCATCACAATAATTGTCAAGCAAATTTAACTCTCTGTAGACTACTTTACCATAGTAATAAACATTGGCCGTTCCGAATCATAGTTCCTTACATTGTATCTAAAAATAATTTTCTTCATACTATGCCGAAAGTACGTACTTTCTAATTCGATTTTAGATCAGAAAGTATGACATTATTGCCAGAGATGCGATTTATTTGAAATACTTCTATTTAAAATGCAAATACAAAATGCAAAATACCTATTTTGTATTTTGCATTTAAATGCCTTTTAGTAAAAAACATTTTGTATTTTATTTGAAATATCTTTCGAGATGTCTTTTGCATTTTTAATATTCATTTGAAAATGCAAAATACTTTGTGATTAAGTTTAGCCAACATTGGCAACATTACCAGTCAAACAAAATGAAATGAACGAATGACGCTTGTATTGCCGAATTTGACCGATAGAGGCGCCTGCTAACATAACGGAATTTATTGATACGCGTACTGATAAATATGACCAAAATGTCATGCATAAGGTACCATGTTATTAGACGTTTTTGTTCGGCTCGGCATTGTGCCTCTATTTCTCATGATAAATACCTAAAATAAATAAAAATATCTGAGATTTGGCCAAAAGGTATTTTATTTTGAAAAAGTATTCTGAAAATACCTATTTTGCATTTAGCATTTGAAATACAAAACGCAAAACTATTTGATATTTTGCATTTGAAATAGTAAATCTGAAAATTATTTTGCATTTTGTATTTAAATGCTTTTTTAAAATCATTTTCTACATCTCTGATTATTGCATTGTTATCACAAGCTGGAATTACACGCATATCGTTTGTATAGGCGGGTCTAAACAGTTTTGTCATGCGTACTGATGGCGTTTCTCATCACATGTTCGCCCATAGATGTCTATGTGTACGCCTGTAGGTAGCCATCTGCTGTTATTTTGACATTATTAGATGCATGTATCATTACGTATATAACCTCAACGTTGCTCACTTGAAAGTAAGTAGTTTTCTATATATTAGTGAAAGTGTGTACTTTCGGAATGGTATGAAGAAAAATAGTATACATCACACGAGCAGAAAGTTGAAAGTTCTGCACTATGCGACATATGATGCCCTCGACTTCGCCTCGGGCATCATGTGGCGCAGTGCAGGAAATTCATCTTTCAGCTCTTGTGGCGTAATATACTATTACAACATAAAAATATTTCTTATTTAAAATCAATATTAAAATAGAACAAGAAAGCGTCTGTTTAATACAGTTAACATTTACTACAATATAGTTTTAAAACGAATTAGTTTTGCTACTGTTATTAGACATTTTACTGTAATATATTCTTTCTGCGTCTATAAGAAATGTACATAGATGTCGTCTAAACTCCAAAGCACTGTGACGGAATAAATATGAAATTTTTCGTTTTCGGTCTATTAAATACAGTCAAGCAGTAGTTTGAAAAGTAAAAGTCAATTCGGAACATTGAAATGAACCCAGCTAGAGTTCCGCTCTTTCAGTGGTTACCGTCCCGTTGCTATTCCTCACCCCTTGTTTCATCCCCTACCTTTCTTTACAGCCCTCAACCACCCCCTTCTCTTTTTCAAGCATGAATTTGTTAAATGGTTAACGCAATATGCCCTCGGATTTCCTTGTGGGAGATGAATAAACTTACTACATATTCTCCTCAAAAAGTAACTCGAATAATTGTGCTTTTGAAGTTTGTTATGTTTTTTATACATTTTTCATTCCTAAATAAAAGCCCTAGTGACTAAATTTTAATACGTCAACACTTACAATAATATTCTAATCAAATATAACCAGCGATATAGACTTAAATAAAATTTATTTTAAACGTAAAACTGAAATATAAAAAAGTGATGCGTGTACTAATATGTACGCGCGGCAGAAGTTATATTTCTTTGGCGTGATCGCGATGAATGATTTTCAAATTTTCGTTAAAGACGTACATTGATAAAATAAAATAGAATGTCTAGAGAGATGATAAATATAGTTGGAAAAACGTTTTTAAGCACAGGTAACCAGGTTAGGTTATATTTGTGGTCTTATAATAGGGATGTTGACTGTATTCAAATAAAAACATAATTTTAACGTTAAGTGGTAGTTTCTATGATGGAAATGCTAAAAAACACTATATTTTTCCTTAGTTTTAAGGAATTTAATTAATATTTAATAAATAAAACAATAAAATCACTCTCAAGTCACGTGACAACGGACACCTATCAGAGCGCATGACGTCACGGAGTCATGTATACGCATCAGACGCTGTCAAATACTTCCTTGTTTGGTTAATATTTAGTGTGTAATTTATTATTATTTGTTTATAGGAAACGTCAAATTACATGTAACTATAGCAACAGCTACGAAACTATAGAATGGTAGCTCCCGTGTAAACTTTTGAGCCTCCTTTGGTATGACCGGATGACGTCACGGCAGTCACATGACAAGTATTGGCGTTTTGGACCGAAATTTGAAACGGAATTTAAAATACATGATTTTTAAGGCTTAAGTCGTATTTAAATAAAAATAATAAATATTTGTGGCTATGTTAGGTACTTATGCACGATTTAAAACACTTTCCCAAAAATAGTCAACATCCCTATTCTGTAAGTACCTATATACATTTTACCTTTGTTCCATTTTCAAAAGTAACATTTTTAGTGCCTGCATAAAGTAACTTTTTAACTATTAAAGGGTTTTCTACTGTTGAATCCATAATTTAAAAAAATATATATTGAGGTTATGTAACTGCCAAAAGTTGTTATTAATTCAGGACTAATAACTATATTGACGTTATCAAAAACAACTTCCGCAACACATTCGTTGGCTGCGTGCGTAACGTCCGTAATAGAGAAAATGTTACCCTCAGTGCGCCAAAAAAATATAACTTCAAAAAAGAGTGGGGAATCAGTCTCATACTTTCCATCTAAATAGTTCTGTATTTGTATATATATTCTTACTGTAAACATGATGTCTATCCCATATTTTGTTTAATATTGACAAAAGAACAACATCTGCAGCCATTCAAATGCAAATTATTAAATTCATTTTTATATTATATTTTGAACTAAATTATATTTAATTGAGTGTCTTGTGTATTTAGAAAAATAAAACAGCTGCAATGTGAAATAAAACTTTGCAAGTTTTGCAAAGATATCATACAATATGCATTTAGTTATGAAGTTGTTAGTAGTCCCGTGTTAAAACCAACAACTTTCTAGACAGGGATGGGAGAATATCAAAATTCAGTTAATGAGGTATCAAAATATTTCCCAAGTAAACATGTCTTCTTTACAATCCAATAAAAATATCACTATACTCTCTCAAAAAATACATGTTTTTATTTTAAAATTAAAAAGTGCACTCTTACTGAGACACCCTTTACTTAAAGTTTTTATCCCGGTGAAGTTCTTCCACACCAAATAAATATATTAATTATAATTTCTACTACAGTACAATCCATGTATTTTCATACCTTTTGGGACTAATCAAATTCTGTATTTTCAACTTCTCATTTATCCTCACTTCGTGCTAGTTATATACCAATCAGAAAAAAACTTTATTGGGTTGATATTCAACATTGTCAAATGTATTTTATCATTGGCTGAGCAGCGTAGGAGGAGACACTTTACGTGAAAAGTGGGAATTAAGAAATTGAAAATATACGAGCGTCTAGTGGTTCACGGCACAAGTCCTATCGGCCAACTTCGATTGACTGCACACAGCATACATTAACTGTCTAGTACTGAGTATACGTGATATTCTAAAATAAGACTGCACAGCAGGCAACATAGATGGACGAAAGGTTTAACGCGCGTGCATTTTTACATACCTAGATGTACATAATTCGAATCCAAAGATCGGCGATGTGTGATTTTTTATTTTTTTTTTCAATTGTTTCATTTTTTACATGATATTTATTTACATTATCTTCCAATTTTCTTTTATATAATAAAAATAAATAATTTTCTTGTTTTAATAATTAGTGGTGACCGCTCCGAAACTGCAGTTTCACTTTTGTTTTAAAATGGAACGCACAATATTCATAATTTACCGCTAATAATCTCCAGTGTTTTTATAACGAGAATAATGTTTCGTGATTTATGGATCATTTAGAGAACGGCAATATTGATGTTTAATATATCTAAAAAAATTATTTTCAATATAACTCAATGTAATATAATTATTTTTACAAGGTAATACATTTTAAAAATAACAGTGTGTCTATCTAGGTAGTATATGTACAAATAAAAAAAACATGACAAAAATATTCAATTCGTAAATATTAGGTAAAACGCGTATCATTCTAAAGCACAGTACAGTGGTACCTTGAGATACGAATTTAATTCGTTCCGGGATCATCGTCGTATGTCAAAACAATCGTATCTCAAGGCAATTTTTCCCATTTAAAACAATGTAATGTATATTAATGCGTTCTAGCGATATGAAACTACCCCAATAATAGGCGTTAGCCTATCTTTCATAGCCTTGTGGCCGGGTAGCCTCGTTTCTTCTGCGGTAATATAAATGCGCCTAGGCATTTTTTTCCAAAATAACCCCGTCTCATCGCAATTAAACACTTGTTGCGGTAGGTATCCTTCTTCACTAACGAGTTTTTCAAAAAACTTAATGAAATTTTCAGCCTCCTTAATATTTGCACTAGATGCTTCTCCATGACGAATTACCGAATGAATTCCAATTCGTTTTTTAAAATTGTCAAACCAGCCACGACTAGCTTTGAACTCTGGCCCACCTAAAATAGCACGAAAAACAGGCACAACACAACGAATAACACAGCTACGTGTGAACAAGGACCGATGCGGCGACGGTGTCAACAACCAAACAGAGCGAACGCTCTGCCATCTAGCGATCATCTATAAAATTATCGCGCATTAAAATTCGTATCTCAAATTTTTCGTCGTATGTCGAGGTAGAAATTTTCGAATATTATTCGTCGTATCTCAAAAAATTCGTATGTCAGGGCATTCGTATCTCAAGGTACCACTGTACTTTGTGCTGCCGGCGCTGGCTGAGCGACATGGCTCGGAGTTATCCGATAGACGCTTGTTGAAAATGCCTGAGTAAAATCAGTTGAAAATACATGAATTCGACTGTATTAAACAACCCTAGCACATAATACATGTAATATGCATCCCTCTATATATAGACCAGTGTATTATATAAACTGTAGTGGAACTACAGCGTTACCCTACAAGTACACCAGTGGGAGAGTCGCAATGTAGAACAAACTTGAAAGTTGCAGTGTATTTGCACTTGTTGTGACTTCGTCACTTAAACCACCGAACACATACCTTGCTGGTATAATTGCTCACTATATAACATATAACGCAACTTACATCACGTAAAATATTCATTAGATCTTGTCACCTGTTTGACCATTAGATATTAGCAAACTGTATTTATTGCTTGATCAATAGACAAAATGTGCCAAAGGTGACACGAAGATATATTTTTGAAGTTATACTGGGTTTCTCAACAGGGACTGTAGGATGTTGAATTTAATATCGTGGTCTTATCTAATCCTGTATTAATTGACTTGTAAATCGACAAATATGCACTCATTTAAATATATTGTGAACGAGCCATTTTTTTTTCTATCTGTCACTTGTTTTGACAAATGAAGGTAGTACAGTTTTAACCACGGAGGGAGTTACATTTCAATAACGCATTTTTATAGTAAAAACTTATTATGAAAATCAACGTTCTGTAAAAAAACATTACATTATTAAAAACCAGTTTCTCATCACGCTGAGCCGGAATTAAGTATCAACAAAGGATCAATGTTCATTGTGAGGATGTGAGCTTTGTAAATTATTTTAACGCTCATGCAGGTACACCCATTTTGTTACTATAGAAAAATCTTCCGAAAGATTCTGAAAAAAATAGTTTCATAATTTCATTGTAATGCAGTTTCCATTAAAAAGGCGGGATGATCCCATTTCCATGCAGCAGAATGTTGAGCTATTGATTGCCATGTCCCCTGAATCTGTAATCCCTGATGCAATTATTCTACCTGCTTGTTCAGAGCTTCAGCACAATAATTACTGTTTTTATTACGACTTTAATTACGAGCTATTTAAAACGGAACTCTGTCAGTATTTATAATATCTAGGTACTTGATATACACAGCACACAACAAAGTATTATTTAGTTGTGCGCTTGAATAATGCCGTAGAGTCGTTAACGGCGTTTATGTCTCTGACATTGAGGCGGATTTGGGACGGTTTGCAATAGTGTATAGCAAATGGTTCATGAACTATGCTATTTAAATTTTACTTCCGTATACAACGAGGATATAAAATAATGAAATAAAATATTCAAACCATTCCCTTAATATTTGCTTCTAATCTCGTCTTCCCCTGCTCCAATGATTTCAAGCTGGCTACACAGTGGCCCAGCCTGGCCTAATGTTCATTGACGAATATTTGCTTTCGGAACACGTTTTATCCTCAATTATTTTGCAGTAGGTATTAATAAAACTATAATTATTAATGCCTTCAATAAGCATTTCATCAAACTCTCAACCAAAAGTTTTGGATTACAATTAATTACAAACAAATATACTGAACGTAAAGTTAAAAAAACCCGTTTAGAAATACATATTACGTCTTGTTTTTCTATTTCAAATACAAAATGGCTAGTTGTATTAGTATGTAAAAACTAAATGCAAAAACGTATTCTACAAATCGATGGTTTGGTTCCAAATGTGGCTAACAGCAATTTTGAGCTTTCTACGCAGTGTCACTAAAATTATTGTTTTCTTTTGGTTCCAAAATATGTAGTTTTAAGCATTATTTGACATTTTATAATAATGTAGCTCAACGTAATCCTAAATATTATGAATATAATTTTTCAATTCCAATTTGATACAATCTTCCAAAGTTTGAATTTAGTTTCCTGAAAAATCAAGATTTTGTAGATAGCTACTTATGGAATAAGACCATCGAAATATGCTTATTGAAATAAAATACTTTTTATGCTATTATGCATGACTTGTGTGACTGTTAAAACTCACTAAGAGCTCGTTTTACCATAATACCGCATAACCACACTGCGTCCTAAACAATAATTCACGCACTTGATATTATATAATCTACTATTCTGCAAGACTCGTTCTCATTTCTTGGTGCTAGAATATATGATTTTAATGGGGTCTGGTATGGCGTAGGGAATTCAGATATTTAATACTTGTGTCAGAGCTAGAGTCATAATGTCCGGCAGTGTGTTCAAATTCACATGCCATAAAATTATCATATGAATTTCTTAATGGTAACCTGTTAGTAACTGAAAGATACAATAATAATTTTAAAAAATGTTGATATAAGCATAGCTGTTTGGCGTCTATAATTAACTAATTAATTAGTGTATTTGCCATATGGCAACATACATTATTGGCGTCGGTCGGATGGCGGGACCTAGGGGTCGGACCAAAATTTCTCGACGTTTCATAACCTCCTAAACACTTTGGCACCATTTTTGAAAATGTTTATATATATATGTATATATATATATATATATATATATAGGTATATATGTGTACGGGCAATAACTTTCGAAGAAGTTAATTAATTTTAACGAAATTTGGCACACATGCTGGAATCCATCACCGTACGAAGCCTATTTAAAATGGGCTCAATCGGGTCATTTTAAGGGTGGTTTTTAGGGGTTGAAAAAAAATTTTGGGCCCAAAAATACCTAAAAAATTCTCAGAATCGGTTCTAAATTAAAATTTAACTCTTTAATAGCAATTAAAAAGTGCTCCTAAAATTTTAATAAAATCGGCCTGACAGGACCGGATTTTCAAATTTTCTGAAAACACTAGTTTGCAGATAGTGAGTTATTTACTGAAAGGTGTTTTTAATTTTGGTGTAGACGTTCGATCGACCAAAATAATGTAGTTAAGAAAAAAATGTAATTTTAAGGGGTGTATTAAGGAGTTATTTTTTTTATTTTGCCCAACAATCACCTTAAGTTCACATAATAAAGCCACAAGGCCTGTATCAGCAAATTATACACTATATTGTCGGCAGGCTTTTGGCACTGCGACCCGGGTTTTTTTTTTATGCAATTGATGAAAAAGCAATTAGTCTTGAGAAACTTCTTGATTATTCAAGCTACTTGATACTTGACATATAATTACTTGACTTGACTTTGTTCTCGACTTGAACTTGACAAGTCACGTCAACTAGCTTGAAAATGGAATCAAGCAATAAATGCCTAACGGCAAGGGACATACTGTTGCCTACGATTGTATCGGGAATATTCTGTCTGTTTACACATATTGGCAACTCTGTTTTTCTTTTTTCAAAAATCTAAACTCATATTAATATCTTTGTAATAACTGTTTTTTATGATCCACTCTGTAGGTGCAGTATTTAGATTAAATTAGATTCTGGATCGACAAGATTCCCAAGAGCTTCTTGCATCATATTAGACGGTTAAGTTGCTGTGGGACAGTGGGATTTTGGTTATGTAGCCTTAATGAACGTCATATCGCATATAAAAACGAACACATTAATTCCTTTTCAGCCAATGTGCAGACTGATTAACAATGTCGGTAACATAATTCATTGTATAGATGCCTTGCACATCTAATATCTGTGGCTATAAAGTTTGATGCAAAGCGGTTTATGCGATATTTGTTCTAAATTGATGGGTTACTTGAACACTTATCGCTGGTTGTAGTCATATTTTCGGTTTCTGAAGTGATAATAATAATAATAACAATATAACTTTATTCGATTTTACCAATGAAAATGGCATAGAATGCGTCAAAAATAGTTATATATAATAATACATTACTTTAAAATAATTCATTAAAATTTATGTCGTAGTATTGACTTAAGCTGTATATTACTTTATTAAGAAGAATGTTTTTTAAAGTCTTTTTTAATTTAGTTACATTTAAATTTAAAATATTAGATGGTAATTTTTTACATATTTTAACTATTGTATTATAAGGACTGTGAAGTTTTATAATTTATATCTTCTTTGAATCGAGTGTTGTGTTCATGTACATTTGTTCTTTTACTAAAGTAATTTACATTCTTCTTATAAAATAATATACAGCTTAAAATGTAAATACTATAGACAGTTAAAATATTTAGTTGTTTAAAAAGAAGTCGACAAGAATGTCTCGGGTGAACCCCAACTATAGCCTGAATTAATTTCTTTTGTCTTATAAAAATATTAACAAAATCAGTGGAATTTCCCCAAAACATCACACCATATGTTAAGTGACTCTCCACATACGCGTGATAAGCAATTAAAAGTGTTTTACGACATACAATATGTTTCAAATTGCATAAAATGAAGTATGATTTAGCTAGTTTACCCAGCACATAGTTAATATGGTTTTTATATGACATTTTATTGTCCAGCAAGACTCCTAAAAATTTAACAGTTTGTTGAATGGGTATAGTACTGTTATTGAATATGATACTTATTATTATCAAAGTTGTCATAATTACCTACACGGAATACTTGGGTTTTCTCTATGTTCATTATTAATTCATTGTTATTAAACCAATTTGAAACTATTGAGAAGACATCATTTAATTTATTAGATATATCATTGAAACTATTCATCTTGGCAATATTGCAAGTGTCATCAGCAAATTGAAAACATTTATCTGTTATTGAATCAGGAAAGTCATTTACATATAATATGAAGAAAATCGGGCCCAAAATAGAGCCTTGTGGTACTCCTCTACTGACATTTTTCCATTCTTACTTCTTTAATAACGTATCGACTTTTCTATAACGTTAAAGGAATATGATTCAACGCGGTGGAGAAATAAGAGAAATATTGGTAACGCAACATTAAAGGGTAAATGATTCAACGGTGGTAAAATATAAGAAAAACCTTGGTAGGGCATCAATGAACTTAGTTTGTAACTCTGAAGAAGTTTCACTTCCCCCGTTAGCTTTTGTGGTTGAGGCTCACATGTTTGTTTAAGCATATTTGAGTTACATATTCCATAACCATTTCATCTAAACATTTCATGAAACTAGTAGGTAATTACATCAGTTGACACCGACATATTTTACACATTATGTATAAAATTCTGCTAAATGTTTGTAGGTACCAGTGTTGCCAGACGTCCCGAATTTGGCGGGACGTCCCGATTTTTAAATCAAAATTAAATGTCCCACGCGGGACGGGCTCAGTCCCGCTTTTCGGGAATAACTCGACCATGCGTAAATAATTATTCTCTTATTGTAAGTTGCAATTTGTAACACTCACTCCTCAGACTATTGTTTGAGACGCCATATTTTTCTAATGAATAAAACTTTTTTGATTTTAATTTCTGTTTTTTTTTTTATTCAGAACGTGAATAAGACTCAACTATTTAACGATTGGGTAAATCTGATTTAAAATATCATATTTTTATTAAAATACATTTTCTATGGCTATTTTTGCTATCTATTGTCACGTAAACGTAATTTGAACTCAAATAAAAAGGTAAATATTTAAAAACTTCTGATTATATACGTTTTTTTACTATGTCCCGCTTTCGGCGAAAGAATCCCGCTTTTTTCACTCAAAAAGTTCCAAAATCCCGACTTGACAAAAAAAAATCTGGCAACACTGGTAGGTACGTATTGTTATGTGTTAATTTTTAAGTTTAAATAAAGTTGTGTAAGTCAAAACTGCGGGTATAATTCGATAAATAAATAACTTAATACAAAATACATATAAATATTATACTAAAAACCGCTAGTAAAGTATGAAATTTGCCTTAATATTTTTTATGTATACCTACCTAAAAATATTTTCATATACGATACAATGTGTTTATTCATGATCTCTTTTCATAAACTTATAAATAAAGCATTTTATCTATACAGCTATTTCGTATGGTAAACTGTACTTGTACAAGATGACAGGCTTTCTGCAAGACTTCGTCGGTTGCATTTTACTATAGTGTATATTTACAGTCAGAAACACAGAAAATAGGCTGAATTGTCGACACATATTGTAACCTCTTTAATGTAACTAGTAGTCTCTAACCTCTCTCAGAAAGTATGTGAACAACTCGGTTTGTTTTGAAGTGACACTGTAATCCATAAACTAACGTAGATACTAGGGATTGCAATCCAGCGGCATTTTCAATCCAGCTGGATCCAGCGCGAATCCAACATTAATCGATTTTTCAAATAAATAACTCTAGAAACCTTAATAACTATTAAGTTTTTTTTTATTATTTAACAGGAAATTGGACAATTCAATTTTAATATAGTAAACTAAATTAAAAAATTTGCGACGTTTCGTTAATTCGTTTTAACTTCTTCGGGCAAAACTTTAACTAGTTAACCATAACTTTAATAAAATTTAGATATTTAACAATACATATATTTAATTCAATAAAATTCAAATAGTAAATAATATTTAAACGAAATGAATTTATGTTATTTTTTTTTCATTTGTTTGAAATTTGTTCTAGAAAAAAAAATTACATAATTTCATTTCGTTTAAATATTTACTATTTGAATTTTATTGAATTAAATATATGTATCGTTAAATATCTAAATTTTATTAAAGTTATGGTTAACTAGTTAAAGTTTTGCCCGAAGAAGTTAAAACGAACTAACGAAACGTCGCAAATTTTTTAATTTAGTTTACTATATTAAAATTGAATTGTCCAATTTCCTGTTAAATAATAAAAAAAACTTATTAATTATAATGGACGTGAACAATATTGAGACTTAATAACTATTTATTTACATTTACATCAAATACTCGTTTTTTGGCGTTAGTAAAGTACTCTAATAGTAAGTAATAGTTATGCGTATCCGGAGTATAATTATTAATTATTACAATACAATCTTAAATCAGTTGATGTTCTAGATATCTGAAATAGTTATTCGTTTACCTATTTTACAAACTATGTAGTCTCAGTTTCACAGTCTTAATAATTTTAGAAATAAAATTGCGCTTCCCGCTTATAAAATGTCTAATTAACAGAAAGAAAACTTTAATATAAATTATATTATATAATTTAAGACTTGACTTGCGATTTAGAGAATGAGGCCAATCAATTATGTAACATTTTTTTTTAAAGTAAGATCTCAAAAAAGAAATGTTATTGATGGTGTTATCGCCCAATTTACTTCTTAAAAAACTGCAAATATACCCGCCTGCGGAAAGGACTCTTACTACCTCTACGCAGGTTGGTTTAGAGTCCTTAAATAATCATAGATTAAATAGATTAAAGTTAGGTTTTCACCTCTTACTCCCTCACTTTCATAAAGTGCCATTTTTTTCTTCAATGTCTTATCATAATCCTTCTCAGACCTAGTTAATTAATTGCTTTTAGCTGATTGCTGGATCCAGCAAGGCCAAAAATGTGCTGGATTCAGCATTGCAATCCCTAGTAGATACCTAAAATATAAGGATGACGAAATCTAAAATTTCAAGGACGTCAAGATTTGAAACATTTTGAGGCAAAAAAACATTCGTTTCCGAAAGTAAACATATTCACATCCAGTAGCAAACTAACAGTAAGGTCCAGGCGACTTTTCACTATGAGGTGTCTTTTAGAAAAATAAATGTCCCGGAAGTCTTACAAGCGTCATATTTTGTGATATAATATAAACTACAAAGTAAGTTATTTCTAGATTATTAGCATTAAATTCTATTTTTATATTTTCTCCATCCCTACAAGTGTTGTATTGAATATCAACACGATTGCCACCACAATCGATGGAAATGCAGCCTTCGTCTAGAATCTAAAAGACACTTCGGCGGTGACACAAACTATTTTTATGAATGCAAGAAGTTTGTAAAAAGTTTACACTTCGTCTATCTTTGCATATTGGCTTATTGCATAGCCTCACATCACAGTCTTTTTTTATATTGATTATTCTATACCGTTTTGAATCCTTTAAAAACCGCGCTCACTTGTCGAGCATAAACCTGCACAGACCTGTTACTTTTAGTGCGAATTTCGTGATGTGCGGTAGACTTTTTGCAATTTTCAAGTACTTTTACCACTAAATTAATAAATGAAAACAACACATCACTATACCACACTAGATTGGTCCAGCATAGCTAGACATAAACTGCAGGCGACCGACTGACGTTTGTAGCTGGTCTAATGTGCGCTGCGCCGTTAAATAACATTGGTAACTTCACGCGGTGTGTAGGTTTGTGCTGTGCTGGTCGTGCAGGTTTGTGTTTATGTGCGCGATCTTTTAAGTTTAAAGTTGTGTCTCCAGTTGCATACCTACAAATTCAGGACCCCTGGCGCCTATTTACGATGGATTCTGTAGCATATTGAACATTGGGTAATTAGGCTATTTGCCATATGGCAACATACACTATTGGCGTTGGTCGGATGGCGAGACCTAGGGGTCAGACCAAAATTTCTCGACGTTTCATAACCTCCTAAACACTTTGGCACCATTTTTGAAAATGTTTATATATATGTATCTATATATATACAGGGTGTCTCACCGAACGTTGGCTAACATGGGTAACTTTGTTATTAGTGGAGATAGAAAGTCGGTTAAATGGGCAAAGTAGTGCAGAAAATTGGGCTCATTAACATCCCGTCGAAAAAACAATTGAATTTTGACACCCTATGAATTTATTCAGAAAATAGTGAAAATTGCCATTTATGAAAACTGGCCATAACTTTTTTATTTATGAAGATATTTGAAAATTTCATTAACCATTTTTTGATAACTTTTTAAAGTCTTTTCAGTGGCGTACGTTTAGTTTTTTTATTTCCACTACATAATGAGATATTGACATGAACTTTGGTTTTTCTTATGGACGGCATTTTTGATTTTCAGATATTCGAATTCTACTTATTTTTCTGAATAATTTGACATAGCATATCCTATATCTAAACTAATCAGAAGCTACAAAACTGACAAAAATAGCTTTTTGGCGTTATCAAAGTGTGCCGTGTAAAACGAAATTTGTTGAAACAAATGTATATCGACAGGTTAACAATCTGTCGAGCGATCGCTACAGTTTTGCTAATTCATTTTGTTTGATTTACTCTCTAAGATGGCTCAAGCATTTTCAAATTTGGAGAAACAGGCTATTTTTGCGCATACATTCAGCGTAACAAAAATACCACGTGGGCTCAAGCACAATACTTGAACCTTTATCCAGAAAGGCGACAGCCTTATTCAATAACTTTTAGGAACTTTTCTCCATTAATTTCAACTTTTGCTAAACCTAATTCTTCTTCACAGTGTTGAATGTTGCCTTTTTCTTTGAAAATGAACCGTATACTTTTAAATTTCTATTTAAGTTCCTAAAAGTTATTGAATAAGGCTGCCGCCTTTCTGGATAAAGGTTCAAGTATTGTGCTTGAGCCCACGTGGTATTTTTGTTACGCTGAATGTATGCGCAAAAATAGCCTGTTTCTCCAAATTTAAGAATGCTTCAGCCATCTTAGAGAGTAAATCAAACAAAATGAATTAGCAAAACTGTAGCGATCGTTCGACAGATTGTTAACCTGTCGATATGTATTTGTTTCAACAAATTTCATTTTACACGGCACACTTTGATAACGCCAAAAAGCTATTTTTGTCAGTTTTGTAGCTTCTAATTGGTTTAGATATAGGATATGCTATGTCAAATTATTCAGAAAAATATGTAGAATTCGAATATCTGAAAATCAAAAATGCCGTCCATAAGAAAAACCAAAGTTTATGTCAATATCTCATTATGTAGTGGAAATAAAAAAATTAAACCTACGCCACTGAAAAGACCTTAAAAAGTTATCAAAAAATGGTTGATGAAATTTTCAAATATCTTCATAAATAAAAAAGTTATGGCCAGTTTTCATAAATGGCAATTTTCACTATTTTCTGAATAAATTCATAGGGTGTCAAAATTCAATTGTTTTTTCGACGGGATGTTAATGAGCCTAATTTTCTGCACTACTTTGCCCATTTAACCGACTTTCTATCTCCATTAATAACAAAGTTACCCATGTTAGCCAACGTTCGGTGAGACACCCTGTATATGTGTGTGTGTGCGGGCAATAACTTTCGAAAGAGTTAATTGATTTTAACTAAATTTGGCCCACGTGTTGAAATTCATCACCGCAAGAAGCCTATTTAAAATGGGCGTAATCGGGGAATTTTAAGGGTAGTTTTTCAGGGTTGAAAAATGTTTTTGGGCCCCAAAATACCGAAAAAATTCTCAAAATCGTTTCAAAATTGACATTTAATCCTTTAGTAGTAATTAAAAAGTGTCCCTAAAATTTAAAAAACCCGGGTCGCAGTGCCAAAACCCTGCCGACAATATAGTGTATTTGCTAATACAGGTATTGTGGCTTTATTAAATGAAATTAAGTTTGTTTTTGGACAAAATAAAAAAAAATTGAACCCCTTAATACACCCCTTACAATAATAATTTTATTAGTTGAAATATTGTTATCAATCCAACATCTGCACCAAATTAAATACGACCTTCAGTAAGTAAATTCGTATACGCAAACTAGTGTTTTCATAAAATTTGTAAGTCCGGTCCTGTCAAGCCGATTTGCTTATAATTTTAGGAGCACTTTTTAATTGCTACTATAGGGTTAAATTTCAATTTTGAAACGATTCTGAGAATTTTTTCGGTATTTTTGGGCCCAAAAACTATTTCAACCCCTAAAAACTACCCTTAAAATGACTCGATTGGGCCCATTTTAAATAGGCTTCGTGCGGTGATGGATTCCAATATGTATGCCAAATTTCGTTAAAATGAATTAAGGGGGGGGTAAGGTATTAGATTTTTTTTTTGCATTTTTTTTTATTTTCGAAATTGAATCCGTAATATCTGAAAAATATTGTGTCAAAATTTCAAGTCAATTGAAGCAAAATTGACGAAGTTATGAGTATTTTTATACCTGCCGGATTTTTGTACCTATACCCGAACCGACCCGAGCGCGCTATTGTTACCTGGCAGATGTTTCGCTCTCTATTAATGCAATCAAGCCTATCTACGAAGATCTGAGCAAAGATGCCAAAGAAGGCAGGATTCGTCGTAGGCAGGAGCAAAAAGATGCATTAGACATCATCGATGATAGCAACATCCTCTATGGACCTTGCATTGATGACTCAGTGTGAGGTATGTCGATAAAATTCGCTTATAAACGTTTTAACTGGATTTTTTTGTGTTTAAAACTTTAAAGCGTTTTTCCCACAACTCACGTTTTCAAAGTCGGTGCCCCTGATAACTCCAAAACTACTGCACCGATCCTTTTGAAATTTTAAACACTATTTCTGTACATTATTTACGAGGTAACGCTGTCGAGTTTTTTTTTTTTTGTTCATAATTTTGATTTCGCAATAACAAATTAGCCCATTTTTCCCACAAAATTGTGTTTTTCATTTCAAAGTGTTCGAAAAAATGAAAAAAATTGGAAAAAAAAAAAAACTCGACAGCGTTACCTGGGGAAAACTATTATCTAACGAATAAACTTTGATTTTTTGATTTCAGATGATCCAGCACCAAGTTATGAGGGGCACCGCAATTCAACTTTTTTTCGAGACACGTCCGAACAATTGCTGCCATTGCCGTATTTTTTAATATTTCTTTGTAAAAATTTGGTAAAACATTCTTCGAATGTCATACTTCAATGTACCATTGGTTGAGTAAAGAAATTTTAACTGCGTCGTCAGAAAAAAAATCACGAAAACATGGCTTTTTTCGTATGATTTGACCTTACCCCCCCCCTTAACTCCTTCGAAAGTTATTGCCCGCACATATAAATATATATATATACGTATATAAATATATATATATATATATATATATATATATATATATATATATATATATATATATATATATATACATATATATATAAACATTTTTAAAAATGGTGCCAAAGTGTTTAGGAGGTTATTAAACGTCGAGAAATTTTGGTCCGACCCCTAGGTCCCGCCATCCGACCGACGCCAATAGTGTATGTTGCCATATGGCAAATACACTAATAAAATCGGCCCGACATGACCAGACTTACAAATTTTGTGAAAACACTAATTTGTAAATAGTGACTTATTTATTGAAGGGTGTATTTAATTCAGTGTAGACGTTAGATTGGTAATAATATTGCAGTTAAGAAAAAAAATGTTATTTTAAGGGGTGTATTAAGGAGTCAAAATTTTAGTTTTGGTCAAAACCAACTTAAGTTCGCGTAATAAAGCCACACTGCCTGTATAAGCAAATACACTATAATATTGTCGGCAGGGTTTTGGCACTGCGACCCGGGTTTTTTTGTACTCCTCGTCAAAAATAAATTTACCGCCAATCCTTTCCATCGTCTATCTTCATAATTATTCGAAGGAAAAATTTGTAAATATTCCGAGATCTACAGAATCGGATGGATACGTGCATATATAAAGAAAGCACGTTTTACGAACTTTATCCGAGTGATGCGCTGCACAGACATATTTTATTGTTAGCTGCCGCGGAGTTTCTAAGTTTATGTTATGTTTTACATGAAATAAAAACAAAAACAACTTTATTTTAAAATGTGGCGTAGCGTTTTACAATTATCCGGTACACGTTAAAGGTTAAATTAATAAATACACTCACTGACGTCTCCAGAAATGGATACGTTACGTTTTAATAGTTACACCTTAAGGCTGTCGGAACGCTCTGAATTTAAGCCAAAAATAGAGCTTCGGCTGTCAACTGATTGTAGACTTATTCGTCGACATTTTGCTAAAATTCTTTCTCTGTAAGGAAGATAAAGGACAAATCTAAGTCTCTAATGGACTACTTTTGTAATTTATGTACGATTTACTAGAAAAAATTTGGCATCAATTGTGCTAAAAAAACACACGTTTTCAATGTCACACTATGACCTTATTCGTACTTATTTCACAAAACTGTTCCATCACAAACCTAAAGTGACTCTTCCTTTTTCGGAAAAGTTTTTTAAATCTTCAAAATATTTCCAAAAATTAGAGTAATCAATTGACAGCGGCACCCTTGCAATAACATTTTTTAGCCTCGTAGTTGGCACCAGCCAAAAATTGAAACGTGCGGATGATTTGAGCGAGACAGAGCTAAAGTAGGTCACACCCACAATATGTCTTCTGCTTACCTCGCCCCTTACCGCTGGGTCAAAGCACAAACAAAATTCTGAGCGTTCCGACAGCCTTAATTTTGCATGAAACATTTTTTAAGCTACCGTTTACGAGATAAGCTGTTTTTTATAGATCACATGGATATATGCAAAAAGAAAAACAGAAATACTTAACACGTTATAATCTGGGAATTTGTGAAAATGTCAACTGAATTCTCGTTTTATTGCTATTTAAAAACATAAAAAGTGTAAATATATGAAATGGTACTGTAGACTTTCATTAAGATACCAGCTTAGGAAACTTTAAATCCGTCTGTTATTTATTCGTAATTATTCTGGCTCTCAATTACTTATCTAAGTTTTCTGCAGTAATTACGTTAACTTAAAGTGATAGTTCACCAGCTGTTCAATACAAACCCTTATTCGCCCATACAACTCCCTATTACGAACAATTTGAATGGGTGTATGCATACAAAATGCATAAAAAACAGTTCCGGAAATATTTAATTTCTAAGAATAAACCTTATTAAATCTTTAGAGGGAATACTTCCAAAATAAACTAGCAGCACCTATGAATCATTTTTAGGGTTCCAAACCCAAAGGATGTCAACCGAAACGCTATTATTAAGGATCCTCTGTCTATCTGTCCATCTGTTATAGAGCTGTATCTTTTAAATCGTAATAGGCAGGCAGTTAAAATTTTCACAGAATGTGTATTACTATGGCCGCTATAACAACAAATAATAAAAATAAAATAAACTTGAGAATTAAAGTCACTGAAAGCAATGTTGACTCTGACGGCTTGACGCCTGTACCGCTAACGACATCTCTCAGGATATCGTTGAAACGTCTTAGAAAGTAAACTGTGGGAACACGGCTGTCAAAACTTTGATAAATAAGTGGCCTTTTTTACTAAACTATCTTTAAAAAATATGTAGTGTTAGATATTTTACGATGGTACGGAACCTTTCATACGCGAGTCCGATGCGTACTCGACTAATTTTTCTCATACGATATTGACCCATAAATTTATATTATACAGAAAAATATTAATTTTAAAAAAATTGTTGAATAAGGCAATATTTTCGCATATTTGTAACACACATTTGTAAAAAAAACACTTTAAAATATTCAAACTTCCTGGAATTTGAAATCGCATGTCGATTGACAAATATCGCGTTTTTTGATATACCTAATATAATAATAATATAATTCTTTATTATCCATGACAAGAAAAATAGTGTGGAATCGTCAAATACATATTAAATATAATCATTAAGCTTAAAATTATTAAAAATCATTAAAATTGGTAGATAAAAATTCCTCCAGAGAGTATATTTTGTTTTTTAAAAGTAGTGACGTTATATTAGTTTTAAATATAGTTAAGGTAGTTGTCGTGGTACAATATTGTCAAAAAGTTATAGATTGTACGTGCCACAAAAGTATTCTAGCTTGTAGCTAAGTGATCCATAATTTGTACGCAAGACTGTACCCGTGGAAACGTAACACACAATATTCATATGCATGTATACTTTTCTATAAATTGTTGAACTTTAAACCGTTATGTATAAATAATTAGACGGGCAAAAATTTTTTCTTATTTTTTTAAACTCATAACAAATGCATTGAAAGACTGTCAGTTTTTTGAAAGTTTCTGACAGTTAGTTCTTTTTTTATAAATAAGAAACTGGTTTAGAACTACAGAGATCGTATACAATCAATGTTAATTATCCAATTTTTAATTGAATTTATCTCGGATTACATACGGTCGATCGACTTCAAATTTTCAGGGTAATTGTAATACAATGTCCTTAATAAGTATACAAAAATTAAGAATTTTCTGACGGTGTGCCTTAACTACAACAACTACCTTAAGCTCTTTATTTCTTTAATGTAAGTAGGTAGATAATTATAGCATTTTTAATAATAAGTAATAAGGTTTATTAAGAAAAGAAATAACAATTTAAAAATATACATAGTCTCACTTAAGTTGATTAACAACTTGTCTGTGAGAAAATCAATTATTATTATTGCAACAATTTAGCTATTACTAGGTATAATGATACCTATAATTTTTAGGAGGCAAAAATGTATTTTTTTGACATTTTTAAGCAACAGGCTAAATTTTATGAAGCTTACTGCTTAACCACAGCTAATAATCAGTAGTAAAATGGGACAACAGTTTGAAATTCGCCGAGAACATTTTCTACAAACTGAGTGAATATACTCACCTTAATGATTTCGATATACATATGAAATACATTATATAAATTAACATCTTTACGAGAGATCATTTTAAATGATGCCATTCTTCAATTAAACTGTCATTTTATTATCGATTACTAATTTAAGTAGTATAGTCTGTTGGCATCTGCACCCCAATTACGACTAGAACTACTTAATAATCATAGCGTTATCATACCACGGCTGTTGGCAATTGTTCAAGTGTATATAATAATACGTTGCACGTTGGTAATAAGTTGCATGCACGTGAAATGGGGAAGAAGTTTTCATAATATAGGAAGATATATTCCAGAAGTCACCAGCTATTAACTTCCTAGTCTATATAGGGAAGTTATTGTAATTAGGGTTTGCAAGCCCGCATTCCGCATTACCGCATTACAGCGGTTTCCCGCATGTCAAGAGACCTGCGGAATTCCCGCATGTGTGCTGTAAATCCCGCGCGGGAAATTTTTTGAACTTTTTTGCCTTTTTCAGGTACATACAGAAAATTCAATCTAATATTTTTGTCCACAATCCTGCGATTTTTCTTAATATTATAATGATATTTCATGATTTGTGATTTTTTGTTTGGTTTTTTTAACACGAAGTTATATTTTAATTCTGATTTGTTAGATGTTTATTTATACGTACAACTTTAAAATTTAAATACACGATAAGTTCGTTAGTCGTTATTAAATAAATATTACCAATTAATAATTGTCGGTTGATCGATCTCTTTGACTTCTAGTGTCAGCAATTTTTTTTTTAATTTCTTTAGAAGTTTATAAATTTACTAATCAGCAAGAAGTACGTTAGGTAAATAGAGACAATAATATCTATGGATAAGTAACAAAAGTCATATCATATGTTATTGACATGCTAATTTCTGTTAATTCTTAGATAATAGTTAATAAACATAGTTTTTAATGTGCATAGGTATATAATGGTTACCTGTTTGATTTCTACATACCAAGAATTATTTATATTTTTTTTGATTAAATATAAACATTCCACAATAATAGCATTATTTTCATATATAAATATCTTTTTAAATCTCTCGCGAGAATTACAGCGGGATCCCGCTGTAAAGGCAAATTTACCGCAAATTTACAGCTGGAAAAAAAAGACTGCGGGATTGCAAACCCTAATTGTAATGGGTCCGATAATGAAAATCGTGGTTTTCAACATATTTTAAAATTTCTAAGTGAAAATAGCATCGCAACATAATTTTGAGAAGTCCGCGTTGTGTGTGTGTATGTTTTTACGTAAGTCCGTGGTAACTTTTCACGTCTCCAATATCTTCGTTATAGTGCCAATCGTAGCATGTGATTACTTTGATCGAGTTGTTTTTTTGTTTAAACAAAAAGATTGAAAATTAGTAGATTCTGGAATTTTTTGAAAAAGGTTCATTTGATCTAATTGGTTCTGATACAATAGGGATGTTGACTATTTTTGGGAAAGTGTTTTAAATCGTGCATAAGTACCTAATATAGCCACAAATATTTATTATTTTTATTTAAATACGACTCAAGCCTTAAAAATCATGTATTTTAAATCCCGTTTCAAATTTCGATCCAAAACACCAATACTAGTCGCATGACGACACCTGTTCCTACCAAAGGAGGCTCAAAAGTTTACACGGGAGCTACCATTCTATAGATGCGTATTCTGTGCTCATAAACGTTAGTAAACTGAGGTGATAAAAAATTGTTTCGTAGTCGTTGCTATAGTTGCATGTAATTTGACGCTTCCTATAAACAAATAATAATAAATTACACACTAAATATTAACCAAACAATGACAGCGGCGGAACCTATGACGTCATACGCTCTGATTGGTGTCTGTTATCGCGTGACTTGAGAGTGATTTTATTAGGTTTTATTTATTAAATATTAATTAAATTCCTTAAAAATAAGGAAAAATATAGTGTTTTTAGTATTTCTATCATATGCACTACCAGTTAACGTTAAAATTATGTTTTTATTAGAATACAGTCAACATCCCTATTCGATACTTAAAAAACAGATATTTTTATTCAGTACTAGCCAAAAAACTTTTATAGTTTTTTGTAACATTAAAAAATGGAAAAAATGATAAATAGTTGATATTAATGATAAATATAAAACGGAGAATCGAATAATATGAATTTTATTGAGTTTTCACTTAATCGTTTGTACTAATAACAGTTAAATCATGTAAATTGCAATTAGATATTTCTAATACCAACTGAATATTGTTAAAAACAATTGAATATTGTTAATAACAATTGAGTCATGTAAATTTGTAATTAGATATTATTATTAACAATATAATTTACCTATACATTATTTCATTATTTTTGATCAAATTTTATTGTTATTCTTCTAAGATAGACATTTGCTATCGCGGTTTTTTGTAGGTATTTTTAAGACCTAAAATTGTGTAACACATTATTTAATGTAAATCTTATGGTTTAGTCAGCGTAAGCCATGCAAGCGCCTTGAGAGCGTCTTTTTACGACTTAGCTACAAAACATCGAGATTTCTCTGCTGTCTTTAATTTTAATATAAATGTAATATATACATGAACCTTTCGGAACAAATCCTCTAAATGATGATGGAAACCACATCAAAATCCAGTGATTAGTTTAGAAGAACTAAGCAAACAGACAGACATACGCGGTTTATATTATTTAGATATTAAAGATAAGCTAGCCGCGCGTGTATGGTAAATAAATTAGCAAAGGATTAATTATTATTAGTGTATTTGCCATATGGCAACATACACTATTGGCATCGGTCGGATGGCGGGACCTAGGGGTCGGACCAAAATTTCTCGACGTTTCATAACCTCCTGAACACTTTGGCACTATTTTTGAAAATGTTTATATATATATATATATATATATATATATAGGTATATATGTGTACGGGCAATAACTTTCGAAGGAGTTAATTCATTTTAACGAAATTTGGCGCACATGTTGGAATCCATCACCGCACGAAGCCTATTTAAAATAGGCCCAATCGGGTCATTTTAAGGGTGGTTTTTAGGGGTTGAAAAAAGTTTTTGGCCCCAAAAATACCTAAAAAATTCTCAGAATCGTTTCAAAATTGAAATTTATCCCTTTAATAGCAATTAAAAAGTGCTCCTAAAATTTTAATAAAATCGGCCCGACAGGACCGGATTTTCAAATTTTCTAAAAACACTAGTTTGCAGATAGTGAGTTATTTACTGAAAGGTGTTTTTAATTTTGGTGTAGACGTTCGATCGACAATAATAATGTAGTTAAGAAAAAAATGTAATTTTAAGGGGTGTATTAAGGAGTTATTTTTTTTATTTTGCCCAACAATCACCTTAAGTTCACATAATAAAGCCACAAGGCCTGTATCAGCAAATACACTATATTGTCGGCAGGGTTTTGGCACTGCGACCCGGGTTTTTTTCTTCTTCTTATTATTTTTTATTAATATATATTTTAATTTTGCTATTTTATAATATATTTTATCAATAAAAGCAATTTATATCATACACGTTTTTAGCTAAGAAATAAAACAATTAGGTAAATAAGTTGAAATTGAACATAAATGCCTACCAGAGTCCACTTTTAAATTAAAAATAAAAAACACGACCCTTCAAAAGCACTACGTTTGATAAAAATGTGTTATAAAAACATTAAGTGGGCCAACAAAGATAACATTTGGATAGTAAATTTGTGACGCGTCAAATTCTGTGATAAAATTTCATTAGAGCTTATAGCAAAAGGGGGTTTATATAAGGCTAGTGCCACAATTCAACTTTATATATTTCATTCTTAACGATGTGTTGAAAATATTCACACATTGGAACGTATACAAAAGTAAATCAGAAAACAGGTTAAATTTCAAATCTAGTTTCTTGGCTTACAAAATAAGTAAACTATCTGCTAAAATTTTTTTTTATTTGTTAAAATAATATATATTTTGATTTTTAACTGATTCAAATATCAATTAGGAGAAAAAAACGGCCATAAAGTGAATAGATTTCTGCATATTGCCAATAGTTGCACAAAGTTGTTCTGAATCACGAGCTTATGAAGATCTTTCAAGTCGCTGGACGATCAACCAATAGCCTGAGGCCAGGCTTTGCCCTTACAAGGAGCCTATTTTGATTCATTGTCGTAAAACCCGACCGTACATTAAGCCGAATGAGTAAATCTTGTTAGCAGTGGCGGCGTCGTTACAATAAAGCGCATGACCCAAACATAAAGATAAGTATAATATCATTAAAACAGCGGAAGGCGACAAAATATTTTTAACGGCCTTGAAACTGAATTTTTTGGTACCTTGTTCGATTCATTATCTTCTAGTATCGTACAGAATTCAATAATAAATCTCAGGTATTTGGATTATTAATACAAAACAATCGTGTTATTGTTAATCTTGCTACGTTTCGACTACTTTATTTAGTCTTCGTCATCAGGCTCTGAAAAATACATATATACCTATTATTAATCCAAATACTTGAGATTTATTATTGAATTATAATAATAATTTTGGATGCGATATAATGTCTAATCGTACAGAATTGACGTTTTGACGTAAATGTTGCGATTAAAATCGATTAAAGTATTATAGCAATTTTGGACAGTTGTTTTTCGTTAAAAAAGTGCGTCGATTTAGTATATAACAGTTTATCTTCGCTTAGATATTATGATCGAGCCAAAATAAAATATACAAACAAAAAATACAGTTTACTGAACAGCAAAAATTTACCAAAATTTAATGAAAAAAATATCTCCTTCTCAACAATTAAATTATGTACCTATAGTTAAAATCTTGACAAAATACTAAATAGTGGTAATAGAGAGATAGTGACGATTTTACTCATAGTATTTCCTCACAGCCTGAGTTTTTGTGAGTTTATTAAAGGATCCTGAACATAAAAACCGCAGTCTGGCAGCTAAACCTGGGACAATGCGTGGGTGGACGCGGTCAAATAATATGTCAAACTGGAGGTGTCACTAAATTTAAATATACGACTATTTCCTCATGTTTGAAATTTTGTTCAGGTGCCCTTGAGCACAAAAATTCAAGGCTGACATTTCGTAACCGGGATAACCCCCGTCTGACAAAAGGGTCCGCCAGACTTGAGTTTTTGTTCTCAAGGACACCTGAACTTATCACTCAGAAAATTGCAAACATGATGAAATATATTCAGTGACGACTCCAGTTTGACATCTTTGACCGTGTCCACCCACGCATTTTCCCCGGTCTCAGCTGCCAGAGCGGGTTTTTAGTGTATTTGCCATATGGCAACATACACTATTGGCGTCGGTCGGATGGCGGGACCTAGGGGTCGGACCAAAATTTCTCGACGTTTCATAACCTCCTAAACACTTTGGCACCATTTTTAAAAATGTTTATATATATATGTATATATATATATATATATTTATATATATACGTATATATATATATATATATATATATATATATATGTGTGCGGGCAATAACTTTCGAAAGAGTTAATTGATTTCAACTAAATTTGGCCCACGCATTGAAATCCATCACCGCAAGACCCCTATTTAAAGTGGGCCTAATCAGGTTATTTTAAGGGTAGTTTTTAGGGGTTGAAAATTGTTTTTGGGCCCCAAAACACCGAAAAAATTCGCCGAATCGTTTCAAAATTGAAATTTAACCCTCTGGTAGTAATTAAAATGTGTCCATAGGATTTTAATAAAATCGGCCCGACAGGACCGGATTTACAAATTTTATGAAAACACTATTTTGCAGATAGGGAATTTTTTATGAAAGGTGTATATAATTTGGTATATAGGTTCGATTGATAATAATATTTCAATTAAGAAAAAAAATATTATTTTAAGGGGTGTATTAAGGAGTAAAATTTTTTATTTTGCCCAAAAACCAACTTAAGTGCCCATAATAAAGCCATACTGTCTGTATAGCAAATGCACTATATTGTCGGCAGGGTTTTGGCACTGCGACCCGGGTTTTTTATGTTCAGGATAGTGCCCTTAATGAACTCACAAAACCTCAGGTTTGAGGAAATACTATGAGTAAAATTGTCACTAGTTTCCTAACTATTACATCTGTCGCAATTAACTGACATAATTATTGGTTATTTCATTAGTTTTGAAAACGAAAAAAAAACACAAAATCTGACAACAATCGATTTTGGTAAAAACAATGATAGTCCTATAAAATATTTCATTATTTTTATAGGAAAAAAAAATGTCATTTTTGAATTATGTCATATCTTTTTCTTTATTAAACCTTCTATTTTTAAATAAGAATGCGTTTCTTTGTTATGAACTATGATATATACATATTATTATAGTACACTCGTATACTGAAAATTTAATATAACAATACATATTGAGTTTTCCCCCGTTCAGTTGTACTACTATACAGCATCTACAACAGACCTATAAATGTTTTGAATCGTCGTTCATATTACATATTTCAAATATTAAATGAACCTTAGACATTATATCGCATCCAAAATTATTATTATAATTCAATAATAAATCTCAGGTATTTGGATTATTAAATATCTATTTTATCAAGTGTTTTACAATCTAGTCAGACTAGGTTGTTATCTCTGATTATTTAAAATTAGCTATTACCGCATGATGTCGTTATAGAGACGAATTTTTTAATTTTTGTTATTCATGTAAAAATAAGTAAATTTGAAACGTTACCAATCTTTTTGAACATTATTTAGTTAATTTTAAATACAATGTGTGTTCAATATTATAAATTTTTAAACATACCTAAATCATTTGATTGATTATTTCATTTATTAGTAATGGTAATAATTTACAAAATTTTATATATTTTTTACTTATATAGTATAATTGAATTTGTATATATATATATATATATATATATATTTTTTTTTTTTTTTTCAGAGCCTGACGAAGACTAAATAAAGTAGTCGAAACGTAGCAAGATTAACAATAACACGATTGTTTTGTATTATTTATCTAAATACCTGAGATTTATTATTGAATTAAATGAACCATGATTTATTTTCATAAAAATATCAATAAACTATAGATTTTACATATAGGTATAATATACTGAACTGTTAATTGAAGTATAGTAATATTTATATATTTTATATAAAAAAAGTACAATGAGCCTCACCCTCATAAGCTCACATAAGAAGTTTAACTTCTTTAATTTTTAATATCATAATTACGGCAAAATTATCGTACATTTTAAAAGGGCACTTTGATGTTTATGTCAAGTGAAAACTCTCACATGGACAGATCGTCACATTCATACCATAGTTTTATTTACATACTATAATCTGCAGAAAAACATGTTTAATATGAATTGTTTGTAGTATATCAACAGCATAACCTCACAATAATGAACGTTTCAGCATATACTTGTATTTAAAAAATGTTTAATCCGAAAATAGAGAATATAATATTTAATATTCTCCATCCTGAATTTACATGAAATATATATTATGATAACAAGTAAATTACTTGTTATTATTAATCATGTTCTACCAAGTGCCGAGTGAAAAATCAGTGCAAATTATATATTATGAGTTCCTACCGTATATATACAAATTATGATGTTTCAAGTGTCAACGGTTTTTATCAAATCCGGTTGACATTAGGTGGATAATTAAAAGTAAATCTGCCAGGTGGCCATTGTGAGACAATTTAAAATTGTCATTTTAATCGTATATGTCAAAAAATATATGCTCGACATTCATATTGCAGATTATTACTAATGTTTGTACGTCAAATTACGGAAATTATTTTGTACTTCAATTGTTGATTTTTTTTGTACAATAAAATAACTTGCTGTTTGAAACTCAAATAATTAACATAAAACATGTTTATTCATTTTAACTCTCCAAAAATAATTAATATTTGTCAGGGCTCGGTAAATTTCATTTTTGTATCAATTTAGGAGTAGACTGTGACATAGGGGTATTAGAATTCCGTTTTGACCTTTTGGGTACGGATTACGAAACCCTAAGAAAAAGCATTTTTAATTAGTTACAACTTGCAATATGTTTTGTGCAATTTTTGTCAGTTTCAGGAATTCGAATTGTGCAAACGTGTTCAAGCATCTAGATAGCTGTTGTAATATACTGTATCGTGGCTAACTATGACAGTGCGATAGTCGATTTGGAGACAGAGAACCCGGCGCGGCGGCGCGTTGCACTTAACACGACGCCGAGCATTATCTTCCGCTGGAGTGAACATGAAAATTAATATTCGGGAACCGTTCCAAGACCGTTCTCTAAAAGCTAGTCATACGTCACGTGACATACAGAACGCGCGACGAAACAGTAAACGCGCAAATATATGGAGAGAGAGAGAGAGAGACTAGCTTTTTTGCCGCGCCGACGCGGAATGAGAAAAGTGTATTCTAAGTTGAAGAAAATATACAGGCATAAATATTCTCGCTGACCAAAAGCTTTCATACGCCAGCAAAGCAATAGATTAGGGATGTCGGAAGTGCCATAAAGTATCGATATTTTTTTCAAGTACCTATCGATATCGGTACCGATATATTTTTTTAAAAATATCGATATATTGGTCCAATTTGAAAGAAAACATTGGCAGTCGAAGAAATTTGGTATACATATTGGCTAACTTAATATAATCTCACATAGCAATTAACGAACATTATTTCCAATAAATCAAGTAATAAATATTTATCCGAAATCAAAAACAACGATAAGAATTTTTTTTTGCTTATTAATTAAATGTCTAATACATTTAGGAGCAGATAATTTTAGAGATTAATCGAACAATTAATAAAGCCAGGGATGGTGAACCTATGGGATGCGTGCCAGAGGTGACATTCGACGGAAAATTGTTGGTACAGCATGAATTGAGGTGTAAATCGAAATAATTAAAAATATTCTAGATGTTGTAGAAATGAAATGAAATATTGCATGAATAGACATTTTGACTGTTTATTATTCCGAAAATATCGAAAAATCCGGTGAAAAAGAAATGTGTTTGATATGTGCTTTATTCACTGTTGTTGTTTTTGGAACGCACTTATGTCTTCCAAAAACATATGTAAAAACATATGTTTCATTTTCAATGAAGTTTTCGATTTGTCGGAATAATTAAAATGTAGTACCTACATACAAGTGTTGCTACTGGAAAAAAATATCGGTTTTCGATACTCGGAATTTTATATCGATACATCGATATATCGAAATATTAAATATCGCCCAAAAATATCGATATATCAAACAAAAAATATCGATATATCGATATTTTTTCGACATCCCTACAATAGATTATTTACGATGCATGTAATGCGCGAGTAGCGATTATGCGTAGATAAATGCAGACCATCTACAATTATAATTCCTATTTTAAAATTTAAAAAAACAGTTAACTTCCTTCAAAAAAGTCACTAAAAAGATGAGAATAATGAAATTTTGAGATCGGTTAATAAAACTCGGGTCGCAGTGCCAAAACCCTGCCAATACAGTGTATTTACTAATGGTGCGCTTACACGGGCAACTAAAATTGCTCAATTCCGGGCAATATTGATCAATTATGTACATCAGCAATTCACGGCAATGGCAACATGGAGCAATTATTGCCAAAGATACCGCCACACCATATTGCGCAATATGGAGCAACTTTGAGAAACTAGGCAATACAAGGCAATCATTCATACACTACAGCAATTCAATTGAACTGTCACTGGCTATGGACGACGTTTTACTGGCAGCGCCGTGTAGTGCTTTTATTATAATAAGTTTAAAACGAAAAAAAAGAAAAGGAAGAGACAGATTTGGGTGCGAACGTATCTAGCAAGACGAAAGCCATCTTTATTGTGTGATGATATGGACAATTATTTATTCAAAAACTTTACCAGAATTGATTTATTTCTTTTTTGTCCTTGGTAATTAATATAAAAATGATTTTTCGGGAAAAAGGACTTTTTTTAAATAAACACTTAATTTTTTATTTACAGCGACGTTTCGTTCCTTGTTTGGAACTTTATCAAGCTTTAATAACTATTAAATGTTTTGATTAAGTAGATATAAAAGTTAATATACACATTTAAATATAAAGAGTTTAACAATTATTAATAAAGAGTTTATAATAATACCGTTTATTAAAAAAATGTTTTTACAGTCGATGTTCAAATCAACTGTAAAAACATTTTTTTAATAAACGGAATTATTATAAACTTTTTATTAATAATTGTTAAACTCAAATTTATATTTAAATGTGTATATTAACTTAAATGTCTCGGAGTGATTTTGAATTACTTTTATTTTTATTAATCCACGTACAGCTGTACTGCACTGTACAATAGAACCAAAGAAAATGAAATGACAGCGGCGCATCTCATTCCCACCACCGGTCTGTCACCACACGAAAGTGAGACAATAGATACGTATACAAGCGAGATAGAAGAAAAATTGACTAAAATTTCCAAACCGTGTAGATATTCGGCAATTCATGTCGGCCACTTTGGGCAATAGGAATATATGGAGCAATTCGAAGCAATATTGCCGAAACTATTGCCGCAATTTTATAGAAATTGCTCCAGATTGCTTCATTAATTGCTCCAGATTGCTCCATTGTGTTGCCGGGCAATTATTGCTCAAAAAATTGCTCGTGTAAAGGCACCATAAAACAGGCATTGTGACTGTGTTACGTGAACTTAAGTTTGTTTTTGGACAAAATAAAAAAAATTAACTCCTTAATACACGCCTTAAAATAATTTTTTCCTCGGTTAAAATATTGCTATCAATTCAGCATTTGAACCAAGTAAAACGCATCATTCAAGTCAGTAAACCCTTATTGGTATTAAACTAAAATTTCATAGAATTTGTAAATCCAGTCTTGTCGATTCGATTTTATTAAAATTTTAACAGCACATTTTAATCCCACTAAAGAGTTAAATTTCAATTTTGAAACGATTTTGAGATTTTTTCGGTATTTTTAGACCCAAAAACTTTTTTCAATCCCTATAAAAACTATCCTTAAAAAGACCCGGTTGGGGCCTTTTTAACTAGGACTCGTTCGGTAGTGGATTACAACATGTGAGTCAAATTTCGTTAAAATCTGTTAACAATTTCGAAAGTTGTTACCCGCACACATATATTCACTATTTGACATATTCGAATGTTGCGCCATCAGTCGAATGTTTAGTAAACGTTTTTAAAATAAAGATATTTAACAAAACATTAAGGCTGTCGGAACACTCTGAATTTAAGCCAAAAATAGAGCTTCGGCTATCAACTGATTGTAGACTTATTCGTCAACATTTTGCAAAAATTCTTTCGCTATAAGGAAGATAAAGGATAAATCTAGGTCTCTAATGGACTATTTTTGTGATTTATGTACGATTTACTAGAAAAAATTTGGCATTAATTGTGCTAAAAAAATACACGTTTTCAATGTCACACTATGACCTTATTCGTACTTATTTTACAAAACTGTTCTATCACAAACAAAGTGACTCTTCCTTTTTCGGAAAAGTTTTTTAAATCTTCAAAATATTTCCAAAATTTAGAGTAATCAATTGACAGCGGCACCCTTGCAAAAAAATTTTTTAGCCTCGTAGTTGGCACCAGCCAAAAATTGAAACGTGTGGATGATTTGAGCGAGACAGAGCTAAAGAAGGTCACCCCACAATATGTCTTTTGCCTACCACGTCCCTTACCGCTGGGTCTCAGCACAAACAAAAGTCAGAGCGTTCCGACAACCTTAAGGCATATGGTTTAGTAAACAGCTTCATCATGTTAATTTTTATCTTTGATCATAAAAAATCACTCTCATCATTTTTTCCTAACGCGTAGAAAGATGTTAAAATTCAAAAAAAAATGTCAGTGCGGGACGTACCGCGTACGGCATGACACGTATTAAATGCTCATCTATTACTAGTGAAATAGCCCAAGAGCTATTAAGCATTTTTGGATAGGTATTTGAGGTACTGTGAAAATCTGTAAAATAACTCTTTAGTAATATCCGAATACAAAAACACATACCTGGCAGAAGGGTAGCAGGGCTTAACCGACTTAACCGATTTATCAAACATATTGATCGTCTGGCTGTAAAATGTCTCACCGAAACGACCTATCTTTTTGAATATATCTATTTTTAGTTACCAATATTATTCTGTTTGAATTTCAACGTGCCTCAAATATATTTTTTAAGTCTTGAAAAATATAATTTTGCAAACACCTTCCAAAGTCTTAGACCTGGTTAAAAACAGACCAGTTTTATTTTTCAACTCTGTAAATAGTAAATTTCAAAGTATTAAAATATCAAAATGCTTAAGGACTTTTTATTGCGCAAAAATTTTAAAATCGGTTAAGCCCCGCTAGTCTTCAGCCAGGTATTCGGATATTACTAAAGCGTTATTGTACAAATTGCCACAGTGCCTCAAATACCTACCCAAAAATGCTTAATAACTCTCCTACTAAAATATATCAGCCTCCTTCAAAAAAATCACCAAAAAGATGAAAATAATGAAATTTTGAGGTCGGAGCTAATTTCATTACAAAAACTTTTAATTGCATATCTACTTTTATTATTAAATAGGCGCCGACCTCAAAGTTTCATGTGATTTTTTTTTGTTATGAAATTAGTTCCGACCTCAAAATTTCATTATTTTCATCTTTTTAGTGATTTTTTTGAAGGAGGTTAATATTTTTAGTGTATTTGCCATATGGCAACATACACTATTGGCGTCGGTCGGATGGCGGGACCTAGGGGTCGGACCAAAATTTCTCGACGTTTCATAACCTCCTAAACACTTTGGCACCATTTTTAAAAATGTTTATATATATATGTATACTATATATATATATATATATATATATATATATATATATATATATATATATATATATATATGTATATATATATATATATATATATATATATATATATATATATATATATGTGTACGCGCGATAACTTTCGAAAGAGTTAATTGATTTCAACGAAATTTGGGCCACGTGTTGAAATCCACCATCGCAAGAAGCCTATTTAAAATGGGCCTAATCGGGCTATTTTAAGGGTAGTTTTTAGGGGTTGAAAACTGTTTTTAGGCCCCAAAATACCGAAAAAATTCTCCGAATCGTTTCAAAATTGAAAAGTGTCTCCATAATTTTAGTAAAATCGGCCCGAAAGGACCGGATTTACAAATTTTATGAAAACACTAGTTTGCAGATAGTGACTTATTTATTGAAGGGTGTATTTAATTCGGTGTAGACGTTAGATTGATAATAATATTACAATTAAGAAAAAAATGTTATTTTAAGGGGTGTATTAAGGGGTTAAATTTTTTATTTTGCCCAAAAACAAACTTAATTTCACATAATAAAAGTATAAAACCACACGGCCCTATACAAGCAAATACACTATATTGTCGGCAGGGTTTTGGCACTGCGACCCGGGTTTTTTTCTTTAAGTTTTTTTATTTTTTACTTTATAGTGATGGATTTGATTTTGCACATTTTTAAAACTACTGAACCGATTTAAGTAAAATTTATGTGGGATCACCCTGAAGATGTGCCCTATTAAATAAGAAAAGAATCATCATAATCGCTTTACAAATGTTGGAGATATGAGGTAGCATACATTAAAAAATATGTTTTTTTGACGTCATTTAAAAACGGATGAACCCATTTTAATAAAAACTATATGGGACTACCTGGGATGTATACCCTTTCAAACAAAAAAAGAATTTTCCAAATCGGTTCAGGCGTCTGCGAGTAATTGGGGAACATACATAAAAAATAAAAAAAAAAAAGATTCCGACGAATTGAGAACCTCCTTCTTTTTTTTGAAGTCGGTTAAAAAAGGAGAAAATACGATGCGGTCAAGAAATCTATCAATATTTTGTAAGCCGCGGGTAAAACCTAATACCTTTAATTCCAGTAAAAAGTGTCACGAAATATATTTATTTTATTACTTGGTGCACGCAAAACAGATGTAAGCTAATTTGAAACGTAAATTAATTATCCTATTTACGTCAAATAAATTGTATCTCTGTCTAAATAGTTTGAGCAACGCCCGTACGGTGACTCAGAAGGACATGGAACAGAGAAACAGGAAGGTCGACTAACACCTAGGAAAATAATTCACATTCTGCTATAACGAGTCACAGCGGTGGTTTTAAGTATTTGGTTAAAAGGTTGTCATATTGGTCGTTGAACTTATCTATGCTCAATGACTTACGAAGTAGAGTACTCAACAAACCTGGAAAAGTACGACGGTTGATCATTAAGTAACCGTGTTTGACGACAGATGACTTTACCATCGTGTACTGCAGACTTTTAAACGACCTCGTGCTGAGTTGTAGATAAAATCATAGATTAGATTATTTTTGACAGCAAGTTGTATCATTCGTGTTTTGTATTTTTCAACAAAACCTCGCACTTCTCTCGTTTAAATCCCTATATTCCTAGGTCTATGTGCTAGGGAATTAGACGAGCGAAGTGAACTACGAGGTAAAGTGGTGTCAATTTTTTATTGGTCGGCACACTACGCATGCTTATTGTTTAAAGTATTTGTTTAAATAAAAATATTACGTGAAATGTATATAAAATTTGAATGTAATATTAAGCAATTTTTTTGTAGTGTGGTCCAAAAAGATAATTTCTTTTGTAAAATTCATTTCATTCATATTTGCTCATTAAATTGTATTATAATTAATAAATTAGTATTATTATTCTGCTACAATATTATATTATATAGGTACAATATTATATTATAAATGCTTTATTAATCAACTGATTTTTTTCCAGCAAACTTTGACATCCGTCGAAAGAATAATTTTTAGGTTTTTATGTTCATGTCACTAAATATGTGCCGGCCAATCAAAAACTGACACCATTTTTAGCTTGTACTCGTCCCGCAGTTGTGTACTCCATCCCTATAATTCCTAGATCTATGCTTCTATCTGATGTTGTTGCACAACGTGTCGCGCGGATCCCATAAACAATTAAATTAGTTGCGCAATACCACTTATGCATTTAATTTCAAACGAGTTTGAATTTCTGCAAACTAGTTGCACAGCACGTCAAACATTACCATGCATACACTATACAAATGTTTGTACAACAGCCTCTATTGCGCAATGTGTTCGCAGGTGTATGGGAGGGGGGAGTTTCGGACATATGGAATTACTTGAAGTACACAGTATTTATAGTTATAATGGGCGCTTTTCATTAAATGCCGTACTAATATGCTGTCACCACTGACGTATATATATAATACTCGCCACGGTTCTAAAAGGTTCTGAAGTTAGTCACAAATAGCGTCGCAAATGCATATTTTGGTTGTTTTGTGGGAAAGGAAGACTCCTACCACCTCTCAGTTACCGGCACAGTACGTGCACTCGTCGGTGATTGGTTAACGTTGCTTGTCTTGTCAATTGTTCGCTTTCCCGCTATAAAGTACAGTCCAGTACGCCATTATTGTTTCTTTGATTGTTCAAGATGCCTAATACAGTGATTCAGATGATAATTTGTCTACTGAGAACCTCCAAAGTCCCACACCAAGTACGAGCAGGATGAATGAATTTAGTGCAAGGAATTAGATTTTTAGATTAAAGAAAAATTAAAAAATTGAAAATAATAATATAGCTTCCGAGCCTTTCAGATCCGTGGCACTTACTATACCTATATAACTTAAGTACTAGTCTCTTATCCAAAAAAGCAGAAAATTAGTGATATGTATGGATTTTCTTACTATAGCTCTTTACCATCTACGTATTGAGACAGGATATATTCTAAATTTTCGCTCTCTCTTTCTACGTCATTTGATTCGCACATCTCAGACTAGCAGTTCAGTTCTCTATGTCGATGGCTATCATGGCTACTTAAATATATATCGAATTAAATTTGAATGTTATTATCATCTGAGCATTTGTTATTTATCTCAGGTGAGCTTTAAGACCTACGCAGACACAATTGTTAAAATGTATAGTATATTAATATTTCAATATCGTTTACAAGTACATATTTTTCATATACAAACATTAAAAAAAGAGGATAATTACATATCTTTAGGCCGTCATTTTAATAAAACTAGATATATGAAAAAGTTTAGAAATTAAATTTGCACCGACTACAAAATTTTAATACCCGTTTTAGTGACTTTATTTGAAGAAGGTTACATTTTATTTAATCTTTTATTTAAACTTTGGAAGAAAACTGCCAATATAGCGATTAGTCAACCCAGAAAGAAACACTGAAATTTTATTAACAATGCAGCACAAAGTGGTATACAACGCTCTCCAAAGGACTGCATTTGAAGCAGAATTTTGATACATTTCGCTGCGTCCTGTCACTATGTGAAAACTGCTTTCCTTCCACTGTCCTGAGTAAATCATAAATAACTGAAAACAACCACCAGTTCATTTTTAAAGTTCAATTCCAGATATATGTTATAATAGAAAACAGTATCACGGGTAATTGGAATAAAAATAAATCAATTTAAACGTTGCAATCAATGAGTGTTTAAATTGATTTATTTTTTTATTTAATTATCCGTGATACTGTTTTCTATTATAACAACCAACAGTGTTCTTAGAACGAGGCAATTTTATAGTGAACATTTTCGGCATGTTGTTGATAGTGAATGCACAGTCCATTCTCTGTGTCAATGGTTATACTATGTACAGAGAGCCGCATTGCGTAACACTCACTTACTCACCTACTCATTCCCAATGACACCACCCCCGTTCACATACAGAAACGTTACGAATTATTTAACTTTTTAAAATTGCTATAATAAAGTAAAGCTTCACTTTTGCATCGTTTCTACTGAATTTATTAACATTTTATATCTATACCGGATGTACGAGCCACAAGCAATCATTTTTACAAAAGAGGAATGCAAGGAACTATTTACTTAGAAATACATAACTTGTAATCAGAATGTAATTTCATGAAGATTTCAAACGTTTTTTCTAGCGATTTCATGAATCTTTTGAAGTCCGTCCCATCTGTTATTTAATTTTTTTTTTAATGAAAGGTTATTTTATTACCTATCCAACGGTACTAGGTTGCCTAGACAAAAATGAGTCCCATCCATGGTTGCCTAGATTTTAGATGTTAAGTTTTCTGGAAGAAATTTTTTTCCGATCATGTATGCGCGCTCCATTGAAAAAAGGTTTTTTTTTTTTCTTAATTGCAATATTATTATCAATCTAACGTCTACACCGAATTAAATACACCCTTCAGTAAATAAGTCACTATCTGAAAATTAGTGATTTCAAAAAATTTGTAAGGCCGATTTTATAAATATTTTAGGGTCAATTTTCAGTTGCTATCAGAGGATTAAATTCCTATTTTGAAACGATTCGGAGAAGTTTTTCGGTATTTTAGGGACCAAAAACTTTTTTCCATCCCTAAAAACTACCCATGGACCCATTTTTGTTTAGGCAACCTAGTACCGTTGGATAGGTAATAAAATAACTTTTCATGTTATGTTAAATCCTGCCCTAGCACTGGCTTCGCCAAGTTGGGCAGGACACGTTAATATCTAATATAAAAAATGTAACAATTGTAAATAAATAAATAAATAAAGTCATTTAAAAAAATATAGTTAAATAACAGATGGGAGTATATATATTTGTAATGCCGGATAATAAAAACCCGGGTCGCAGTGCCAAAACCCTGCCGACAATATAGTGTATTTGCTGATACAGGCAGTGTGGCTTTATTATGCGAACTTAAGTTGGTTTTTGGGCAAAATAAAAAATTTTACTCCTTAATACAGCCCTTAAAATAACATTTTTTTTCTTAATTGCAATATTATTATCAATGGAACCTCTATACCAAATTATAAGCAACTTTCTGTAAATAATTCACTATCTGCAAACTAGTGTTTTCATAAAATTTGTAAGTCCGGTCCTGTCGGGCCGATTTTATTAAAATTTTAGGGACACTTTTTAATTACCACCAGAGGGTTAAATTTCAATTTTGAAACGATTCGGAAAATTTTTTCGGTATTTTGTGCCCCAAAAACATTTTTCAACCCCTAAAAACTACCCTTAAAATGACCCGATTGGGCCCATTTTAAATAGGCTTCGTGCGGTGATGGATTCCAGCATGTGTGCCAAATTTCGTTAAAATAAATTAACTTCTTCGAAAGTTATAGCCCGCACACATATATACCTATATATATATATATATATATATATATATATATATATATATATATATATATATATATATATATATATATATATATATATGTATATATATATATATATATATAAATATATATATATATATATACATATATATAAACATTTTTAAAAATGGTGGCAAAGTGTTTAGGAGGTTATGAAACGTCGAGAAATGTTGGTCCGACCCCTAGGTCCCGCCATCCGACCGACGCCAATAGTGTATGTTGCCATATGGCAAATACACTAATGATTATTTTATTTTATTTAAATATATCCACTAAAGCTAATTATTAAACACTGAACCCTAAAAAACCTAAAGCTTTTTAAATATAAGCACATAGATATACGGGCCTCTGAGCCCCCACATAAGTGTTTCCGTGAAATTAAATTCACTTCAGTAGTTAAAGGTTAAAGTTTATAAACAACAGCCGTTAACGCACAATCAGTTGACATGTTGACCGGATGACGTCATCCCACCACTACTATTCAACGGTATGAAACAACCTCTGTAATCTACTAACCCTTGTTGTTGACTTCAAAAATCGATCCTATAACCGCTATGTAATTTCACGGAGATTTCACGTGGTTACATGAAGTTAGATCATTTTACTGATGGCCAGTTATTTCGTACATGACTTTCAAAGTAATTTCTGTAGCAAAATTATTCTGGAAAGATGTTTTATGTGAGAACTCCACGGAGAAATATGTCCTGAAATACTTGGTCCTTTGATTTTTAGAATTAGGTGTACTTACTTCATCTCGTTCTAACAATAAAAAAATAGTATTTGTTAATTAACTCAACAGAATTTTTTTTTTGTATTTTTATTCGTAAATATAAAAAACCCGGGTCGCAGTGCCAAAACCCTGCCGACAATATAGTGTATTTGATAATATAGGCAGTGTGGCTTTATTATGCACACTTAAGTTGGTTTTTGGGCAAAATAAAAAATTTGACTCCTTAATATACCTCTTAAAATAACATTTTATTTTTCTTAACTGCAATATTATTATCCATCTAACGTCTACACCGAATTAAATACAGCCTTCAATAAATAAGTCACTATTTACAAATTAGTGTTTCCAAAAAATTTGTAAGTCCGGTCCTGTTGGGCCGATTTTATTAAAATTTTAGGGACACTTTTTAAATACTACTAAAGAGTTAAATGTCAATTTTGAAACGATTCTGAGAATTTTTTCGGTATTTTAGGGCCCACAAACATTTTTCAACCCCTAAAAACTACTCTTAAAATGGCTCGATTACGCCCATTTTAAATAGGCTTCTTGCGGTGATGAATTTCAATACGTGGGCCAAATTTCGTTAAAATCAATTAACTCTTTCGAAAGTTATTGCCCGCACACACATATATATATACGTATATATATATATATATATATACGTATATATATATATATATAAATATATATATAAATATATATATAAATATATATATAAATATATATATACATATATATATAAACATTTTCAAAAATGGTGCCAAAGTGTTTAGGAGGTTATGAAACGTCGAGAAATTTTGGTCCGACCCCTAGGTCCCGCCATCCGACCGACGCCAATAGTGTATGTTGCCATATGGGAAATACACTAATAATTAAAATCACATTTATCTGCAAAAAGTGTTTCACAATCCAACTCACAATGAGTATAATATTAAACTTAGAAAATATGGATCTATTTTTAGTTTAGCAGATACCACAAGTCCCTAATTTATTTACATTTCAAACGGTAACGGTCGGAATGGCTGGAAATGAAAAAGTGTTAATTTCTTTAATTGAGGAAATTATAACTAGACGTAAAAAATAATTATTTTTACAATTTGGAGTAAAATTTCCTTTAAAATAAAAAACTGACAGTAGCACACTTTGACCTAGTTAATATTTAACAAAGCATTCAAAATATTTTTTACAAACAAAACTTTTCCTATTAATATGTTGTAAAAAAAATGTACCGACTGTTAGTGAGTAATGACCAACAAATTTGACTAACTTTTACTAGTAACCATTTATAATACCAAACAACTCGGGTCGCAGCACCCAACTCTGCCGACAATATAGTGTATTCGCTAATATACGCAGATTGGTTTTATTACGTGAACTTAAGTTTGTTTTTGAGCTAAATAAAAAATTTAACCTCTTAATACACCCCTTCAAATATTTTTTCCTAATTGCAATATTACTATCAATTGAACATTTACACTAAATTACATAAAAACCCTCTCTGCAAACTAGTGTTTTCATAAAATTTGAGAGTCCGGTCCTGTTAGACCGATATTATTAAAATTACAGGAACGCCTTTCAATTGATTTCAATTTTGAATCAATGTGTATTTTTGGACCCCATAAACAATTTTCAACTCCTAAATACAGTCTTTTAAATGGCCCGGTTCAGCACATTTTAAATGGGCTTCATGCGGTGAAGGATTCCATGTGACCTAAATTTATTTGTATTTATATATATTATATATATTTATATTATCTATATATACTCTAAACGATTTCAAAAATGGTAGAAGTTGCTCAGAATGATGTGAAACGTCGAGAAATTATGGTCCGAGCCCTAGGTCCCGCCATCCGACCGACGCTAATATATGTAGCAAATACAATTAAACACTGATGTCTCATAACATATTTCACATTAACTTTCTGGCCATTCATCAAACTACACCAATTATATACGTATGTGTATGCAAATTTTCAAATGAACAACTCTTTTGAAAATAGTTTATATAATCAAACACTCCAAACATTTACATCACGTGTAGGTCCGGCCTAAAATTTTCAACAAGCAGTACGACATGGCTTACTACAAAAGTTTTGACATCTTATTATTTCTTTTTTTCAGTTTTCTTTTGGTTTCTTGTCGATGAAGAATCTTTAAATTTGGCGCAAAGGAAGGTTGGATAAGTGTAGATAAAATCTGTGGCACAGGATCAATAAAAATACAATACTGAAGTTTAAATTTGCATTTTCACTGACGTTTCGGTGCGCTTTGCACCATCTTCAGAGTTCGAATGCTGTCAAGATGGTGCAAAGCGCACCGAAACGTCAGTGAAAATGCAAATTTAAACTTCAGTATTGTGTTTTTAAACACTTATCCAACAATCATCAAGGATCACAACCACTCTAATTAACTTCTTTTAATTAGAGTCAATTTCGCAAAGGAAGGTCTCATAGCGGACCAAATTCGGAAATCATTATCATATGACAAACTTGGATCCGTCAAAATCCCTTGTCTTTGGAACGGATGGAGACCCAAAAGTAATAATAATAATATTTACAAATAATTTAACTCAAATTTTATATCAATATTTTATAGATTAATAATATTGACTCTAACAACAGTAATAAATTAACAAAAAGAAATTTCTAGCTATACTGTTCAATATATTTTTTTTATTGATATAAATTTACAACGAACGTTTCAACCAAACTTTGTGGTCCTTTTCAAGTATTCAATTATATCAATAAAAAAAATATATTGAACAGTATAGCAAGTAATTTCATTTTGTTAATATTTTATAGACTTTATAGTTTATAGAGCAGTGGTTCCCAATCAGTGATCCGAGGACCACAGGTCCATGAATGTCTCGAAAGTGGTCCGCGGAAGGGTCCGGCAACACATAAAAAACATGTCATTAAAGAGGAATATAAAAGCAATGTGCGTAGAATGAGATCGAGTGAATATATCCGTGCTAATTTAACCGAGCTGGTGACAGAAGGTCCGGGTTCGAGTCCCGGCGGGGGCAGATGTGGCTGGGACTTTTTCCTACTGCCTCTCGCCGAGAAACGATAATTCCTGTACCGGCCATCTTGATTGAGGTTTTCCATGGTTTCCCTCAATTAATTCCAGATAAATATCGAGATGGTTCCTTATTTGAGACCATGGCCGATTACCTATCAAACTCCTAGTTCAAAAATTGCCTACCTTATCCTAATTTCCTATAATTCCTTCATTCGCCCATCGCTATTGCATAAGTTGAAGTTTTAAAAATGTAGAAAAATAACGGGAAGTGTGGTAGATGGAAAATAGTAATGGTGCGAATGGCGTCTGTTATGACATAAAGTCGAGAAACGGACGTTAAACGCCTTATTATTATTATTATTATCCATGCTAATTTAAAAATGTGTTTTAAAAAACTGTTTTAGTACTTAAACACCTTTGAATTTGATTACAACTGGTAAGAGGGGGGTCCGTACTGATTTAATTCAGGCTGAATGGTCCGCAAACTTCTACAGGTTGAGAACCACTGTTATAGAGGAACAAAAATTTTTATAGCTCCATATCATTGATCTTGATTTCGGTTCGGAATTCGTGAACAGAAAAATTATCAAAACGAGAAAAATTTTGTTTTGATATAGTAACACCCGGTATATGAATGTACCACACACCAATCTGTATGTGCGATGAAGTATATTATACATTATACATACACCACAATATTATGCTTGTCACATATATTTCGTATATTTGTTTATTTACACATGGCAGAGCTCAAACTCGCACTAAATTTATAAAAAAGTGCACCTATTGTAACCACGTTGTGAAAATTATTTTACGGTGCTATTTCTTTGACATTTACAGCTTTTTATAAACTAATCCACTCTAAAAGCTTATTGTGATTTACTACATACTGGTATAAAATTATTGTGAAAAAGTAAAATAATTTTGAATTTCTTAAAAAAAATGTACGAGTACCACTAAAAATTAAAAATTCTACATAACAGAATAATAGTGTCTGTATATTTCATACATCATATGAAATATGCAGACATTATTGTGAAATTCGAAAAATAAAATATCAAGTGACTTTACGGTTTAAACATTTCAAAATTCAACTGCGCGACATATGATGCCCTCGACTTCACCTCGGGCATCATGTGGCGCAGTGCATGAAATTCAACTTTCTGCTCTTGTGGTGTAAGTAATATACTATTTTCTAACATAAGATCAGTCATTTATTTTTCTGTGAGAAATACAACTTTTGTAAACGAATGTTTGACCCATATTAGTTAAACGAATATTATTAATAGCTATCGTTCGCTATAATTCTTAAGAAACATCCATTATGAAGGATTGACTGTTGAATTGTGTGCACCGTAGAGTAATTGATAACTCATTCCGCCGCGAAAGTGGAAAGATTCAGGTTTGAGTCCCGACGGTGACGATTGTTTGAAAGTAAATTTTTCTAATATAGCATTGCAACAATGAATGTTTCTTAACGATTATAGCAAACGGTAGCTATTATCTGTTTATTAATTTAGTCTTACGAACTATACCGTAATCAACCTTTACTAATATTATTCAGTATTGTTCAATGATTTGTGCAATAGTTTAAGTTATGTAAGCTGCGTACATTGATATTGTAAAAGTTGTATAAGCGGATGCAATAGCATTCAGTGTTGAGACAGGATGGAGTTCACATTGACCGTATTGATGAATTGAATATACAGTGTAAACTCTTTATAACATTATTCTTTATAACGATAAACTCTCTATAACATAGAAAAGATCACAATTTGGTTGGTTTACCTTAAAACCTGTACATTGATACACTCTTTATAGCGCAGCAGCCATTCTCTATTACGAAGAAATGTGTTCATATTTAGACACAGAAAATCGTCATTGTCGGTGTTATTGTTTATGTTATCTTATCAGGTTACAAAAGACGCCGACTAAACCTTTAGAAAAAAATTTTATTGTTTAATCAAGAAGATTCCACTACATATCAAGAGATGGATAGAATACATAAGAAAATACAAAACAAGTACTGGCAAAGCAAAAAACGTCAGGCAAAGTTAACTGACTATGTATTAATTTTATCAAAAACATACATATTAAAGATTATTGTTAATTTGGTTGTTTTTCTTTCTTCACTCGATATAACGGTAACTCTCTATAACGATTAAAAATGCTCGGTCCCTTGAGTTTCATTATAAAGAGTTTACACTGTACTTTATTTACTAATTCAATACTTGTTTATTTATTTATTGGTTTCATCATTTTATATCCTACACTATATCAGCTGTAATTGTATATTATTACAATCTAAGGATATTGTCAAGTCAGGTTTTTTGACGATGAACATCCGGTAGCTGAATGTACTATAATTTTAGGAATATGCAAAAGGGAATCCACATTACTGCTACGGATTTACTTTCACAAACTTGATGCTCTTACAGCGTTGGATCTAATTTCGCTAACACATTTGTTAAAACATTAATTATACAACTCTGTAATCTCATACTGAGGCTATGTCAGTGAGTCACTGAACGAGTCGGCGGGGTCGTTCAGGTGTATGTTGTGTACATGCAATGATGAAAGCGTACAATTTAAGTGCCAAGAGAGTTTTGTTTCTAGTTATAGCTCATATGTACATGCATTAAGAGCTCGGCTATGTGTATAGCTCTGTAATCTCTCACCGCGGAGCTATACTACCCTCACACCTAGGTCCTATATGCACACGAAGTGTAGCTCAGTAATTAATATATTTTACGTCACATTAGTTTGTCAGACATGAAATGAAAACTGCTGCTAACTCATTTAAAATTTGTTATCAAAGCTACACATGCTCAAAAGCTTGCACTTCTCTCTCTGGAAAAGCTGATTTAATTTCAAATTATAACGATGTCGTTTTTTACCGCGATTTTAAAAAATGAAAAAAAATATTGAGCCAGTTTCCTCAAGTTCGATAAATAAAATAGTAGCTCCGTATTTGTGAACATTTTTTAAACACTAATATTATAAACGATTGGTCTCACTATCCATTTATTTAAAAACACACAAACTTTACGACGTTTCGACCATTTCGGTTTTACATCGTTTTTTTGTCTATAAATTATTATTAGTGTATTTGCCATATGGCAACATACACTATTGGCGTTGGTCGGATGGCGGGACCTAGGGGTCGGACCAAAATTTCTCGACGTTTCATAACCTCCTAAACACTTTGGCACCATTTTTAAAATGTTTATATATATATATATATATATATATACATATATATATATATATATATATATATATATATATATATATATATACATATATATATATATATATATATATATATATATATATATATATATATATATATTTGGCAATAATTCATTTTAATGAAATTTGGCACACAAGTTGGAATCCATCACGGCACGAAGCCTATTTAAAATGGGCCCAATCGGGTCATTTTAAGAGTAGTTTTTAGGGGTTGAAAAAAGTTTTTGGGCCCAAAAATACCGAAAAAATTCTCAGAATCGTTTCAAAATTGAAATTTAACCCTTTAGTAGCAATTAAAAAGTGCTCCTAAAATTATAAGCAAATCGGCCCGACAGGACCGAGCTTACAAATTTTATGAAAACACTAGTTTGCGTATATGAATTTACTTACTGAAGGTCGTATTTAATTTGGTGCAGATGTTGGATTGATAACAATATTTCAACTAATAAAATTATTATTGTAAGGGGTGTATTAAGGGGTTCAATTTTTTTTTATTTTGTCCAAAAACAAACTTAAGTTCATGTAATAAAGCCACAATATCTGTATTAGCAAATACACTATATTGTCGGCAGGGTTTTGGCACTGCGACCCGGGTTTTTTTTAATTGTATACCCGAAGAGGGTTTAAACCGAAATGGCTAAAACGCCGTAAAGTTTGTTTGTTTTTTATTAAAAATGTCACTTTTGACTTTAAATGCTCATAGCTCCTGAAGAAATTATCGTACGACAATTTTCCAAAGTGCATTAGAAAGCTGAGAATGTTCCTTTTAAAATGCTGTTGTCCAATTTTTTTCTTAAAAATTTCTTTCTTTTGTAATTCTTGTTTTAAAATGTCATTAAAAAACGAACTTTTATATCATGTTTTGTTATTTAAACGCCATTTTGTTTAAAATGGCGGAATTATTATGTAACATACACTTCAATACGCGAATCCAGCCGGAGAACAAGAGTGAAGTGAAAGCGAGTAACTAAGTTATGTATAAAAAAAAATATGACTGGATAAGGATAAGTACACTTTAAATGTTAACCAAGCCAAAAATTTTAAAAATAAATTTAATCAAAGGTAAGTAAAGAAATAGACAATAAAACGCCAGAAAATAGTTTTAAAAGTTTAATAATAAAGACAGTAATTATTAAGACCGACGTTCAAAAGAAAAGAGAAATTTTACTGCACCCAAATACAATAATTAAAATAAAAGATAACGTTATAACATGCGCATATTACGAATTTAACAAACAACAGAAACGGAATAAAAGAATATTAAAATATAAACATTACCCGATAACAACAATATAACCAGTAAACTGGAAAAAAATAACAAACAATAAAATGAAAAATTATACCAACAAAATTTTTAGTGGAAGATATTTCCACAATTTTGTGGTTATTTTTTTTTTCCTTTTCAGGCTCTGGACGCCAGCTATCTCTCCGCTTGACTGTCTTACAAATTATTTTAAAAGGAATTTTTGCTGCTAGAGCGGACGTAACATAAGCCAATAGAAGGTTAAAAAGGAATAGATATTACATAAGCTACAAAAATAACAGATTTTAAAAAGAATGGTAAAATGCAGGTTGCCGACTTACAGGCAATTAAAATAACAGTTTAAAAAAAATGTATTAAAACTAAGAATAAAACCAAAACATATGAACAGAATGAAAAAAAATGCATTATGTTACAATTAATGTTTTTACGTTTTATTTCTTATAAGAGTATTACTAAAAACTGTGCCAAATCCCAAGTTGCTGCAACTTTTTTTTCTTTATGTCGACGTCTTTTTTAGCCAAGTTATTAGCTATTGAAGCAAAAATGTCACTTTCCCCCGAAAAAGACGATTTCACGACTTCCTATAACAGTATATATAACAGTAATTAACAGGAGCGGTATTAAAAGTGGTGGGCGTTTTTTATTTTCTTAATATAGGTTCTGAATACAGAAAAGAATATCAAAAACGTTAGCGATAAACTTGTGTATTTATATGCTGACACAGAATTTATTTTTACTCACCATGATCCATTAAAAAGAGTACATAAAATATTTTTCTTAGTATTTCTCTCTTGAGGATCGTTTTACGACTATCCATACTTATATTTGTTCATAGACTAAAAGCAGGGGTGACCAATTTATAGTGTCACAGAAAGGGACAATATGGCTTAATGGAAAAGCACAACACATCAATTACGTTTATTTTTTCGCGAATGTATAGTTTGTGTTCTGAAAGTTTTTCGGCACATTTAAAAATGTAAATATAAAATCAAACATTGAACTGTTCAACCAAAAACTAGAGGAGAAAATACAACTCTTTTATTAGAATGGTGGAAGTAACGAGACTGTCTCGTATCTTCCACCACAAGCTTAAGATACATAAAATAATTCATTCAAAAACTAGATTCGGGGTTTTGAATAAATTTTGTTTTTTTTTACATAAATGGAAAGATCACATACAATCTACTTTTATTATTTTAAATGCAAAATTAAAAAAATATATTTAATTTAAAAATAATCTAAGATCTGGTAACGCGCCAAAAACTTGTGTGACGTCATAATGTTTTTATGGGGTTAGTTGCCAGTATGTATAATAAAACATACACAAGTACACAACTTTTAGCATATTGACGTCACAAATATTTCTGACACGTTTTGTAGTCACATGATATCTTAGAAACTATTTATTTTATTTTTTATGTAATATATCGTAAATAATATTGAAGAACGATAAGAAAAAAAACCCGGGTCGCAGTGCCTAAACCCTTCCGACAATATAGTGTATTTGCTTGTATAGGGCCGTGAGGTTTTATACTTTTATTATGTGAAATTAAATTTGTTTTTGGGCAAAATAAAAAATTTAACCCCTTAATACACCCCTTAAAATAACATTTTTTTTCTTAATTGTAATGTTATTATCAATCTAACGTCTACACCGAATTAAATACACTCTTCAATAAATAAGTCACTATCTGCAAATTAGTGTTTTCAATAAATGTGTAAGTCCGGTCCTGTTAAGCCGATTTTATTAAAATTTTAGGGGCACTTTTTAATTGCTACTAACGGGTTAAATGTCAATTTTGAAACGATTCTGAGAATTGTTTCGGTATTTTGGGGCCCAAAAACATTTTTCAACCCCTAAAAATTACCCTTAAAATGGCCCGATAACGCCCATTTTAAATAGGCTTCTTGCGGTGATGGATTTCAACACGTGGGCCAAATTTCGTTAAAATCAATTAACTCTTTCGAAAGTTATTGCGCGTACACACACACACACACACATATATATATATATATATATATATATATATATATATATATATATATATATATATACGTATATATATACGTATATATATATATATAAATATATATATATATACATATATATATAAACATTTTTAAAAATGGTGCCAAAGTGTTTAGGAGGTTATGAAACGTCGAGAAATTTTGGTCCGACCCCTAGGTCTCGCCATCCGACCGATGCCAATAGTGTATGTTGCCATATGGCAAATACACTAAAAATTTAAGCCATAGGCAATTAATAACAAATTAATTAAAATGTATAAAATTTTAATTAATTTGTTATTAATTGCCTATGGCTTAAATTTTTTTTTCTTATCGTTCTTCAATATTATTTACGAAATATATCATAAAAAATAAAATAAATAGTTTGTTTTTTAACTTAAATACTCAAGTAGTGGTCAGTATAAAATTGGAATATATCCAGTAAGTGATTTACTTTGGTCAGTATATAAACACAATAGATTAGTATACAAAGTATTTAATACAATTTTCGCATGTACTATACTTCAAGTATTTAATTTTAACATTAAATAGAAATAATAGAGATAATAATAATAATAATATGCTTTATGAAAATCCATATATACAGTAGAAATAAAAAATGTTCAGTAGAAGCGATGCCTGCTCAATAGCTACAATGGTTGATTAGTAGAAATAGGGCTTGCCTCGATAAATTTCACTAGCGCCTAAATATTTTAATAAATGCTTTGTAATGAATTTACAGTAGATTTACCGGACGTGTCTATAACCAACGAGCAATAAATATTGTTTTATGGGATTCATCGAAGCTATGTAATCCAAATATGAATTGAAATCAACATTGCGATAATAAAATAATTACTATACATGTAATAGAATCCTACTTTTCAATAAACAAAATAAATTCATTTTAAACACAATATTCGAGTGACAATTGTCGAACTATTCGATTATTACAATAATAATAATAATAATAAATTTATTAGTCAAGTTGAGATACAAAATGCATCTATGTGACATGTCAGAAAATACAAAATACATAATAGGTACATTATTAAAATATGTTATAATTTAAAATCATCGATATTATAGAGGCACATATTACGTAATGTCTCGAGAGTTTATTCAAAATAATTCAAATTATTTTATACCCACAAGCTACGATTTATAATACAATCTTCAGTAATATATTATTGTACTACCCTCTTTCTTTAAAACATTGCATAAAATCGTCTCTCTCAAATTGCATTTCACAATATTTAATCAATACAATTACTTAATCTTTTATCTGCCCCTGTTTTATAAAGTACTGACGCTCTCAAGTCTCATAATGGAAAATTCATTCATTATAATAATCATATCGATTGGATAAGCAAGAATAAATTGTATTTTCACTCGCATCCTAACCACTCGAGATGCTTATATGCATTGCACAGCAGTGAATAGAATAGAATAGATGCTTTATTTGTGAATTACATTGTGAGTACAAAACGTCAAAGAATAAATAGTTTAAAAGCTATAGCTATAAAAATCCTCTACATTATAAGAGCAGTTTTGCTTACAGAATATTTTAAGTTTTTGTTTATATATTTTAATAGGTAGTTCCTGTATTGACTCTGGCAGCTTGTTATATATCTTTCTGGCCATATAATTTGTGGCAGTCTGGGGCAGTTTTAGCCTTCTATGAGGCAGGCATATATCATTTTTTGACCTGGTATTATCGCAGTGGTAGTCAGAATGGCTTTCGAAGCGGTTTAAGTTAATTTTTGCATACATCAATATTTGATAAATATACAGTGATGGTAACGACATTATGCCATGTTTTTTAAATAACGGAGAACAGTGTTCATTGTATTTGGCCTTATTTATTATTCTTACAAATACAATTACTTGCGTCTTTTATTTGTGTCTGTACTATCAAGCACAAGGTGACTCTTTGAAGACTGACAATCGAAACCGAGAGCAAAATGTACTCGAGAGTTGAAACATTCATTCACTCACGTATAGTATGAACACACTTATTATTATGAAGCTGAAGGAATCATTTCGAATAAATCGTTTGATTACCAAAATCAATCGATTATTCCCAAGACTAATATATTTTATTAACTCATAAGTAGATACTAAAGAAAATGTTATTGACCATACTGAATTTTTTTAGCTTTGGACGCCCTACTCCATTTTCTTCTTTGACCTTTGAGAACTGTCTCCAGAGGACGTAGAACGTACGTCTTAGGATTAATCCAACAACATGTTTACATATCCTAATTTTTACTAAAGAGTAGTCGCATATTTCTTTCATCCACAGTGTACAGAAAAAGCAGTTTCTTTAATGTCATTTTAATCTTTCGTTAGTCAAATTTACATGATTCCTTCTGAACAACCATGGTTTCTAATGAACAACCATTATTTCTACTGAACATATACTATTTCTACTGAACGTACTTTATTTCTACCGAACATCTATATAATTACTCGTATATTGAAATTATAAAAAAAAACGTATATTGTACAGAATATTTATGCCAATCATTTTACAAGACGAATTTATACATTTTTAATTTAAACATTTTCAAGTTTCACTATTTGACTGTATAAATTGTATAAGAAGGTAGGTAAATTGGGTTTCAAACATTGTTTGTGTTTCTTAATCCTTTCACAAAGTACAGATTTCGAAACACTTGTTATATAAAAGAATTCTAGATGTTATCAAACTTTAATCGAATCTATGAACGGTCATTTAAGTGAATTTATTTTTGGACTCCAACTTGTGACGTTTTATTCAAAACTATCAGCTGTTAAACAATTGCTCCTGAATCACTTTGTATCGTACATTATTATACGACTTTACATCTGCTGTTTTAACCTTGCAGATAAAGCTTTGACGAAAGCTTGTGTGTTTGTTTTAGTCACATGGTTGACAGATTTTCATTAAATTAATAAAGTGTCTAGAATGCTGATTATGCGTACCAACATATATTATTAATTTTTTTTTCTTTTTTGTCCTTGGTAATTAATATAAAAATGATTTGTCGGGAAAAATAAATAACAAATAAGTGTTTACTTAAAAAGTCCTTTTTCCCGACAAATCATTTTTATATATTATTAAATTCAATATAACAGTTTTCCACTCTACTTGTAGAAATTACAACTTAGAAAAAAATAGCTGAAAATAAAATATCAGAAACGTAACTCGAAGACGATGTCTTTGATTTGTTTATCGACGGATTTGTGACCTTGGTTCTAAATAAAAGATGAAATTTTATTGCTTTTCCATAGACGTACCTAATTAATTTATATATTTATGATTTTGTTTTAAAAACATATGTTTTACCATCAAATCAAACACAATTACAAAATAAAACTCAGGTCGCAGTGTTAAAACTCTGCCGACAATATAATGTATTTGCTAATATATAGGCAGTATGACTATTACACGAATTTATGTTTGCTTTTGGACAAAATAATAAAACTAACTCCTTAATACACCCCTTAAAATCATATTTTTTTCTGAATTTCAATATTTCGTCTTTTTTTACCAATTCCTCATCTGCACAAAATTATATACAACCTTCAGAAAGGATAGTTCTCTATCCGCAAGTGCTTTTATAAAATTTATAAAACCGGACAATTTTATTAAAATTTTAGTAGCACCTTTTAATTGATACTAAAAAGTTAAATTTCAATTTTGAATCAATTCTGAGAATATTTTCGGTTTTTTGAGCCCCAAAACAATTTTCAACCCCTAAATACACTTTATTTACTGAGGGGTGTATTTAATTCGGTGTAAAGGTTAGATTGATATTAATATTGCAATTAAGAAAAAAAAGCATTTTTATGAGGATGTATTAAAGGGTTAAATTTTTTATTTTGCTCAAAAACACATAATAAAACCACACTGCCTGTATTTGCAAATACAGTGGGTCCCAATCTTTTTCAGCTGGCGACCCACCTTTCCTTATCGAAGTACCTCTACGGTCCATGATGGAGTGAAAAACAATTGGGATGGATGTAGTGGTTCTGTTGTCTGCCCCAGATACCAAAAATCAAGAACTAAGAAAACAATGAAAACTCGATTTGCTTCGATTTTTTTCTGATGGTTTATTCGATGGTTATTGATAGTTTTAGGATCGAGTCGCGACCCACATGTAGGGTTTTGGCACTGCGACCCGAATTTGTTATTATTATGCACTGCTTGTACATTTTTCAGGTGTATTGAAACCAATGTAACGTATACATGCCATTTACATTACATTGTGAAGAATAAGTGAATAACTTCTAAAATTTTCAACATATATTATAGGTACTTAAACAAAAAATCAACAAGATTTCCGTACACTTCGCAACTTTTCCTCACAGTTGGCAACACTGCACATAAATCTAAATATAGAGTTAGCTCTGTTTCTGACATTAACATGCACTTGAATTAAACTTACCTACAGAATTACCCTATAAAGCAGTGCAGTGTTTTGGATAATATTTTAAGTTTTTGTTTAATTTCCAAACCACTTTGTCACCTGCAAGTGCCTTCAATTTTAAAGACTGGTCTACGCAAAAAATTGAAACTATAAAAAAATATTCCCTGCAAGCATCTAAAACGCTTTATGTACAATGTACAATATAATTATAATCCGTTTAGCGAAACTATGGAATTAACAAAATATAAATTACAAAATGAAAAGGTTGATTATTTCGCTTTTTATTTCGTTTTGTTAACGTATTACGTATTTCATCATAAATAACGCATTACATTTTCTATAATAAAATAATGCAATATTTCTTGTATTATTTTTTGCATCTTAAAATTATTGAGTCCATATTAATGTTCTCATAAAACATTATTTTTAATTTAAGACAGATACCATTTTTTTAGTAAAATAATTATGCTATTACTCAACGATTTTTTTAACTTATTTTAATTTTCTATTTAGAGTCTTACAAACTGCCTAACTGTATTTTTAATAATATTTCAAGATAGATAAATTCCATTCTGTTTTGTTTGTTTTTTGTTGGATAATTATATTTTCAACCACGCTAAGCATTACGGTCCAGAACAATTGTACATACACGCAAACCTGCATAAGAAAAACATTTGCTCGTTTTTCTATCTTTTTGTTAGGTAATTACAATAGGTACAAAATACAGATGGTACATGTACTTTTGTTTTTCCTCTAGACAGTTGAATGGCGATATTGCGTGGTCGTTATCACATTTTAATCAGAATACAGAAACGCAGACACGTTAAAAACAACCGCCTACCTAGAATATAGTTGTTCACAACTGAAATAACAAGTTAGTTTTGTGGTGTCTTTGAAACGTAATTTATGCTTTCCTTTATGAAACCCTATATAAACAACTTACGATAACATAATATTTGATAGAATAAAGTAAGTACTAATAAGTTGCTTATTTCAACATACTTACTCCAACTTACTCCAAACTACAAGGAATTTATCAAACTACGATTTATAATACTTTACATTTCGTGTTTTCAGCTGCATATATACTTATATTTTCTGTACATTCTAGACAACGCCGTCTTTGGGACCGGATGATGGCCCACAGACATTCAGAAGGGTTTTCAAGAAATATTTATATAAAACATTTCCGAAAATAACACGGGGGATGATGTGATTAAAAACAAGCCGTGAGGTGGTCGTATATTAGAGCTCCACAAGTACGACCCTCGAGGTCCCCACGACCAACTTCCCAGTATGATCTCAACAAATTAGACTCGAGAAATCTTCTTCAAAAAATTCTAAAATAGTTGGCAAATACAAAAGTGCACATTCCGCTGTATGATAAAAATATATTTTAAAAAAGCAATTGAACACAGCTTACAGTATTCTACTTGTCATACCCTTTCATTTGATACCAATGTCGAGGGGATTTTAAAGAGAAAAGTAATCCGCCATTTTGTGTTCGCCGACATATTGAATGTAAAATGACGTCACATAGCTTACAGTATTCTACTTGTCATATTCTTTAATTTATTACCAATATCGAGAGGATTTTAAAGAAAAAAATAATCGCCATTTTGTTTTGTCCGCCATATTGAATGTAACATGACTTCACAATATTCATACCCGTTCACTGAATATCAATATTGAATGGGTTATTAAGAAAAAGGTGATTCGCCATTTTGTTTTGGCCGCCATATTGGAAGTCCTACTGCCCATTGTATTCTACTTGTCATATTCTTTCATTTGATACCCATGTGAAAGAAGTTGTAAAGAAGATGGTAATCCGCCATTTTGTGGTAGCTGCCATATTGGACCAAAGTTATTGATAATCTAATCAACTCTTATCTATGGTACTATAACGAAGTCAGTATCATTTTTTATTCACGAGATAATGGAGACGAAAAAAGTTACCACTCACCTACGCACACACACTTTTTCTCAAAATTGTGTTGTGATGCTTTATTTCCACTTAGAAATTATAAATATGTTGAAAAAAAATGTTTTTATTATCGGACCCATTTCAGTAACTTTCCTATAGACTAATAATGGACCTCCGTCAACCCGGCTGCTTAGGGACTTTCACAATTGTAAATCCAACACTGAGTTTAAAATATTTTACTGTAAAATTTGCAGAAAACTTAACGATATCAAAAATAATAGTTTTCCATGTCAACATATTTGGTGAATATTTGTATTATAAATAACGAATTACAAAATATCTGTGTTAGGTCTGATTTAGAGGATCCATGTTTGTTTTATATTATATTATCGTGTATGTATTATTTCACTAAACATGTTGGCACTACTGACAATATACAGAGCATTAGCTGTTTCTAAAAATAACAAATGAAGACTTAGAGCACAGCTGGGGTTTATGAACGTTTCATGGAACAGGATTACGACTTCACCTGTCTAGGAAGAGAAACCGTCCAAGGACCAAATTTACAATACGATAAATAAATGCAAAACCGACCGGAATATATTAAGTTTAATAACGATAAGCTTAATGCATGCTTCTTTACATATTACCTTTTAACTAATGATATCCACATTGTCGCTAGCTTGTAAAAATTCTTTCGAAATTTTCTGTACGTGTTGCCACAGTGACGCGATATTGTAAAGGTTTTCATTTTTCAAATTTCTAACGCCTGTTGTGGTGGTAAAAGTACAAAAAAATCCTTCAACTAGGAATATAAAATCCCTTGATTGTTTCCTTTAAACATTTGTTTCTTTCCCCTTAGGGTTTTCAAATTCTACTAAATTCCGAGGGAAATTCCCTAATCGACATCACTGAGAAATTATTTCTATGAAAGAATAACTATGAGTAATTTATAAATACTTATCTAAAACAACTAGTCCAGCATTTATTGAACTATACAAGGAGTAACAGGAAAATCTTCCGTGCTCATTTTTTGTTTGCAACTGCAATTTTGCAGCCTAATTTTCTTCATTCGTTTTTTATCCAATTTTGTATTACTTTTAAAATTTTATTTTTCTACAAATCAGCATAGTTTATTACTAAAATTATATAGTTTTGTGACACGTTGTACAAGATAATATAAAATCTAAAAGCACTGAAGGTAATGTATGTTCATAAATAAAATTTATGAGTTAATATTTTTTCGATTTTTATAATCGTTTTCTGTTGGGATTAAACCTAGTCTAAGATAGTAACTACTACTCTTTTAATCGTAGTCGTCGGACCCAAGTGATGTTATTTTATGTATATTTTATTTGTTTAACAATAAAATCGAATATAAATTTTCTTATCGTCGCTTCTTAAGTGGTTCTTGTCGAGCACGTTGTAAAATCCTTCGTCAATTCTATCCTGGCATATGTTCTACTTGTCTTCGCTTACTAATACGATAATATGCCAAATAACACCTTATGGTCCTCGTTTTCTTGCATAAAAATACTATCAGCAAAAATAGTCTCTTTTTAAATAAAATCTGTGGATGTACAGAAGTATGAAAGTTTTCTTTTTGAAGTTTAACTTCTTTAGTGACGTATCTGTTTAAAAAAAGTAAGAAATCGAGGGGAAGTAGAACTGACAAATAAAGGGGAAGTTAGTTTGTCTCCTAAATTACATGGAACTGACAAGAACAGGAGTTTATAGTTTGGTGCATTTTGATTCGCAAAATAGTAAGACAAGGATGAACATATAAACTCGAATCTGACGTTTAAACTTACGAACAATTGCAGTACAAAATAATTTCTGTAATTTGACGTACAAACTTGACACAGATCATGGGTTTGTATTTATATGGTAGGAACTCATAATATATATTTCATGTAAACTCGAAAGGAAAATATTACATATTAGGTATATTCTCTATTTTCAGATATCAGAACAATTTTCGGATTACACATTTTTTAAATACAAGCATATGCTGAAACCAAATAATGTGAGGTTATGATGTTGATATACTACAGACAATTCATATTAAAAATGTTTTCTGTAGATTATAGTGTGTAAATAAAACTATGATATGAAAGTGACGATCTGTCCATGTGAGAATTTTCACATGACATAAACATCAAAGTGCCCTCTTAAAATGTGTAACAATTTCGCCGTAATTATGATTGTCAATCTAAGTAAGAGCAACTGTATTATTTTTGTTAAACAAAATTGTGATATTTCCAACATTAATATTTCTTATTACAATAATAGGATATCAAAGTTGCTCAGAGTGAAATTTTTAGGATATTACATATTGTCCTACAGAAAATAAATATAATTTGTTAAGTATGTATAAATATTATTAATTAGAAATTGCAAAAAAAAAAATTAAACTTGGGAATAATATTAAAAAGTAAAGTAGTTACGGTATTTATGCTTTTGAACTGCTATCTCACATGTATAAGTACAATTTTTTCAATAAAAATGACTATAATAGCTCACATAAATATAACATAAGATCCCATGCAATGAGCATTAAACATAACACATCGTTTTTTGAAAGGAGTCCTATGTACATTGGTCACAAAATATTTTACAAACTTCCAGAACAATTGAGGCGCGCATCAGCAGTCGGTGAATTTAAAAAACAATTGAAAAAATACTTATTGGAGCTTTCACCTTATTGCATGTCACATTTATAGTGATATTTTGCACTCTGATGATTTCATCACAATTTGTCCATTACTTCCTTAAATAATTGTACTCATGTAATATTGCACCTGACTTGTTCTACGCTGTATGGTATGGCTTCATAGAATAAAACCTTTATTATTATTATTATTACTTCTTATGTGAACTTATGACGAAGAGGCTCAATGTTTTTTTTTCAATAAAATAATGCCTTTCTTTCGAAATAAAATACAGACTCTGGCAAATATAATTCACTATAATTAATTAACTGAATACTGACCCACATTTCAACATAACGTCATTTATTAGTCTGCATTACATGCTAGATACATAATCTCCTATTTTCTATGCACAAATAGAGTGCGTTTTTAAAACGTAAGTATACACCATTCTCATTACTAAATACATCCCAGTAGATAAGTTTGATATCTTTTTATTGTTAGTACAAAATGTTTAAAAATAGACAACACAAGTGAGAGCAGTGGAGCTGCTGTCTATACAGCTATAGCGGCCACATAAAAATAATCATGGCGCACAATACGCTTTTTGTTAGCTCTCGGCTTTTGTCTTTATTGCGACTTTCAGCGGAAATTACCCCATTAACGCTTTGTGTATGGTTTTGTAACGTAGGAACCAAGCGATGTGTTGTATTTACAATGACCCGTATAATGTTTACAGAAAATACACTCTACATGTCACTCCTCGTAAGAGCTATCGTAAAGGTCACAGGGTCATTTTCAATAAAAAAAACATTAGTATCCTGCTTAATATGCGAAAATAGTATACACCAATACCTCACTTTGCGTCGGGGTTACGTTCCAAAAAAATACGACGCAAATTGAAACGACGCTAAGTGAATTAAGATTTTCTATAGCAAACCATGTAAAGATCGAAGATAGGTTCCAGGGTTACGAAAATACTACTTTTTAAAAAGAAAATTGAACTAAGTAAACATTTAAAAAACAAAAATAATATAAAATTTTATTACATACATACAAAAAACAAAAAAAAAGTATTCAATTAAAACAAAATAAACTGTTCAATTAATTTATGAAAAACAAAATTAAAATTAATCACTGTCTGATGAGTCCATAGTGGCTGTTGTCGTAAGTCGGCTTTCTTTCACAAAAAATTGGTCCAATGTTTGCTGAACAGCTTTTTTTTTTAAACTAAACTCTAAAATTAGCAAAACAAAGTGAAACTAAAACTGTATTAAAATTGCGTTGATTTTTAGTTAGAAAGGGAATCCCCGAGTTTTGATGGCATGGCGCAATTAGAAACAAAAGTGGTGCCATCTTTTAGAAAAAAAAGAAAATTTCAAAAAATTTCAAAAAAAAAATAAGACTCGAACCCAAAACAACGCAACCTCGAAAATCTAACGACGCACAGTGAAAATTAGTACTAATTAAGCAGCGACGCAAATTCGAAAAAATGCAAAACGAAACGACGCAAAGCGAGGTATTGGTGTATTACGTACAAGGGCAGAAAGTTGAAATTCGCGAATGATGCCGAGCGCATCATGTCGCGCAGTTCAGGGCTTTCAATTTTCTGCTCGTGTGGTGTATACTATTTTTCTTTATACTCGGTCGAAAGTACGTACTGTCACTATTATATAAAAAGACTAATAACTTTCAAGTGAGCAATTTTGAGGTTGTATTCAATTACAGCTGTTAGCTCCTACTGGCCGGCGGCAACCTCACGTATCGGTATGCACGAGAAAACCCTTCCGTCCCGCTGTTACTTTCTGTCGGCCCGCTGTTATAGATGGTGTGCGATCAATTTCAACAGAGCGTAAATGTTAGGTTTTCTGCTGCACGTACTTTCGACCAGATATAAAGAAAACTGGTTTTGTTTATTTATGCTGGTCGCAATTATAGCATTTTACCATTCCAATTTCACTTTTCAAAATTCAATAATATTTTTTTGTCTTGATAACCCTAATTCAAAAAATATGTTTTTCAAAAAATCAGTTCATCTGTAAGCACGATATTGATCTTAGTCACTCTTAGTCAAATTTATGTAGGATTTTTGACATATAAATTGTTTTGGAAAAAATCGATGCTTACACAGAAGATATATATGTGCTCTAACGATGGTGTATTGTTCATACCGACTTATTATTTTCTTTCTTTTAAACCTTGTAGTTTCGTAAATATTTTAACAACAAAAAGTTTAAAGTTTTTTTTTGTTTTGAAGTAACTGAGTTGTCAAAGAAATGAGTTAACTGACAAACATACTTTAGTTAATGTTTACATATGAAGTCATAAATAACCATGGAAATTAAAAACAAATACTGTATATATTTATTTTTAGCCATTACTGGCGGTATTGCATGCACTAATTTATTACAATATTAATAATAATAATAATAATAATAATGCGTTTAACGTCCGTTTCTCGACTTTATGTCATAACAGACGCCATTCGCACCATTACTATTTTTCATTTTACCACTTCCCGTTTTTTCTACATTTCTTAAACTTCAACTTATATAATAGCAATGGGCGAATGAAGGAATTACAGGAAATTAGAATAAGGTAGGTAATTTTTGAACTAGGAGTTTGATAGATAATCGGCCATGGCCTCAAATAAGGAACCACCTCGATATTTATCTGGAATTAATTGAGGGAAACCATGGAAAACCTCAATCAAGATGGCCGGTACAGGAATTACCGTTTCCCGGCGAAAGGCAGTAGGAAAAAGTCCCAGCCACACCTGCCCCCGCCGGGAATCGAACCCGGACCTCCCGAATGCGAGTCTAGTGCTGTACCACTACTCTACCCAGCTCGGTAATTTATTACAATATTATGGCAAATGTGAGTCTTTTTAGTTAGAATCGTTCCTTTGTTCAAGAGAATCTTTTTATGTTTCAATGCTCTACATGAATCAATGCAATTTTTCGATTCCTTTTATTATTTTTTTACTTAAACGCGCAGCACCGAGGCTATATGCGTTATTGTGAAGAAAGAGAGTCAAAAAACACTGATTACTGTTATGAGATGGATGATTATGATTATGAAACGATTTCTTTTCATTTGCGGGTTTCTTCATTGAAAATCTCTCTTTTAGAAATTTTGATGTAAAAACATCTTGGATTGCACTTCGTTTAGATGAAAAGTTGTGCGTGCAATCCGTTTTGGTTGAGTCAGCCAGACCTTTCCTCTCTACTACACTACACACGCTACTTTACGTATGTGTGTGTATGCGTGGCACTACACTCCTAAATATCTGTGTATTGGAACAAATATAAATAATCGTAGCGTCATTGAAACTCGCAAGTCTTTGTAAATTTTTAAAAAATGAGTAACAGCTATCTGAATATTTGTTTTTCTTTCAATTTCTCTTCGATCAAGCAAAAAAAAAAAAAAATTTCAATACAAATAAGTTTGTTATAAACTTTCATTGTTACAATGCTAAATTAGAAAAATTTATTTTTTTGTTCACTGTCACCGTCGGGACTTAAACCCGAATCGTTCCACTTTCCCGGCGGAATGAGTTAATCAATTACTCTATGGTGCACGCAATTCAATATTGAATCCCTCATAATAAAGCATTTCGCAACACTAAATTCACTTCATGTGAGAGCCAATTTTTTTAGCTATTGCTAGACATGAACCCTCACAGTAATGAGAGTTATGAATGAATCAAACATGAAATTTCCATTATTAATTTGGTTCTAAGTCACAGAATATTTCTGTTTGGTTAGAACTTTTTAAAGGCGGAAAACGACAATTTAATAATAATAAATCATAATAATAAATCATAATAAAGCAATTGTAACATTAAATTTAAATTTATATAAAAAGTATTTTTATATTTTTTTTCTGCATATTCAACTTTCATATTCACTGAATTAATTGATAAATAATGAATAAGTATAAAATGCAAACATGATATGCGTTTATTCAAAAAGTGTGTTAAATTTTTGACAATATTATGTTCCACATATTTTTCGCTTCAATCATGAAAGTAACCTGAAATGTCCAAGAAATGCTACAAAGGAACAAACAATAAGTCGCGCAGTGTTTGTTTGCCGTCTTTGTGATCACCTCTATACTTTATAGCTCTAGTATTTGCGCCCTACCTTTCATAATTAGACCTGCTAGTCCCATTATGACATTAATAATTGTCACTAGAGAAGGCGCCGGAGCAAAGGCAGGTAATTACTAATGGCCCAATAAAACTAGATAATAATCAATTCATTTTAATTAAAACAGCAATATTCTCATTGATGTCTCATGGTAGTTAGCCAAAAGAGAGTTTTAAGAACTATGTCTTTTAAAGGTCGTAGACACAGTGGCGGATCCAGGGGGACTATTGGGACTAAAGTCCCCCCCCAGAGCCTCAGTAAAAAAAAATCATTTCTAGAAATCTCAGGATAAATTTTTCCCCAAACAAGACAAGAATACTTTATCCCCGAAAGGAGTTTTCCAGTCTCAAAGGCACATTTTCCCGTAATTTCGAAGAACTCATGTGCGTATTTCATATTTAAACAAAATATACGTCGATTATATCATGACATTCATGTGAATCAATTCAAATATTACTGTGTTTTTGTACTGCATTTATGAAATCAGAAACATGGACATTCGAAACTTTTTCCGAAAAAGGCCACGCTTATCGGGCCCATCCGACACTACCATTATGCAAGAGAATCCTGCAGGAATAGAAAATAGACAATCTAAGGTAATTTACAACAGCTGCATATACTTGGATACCTCGAGGCGATTTGTAATAAAAATTCTATCCATTGAATTCAAATATGTATTCACACAAACTTTACCGAAGAAAAAATTTTGCACTGAAAACTTTCAATGAATAGTTGCAATGAATCAGCTCAACGGGCCTTTCGAGGTTTTAACTCTCGAGCCCCCCCCCCCAGACCTGGATCCTAGATCCGACACTGCGTAGACACAGTTGTAAAAAACACGTGGTGGAAGTCCCGGTATTGGTGGTGGGAGAACGTATCTGCAGTCGTTTTTAGGCGAGAAAAACGTAAGCCAAAGTCAATCTATACACTAGCTTTGTCTGTGAATATATTTGTCACGCTTTTTTGTGTCACGAGTACAGCTGAACGATTTAACCGATTTTAAAAAGACGTGTTTTTGTTCGAATCGTCTAGGTGTCTATTTGATCCTAACGTCGCTCAGAGGGGAGCAAACAAAACAAAAATTTTTTGCTTATAATTCGTTCAATTTAAATGAGATCTTAAACGAAAGAGAAGAAATTTTTACAAATCAGAATGCGTCGAAACATTTTTTTACATACAAAAATAGGATCAAACCATAAATTCGATTATACCTAATAAATCGCCCACTTGTTTCGGTTACATTTGTATGCTATGGAATCTGCCTTAAAATGAAAATGGATGCTATTTTTTAATATAGGTATTTATTAATTTTTTTTGACATTAATATATTGGTAAATTAATTATTAGCACAAAATTTTCACGCATGCTAACCTCATTTTAGACTGTTTTCCAAAAAAAAAAAAATACAAATACAAATATTTATATACACAATATAGATAATGTAAAGTGCCTATAATAACTAAAAATATGAAAATAAAAAAAACTATTTACAATTTTATATTAAAATCTTTTAAAAATATTTAATTTAGGTTCATAATTATAAGAGTATGGGTCGTGATATTAATAAACTACTAGATGGCATGTGTAAAACCCGTTTGCAGGCGACCTTTTCGTTTTCAAAGATCAATGTTTTTGATACCGGGCCTGTGGCATACATTTTTTTTTTTTTTGAAAGCAGACATTTTTTTTGCATCTATTTTCGCCGTAGTTTTAAAAAATCGACGTGTTTTCAATTATGCCTGTGGCGCCAATTATCTTTGCTAACATACGCGAAAAAAAGGAGATGGTTCTCAGTTCGTCGGAATCTTTTATTTTATATGTATGTTCCCCGATTACTCGAAGATGCCTAAACCGATTTGAAAAATTCTTTTTTTGTTTGAAAGGGTATACATTCCGGGTGGTCCCATATAGTTTTTATTAAAATCGATTCATCCGTTTTTAAATGACGTCAAAAAAACATATTTTTTAATGTATGCTACCTCATATCTCCAACATTTGTAAAGCGATTATGATGATTCTTTTCTTATTTAATAGGGCACATCTTCACGGTGATCCCAAATAATTTTTACTTAAATCGGTTCAGTAGTTTTTAAAAATGTGCGAAGTAAAATCCACTAAAAAGTAAAAAATAAAATAAACTTTTTTAAAATAAAAATATCAACCTCACTCAAAAAAGTCACTAAAAAGATGAAAATAATAATGAAATTTTGAAGTCGGTTCCAATTTAATAAAAGTAGATGCCTATTATTGAATGTATCTTTATACAGTAGTTTTCCAATATTGATCTGTTATGAGATCGGTCTACGATCCGATAGGTCCTCGGCCTTTCAGATCTCGATGTGTTGATCCAAGATTCCCCTATTTAATAATAATAATAATATATATATATTTGTTCTATTAAAAACCTACACAGGTTATAGGAAAGGTCAAATTTCATTTTTAATATCTACCCGTGTAAACAATATTGCTTTTACTTTTACCTTTCATTAGATTTAGTAGATGAAAAATTGTCTGAGGATTTAGGATCAATTTTTTAAGTCAATACTAAATTTTTATTTTTATCACGACGTTTCAGGATCGGAACAATCTTTAAAATTAGATTTAGTATTCAAAATTTAAAGAGATCGGATATCTTTCGTGCGATTTTATCAATTGTTACACTTGTCAAGCATTTTTCAGTTTGTATACTGAATACTAACTTCATCGAATCATTTTTTCTCAACTATAGCTACAGAGCCAAATTTATCACAATGAAGTCTGTATTTGTATTTCCCAAATTTCAGGTCTCAAAGATTTACTTTTAGAAATACCTTGACGTATAATAACATGTTTTGAAATTTATGAATAGTTCCCACACTTGTCTATCGAGTAATAATTCATCGGATAAACTGATGTGACACCGAGCCTACGTCATCGCTCCTAGCTTGACTAATACCTATGTATGTGGGTGATTCCGTTCTAACTGTGACTTTTTTCATTAAAAAATTCAAGATTTTGAAATTAAATTTTTTTAACTTTTTTATGCATATTATTCATCTATTTTACTGTAGAAATAAATCTCTAAGAGGAATTTACTACAACTTCAAAGTATCACGAACAAGACACAAATGTATCTGTGTCTTGTTCGTGATACTTTGAAGTTGAAGTCACGAACAAGACACAAATACATTTGTGTCTTGTTCGTGATACTTTGAAGTGTAGTAAATTCCTCTTAGAGTTTTATTTCTACAGTAAAATAGATGAATAATATGCATAAAAAAATTAAAAAAGTTTAATTTCAAAATCTTGAAATTTTTAATATTCTTAAAATTAGTATTCTTTCACATGGTACTGACAGACACGGTACTGACATTTTCATTGTAAATAACGACTGTAATTGCTTGGTTATGTATTTGATAATATCCATTTAATGTAAAATTTAGACTGGTATTTAGTACAAGAATTTAATATTTTAGTCAGAAAAAATTAATAATTAATGACGTTTATCAATACCACGGTATTGACAAGACAATTTATGACATACCTTTTTTAAAATTGAGTTCTAACATGACACAAACTCCTTGCGATATTTCACTAACTCAATGTTTGTAAATATCACTCAGGTGACGTACTTTCAAGATGGCTTACTAGACGTTTCATAAATCTTGAGATAGATGGCGCGTGAGTCACACAAACTCAAATTCAAAAATTCGTTAAAATTTAAAGACAAAAGTTATTAAACCGAAATTCAATGGTAACTTAAGATATTAAACAACAAGTGTGTCAATTTTCCTCAGTTTGATCATAAACATTTGAATTTATAAGGTAATTAGTTTAAATCATTTGTTACGACAAAAAACATTAACAATTTATCGGTAAATTCTAGAAATGGACATGACACGGTACTGACATTCAAGTGATGTAGTATAAGTTTTCTTTAAGTGGCAAGTTATATTGTATAAAAATAATGTTTAAATATCTTAAGAATTATTCAGTTAACACAAAATTTTTATTAATTGATTATTAATTAATAACTAGTGCGAACAAACAATACAGGACATTGAATATCACAGTTATAATGGAATCACCCATGTATGACCTCGTCCTGTTCAGTTAATCGTAAATTTATTCAGGTATTCAAATATTATACTTTAACTCGCTTAAAGCATATAGACACACATCATCGCATCGATAAATATTGCATCAACAGAAGTTCTAACCAAAATTTCTTCGATGGCCATCGACAACTCCTTCTTACCCGGAGTTCATTGTTCAATGTAGTTTACTATTTCAAATAAATTTACAAAAAAAATACCTTAAATATAATCAGTAACAGCAGCTTTATTGGGTGATATTCACGTCAAATTATATTGCATTAATTAATATTTTGTTTTTTCTACCTATAAAAAGTTCACTTCTAGTTTGTCCTAGCTTTGAAACAGGCTGTATATTTATATTATGCAATTTGTATTGCTAATGACTTCAGACAAAGTGCATTCTTGTCTATTTTATATTTTATGCACCTTTTAACAATTTTTTTCATTTAAGGTAGTTGTCGTGGTTAAGGCACACCGTCAAAAAATTCTTAATTTTTGTAGACTTATTAAGGACATGATAATACAATTACCCTGAAATTTTGAAGTCGATCGACCGTATATAATCCAAGATAAATTCAATTAAAAATTGGATAATTAACATTGATTGTATACGATCTCTGTAGTTCTGAACCAGTTTCGTATTTATAAAAAAAGAACTAACTGTCAGAAACTTTCCAAAAACTGACAGTCTTTCAATGCATTTGTTATGAGTTTAAAAAAATAAGAAAACATTTTTGACCGTCTAATTATTTATAAATAACGGTTTAAAGTTCAACAAGTTATAGAAAAGTATACATGCATATGAATACTGTATGGGTTACGTTTCTACGGGTACAGTCTTGCGTACAAATTATGGATCACTTAGCTACAAGCTAGTATACTTTTGTGGCGGGTATAATCTATAACTTTTTGACAATATTGTACCACGACAACGACCTTAATGAAATTAAATTACAAAGTGCTAAAAAACCATATAAAATATTATGTGTTTCACAGTAGTAATTTACAAAAAACAAAAACGTCGATGTGGGTAAAGATGGGATATTTCAAATTGTCGAACTATTCAATTATCAAAATATTTCGAATTGTCTTGAGAGATTATTCAAAATCATTCGAATGATCTTTATAACTACGAGTTACGAATTATATTACAATCTCTAGTAATAAATTATTATACCACGCTCTTTCTTTACTGTTTAAAACACCGCATACAATTGTCTCTCTCAGATTGCATTTAACAATATTTAATAGGTAATTATTTAGTCTTTTACCTGCCACTGTTCTATGATGCACTCCGTGCAGGTAACTCTATCAAATCTTATAATCGAAAACCCCAGAGCTAAATGCATTCGTAATAATAATCATATCGAATGGAATGTATTTTCTCTCGCATCCTAGCCAGTCACCATTCAATGCACAGTACTAAATACGATTAGTTACGTCTTTTATCTGCGTCTGCACTATGAAGCACTGTATGTTGATGTCTCTCTCAAGACTGCTAATCGAAATCGAGAGCAAAATGTATTAGAGAATTGAAACATTCAGTCATTCATAGTACCAATAATACACCTATTATTATGACACATCAACTGAATGAATGAATCATTCAATTATCAAAATCATTCGATTGTTCTCAAGACTAGAAGTGAGTGTTGCAAGGACACGAAATGCGAATTTGTACATCATGACACGTTCAGCGCCGCAAACGGTACCTATTTAAACTATCGAGTATAGACTACGGCAATGTTGATGTTCACAACAACGTGATGCTGCTATTACGCGATATAGTTTTTAGCGTTTCGGTACGGAACCCTTATTTTAGGGTTCCGTGCCGAAAGGCTCGAAATACCAAGTATCCAAAAAATGTTCTATATCTTCCCGAAGTCTCGTAAATTTGAGTTATAATTTGAACGCCATTTTGAAATCTACAGCAACTGTTTTTAAGCGTGCCTACCAAAAAAACTTGGAAAGCTGGTTTTAGAAGAAATCGGATATTTAAAAAAAAAAGTTCAATACGTATCATGTGTTTAAGTGGAGTTGTCAAGTATTATTTTTTTCGAAGCATTAATATCGTAACATAAAACCACTCGATTAAACATTAATTTATTAAAACTACTACTAAGCTCGAAAAATGATTGATCCATATATTGTCAAGGAAAATTCATATATGTGTACAGTGTCAAATCGATCGAATATGTAAAAGTCGTTAAAAATTGACTTGCCAGATTCGCCGTAAAAATGTATATTGACTAAATTTAAAAGATAAAATGATGAGTGATTTAATGAATGAATTTTAAATATTACTGAAAATACATTTTTACGTACTCATATAAACAAATTTCATTTAAGAACGTGTCCAGTGTTAGTGCACAAGAAAAACAAAACTCTGTAAAAGATTTATGTGACAGTTCTGCAACACAACATTAAATCATGATCGATCAGAGTGGATGTTAAAAGCAACCATTACCTAGCTACAACAATTCCTATCAGATCAGATAATCTATCTACCTATCTATAAATAAAAGACAGCTCGATATCAGAGAGCACGGAAGACGGGTTGTGACGATCACATCAGCGCAGTGGTCACCGGGGAACTACCAACAGCCGCCTATAGTAACTGGTCCAGCGAGAAGGGACGAACAGTCCCCGGAGCAAAACGAATAGCAGATTGGTGTCCTATATATGGAATTGGTTTTCCCAACGTTGTGCGTTGTGCCCATTGCAAGGCTTGGAACCTATCCCATACTGTCTTCTTTTGTAGACGAGTTTCTTTGATCTCCTATACATGGGAAAATCACAAACCCAAATTATGACATTATTAGTTTAATTAAAAATGTTCATACAATAAATATTAATTGTTGAGATATGGCACCGTAGAGTAACTGATAACTCATTCCGCCGCGAAAGTGGAAAGATTCGGGTTTGAGTCCCAGCGGTGACAGTCGTTTGAAAAATAAATTTTTCTAATATAGCATAACGATGGCTATTATACTGTCTATTATTATTATTTGTTTAACATTTTTTACATATTTTGATCAAAATTTAACTTCAAAAGCGATCCTTCTTTATGTAGATCAATCATTTGTTTTTGTATGAATACTATTTAATGTCCCACGTGACAGGGAATTTCATAATGACAGACTACCTGCGTGTATAAAAAAATAATTTATGATCACAACATAAAATCACTGCCAAATAAAATTTCTGCAACCCAGCACATGCTTACTGAATTTATGTATAAATGAAAACAAAATAGATAACCAATTTCATTACTAACATTTTACATATCTACTTTTATTAAATTGGCACCGACCTCAAAATTTCATTATTTTCCACTTTTTTTAAGTAGGTTAACATTTTTTTTTAAGTTTTTTTTTATTTTTTACTTTTTAGTGGTTTTGATTTCGCACATTTTTAATAAGATTTCGTAGTTGCTTTGTTTATAAATTACAAAAAATTAACAAACACACTATACGTGACTATAGTTTTTGAGGATTTCCCTCGATTTCTCTGATATTCCTTCATCAGATCCTAAATTGACGAAAATGCAACCACCTCAGGAGTATACCCTTTCAAAGAAGAAAAAAAGATTTTTTAAAACTGATTCACAATTGACGACAATATAGTGAACATACATAAAAAAAAACCCGGGTCGCAGTGCCAAAACCCTGCCGACAATATAGTGTATTTGCTTATATAGGGTCGTGTGGTTTTATACTTTTATTATGTGAAATTAAGTTTGTTTTTTGGCAAAATAAAAAATTTAACCCCTTAATACACCCCTTAAAATAACAATTTTTTTCTTAATTGTAATATTATTATCAATCTAACGTCTACACCGAATTAAATACACTCTTCAATAAATAAGTCACTATCTACAAATTAGTGTTTTCAAAAAATTTGTAAGTCCGGTCCTGTTGAGCCGATTTTATTAAAATTTTAGGGGCACTTTTTAATTGCTACTAACGGGATAAATGCGAATTTTGAAACGATTCTGAGAATTTTTTCGGTATTTTGGGACCCAAAAACATTTTTCAACCCCTAAAAACCACCCTTAAAATGTCCCGATTACGCCCATTTTAAATAGGCTTCTTGCGGTGATGGATTTCAACACGTGGGCCAAATTTCGTTAAAATCAATTAACTCTTTCGAAAGTTATTGCGCGTACACACACACACACACATATATATATATATATATATATATATATATATATATATATATATATATATATATATATATATATATATATACGTATATAAATATATATATATATACATATATATATATATACATATATATATAAACATTTTTAAAAATGGTGCCAAAGTGTTTAGGAGGTTATGAAACGTCGAGAAATTTTGGTCCGACCCCTAGGTCCCGCCATCCGACCGACGCCAATAGTGTATGTTGCCATATGGCAAATACACTAAAAATACATACAGACGAACATAAGGCCTCCTCCTTTTTTTGAAGTCGGTTAAAAACTAGAAAAGTCTATGTATACAAAATACACAAATATACCATGCATCAAAAAGAAACAAAATAGTGTTTATGAATAATTAATTTTTCTGTTAAGTTTGTATTATTTTTAATCCCATAAATCCAATAATTTATTGGTTCACACATAATAACAGGACATTTTAAAATTAACAAACTAAAAAGGGGAACAACATCTCTATATGCAATATGGTATTCATATTGTATCAGTCGAAACTGTATCGTTGTTTTAAACACACTTCAACACTTAAGGTAGTTATCGTGGTACAATATTGTCAAAAAGTTATAGATTATAGGCGCCACAAAAGTATACTAGCTTGTAGCTAAGTGATCCATAATTTGTACGCAAGACTGTACCCGTGGAAACGTAACCCATACAGTATTCATATGCATATATACTTTTCTTTAAATTGTTGAACTTTAAACCGTTATTTATAAATAATTAGACGGTCAAAAAAATTTTCTTATTTTTTTTAAACTCATAACAAATGCATTGAAAGACTATCAGTTTTTGGAAAGTTTCTGACAGTTAGTTCATTTTTTATAAATAAGAAACTGGTTCAGAACTACAGAGATCGTATACAATCAATGTTAATTATCAAATTTTTAATTGAATTTATCTCGGATTATATACGGTCGATCGACTTCAAATTTTCAGGGTAATTGTATTATCCTGTATATAAAAAGTATATAAAAATAAAGAATTTTCTGACGGTGTGCCTTAATCACGACAACTACCGTAACTAAAAACGTGATATTAAATTAAAAGGACTTTTATTTTTTTATACTTCCCCTTTATAAATATTAATATGTGTCACGATTCCCCACAGCGTTGTAAAGTAACGTCTAAGGCGTCTCGTTTCAAGCGAACAAAGCTAATTGCATACTTGGAACTATGCCTCAGTAGTGTAAGTTCACATGACGTTAAGAACTGGAAGCGTAACAAAAAGTGAAACGCCTACACTCGCCACTTAGTGCACCAGTGAAAGGTGGAGAACAAAGAGAATATAGATTAGCTGCAGCAAAACGTCTATAAAATGAAACTCTTAGCTTAGAAGTTTCTCTTTAAATGCGGATGGAGCCCATGTATACACATATTTTTTATTCATCTTACTCCTTTTGAATAACCCGCCCCTATCTTTCATAAGACATGTTAAGAGAGCAAACACTATTTTGAAGTTAACTGTTAAAAAAATTGCAAAAAAAATTAATTTTATAGAGTAATAGAAAGGGCAAATCGAGAGCAATTTTTTAAGCAAAAAAACTTATAAAAAGTGAATATATAACACAATAAAATTTCCAATAATTTAATTCTAAAAAAAACATTTCTAATTAATTAATCATTACAGACGTGGAGCAATTGCGGAATTTAAAAGGGCATTTAAGGAGCATTCAATAGAGATGTTGACTATTTTTGAGAAAGTGTTTTAAATCGTGCATAAGTACCTAATATTGCCACAAATATTTATTATTTTTATTTAAATACAACTCAAGCCTTAAAAATCATGTATTTTAAATCCCGTTTCAAATTTCGGTCCAAAACGCCAATACTAGTCACGTGACGTCATACCAAAGAAGGCTCAAAAGTTTACACGGGAGCTACCATCCTATAGATGCGTATTATGTGCTCATAAACGTTAGTAAACTAAGGTGATGAAAAGTTGTTTCGTAGTCGTTGCTATAGTTACATGTAATTTGACGTTTCCTATAAACAAATAATAATAAATTACACACTAAATATTAACCAAACAATTCAGTTTTTTGACAGCGGCTGAACATATGACGTCATGCGCTCTAATTGGTGTCTGTTGTCACGTGACTTGAGAGTGATTTTATTAGACTTTATATATTAAATATTAATTAAATTCCTTAAAAATTAGGAAAAATATAGTGCTTTTTAGTATTTCTATCATAGAAACTACTACTTTTAGTTAAGATTATGTTTTTATTTGAATACAGTCAACATCCCTATTGGCACATAGTTTAATAAATATCTTTTTTCCAATACGTTTAGAAGTTAAAAAAGCAAATTATTTTACCATTTTACCGCATTTCATGTTTGACTCATATGCAATAAAATATACAGTAGTATTATTTAAATAGTGACATTTAATTAAATTTGAAAGCTCCGATTATTTAATTTGAAACAGATTATTGATGTTTAATGCGAACATAATATAGCTTTCCTATGCAGCATATTATACAAACAAGTCTCATTATTTGAGTAAGTGCAAAAGGTTTTTCGTTTGATGTTTGCAATGCTGACATTCCGGTAATTCGTTTCAGTGTAGCCGTACATAAACGATGCATAATGTTTACTGTCCTATATGGCTGTACAAACTCTTCAGGCGATCATTCGAAATTCAATCATTTGTCCTGGGTTGCAATAAACATTGTCAAAAAATCTAATTTGGCAGCAGTGGCGTAACTATATTGTTTGAGGCCCGTGGCAAATTCATCGGACGAGGCCCTTCCTCTCTGTAAAAAAGCTCAACCAACGTTATAGTTTTTTTTTTTTTTTGTAAATCATCACGTGTTTAACTCCAATATTATGGCAAATTTTGTATATGATTGGAGTGCACACAATAAGTTGCAGTTGAACTTAAGGTAGTACCCTCGCGACAGTCATAGTAAAAAGTTTATGCTGGTTTATGCAGTACATGTAGTTGAGAGTTGTTATTAACAAGCCCAATAATTTTTGCAGATTCTGTACTAATTTCAACCAATCCCGAGCGAGAAATCTGGCAACACTGTCGGAGCGTTAAAATATTTTATAGTACACTGTAAAAATTGAGGTCGATTACATGTATAATCCGCTGGTCCATATAATGTCAGCGATTATTCTGGTAATCGTACACACTATATGGAATGCTACACGTTTTCCTGTAAATTTACATATAAGTAGTTGTGTAGTTCACATTAAATACAAATATGTAATATTTAAAAAAAAAAATGTAATTTTTCATATTTAAATGTAAAATTATATACAAGAAGATTTTTGAATATAATTTTTATACTCAGTACTAGACATTTTGTACAGTGTATGTATGTATGCTCACTTTATAACTTGTTTGACTGGTTAGATAAGTATGCGTTGTTGCCAGATCGTTTATCGTATAACCTTTCCTCTGCTGAAATCTGGTAAATTTTCCATTATTATTTATTAAATATCTCTGAAACTGTGTTGTAACGGTTAATGAGACTACTTTTAAAAAATTGTTTGATTGTTAGTTAACGTAACTTTAGTTTTTTAAAAACATCCTAAGAAAAGTTTCTGAGATACAAAAATATTTGTCGGTAAATTTTTCGATATCCCGTATACCGTAATGTATAAGAGCCTCAAAAACTCGAACTTTGGAATTTAATATCTCTGAAACTGTGTTGTTCAAAAATTTCATTCTGCGCCAATCGATGCAGAATTACATAAACATTATTCTGGCTAAATTTCAAACAAATCCTAAGAAAATGGGTTTGGCGAGGGTACTACCTTAAATAAAACTGTTTCAATGCTGTTCTGCACCAAACGAGCCAAAGTTAAAACCGAACCAGCAGTTGTTATTAACGACCACCTTATTGACAACACGGACTCATTTCGATTTCTTGGTGTTACAGTTAATTCGAACCTTGACTGGACCAACCATATCAATGAATGCTCCACTAAAATAGCAAGATCAAATTTTGCTCTACGCAGACAAACGCTTTTAACATATTACTTTGCCTCCATTTATTCGCTCAATAATTATGGAATTCTTGTTTGGAGCTATTCTGCATGTTCGAATCGTATTTTTATTCTACAGATCAAAGCCTTAAGAATAATTTTTAATCTTAGATCGCGAGTCATCTGCCGTAATATTTTTATTGAACAGAAATTGTTAACAGTGCCATCTGTATATATTTATAAAGCTGCTATCTTTGCCAAAAACAACTACAACAATTTTGATTTTCTTGGTCATCAATATAGTACAAGAAATAGGAACAATTTAAGAAGCATTAGACCTAACTTAACACTCTACTTGAAAAGTCCCTTATATTGTTGTGCTAGAATATTTAATCATATTCCTCATGAAAAAAAAACGTTGCTAGTTGTCGACAGTTCAAAAGAAAACTTAAAGCTTTTCTTTCTGATAAATGTTTTTACTCTGTTGAGGATTTTTTTAATATGTAATTTTTTTTATATCTTGTTTGTCATACTGACTTCTCCTATACAATATTTTTTGTCTTTGGAGCAATAAAGCATTATTATTATTATTATTATTATTAGAAAATCAACTAAAAATAACAGCGTTTGTACGTACAAACGCTGCTACAAATAGTTGATTGTCTAGTAACTTTTAATATAAATAACATGTAACGATACCCGAAGGCATCGTCACTAATGTGACCGCAGTATGTTTTTTTTTGTAAAGTGCAATTGTGTTTAGATACCGCGATTCATGTTTAAATTAAACGTCTGTTTTGAAATCGCGTAGACACAAGTTCCAGTGCATCGATAAATAAACTATATTTTTGAATACAATTTATTTCCGCTCTCGCTAGCACGACGATACTAAAACAAAGTGACCTGTGTGGAGTTCAGTGAATAAACCGAGCAACGCCTCACGCTAAAGCTCCCGAGCACAATAAGGCATTCAGCCACCGTCATATTTTGCATTTTGCGTTTATTACCTGATCTGATTCGTTTACCGCTTTCCTACTTTAATCGCCCGTCCTCCGACCGGTGATGGAAGTCGATTGACTTTCAGTTTGAAAGAACTACCGGTGCCCCTTCCCTAGTCAGCAGTGGTGGGGGTAGATTAACCCTCGACCTAAGAGGGTTACCGACTGAGTCCGCCACCTCCTCGCCGTCCCTCACGACACCAGCCCTCCTGGCGACTGATTTCGGCACTAGTGCGTTGTGCTGTCGCCAGGCTTCCTACCACGTTTCCCCACCGTTTTGTATAAGGGGTACGCCCCTCCCCAGCATTTACGTTGTACCTGTTTGTTTTCTATAGAGTCATACCGATTTGAATTATATAGTCATTTGGACACTACGGTGTCATTTCAAACTATTGTTCTTTTATTTTGTAAAGGGTATCTTTTTATTTTGTTTATTGAATAAATATTATTATAGAAAATACGCTGGTTATTCATTTCATAAATACAGTATTCCGTTTCCACTGGGTTCGTACCCTGGATTCCGGCGAGCCATCCGGCTTCGACGCAAGCCAGCGGACCGTTGCGACACATGTGCGCGAGCACCTAAAAAGCCACGACGTCGCAAACATATTCGACAGAAATCACAATTTTAAATTTAGTACAAAATTATAATTATTAAAATTACTTTTTTCGAGCTTTCTGTTCAGCAAAAGTGTTAATGATATCATCAAAGTTCAAATTTTGGGCCTTGGAATGTTCGATAAATAGAATAGCTAAGTTGCGTAACCGTTATTGTCCCATATAAGTTTTTATCTATTTTAATTTTGAAAATGATCGCTCGGTACCAGCCGTAGTCACAGGGATGGTTACAAATGCAGTGCATACTTTAGAAAAGCTTGAAGAAACAAAATGATTTTTTATGATTAATAAATCAACAAGTTCTCCTATAGAAGATGACTTTTCTATTTCGTGTCTTAAACGTCGATCGGAAACTGAGACTCATTTCTTTCAGCTACAACGTTGCGTTCACAAGTGACGAGGACTTTATTACGTATCGGATGCGTTCTAAAACTGGATGATATCTTTTTCTTACAAATGCGTTCAAATCTTGATACATTTTTGTGTTTAATTTGTGTAAGTATGTACTTTAGTAAATATCTTAAATTAATTAATTACGAAACTAATAAATTTTACTAAATGTTGTAATAATAAAAGTGTGCTCACAGCCCTCTTAGGCCGGGGACCCCCTTCGGCCGAGGACCCGTGGCATTTTTCCGGTCCTGCCATCCAATTACGCCACTGGTTTAAATAATATATATTTCTTGTGAATGTACATGGTTTTTCCTTTCAAACTACCCTCAAACCATTGTGAGAACTAAAAAGAACAAATTTGCGAAAAATACAGTTTTCCCATCTCTCACTGCTTAACTTTTCTTATAATATGAACACCTAATTTTATTATATTGCCGTTTTCAATCTGTATCGTTAGTTAAAATATATTGAATTAGTGTTTTTTAAGTGAACCGTCTGTGCCGTTGAAGGGGAAATGAGTAGCCTCAAAGAGGAAATGATTTAAACTTGTTTGCTCTAGTTCGCTCAATTAAACTCAGATCGGTTCGAAATCTATTTGAAACGAAAGAGGAGATATTTTTACATAAATTTCGATAAATAAAACATATCCAAACAGTTTTTCTTATACAGATAAAAACAGTATATAAACTCGATTTTAACTAATAAATCGCGAAGTTGTTTCGTTTGTCTCTCTTACAAACAACATTTGTTATAATCTGTATCATTAAGAGAATTTTTTGACAGGTGATGACGTCATTTTTATATTAATTTCATGTTTCAAGTCACAGCTTCAGCTTCCAGGCCTCCTTGATTCTTTTTACAAGCTTTTATTTAACTTAACTTGACGCTTAGCTGGAATATAATATAATTTATATCTCGGTAGGTATTGTATATGTAAAAAATCTTGGTTCATTAATTTCCTTAAACAAGAAAATATATATTTCAGTAGCGCGCCATTTTTACTCATCGACTAGTAGCCTTAAACTTCTAATTAAAAGCATAACATATACAGTAAAAGCCCTCTAAGTGCACAGCTCGGAACCGAGGCCCATCCTTTAAGTGCACACTTCCCCTACGATCTTTTTCATCCCCACTCTTCTAACTCCTATAGCTATCTTTATTCAATCAGATGCTATAAACAATATCTCTAAAACTCTATGAATATGATGGAAATGGAAAGTTTGAAAATAGCGCGCTTACGGTCGCACGTGATTGGTCGCAGATTATTCGAAGTGGGGGCTGGGGAACGTGCACTTAGAGGGCGAGTTCGTGTGCAGTAAGAGAGCGTGTGCATTTAGAGAGCGTGCACTTAGAGGGCTTTGACTGTAACCCATGCCAAACCTGAGTGAGTGAGAACTGAGTAAGCGAGAAAACTTTCTAAGTGAGAGTAATTGACGGGTTTCGTCTTTGTAACCCTCTAAAAGCAAGAAACGAAAATCTCTATAAGAGAAAGACGTTTTTCACTCATGGATAGCGTTGCCAGACGTCCCGATTTAGACGGGACGTCCCGATTTTTAAATAAAAATTAAATGCCCCGCGCGGGACAGCTCAGTCCCGCTTTTCGGGGATAACTCGGCGTGCGTAAATAATTATTCTCTTATTGTACATTGCAATTTGTAACACTCACCCCTCAGACTATTGTTTGAAACGCCATATTTTTCTAATGAATAAAACTTTTTTGATTTTGATTTCTGTTTTTTTTTTTTATTTTTTTTTATTCAGAAGACGAATAAGACTCAACTATTAAATGATATGGTAAATCTAATTTCAAATATCATATTTTTAATAAAATACATTTTCTATGGCTATTTTTGCTATCTATTGTCACGTAAACGTAATTTGAACTCAAATAAAAAGATAAATATTTAAAAATTTCTGATTATATACGTTTTTTTACTATGTCTCGCTTTCGACGAAAGAATCCCGCTTTTTTCACTCAAAAAGTTCCAAAATCCCGACTTGGCAAAAAAAAAATCTGGCAACGCTGCTCATGGACCTCCATAACTGCGAGACTATTACTTGCCTGTATCTCTATAAGCGATAGTCGAACGTATTAATAGCTCCACGAAATTAAAGAATAAATCATAAATAGCTTCTTTTTCGTATTCTATTCGAATAGCCAAATATTAGTGTAAGATTTTTTGTTTTCTTTTTTTATCATCTATGTCGAATCATCTATGGCTAATAACGCATACATGTTTATCACTACATATTTGCTGTATTTTTTAGACCTCTATGAGTGAAAAAAGCCACCTCTGTACCTCTATAAACTAGAAACTCGGGTTAGTGAAAACCTCCATAAGCAAAAATAAAATTCGGGTCGCAGTGCCAAAATCCTGCCGACAATATAGTGTATTTGATAATACAGGCCGTGTGGCTTTATTATGCGAACTTAGGTTGGATTTTGGGCAAAATAAAAAATTTAACTCCTTAATACACCGCTTAAAATTACAATTTTTTTCTTAATTGCAATATTATTGTCGATCGAAGGTCTACACCACATTAAATACACCCTTCAGTAAATAAGTCACTATCTGCAAACTAGTATTTTCAAAAAATTTGTAAATCCGGTTCTGTCGGGCCGATTTTATTAAAATTTTAGGGACACTTTTTAATTACTACCAGAGGGTTAAATTTCAATTTTGAAACGATTCCGAGAATTTTTTCGGTATTTTGAGGCCGAAAAACATTTTTCAACCCCTAAAAACTACTCTTAAAATGGTTCGATTGGTTCCATTTTAAATAGGGTTCTTGCGGTGGTGGATTCCAACATGTGGGCAAAATTTCGTTAAAATCAATTAACTCTTTCGAGAGTTATAGCACACACACACACACACACACACATATATATATATATATATATATATATATATATATATATATACATATATATAAACATTTTTAAAAATGGTGCCAAAGTGTTTAGGAGGTTATGAAACGTCGAGAAATTTTGGTCCGACCCCTAGGTCCCGCCATCCGACCGATGCCAATAGTGTATGTTGCCATATGGCAAATACACTAAAAAGATCGCGGTCCCTTGAACTTTTGCTTATCCAGGTTCGACTGTACATATTCCATCCTTCTAAAATTCGGTGTACATCGAAAAGGGCGAATTATTGTAAAGTAATCAAACTAAAGCTCACCGAAACACAATTAGCATATAAATGACGTACATAGGTAATATTTATTTTATGTTCATGTGCTGCCATCTCGAAACATTCGCGTGCTACGATAACATCGAGAAAAGGTAATAACCACATGTCTCTATGTTCGCAACGGCACGCTGTAACCGCTGTATCTGTGCTGGATTTAAACTTTGCAACATTGATGGGTCGAAGTTGATACATCTTTCGATTTGTCACCCCGAGTTCCACATAACATGAAGGATGTTGACAAATTTTGAAAAAGTGTTCTATAATGTTGGGAAATATATATATTATTTACTACGAATATCATATTTCTGCAGAAAATAAGGGTTCAGTAAAAAAATTACATTTTAATTTTTAAGTTTAAAATTCCCACCAAAACGCTTGTTAGTGTCATGGCGTCGCTTATGAAGTCACGTCTATATAACCAGACGTAAACACTAGATGCTCGTGCAAAATTTTGTGTGTTTGATACCGTACCTTAAGATGCGCTTACACGGGCAACTAAAATTGCTCAATTCCGGGCAATAGTGGTCAATTCACGGCGATGGCAACATGTAGCAATTGTTGCCAAAGATACCGCCACACCATATAACGCGATATGGAGCAACTTTGAAAAACTAGGCAATACAAGGCAACTGTCGCTGGCTATGGGCGAGGTTTTACTGGCAGCGGCGTGTAGTGCTTTTATTATAATAAGTTTAAAACGAAAAAAAAAAATGAAAAAGAATAGACAGATTTGGGTGCGAACGTATCTAGCAAGACGAAAGCCATCTTTATTGTTTGATGATATGGACAATTATTTAATTATTTAAAGTCCGAACTTTTGTTATCCCATAAACAAACACGTATCTGAACTGCATCGATGAAGTTTATTATCTTTTCATTATTCCACGCCATTATATCCACGCACAGCTGTACTGCACTGTACAATAGAAGCAAAGAAAATGAAATGACAGCGGCGCATCTCATCCCTATCACTACACGAAAGTGAAACCATGGATAGAAGGAAAATTGACTAAAATTTCCAAACCGTGTGGATATTCGGCAATTCATGTCGGCCAGTTTGGGCAATACGGAATATATGGAGCCATTAGAAGCAATATTGCCGAAACAATTGCCGCATTTTATTGAAATTGCTCCAGATTGATCCATTAATTGCTCCATTCTGTTGCCGGGCAATTATTGCTCAAAAAGTTGCTCGTGTAAAGGCACCTTTACGGAGCTAAACATGTTTATAGTAAATGTGTTGACACTATTTTTATTTGACGATGTTTCTATAGCAATTTTGAACTTAAAGAACAAGGTATGGAACGAAACAAGATGACATATTCATATGTTTACATAGAAGTGACGTAATTCGCTTTGATTGGTGTTCAACATATCATGGCGGATTGCTGTATTTTGTCGTTTTATTTTATCAAAATAATTATTAATCTCGCTCATAATAAAAAAAAAACCCGGGTCGCAGTGCCAAAACCCTGCCGACAATATAGTGTATTTGCTAATACAGGCCGTGTGGCTTTATTATGCGAACTTAGGTTGGATTTTGGGCAAAATAAAAAATTTGACTCCTTAACACACCCCTTAAAATAACATTTTTTTTCTTAAATGCAATATTATTATCAATCGAACTTCTATACCAAATTATATACAACTTTCACTAAATAATTCACTATCTGCAAAGTATTGTTTTCATGAAATTTGTAAGTCCGGTCCTGTCGGGCCGATTTTATTAAAATTTTAGGGACACTTTTTAATTACTACTGGAGGGTTAAATATCAATTTTGAAACGATTCTGAGAATTTTTTCGGTATTTTGGGGCCCAAAAACATTTTTTAACCCCTAAAAACTACCCTTAAAATGGCCCAATTACGCCCATTTTAAATAGGTTTCTTGCGGTGATGGATTTCAACACGTGGGTCAAATTTCGTTAAAATCAATTAACTCTGTTGAAAGTTATTGCCCGCACATATATATATATATATATATATATATATATATATATATATATATATATATATATATATATATATATAATACATATATATACATAATTTTGGTGATTTTTAGTTACTGTCATCATGTCTATCACGAGACATGGATAATTCAGTTTGATAGAAATAGACCGCTTTCAATATAATAATTACGTGTACAGTTTAACCTTTAAGTATACAAAATGTTTTTTAAAGTGACACTTTTTAACTCACAGTAACGCAGAATTTTCTGTCACGGAAATGTAGACAAGGAAGCAATTTATACGAGTGTCTCATTCATGAAATAACTTCTGTCTGTAACTGTATGAAGTACAATCTATACAGTATTCTGTATTAGGACGTCACATCGTGAAGGGATTTCCCGACAAAATAAGTTTGGGAAACTCAAGATATTAATATTTATTTATTTAGCCTTTCTGCAGAAACAAACAAAAAAATTAAATTTGAGTTTTCGTCTAGATCATGTTTAAAATACCTGCCTAAAACAAAGATCCGTTTACTATTTTATTCTCAATACTAAACGCACCACGTTCATAAAATGTCAGCAGAGGCAGAATACAAAAGAGATAGATGTTCCTATTCGATTATTGTTTTCTCGCTCTATATTTTATATATTTTAATTTTTAATAGATAGATAGATAGATATATTTATTAGTTACAATGACAAACGTTTGTAACACGTCAATACAAATTACAGTTTAAAAAAGAGTATAAAAAATGACAAGAGTTATTAATATAAAAAGTTTAACAATAAAAAAGTTCAACAATAATAAAAACGTTAATTAAAATAGCCAGACAAAGAATAAAATTCCGCATCTATCAAAAAACTGAAAACTGCCGTTTTAAAACAAGAAAAAGATTTAATAGATCTGATATGTCTTGGAAGTTTATTAAAAATCCTTGTACACATATATCTGCAACTGCCCTCGAACAGTGTTAGTGAGTGTTTAACATATTCATATTGAAAATTTCTGGTACTGTCTAATTCAGAAATATTAATGAGATCTATATTTTTACGAAAAAAGCAGAGGCAGACATATATGTACAAGCAAGGTAAAATTAAAATTTTGAATTTTTTAAAAAGGCCTCTGCAAGAAGTAGACTGCGGAATACCAGCAATTATGCGGATGACACGCTTTTGTATTCTGAAGAGTTGAATACTGTCTAGCACACCCCAAAATAGGATACCATATCTAAGATGCGATTGAATGCAACCAAAATAAGCTGTTCTTAAAACTTCCATACTAACTACTGGTTTGAGCTGTCTAAAAGCATAACATTGCTTACTAAGTTTAGAACAAAGATGTTCAATATGTATCGACCATTTAATGTGTTCGTCGACAAAAACTCCCAGGAATTTGCAGTTAGCGGAAATTTTCACTGAAGTATTGTGTAGAACAATGAATTTAGGTTTAACTACTTTTAGTTAATTGATTATTATTTTACTTTTTAAAAATCAAGCAGATACATCAATTGTTATATAAAAGACCAAATCTATACAATATATAAAAAAATCGACAATTCCAAACTTTGTTCAATACAGCACTCTTTACAGAAGTAACAATTGATGTGTTAGTATATATAGCCAATGGTTTACAAAGTTCACATACTGCGAGAGTTGCTTTTTTAATGAATTTTACTAAAGTTAGTTCAATTAATACAAATAAATAAAATCGTAACGTAGTCTGTAATTGTACAGTTTTAAAGAATCCTATAACAGAGTGAATAATCAGTTTTCAGTCAGTTTGTTCTGTCTGTCTAGGCTGTCTGTCATCCGTTTGTTCCGGCTAATCTCCGAAACGACTGGACCAATTTTGACGGAACTTTCGCTGGCAGATAGCTGATGTTATAAGGAGTAACTTAGGCTACTTTTAATTTCAAAAAAAATAAAACCCATGAACAAAATCCGTTTCAAATAGGGAAGTATATAATCTATACATACCAGAAGTGATCTAGGCTACATTTTATCACTTTATGGGGGTGAACAGGGTGACAAAAACCTTCATAAAGGATACGCTATATTTCTGAAATTACTTAAACTAAAAAAGAAATACATATTCGACGGTCTTTTGAACACACTACACGAACGGGAGAGTTTCGGTGCCACTGTCCGATACTGATTTAGCTTAACTATAAATATAAAAAAACCCGGGTCGCAGTGCCAAAACCCTGCCGACAATCTAGTGTATTTGCTAATACAGGCAGTGTGGCTTTATTATGCGAACTTATGTTGGTTTTTGGGCAAAATAAAAAATTTGACTCCTTAATACACCCCTTAAAATAACATTTATTTTCTTAATTGCAATATTATTATCAATCAAACTTCTATACCAAATTATATACAACTTTCAGTAAATAATTCACTATCTGCAAACTAGTGTTTTCATAAAATTTGTAAGTCCGGTCCTGTCGGGCCGATTTTATTGAAATTTTAGGGACACTTTTTAATTACTACTGGACAGTTAACTGTCAATTTTGAAACGATTCTGAGAATTTTTTCGGTATTTTGGGGCCCAAAAACGTTTCTCAACCCCTAAAAACTACCCTTAAAATAGCCCGATTAGGCCCATTTTAAATAGGCTTCTTGCGGTGATGGATTTCAACACGTGGGCCAAATTTCGTTAAAATCAATTAACTCTTTCGAAAGTTATTGCCCGCACACATATATATATATATATACGCTTATATATATATATATACGCTTATATATATATATAAATATATATATACATATATATATATAAACATTTTTAAAAATGGTGCCAAAGTGTTTCGGAAGTTATGAAACGTCGAGAAATTTTGGTCCGACCCCTAGGTCCCGCCATCCGACCGACGCCAATAGTGTATGTTGCCATATGGCAAATACACTAATAACTATGTAGATCAGAAGGACTGATTCAGATATATGAAATGTAGCTCGTTTTGTTCAGACGACTATGATAAAAACATTTTATGCGAGCCAGTTGCATTTATGGATGATGTTCGCAGTTAGGACGAGCCGTATGTGCAAATGTCCGCATCAAATCAACCATTAATCATGTTTTTTGAAACAAAAACTTCTTTTATATGAGTAATCTTTTCAGCGCTCAAATTTCCACCCCAAACAGTAGACCTATTCTAGGTATATCATGCGTTTATGAATAATAACAATTTATTTACCAGATTTTGTTAGAAACAGAGAATGCTCCATGTAGATTAATATACAATGTGATATATTATTTGCCCACCTGAAACAAAAACATAGTCATTATCATTTGTTTGTTATGTGTAATAGCTACGAGTACATATATAGCCAGTTTTGTATAATAAATTAATTATTGTTATTATTAGATGGCTGTCTAATAAGTTATTAAACACAATTGCACATCCGCTACTAGCAAATGTGCTCTATTATCGCTTTGTGCGTCAAATAAGAAGTTATATCTAGGTTAATTTCGCACGAAATCCATTCAAATTGTAGTTTTTTCAAACATAATCATTTCTAAATCGATTAAAGTTCACAATTACCTCGAAAATTGTAATTGAAAATCGCTCTACAGATTGAAATTTGTTACGGATCACCTTGAATTATATTTTATTAACTTTTTAGGGTTTCGTACCTCAAAAGGAAAAAAACGAAACCCTTATAGGATCACTCATGTGTCTATCCGTTCTACTGTTTTAGCCAATTTGCTCCGAACTACTGAATCGACTGAGTTGAAATTTGGTACACATATGTAAGTCGGTGACCATAAGACGGACATGTAACGTAAATAAATGAATTTTGAACATGGTGATCATTTTTTGGGAAAAAATTAGGAAATTAAAAAAGAAAGTTTGGCAAACTGTATCGTGTGACATATCAAATGAAAGATAATAAGGGTCTCAAATATATTTTTTTTATAATATTGATGTTTATAAATTGTAATAATATAATACCTAAACAAACTGTGAAAATATTATTTTTAAATTTTTGAATAATAGAATTTTTTGATATTGTATTTAGAAAGTTTTCTAACAGGATTGAAGCGGGTCAATTTTTGAAGTTTAACTTTTTTAGCAACGTATCTGTTTAAAAAAAGTAAAAATCGAGGGGAAGTAGAATTGTCCCCAAAAGGGGAAGTTAGTTTGTCTCCTAAATTACATAAAACTGACAAAGAAAGAATTTTATAGCGTGTTGCTAAGTATGTGTATGTGTAAATATTATTAATTAGTTTGACATAACAAAAAATTAAACTTGGGAATAATATTAAAAACCCGGGTCGCAGTGCCAAAACCCTGCCGACAATATAGTGTATTTGCTAATATAGGCATGTAGTTTATTACGCGAACTTAAGTTGGTTTTTGAGCAAAATCAAAAATTTAACCCCTTAATACACCCCTTAAATCAACAGTTTGTTTCTTAATTGCAACATTACTATCATCGAATATCTACACCAAATTAAATACACCTTTCAGTAAATAACTCACTATCTGCAAACTAGTGTTTTCATAAAATTTGTAAGTCCGGTCCTGTCGGGCTGATTTTATTGAAATTTTAGGGCCACTTTTTAATTGCTACTAAAGGGTTAAATTTCAGTTTTCAAACGATTCTGCGAAGTTTTTCGGTATTTTGGGGCCCAAAAACTTTTTTCAACCCCTAAAAACTACCCTTAAAATGGTCCGATTGAGCCCATTTTAAATAGGGTTCTTGCGGTGGTGGATCACAACATGTGTACAAAATTTCGTTAAAATCAATTAACTCTTTCGAAAGTTATAGCACACACACACACACACACACACACATATATATATATATATATATGTGTGTGTGTGTGTGCGCTATAACTTTCGAAAGAGTTAATTGATTTTAACGAAATATATATATATATATATATATATAAATATATTTATATATATACATATATATATAAACATTTTTAAAAATGGTGCCAACGTGGTTAGGAGGTTATGAAACGCCGAGAAATTTTGGTCCGACCCCTAGGTCCCGCCATCCGACCGATGCCAATAGTGTATGTTGTCATATGGCAAATACACTAAAAATTAAAGAAGTTAAACTTCTTAAGTGAGCTTATGAGGATGAGGCTCATTATAATTTTTTTTTTACTGTCAGAGCAGAACCCTATTTACATTCACGAAAATGTGTTCAATAGTTAGATTTTTATAAACAATTTTATTTTATTTTTGACAGCTAAGATTAAAAATTTTTAATAATACCTATATAATTGAAAAAAGTAAATTGTGTAACAGTGGTAGGATGCGGCAGTAAGTGGTATACCATAAAAATTGCCATAGTTAGATTTTGTGGTGTAGTTGATAGAGCGTAAGCTTAGTATTGATAAGGTTCCCGGTTTGATACAAACGAATAGTAAATTTCATAGTATTTATTACTAGTCGGTACTAGTGTCACCGCACGCGTTAATAGAAATTTTATTTTATTATTATAATATACAGAATGTTTAGAAAGTCCCAAAACGTTGAAATATCTCAAAGGAATGGTGTTTTCATGAAAAATGTCCTGAATAAAAGTTTCTCAATTCTAAGCAACGCTTATTTTGGTGGTAAAAATTTCCCCTTTCAGGGGTGTCCCGCGGTGGGCTAGGGTCAACTCTAAAATTTTAAATGGTAAACCCTATTTTTCTCTATTAGTTCGTATTTTCCAGACAAAAATGAACATCTTTTGTCCGAGACATTTTTTTTTCAAACTACCGATCACGAATAGGGGGGTGTTCAAAATGTCCGGAAACGCTCAAAAGAATGGTGTTTTCATGGGAAATGTTCCGAATAAAAAGAAATTTCTCGAACAAAAGATGTTTATTTTTGTCTAAAAAATACAATCTAATAGAGAAAAATAGGGTTTGCCATTTGATATCTTAGAGTTGACTCCAGCCCCCCGCGGGGACCCCCTCGAAGGGAAAAATTTTTATCACCAAAATAAGCGTTGCTGAGAATTGAGAAACTTTTATTCGTTTTCGGAACTTTCTCAATACCTGTATATCAAATGTCAATATTTTTGAACTTGGACAGAGCTGGGTAGAGTAGTGGTGACAGCACTAGTTTTGCATTCGGGAGGTACAGGTTCGAATCCCGGCGGAGGCAGATGTGGCTGGGACTTTTTCCTACTGCCTCTCGCCGAGAAGCGGTAATTCCTGCACCGGCCATCGTGATTGAGGTTTTCCATGGTTCCCCTCAAGTAATTCCGAATAAATATCGAGATGGTTCCTTATTTGAGGCCAGGACCGATTACCTATCAAACTCCTAATTCAAAAATTGCCTACCTTACCCTAACCTCCTATAATTCCTTCATTCGCCCATTGCTATTAATTAAGTTGAAATTTTTAAAATGTAGAAGATAACGGGAATTGGTAAATAGAAAATACACAGAACGAAAAACTGACGTAAATATAATTAAAAAAGACGTTGAAACAATGTATTTGGACATTATTTTTCAACCGATGCTCGACTTAATCATTGTAACGTACTATTGTTGATTGATAAAGGTTAAGGTGATTATATTAACGCCCGAGGGACATTGATTTCTTCAAATAGTTTTAAAAATGAACTGCATTATATTAATGAATAATGTTTGTAAGTCAATAATCACAATTATTAATATGATCCCATAAAGCTTTAACTTTGTATCATGGTTTTAATGTTTTCTGTACATCGATTATTCAATCGCATTCATCGTATTGATGATAAAAAACATCAACTTTATCACTTGAACATCAATAGTTGGCCATTGTATTAATGATTTTGTATGGTTTGTTCAATTAAACCAGTGTATTGGTCTAATGCTTAGTGGCATTAATATAAGAACGGCAGGCATTAATCCATGGCTGCGTAGCATTGCCTTAACGATTCAAGGAAGGTGGTTTATTGAAAATATTTATAAGAAAATAAAAATCACCAAATTAACAGACAATTAGTGTATAATATTAAAAAATGATCGACGTTCAGTCACAACGGTGATAATTTTTAATATGATATACTAATTGTATGTTAATTTAGTCATTTCTATTTTATTGTAAATATTTCGTACAGGTACATTTTTGAAAAGACATGAATCAGATTTAATTGTAATATTTATTCAATACAAAAAAATACAAAAAAAATAATACATACTCCATTCCAGCATTTCGCAATCTTTGGGTCGCGAAGGAACTGGTAAAATAGCGAAATAAAAATATAATTAGATATCTTATACTTGAAAAGATAACACTTGGGAAATTAACTGAAGATTTCAATTTTAAAAAATTACTTTTAAATTATAAATTATTAGTCCATGATACATATCATGTTGATATAGTAACTTTTTCTGATTTTATGTTATAAAATAATTGAATCGAAGTACGACTTCGAAACATAATATGTTGGGTCGCGTTTTAAAAAGGTTGAGAAACGCTCCACTGTACAGTTAAATAATATTATAAACACATAATAATTAATTTACACTGATTTTTCACTCGGCACGTGGTAGTAGGTATAATGAAAATATGTAATTTAGTATAAGTTTTGTACTCCTGAAGATGGACTTATTGTCCGAAACGATCGTCGAGAAATAAAGAATTATTTGTAGAATTTTCAAGTTTTTTTAATTACTTGTTAACATAATAATTTATTATAAACTTAACGTTGTAGACTGTAAATTATACAGGCTGTCCAAATAGTGCGTTCTCGGCCGATATAAAAACTTTTAGCCTTTTAAGTTTAGGTGTAGATAATGCATGCCAATGGTGTATAAAAAATATATAAACTTAGCACACTAGTAATTTCACTGTATCTGTAACACACTTTTTAATTCTTTACTTAAAGCACAAGTATAAAAAAATGCCTTTAAACACGGACACAAGCAACCGATTACTACATTTGCACAAAGCCGCCAACAATATTTTTGCCTGTTGCGACCTGTGATCGTGTGATGTCTTGTTGGTTCTGTAGGAGTGAGGGGCGATGGAATTGATATATCAAGGGTTAAAACATAACCACAACGTACTGAAGCATAAACGGAACGAAATAAAACATTGAGTTAGTACCATTTTGTCCCACTAAACTCAGTATTCATTATATTAAGGTCTGGATACATTGACTAAACATTTTGCTGAACAATTTTACGTTGATATAATCATAAGGCCATTAACTTAGGCATTATTACAATGCGATGTGATAAATTACCGATACGTAGTATTAAACACTTCGTGGTCATTAGCTAGATGCATTTTTGTCGTTGCACCAATGTAAATTTCATTGTTTACATAATTTTTTACATTTAATGTATGATCATATTATATTATTACAATGGAGACTCGATCATTATTATGACGAATATGGTATTAGACAATCACTAAAATTCATACTTATTATCAATTTTGCACAATGTATTAAGGAAAAAAATGATTATAATAATGATTTACGTTTGATCACTAGCGATCATTAATAAAAGGTCAACTATTTTTTTCTGTGTACTAATGATGCGAATGGCGTCTGTTATGACATAAAGTCGAGAAACGGACGTTAAACGCGTTATTATTATTATTTTTGAACTTGGGATGATTCTGTCGCCCAATTGGCTATATTTTTTAGGTTAAAAATTGTACTTTTTACAAATGAATATTATTTTCACTTATAGCCTGCAAGCATAAAACAAATCCGGCGTAATATACATGCGATTGTGTTATATTAATGTGGTTACGGTTTTGTTATATTTTGGTTGTGGGACTGTAAAGAGGTCGATTGGCGAGTGCCAAGTAGCTTATCATTCCCTCGTTCGACTCTCTCATCTCGTCTCGCCATGCCTCGGTCAATTCACTGATCTGATAGCTATTGGCTTATTGGAGAATTTATTGTTGAACCTTTTCTTCATACCTTCCACACACCACACACACACACACACACACAGGTATCTACTACCGATAATATAGTACCATAGATGTGGCTGTATATAGTACATATATACGTATCACAGCCCACACATTTAAGGCTGTCGGAACGCTCTGAATTTTGTTTGTGCTGAGACCCAGCGGTAAGGGGCGAGCTAGGCAAAAGACATATTGTGGGTGTGACTCTGTCTCGCTCAAATCATCCGCACGTTTCAATTTTTGGCTGGTGTCAACTACGAGGCTAAAAAATGTTGTTGCAAGGGTGCCGCTGTCAATTGATTACTCTAAGTTTGGGAAATATTTTGAAGATTTAAAAAACTTTTCCGAAAAAGGAAGAGTCACTTTAGGTTTGTGATGGAACAGTTTTGTGAAATAAGTACGAATAAGGTCGTAGTGTGACATTGAAAACGTGTGTTTTTTTAGCACAATTAATGCCAACTGTTTCTAGTAAATCGTACATAAATTACAAAAGTAGTCCATTAGAGACCTAGATTTGTCTTTTATCTTCCTTATAGAGAAAGAATTTTTTCAGAATGTTGACGAATAAGTCTGCAATCAGTTGAAAGTCGAAATTCTATTTTTGGCTTAAATTCATTGGATTGTGCAGAAGGTCTATATAGTGCGTCTTTTTTATTATTCCAACTTCGCACAAGCCGGGTTGCCAGGTGTCCCGATTTACGCGGGACTTTCCGGTTTTCTGGGGTCAAGGCCCAATTCACCCCTGATCGGGGCGCCAAATGTTCCGATTTTTTTACCGACTTCAAAAAACAAAAGAGATTTTTCAATTCGTCATGTACATATTTATAATATGTGCCACGGTTCGAAAAAGGCTCTGAAGTTAGATGCAAATACAGGCTTGCGCAGGTACAGTCGGTTGAAAAACTACAAACTCGCGCTATATTATTATTTTCAATTTTTTAATTTTTCTTAAATCTAAAGGTCTAATTCCTTGCATAAAGTCACCCAAAAACTATTTTTCGTGCTTGTCTATGCAAAACTGTATTAGGTATCTTGATCAATTAACAATCAAAGAAACAACTTAACAATAGCGTACTTTATAGCAGGAAAGCGACAAGTGACAAGACAACCAGCGATAACCAATTACCGACGAGCGCACGTTCTGTGCCGGTAACCGGGAGGTGGTGAGAGTCTTCCTTTCCCACAAAACAACCAGGACGGCTCTAAAATATGCATTTGCGACGCTCTATGTGACTAACTTCAGAACCTTTTAGAGCCGTGGCGAGTATTATACGTATATGTTTGTTCAAGCAAGGTGGCTCCTTTGACTCGGGTTGAAACCTGATCGGTATTGGCCGTACTTGTGTTGTACGGACAATATTTAATTTCAATTTAGCTATACAAAAGTTTATAAGCTATGTAATTAGATTTTATTATAAAAGAGTTATTATAATTATAATTTTAAGTAGTGACTGTTAAAAATGTCTAATGCATTCTATTTCGATATTGCACAGAATATACTACAGTAAGACTCCGGTTAAAGCGGAAGATACGTTCCAATAAGTTCTGGCGCTATACGAAACAGCGCTAAACGAGGTCATCTTAATATGTAGATAATAAGTATAAAAACCCGGGTCGCAGTGCCAAAACCCTGCCGACAATATAGTGTATTTGCTTGTATAGGGCCGTGCGGTTTTATACTTTTATTATGTGAAATTAAGTTTGTTTTTGGGCAAAATAAAAAATTTAACCCCTTAATACACCCCTTAAAATAGCATTTTTTTCTTAATTGTAATATTATTATCAATCTAACGTCTACACCGAATTAAATACACCCTTCAATAAATAAGTCACTATCTGCAAACTAGTGTTTTCATAAAATTTGTAAATCCGGTCCTGTTGGGCCGATTTTATTAAAATTTTAGGGGTATTTTTTAATTGCTATTAAAGGGTTAAATTTCAATTTTGAAACGATTCTGAGATTTTTTTCGGTATTTTGGGGCCCAAAAACTTTTTTCAACCCCTAAAATTCACCCTTAATGTGATCCGATTGGGCCCATTTTAAATAGGCTTCGTGCGGTAATGGATTCCAACATGTGTGCCAAATTTCGTCAAAATTAATTAAGTCCTTCGAAAGTTATAGCCCGCACACATATATATATACCTATATATATATATATATATATATATATATATATATATATAAATATATATATATATATATACATATATATATAAACATTTTTAAAAATGGTGCCAAAGTGTTTAGGAGGTTATGAAACGTCGAGAAATTTTGGTCCGACCCCTAGGTCCCGCCATCCGACCGACGCCAATAGTGTATGTTGCCATATGGCAAATACACTAATTAAACAGAGCCGAGAATAACAACATTTTTTTTTTGTTTAATTTGTAACATTCATTGTTAAATACTTTTTATCACATTAATTATAGATTTATTAATTGCTAATATCGATTTTTGTTCATAAAACATTTATGAAAATAAAATAAAAATTCGAGTAAGAAATTATGTTTGTGATGCGAAAGGTTCCTCATTTGACATATTTTGTTTTCTGTGAAGAAGTCATCTAATGTCGTTTGCCTTTTTCTGTTTCGTTTAGCAAGCTGTTGTTGATAGCAACATATTGCATCAATGATACCTCGTGTTGCGTTTGAACTTCTACCATTTTCTTCTATAATTTCTTCCATCATTTTGAATAAACTGATCTATAATTTACATTATAGAACGTTGTCAATTTTTTTTTAGAAACCGCGTAATACTGAAACAGCGGAGCAGCGTTAAGCAAGGTCTTACTGTAATTTATTTTGAGTGACAAAAATAAGATCTAGCAGCTTATCGATCCAGTTCTCTTCGACCAGCCCTTCTCCCAGCTTGGACAACATTTGACAATAATTGTTACTAGTGTACGACCACATCATCGTTATTGGACGATATTGGGCTAGACTAGCCATGTGTTAACATTGTAATAACCATCCGTAGTGATTACGTGATGGTAAAATAAGACGGAATGTCTTTGAGCGCGCCTGCCTACTCCCACAGCTGGCGTTATAGCAATACGGAGGTCGACCCTTTATGTATAGCGTTAGAACGTCACCCCATGGCGCCGCCGAACGCTAGCGTCGTCCGACAGCAACTAGGTCAAATATACAGAAAATAAATATTTCAGTTTTTTTTTGCTTTTATAGCATTAATTTCCGGATTACATTGTAAAAATGCTAGAACGTGCTAAAAGATTGGAGACCTAACACTCTTATATGGAGAGACATTAACCGATTTTTAAAATTCACTAGTTTTTCTTCTAATCACGCATGTTCTAAGGTCAATAAGCATTACAAAACGTTGCAAAATGTTGACACTTATTAAATGTTTTTATTTTTTACAAAACATAGGGTAAGGGGAGTAAAAGAGAATTGAAGACTGCTCCTCTTAAATGATTTTGTTGTAAGTGAGTTGTAAAACATATCTTTCTTTTTTGACGAATCCTATCACGGTATAAGAAAGAATGGTAGTGTATCTTATATTCTTTTATACATGGAAGGGATGAAGCTCTTATTAGGCGAGTATACGGAGAGCCCGTGGAGTGGCGCTGCGAGCACACCAGCAATGCTTGCTGTATTGTTTTTTTTTTAAGAATAGAATACGAAATGCATCAAGAGATATAACACCTCTTCAGTTAAGTAACGTTTTGAAGAATTTTCATGACCGTTTAGGGTATTGCTTGGCAATGAAGGGAAAATTTTTCGAAAATTTACTTTGATTAGTTAAAAAAAATAATATCAGGTGTTTTTCTTATTACTTGTACGCATTCCTGTGATTAATTTAAAATAAACGCGTAATTACATTGTTGTCAAAAATGTTATTGTGTAAACATGTAAACTGAAATTTGTATGTCTCATCTTAAAATAAATTGGGTTTTTGAATTATTTTTTTTTTTTACATAAATGGAAAGATCACATACAAGTTTTATAGCGAAACTACTTTTATTATTTTGTTTAATTTCATAATGAAAGCGTTATTTTGTTTTAAATATAATGTTTAAGCTAAGATCCGATAACGCGCCAAAAACCTCTGTGACGTCAAAATGTTTTTATAGTCCTGGTTGCCATGGTTACTTTGATAGTATGTATTATAAAGCCATACACAAATACACAACCTTTATCATTTTGACGTCACAAACATTCCTGGTACGTTTTGTAATCACGTTATATTTTATGAAATTTTATACATTTTAATTAATTTGTTATTAATTACCTATAGCCTAATTTTTTTTTTCTTTTCGTTCTTCAATATTATTTACGATATATTATTTAAAAAATAAAAAAAAATTAGTTTTTTTTTTTTTAATTCAAATAATCAATTCACGGTATAGAACTTACCATTAGAAGTGACGTTTGCTTACAAGTGAACTGTCAAAAATTTTGAGGACGAAGTAAAAAGCAGCTATTTTATAGGACGTATAAATAATATTGATATTATATACAACTCTTATTACTAATAAATCGAAAATAACAATTGACACAAAAAGCCTTGAGTGTAGGTGGCCTTAAAAACATTTGTTTAGAGGGAAACATACTGAAATGATAAATGTTTATTGTAGGTGTAGGCATATTACCTATATATGAACATTTTACGCGGTGTTAAAAATAGATGAGTGATAATAATAATTTTATGAATGGTAATATTCAAAAGCATTTTTCTCTTTACACGTAAATAAAACAACGCAGTGCGCGTCAATCAATCTTCATGAAATAATCGACGCCAACTGGTAATGAATTCGTCGTGTAAAATGAATTACAGCACATTAAAAGTCATTGGTGTAATTCATCAGTCAATAAAGAGAATAGGAGAATTGCTCGGCAGGTTATCGTTATCGGTTAGTTAGGTGTCATTTGTTACCGACTGGTCTTTTATTGCATCGCGTACCAATATTTGCAATGAACGATATCAATAAACGACGGATTGAAAAATGTTTCTTCCTTTATCATTATACCAGGCGTTCAAGATGTTCTCGATTGCAAGTCTGGATTCATATTAACCTTATGAATCGTGTAACATAGATTTCGATCACTGCAGCCGTGTGAAAAAATAGCGACATTCAATTTTTTTCCAGGAACTCAAAGTTACTAGAAACTAATGTTGGGCGTTAGCATTGTTGAAGGTGTGACTAGGCGAGACACAAGAGAGGGCGGGGAAATAGGCTATGTGATGGAAAAAAACATAATTGAAAATCCAAGTCATGGACATCGGTGACATAAGTAATAACTGACTCAACCAATTACAGACGTGAACCTATAGCCTCTTACACTCAACCTTCTAGTATTCTAGTAACATTGCCTATAACTAGTTGCATCTCTCGCATTGCGCACAACATAGGATCTACGCGAACTAAAAAAAAGGTAAAACATATGGAAATACTTTTACAGATCTTTCTTGTTCTATATAGTTGGAAGAAGATTTAAAAATTAATAGTCGATCGAAAATATGTTTTTAACGTACCTACTAGTTTAAAATTTTCAAATAAAACAAGCCGTGAGGTGGGTGAGTTATTGAGACTCTACCAGTGCAACTCTTGAGGTCAACACGACCAACTTCATTGAATAGCCAGTTATACTTGCGCAGTATATATGCTTATGCGTCATAAAACATATTTTAAGAGCATTTGCTGCTTTATTGAACGGATATTCCTTGATCTATGTATTTATAAATTACTTTAAATTTTAATGTAACATTTTACACATGACTAAATGACACTATTCACGATTTATGTCGATAAGCTAGAAATTTTACAACTGTGCAGCCATCTATTGAGAAATAACTTCACCAGTTACCCTATAAAATTTCTAACTTACGAATATCTCGATACTCTTTATATAAACTGGACGTTATTCCCGTGAGAAAATGTTACTTCCGGTAGAAAAGATTTGAGTAACCCCTCATATTGCGCCTAAAGAAGTTTTACTTCAAAAATTGATTGCGATCAATTTTCCATACGGGTGAGGCAATTTGATTTTGATTACTATCGTTTTAGGAATCCGTACCTCAAAAGGAAAAAAACGAAACCTTTATCGGATCACTCGTGTTGCTCCGAACTACTGGACCGATTGAGTTGAAATTTGGTACACTAAGACGGACGTGTAACGTAAATAAATGAATTTTGAACATTGGGGTCATTTTTGGGGAAAAAATTAGGAAATTAAAAAAAAACTTTGACAAACTGTTCCGTGTGACATATCAAATGAAAGGGCTTGTAATAAGGGTCTCGAATATATATAATTTTATAATTTTAAAGTAGTTTTCAAGTTATTTAAGAAAATATATGCAAATTTACCATTCAACTGCGCTTAAAATTTCGAGAGAAAAATAGGGGATGTCGGGTGTCACCCATAGCTTACAGGAAAATCTAAACGAAAATCTTAAGTGCTCACGGAAAACGGAATAGTACAGAACCCTCTTCTCGCAAGTTCGACTCGCACTTGACCGGTTTTTTTTAAATTGAGTTTCTGGCACTTATAAAAATAAAATGGTGTATTTTTGAAATTCTATGTAAACCTTCTTTTTGTCTAGCATCAGATTTTATAGAAATCTAACTACCGTACTAAACGATCTATTATACCGAGCTGGGTAGAGTAGTGGTGACAGCACTAGACTCGCATTCGGGAGGTACCGGGTTCGAATCCCGGCGGGGGCAGATGTGGCTGGGACTTTTTCCTACTGCCTCTCGCCGAGAAACGGTAATTCCTGTACCGGCCATCTTGATTGAGGTTTTCCATGGTTTCCCTCAATTAATTCCAGATAAATATCGAGATGGTTCCTTATTTGAGGCCATGGCCGATTACTTATCAAACTCCTAGTTCAAAAATTACCTACCTTATCCTAATTTCCTATAATTCCTTCATTCGCCCATTGCTATTACATAAGTTGAAGTTGTAAATAATGTAGAAAATAACGGGAAGTGGTAGATGAAAAAATAGTAATGGTGCGAATGGCGCCTGTTATGACATAAAGTCGAGAAATGGACGTTAAACGCATTATTATTATTATTATTATTAAACGATCTATTATACTTTGATTTTCCGCATTCTATAAATTATTGAACAAACTAAAACTCACAAGACAGTTTTATTTTTAAGAATGTATTTTTAACTTCACCATCAATGTTTTAAGTTAAAGCGTAGGCAGAACACCTGTATTGGTGAGAAAATGCCACAACTGATAAACAACTACGTCATTTTTTAGCTGAGTGACTGTTCAGTTTGTATTACGAATCCCGCACAGCCAACTAAATCTAGTTGCAGCTCCACGAAATGATCGTAATTTAGAATTATAAAGGTTGAGAGGTTCCCCTAAGTAATAAAAACAAAAATACGACACGTGTCAATAATATTTTTTCCTCGCATCGGCATATCCTAGATGGCTATAAACATTGAAGTGTCAAAAATGTGATCAATAGAGACACGAAAATATGTTTACATTGCATCTAAAAACAACTTATATTTTTTTACACGTTGAATAGGGATGTTGACTGTATTCAAATAAAAACATAATTTTAACGAAAAGTAGTAGTTTCTATGATAGAAATACTAAAAAACATTATATTTTTCCTTATTTTTAAGGAATTTAATTAATATTTAATAAATAAAACCTAACAAAATCACTCTCAAGTCACGTGACAACAGACACCAATCAGAGCGCATGACGTCATATCTTCAGCCGTTGTCAAAAAACTTCTATGTTTGGTTAATATTTAGTGTGTAATTTATTATTATTTGTTTATAGGAAACGTCAAATTACATGTAACTATAACTACGACTACGAAACAACTTTTCATCACCTCAGTTTACTAACGTTTATGAGCACAGAATACGCATCTATAGGATAGTAGCTTCCGTGTAAACTTTTGAGCCTCCTTTGGTATGAACAGGTGACGTCACGCGACTAGCATTGACGTTTTAGACCGAAATTTGAAACGGGATTTAAAATACATGATTTTTAAGGCTTGAGTTGTATTTAAATAAAAATAGTAAATATTTGTGGCAATATTAGGTACTTATGCACGATTTAAAACACTTTCTCAAAAATAGTCAACATCCCTATAGTGAGATTGAAATTATTTTCTATAAAACCAGATTAAACAAAAAAAGATTACGTAAATACATTAAATTAATATTAGGGCTTAATAGTATCAAGAACATTTTTATTGAATTTTAATTGTTTTGCCCGTTATGAAAAAATGATGAATTTTTACAATGTAAGATCAAAATACGTCCAACCGTTTTCTTTTAAATTAAAACGCTGCAAAAATTTAAAATTTAGAATTTTTTGAAGATTTCTTGGATCTAATTTGTTGAGATCATACGGTGAAGTTGACCGTTGTGGACCTCAAGGGTCGTACTTGTAGAGTTCTAATCTCACGGTTTATTTAACAGTTGATCATTTAAATGCTTATAAGGTATCGAAAAGACATTTATTACAAAACATCACCAGTTGTTACAACTATCGGTTTTTACGACCAAATATGAGTAGACCATTCTATGTCGTTATAACAGATTTTTACTGTAATCGTATTATTTGGAGTTTGACTGTATTCGTATTATTTGTTATTGTTGGTTGTTGGTTTTGATATTATTAAGAATTAATTTTAAACCGCAATTATAAGATTGTTAATCTAACAATCTATGCAAGCAAGATCATTAATAATAATATTTCCTTAAAAAATGCGACGTGATGTTGAGTGCAACACAAGACTAATGGCATCACCTACTATCATAATAGATTAAAATTACAATAATAGATTAAAATCTATTTACAGTAGCGAGTGGGTATGGAGCCGTAAATCAAATAAGAACGCCCTTTGATGAGTTTTGCTGCGCCAGGGCACAAGGTTGACCAAATAACACATCATCGGTAATCCTGCAAAACTACATTCGCAATATCGCCTAACAATATGTTGCAAAACCGCTTAAGTGTTGGAAAGAAAATTTTACAGAAAGTAAATAAATATTCTAGTGAACTCCGTGTGCGGTATTGTATCACATAAGGCGCTTTGATTGGCTAATTCAACAGAGCATCAATTCATTATACGCATGAAAATCCGCCAATTGGGTACAAAGATTACAAACTGCTGTTACGCAGAGGTGACGTTAAGCGATTTTGCAGTATCATCGACATATTGGGTTAAAATTTGGGTGAATTTATAGTATTACAGTCAAAATCTTTTACGACGACATCGTTTAGAACAACATACCGGTTATTTAGACCAAAATCATAGGTCTCGGCTGAATGCTATATGACCGCCTTATAAAAACACTGCTTTTTACGACATTGCTTATTACGACTTACCGCATTAAGCGATTACATTTAATGTAATATCTTCATATCTTCGCAGAATTATATCTGTTAAAACGACCAGCTGTATTGTAAACAAAATTCGTACGCACAGAAGTGTTCCAAACAGACTAAAATTACAGATTTTATGAATACATAAAAATGGTAATGATAATGTGAATATTATTCCTATTAATGTCTATAGATTTATATGTATCTACACATTCAATAAACTCAATAAAAAATACTTTGTACCTCGAAAACATACCAGTTGCTACGACTATCGGTTTTTACGATCAAATATGAGTAGACCCTTTTATGTCGTTATAACAGATTTTTACTGTATTCGTATTATTTGGATTTTGACTGTATTCATATTATTTGTTATTGTTGGTTGTTGGTTGTTGGTTATTAAGAATTAATTTTAAACCGTAATTATAAGTTTGCATATTTTTATTTGTGTCCATAGATTAATGATAAGAGATGTTAGTAGGTATTTGGACAGTATATTTTTTTGATGTTACATTAACTTACGTACAACGTTTCGTCGCCAAATTGTGACTTTTTCAAGTACTTAGTCACTTTTTTGATGTTCCTGACTAAGTACTTGAAAAAGTCACAATTTGGCGACAAAACGTTGTACGTAAGTTAATGCAACATCAAAAAAATATACTGTCCAAATACCTACTAACATCTCTTATCGTAATTATAAGATTCTTAATGTAACAAAAAAATGGGGCCCCTTTAGACTTCAATAAGCTCTAGGCCCCGAAAAACCTAGATCCGCCCCTGGCGACAAAGTATACAAAATGGCGATGTTAGTTTAGTTTCTGCAACAACATGTGTCAGTACAACATGATCTAGTGGTCAGCGTGTTCTGGCCTTTGAATCAGACTTTCGTGGATTCGAATGTTTTGTAACGTCGCTTAGACCCAACTACATTAATTATTTCTTACAATGTGTAGTATAAAGCCGATACAAGTTGAAGGGTTACCACTACAGGGGATATATTTTGTTATGCATGCGCATAATACGTTCCACAGGGATATGAAAAAGAAACAAAATCGAGATTGACTTGCGTTAAATACAGAATGAAGTCGGTTTTCGTTTAATTTGAGTGGAACCGTAAAGTCAAATATATATATAGAATGGCTGCAAGGCAAATAATAAATTTTGAAACTATACTTCCTTTGGCGCATTGAAAGTAAAATTTTCTCTGTTACGGAAGTTGCGCACGCAGCATGCAACGAAAATGAGACACCATGAAGTTATTTGTTAATTTAATATGAATATACACGTAGTAAGGTTGAAATCGTCGATAAAGCTGACATAGTTTAACTCTGTATTCATAGATGACACGTCTCATTATTCTGTTACAATGTGCTGATGGAGCTGTCCAAGTATTATCCAAAGTAAATAAGTACTAGTCAAAGTGAACAGGGTAACTTTTAACTATATTTATGATCTCCCTAGACGTCCAATTTTATTTTATCTATGAACGTCTTCAACGAAAGTGTGAATCTGAACTATCGTGATCACGCTAAAGAGGTATAACTTCTGCCGCGTCTTAATAAGTACACTTACCATTTTTTTTCTTTTTTTTTGTTAGATGGTAGAGCAAGTTCGACTTATGCATCGCTTAGCACCCTGTCTACTGTCAGGTGTGAATACATTGTTGCATTAATTCTTTCGATTCTACTGTTGAAAACTGTTCTATTGTTTTGTTTTTTGTTGCTCTGACAAACAGAAACCGGAAACCGCCATGTTGTTTTATAGATAGCCGTTTAATTGTCTTACTAATTGTCTGGAAAAATGGTTACAATAAAATAATCGATATTGATAGGAACTACACTGAGCTGTTCGTCTAGTAAGCAAAGTAAAAGTATATTAAAAATATAAGATTATATAGATTCTGCTAACTCAAAGAATGTTTTAAACTAAATTTTACAGCTATTAACACCATAATACGCGTCTGAAAAAATAAAATTTCAATTTTCACGAGAGTGGAAAGAGATGTCTTGAGTTACTCTCCTTGTAGGCTTTATTATATTTATAAGAATATTTAGATTTAAAATGAATTTTTGTGAACTTGTTTCATTAGACTTATCGTGCGTGATCTTTGTCTGGTAAAAAGTATTTCAAAGCAAGTGGGAAACTAGAGGGTTGATTCTTCATTAATCTTAATTTACAAAGAAAACGATTGAAACAACTTTGTGTTATGATACAGAATATATAATCGACCAAAAATCTTAATTATAAGATATTATATTATATATTATATGTGGCTACTAAGTTTTAATAAAAAAAATATTTAATAATATTGACTCTACCAACAGTAATATAATATTAAATAAAACGAAACTACTTGCGATTACTGTTCAAAATATTTTTTTATTTATAAAACGTTTCTACCAAATTGAAAAGGACCAAAAATTTGGTAGAAACGTTTTATAAATAAAAAAATATTTTGAACAGTAATCGCAAGTAGTTTCGTTTTATTTAATTTAAAAAAAATATTTCTTAAAAAACAAGCCTCAAACAACTGAACCGAAAAATAGCAGACCGTAATGTACGTTTATTATATTTTAAAAAAATCAAACTTTTTTGTAACTAGATAGGCTTGAAAAACTTAATATTAGAAATTCGTAACACTATTAAACAATTAAATTGTTCGTTTTCAAAATATTTCTTTTATTCGTTTTCGTATACTTAAGTTTAAAAAAATGACACGATGCTATAGAGAAGACATAAAAAAACGGGCCGGACTCGCGTGGAGAGGGTTCCGTACCATTCTGTTTTCCGTGAGAAGTTTAAGACTACGAATTTTCGTATAAATTTTTATGTAAACTATCAGATCCTATATTTATTATTTTTTTAAAAATTTTAGGATATAAGGGAATGTTCGATTTTCGTATATTTTCTTCAATAACTTTTAAACTCTCCTTGAAACAAAAGTTTGTTAAAAATGTTGATACCTTCATCGTTAGTGTTGAGTGTTTATTTCAAATGTCTATAAACTGATCAATAATCTAAATTAATTGAATTTTTGTATAATATCATTCGATCCAACAGATTCCCTGTACAGAATTTTAGAAGTTATAATTGGCCAGCCCTTTGAGAGAACACTTCAGTTCAAGTTGATTGCGGTCCGTATAATTGCTGAATGGGAAAATGGCGTGGGTCGCGCATCTTCAATTCCCTACTTCAATATTTGCATGAACAACATTTATACAAACTCCGAGATTATATTTATACGTAGTAACGAATCTATCACCTTGTTTCTTGTTTGTACCTCTAGAAATTCAAGATCTTAAAATGGTTATACGGAAGGTCGCAAAAACGAAAATCACTGTTTACAATTTCAATATAATAATAAATGTAATAATAATAATAATAATAATAATAATTAGACATTATATCGCATCCAAAATTATTATTATAATTCAATAATAAATCGCTGGTATTTGGATTAATAATACAAAACAATCGTGTTATTGTTAATCTTGACGAAAACTAAATAAAGTAATCGAAACGTAGCAAGATTAACAATAACACGATTGTTTTGTATTATTAATCCAAATACCTGCAATTTATTATTGAATAATAACGTCCGTTTCTCGACTTTATGTCATAACAGACGCCATTCGCACCATTACTATTTTCTATTTACCACTTCCCGCTATTTTCTAATTTTTTAGAACTTCAACTAAACTTCGCCCATTGCTATTAGTTAAGTTGAAGTTTTAGAAATGTAGAAAATAACGGGAAGTGGTAAAATGAAAATAGTAATGGTGCGAATGGCGTCTGTTATGACATAAAAGCCGACAAACGGACGTTAAACGCATTATTAATATTATTACTATTATTATTATATTTGTTATCTTAATAATATCGATAAAAAATACAGCTGAGCCGTCGGTTTTCAAATTAGATAAACTCTTTAGAATATGTAAGAAACAACTAACAACATCCACCATGTTGAGCGTCTATAATATCTGCAATCAACAACGTCTATTCGATCTTAGAGAGAAATGTCTTGAAATTGCGACCACAAATATGATGTCAAATTAATTATTTAGGTACGTTCAGAACATATTACGAAAGAGTTGACTACAAAGCGTCGTTCTGAATAGAGATCAAACTAAGACGATAAAAGTGATCGTTTGTTAAATCAGGCATTTAAGTAGAATGAAGGAGGCGCGAGTTATTGTGCGTGCGCAGAATTGTTTCGCCAGCTCGACAATTGTCGTTAAACGCGTCACTTTCGACGAGCATAAGGAGAATTAAAGACACCGAAGCGACTCACTATAGTGCGCCGAAAAGAAGAAAGAAAAATAACGGTCACAACACTAAGCCCTCGGGTATTCTGTTACGACGTTGTAAAGCAGCGTTTCCAAAATTTTGGCGCCTACGGACTAAGACACTAGCAAAATCGTCACGGATTTCATAAATAAAGGGTTATCCAAAAAGGACTGTAGGAAGTTTTTTTTTTTTAAAAAACTATATACTTTCTTCAGGTTTTTTTTAATTTTATTATAAAATGATAGTTTGATGCATTACAATTGAACATGAAAACAATATCGTTTAAATGTCTACCACGACTTTTATGACAAGCGGTGACTCGTACCTCGTAATTTTCAACAACTCGCTGCAGCATTAACTCTTCAATTCCGCGTAATTCATCTCGAATGATGGGTTTTAAGGTCTTGGATTGTTTGTGGCTTATTTCTATACACTTTACTTTTTAAATAACCCCAAAGGAAGAAATCTAATGGAGTTAAATTGTACGATCTCGCTGGCCAATTGATGTCTCCATTTCTTGAAATTTAACGTCCATTGAACTTTGTTCGTAACAATGCAATGTTTACATGAGTTGTATGGCATGTACCGCCGTCTTGTTGAAAATAAAGATCAGAGGTATCGATTTCTTCAAGTTCAATCCATAAAAACTCATTTCTTATTATAACGTTCCCATTCACAGTAACTGCTTGACTATCCTCATTTTCAAAGAAGTACTGACCGATGATTCCTTGGCTTCAAAGAGCACGCCAAACAGTAACTTTTTCACTAGTGTAATAGTTGTTTTTGAACTATTCGTGGATTTTCTTCACCCCAAATATGACATTTTGTTTATTTACTTGTCCATTCAATCGAAAATATGCTTCGTCACTAGTGATGATTTTCTTTGAAAAATTACGTATTTTATAAAATGTATTTTTTTTAGAACGTTGATTTTCATGATAAGTTTGCACTATAAAAATGCATTGTTGAAGTGTAATTCCCTCTATGGTAAAAATTGTACCACCTTCTACTTGTCAAATCAAGTGACAGATAGAAAAGAAATGGGGCGTTTACAATATATTAAAATTCAACAACCTACAGTCCCTTTTGGATAAACCGTTATAAATCATGAGTTAATCGGATTTACGCACGGTAGAGTAACACGAAAAACTACAACTCTGTAACCACGAGATCGAATAAGAAATCATATATCATTCCACCATAGCTGGGCACCGTTAATCAAATACTTAACTTCGTTAATCGTTAATCCGTTACTAAAAAAGTTAACTTCGTTAATCGTTAAGCCGTTAATCTTGCAGGTTAACGATTAACGAATCGTTAACTCGCGATAGAAATTCTATTTTATATTTAATGTTAATACGGGCTATGGAAGTTTAGGCAGGTCATGAAATATTAGTAAAAGAAGGGTGTATCATTAGAGTTTTTAATAATAAATGTTCAACTCAAAATACAGCTAGTCTGACATAAGGTGCATATTCCCCTTCATAAACAACAATATATTGAAGTTTTCGTCGGAAAGTGAGGCTCTTTTAGGCGTTAAAATGTCTTTTCCCGTAGAAAAAAGGCGTTCGACTGCAGCACTTGACGGTATAGCGGTACTATATTTAATAAACAGATTTATTATTATCTGTTCTCCGAGGAATGCCGCATCGTTAAAAGAGTCTTTTGACTTCATGTCTAGCCACATTTTGACGAGACTTTGAGCTTTAGTTCTTAAAGATTTGTGACTTTTAGACTTTTCTTTACTTTGAGTGACCGAAATAAAAAAGTCTTCTTTATCTTCTCGCAATGACCGCCGGCCGACCGGCAAAACCGTACATGTCTGAACGTGTTTTTCGCGGCGCGGCACGGTCCGCACGGTGTCCTTGTGAATTGTAGGTACTTAATTAACGATTGAACGGACTTATGGCAAGTTAACGGAAGTTAATGTGTCCGTTAACATTTTTTAAAGTTAACTGAACAGTTAAATCGTTAAGCACTTTGTTAACTTCGTTAATTAACGATTAACGGATTAACGAGTTAATGCCCACTTATGCATTCCACAAATGTCAATTTAGAAGTATATTTCGTGTAAAGGTTAATTTACACTTTGTTAAGTAGCAAGTGAAGGTGTTAAGTGATTAGTAAAATCAGCGTATAAACGGTCACGCTGTTAAGTGATAAGTGTAAGTGCGAAGTAAGGTGATTAGAAGCACGGCCTATTTTCCGGTTAAGTAGCTACCCCGCTCACCCGCGTCCTCCTCGCACTGGCAGCGTCACCCGAGTAACTGTGTTGTATTACTTTGACAAGTACGAAAGTACTAAACAGTGTGTGAAAAGTGTAAATAGCCATAAGTCTAACTGATTTGTCCACGACAAAGATCTCTCCTGAATTTTCAAACAAATTACATCTATAGGATCGCGTCCATCTACAATAAATAAATAAATTTTAGACTTTTCACATATAGGAATCACTGTTTGCCGAACAACGTTTATATAATCGCCGATCGAACTGTCCACTTACGTCAATTTTGGAAACGCTACCCCGAAGCTTCAACAATTAATGTCTAAAATTAATACGTACAAGTTGCACTGAACATTTTATTGAAAGAGTAATATAGGCACCAATATATGCTCTATTAAATAACTGATATTTTCTTTATTAATTAATTTCGCTTTTATTATTTTAAAGTACACGCAACGCATCTGCTTTTTATGTGTTTCCTGGCTCGTAAGTAGACGATTTTTTATAACCTCCTCTCCCTGAAAGATGACTTTCCTATCTTTATGGTAGCTGAAAACGTGTTAAAAATATGTATGTGTGTGCGTTGTATCCTTGGGGGCTTTCATTTTCAAGAACATTAAAAATAGGAATAATCTTAGTCTTTTTGTTTTTATGTTGTTAGCAAAAATAAACTTTATTTTACTTCCGCGTGTTTTTATTTCTTTTTATCATAAACGAATAAAACACGTGATGAACAAACTTTGAATGACTCGGTCGTAAAAACCGCTACTCGTCTTCTTTTTTCATACGATTGAACCCTCTATTTTGATCATCAGACTACTAAATAGACAAAAAGTCGTATTTTCACATTTTAACTTATTAGTGTATTTGCCATATGGCAACATACACTATTGGCGTCGGTCGGATGACGGGACCTAGGGGTCGGACCAAATTTTCTCGACGTTTCATAAGCTCCTAAACACTTTGGCACCATTTTTAAAAATGTTTATATATATAATTTGCACTGATTTTTCACTCGGCACGTGGTAGAACATGAGTAATAATAACAAGTAATTAAAAAACACTTGAAAATTCTACAAATAATTCTTTATTTGTCGACGATCGTTTCGGACAATAAGTCCATCTTCAGGAGTACAAAACTTATATAAGTTTTATACTCCTGAGGATGGACTTATTGTCCGAAACGATCGTCGACAAATAAAGAATTATTTGTAGAATTTTCAAGTGTTTTTTAATTACTTGTTTATATATATATTTATATATATATATATATATATATATATATATATATATATAAATTATAAATATTTTAGAGGAATTACGATCTTAATTCCTCTAAAATATTTATAATTTATTAACATCAAAAGGATCTGATATATACATTTTTCAAAATATATATATATATATATATATATATGTGTGTGTGCGGGCAATAACTTTTGAAAAAGTTAATTGATTTCAACTAAATTTGGCCAAGGTGTTGAAATCCATTACCGCAAAAAGCCTATTTAAAATGGGCCTAATCGGGCTATTTTAAGGGTCGTTTTTGGGGGTTGAAAAAAGTTTTTGGGCCCCAAAATACCGAAAAAATTCTCCGAATCGTTTCAAAATTGAAATTTAACCCTTTAGTAGTATTTAAAAAGTGACCCTAAAATTTTAATAAAATCGGCCCGACAGGACTGGACTTACAAATTTTATGAAAACATTAGTTTGCAGATAGTGAATTATTTACTGAAAGGTGAATATAATTTGGTATAGAGGTTCGATTAAGAATAATGTTGCAATTAAAAAAAATGTTCTTTTAAGGGGTGTATTAAGGAGTCAATTTTTTTATTTTGCCCAAAAACCAACTTAAGTTTGCATATTAAAGCCACACTGCCTGTATAAGCAAATACACTATATTGTCGGCAGGGTTTTGGCACTGCGACCCGGGTTTTTTATTTATTAACAATAATAAATAGACTAATAACTCTGTCATACTATCACTTTATATAAAAAATAGTTATTTTTCGTAGGTTTAATACGTTACAAATGTACAGCGTTTTTCTAGGATGCTCGATCTGCAAGATTATCCAAAATAAATTAAACTGTTCCAATTCAAGTATAGTAAGGGAGAACAAAAAGTACATTCTGAAAAAGATTAGAAGCACATATGAGAAATGGGTTTTTCTTTTAGAATCAAATATTTTAGCATTCATTATATAGGCTTTGCTCAACTATAAAAACACCTAATAAATAAAATTACAGATTTAAGACTCAAAACGACTATCTACATACTAACCGATTATTTTAAAAGTATATGAAATGTTTTAATATTTTGAATTTAGCGACGTATCTATTTGAAAAAAGTAAAAAATCGAAGGGAAGTACAACTGGTAAATAAAGGGGAAGTTAGTTTGTCTCCGAAATTACATAAACTGACAAGGACAGAAGTTTATAGTGTGTTGCTAAGTATATGTAAATATTACTAATTAGTTTGACAAAAAAAAAATTAAACTTGGGAGTAATATTAAAAAATAAAGAAGCTAAACTTCTTATGTGAGCTTATGAGCGTAAGGCTCATTATAACTTTTTTATTCTTGATATGAATGTCACTTTCACAAAAGAAATAACAATAGTTTATGTATCTCGTTTGTAATGAAAGGCAGTTATTCGAGGCATACTATCATTACAAACAGGGTACATGTTATAATATTATTAAATAATAATATAGGTAAAAATAAAAGAATAGTTACTTCTTACCACAATAGATTTATTCAGTGGATATACATTTCGAGAGCTAAGCTCCCATCTTCAGTGTTTTGCTGAAGATGGAAGCTTAGCTCTCAAAATGTACATCCACTGAATAAATCTATTGTGGTAAGAAGTAACTATTTTTTTATTATTCCAACCACAGTGCTTTAAATGTTTATATTAAGATGACTTTTCGGCCAAATGAGCTTAATTTATCTTTTAAGTATAATAAGATTTTTACGGTTTGATATAAAATTTTTAATCAAATGTAAAAAATCTATTGTTTTCCCTAGTTTTATCTTTGATTTTAAAAATAAGATTACTAACGAACGCGTTTAAAAAGCGAAAGCCGTTGCTAAAACCAAATGGCATATTTTAGAAATCCAATTTTTACACATTAAATTAGAATTGAGTTTAGTGTTTTGCTGGAGATGGCAGCTTAGCTGAATAAATCTATTTTGGTAAGAACTAACTATTCTTTTATTTGTATTATTCCCACCACAGTGCTCTTAATGTTTATAATAATTTGCTGGCATGCACTAATTCACCTTTATATTTATTTAGTAAAAATAAGTTATTACAAAGTAAAACCGACAACATTGCATTTTAATAAAGCTCGGTGAAAGATAAATATTTATATACGTACTAAAATATTATTTGTTTTCAGTTCAAGCTTTGTTATTTACAACAGTATACAGATAATAATAATATATTAACAACTCTTACTTTCTTCTTTTCAAATATTTACGTGACTGGTCGTAATTTAAACTTCATAACGCCTTCCTTAATTCGTGTCTGAGTTGTTTTATAAACTTTTTCAATAATTTCAATGCATAAACCAACTTATTTTATATACATTATATTGTTCAGCAGTAGTAAAATAACCCTTTTTCGCCTTAATGCGTAAAGTTAAACAAAAGTACTGCGATTTTTCGAATCTAATAGTTATATCACTGTCAATTACCGGAAAGAAGTTAGCGCGGAAATTATTTTTTTCTTAATTATTGAAATATCAAAAAATTGCTCCTTAAATGCTCTATCAGAATCAGTAATTGCTCCATTTCTAAAATTATTAGTTTATTTATAATTAATTTTTTTAAAAATCTAATTACTGAAAACTTGATTTTACTATAGAATAAGAAATATTCACTTTTTATACAATTTTTTTTGCTAAAAAAATTGCTCTCAATTTGCTCTATCAATTGCACAAAAAAATTATTTAACTTTGACAATTTTTATAGTAATTAACAGAAAAATAATGTTTGTATGGTAAACCTGAAAAAAAAAAAATTAAGAGTGTCTGTCCCAAATCATAATCCTCTATTTGTTATCGATTTGTTGTCCTTTGTTCTGTTGAAGTTTAAAGATCTAGTAATGACTCATCAATATAGTAAATACTCCGCCTATTCAAAACAATAGATAGTCTAATCCGATTAACGAAACTAATTTACAGCAACCTTACTAACAGTAACCGTCTTCTAGACCTGGACTTAATTCATTAAAAGACAGTATTAATCAAGAATTTTAATTAATTTTAATTAAAGTAGAAAACATAAACATTAAGGTGACTATGAATATGACTGTAGTGCTGATACATGTAAATATGGACCTTATAAGTTGCAGCGACAATTGATGACGTCACAGCGCAGTAGGTTTACCATACAAACATTATTTTTCTGTTAATTACTATAAAAATTGTCAAAGTTAAATAATTTTTTTGTGCAATTGATAGAGCAAATTGAGAGCAATTTTTTTAGCAAAGAAAATTGTATAAAAAGTGAATATTTCTCATTCTATAGTAAAATCAAGTTTTCAGTAATTAGATTTTTTTAAAAATTAATTATAAATAAAGTAATAATTTTAGAAATGGAGCAATTACTGATTCTGATAGAGCATTTAAGGAGCAATTTTTTGATATTTCAATAAATAAGAAAAAAATAATTTCCGCGCTATCTTCTTTCCGGTCTGTCAATTACTATTTAAAACCATATGAGCAACAGAGACAAGTATAGTAGGCGTTGCCATCCTAAACAGTCCACATGAAATTCCGTTGTGGCCGAACTGAACTGTCGAAAATATAATAAATGTAGTTATTATGATATGAAAATCAGCTATTTTGTATGTGGTATCATACCGCCTATAAAATAGGTGATTTTACCGCCGGTATGTGCAAAAAATGTACGTAACTCGATGATGCTTTTCTGACTCGTGTGACTATTAAAACTCGTTATTATCATGTTACAACTCGCACATAAAATAATGAATTACAGACTACATCTGTTAATTGAGTTTTCAATAATAACGTAATTAGTAGTAAAAATTTTCCGAAACTTATGTTGAATATAAAAATAAAGTACTTTACTTCATTAAAAATTTCTGAAAATGATTAGTATTATAATATTAGTATAAGTATTTATATATACTGATTTAAAAAATATACCACAGTCACAGATAAAATCGATAAAACAGAGACAATAATTTTCTCGAACAAATGGGAGAAATTGAAGATTCATAATATATAAGATGAAATAAAATGATGAAAAGTCATGATTTGAAGTTTCAGTTACAATCATAGATAGCTTCTATAACAATAATTATGTAAATTCAGTCACGTGCGGAGCTGTTGATAATAATGAATGCGTATAGTAGTGTAGCGCTGAATTCAACAAAAATAACTGCAGGCATTGATTACTGTTATTATTATACAATAGTTGTTCGGGTTGGCATTCTGCAAGTAGTTTTAAGTTTCAATTTATTCTCAGTTTCGATATCAAGAAAGGTTTAAAAATACTGCATGTAGAAGAAACATAGCTCTTTTGAAGTAAAACTTTTTTTTTTCTTGAGACTGAAAATGTAACGAACGTGTCGCAATATACGTATACCGCATAGTGTATACTATAAAATAGAGATGTCGAAAAAATATCGATATATCGATGTTTTTATTTGATATATCGATATTTTTGGAGGATATTTAATATTTTGATATATCGATATAAAATTCCGGGCATCGAAAACCAATATTTTTTCCAGTCGCAACACTTGTATGTACTACCGCGACTGACTACGGCCGTTTGACGTTAATTATTCCGAAAATATCGAAAATTCCACTGAAAAAGAAAGATGTGTTTTTACATATGTTTTTGGAACATACTTTTAAGTGCGTTCCAAAAACAACAAGCGAATAAAGCACATGTAAAATACGTTTAATTTCACCGGATTTTTCGATATTTTCAGAATAATAAACAGTCAAAATAGCTATTCATGCAATATTTGATTTAATTTCTACAACATCTAGAATATTTTTAATTATTTCGATTTACACCTCAATTCATGCTGTCATTTCTGTGAAATGTTACTTCTGGCACGTATGCCATAGGTTCGCCATCCCTGGTTTTATTAATTGGTCGATTAATCTCAAAAATTTTCTGCTCCTAAATGTATTAGCCGTTTCATTAATAAACAAAAAAAAATCTTATGGTCGTTTTTGATTTCAAATGATTATTTATTACTTAATATATTAGAAATAATGTCCGTTAATTGCTATTTGACATTACATTAATGTCAAATAGCAATTAACGGACATTATTTCTAATAAATCAAGTAATAAATAATCAACTGAAATCAAAAACAACGATAAGATTTTTTTTTTACTATAAAAACTGACTAGAACAATGAGCTAGGGTCGAGATAGAACACTTGCCTCGTAACCTAAGAAACAATACCAGTTTCAATTCTGTAGTGTACACAGTTTCTTATTTTATAATTGAAATATGTTTATTGGTATAAAAAACGTGAACGAAACTTTGAGAATTTGAAATTTGCAAAGAAACAAAAATATTTAGTATAGTGACTCTACAAGAATAATAATTTAGTCATTGGTACAAACTTATAAACCACTTTCTCGTCGGCAAGAGACAAGCGAAAACACGTAAATTGTTTATTCAATTTCGGAATTGACATGTTTAAAAAAGGTTCCGGAATTGTGAAATCTCAAAGTTCCGGTATGCGGACGCCTTTTCCCATACATAGATATTCAAACAAACATAAATTATGAATTCGTAGAATGCGATAATTTAATTCATTCAAAATGCAAAGCACAATCGCTAGCAGTGCAGTGTAGAGATGTGTTAATAGACAATCAGTGAGTCGGTATTACAGTACTTTTCATATTTTATATAGGTGGATGAAACGTGCTGAAACTAAAATGTATCGGAATTGTCTACTAGATCGTTTGTTCAGAACAACCTAAAGTCAATTGTAGACTAAACAATTATAGTAATTTACCAATGTCCGCATGTGTGCCTCTTGTATTTGTTCGAAATCTTGTGAATAAAAAACCATATCAACTAAGTTAGGGTGTCAACCGACGCGTATTAACGTAAATATGATCTGAAAGAAACGTTTTCAAAGTCGGTTCAGTCATTCCTTTTTGTTTAAACAAAAAGACTACAAAAATGTGGATTTTACACGAAATCTAAATATAACAGAATAGCGAAATATAACAAGTATCCAGTTTCACCGTCGTGCTTTAGGACACGATAACGCTTGTTTATATGTTTCATTGTTACACAACCGATGTTATTACTTATACAGATATATATGATATCGTTATCAAAATGTAATCACAAGACCTTTTATAACTCACGTCCATGTTCCCCCATGTTGTCGTACCCACCTCGTTAAACCCTAATGCAAATATCATTGTTTCACTAGAAACTAAGATGAAATAATTACTTGAATAACAAACTAGACATAAAGAGGGTATCATAACTTCCCAATGTGGAAAATGGCATTATTTAGTGACCAATTCATCAAGTACACTATTTTCGATTAAAAGCCAATTCAGACTAGCCGTTCTCGGTTACGATTCACCGGTCCGGTTGGGAGCTCGACCAGTCAGGGCGTAGTCGTTCCCGATTGCGGTTCGGTTCGAGCGTTTAGGTTCAGCTCTAATTTCAACCGGACCGTTCGCAACCGTAGCCAATGAGAACGCTTGCTGGAGTCACGTGACTAGCCAACTGTTTAACTACACATCAAACGTCAAATCATATTTCGAAATTGCGCATGCGCATCGAGAATAATCGTAGAACCGAATCGGGATAGTGTGAGCAGCCTAGATTAATCGAAAACCGAACCGGACCGGTGAATCGTAACCGAGAACGGCTAGTCTGAATTGGCTTTAACTAAAATTTTAAGAGATGCCGGTTAATAAAGACAAGCTAATTTTACATTTTTTATTTTATAGCGTCTGTGTTATCAGTCTAATTTACATTTTGATTCTTTTCGATAACGCTCACCAGTGATATTAAATATTTTCTTATAAATAGGTATAGTTTTGTAGCTACCATGGCAACATTGCTGTCTGGACACTGAAACTTTCGTTGGAAGTAAATTCGCTTGTCATTTTTATCATTGTCATTTACAAACTTTGTTTGAAGGTATTCGCGATTACTGATTATGAAAAGTGCTAATCTTTAATTAATTAATAACAATAGAAAACAGTATCACGGGTAATTGGAATAATGAAAATAAATCAATTTAAACACTCATTGATTGCAACGTTTCGTCTTTTTTTAATAAGACTTTTTCAAGCTCTCAATATGCTTAAACGATAGTTAAACTATGATATATTATACAATTTGGCATTACAAAATCAATTATAACTAAGCATATTGAGAGCGTGAAAAAGTCTTAATAAAAAAAAGACGAAACGTTGCAATCAATGAGTGTTTAATTTGATTTATTTTCATTATTCCAATTACCCGTGATACTGTTTTCTATTATAACATATATCTGGAATTGAACTTTAAAGATGAATTAATAACAATGTTACATATTTACCCGACTGCCAAAGAGGGTATATGTTTTTTGCGCGTATCTCTATGTATGTAATATTCTTTACTATCTCGTATCTTTGGATTTGTCTCGGGAACCAAAGTGTCCTAGGAGGTGACGTCAAAAAAAAATAAAAATGGCGGATCTTACGTGCCATAATGTGTGGCTCGAATTTTTTTGTATCAAAATGAATCCAATAGCTCATCAAAATGAAGAAAAAGGTAATTACAAAAATATATACAACTGAAGTATCTGCTTAAATGTATTTTTCATGTATTTACTTAAATTTATTTATAACAGTCACTAACAGATGCAAATTGTTTTCCGGCGATGCTAATCGTTCAAAACAATAAATCTAACACTAAAAAGATGTCAATAAAGAAGTAAATTAAGCAAATCAAAAAACCCGACTGCGTAAAAAGAGAACAAAAAAGATCGAAACAAGATCAAATGATAATATGCAGTCGGAAACATACACGTAGTAACTGCAAAAATAAAATGAAGAGAAATATTCTATGCATCCGACTGCATATTATCATTTGATCTTGTTTCTATTTTTTCTGGTCTCTTTTACGCAGTCGGGTTTATTTTTTATTTTTAAACGCTCATCTACTAGGCTATATGCGTGATTGAGGTAAGTACAATAAAGTTCTTATTAGTAGGTAACTATTTTGTTATAATAAGTATTGGTTGATGGTATTATTTAAAACTGTTCATATTTTGTATTTTAGGTGCGAGAGTTTAAGATCCTTCGTTATCCTGAAGAAATTCCTTTACTGAGGCAGGAAGGTTGGAGGTTGTTCGTTCTCGGTTGTATTTAATGCAATTGGTTAGTATATGTTCCACTGTAATTTGTTCATTGCAGGTGTCGCACATTGGTGGATGATCCTTTTTCGAGATGTATGAGTGGGTGAGAGCTGTATGTCCGATCCTCAATCTGGTTAGGCCTGTTTCAGTTCGTCGCTAACGCTGCGATGAGGTAAACCACTTTTTGGTAGATATCTTCTTTTATAGCTCTGAGTTTGTTATTTTTAGTGTTTAGCCAGAGATTTTGCCAGTCTTGATTGATTATTGACTCAAATTTGGTTTTGGCGTCGTCGGCGCTGATTTCGGTTGTTGCCGGATCGTGGTTGGAAATTGGAATGCGTTTCTTGTTTTGCTAGTTCATCTGCAAGCTCATTCCCAGCAATTCCGCTATGCCCAGGAATCCATATGAAAATTAATTTGCTTTTGGATTGAATTATGTATAATAAGTTTCTTATTTTAATAAGTAAAGGGTTGTTGACTTGATTAATTTACTTTTTTATTTACTGATTACATTTAAAAAAACCCGGGTCGCAGTGCCAAAACCCTGCCGACAATATAGTGTATTTGCTTGTATAGGGCCGTGTGGTTTTATACTTTTATTATGTGAAATTAAGTTTGTTTTTGGGCAAAATAAAAAATTTAACCCCTTAATACACCCCTTAAAATAACATTTTTTTCTTAATTGTAATATTATTATCAATCTAACGTCTAGACCGAATTAAATACACTCTTCAATAAATAAGTCACTATCTGCAAACTAGTGTTTTCATAAAATTTGTAAATCCGGTCCTGTCGAGCCGATTTTATTAAAATTGTGGGGACACTTTTTAATCACTACCGGAGGGTTAAATTTCAATTTTGAAACGATTCGGAGAATTTTTTCGGTATTTTGGGGCCCAAAAACAGTTTTCAACCCCTAAAAACTACCCTTAAAATAGCCCGATTAGGCCCATTTTAAATAGGCTTCTTGCGGTGATGGGTTTCAACACGTGATCCAAATTTCGTTGAAATCAATTAACTCTTTCGAAAGTTATCGCGCGTACACATATATATATATATATATATATATATATATATATAAATATATATATATATATATATATACATATATATATAAACATTTTTAAAAATGGTGCCAAAGTGTTTAGGAGGTTATGAAACGTCGAGAAATTTTGGTCCGACCCCTAGGTCCCGCCATCCGACCAACGCCAATAGTGTATGTTGCCTTATGGCAAATACACTAAAAATGTTTCTGCACACAGATTTTATTTTATAGATCATGCATATCAAAAATGAATGGACAACTATATATGTAGATGCAGCTTACAAAGATTCGCTTACGTCCAATAGTCGACCATAAAATAATTACTGCTAAATGCACTTCTTTGTCAGATAATATATATGAGTTCTGTTCATATACAATCCCCAACAGTCATTTTCGCTTATTTTCTTTTGTACAAATGCACTGGGTGGGGAATGTTTAAAACCAAGCACCAGCAGTTTACGATTTATGAGATTATTAATAACATCGGTACGAAAAGTTCTCTTTTAAAAGCATTTGAAATTTGCAAAACGTAACTACAAGAAATTAATCTAAAATGATAAATCGGTTCAGAATTATTTTAGAAAGTTTTTTTTATTTCACTGATAATTAAAAAACCCGGGTCGCAGTGCCAAAACCCTGCCGACAATATAGTGTATTTGCTTGTATAGGGCCGCGTAGTTTTATACGTTTATTATGTGAAATTAAGCTTGTTTTTGGGCAAAATAAAAAATTTTACCCCTTAATAGACTCCTTAAAATAACATTTTTTTTCTTAATTGTAATATTATTATCAATCTAACGTCTACACCGAATTAAATACACCCTTCAATAAATAAGTCACTATCTGCAAACTAGTGTTTTCATAAAATTTGTAAATCCGGTCCTGTCGGGCCGATTTTATTAAAATTGTGGGGACACTTTTTAATCACTACCAGAGGGTTAAATTTCAATTTTGAAACGATTCGGAGAATTTTTTCGGTATTTTGGGGCCCAAAAACAGTTTTCAACCCCTAAAAACTACCCTTAAAATAGCCCGATTAGGCCCATTTTAAATAGGCTTCTTGCGGTGATGGGTTTCAACCCGTGGCCCAAATTTCGTTGAAATCAATTAACTCTTTCGAAAGTTATCGCGCGTACACATATATATATATATATATATATATATATATATATATATATATATAAATATATATATATATATATATATATATATATATATATATATAAATATATATATATATATATATATATATATATATACATATATATATAAACATTTTTAAAAATGGTTCTAACGTGTTTAGGAGGTTATGAAACGTCGAGAAATTTTGGTCCGACCCCTAGGTCCCGCCATCCGACCGACGCCAATAGTGTATGTTGCCTTATGGCAAATACACTAATAATTAATTACGTCCCCAGCGTCTTTTTACATATTTTTTGCGCCCCCTCTATGCAATAGCTGCTTTTTATGCCAGTATAGTGGTCGTGAAATGATCCATTGAACGCACTATGCGACACAAAAAAGTATATTATTTTCCAAATTTAACAGTAATTTCCATAAACGATCTGTCAGTTACCATTAAGAGTACCTATGTGACATAATTTTCGTAAACAAGCAAACAGATGTGAAATTAGAACTCTCAAAAATGTTAAACACTTATTACGAAATAACCAGCTATTTTATAAGGGTACGTGTGAAAATGCAATACGTGTCACTAACGTAATAATACTACGACTCGTATGATTGTTAAAACTGATTAACCCTCGTTTTTCCATAATATCACTACTCGTCACATTGCATAGCCCTCATTACATTCTAGATATATAAACTACTATGATCTATCATAAAGCCATTTGGAAGTTTCTTATATTTTTAGTCTTGAAATGACTAAATTAATGACGAAAGAATTTTTGTAATATCTTTAAAAATAACAGTTATGCTACTTCAAAGTTTAAATTTGACGGATGACATCACACGGCACAAGTGTCATATTTTTAGTAACTAAGAATATAGTAAGTCATGAAAATAACAGACAATATTTGAAGGGGTATAAAAAATAATGTAACGTCAATTTCGAAGTTTGACAAATCTGAATAAATCTTAAATTCACTTATATTTTTACTTATTAGTTACTCTTACTACAACCACAACTAGGGATTGCAATGCTGGATCCAGCAATCCAGCTGGGTCCAGCACATTTTTGGCTATGCTGGATCCAGCATCTGGCGCTGGGTCCAGCGGTGCGGATCCGTAATCTGCTAAAAACAAGTAATTAACTGGGTCTGAGAGGGATTATGATAAGATATTGAAGAAAGAAATGGCATTTTATATGACACCAACCAGCGTAGAGGCAGAGAGAGCCCTTTCAACAGGCGGGTTTATTTGCAGGTCTTTAAGAAGTAGCTTGGGAGATAACACCATCAATAACATTTATTTTTTGAGATCTTGCTTTAAAAAAAATTTAAAAAACTGTTACATAATTGATTGGCCTTATTCTTTAAAAGACAAGCCAAGTCTTAAATTATATAACATAATTTATATTAAAGTTTTGTTAATAATGAGTTAACTAAATATTTTATAAGCGGGAAACGCAATTTTATTTCTAAGATTATTGAGACTGAGAAACTGAGACAACATAGTTTGTAAAATAGGTAAACGAATAACTATTTCAGATGTCTATAGAATATCAATTTAGATGATTTAAGATTGTATTGTGATAATTAATAATTATACTCTGGATACTCCTAGCTACTACTTACTATTAGAGTACTTTACTAACGCCACCAAACGAGTATTTGATGTAAATGTAGATAAATAGTTATTAAAGTTTCTAGAGTTAAGAAATTGTTACATTTATATGAAAAATCGATTTATGCTGGATCCAGCTGGATTTGCTTTGATCCAGCACAAATTCAGCTGATTGAAAATGCCGCTGGATTGCAATCCCTAACCACACGTGCTACAGAGCAACATAATAGCCAGGAGCCAGTGGCCGGCACACTTATGGTATTTTGTAAGACCCTATATTTTTATGTACCCTCTTACACCTGGCGTACATGAAATGGTGACTCGTTAGTCGAACGGCCGTTCCTATAGAGTCCCTCAGGTATGAAAGGTGTGAAAATTTGATCAGTTCAACGTCATAGTGTAAAGGCTGCCGTAGCTGTCTGCCATTGTGTTTTGTCAACAACAATAGTTAAGTATTTTAAAATATCCAAGTGGTAGCCTTGTCATAGTTGAACTTAGTCAAATTTTCACACGTTTCATACCTGAGAGACTCTATATAGGAACCGCCGCTCGAACTAACGAGTCCCCATTTCATGTATAAGAGAGTACTTAAAAAATATAGGGTTTTACAAAAAAACGTAAGTCTGCCAGCCACTGGGTCCTAGACTTTAATTGCCAACCAGGCGTCAATCAATGTCGTTTGTGACCCCTGCACGTACAAAAAATTGAAAATCTTTGTTGAATTTAAAGATCTCGAAATAATGTTTGTAGCATTTTTTATGTTATTCTTATTATCATGATATGTGACTTTAATATTATTAGTGTATTTGCCATATGGCAACATACACTATTGGCGTCGGTCGGATGGCGGGACCTAGTGGTCGGACCAAAATTTCTGGACGTTTCATAACCTCCTAAACACTTTGGCACCATTTTTAAAAATGTGTATATATATATATATATATATATATATATATATATATATTTATATATATATTTATATACCTATATATATATATATATATATACGTATATATATATACTTGCGGGCAATAACTTTCGAAAGAGTTAATTGATTTTAACGAAATTTGACCCACGTGTTGAAATCCATCACCGCAAGAAGCCTATTTAAAATGGGCCTAATCGAGCCATTTTGAGGGTAGTTTTTAGGGGTAGAAAAATGTTTTTGGGCCCCAAACTACCGAAAAAATTCTCCGAATCGTTTCAGATTTGAAATTTAACCCTCTGGTAGTAGTTAAAAAGTGTCCCTAAAATTTTAACAAAATCGGCCCGACAGGACCGGACTTACAAATTTTATGAAAACACTAGTTTGTAGATAGGTAGTGAATTATTTACTGAAAGTTGTATATAATTTGGTATAGAGGTTCGACTGATAATATTATTGCGATTAAGAAAAAAAATGTGATTTTAAGGGGTGTGTAAAGGAGTCAAATTTTTTATTTTGCCCAAAAACCAACTTAAGTTCGCATAATAGAGCCACACTGCTTGTATAAGCAAATACACTATATTGTCGGCAGGGTTTTGGCACTGCGACCCGGGTTTTTTTAGTATTTATTTCTAATTACGTTAGTTTAGTTACATTGTGAATAACTAGCCTGGATGTTGATTTAAAAATCGTGCAATTTTTAAACATAAAATTTCTCGCGTGTTCGGTCTTAAACCTGAAAAATCATCCTTTACTGAATATATTCTAATAAAATGGTGAAGGTTGTAAATTTTTAATTAAAAAATCAATCGTATAGCTTCTATTTTATTGGAAACGTAAAGTGTGTTCTCACAGTTAAATAACTGCTCAAGTAAAAAAGGAATAAAATTTACTGCTGTCTGATTTTTCTGCTAGTTCAGCAAACGTCTTCATCATAAACCATCTTAAGAAAATGTAACAGGCAAAAGTTGTAACATTACTTTAAACGGAAAAATAGCGAAGTATATTTAAAAAAATGTTGCAAAGAAATATATAAAAAAATGTCTGAGCCTCACAGTGGAAGTGACACTTCTTTAGAGTTATGAACTCGTTTTATTTATGCGTTATCCATTTTGCGTTATCAAGGTTTCTCTTATATTTCCCGGTCGTTGAATGATTTTTTTTTTGTTACAGAAAATTTCAAACAGATACGTTGCTAAAGAACTTTCACTTTAAAAAGTAGGTTGGTATTTTAATAATACTTCATTGTAACAGAGAAATGAGGCGTGCCATCAATAAATACAAAATAAAACTATACTGCATCGAAGTTAGCTTTATCGACGATTTCAACCTTGCCGATACACGCAGTACATTCATATTAAATTAACAACTAACTTAATGGTGTCTCATTTTCGCTGCATGCTGCGTGAGCAACTTCCGTAACAGAGAAAAGTTTACCTTCAATGCGCCAAAAGAGGTATAACTTCAATAATCTTAATGGTTCCTTTCTAGAAATTTAAAGTACACCTATCCCCCGATTTACACGGTAGATACGTTCCTGAGAAAAACGTGTAAATCGAAAATTAAAAATTTTCAAGTCAAAACCGTGTAAATCGAAAAGCTTGCAGAAAATGCATAATTTTGCTATTTAACAGTTGTGATTTTTTTCAATATTTTTAGGTGTACACAGAAATAAAAATAAAATGCATTGACAGGTTAAAATATGTAATATATTACGGAAACACTGTTTTTAGTGTATTTTCCATATGGCAACATACACTATTGGCATCGGTCGGATGGCGGGACCTAGGAGTCGGACCAAAATTTCTCGACGTTTCATAACCTCCTAAACACTTTGGCACCATTTTTAAAAATGTTTATATATATATGTGTGTGTATATATATATATATATATATATATATATATATGTATATATATATATATATATATATATATATATATATATATGTGTACGGGCAATAACTTTCGATAGAGTTAATTGATTTTAACGAAATTTGGCCCACGTATTGAAATCCATCCCTGCCAGAAGCCTATTTAAAATGGGCCATTTTAAGGGTAGTTTTTAGGGGTTGAAAAAAGTTTTTTGGGCCCCAAAATACCGAAAAAATTCTCAGAATCGTTTCAAGATTGACATTTAACCCGTTAGTAGCAATTAAAAAGTGTCCGTAAAATTTTAATAAAATCGGACCAACAGGACCGGATTTACAAATTTTTTGAAAACACTAATTTGTAGATAGTGAGTTATTTATTGAAGGGTGTATTTAATTCGGTGTAGACGTTAGATTGATAATAATATTGCAATTAAGAAAAAAAATGTTATTTTAAGGGGTGTATTAAGGAGTCAAATTTTTAATTTTGCCCAAAAACCAACTTAAGTTCGCGTAATAAAGCCACACTGCCTGTATAAGCAAATACACTATATTGTCGGCAGGGTTTTGGCACTGCGACCCGGTTTTTTTTAAATTTAATTACAATACATTAAACAGAAGAACAAATCACAGTAGCATTTAGTAGAGTGCGATAAAAACAAAAAAAAACTTATTTGGAAAACCGTGTAAAAGCGAAAACGTGTAAAACAAGTACCGTGTAAATCGGGGGATAGGTGTATTATATTAATCTAGGAAGGAAGAGGTAGCTTTTATCTATGAAATACAGATTACAAATGAAGCAAGAAATACTTAGGTATTAAATTAAAACTCGTAGACATAGTTTTTGTAAACGCAAAAATTCCTTGTTAAAAGGAAACAGGAAATCGACTTTGCAAAAAAATCACATTGAAATCTGTTTGTGCAGTTGGTCAAATCAACATGCTGGAGAGCTGTGTGCAGTTGGCAAACAAGCCTTTGAACACATTGTTTTACCTCCCCAGACAGAATTGCGTTCACCTAGTGGAACTCACATTGTTGTAAAATTGTAAAAAAACACTGGCGGAGGATGCTGTACTGACATATTATTCAGATGAGGCCATGTATCAGTATTTGAATAAAAAAGTGACGCGTATACTCATGTACGCACAACAGAAGTTATACTTCTTTCACGTGATGACGATAATTGATATCCCAAAAACCTTCTCATACCAATTTTGAGAAAAATATATAAAAAAATTTGAGAAACATTTCCGCCATATTGGATTTGCCATTTTGAATTTCGCAATTCTGAGTTCATATTCGTACTCAGCGACCCCAAAAATCCCCGAGTCATCAATCTCAAGATGAAATAAAATATTTCGAAGCGTTGGCCAAAACCGAAACATCAGTAAAGCTATTTTCCTCATCTAAACTTCCTTTCAACAAGAAGTAAAACTGGTATAATTGTAAAAAAACGAACAATAATAATGGCACCGACCACCGGAATCGAACCTATGATCTTTAGGTAACGAGCCAACCACTCCACGTCACCGTCACCTTAACTTAATGTTCTACAGCCAAATTTTATAATAGAGGGAGTCCCCTGAGTGCTGGACACTTAAGGCTTTTTATAAACAAAAAAAACCCGGGTCGCAGTGCCAAAACCCTGCCGACAATATAGTGTATTTGTTTGTATAGGGCAATGTGGTTTTATACTTTTATTATGTGAAATTAAGTTTGTTTTTGGGCAAAATAAAAAATTTAACCCCTTAATACACCCCTTAAAATAACATTTTTTTACTTAATTGTAATATTATTATCAATCTAACGTCTACACCGAATTAAAGACACCCTTCAATAAATAACTCACTATCTGCAAATTAGTGTTTTCAAAAAATTTGTAAGTCCGGTCCTGTCGGGCCGATTTTATTAAAATTTTAGGGACACTTTTTAATTACTACTAAAGGGTTAAATGTCAATTTTGAAACGATTCTGAGAATTTTTTCGGTATTTTGGGGCCCAAAAACTTTTTTCAACCCCTAAAAAGTACCCTTAAAATGCCCCGATTACGCCCATTTTAAATAGGCTTCTTGCGGTGATGGATTTCAACACGTGGGCCAAATTTCGTTAAAATCAATTAACTCTTTCGAAAGTTATTGCCCGCACACATATATATACAGGGTGTCCCATAAGTCGACGTCCAAACTAAGTGAGGTGATGGGGGAGGTCATTTCCTATCAAAATAACCATAAATGTGATTATCCAATTGTTTACGGTTCAAAAGTTATTTCAATTTTTGTATTTTTCTCTGAAATCGTGTAGTGCTTATACAAAAAATTAATTTAAAAAAATCTATGAGTTGTTTGGTTGATTTTTTTTTTAATAGGATCCTGAAGGGTCTACCTTTCCAAAAAAAAATAATTTTCATGAGCTCTGTTATCATCTGTCAAATAAAAAAAATGGTTTTGTAAAAACTTTTCGGTGGAAAGAAAAATATATTTGATTTTAAATTCACGTTGACAGAAAAAAAGTGTTATAAAAAAAATTGACCAATTATCAGAAAAACTTGTCCATTTAATAGAGATTCTAACGCGGTATAGTACAACTCGTTATTCATGACAGTTTTTTTTATAACAATTTTTTTACATGCAAGTCGTGTTTGTTAAAAAATACATTTTCGAAAATTTCAAAATCTAAGTTGGCTGGAACGACTTAAACAAATTAATACATTCCTCTTTCATTCACTACTTCTAATGTATGCTCGCTATTCGTTTTATTACTAGTAAACCTCCGACTTGACTTTTCATTTTGTACTTTGTTATTTGGACCTGCGCTTGGTAATTTGAACTTCGATCCTATTTGTGATTTGGACTCTTTTCAAGTTGGATGCATCAAAATGGTTATTTATTCCCATCGGGAGTATGCAGAAATGCACTATGTCTATGGGTTTTGTGACGAGAATGCTCGGGCTGCTGCAAGAGAATATCCCAACCAAGAACACTATCCTGACCACAGGGTGTTCCAAAGTATACATCGGCGGTACATAGAAGGTGAAATCCCTGGGAATGAGCAAAGAGCTGGAAGACCTAGACTTGGCATCGACGAAGATGAAATAATTGGAATGGTGACAGAGGACCCATCTACAAGTGTTCGTCGTTTGTCAAGACGTTCGGGAGTTTCGAGGTCCACAGTGCACCGTATTTTAAAAAGGGATCAGTTACATCAATACCATGTGCAACGTGTGCAAGCACTTTTACCCGCTGATTATAACAAAAGGGTGCAATTTTGCCGAGAAATTCTACGTCGGAACAGGGAAGATCCTCAGTTTTTTAATAACATTTTGTGGGGTGACGAATCGAGCTTTCGAAGGACGGGAGTATTCAACATCCATAATTTTCACTCTTATGATTATGTAAACTCTAGAGCTATAAGAAACGACCATTTTTAACATCAGTTTGGGGTCAACATGTGGGCGGGAATTGTTGAAGGTAAAATGATTGGGCCCCTTGAGCTACCCAGAAGGATCGGGGGCGATGAATATCTTTATTTTTTGCATAATGATTAGGCCCCTTGAGCTACCCAGAAGGATCGGAGGCGATGCATATCTTTATTTTTTGCAAAATGATTTGGGCGGCTTACTGGAACACGTGTCGCTAGAAACACGCCGAAACATGTGGTTGCAGCACGATGGGGCTCCTTGTCACTATGCTCTAGTAGTGAGACGATACCTCAACACCGAATACACAAATCGCTGGATTGGAAGGGAAGGAAACATCCAGTGGCCACCGCGGTCACCTGACCTAAACCCCCTAGACTTCTTTTTATGGGGTTACTTCAAAGAACTGGTCTACGCGACAGAAAACCAAAACGAACATCAGCTGCGGCAAAAAATAAGAATTGCGACCAATACAATACAAAATAACGAACGGGCGTTTCGACTAATTTCGAACATTTGTTGTAACTTTAAATAAAATTTGGTTCATTTGTGTTAGACTAGCCAACTTAGATTTTGAAATTTTCGAAAATGTATTTTTTAACAAACACGACTTGCATGTAAAAAAATTGTTATAAAAAAAACTGTCATGAATAACGAGTTGTACTATACCGCGTTAGAATCTCTATTAAATGGACAAGTTTTTCTGATAATTGGTCAATTTTTTTTATAACACTTTTTTTCTGTCAACGTGAATTTAAAATCAAATATATTTTTCTTGCCACCGAAAAGTGTTTAAAAAACCATTTTTTCTACTTGACAGATGATAACAGAGCTCATGAAAATTATTTTTTTTTGGAAAGGCAGACCCTTCAGGATCCTATTAAAAAAAAAATCAACCAAACAACTCATAGATTTTTTTAAATTAATTTTTTAGTATAAGCACTACACGATTTCAGAGAAAAATACAAAAATTGAAATAACTTTCAAACCGTAAACAATTGGATAATCACATTTATGGTTATTTTGATAGGAAATGACCTCCCCCATCACCTCACTTCGTTTGGACGTCGACTTATGGGACACCCTGTATACGTATATATATAAATATATATATATATATATATATATATATATATATATATATATATATATATATACATATATATATAAACATTTTTAAAAATGGTGCCAAAGTGCTTAGAAGGTTATGAAACGTCGAGAAATTTTGGTCCGACCCCTAGGTCCCGCCATCCGACCGACGCCAATAGTGTATGTTGCCATATGGCAAATACACTAAAAACCCGGGTCGCAGTGCCAAAACCCTGCCGACAATATAGTGTATTTGCTTATACAGGCAGTGTGGCTTTATTTTGCGAGCTTAAGTTGGTTTTTGGGCAAAATAAAAAATTTTACTCCTTAATACACCCCTTAAAATAACATTTTTTTTCTTAATTGCAATATTATTATAAATCGAACCTCTATACCAAATTATATACAACTTTCAGTAAATAATTCACTATTTGTAAACTAGTGTTTTCATAAAATTTGTAAGTCCGGTCCTGTCGGGCCGATTTTATTTAAATTTTAGGAACACCTTTTAACTACTACTAAAGGGTTAAATATCAATTTTGAAACGATTCTGAGAATTTATTCGGTATTTTGGGGCCCAAAAACATTTTTCAACCCCTAAAAACTACCCTTAAAATGCCCTGATTACGCCCATTTTAAATAGGCTTCTTGCGGTGATGGATTTCAACACGTGGGCCAAATTTCGTTAAAATCAATTAACTCTTTCGAAAGTTATTGCCTGCACACACATATATATATATATATATATATATATATATACGTATATAAATATATATATATATATATATATATATATATATATATATATATATATATATATATATATATATATACGTATATATATATATATATATATATATATATATATATATACATATATATATAAACATTTTCAAAAATGGTGCCAAAGTGTTTAGGAGGTTATGAAACGTCGAGAAATTTTGGTCCGACCCCTAGGTCCCGCCATCCGACCAACGCCAATAGTGTATGTTGCCTTATGGCAAATACACTAAAAATGGAATAATTATGTTTTATTTCGATAGTTAACATTTTCGTTTAAACAATTACATATAACATTAAAATAAATCAACAAAGAAGAGCATTGTACATTTTTAGCTACTTAAAATGGAATCAATCATTAGTTTAGTTTTTGGTTTCATTGAAATTTGGCACCTAGTGCCGGACAAGTATGAATTCGAACCCATAAGACCGGACAGAACCTAGTAATTATGGGTTTACAAAAATCTAACATTAATACTATAAACGCCTGAGCCATATAAACATTATAAAAATCTAAATAAATCAACAAAAGTAAAAATATAATCTATGACGTTCTGAGTATTACTCGACGCAACAAATTCCTGCGCAAAATCACTAACGTGTAACCTGTAAGGCGATCTCACCGTTGAGTTTGACGTCTTCGATTACACGAATGTTATTATGAGCGTTACTTCATGTTTCGACGTGTTTTGTCCGGTACTAGGTGCAGTCCGGCGCTAGGGGGATTCCCTCTATATGGTATACGCATATTGCAAGGTTACATCACTATTATGAAATATTTAAGTCACAATACCTAACGTCCGATATGTAACGTTCCGAGACAGGAAATTGAACATTAATTTGTGTCTAATCTTCACCGTGTGAATAATGTACGCCTCTGGAATAATAAATAAATTCTGCTATCCTGTAGTTTTCAGGAAGGCCGTCGGTCGGTAATACAGGTATAATATATATTATTTTCTGCTATTGTCAAAGACATGTGACCGTTCTTTGCAGTAATAGATGTATAGAGAGATACACGTATGCGATGTATTGTTGGTGCGAATGAGAAACGACTACACAATATACGCAGAACTGTCAATATGTGTGAAATTGCACACAGAGAGAAAGTCGGTAATGTCAGGCCGCCCACTGAAAGCACTCGGACACTGCTGTTGGGTTATCGTCTTGTTTTCGGTTCAAAATGTTGAATCGTACACGTACGGTTAAAACTTTTCGATGATTTTCTTTTTTAAATGTGCATTCACTATTTTTATTAAAGTACTCTTAGCCCCTACTTTCATATAAAAATGTGCAAATCACTAAATGTTATATTTTCTTTTCTTCTTTAGCGACGTATCTGCTAGAAACATTCTGCAACATTAAAGGGGAAATAATAATAATAATAATAATGTGTTTAACGTCCATTTCTCGACTTTGTGTCATAACAGACGCCATTCGCACCATAACTATTTTTTCATCTACCACTTCCCGTTATTTTCTACATTTTTTTTACAACTTCAACTTATGTAATAGCAATGGGCGAAAAAGGAATTATAGGAAATTAGAATAAGGTAGGTAATTTTTGAACTAGGAGTTTGATAGGTAATCGGCCATGGCCTTAAATAAGGAACCATCTCGATATTTATCTGGAATTAATTGAGGGAAACCATGGAAAACCTCAATCAAGATGGCCGGTCCAGGAATTACCGTTTCTCAGCGAGAGGCAGTAGGAAAAAGTCCCAGCCACATCTGCCCCCGCCGGGATTCGAACCCGGTACCTCCCGAATGCGAGTTTAGTGCTGTCACCACTACTCTACTCAGCTCGGTATTAAAGGGGAAATAATGCAATGGTGGGGAAATATAACAACGCAAAATTAAAGAGTGTTAATGCCGCCCCGTGGCTAGTTGCTATAATTAGTTTCATTTCAAATCGGCATAATTTTAATTTTCAAATTAGAATATATTTGGCACTGTAAGCCACATTTTTGGAAAAAAATACCTATTGCGTTTTAAAAAAAAAGTGCAAGATTGCACATCAGTATAGTAAAAACTTTTGAGTAGTAAAGTTCATTTTAGTTTTGTGTGCACGAAATCTCTTCGAAATTACTAGAATTTGCGTTTAGTTTTGAGCAGTTCGTGGAGTGGAAGTTAATCCCTATTTTCCTTATTTGTTCCTTTCCCAACGTCGCTTTTCGCAAAATAGAAGAAGAAGCCATCGGCGGTAAGTTTCATTCCATTGAATTAAAATATGCAGTCCACTTAATATAGAATTGCATCTCCAAGATCGTGCTTCAGGTGAAAGCAGCTAATAAAGCTTTAGCGCCACCAAAGGGGAAATGATTCAACGGAGAGAGAAAAATCTTGGTAACGAAAAATTGACAATGCATAGATGAAACAAGTTTACAACTCTAAGAAAGTTTCACTTCTCTCGTGAACTTATGTGAATTTATTATTTTTTTACGTTAATTTTGGGCATTATAAATAGTCAAATCTTCCGATTATCTGGCGATGATATAGAATTTCCGATCGCAGAGTTTCTAAGCAAATCTGAGTGGAATTAAAGGAAAGCAGTTATCATATTTTCTGGACGTATACATAGGGGAGAGTCCTACAGTACCGTCACCTTAAGGTTTATCTACAAAAAAATCAAAATTCTCAAGGTTACATGATCAATACCTCCTGATATATTTACAAGAACTATTGTGCTATTAATAAAAATAACCAACAACCAAATCGTTTAGAAATAATCAGCTTTATTATTGCAATTCAAAGACTAGGAAAAATCAGACTAAAAAAATTGGCCTTCAGTACCGGCCAGTAAGAATGTAACCATTTAGACAATGCAATAATCGCAAATGTACTGATCGGATAGCTCCGATATATTTGCACAAGCCTCATAGACCCAAATTTTACAGTTTCCGCACTGTATCCAATCTTCTTCATGACACTCAGCGCACAACGGGCAAACTGTCTCTTCTTCATTCGGTCTGTGAGTAGGAGGTAGGTTTTCGTTTGCATTTTTCTTTGTTTTCTTATTGACATCTCTTCCTGACAGTAAACTCTTACCTTTTCTATTACCACCTTTTCCTGAAACCTTAGTTTTCTTGTTATTATCTTCTTCAAGAAAATTTTAAGTAATGCAAACCTTTTAAAACTAGTTTAAGGAATGGCCGGTACTGCAGGACAGCGTACTGGCCGGCACTAGAGGAAACGAAAAAAAAAAAGAGTTTCGATTCCAGATGAAAACAAACGTACAAAGGTTGAAATAATATTCGGTTTCTAATAGCCATATAAGCATACTAAATTTACCAGGAGTTATTTGTTTTAAATTGAATCCTTGAACTTCGAAAATCACTAACAGAATTTTAATTACGTAGCGTACATTCATCGCGCGCAACAGAAATCTTTGCACTGACAGTAAACCGGTCGCAATAGATCGACGCCGCGCGGGGCATATACTTGCACGAGTGTACCGCACTATATAGCGTAAAACTGTCAGTGCCATTTATTATAGAATTAGAGAACTTGCAACTGGCCGGTACTGGATGCTGGCCGGTACTGTAGGACTCTCCCCTACTCGTATATCGGAAAAGAAAACAGACGAAAGTACGATGTCGTAAATTGTACTACATTATACAATAAAAAAAACTAAATCAAAATCGGTTCATCCGTTTTGTAGCGACGATTTCACAGACAGGTATACACGTTAAGCTTCTAAATCCCTTCTGTTTGCATCGGGGGTTAAATAGAGCCGCCACCTGCATTTTCAATTTGCGTCTACTGCAAAGCTTTTTTCGAAATTTAAAAACATATTTATTATATACTAGCGGCCCATTCCGGCTTCGCCCGGGTGTAAATGTAATATATAGGACATAAAAGATGAGAATCATTATCATTAAATTCTCAACGTGTATTGAATTTGCGCGAATTCAATCGCTTTTATGTGTGAATGTTCAAAAATCGAGGAAAAATCTTATTTCCCAAAAAAAATTTAAAAAATTCTGTTGATCCGATCGGTACCAAACTTCAGAAGATCACCCGCTGGGCTAATCTAAAGATTGTCTGAAAATTTCATCAAAAATGGTCTACCCGTTTGGAGTCCATAGATTACATATACATCGTCTTTTATCTAAATAGATTATTAAAATGTAAAAAGTGGTTATTGCGACATAACGGTAATAGTTGGATATATAGTATCGCGAAGTTTTTTGTAGTTATTGATATGTTCTTTAACATTGTAGAACATACTTTTGTTCTATCATCAATAGTTTTCCCAGCACATGCCACGAAAGATGTTTTATGGCATTTTTTTTACACCTTGGGTTACGTTACTAAAGTTTTAGTAAGGATCCCTAATATTTTCTAGCAATAAATATAGCCTATGTTACTCAGGGTGAATGTAGCTTTCTAATGGTGAAAGAATTTTTTAAATCGGCACAGTAGTTTTTGAGTTTATTCATTACAAACATACACACACAAAAATACAAATCTTTCCTCTTTATAATATAAGTGTAGATTGATACCAATAGTACTCAATTTACGATTGAATTATTTTTGATAAAATTTTATTTAAGAACCTACACTAAATTGTTATTTATTTTTTAATACAATATCGCTGGTTTATAATTACTCGTATTTTATAACTGTTTTTTAACAAATAACAATTATTAGTGTACTTATATTAATAAATTCAAACTTGAATTTCGAATTTTCTAAAATGTGTCTTTTAACCAACACGACGTGAAAAAAAATTGATACAAAAAAAGGGTTCTGAAAAACGATTTGTATTTTCCATGTTTTAGAATCTTTTAAGGGACAGCTTTTTCTGATAGCTGGTCAATATTATGGTTTACAATTTTTTCGCAACGTCAATAATTAAAAATTAAGTAAAAATTTTTTTGCGACCGAAAAGTGTTCATTCAACCATATTTTTATTTGTCAAATGATAACAATCAAAAGCTTTCTTTATACACAGTCATAAAATAAGAAAAGAAAATTACCAAAGAATTCATATATTTTTTTAAATTAATATTTTGGTGGAAGTACTAGACGATTTCAAAGCAAAATAAAAAAATCGAAATTATTTTTCAATCGTCAACAAATGGATAACGACATTTATGGTTATTTTGATTGGAAATAACCTTTTCTATCACTGCATTCCGTTTCGACGTCGTCTTTTTTGCTAAAGGTGGCTGAGTGGTAGACAGAAAACCGGCATTCGGTTGATAAAGGCTAGTATAAAATATATTTCGAAGTGTAAACAGAATTTCAGTGGCTCAAAAGTTTATAGAGAAAGGAGCGAAATCGGCACGATACAAAGCAGTGCAGACTAGGGATGACCATTTTTTACTTGATAAAACTGTCTCAGTTAACATTGGATAAAAAGTAATTAGATCGCATATTTTACAGAACACTACTGTATATTAATTAATGCTTTAACATAGAATATAGAGCCATACTCTACAAGTATATAATATGGTAATTTTTTGCCACTAAAGAGTCTCTTAAGACTTAAGAGTCTTTGTCGTTGAGCCCAACCGCAAAATATATAATTAAATTATGAGTAAAACTATAATGCTTTACTTTAGGTATGTTTCTTTTAAGTCACAATTTTAGATAATAAACCTACAAGCTAGTCAATATGGAGAAAAGAAAACATATGTTTTGCTCAAATTCGTTCCATTCTTAAATCGTTTTTATGCAGGTCACATGTATTACTATTTTCAAGTTCCTTTAAAAGTTTCATTTCAGATGAGATGTCTGTTTTCATATTACGTCATCCTTTCACCTAAAACGTTTTTTTACGTTGATTTCAATCCGATCTATTCCAATCAAAATGCAAAGCAATGCTTAGAATTTTCTCATCAACACAAAATAAATGAGCGTGATGTGTATATTATGATTGTAGAATTATTATATTTAAAATGACGAGACGTTAAGCTGCGACCAGACATGCGGGATTCGCCAAGCGCTAATCGCCTAGTGCCGAGTGCTTGGCTTCGTATTCGGCAAGTAATGAGCATGTTTATACAGACATGTGGGCTCTGTTTAAAAGCGTCGTAAGCGTCGTTTTCTTCGGGAACAGCGAATATAGCCGAGTGCAGTGCGAGCATCCGTTTGGTGCGAATTAATATTTTTAATCATGGACAACAATGATGAAATTTGCACAAGTATTCTCATATTCGTGCACTTTGAAGTGGAGAGGCGAGCACTAATACTCGTCGCTCGGAGATGTACGAGCACCCATCCCCACTACTCGCTATTCGGCGAATAATCGGCTCGGCATTCGGCGAATCCCGCATGTCTGGTCGCAGCTTTACGAATTTTTCAATTCCTTATTCGGTTTTAGTTCAGCTAAACTAATGCAATCTTATTTTGCTGTTTGGACTTCCCAGAATTGTTTAAAATGCATTTCATTGTAAGTTTTTAAGAGTAAATTTTATTAAGATGTAACCCTCATTCATTCGGTCCCTTCTTATATGCATAGAATCACATCAACTATATTTAACACTTTTATTGCAAGTTTTTGTATCTAGATTCCAGTCTTTTAGAACGTTTTTCAGTTCATTACGCCAAAAAAAGACACCTACAACGACCTTAGCCCTTGTTTACAGCAAGTAGTTAGGCGTGGCACATACATTTAAATGTGTATGATCCTACGATACAATCGATTCGATCATTTTCGAGATTCAGGAGTTTTCAACGACAAAGATAACATTGTGTGCGACATGAAAGAGCCGTTAGACGTCCCAAAATACGGAATAGCTACATTAATTACTAGCGGCCCAGTCCGGCTTCGCCCGGGTGTAAATGTAATATATAGGATATAAAAGATGAGAATCATTATCATTAAATTCTCAACGTGTATTGAAATTGCGCGAATTCAATCGCTTTTATTTGTGAATGTTCAAAATTCGAAGAAAAATCTTATTTAAAAAAAAAAAAATTTAAAAAATTCTGTTGATCCGATCGCTACCAAACTTTGGAGGATCACCCGCTGGGCTAATCTAAAGATTGTCTGAAAATTTCATCAAAAATGGTCTACCCGTTTGGACTCCATAGATTACATATACATCGTCTTTTATCTATATAGATTATTAGAAATGTAAAAAGTGGTTATTGTGACATAACGATAATAGTTAGACATATAGTATCGGGAAGTTTTTTGTACTTATTGATATGTTCTTTAATATTGTAGAACATACTTTTGTTTTATCATCAATAGTTTCCGCAGCGCATGCGACGAAAGATGTTTTATGGCGTTTTTTTTACACCTTGGGTTACGTTACTAAAGTTTTAGTAAGGATCCCTAATATTTTCTAGCAATAAATATAGCCTATGTTACTCAGGGTGAATGTAGTTTTTTAATGGTGAAAGATTTTTTGTAAATCGGCACAGTAGTTTTTGAGTTTATTCATTACAAACATACACACACACAAAAATACAAATCTTTCCTCTTTATAATATAAGCGTAGATTTCGTGAAAGAGTACTAGTCTTGACTGAAATCTATAGGAAATTATTAATTTCCAATCGACACCATATATTCGCAAAATTCGAATACTTACGTTAACAATAACAATGAATAACAATATTATTTCCTATACAGACACCATGACAGCTTGTATTAACATGAACTTGAGATAAAATAAGTACCGCACGAATCGAAATATGAGGCTATTTGTCCATCCTTAAATAGTTCGGTTCGGACGTCGTCGTCGCGGCGCGTTGGAAAAGCCCTCGAAGGACCAACGAGGCGTGTGAGTGCTAGGATGTGTCGTGGTTATATATGAAACTCAATATCTAGCGGCAGCCCCAATTATACGTGAATTATAGGGCCGTGGTGGTGTCGATACGCAATACCTATAGTGCAGCGGAGTCTCTACGCCGTGGTCCTAGCACCCCCTAGTCGCCTGTCTCTTTCAGGTCTCAAATACAGAGATTGAGTTACAGCGGTGCTTACACCAATATTGCTTTAATGTTTTCGATTGCTTTTATGACGTTAATTATTATAATGTGTACTTTTATAAAATACGCCGTACTTCAAATTGAATAATAATTAAAAACACACGTTCTATTTAAACCGTAGTTGATTTAAAATACTCTTTATTTTTTAGTGTATTTGCCATATGGCAACATACACTATTGGCGTCGGTCGGATGGCGGGACCTAGGGGTCGGACCAAATTTTCTCGACGTTTCATAACCTCCTAAACACTTTGGCACCATTTTTAAAAATGTTTATATATATATGTATATATATATTTATATATATATATATATATATACGTATATATATATATACGTATATATATACGTATATATATATGTGTGCGGGCAATAACTTTCGAAAGAGTTAATTAATTTTAACGAAATTTGTCATACGTGTTGAAATCCATCACCGCAAGAAGCCTATTTAAAATGGGCGTAATCGGGCCATTTTAAGGGTAGTTTTTAGGGGTTGAAAAATGTTTTTGGGCCCCAAAATACCGAAAAAATTCTCAGAATCGTTTCAAAATTGATATTTAACCCTTTAGTAGTAATTAAAAAGTGTTCTTAAAATTTTAATAAAATCGGGCCGACAGGACCGGACTTACAAATTTTATGAAAATAGTAGTTTACAGATAGTGAATTATTTTCTGAAAGTTGTATATAATTTGGTATAGAGGTTCGATTGATAATAATATTGCAACTGAGAAAAAAATGTTCTTTTAAGGGGTTTATTAAGGAGCCAAATTTTTATTTTGCCCAAAAAACCAACTTAAGTTCGCATAACAAAGCCACACTGCCTATATTAGCAAATACACTATATTGTCGGCAGGGTTTTGGCACTGCGACCCGGGTTTTTTATATCTTGATGAAGCTATTTCGAATATTAGCTTCATCAAGATATAAAAATAAGGAGTATTTTAAATCAACTACAATTTAATTAGAATACTTGATCAGTAACTAACATAATAAACCAATAGTATTATTGTGCAACTAGTGAGGGTAGTTGTCCATTGCCCATGAAAGCTCATTCGCTTGAAGGGACAATGAACAACGCCACACGAAATGCACATACTAGTTTTTTATTGCGAATTAATTTAAAAACGCTTGTAAATTTTTTTTCTCAATATATTTTAACCTTGTTTCATCAATTAAACTACCTGTCACGTCAATCTCAATTCAGTTAATATTTCGATTGTGTTCCAACTTTACTTGTTTGTTTATCTGAATTTCAGTGCGCAAAGTAAATTAACTCCGCAAAGTAAATTTCAGTGCGCAAAGTTTTGCGTGTGCAAAGTAAAAATATGGCCAGACAGTTATATTTCAACCGTAACTTAGGTTGCAAATTGCTATTTTTCTGCATGAGCAATAAAAATATATTTATCTACTTATAAGAAGCATGTTATAAGAAGCAGGTTAAGTAGATATTTTATATATATCTAATAATGACCTAGGTTACGTTTATTTTTCAAATCTAATGCATGTTTATAGTTTTAACCTGAAAGTAACAGTAAAGTCACCATGGAAAAAATAGGTAAAAAAATTTTAAGTTGAACTGTTTTATTTTAAATCATCAGCTGTATCAAAAACTAGAAAAAAATTTGAGACTTTCAGAGACTAAAATAAAAACGTGAGACGTATTTGAAATATTTCTTTTGGACGATTTGGAAACACATTTTTCTTAACAAGTCGTTATGCAGATTTTTATGGGCCCCCGATTATTTTCTAGTTTCTGGTACAGCTGATAATTTAAAATAAAGCCGTTTAACTTAACAGTTTTTACTCATTTTTTTTCAAAGTGCTTAGTATATTTTAATAAAAAAAGCGATTTTCACCCGGAGGGAAGCCGGGTCGGTCAGCTAATTATCATCGGAACTACATAATATGTGTGCAAAATTTTAACTCAATCGGTTAACTGGAAGTAGGTAAAAAAGCTGTCGCAAGACCTAAAAAGAAATATAGTTATAAACAATATACGGGGTCAAGCTAAATAAAACTGTTTAAAAATCAGAATTATATTACAATGTCAATCATCAATGTATTTAATAACACTTTTTAACAAAAAATCGGTAAATATGGGATTAGCAAATTTTATGAACCATTTTAAATAGCCTACAAAACTCGATTAACTGTAGCAGTGAACTAGAAAAATACTGGATTTCTGATTCGACGTTCAGCTTTAAATTTTGATTTAACAGTATTGGATCACTTTCACTATAGTTTGTGCTGAGGCACAGCGATAAGAGACTAAAGAATGCTGTCACAAGAGTTTCTCTGTCAGTTGATTACTCTAATTTTTGGAAATTTTTGAAGATTTAAAAAACTTTTTCGAAAAAGGAAAAGTCAGTTTAGGTTTGTGACGGAACAATTTTGCGAAATAAGTACGAATAAGCTCGTAGTGTGACATTGAAAACGTGTGTTTTTTGGCACAATTAATGCCAACTTTTTTCTAATAAATCGTACATAAATTACAAAAGTACTCCATTAGAAACCTAGATTTGTCCTTTATCTTCCTTATAGAGAAAGAATTTTTGCAAAATGTTGATGAATAAGTCTACAATCAGCTATCAGCCGAAGCCCTATTTTTGGCTTAAATTCAGAGCGTTCCATTTGTTTTCAACCAAACAGAGATCTTGGGTAGTATCGGTGTTTTGCTTCCAAAAAACGATGTTTTGATATCAATGTTGACTGTTAAATCACCGATGTATCGGGAAAAACATCGACAAACTTGCATGTCGACATCGATGATTTGAAAATTTTGTGCAGCCCTAGTATGAAATTGTAACCAATCACCAATTAAATATGACAAGTCACGCAACCAGTAATTATTTATGCACTGTGTCGATGTCGGCACTGACTGCAATTAATTTTTACAAACAGGCGTCATTAGAAGTGATTCGAAATATTATTCAACACACATCAAGCGTTTTTGACAGAAAAATATTCGACATTACGATTAAAATTTATATTTAAAAAACCTAGAATTCTTAGACAATAAAATGTGTTAATGGAAATTGAATTTAGTACAACTACATGGATTTTATGTTGAGTTTATTTGGGGAAGATTGCAGCAAAAATATTTTTTTTATATGAATACTAGCCGCTCCCCGTGGCTCCGCCCGCGATTGTAATGATACACGGCAACAACAACAGTAGTGGAATCTTCATCAAAACCTAACAACTACATTTTCAGTCCATAGAAACTGTATTTTAAAAATTAGAGAGTGTTAGAGAGTCAGCCCTATACATCCCCCTTTCCACACCTTAGAAGACTATTTTTGTATCTCTACTCAACAAAAGAAACATGTCTGCCAAATTTCAAGGCTGTAAATTTAATAGTTCCGGAAGGTATCGTGATGACCTGTCAGTGACATTGATCCCCTATTTCACCCCCTTCAAATTTTTATTTTGCGACAAAAGGTAGCTTATGTCCTCCTTTAGGATGCCATCTCCTTGTCTTTTATCGAAATCTATTCAGCGATTTAGGCATGAAAACGTAACAAACAAACTCATATTCGCATTTATAATATTAGTTAGGATTATTTTATACAAACTAACATCTTGTCAATTTCGAAAAAAAACTTGGGTCGCAGTACCAAACCCTGCCGACAATATAGTGTGTATAATACATGCAGTGTGACTTTATTACGTGAACATAAGTTTGTTTTTAACAAAATAAAAAAAATTAATGCACCCTTAATACACCTTAAAATAATATTTCTTTCTTAATTTCAATATTTCGTCTCTGTTTTATTAATTCATCATCCGCATTTTATTTTATTAATTAAGCAAGTCATTTCATAAAAAGTCCGACGCTGTCAAACCGATTTTATTAAAATGTTAATAAAAGTAGATATATAAAAAGTTTCAGAAATTAAAAATAAATAGAATTAACGACTATTTTACTTAGTAATTAAATTGAGTTCGACCTCAAATTTTCATTTTTTTCCTCTTTTTAGTGACATTTTTGAAGGAGATTAATTTTTCTTTAAGTTTATTTTAAAATCTAATAAGTGCTCTATCTTAAAACTACGTTTTTGTATCCTTAATAATTTTTTTTAACTTGACCCGAACGACTCAAAAAATAGATTTTAAAACAACGATGTAGACAAGTATTCTATTTAGTACGCATGTGTGATGGAAGTCGTTCAATCTTTTATTCGGCATATTCAAATGATTTTGTCCCTGGAATTGATAACTAAGAGGAATGAGATTTTTTACTGCTAGACATTTTAATTAAAATGAAAATATCACTTTGAGCACTCGTGAAAGGAGATGTAGGCAACGAGCCATGAGTAATTCAGTTTAAACAGATCGAAAAAAGAGCTTGATGATGAAAGAGGAATTATATGAAATGTATTCAAAACACGGCTCAAAATTAGTAACAATAGATTCATAAATAGATACGTCCAGAAAGCTAAACTATTAAATGAAAATTAAATAGTACATTAATTATTTAATAATATTATGACAAAGGGGAATCGAATAATGTCATGTTTCAATATAATGTTGATGTTTATAAATTGCAATAATATAATACCTAAACAAACTGAATTTATTATTTTCAAATTTTTGAATAATAGAATCTTTTCATATTGTATTTAGAAAATTTTCAAGTATTATGTAAACAGTTTTGAAACGGGTCAATTTTTAGGGTTCCGTACCTTAAAAGGAAAAAACGGAACTGTCAAAGCCAATTTGCGCCGAACTACTGGACCGATTGAGGTGAAATTTGATACACATATGTAAGTCGGTGACCGAAAGACGGACGTGTAACGTAAATAAATGAATTTTAAACATGGGGGTCATTTTTTGGGGGTAAATTAGAAAATTAAAGAAAAAGTTTGGCAAACTGTACCGTGTGACATATCAAATGAAAGGCCTTGTAGTAAGGGTGTCAAATATATATATATTTTTATAATTTTAAAATAAAAAGTTTTCAAGTTAATTTAGGAAAATAGATGAAAATTTACCATTTACCCCCCCTTATCTCCTACTAGACCCATTGATTTGAAATTTGGTGCACATATGTAAGTCGGTGACCCAAAGACGGACGTGTACCGTAAATAAATAAATTTTGCACATGGGGGTAATTTTCGGGGAAAAATTAGGATATTAAAAAAAAAAGTTTTGCAAACTGTATCTTGTGACACATCAAATGAAAGGGCTTGTGGTAAGGACCTCAAATATATTTTTTTATAATTTTTAAATAAATAGTTGTAAAGTTATTTAAGAAAATAGATGAACAATTGACCACCCCCCCCCCCTATCTCCGAAACTACTGCGCCTAAAATTTTGAAAAAAATAGGGGATGTCGAGTCTCATCGATAGTTAACAAGAAAATTAAAACGAAAATTTTAAGTCTTAAAGTACTCAAGGAAAACGGAATAGTACGGAACCCTCTTCTCGCGAGTTCGACTCGCATTTGACCGGGTTTTTTTTTTGAAGTTTAACTTCTTTAGCGACGTATCTGTTTGAAAATAGTAAAAATCGAGGGGAAGTAGAATTGTCCCCGAAAGGGGAAGTTAGTTTGTCTCCTAAATTACGTGAAACTGACAAAGACAGAATTTTATAGCGTGTTGCTAAGTAAGTACATGTGTGAATGTGTAAATATTATTAATTAGTTTGACATAACAAAAAATTAAACTTGGGAATAATATTAAAAATTAAAGAAGTTAAACTTATGTGAACTTATGAGGGTGAGGCTCATTATAATGTTTTTCCTTAGTTTTTCTGAAAACAGAACAGGGGAATATTACGAATTTCAATTATCTGAAAAATATAAAAGTGTCATTGATACAGTTGAAATTACTTGACCTTATGGAAAAAAGTTCTCTGAATCGAATGAACACAAGCGCAGAACTGTATCTCTACTAGTTATAACCATTTAAAATTAGAATGTTTAAAACGCCTATATGTCCGAAATGAAACTCAAAATATATTATTTTCACTAAAAACAGATGTAAATCCCTTCAATTTAAGTAAACCAGTTCAATTTTTAGGTATTACCTTAGACTCAAAATTATCTTGGAAACAACATATACATGGCGTTTGTGGTAAAGTAGCCAAGGCAATATACTCCTTGTATAAACTAAAAAAAATAGTGTCTCCTGAGACACTAAGATTAGTCTATTTTGCTTTTTTCCATTCTAACATCTCTTATGGAATATTGCTTTGGGGCTGCGCCTCAGCTGTAGATAAAATTTTATTACTACAAAAAAAGGCCATAAGGTGTATTTCGGGTACTAATTATGATGCTCATTGTAAACCACTGTTTACTGAATTACGAATTATGACTGTCTTTAACTTGTATATCTTTAACGTGTTGTGTTACTTTAAAGCAAATATTGATAATTTACAAACCGGTGCCGATCACCATAACTATGACACCAGAAGCAAAAATGAAGTTCTTGTGATGTATCACCGCTTAAAAATTTGTCAACAAAGCCCAGACTTTATGGGACATAAACTTTTTACCCTTTTACCGGAGAAAATAAAAGGACTTTCTTTTAAATATTTCAAAAAATTCACAAAGCAATTTTTGATCTTAGAACCATTTTATAGTTTTGACGAATATTATATGTGCAATATGACACAAAGTTTTAAAAAAATATATCCAAATTTACTGTAATTCTGTATCATTTATATAATTTTGTATCACTCTTTTATTGACAATGTCTGTACAATTTTAATTGTGTTTCTGACTAATAAAGTTTGAATTGAATTGAATAGATTCAAAATGTATTGCGCCTATGCTCATCGGATTTAGCGTGTCAAAATGTGTTAATTATCCTTAATTTGAACCCGATCTGAGAGATTTTTTCATTTTTAAAAACTGAGCTACGTTAAAGTGTCAACCGACGCGGAATAATGTAAATATGATCTGTAATGAATTGTTTCAAAATTGGCCCTGCCGTTCTTTTTTTCCCAAACTTTTCACGAAATCTCGCGAGTAAAAAATTATATCGTCATTTTTAGGGTGTCAGTCGAAACATGATTTTGATTCGAAAGAAATTTTCTCAAAATCGTTTCAACCATTTTTTTTTGTTTAAACAAAAGTACTCCAAAACATTGGATCTTACACGAAATCTCGTGAAAAGGAAATTATTTCGAATTCGTTAGGGTGCCAATCAAAGTGTATAAACGTCCATACACTCCGAAATAAATTTGATCAAAATCGGTCCAGCCGTTTTATTTTTGTTTTAAAAGTATGCTTGCAAAAAGTGAATCTTAAAATTCCTTGAAAAAGATTTATCGGATCTAATTTGTTCTGGTAGGAAAAACAAATTATTTTTTTATAATTAAAATACTCACTTTTCAGTATTATCATTATTACTAGATAGACTGCAGATTATTACTAACATTAGTATCCATCAAACTAGAAAGTGGGTCTTGTGAACCTTAAGGTCGCTTATTAGTGTATTTGCCATATGGCAACATACACTATTGGCATCGGTCGGATGGCGGGACCTAGGGGTCGGACCAAAATTTCTCGACGTTTCATAACCTCCTAAACACTTTGGCACCATTTTTAAAAATGTTATATATATATATATATATATATATATATATATATATATATATATATATATATATGCGTATATATATATATATATGTGTGCGGGCAATAACTTTCGAAAGAGTTAATTGATTTTGAAGAAATTTGGCCCACATATTGGAATCCGTCACCGCAAGAAGCCTATTTAAAATGGGCGTAATCGGGCCATTTTAAGGGTAGTTTTTAGGGGTTGAAAAATGTTTTTGGGCCCCAAAATATCGAAAAAATTCTCAGAAACGTTTCAAAATTGACATTTAACCCTTTAGTAGTAATTAAAAAGTATCCTTAAAATTTTAATAAAATCGGCCCGACAGGACAGGTAGGTAATTTTTGAACTAGGAGTTTGATAGGTAATCGGCCATGGCCTTAAATAAGGAACCATCTCGATATTTATCTGGAATTAATTGAGGGAAACCATGGAAAACCTCAATCAAGATGGCCGGTCCAGGAATTACCGTTTCTCAGCGAGAGGCAGTAGGAAAAAGTCCCAGCCACATCTGCCCCCGCCGGGATTCGAACCCGGTACCTCCCGAATGCAAGTTTAGTGCTGTCACCACTACTCTACTCAGCTCGGTATTAAAGGGGAAATAATGCAATGGTGGGGAAATATAACAACGCAAAATTAAAGAGTGTTAATGCCGCCCCGTGGCTAGTTGCTATAATTAGTTTCATTTCAAATCGGCATAATTTTAATTTTCAAATTAGAATATATTTGGCACTGTAAGCCACATTTTTGGAAAAAAATACCTATTGCGTTTTAAAAAAAAAGTGCAAGATTGCACATCAGTACCTATAGTAAAAACTTTTGAGTAGTAAAGTTCATTTTAGTTTTGTGTGCACGAAATCTCTTCGAAATTACTTGAATTTGCGTTTAGTTTTGAGCAGTTCGTGGAGTGGAAGTTAATCCCTATTTTCCTTATTTGTTCCTTTCCCAACGTCGCTTTTCGCAAAATAGAAGAAGAAGCCATCGGCGGTAAGTTTCATTCCATTGAATTAAAATATGCAGTCCACTTAATATAGAATATAGAATTTAAGGGTAGTTTTTAGGGGTTGAAAAATGTTTTTGGGCCCCAAAATACCGAAAAAATTTTCAGAATCGTTTCAAAATTGACATTTAACCCTTTAGTAGTAATTAAAAAGTGTCCTTAAAATTTTAATAAAATCGGCCCGACAGGACCGGACTTACAAATTTTATGAAAACACTAGTTTGCAGATAGTGAATTATTTACTGAAAATTGTGTATAATTTGATATAGAGGTTCGATTGATAATAATATTGCAATTGAGAAAAAAAATGTTATTTTAAGGGGTGTATTAACGAGTCAAATTTTTTATTTTGTTGTATAAGCAAATACACTATATTGCCGGCAGGGTTTTGGCACTGCGACCCGGGTTTTTTTTATTGTGTTTTGAGGATAGTACAATCAAAATCTAACCTTATCTCAGATATATTTGCTTGACCCTATTACCATACTTCTTATTTCTTTATACGGAACATGAAGGTAAAAACTTTTGAAAGTGGTAATTGTAATTAGCATAAAGTACTTGCAATACCCCTGTTCTAAAGTACAAAGTCTTTAAATACCTGAAGTTTTCAAAAACAAATCTCAAAGCTTCACAGTTAATTGTTACACTTTCCTTTGACAATGTAAAGTAATTAATATAATTACACTTATATTTCTTAGCTCAGCAGCGCAGAAATTAGTTTCGGCGAAAGTTTCATTCACGTTGCTTGTATTTCCAATTACAAAGTATGCAAGAAAAGCCAGTATGGAAATTGATTTATTTCTTAACCAATAAAAGTGAAAAATACATTACGTGAGTGATGAATAAAAATCACAAATTTTTTTTTGGTTCGTGCGCTACTGTTTGCTCTTTAGTACAGGAAACTCATGTCAGGATGGATTAGAATTTTTCTTGGTGTTATTTTAATTTTAAATTTTATCATAAAAGCTAAAACAACACGAAAACTGTAAAAGGTGAGTCTTAAGTGAAAATAAGGTTGAGCTGTTGAAGTAAAGCTTTAATATTTCCCTAAGCTCTAGTGGTGTGAGTTGTACGACCAGCCAGGCTTGCCAACTAGGTACATAAAGTTAAAATTCTATTATAACTTTTCAGCTCGTTCACAACAAAATAAAATATAAATATAATCACGTTAAACAGATAACAGGCTATGCTGAAAAACTTTATATTCCCCTTACAACGAAATCAAATTTTTACAAATTGTTATTTCATCATCTGTTTACTAAACATATATTAGCGAATAAAGCGTTGTTAATGCCATTTTAAAAGAAAAGCCTTATTCTGGTTTATTTTACCCATAACTTAGCCGGGTAGAAAATATCTAGTTTGGATGCCATTTAATTGATCCAGCTCGGTCTCGTCGTTAATTTTTTTGGGTATGCAAACTGATAGAAGCGCGTTGTCTCGTCATTTTAATTCCGGAAAATTCGCAAAAAAACGAAATTATAGGTAAAAACTCTGTTATTAGTGTATTTGCCATATGGCAACATACACTATTGGCGTCGGTCGGATGGCGGGACCTAGGGGTCGGACCAAAATTTCTCGACGTTTCATATCCTCCTAAACACTTTGGCACCATTTTTAAAAATGTTTATATATATATATATATATATATATATATTTATATATATATATATATATATTAAAGGAGTCAAATCCTAGTCGTAACAACGGGGCCACGCTCATAAATTCCATTCATAAATTCTCCCGAACTCCAAAAAAAAATTCTAAGGCGAAATAAACTTTTTTGTGTTTTGGACCATCCTGTATAAATCTTCATGTGAAAAGTCAACCCGACACTGCAAGAAAACAAAAAGATTTTCTTAATCTGATTTCAAAAAAAAAAAAAATATATGACCTTTTTTCTGAGAACACCCGGTATTGAAATTTTGTAGAATTTTGAAAAACGAGTCTTGACATTGAATACACAATCGTCGGGCAGTCAGTCAGGTGGTAGCCGTCAAACTGATAGTATCGCGATTGTAAAATTGATTGCAATCAGCGGATTTTGCAAAGATGGTGATATTGCGAGAGAAATAATTGTTGGATGTGTTCAACGTTTAACGTATGTAAAATTGTGGTTTTCGTTTGGAGCGATTCGTGTAAGATGAGTTAGATATTCGTATTATAGTCAGCGTACACGTGCAAACGACAGGTCAAGCAGCTACTTCCGTCATCGAGCCTTGCAATCTTGTAGCAACCTTATCTGCAAAAGTCACCTGTGGGACCCCGAAGCCCAACAGTATCAACACCCAGGTATTCGAGCATCTGCTACTAGGTAAAGTGCACTTTCTTATTTTTTTGGTGGAAATTGTGATACGCGCCATAACTATTTTAACATGCTTCACGTACGCATGCGTCAGTAGATGAGGTGCTGTTGCTGGAACCGGATATTCGAAACTACTAAACTTCCGACTCGGTTATTTTCGCGCACGCGTGTTTGTTGCTGGTCTTAAACGTTTACAGTAAACGAACTATCTAACCTAACTTCAATTTGACAGATGTGTTTGTTGACATCTTAATTGTTTACGATATAAACTCAACGTTATTCTAAAGTAACTTCAATTTAAATTTGGAGATTTAAAGTTCATAGACAATTCTTTAAAGTCAGTTTCGCTTCCACCTGTTTTTTTTTAAATAACATTTTGATATAATTAATTGTATGTGCATCTCGATCAGCTATCAAAGGTTTCGCTTTTATTGTGATTAAAGTTTAAGTACTTAATGATTAATAATTTATTGTCACTATTTGGAAGTGCATCTCGGTCGTTTTGCTATTGGTTAAATTCTCGTTGCGGTTGCGATAGCTTATCGAGAATCAACTGATTTAGGCATTTATGTAGATTTTAGAATATATAGTATTGTGCATACAGGACGTTTTGTATGTATTGTGTCGCTTTGAATTTGATTTGAATTAAAACTGAACAATTGATAAATTTGGTTGATAGCAAAGTAACGTGATATATTATACGATTGTAAAACTAATCGATTACTTTTGGGCACTATTATTGTGCAGTAACTTTTGATACGAAGAATAACACGAATTTGAGTAAACAGTAGTTTGTGTTACTTTGCTACAACTAGCGTGGTAATCTTTAATTAGTTATGTGAAAAATTGGCTCTCTGATTCACGAGAATTTTAAGTCGGAAATTTTAATATTGTATTTTGTATTGTATTTATTGATTATTTAATATTGTGTCTGCTCGATAGAGCATGTGTCTGAACTGTATCGAACATATCAAAGCGAAAGCTTATTTTTAAGATTGTCTAACAATGTGCCTTTAATGTCTTGTAAATTTACGGCGGCTTCCTTATTTTTCAGTAACCGTCTGTTACTGGGTTGGTGATGTAAGTATAATTAATACAGTTGTTATACAAGGTGTTTGTCAAACTGATTAATGTTAAATTCAAGTTTTATATTTTGCTAATTAATATTACTGTCAGTCCCCTTCTGGGAGTGTACCACCGGAACTTGCTCTGGCTTATTAAACTTAGTTTGAATATTAGTATCGTTTTTTATTGGACTATCCCTGCTACTAACCCCATAGGCGGCCATAACTGTGAGATATTTCTGCGACGGTGAGTCAAATGGCCAGGCGCCCTTAAAATTTCTACTACAGTATAACCATCACTTTAAGCTGCTGGACTCATCCGTCAACCATAACATAAGTATCAGGTAAGGTTTCCAAGTCTAAGTATCGTGTCCCTTCGTGCGTCCGTGATTCGACCCATGACCCAGCGTCCGCTGGTAACGGCTAGTAAGGGTGTCATAATATATATATATATATATATATATATATATATATATATATATATATATATATATATATATATATATATATTTATATATATTTATATATATATATATATATTTTTATATATATATATATATATATATATATATATATATATAGGTATACAGGGTGTCTCACCGAACGTTGGCTAACATGGGTAACTTTGTTATTAGTGGAGATAGAAAGTCGGTTAAATGGGCAAAGTAGTGCAGAAAATTGGGCTCATTAACGTCCCGTCGCCTTTCTGGATAAAGGTTCAAGTATTGTGCTTGAGCCCACGTGGTATTTTTGTTACGCTGAATGTATGCGCAAAAATAGCCTGTTTCTCCAAATTTGAGAATGCTTGAGCCATCTTAGAGAGTAAATCAAACAAAATGAATTAGCAAAACTGTAGCGATCGCTCGACAGATTGTTAACCTGTCGATATGTATTTGTTTCAACAAATTTCGTTTTACACGGCACACTTTAATAACGCTAAAAAGCTATTTTTGTCAATTTTGTAGCTTCTGATTGGTTTAGATATAGGATATGCTATGTCAAATTATCCAGAAAAATAAGTAGAATTCGAATATCTGAAAATCAAAAATGCCGTCCATAAGAAAAACCAAAGTTCATGTCAATATCTCATTATGTAGTGGAAATAAAAAAATTAAACCTACGCCACTGAAAAGACCTTAAAAAGTTATCAAAAAATGGTTAATGAAATTTTCAAATATCTTCATAAATAAAAAAGTTATGGCCAGTTTTCATAAATGGCAATTTTCACTATTTTCTGAATAAATTCATAGGGTGTCAAAATTCAATTGTTTTTTCGACGGGATGTTAATGAGCCCAATTTTCTGCACTACTTTGCCCATTGAACCGACTTTCTATCTCCACTAATAACAAAGTTACCCATGTTAGCCAACGTTCGGTGAGACACCCTGTATATGTGTACGGGCAATAACTTTCGAAGGAGTTAATTTATTTTAACGAAATTTGGCACACATGTTGGAATCCGACACCGCACGAAGCCTATTTAAAATGGGCCCAATCGGGTCATTTTAAGGGTGGTTTTTAGGGGATGAAAAAAGTTTTTGGGCCCAAAAATACCTAAAAAATTCTCAGAATCGTTTCAAAATTGAAATTTAACCCTTTAATAGCAATTAAAAAGTGTTCCTAAAATTTCAATAAAATCGGCCCGACAAGACCGGATTTAAAAATTTTCTGAAAACACTAGTTTTTCAGATAGTGAGTTATTTCCTGAAAGTTGTTTTTAATTTTGGTGTAGACGTTCGATCAACAATAATGATGTAGTTAAAAAAAATGTAATTTAAAGGGGTGTATTAAGGAGTTATTTTTTTTTATTTTGCCCTTAAGTTCACATAATAAAGCCACAAGGCCTGTATTAGCAAATACACTATATTGTCGGCAGGGTTTTGGCACTGCGACCCGGGTTTTTTTAATTTTTATATATGTTTTAAAATATCTCGCATCCATTAATACAGTTGAAAAAAATTAACTGCTATTCGTGAATAAAAAATGGGATTTAGAGGATCTTAACAAGTATTTTAGATGCAATTTTTTCGTGCTGGCATTACTGCCTATAAACTTACTTTTATAATACGCTTGTTAAGACTCCCACAAATACGTATGGACAACTTCTCACAAGTTTAATACACACACAAGTTTAATACTACGGTCGACTTTTATAGTATACGGTGTACGTACATTGCGACACGTTCGTTACATTTTCAATCTCAAAAGATAAAAGAAATTTTACTTCATTAATAATATAGTATATTTCCCAAAAAAACGTCGTATATATTCTCTATAAGATCTTTCTTTAGTCTACCTTACAATAGGGATATTAACTGTATTTAAATAAAAACATAATTTAAAAGTTAAATGGTAGTTTCTATGATAGAAATACAAAAAAAACAATATTTTTCCTTATTTTTAAGGAATTTAAATAATATTTAATATGTAAAACGTAATTAAATCACTCTCAATTCACGTGACAACGAACATCAATCAGAGTGCATGACGTCACTGAGTCATCAACATCACCAGACGCTGTCATAGAGAACCCTGTTCACGCTGTCAAAACGCTTCATTGTTTGGTTAATATTTAGAGTGTGTAATTTATTCGAAAATTTTTATGACGATAATTACAAAAAAACGTATCACCTCATCAGCTTAGCAACGTTTATGAGCCTACGACGTCACGGCAGTCACGTGACAAGTAGTGGAGCGAAATTTAAAACAGAATTTAAAATATATGATTTTTAAAGGGTGAGTTGTATGTAGAAAATTATAATAAATATTTGTGGTTATATTAGGTACTTATGCACGATTTAAAACACTTTCTCAAAAATAATCAACATCCCTATTGATAAAATTAATTTAAGTTCTCTGTAACAAAGAGAAATGGAAGTTCATAGTAGCGAATAAACAAAATATTCGTTGTAATTACGTATCAGACTTTTCGTCTCTTTTCGACACAAAGATAGAACGGCATAATATGATTTGTACCTAGTTGAAATTAACGCTTTGAACTTTGAAATGTGGCGCGTACTAAAGCGGCTAAGTTAATCTACATTAATTAATTATAACAAAAGAAAAAACCCGGGTCGCAGTGCCAAAACCCTGCCGACAATATAGTGTATTTGCTTGTATAGGGCCGTGTGGTTTTATACTTTTATTATGTGAAATTAAGTTTGTTTTTGGGCAAAATAAAAAATTTAACCCCTTAATACACCCCTTAAAATAACATTTTTTTCTTAATTGTAATATTATTATCAATCTAACGTCTACACCGAATTAAATACACCCTTCAATAAATAAGTCACTATCTGCAAACTAGTGTTTTCATAAAATTTGTAAATCCGGTCCTGTCGGGCCGATTTTATTAAAATTGTGGGGACACTTTTTAATCACTACCAAAGGGTTAAATTTCAATTTTGAAACGATTCGGAGAATTTTTTCGGTATTTTGGGGCCCAAAAACAGTTTTCAACCCCTAAAAACTACCCTTAAAATTGCCCGATTAGGCCCATTTTAAATAGGCTTCTTGCGGTGGTGGATTTCAACACGTGGCCCAAATTTCGTTGAAATCAATTGACTCTTTCGAAAGTTATCGCGCGTACACATATATATATATATATATAAATATATATATATATATATATATATACATATATATATAAACATTTTTAAAAATGGTGCCAAAGTGTTTAGGAGGTTATGAAACGTCGAGAAATTTTGGTCCGACCACTAGGTCCCGCCATCCGACCGACGCCAATAGTGTATGTTGCCATATGGCAAATACACTAAAAACCCGAGTCGCAGTGCCAAAACCCTGCCGACAATATAGTGCATTTGCTAATACAGGTATTGTGGCTTTATTACATGAACTTAAGTTTGTTTTTGGACAAAATAAAAAAAAATTGAACCCCTTAATACACCCCTTACAATAATAATTTTATTAGTTGAAATACTGGTATCAATCCAACATCTGCACCTAATTAAATACGATCTTCAGTAAGTAAATTCGTATACGCAAACCAGTGTTTTTATAAAATTTGTAAGTCCGGTCCTGTCGAGCCGTTTCGCTTATAATAGCACTTTTTAATTGCTACTAAAGAGTTAAATTTCAATTTTGAAACGATTCTGAGAATTTTTTCGGTATTTTTGGGCCCAAAAACTTTTTTCAATCCCTAAAAACTACCCTTAAAATAACCCGATTGAGCCCATTTTAAATAGGTTTCGTGCGGTGATGGATTCCAACATGTATGCCAAATTTCGTTAAAATGAATTAACTCCTTCGAAAGGTATTGCCCGCACATATATACATATATATATATATATATATATATATATATATATATATATATATATATATATATATATATATATATATATATATATATATATATACGTATATACATATATATATATAAACATTTTTAAAAATGGTGCCAAAGTGTTTAGGAGGAAACAGCGAGAAATTTTGGTCCGACACCTAGGTCCTGCCATCCAACCAACGCCAGTAGTGTATTTTGCCATATGGCAAATACACTAATAATTAATCTCTATTTGTTGTACAGACGAAACTGCACGCTCTGACCTCTTGCAGTTTTAATGGAGCTTTGTATATTTTGCATAGTAGAAAGCGTTTTTTTTTGTAAGCTGTATTAATTATTATCAATTAAACACCTATAATTGCATTACAGTGCCACTATAAAATAAACAATTTAATTGGAAATTCGTGCCCTTGAACATGTATTTTTTAAATACATTAGAAACTTTTGAATATATTACTATTATACAGGGTGTTTCATAAACATTGCGCCAAATTTATAGAGGTTATAGAAGGCATCAAAATAAGTAATTTTGGTCAATAAACCCCTGTCCGAAAATGTACCATTTTGGCTCTAAAGGAAATCAAAGATTTTTGGTTTCTTTTACACATATCAACGGAGTTTGTATTTTGTTAAGTAGCGTATTTCAATCAAGAGCGCCTTGAAACAATTGACAAGATGTCAGTTGCATTAACAATTAAGTATAGTGAATTAATTTGTTATCGACATGGCCCAATTTTCTTATGCCGAGCTCGCCGACATGCATTTTATTTACGGAAAAGCTGAGGGGAATGGAAGACGAGCCGAACGGTTGTATGCCGCGAGATTTCCAGCACGTCGCCATCCTGATCGTGGCATCTTTAGCAGGATTCATCTTCGTCTTTGCGAAAGTGGCAGCTTAAAACGTCAAGGGGGTTCTGGTCAACCATTTTCAGTGCGCAGCGTAGAGTTTGAGGAAGAGGTGCTGCAACGTGTGGAGGAAAACCCGTATACCAGTGTTCGTGCTATTGCTTACGCCATGGGGGCTGCAGCGCCCACTGTTTGGCGTGTTCTTCATGACCAACAACTTTACCCGTACCACCTGCAGAAGGTACAAGCTATGGGCCCGGAAAATTACCCTCATCGACTACGATTCTCCCGTTGGTGGTTGCAGCAGAATTTGAGGCAACCTGACTTCGGCCGATACGTGTTATTTACGGATGAGGCTTGTTTTACGCGGGATGGTTTTTTCAATAGCCGTAATAGTCACATTTGGGATGATGAAAATCCCCATGCAATCGCGCTCAGACGAGATCAACACCAGTTCTCTGTAAATGTTTGGGCCGGCATTGTGGGAGAGAACATTATTGGGCCGTACCTGCTTCCACCACGCTTGAATGGACACATTTATGTTCAATTCTTAGAACAAATTCTTCCCGAGTTTTTGGAGGATGTTCCACTTAACATTCGGAGAGGTATGTGGTTTCAGCACGACGGGACTCCGGCACATTTTTCTCTGGAAGCGAGGCAGTATTTGAACGAAGTCTTTCGCAACCGCTGGATTGGGCGCGGAGGCCCTGTACATTGGCCCGCAAGGTCTCCGGACCTCACCGCACTTGACTTTTTCCTCTGGGGCCATGTTAAAAGTTTGGTGTATGAGTCACCCATTCCCAACGCTGAAGAACTGCTGGGCAGGGTGATGGCCGCTGCGCACATGTTCAAGATATGCCTGGGATATTTCACAGGGTTCGGACATCAATGAACAACCGTGCCCAGCTGTGCATGGAGCAAAATGGACGCCATATTGAGCCGTTGATGTTGTAGTTTGCATTAATAAATTAATAGAACCTTAAATTTATCATTTAACCTACCGCCAAAACGGCACATTTCCGGACAGGGGTTTATTAACCAAAATTGCTTATTTTTCTGCCCTCTGAAACCTCTATAAGTTTGGCGCAATGTTTATGAAACACCCTGTATAACATAAAGTCACGCATAATTAAAAATTTTATTATTTTTAATAGCAATCTAATAAACATTAATTACACTAATAATAGAAATTAGTTTCACGGGTAATTGGAATAAAAAATCAATTTAAACACTTATTGATTGCAACGTTTCGTCTTTATTAAATTAAGACTTTTTCAAGCTCTGGAAAAAAATTTTTTTACAAAAAATAACAATCATAATATAATAAAAATATAAAACCTTATGGATTAAATAATTTACTAAAAAGAAATAATAATTTGACTAGCCTCAGCATGTTTAAATTATAATAAAACTATGATATAAAAGGCAATTTTTTATTCCAATTACCCGTGAAACTAATTTCTATTATTACATATTTTGGAATTGAACTTTAAAGATGAATTAATTACACTGTTAGACCGGGATCCGGCTGCAAAATTACTATATGAATAATGTAGACAATCAAAATCAAATTTTTAAGTATTTTTACAAGTGGGGGAATTCATTTTTCATAGGGTGCCAATTAAAAATTGCCCGACAGTATTATTAATTAAAATATTATTAATTGAATTTTGGGGAAAAATTTCGTTCATATCGTATATAAATAAAACTTACAGCACTTCACAACAGTGTATTTAAAAGATCTGAAAAGTCACGGGTGCCGCCGATTGCTTAGCCGCAACCAGGTGTAAACAGGTATAATTTTTGTAGAAACTTTTCGTTCATAACGTACATTTATTTCATCTATACCACATTAAAGCTAATTTTTTTCTGAATTTAATCTTATAAGGTTGCCTGTAAAAAAAAGCCCGCAAATCGAGGTTGCCTGCCCTTAAGGTAGTATCTACCCTCGCCATACCCGTTTTCTTAGGATTTGTTTGAAATTTAGCCAAAATAATGTTTATGTAATTCTGCATCGATTGGCGGAGAATGAAATTTTTGAACAACACAGTTTCAGAAATATTAAATTCCAAAGTTCGAGTTTTTGAGGCTCTTATACATTACTGTATACGGGATATTGAAAAATTTCCCTACAAATATTTTTGTATCTCAGAAACTTTTCTTAGGATCTTTTTAAAAAACTAAGCTAACATTAACTAACAATCAGACAATTTTTTAAAAATAGTCTCATTAATAGTTACAACACAGTTTCAGAGATATTGAATAAATAACCTTTCCTCTGCTGAAATCTGGTAAATTTTCCATTATTATTTATTCAATATCTCTGAAACTGCAATTTTTAATTGGCACCCTATGAAAAATGAATTCCCCCACTTGTAAAAATACTTAAAAATTTGATTTTGATTGTCTACATTATTCATGTAGTAATTTTGCAGCCCGATCTTAGTCTATGTGTAATAAATTTTTATGGTTGAATGAATAATAACTGCACAAGCTCTGGAGGACTGGAATACTTTTAAGTACCTATAGTGGAAAGCAAGTATTCTACATAGTTTTATTTCACTACATTTTTCTACTGTAGATTTTTTGTTTTGTTCCTGACCGTAGTTTTGAAAAAAAATTATTAATTTCTTTCGCATTTGTAACAGGAGATTCATATTATCGTACGCTTATGAACCGACAAAATATCGGCCCATTTGATGTGCAGGTTTTCATATAACACCGTTGTTATAACTATCCGATTGTTCTATCGGTTAAGTCGTTACGCGATACAGTTGCGTTACAAATTTCTGTTACTAATGCACTCGTAACATTACGAAGAGAAAATTGAGTTAATTAAAGAACATAATTTTCATTTATTTATTTAAAATTTAGATATAAAATTCTCAGTAATTTTTTGCAAAACTATGGACTCTCAAATTTTAAAATTATATTTAAAATGTTATTCGATTACCAACTAAAAATCTGTTCAAAGATTTTGTTATTTACTGTGCTATATTAGTTTTAATTATTATTATTTATATTAATTGTTTATGACTATTTTATAATTAGTATTTATTTTTATATTATAGGTATTAAAAATATTTGGGGGCTTTAGTGTATATTTCAATTTGCTATTTTTAATCTTAAATAAACAATTTTTTATTCTACTTTTTTTCATATTTTTTTTTCTTTTGTGCCTTCATTATTTAGATACTTTCAACTATTTTCAGAGTGTTACTAAAATTCGATTACTCTAATAATTAATTAATGAAAACGAAAAGGTCGTCGAACCTATCAAAATTTGATAACAATTTTAAACAGTGAACATATTACTTATACACAAACAATGTAAACCAAATATATTTCATTCTTTAATCCTTCCTCTTCATTGCAACCAAGATGTATTCACTTCAAACGGCTGAGCATAGACGCCAACACTTACGTCAAAGCTGTACCTGAGAGGTATGTCTATGGAAAGAGGTATATACCAGTTATCTATACGTAAATAACCAGTGGGTATGATTCAACTACAGACAGCCAATCAGCTAAAGCGGTCTGGCGGTGACGTATCCCCATAGCGGGATTATTCTATGTTTTTAATTACATAAAAAATACGCTTTTGAAAAAAATCTTGTAGAAAAAGTTTCCAAAAAATTCTCAAAAAAAGGTTTTATTGTCTATTTGTAACGGAGACTCCAACCCTAAGAAAAAGTGGGACGAGCCCATTATTCTTTTCAGTATTGCCACACTTTTTTGTAACGCTGTTATTAAAAAACCCGGGTCGCAGTGCCAAAACCCTGCCGATAATATAGTGTATTTGCTTGTATAGGGCCGTGTGGTTTTTAGTGTATTTGCCATATGGCAACATACACTATTGGCGTCGGTCGGATGGCGGGACCTAGGGGTCGGACCAAAATTTCTCGACGTTTCATAACCTCCTAAACACTTTGGCACCATTTTTAAAAATGTTTATATATATATGTATATATATATATATATATATATATATATATATATATATATATATATATATATATATATATATATATATATATATATATATAGGTATATATGTGTACGGGCTATAACTTTCGAAGAAGTTAATTTATTTTAACAAAATTTGGCACACATGTTGGAGTCCATCACCGAACGAAGCCTATTTAAAATGGGCCCAATCGGGCCATTTTAAGGGTAGTTTTTAGGGGTTGAAAAATGTTTTTGGGGCCCAAAATACCGAAAAAATTCTCCGAATCGTTTCAAAATTGAAATTTAACCCTCCGGTAGTAATTAAAAAGTGTCCCTAAAATTTTAATAAAATCGGCCCGACAGGACCGGACTTACAAATTTTGTGAAAACACTAGTTTGCAGATAGTGAATTATTTACTGAAAGTTGCATATAATTTGGTATAGAGGTTCGATTGATAATAATATTGCAATTAAGAAAAAAAATGTTATTTTAAGGGCTGTATTAAGGAGTAAAATTTTTTTTTTACCCAAAAACCAACTTAAGTTCGCATAATAAAGCCACACTGCCTGTATCAGCAAATACACTATATTGTCGGCAGGGTTTTGGCACTGCGACCCGGGTTTTTATACTTTTATTATGTGAAATTAAGTTTGTTTTTGGGCAAAATAAAAAATTTAACCCCTTAATACACCCCTTAAAATAACATTTTTTTCTTAATTGTAATATTATTATCAATCTAACGTCTACACCGAATTAAATACATCCTTCAATAAATAAGTCACTATCTGCAAACTAGTGTTTTCATAAAATTTGTAAATCCGGTCCTGTCGGGCCGATTTTATTAAAATTGTGGGAACACTTTTTAATCACTACCAGAGGGTTAAATTTCAATTTTGAAACGATTCGGAGAATTTTTTCGGTATTTTGGGGCCCAAAAACAGTTTTCAATCCCTAAAAACTACCCTTAAAATAGCCCGATTAGGTCCATTTTAAATAGGTTTCTTGCGGTGATGGGTTTCAAGACGTGGCCCAAATTTCGTTGAAATCAATTAACTCTTTCGAAAGTTATCGCGCGTACACATATATATATATATATATATATATATATATATATATATATACGTATATATACGTATATATATATATATACACATATATATATAAACATTTTTAAAAATAGTGCCAAAGTGTTTAGGAGGTTATGAAACGTCGAGAAATTTTGGTCCGACCCCTAGGTTCCGCCATCCGACCGACGCCAATAGTGTATGTTGCCATATGGCACACTAATTACGTAATAGTTTGACAACTCTAATGTGCAAGAAATAGAATTTGGGAAGCTTGCTGTGTGACAGTAGACCTTTAGTTGTCCAAGGTGTATTTTTAAGCCTACCCTGATTTAAAAAAAAAAACTTTTATTTAAAATTTGAGTAACAAAGATCATAATCAGAATGTCGGCCACTTTTTATGGTGTAATACCACTGTGTGCTATAGTGGTAACAAACCCAGAGTTATAGTAGTTTTGACAAACAAACAAGATCTTAAGCATCGAAATATTATTTTCAAACTGTATAATTGGCTAATATATTGATGTATAAAAATAAAAAAGGATATTTATATAATTAGTAATATTATTAAAACATAAAGTCCAATATTAACACTGTATATATTAAAATTAAATATTGAAAAACGAATATCACATTGATCGGAACTTTTCAAACTAAGGCCATAACCATATTTGTAACTTTTCTCAATCCAGTCCAAATGTTTCGAAATATCTGTGTAAACTCCTGGAAATCCTGATAATGAAAGTCCCCAAGAAACAATTCCAGATATCTTATTATTGCACACCAGTGGTCCACCAGAATCTCCTTTACCAGAATCTTTTCGGCCTTTAATATCTCCTGCACATAATGCGTCTTTATGTACATAGATTACATTTACTGGCGGAATTTGTTTAAATTGCTCATAACACTCTGTCCAATTTAAAATCGTAATAAATGTATATAAAAGTTGTTCGGACGAATCACTTACCTCCGTTGTTCCCCATCCAGATATCGAACAGTTGGTGCCTATTTTAGGAGATATCTCGGATAATTCAATAGGTTGAACGTGTTCACTAAACTTCAGTTTGTTTTTCAGTTTTAATATAGCAATGTCATGTCCAACATTACCGTCAGCATTGAACGTTTTTTCGTGTACTACGTATTTACTGACGACTATATCTGTGTGATAAGTCATATTTTTTTCTTCGACATGTCCAGCAAAGACCAAAATGTCAACTATTGGTTCAGGGAATATGAAACAATGTCCGGCAGTCACAATACAATCAGGTTTAATTATCGAACCACTGCATTTGTATACATGCATTAATGCCCTAATTAGTATTTGAACTTGAAATGGGAATTGTTTTTCTTTCGCAAATTCTCCATCAAAGATTCTTGACTTATTGTTATGTGCTTCTATCAGAATTGTCACAAAACATGAAATTATTAAAAAGGTAGCAGTTTTCATGCTATTTTTCCTTATCGTATTTTAATCTTCAATTATTCTTAACGTTTTTTTTTTTTTCATAATGACAGATAAGAAACAATGTTGCTCTACAAAACACAGCTATCTAGATCACAATATAGGTATATTCGATCTATTTTAGATTCTGACGCTCGACAGCTAAGAATCCCATGTCAATTGAGTTTCGTCACTTTCAAATGTAGGCTAGCGCTTTTTAGGGTTCCGTACCTCAAAAGGAAAAAATGGAACCCTTATAGGATCACTCACGTGTCTGTCCGTCCGTCTGTCACACTCAATTTGCTCCGAAACTACTGAACCGATTAAGTTGAAATTTGGTACACATATATAAGTTGGTGACCCAAAGACGAACTCACAACGTAAATAAATTAATATTAAGCATGGGAGCCACTTTTGGGGGGTAAATTAGAAAAAAAAAAGTTTTGCAAACTATATCGTGTGACATGTAGTAGGGATCTCAAATATATTTTTTTTATAATTTTAAAGTAGAACGTTTTAAATTTATTTAAGAAAACTCCGAAACTATTAAGCATAAAATTTTGAAAAAAAATAGTTGATATAGGGCGTCACCCATAGTTTACAGGAAAGCCTAAACGAAAATCTTAAGTTCTAAAGTTCTCAAAGAAAACGGAATGGTACGGAACCCACTCCTCGCGAGTTCGATTCGTACTTGCCCGATTTTTTTTATGAATGATTGTATATTAGGTATCCAGGCGTGTAATAACAAATTTTCTTTTTCGTTTAAAAAGTACTTAATTAAGTCCAAAACAGAGCAAATTGAATTTTTTTTTATATGTAAAGTATCAAAAATTACACTTTTAATCGCTTTTGTCAGAAACCTTCTGTTACAATTTCTAAAGTAACTTGCTAAATCCGTGCTAGTGCTTATAACAATGTTAAAAATACTCTCCTGAAAACTAAACATTTTGGACTTAACATAGTTTTCTTTTGAGCTAGGTACAGACCGTATAATATATGTATCACTGACATTATTTGCACGATGGTAAACAATGTGTCCGATAAGGGGTGATTATATCATCTCATAATCTCGTTGAGGCACCTCCACTTGGTCACTAAAGTTGATATCAGACGGTTCATTCGAATTAATGTTCATTTGACTGAATGTTCATTTTTTTCATTCTGCGTTCACATGACACAGATAGAATGACGTAGAAATGAACGTTCATCCAGTCTTTTCCTCGATGAAGTTGTGCGACTTGGAATTCGTTTGATTTGTGATCATTTTATTAAAGAATTAACAAAAAAGATACCGATATGTCTATTTTTTTTTTGTAGAATTCTCGTCTACATACTACTACATACTAAATGATTTTTCGTTGCTGTGCGACGGTTAAAGCACATCTTTTTCGTTTCTCAGCTGCTGCAACTTTAAATTTACTAACAGCAGTGTTGGCATTACTTTACATCAAACAACAATGATTGTCTTACGATAAATTTAACGTGTCTGAACCTGTCGAGTCATGAATTGTTGTTGTTATTGTGAAATTGTATGTGATTGATTGGTAGGATACGTTATGCAAAGGTTATAAGTTGACAAAAATCGTTAAATAGAGGTAAATTGTACTTATATTCTGCAATTATTGAAAATTCGTTATAAAAAGATTTTTGACAAAAAGTACTCGTAATGTAGAGGTATATTTTATATTAACTCTTACGGGCAGTTCCAGGGATTTCAAAAAATTTATTAAATCGAGGAAATCGTTAAATTGAGGTTCGTTATAATAAGGTTACACTGTATTATAAATTGACAGTTACAAAAAAATATAATATCTACTGTGTGATTTATTTTTTGTAGGCACGGTTACACCGTTAGCATTATATATTTGACGCAAAAACTAGACGCCCCGAGCTCGTATGGGTAGTTACACTTCAATAATTTATCTGTCCAATTCAATCAATAATCGCTGGTTTTTTGGTAACAAATGTCTAATAATAATAATAATAATAATGCATTTAACGTCCGTTTGTCGACTTTTATGTCATAACAGACGCCATTCGGACCATTTCTATTTTCCATTTTACCACTACCCGTTATTTTCTATATTTCTAAATCTTCAACTTAAACGGCCATGGTCTTTAAAAAAGGAACCATCTCGATATTTATATGGAATTACTTCAGGGAAACCATGGAAAACCTCAGTCAAGATGGCCGGTACAGGAATTATCGTTTCTCGGCGAGAGGCAGTAGGAAAAAGTCCCAGCCACATCTGCCCCCACCAGGATTCGAACCCGTACCTCCCGAATGCGAGTCTAGTGCTGTCGTCACTACTCTGCCCAGCTCGGTTTAACAATTAATGTCTACTGTATTATAATTTTCAAAGTTACTATCTACTTCTAACTTTGAAAAATACCACAGCACGAAAATCAATGTAAACAACAATCCAGACAAGTCAACGAACACACTATATGTCAAACGAAACCGGCAAGTGTTCGTCTCTCGTCATACGTCAATATGTCTGTCATGTTTTAGTGAAGAGAAACTGTGCTCTGTCGGTATATCGCAGGAGCGCAATCAATTTTCCTTGTTGCTGGGAGGATCTAGAAGGACGCTGCGCTGTACTTCCCCAACTTGCGGCAGACGAGGAACGTCCCTAGGGGATTTGCACACGCTCACATAATATACATGCACTGGCCATATACACCGCTGTACAAAAAGAACCGACGCATAATCATTTACAGTTTGCTGAAATAAACGAGAAGAAGCAAATATTTTCTTTGTGTCGCTTAGGCCATTTCTGTTATGTGTGAAAGCAAAACTATAAACACTCTGAATTTATATTTTAATGTACTATACGGTTGCTGAAATGAATATATTGATAATAATAAATTAATAAATAAAAACACCTGAAAATTCTACAAAATTATTATTAAATAATTTCTCGACGATCGTTCCGTACAATAAGTCTACCCTCAAGAATATAAAATATACCTTTAAGTATATATTTTATATTTCTAAGGATGAACTTCTTGTCCGAAACGATCGTCGAAAAACAAACTATTGTGCCGACTGAAAAATCAGTGTAAATTATATTAGAACATATTGATAATTTGTGGAGTCATTCAATCAGTAAATTGTTTGTTCACGGTATAGTTCGTAAAACTGAATATATAATTAGCTGTCGCATGACGTGAATTAACAGTTACAAATAAGTATATTATATTAGTAAGATTGATAATGAGTTGTAAAAAGCGTTGTCAAAAATATTAATTTGATAACGATCTTAGATTGCGATAATATACTAACAGTTTTTATAGATGCGGATGCAGTCTAATGTCGTTGTGAAAGTCGCTGTCATGTAGACGAAGATCACTTATCACTACTACATTTCTAGCAATTTTGATTATTCTTCGATTTTTGAATATTCACAATTAAAAGCTATTGAATTCGCAGAAATGCAATACACCAGAATTTTATGATAACGATTCTCATCTTTTGTGGCTATAGATAAATAGTGCTACCCGTGCGAAGCCGGACCGGGCCGCTATAAATTATAATATCTTAGGAAATATCACAGAATGAAGTACTTATTTATATACATTTTAAATGCATCCCGGCGAAACGGGACCGGGCCGTTAGTAGTCTATATGAAAAAAGCGCATTAATGAGCTTTTCTTATTTGCTATTTCTCATGAAGGTTACTTAAATTACAGAAATTTTAAAATTTCCTTTTAAAACAATATACTCGAGAGTCACATTTTTATTTTAAACTGGATTTGTACAGTTTAAATGTAATGATGCCAACAATTTTGTAAAATAATTAATTATTACGAATATAATAAGTCAACTCACTGTAAAATGAAGACAACAAATTATGAACCCAGCACAAAGTGTGTATGCAAAGCCGACTGTAAGATTCGTTTGCGACGCCCTTTAAAACAAAACGAAAAGACTAAATTTTTCCATAAAATCTTTTTTAATGGTAGATCTGTAAACGATGGAAGTGAAGTAATTTATATACAGTGTAAACTCTTTATAACATTATTCTTTATAACGATAAACTGTCTATAACATAGAAAAGATCACAATTTGGTTGGTTTACCTTGAAACCCATATACATTGATACACTCTTTATAGCGCAGCACCCATTCTCTATTATGAAGAAATGTGTTCATATTTAGACACAAAAAATCGTCATTGTCGGTGTTATTGTTTATGTTACCTTATCAGGTTACAAAAGACGCCGACTAAACCTTTAGAAAAATTTTTATTGTTTAATTAAGAAGATTCCACCACATATCAAGAGATGGATAGAATACATAAGAAAATACAAAATAAGTACTGGCAAAGCAAAAAACGTCAGGCAAAGTTAATTGTATTAATTTTATCAAAAACATACATATTAAAGATTATTGTTAATTTGGTTGTTTTTCTTTTTTCACTCCATATAACGGTAACTCTCTATAACGATAAAAAAAAGGTTGGTTCCTTGAGTTTCGTTATAAAGAGTTTACACTGTATGTTTTTTTTTCTTTGAACCACGAGCCTTATTCAGACACATATAAAACAAAAACTTAATGTAAGCAAAGTCTCCAAAAATTACATACCTTCATAGGCACAGGCTAGACATGTTTCAATTATGACCCCCTCGAGTTGTTATCAAAATATAACATTTAAATGTACAATCTTTATTGTTGCACAGTGCTGTACATCGACACAAAGTGTTTCCAGTAACGTTCAATCAATACAATAAAAATATACTATATTTAATTTTCAGAAAATTGGCTAAACTCTTGGACACTAAAAAATGACAGGAATTTTTTCATCCGCTTTCTTTTTTAAGAAAACACATTTTTAAAGAAATTGAAAAGTATTGCATGCGTGTGTAAATGTGCATATGTATCTGTGTGTAGTGTAAAATACACAGTCTTTCAGTGGCGGATTTACCAGCAGGCTGAGTAGGCTGAAGCCTAGGACGGCAGATTTTAGGGGGCGGCCCAAAAATGTTTGTCTTACAGAAATTAAAAGAAAACATATACATAGAGAAAACGAGTTTCGAAAATTTAACGAAAATTTCAATAGGTATTTTAGAAAAAAATAGGCTTTCCGAAAAAATGTATGTTATAAGTCATGTCTTGTCATTCTTGCTGTCAATATAACACATTTCTCTTTAAAAATGGCATTTTGGTAACATTTTAACACAGTCGGCAAAGCAACTTGATATTATATCAAAAACATTTATTGACATAAGATATTCGTCTTTATAATTACTTAAAAGTTAATTCAGATCAGTTTGGCTTGGAATAATGGGACAAACGACGGCAAAACTCTCTTTTTTTTTTGCCAACTGTGTTAAAATGTTATCAAAATGCCATTTTTTAAGAGAAATGTGTTATATTGACAGCAAGGATGACAAGACATGAGATTGCAAAGTAGGGTATTGAATTTCAGAGGTCAGTAGGGGCGGCAAAAATTTAATAGCCTATTGGCGGCAAATTTGTAAATCCGCCCCTGCAGTCTTTCTTTTTTTATTACGACAGATAAATTTCAATTTTGATTCGAAATTATACACAATTTTTCTTCACACACGAAATACGCAAATAAACAGCCATTAATATGAAACTGACCGCTTCACACAAAGTATTTAATCAGTTAAAATCTGGTTTTGACAGGAAAATAGATCAAGTATTTAACCAATCAAAATGATATATAGTACACGTAAAAGGTGCCACCCCTCGGAATATTTTTTGATAAGTCTAATATTGTTTACGATACAAAAGTCATCAATCTCCAAAGGGATTATAAAAACAGTTACTGAGACAAGTTGCTATATTTTTAATTGGGATCTAACCTCACAGTTTTTTTAACATTAAACACAAAACATCAAACGCTCTTTAAATTTTCTCTTGGATATAAGAATTACTATCTGTTTGAAACAGATAGTAATAGTTTACCTTCATCACTATAGTTAATTTTTAAAAAACTCGGGTCGCAGTGCCCAAACTCTGCCGACAATATAGTGTATTTGCTAATACAGGCAGTGTGGCTTTATTATGCGAACTTTAGTTGGTTTTTGGACTAAATAAAAAATTTGACTCCTTAATACACCCCTTAAAAGAACATTTTTTTTCTTAACTGCAATATTATTATCAATCTAACGTCTACACCGAATTAAATACACCCTTCAATAAATAAGTCACTATCTACAAATTAGCGTTTTCAAAAAATTTGTAAGTCCGGTCCTGTCGGGCCGATTTTATTGAAATTTTAGGTACACTTTTTAATTACTATTAGAGGGTTAAATTTCAATTTTGAAACAATTCGGAGAATTTTTTCGGTATTTTGGAACCCAAAAACATTTTTCAACCCCTAAAAACTACCCTTAAAATGGTCTGATTGGGCCCATTTTAAATAGGGTTCTTGCGGTGGTGGATCACAACATGTGGACAAAATTTCGTTAAAATCAATTAACTCTTTCGAAAGTTATAGCGCACACACATATATATATATATATATATATATATATATATATATACATATATATATAAACGTTTTTAAAAATGGTGCCAAAGTGTTTAGGAGGTTATGAAACGTCGAGAAATTTTGGTCCGGCTCCTAGGTCCCGCCATCCGACCGACGCCAATAGTGTATGTTGCCATATGGCAAATATACTAATAAAGAAGAAAACAGTTCTTAAATTGAATGATTTAAAAAAACGTTCCAAATCTTTATCGTCTGCTTTAACATTTAGCCCAATAGCGCCCGAACACCTTATTCGGGAACAAATTCACCGTTTATAACTCTCCATAGAGGCCATTTCAAATTTATTTACTCTACACAAAATTATATAATAAAAAAACAAATTGAAAAAACTGTAACCGAGCGGAGCAGAGTAGTGGTAAGAGAACTAGACTCGCATTCTGAAGGTAACGGGTTCGAATCCCGGCGGAGGCAGATGTGGGTAGGACTTTTTCCTACTGCCTCTCGCCGAGAAACGGTAATTCCTGTACCGTTCATCTTAATGAGATTTTCCATGGATTCCCTCAATTAATTCCCGATAAATGTCCAGATGGTTACTTATTCGAGGCCATGGCCGATTACCCGTCAAACTTCTAGTTCAAAATTAACTACCTTATCGTAATTTCCTATAATTCCTTCATTCGCCCATTGCTATTAATTAAATTGAAGTTTTAAAAACGTAGAAAATAACGGGATGTGGTAGGCAAATAATAGTAATGGTGCGAATGGCGTCTGTTATAAATGCATTATTATTATTATTCATCTTTAAAGTTTAATTCCAGATATATGTTATAATAGAAAACAGTATCACGGGTAATTGGAATAATAAAAATAAATCAATTTAAACACTCATTGATTGCAACGTTTCGTCTCTTTTTTTTTATTAAGACTTTTTCAAGCTCTAAAATTTTTTTACAAAAATTAACATTCATATATATATTTGGTACATGGGGGTCTCCCCTGAAACCACTGGGTTTAGGTTTAAAAGAAAAAAAAAACATTCATATAATAAAAATATTAAACATTATGGATTAAATAATTTACTAAAAAGAAACAATGGTGTAAACTATTTAATCCATAATGTTTAATATTTTTATTATATGAATGTTAATTTTTGTAAAAATTTTTAGAGCTTGAAAAAGTCTTAATAAAAAAAGACGAAACGTTGTAATCAATGAGTGTTTAAATTGATTTATTTTCATTATTCCAATTACCCGTGATACTGTTTTCTATTATTATTATTATTGAAAAAAAAAAACAGTAACGGAAGACAGGGAAAAATTTTGATGAGTGATATTTAATTTTCATGTCATACAATCGAAGATTAATACATATAATGTTCTAAACATTTTAAATGACCTTTCTAGTTGTTTATAAAGCAGTAACAAATAATGAAATAAAAATATTTCAATTTGCATATAACGGAAATGCATGCAAATAAAAACGAACAATTCTCAGAATCGTCGTATTGATGTCAAGAAACGAGAAAGTCTGATAGCGACAGAAATCATTTTGACTGAAACGTGATTTCTACAAACTCGCTGAAAATAGTCAGTGAAGTGTGCAACGTTCTCGAAACGACTACAGATTACCTATGTTAGTTTTAAGATATGCGAGACAAAGATATTTTCTGTCAAAATATAACATTCACGAACTCAATTTATTGGCTATAATCGCTTGAAAGTCGAAAACGAGAAGGAAATGCACAAAATATAAAAATAATAGCAGCTTCGCCCGAATTTATAAATTGCAAAAAACCCGGGTCGCAGTGCCAAAACCCTGCCGACAATATAGTGTATTTGCTTATACAGGCAGTGTGGCTTTATTATGCGAACTTAAGTTGGTTTTTGGGCAAAATTATGAATTTGACTCCTTAATACACCCCTTAAAATAATATTTTTTTTTATTGCAATATCATTATTAATCGAACCTCTATATCAATTTATATACACCTTTCAGTATATAATTCACTATCTGCAAATTAATGTTTTCATAAAATTTGTAAATCCGGTCCTGTCGGGCCGATTTTAATAAAACTTTAGGGATACTTTTTAATTACTACCAGAGCGTTAAATTTCAAATTTTAAGCGATTCGGAGAATTTTTTTGGTATTTTGGGGCCCAAAAACATTTTTCAACCCCCAAAAACTACCCTTAAAATAGCCCGATTAGGCCCATTTTAAATAGGCTTCTTGCGGTGATGGATTTCAACCCGTGGGCCAAATTTAGTTGAAATCAATTAACTCTTTCGAAAGTTATTGCCCGCACACATATATATATATATATATATATATATATATACGTATATATATAAATATATATATATATATATATATATATATATATATATATATATATATATATACATATATATATACATATATATATAAACATTTTTAAAAATGGTGCCAAAGTGTTTAGGAGCTTATGAAACGTCGAGAAATTTTGGTCCGACACCTAGGTCCCGCCATCCGACCGACGCCAATAGTGTATGTTGCCATATGGCAAATACACTAATTAAGGATACACACATTATGCTGTCGGGACTTTTTTGTTGAATATAACCGTATTTACTCGGCATTGTTCGGGAATAACAGCTCCCTGTAAGCATAATGAGACCATCACAAATATATTTTTATCTCGGTATTCGTTAAAGTAAAAAAAAGTTGTGCGTATACTTATGTACGCGCGGCAGAAGTTATACTTCGTTGGTGTGATCGCGATAATTGATATTCACTTTTTCGATAAAGGGTAGTTGTCGTGGTTAAGGCACACCGTCAGAAAATTCTTAATTTTTGTATACTTATTAAGGACATGATAATACAATTACCCTGAAAATTTGAAGTCGATCGACCGTACATAATCCGAGATAAATTCAATTAAAAATTGGATAATTAACATTGATTGTATACGATCTCTGTAGTTCTGAACCAGTTTCTTATTTATAAAAAAAGAACTAACTGTCAGAAACTTTCCAAAAACTGACAGTCTTTCAATGCATTTGTTATGAGTTTAAAAAAAAATAAGAAAACATTTTTGACCGTCTAATTATTTATAAATAGCGGTTTAAAGTTCAACAATTTATAGAAAAGTATACATGCATATGAATACTGTATGGGTTACGTTTCCACGGGTACAGTCTTGCGTACAAATTATGGATCACTTAGCTACAAACTAGTATACTTTTGTGGCGCGTATAATCTATAACTTTCTGACAATATTGTACCACAACAACTACCTTAAACACAAGTATGGGTTATATTTGTGGTTTTATAATTTAAATGCATTTTATCTTTGTTCCATTTTTAAAAGTAGCTGCATTTTTAGTGCCTCCTGAAAGTAACTTTATAACTATTAATGGGTTTTTTACTGTTGAATCTATAATTTAAAAAAAAATACAAATATTGAGGTTACTGTCAAAAGTTGTTATTCATTGAAATAATATATACTAATAGCTTTTAAGAAGTTCCGTCCGATCATAAGAATTTTGAGAGAAGAAATGCCAACGGGCGTAATACTTAATGTGTACTCAGCGCTTGTGGAATCTCATTTAAGATTCGGTGTCATTTTCTGGGGGGCATCGGTAAATGCAAATGATTTATTTAAAATTCAAAAAAGATGTGTAAGAATTATTTGTAAAGTAGGATACCGTGACAGCTGTAAGGAGTTATTTAAAGCTTTAAAAATTTTGACTCTCACTGATATTTACATTTATGAATGTGCACTCTTTGCTAAGCAAAATCTAGAACTGTTTAATATACATTCTTTTGAGCATATGCACAATACGAGACATAAGCAGAACTGGAAACAACAGCAATCATGTCTTACTGTAGTTAGTGGTTTGATGAAAACTTCAACTTCTTCCGTAGACATTGCAAAATACTGATTTGGATTTTTTAGGAATATAATTCGGCTTTCGAAGGACCAAAATGTTAGTGGACTGAGATAGGAGAAGGAACGTGAAATATTTGATAAGGTTTTATAGTGAGTTGAGACCAAAAAACAAAAGATGTTCTTTGATAAAATTATATTTTAACACTGTTTTAAATAAATTATTCTGTTTGATAAAAATTAACAAAAATTTGTCATTCAAATAAATAAAAGTACAATTACGCAACAAAAATTAATAATTATGAAATCGGAAATAAACGTCAAAGACAGGGGCGTATTTTAGATTTCTAACACAGTTAAAAAATATGCTGTGTGATCTATGTCACTATAATATAAATGATTTTTTGTAATTTTTTTTCATATAGACAATTTTCTATGTTCTTCTATGTACAAAACAGAAAATAAATTCTATTCTAATTCTATTCTATTCTATTCTATAACCTACTTTGTAGTTTTATCAGAAACAACTTCCGAAACAACTTCCACAACAGAGAAAATTTTACCCTCAGTGCGCCAAAAGAAGGAAAACTTCGAAAAAAGACTCCGCCTAGGTGTAATTGTACGTAAAGATGATTAATCGAACAGCTGAAATAATCGATTATTTTGTTTCGATTATGCACGTCATGTGAAATCAGGAGTAGAATGACTTGTATTGATTTCACGGCTTATATGTACTAGTATCATATTAAAAAGTCGCGGGAGAAGAGGTAATACCAATGTGCCTTGATATCACGTTATATTTTTTATAGAAATGGCTATAGAAGTATATGCCAAAAAATAAATCAATTTAATTAATTTTGCAATAAAATAATGAAATAACACATAGCCTATAGCATTTCTGGAATCATAAGTGACATTTCAAAAAAAGTTTCATCAAAATTCGGCAAATAATTCAAACATACCATACGAAGAATTTTATAAAATAGTACAACTATGTACCTACGATGGCTGGAAAGGGACTGTTCTGCATTTTCTACTTTATCAAAATGTGTGTCTAATATGGGAGACACTGTACAATTTGAAATTGGATATTTTTAATGAAGTCTATTAGAAATATGTCATAAAAAAACTGAAAAAACATAAAAAAGAAACAAAACAATACAAAGCGGTTAAATATTTGAAAGCAGAGACAATTACATTATTTTATTGATATTATTACAGCGAAAATTCAGTTTGGCTAACAAAAAAACAGGGACGGTGTCCGTGTGTATAATTGCTCACGCATGAATAAACTTTTAGGGGAACAAACGAATTGCAGTACCTATGTAAAAAAAATGTAGCGATATATTCCGATTTTTGTAACGATTCAAGATGTAGACATTATGTTTATACAGATTGTATCAACTTAAAGCTGTCCATAGGGCACTCTGTGTGTAAGACAGAACTCTATATACAAACGATAAGTAAGAGTGAGAAAATGATCGCTAATAGGTAGTAATTACTGTGGTTACTGTAAAATAAATTTAAATAAACGTCTTTGTTTTCTAAGTAAAAATAGCCATTTTATCAATTAATGACAGTCTGTAGTCACTACCGAAATTATTGATAAAATGGCTATTTATACTATTCACGAAAAAATCCAAATAATTAAATGGTTTTATGGTGGTAATTCAACCGCCGACGTAATAAATTTATTTGTAGCTGCCTTTGAAAACAGACCGACTTCTAATAATTTAAACGAACTAAAAATACAAATTTCTAATGCATGTCAGTCCGTTGACCATGAGATGTTAGCCAATGTAAGGAAAAGTATTTATAATCGATTAGGTTATTATTTGGCAGAACGTGGAGGTCTTTTCGAACACTTAATAAATTAATTATTAAAATTATTGTTCAAACTGTTGTACCAGATATAATAATAATACGAATTAATATTACGGTTTAGTTGATTTAGTTTGTAAACTGGTAAAAAGATTTACAAGTATTATTTATTTACAGTAATCACGGTAACTATTAGCGATCATTTAGCTCACTCTTACTTATCGTTTGTACATAGTGCTCTGTCTTACACACAGAGTGCCCTATGGACAGCTTTGAGTTGATACAATCTGTATATTATATACAGTGTGTTTCACTTTACACGAAGACACTTAAGGGGTAACACCACTGTAAATTTTTCAAAAAATCGATTTTTTTTTAGGCTTAAAAAATACTTTGAACCTTTTAGAATATGGGGAAAAATATTTCATACCTCAAAGTATTTTTTTTTCTTGTAATTTCGAGCTCTTCCCCAAGCGCGTCTATAATGTCTATAATACATTTCAAAACTTTAAATGCGTTTTTCTCGAAACACGATTTTTCAAAACGGCATGCAACATAACTCCAACAATTTTCATTCTTTTCATTCGAATTTGTTACAATATCTTTAAAATAAGATTTTGAAGAGAAATACGTACGGGATTTTCGATATTTAATCATTATTTATTAACAAATGATTATCTTTTTTTTTGTTGAAAATTTAACGATTTAATTCAAATACATACTCGCCAATCACACAAAAATCAATATTTTTAAAATCCCCTACGTATTTCTCTAGCTATAAGCATGTACAATAAGTTTTTTTTTTTTTTTTGTAAATCCAAATTTGCAGCAGCTAGACTGCGTGCCGCAGAGCGCCTCAAATTCTACGTGCCTCGCGAAAATGGCTGTGGTGCCGTCATTTCTGAATATTTTTTTATAATAATTTTCTATTTTGTTACTTAAATATACGCTAAATAACTTCCTCCAATATTATAATTTTATTACCTTTCCTTCCACCCAAAAAAAAAAATGACAAAAAAACACGTTTTTTTAGGCTGTTACAGTGGTGTTACCCTTTAAATAACTTTTTCATTTTAAAAGAATCATTATAAAAATTTTAGCAGTTATGCAGACCATTAAGGCGCATCTTTTTTGTAGGAACAAAATTTTTCAAAAGTCAAAATCTAGCCAACTATGATTAATAAAAAGTAAGGTTTCAAGTAAACTCATATGTAGGATCCAAGGTAGAGCAAAATTTTATTAAAAAAAGTTGTTCTGAATCACAAAAAACTCCTAAGTATGAAGTTTTCTCAAAAAAAAATCTTTTCTTAAATTTCTCAAAATATGAATGCAATCTGTAATTTGTTTGCTATTTTATTAACAACAGTGCCATGAAACAATAAAATGATTTAATGTTAAATATAAAAGTTCTTTATAAACTGATATTTCTGATTCAAACAATTTTCAATTGTAATTCAAACAATTTCTAATTGTTTTATTGTTTCATGGCACTCTTAATAAATTACAGATTGCGTTCATATTTTGAGAAATTTAATAAATGATTTTTTCTGAACAACTTTTTGTAATAAAATTTTGCTCTATCTTGATCGCACATATGAGTTTACTTGAAACTTTTTATTTTAATCGTAGTTGGTAGTCTTGGGCATGGTCGGTCACCATTGGGAGCGCTCAATTTAGTTCGCAGTCTTATGGCGAACTAGTTCGCTCTTTTAGTTCGTTTAGTTATTTTTTTTAAATAAAACTTTAACCTTACATTATAAATTATATACATACTTTAATAAGAGACTCAGGTGAAAAATTACTCGAATTTTATTAAAATAGTATAAATTAAACAGTTATTAGCTCAAATTATTACGTGAATAGATCAAAATACTAGTTTCGAAGCAAAAGTGATCGTTTGGTTGGTCATGTAGCGTCACTGCATAATAGAACGGATGCCAGAGAAATAAATACAAAAAGAACTAAGAGCGACATCATCGACGAACTAGTTCGCTCAGTTCACCTAAAGGAGCGCTCTTCCCACCTAGGTCGTTCGCGAACTACCCAAGACTAGTAGTTGGCTAGATTTTGACTTTTGAAAAATTTTGTTCCTATAAAAAAGATGCATCCTAATGGCCTACATAACTGCTGAAAATTTTATAATAATTCCTTTTAAAATGAAAAAGTTATTTAGGTGTGAAACACACTGCAAACAAACGTAATATTCTCAGTTCTTTGATGTGTTATATATTGGTTTGAAAACTTTCGTGCTTGTCAAGTGTGCGCGGTCTTTGATGAAGAGAATGAAATATGTATAATCCCATGTTTCTGACCTGCTTCAACACTTGACGCTACCAGATCGACGACTTTTTTTTTAAATTGTCATAGCTGACGACATTTTCTGAACGTAATAGAAATCAATTTCACAAATTTACTGAAAATGCAGACGGTTACACATGCATATCAGATGTCTGGAGAGACTGCTTATTACTACTAGGGCTGGGATTTATTATCAACTAGTCGATATTCCACAAATATCTTTAAAGGAAATAAAATAGAAATATATATCCTTTATAAGAATAGTAATATTCTCACAAGGGATTGCAATGTCTAATTTTGGAAACTATTCGACCTAGGATCGTGAAATTTGGTAAAAGTCTTCACAATTCCAACTGACAACGAATCAGTTTCATTGCAATTAAAAACTGGATTAAAAAATTTAAAAAATATATAGCCGTGAAGTGAAATGTAAAATAATTATTTAATATTTTATTTTTACCAATTTTGGAAAAATTTAAGGACATTTTTGATAGATATGTACCTATAGTCTACAAATAGGGTAGCGGCAACAGGGGCACTTGCCCAGGGTCCAAATCGGAGGTGGCCTAGAAAGGCCTCTCAAAAAAAATGTCGTCTCAGATATTTTTTTGCTTACTTTGATATACAGAATGGATACAAATATCAAATGAAATTATTAAAATTACGGGCAGAAACAATTGAACCAATAATAATTATTTGGTATTTATTTATTAACATTGTTACGAAAAATTAAAGACCAGGAGTTTTTTATTATTATTAAAGGGGGGCCCAATTGGAAATTCATACCCACGGCCCACAAAAAGCTAGTTACGCCCCTGTCTACAACTAATGACAAATACATTACATCAAATACTTTCTAAAATATTCTCAAAAGCACGTGCAGAACAGAACCCTGCGTGTACAAATGTAATTGGTACTTGACCAATTTTTTAGTGTATTTGCCATATGGCAACATACACTATTGGCGTTGGTCGGATGGCGGGACCTAGGGGTCGGACCAAAATTTCTCGACGTTTCATAACCTCCTAAACACTTTGGCACCATTTTTAAAAATGTTTATATATATATATGTATATATATATATATATATATATATATATATATATATATATATTATTTATATTATTTATATACGTATATATATGTATATATATATATATATATTTATATGTGCGGGCAATAACTTTCGAAGGAGTTAATTCATTTTAACGAAATTTGGCATGCATGTTGGAATCCATCACCGCAGGAAGCCTATTTAAAATGGGTCCAATCGGGTAATTTTAAGGGTGGTTTTTAGGGGTTGAAAAAAGTTTTTGGGCCCAAAAATACCGAAAAAATTCTCAGAATCGTTTCAAAATTGAAATTTAACCCTTTAGTTGCAATTAAAAAGTGCTCCTAAAATTAAAAGTGAATCGGCCCGACTTACAAATTTTATGAAAACACTAGTTTGCGTATACGAATTTACTTACTGAAGGTCGTATTTAATTTGGTGCAGATGTTGGATTGATAACAATATTTCAACTAATAAAATTATTATAGTAAAGGGTGTATTATGGGGTTAAATTTTTTTTTTATTTTGTCCAAAAACAAACTTAAGTTCATGTAATAAAGCCACAATACCTGTATTAGCAAATAATTTTTTAATAATTATGGTTTAGTTCTTTATAAATTAAATGTCGTTAATAGCTACCAACAAACGTTTGTACTGTTGCGCCATCAAGTTTTCCAGGATTAATGAACTTCATTCCAACAAAAACTTTCTAATTGAAATGCTGATAATTTGTACAAATATTATCAATAAAATCAATATAGTACCGGTAAATATTGATATAAAATTTAAAACGATTTCAAATTTTCGATATTACATATCCTTATATCCTTGCTCCGTATGCAAGACATTTCAATTTCCATTTGTCGTTTCTGTATAGGTTACCGTCAAACCGTATCATATGAAATACACTGAATCTATCGATAGCTAAGTTTCTGAAATCTAATTGGTATATTTCCAACGTTTACCAATTTCTTTAAATTGTAATCACGAAATTAAATTGAATAATAAAAAGATAACAGGTAATGATTAACTGAAATTTTAATTCAAGCTCCAGTGGTGACCATAACAATAAATTATTTTTCTAAATTGTTATTACCCAAAAATAAATTTTATACAATTTAAAAAAGTCGCATAGGCACTCCCTAAGTGCTGTTTTACGCAGCAGGCAGTAACTATAAAAATTTTCAGTATAAGAGGATTTCGAAGTAGGTCTGATCTTGATAGCTATCTTGTCTCAGGTGGCCATTTAAATATTTAAAAAAAGAAATAACCCTTATTGTGATCTATAGTCTAGATCTTTATATAAAATAAAAAATAAATGAAACATTAAAATTTGATTTAATGAAGACGAACACAAGGTAGAGTATTAATGACCCAACACCGTTCTAGGAATACTAAAAAAACAAGACGAGTTGATCAGCTACCTATGAGGAGCGTTCTTACAAATATTTTAGTCTGGCAAAATTCAATTTTTTTTTTAACAAAAAAAAAATTAAAACTAATAAATCAGTTCAATTGTCAATTTATCATTTAATAAATCAATACCGGATCCAAAAAAAAAACTGACAATTAGTGGACAGCAATCATTCATTTTTGGCTTAGAGAAAATGTAGATTTATGACGTTTTAACCACTGGAAAAACTTAAATACAAATGCAAAAGCTTAGAGCATATTCTTGTTCTCTATAAAATTACAATTAACTCGCTAAACTCGTTTGTTTCAGAAATCTGTTTTAGCTTAAAGAACTTAAAATCAGCGAAGAGTGCCATTTTTTGAATTTAATCTCGTAACTCTTGTTTAAAGGTTCGTACGTAGAAAACCTATTGGACAATTATATTAGACTACAAATCGAACAAAATGGTTTTGCCGGATTTCGCTATAGGGTCATGAAAAAACGTGAAAAATCGAACTATTTCATGGTTTTACCAAAACTCTCTGCTCAGAATTAGAGATCACAAAATAAAAAACGCGTTCCCTTTCGGAATATGTTTTTAAAAAAGTTGTCAAAAAGCAACTAATGAAAATATGTTTATATAATTTTAAGAATTTCTTTTAAACACTACTGTTATGGCGTTTTGTCAATTTTTTAAATGCGACAAATAAAATTCTATTCGATTCTATTCTATGCCAAAGTGAGCCCACCAACCCAACTGAAAATTAGCGTCTTTTTAAAGCAATTATATCTGAGGATTGACCTATTAAGCTAAGTTTAAACAACTAAAATAAAACTTAAATCTGAAATAATTATTTTATAAACTAATTCACTTTACTTCTGTGCGGTTCATATTATGCAATTGCATAGTAATCTTGTAGACGAACTTTTCGTAATTACTTAGATTGCATGTCGTTCTAAAGTACTATCTACGTAAATGAAAAATAAATTAAATAAAATCTAGATTGACAATCAATATAAACTATTTTAGTATCAATGTACCAAAATTAAAAGTATAATTAAATTAACTTGACATTAAAATATAACCAATTATTTATCGTAAAATGGTTCAAATAACCAGTTGTAAACTTTTGATTAGAAAATTAGCAAAAAATGTTATCGCTTCTTCACATTTGACTTCATGACATTTCTATTAAATATAAAATTAAATTTAAATCATTCATTTTTTTTTAATCAATATTTCTCCATTCAATCAGAAAAAACAAAGTCTGTATCTAAAAACCGATAACTTAACGGGTTGTGATACAAATAGACATATATTAAATCTCACTACGTTTAGTGTTAGTTACCTTCTAAGACGAAAATCGATTATTTAGCAAGCAATAAATAACAAGTTAATAGGTATCTAAGTTTCTTGAAGTATCATGATGCAAAAAACAAAACTATAAGGGTGATTTATTAGCTTACAGATAAAAGCTCATCTAAATTTAGAAAAAAAATCCATACAAACATATGTCCCATTTCACTTATTTCAGGAACTAAACATATACGCATTCGTTGTTTTTACTTGTTAATAACAAAATGTTCTTTGATTTTATTTTTTTATTAGATGGGCGTTAGATAAGCGTCCATCTGTCAAAGTTTGTCGGTGAGCTAATAAACCAATTTTATAATGCAAAATGTTAAATTGAAGTATTGATAAGTTATTGGGAACTTGGATATAAATAAATTGATGCTAAATTTTCAAAATTTGCAACGTTTCGTTGGTTTATTTTCAATTTCTTCAAGCAAGTTTTGATGTTAGCATCTTCGTTAAAATATTGTAATGCATATAACAAGTCGATTGAAATTATAAGACCAGATAAACATATTATATGTAAAGAAAAGCTTCACATCAATTTGACAAATATTTTACTAATAATTTATTTATTTATATATATTTATTATTAGTAAAATATTTGTCAAAATGATGTGAAGCTTTTCTTTGCATATAATATGTTATATAATATATTAAATTAAATACAACTGTACTTGAACAAAACGATTAAATAAAACATTAAATTCTACTAAAATATATTTGCTAAATGTATGATTTATATTAACAAAATGCAGTCACAACTTGAAAATTTATAAGATCAAAGCATTTCGGACAAACCTTTTTGATACTAAATTTAAATCTTGTCCAAAAATAAACACGTCGACATTACGACGTCCATTTTTGTTGACCATAAAAAGAATTGAATGACATTCAATAACTGGTCGTAAATCTCACCTGAGTTAGAAATCACAATCTCATCAAACTAAACTTTATGTCTTTGCGTTTGTGTGAATCCTAAAGTAAAATACTGTCGACCCTGTTTCTTTTTACTACGCCACTGAAACGCACGACTGCCTGACCCAAGGATAGAACTACTCTTTATTAGTGTATTTTCCATATGGCACATACACTATTGACTGTTGGGATTGGGACTCAGATTATGTATTTTACTAGGCCATTCCTTTGTGGATCCTTTTCTGTCTGACTGTCTGAGGAACTCCAAGAGGTGTTCGAGATATCCTCAATATTTATGACAAGTATGAAAATATAATTTTTTATAATATATAGGTATTTATATAAAAGAAAAAAAAACTAACAAAAAATTACAGAATGAATTTTTTAAAATAATAAAACCATCATAAAACAAAATCAAATTTAGAAAAATAATATTGACCTTTAGTATTGCTTAACTTACAACCAACACCCACTTTTTTTTTGTAAACATTCATTGTTACATTGCTAAATCAGAAAAATTAATTTTTTATCCACTGTCACCGTCGGGGTTCAAACCTGAATCTTTCTACTTTCGCGGCGGAATGAGTTAATCAGTTACTCTACGTAGAGTAACTGATTAACTCATTCCGCCGCGACAGTAGAAAGGTTCAGGTTTGAACCCCGACGGTGACAGTGGATAAAAAAATAATTTTTCTGATTTAGCAATGTAACAATGAATGTTTGCAAAAATTATAGAGCTCGTTCTGAAGCATTACAGAATTAATATTCTTATATCAACACCCACTTGTTTCTTACAAATTTATTAACTCACGACTAGCGCGACTAATTACTCGGTTTTACTCGGGAAGCTCTTTTTATAGGTTCCTCCTGATTCTCTGTTGGGTGGGAGGTTTATGAGACAAAGGCTGGCAATTCTTGGCAGCTTGCGGTTCCCAGGAGATCACCGATGTTGCTATGTTATCACCGGAAAACATGACAACAACTATCTGAGTACTTGGTAATCTTGTCTTTCCCAGGATGCTAAATACTAACGCAAGATGATACTATGTAACTAATAATATGCGATCGCTTCCATGACGTCGGTCGGATAGTGGGACCTAGGGGTGGCCATGATGACTCTCGAAGGAGTTAATTTGTTTTAACTAAATTTGGTACAGATGTTGAAATCCATAACTGCGCAAAGTTTAGTTAAAATTAAACGAATTGAAATGTTTTTTGGTCCAAAAATACTGAAAAAATTCTCGGATTTGTTTCAAAATTGAGAGTTTACCCTTTGGTAAGGATTGAAACGTGGTGTTAAAATTTTAATAAAATCGGTCTGATAGAACCGGACTAACAAACTTTTGGAAATACTAGTTAGCGGAACCGGATTTACTTACTGAAGAGTATTTAATTTAGTGCAGATGTATTAATAATAATGTTGCAATTAAGAAAAAAATTATTAGTTTAAGGAGTTAAATTTATTATTTTGTTCAAAAATAAAGTTAAGTTCACATAATAAAGCCAAAAAGCATGTATTAGCAAATACACTAGGGTTTGGCACTGCGACCTGAGTTTTATTGCAATAAGGTTTGTTTATATACAGGTGTTCAGAAAGTCCCGAAACGCTGAAATATCTCAAAGAAATGGTGTTTTCATGGAAAATATTCCAAATAAAAGTTTCTCAATTCTAAGCAACGCTTATTTTGGTGACAAAAATTTCTCCTCTCGGGGGTGCCCCCTCGGAGGGCTGGGGTCAACTCTAAGATTTCAAATGACAAACCCTATTTTCCAGACAAATATGAACGTCTTTTGTTCGAGAAATTTTTTTTTCAAGCTATGAATTTGTTTCATTGAGGCATTATTCATTTTTCGTTACCAAGGTTTCCATTTTATTTCCCCGCCGTAGATTCATTCTTCGTTTAGTTTTGCGCTATCAAAGCATCTCTTATATTCCCCCTCGTTAAATTATTTTCTCTTTAACGTTACGTAAAATTTCATACAGATACGTTGCTAAGGAAGTTTCGTTTAAAGAAAAACTAAGTCAATGTTTTCATAGCAATAGTAAAATTATGATAGTTTTCCTATCCCTATTAAATCGATAAATGCGCAGACTACAGTTCTATCTACCAAAGCTCACGTATGATTCGTTAGAAAAGAGCTTGAGGTTCAGTCTTTTATCAGATTTTTTTCGTTGGTGCTGGGTTTCAAAGAGCATTTCAAAAAATCTGATTTGACAATGACCTTAGATTGTTACCACACAATATGTCTTCATAAGAAAAGTATTGTAGAATTTTAAATTGATCCTGCTCAAAAAATAATTATTCATTTTTCCTAAAACTATGCTTGCATCCATGTAATTAATTATTTTGTACAATTTTCATTTCGAAGCAACATTTTCCTACGTTTTTATCAAAATTTAGATTAAAAAGTAATCTTTTTCTATGCACATTAATCATGTTCCACATAGCAGGGAGTTTCATAACGACACTAGCCTACTCATGCATGTGTAAAATCACTATCATCACAATCTAAGGTCATTATCCAATCAAATTTATTGACAATTTGCAGCCTAGCATGGAACACGTAACATAAAATTCTACTCACACCTCCACCATAAAACATGGACACCCACCATCAATAGTATATAGGGATGTTGACTGTAGTCAAACAAAAACATAATTTTAACGTTAAGGCTGTCGGAACGCTCTGAATTTAAGCCAAAAATAGAGCTTCGGCTGTCAACTGATTGTAGACTTATTCGTCAACATTTTGCAAAGATTCTTTCTCTATAAGGAAGATAAAGGACAAATCTAGGTCTCTAATGGACTACTTTTGTAATTTATGTACGATTTACTAGAGAAAAATTGGCATTAATTGTGCTAAAAAAACACACGTTTTCAATGTCACACTATAACCTTATTCGTATTTATTTCACAGAACTGTTCCATCACAAACCTAAAGTGACTCTTCCTTTATCGGAAAAGTTTTTTAAATCTTCAAAATATTTCCAAAAATTAGAGTAATCAGTTGACAGCGGCACCCTTGCAAAAATTTTTTTAGCCTCGTAGTTGGCACCAGCCAAAAATTGAAACGTGCGGATGATTAGAGCGAGACAGAGCTAAAGAAGGTCACACCTACAATATGTCTTTTACCTACCTCGCCCCTTACCGCTGGGTCACAGCACAAACAAAATTCAGAGCGTTCCGACAGCCTTAAGTGGTAGTTTCTATGATAGAAATACTAAAAAACACTATATTTTTCCTTATTTTTAAAGAATTTAATTAATATTTAATAAATAAAACCTAATACAATCACTCTCAAGTCACGTGACAACAGACACCAATCAGAGCGCATGACGTCATAGGTTGCGCCGCTGTCAAAAAACTTCATTGTTTGGTTAATATTTAGTGTGTAATTTATTACTATTTGTTTATAGGAAACGTCAAATTACATGTAACTATAGCAACAACTACGAAACAACTTTTCATCACCTCATTTACTAGCGTTTATGAGCACAGAATACGCATCTATAAAATGGTAGCTCCTGTGTAAACTTTTGAACCTCCTTTGGTACCAACAGCACACAGCACACAGAAAAAAAGTACAACCATGGTAAGTACTTATATTATGTAAAATAATGTTTTGTTACACAGATGTAGCATAAATATTGTATTATTATTATTCATATTTATGTATCTAGTTCAATAATTTTTAAATAATGAAATAATTTGTTTACATTTTCATGATTGTTTAAAATTTCTTTTAGGTCGGTATCAAAAAATGCAGTTTTCCTTTAATAATACGTCTCAGGTCAGCAAGTTTATGGGTACGATAGCAATACAATATTGTGATATTTCGCTCATACTAATATTTAAAAAACAGGTAAAAATGGAAAAAAAACAAATGTGGTGGAAGTTACGGTATAGATGGTGGGATAACGTGTTTCCAGTCATTTTTACAAAATCTTTTTCATACATGACTAAAAATTTTAAAATGAAACAGGCAACAAACGGTTTTAGAAAGTAACCTTTTATTAAAACATACTAAACATTTTAAAAAATAGTTAATTTAAATGCATAATAATAAATCGTATGTCCTAAATTATATTCTTTACATCTATATTACAATTACTTCTGTTACTTCATCACCAGCGAATACCGTCTACCTCCAGCCAAACCTACCCCGCTGCACACTCGCTCCTGACAGCCAATCACGGACATTGACGCAAACCAATCGGACCGTCAAGATCCTACCCCGTTTTCCCCCACCATTTAATATGAAAAGGGATCTTATTGCCCTCCTACTCCCAGAAATTACGTTAGATTATTATTCATATTTTGTATATAACCGCTAGAAGTGGCAGATTATTATGTAAAATACCTTTGATATGTTGAACTTGTATTTTGTATGGACGTTAGAAGTACAATTTATGTTAATGATTATTTCTGTGACGTTGGATTTGTTTTATATTTGAACGCTGAGTGCTAGAAGTATCATTTGTATTTATTTTGAATAAACGCTGACATCAGTCAGCTTGAAAATACGCTAAGCCTTCACTTTATTTAATTCGCGGTTTATCGCTTCCTTTGCATCCTGGCTATCGACGAACCAATCCTGTCTGACAAAAGACAGAGGACCGTTGTAACACCCGTAAAAATACGCGACGTTACAATGAAGGAAAGTTATTGCAATTGTAAATTAACGCTATTAAGCTTGTATTTTGTGTTGTAGTTATTGCGTCGTTAACTCCAACTTTCGTGTATTAAATTTAGCTAAGTTTTATCAAAATCGGTTCAGTTTTGTTGCTAATACAGAAAGAATACGACATATTGAAAGACAGAAAAAAAATAGAAAACTTCTACCTTTTAGATGTGGAACCACCCTAAATTTTCGCAAAAAAAACGCAATTAGCAGCAAGTCCCGCTAAGCCTAAGCTTCCTAAGATAGCGGTACCGTAATATGACGGTGAATTATGTAACAAACAACGTTTGCATGAAAGTAAATCGATGCCGTTTTTTTACGTTACAGTGGTGAAGTCACTACTGAGAAAACCACATTCATTTATTTCCCTGAAAATGTCTTTACAGTCAAAGCCCTCTAAGTGCACGCTCTCTAAATGCACACGCTCTCTTACTGCACACGAACTCGCCCTCTAAGTGCACGTTCCCCAGCCCCCACTTCGAATAATCTGCGACCAATCACGTGCGACTGTAAGCGCGCTATTTTCAAACTTTCCATTTCCATCACATTCATAGAGTTTTAGAGATATTGTTTATAGCATCTGATTGAATAAAGATAGCTATAGGAGTTAGAAGAGTGGGGATGAAAAAGATCGTAGGGGAAGTGTGCACTTAAAGGATGGGCTCGGTTCCGAGCTGTACACTTAGAGGGCTTTGACTGTACTATAAATAGAGTACAGCTGAAACCCTCGATAATGGCTTATACGTCAGTTTTGACTTACAAATGTGTACATAAAGTATATGTGTTTATATGCATGTTGTATATTGCACAGTGAATGCTTCGGCCAGACGCAGTTCTAGCGGGGCGTCCATTTGATCAAGATTCATTGCACGAACAAAGAGCCAACCGTCTAATAAAACTGTATTAGAAATAAAATCAGATCACCCACATCTTATGTGCTACTATGTCGCCCGTCTGTAAATCCACTGTGGTGCTATCTACTGCGCGACTATAAAACTACACTATATAATAGACATTACGAGCCAATTCGATCCGCTTCTTATTCCATTTTACTTATTCTAATCGGAAACAATCATTACTACGAAAATACGGAGATACAATATTATACTCGTTTCTAGATTTCCATAGATCGGCTGGCAAAGTCTTTGAAATTGCACTAACGAACTCTTCAAGCCTAGCAATGACAAATGAATGACAAACGATGACAAATTGTAGAAGACAGACAGCGTTGCCAGATTTTTTTTTTGCCAAGTCGGGATTTTGGAACTTTTTGAATTTTTGAGCGGGATTCTTTCGTCGAAAGCGGGACACAGTAAAAAAACGTTTATAATCAGAAGTTTTTAAATATTTATCTTTTTATTTGAGTTCAAATTACGTTTACGTGTCAATAAATAGCAAAAATAACCATAGAAAATGTATTTTAATAAAAATATGATATTTTAAATCAGATTTACCCTATCGTTAAATAGTTGAGTCTTATTCGTCTTCTGAATAAAAAAAATAAAAAAAACAGAAATCAAAATCAAAAAAATGTTATTCATTAGAAAAATATAGCGTTTCAAACAATAGTCTGAGGAGTGAGTGTTACAAATTGCAATTTACAATAAGAGAATAATATTATTTACGAACGATCGAGTTATCCCCGAAAAGCGGGACTAAGCCTGTCCCACGCGGGACATTTAATTTTGATTTAAAAATCGGGACGTCCCGTCAAAATCGAGACGTCTGGCAACGCTGAAGACAGAGTATAAAATTTTCTAGCAAGGTAACTTGTTTTTAATTAGAGTCTGAACGAATGCAAATTTTTAACCCAACCAAACTTCAGTGTAATGCTAAAAAATCTAGTGTAAATACTTATTTTATTGATGTATAAACATATTATACGACGGTATGGACCTAATTTGTTAAAGTAACAGTGTTTGCAATATTTCAAAGAGTAAACAAAGAAGACAGTATGATAATTTATTAGTGCATTTGCCATATCTGACACATACAGTATTGGCGTCTGTCAGATAGAGAGATCTAGGGGTCGAACCAAAATTTTCCAACGTTCTAAAAAAACTTGGCACCACATATGTGTGTGTGGAAGCAATAACTTAATTGAATTTAACGAAATTAAGCCTACATGTTGGAATCCACCATCGGACGAAGTCTAATTAAAATGGGCTCAATCGGATCATTTTAAGGGGTATATTTAGGATTTAATAATTGTTTGGGGGCTCAAAATCACCGAAAAAAACCTCGGAGTTATTCAAAATTGAAATTTAAACCATTTACTGTCAATTAAAAGACGCTTTTAAAATTTTAGTAAAATCAGCTCGACAGTGGTGAACTTATAAATTTTACGAAAATGTTTGCGGATAAAGAATTATAATGACTGAAGGCTGTATATAATTTAGTGCAGATGATGAATTGATAAAACAGAGATCAAATATTAAAATCAAGAAAGAAAATATTATTTTAAGTGGTGTATTAAGGAGCTTTTTATTTTGTCTAAGAACAGACATAAATTCACACAACAAAGCTACGCTGCTTGGATTGTATTGTCGGCAGAATTTTGGCACTGCGACCCGGGTTTTTTATTATTTGAGATTGTATTATGTATAAGACTCTTAACTCGCGGGTATAAAAATCAATGGAATGATTTTGAATACAGTCAAAGCCCTCTAAGTGCACAGCTCGGAACCAAGGCCCATCCTTTAAGTGCACACTTCCCCTACGATCTTTTTCATCCCCACTCTTCTAACTCCTATAGCTATCTTTATTCAATCAGATGCTCTCTCTCTCTGCGCGAAACATTGCGCAGAATTTAAAAATGAGTTCAAACTCAAACTGTGTTTACAATCATATGACATGTGTTGACATAAGCGCGCTTACGGTCGCACGTGATTGGTCGCAGATTATTCGAAGTGGGGGCTGGGGAACGTGCACTTAGAGGGCGAGTTCGTGTGCAGTAAGAGAGCGTGTGCATTTAGAGAGCGTGCACTTAGAGGGCTTTGACTGTAACCTCTCGAGATATCGAATAGTTAGATTTTTCACTCGAAATATCCCATCACTAATTTTAACGCGCACTCTTCATTTCGAACAAACAATAAAATTGACTACGCATATGAAATGCCCGACTGCGTGTGTACTATACTTTGCACAATTGTTAGTTTGAATCGAACAAAACAATAACGTATTCATTGTGTGTCGTCTGTGTAACCACATTACATACAATAACCTGATTATGTTTTCTTTTTCCTTCTGAAAATTTACTGCTTTAACAAAACACTGCGACCAGTAAGAGCAAAGTACACACCAATCCGAAAATAGCAATTCTGTCAAGTTGAATATCAAACAAAATGCCTTCTTTTTAAAACGCATACGATGATTTTGAAACTCGTTTCAAAATACTGCAGCCATTTTAAAAAAAGAAACCGAGCTGGGTAGAGTAGTGGTGACAGCACTAGACTCGCATTCGGGAGGTCCGGGTTCGAATCCCAGCGGGGGCAGATGTGGCTGGGACTTTTTCCTACTGTCTCTCGCCGAGAAACGGTAATTCCTGTACCGGCCATCTTGATTGAGTTTTTCCATGGTTTCCCTCAATTAGTTCCAGATAAATATCGAGATGGTTCCTTATTTGAGGCCATGGCCGATTACCTATCAAACTCCTAGTTCAAAAATTGGCTACCTTATCCTAATTTCGTATAATTCCTTCATTCGCCCATTGCTATTACATAAGTTGAAGTTTTAAAAAAGTAGAAAAATAACGGGAAGTGTGGTAGATGGAAAATAGTAGTGGTGCGAATGGCGGCTGTTATGACATAAAGTTGAGAAACGGACGTTAAACGCATTATTATTATTATTATTATTATTTTACCAATTCGACATTGTATCAATTTGAAGCGCCTGTCATTTACAATTTACAAGCAAAATATTGACACTATTGGAATTCCACAAGAGGGATATGATACTAATTTAAGTGTAAATTCATATTTGGAAATTTTACTGTATTTTTTCGTTCTTAGGTCCATTGAGTTCAAAACACCTATTTTTAGAAAAGTTTATTCGTCTGCGGAAATCATACAATCAAACGGATGATCGGATTGAAACCAAATTTTGGGAGGATGTTTGATATTCAAATATTAAAATCCTTATTATCTTTAAGAAAATCAGCGCATGCGAAGAAGAGGTCGTTTTTTATTTAAGTAGCTGCCAAACAAGCTTTGGTTCATGTTTTTTAATTATGAAACCAAGCAAACGAACAACAAATATAATATTTATAACAAATCTAGGTTGCCTAAACAAAAGTGGGTCCTTGGGTAGTTTCTAGGGGTTGAAAAATGTTTTGGGCCCCAAAATACGGAGAAACTTCTCCGAATCGTTTCAAAATTGAAATTTAACCCTGTGGTAGCAATTAAAAAGGGCCTCTAAAATTTTAATAAAATCGACCCAACAGGATCGGTCTTAAAAATTTTTTGAAAACACTAATTTGCAGATAGTGACTTATTTACTGAAGGTTGTATTTATTTCGGTGTAGACGTTAAATTGATAATAATATTACAATTAAGAAAAAAAAACATTTTTTATGGGGTGTGATCAATGGAGCGCGCATACATGATCGGAAAAAAATTTCTTTCAGAAAACAACATCTAAAATCTATAGGCAACCATGGATGGGACCCACTTTTGTTTAGGCAACCTAGTACCGTTGGATAGGTAATAAAATAACCTTTCATTTAAAAAAAAAATTAAATAACAGATGGGAGTATATATTTCTAATAAAATAATATCTTAGACTATGTAATAAATCTTTTATTTTATTTAATACCATATGTCAAATGCCAATACTTTTTAAGTTGGAATGGTTCTGTTTTCCAAATGGCACGAATATTTTCTATATTTTAACTAATATTTAATGCGAAAATAAAAGATACCCGTAGTTTATATATTGTGTTATATTTTCATACACACATATACAGCGTAGTTGAAAAATATTTCTCCAAATACTTTTTTATATATAAAAAAAAAACAGGTGACGTCGAAGGACGCCCGACAGTAGTGAAACGTCTACGCATTTAATGATATGAATCAGCGCAATTAGCTAAGCAAGCGTGAATAGAACGGGCGCGCACTAGAATAGCAAGCATGAATCCCCAGCAACAAAACGCACAACATCCGAAAAAAGCTTAGCTTCAAATCTCCATTTTCCACCATTCACCTAAGTCTATTGTTACATTTAGGAAGAGCAAAATATTAGTCTTTCAAATCAACTCATTTTATTGATTTAAAAATCGTAAAGTTTCTTTTGTACGCTTTAGAATACCTCCAAAAATAAAAAAGTAACATCATATCAGAAAATAAATTACAGAAATATGTGTTCCAGACATTTCAAATTTCCGCCGAATCGAAGAAAATGAAATCAGTTTATATTTTCGTTCAAATAAACTTCCCGCTTCCTCATTTCATATACACATTTTTACAAGGTTTTTGAAATTTAAAAGACTGTTTCTATACAATAACATTTTTTTAAGTGTGTATTAAAATCATATAAATAGAAATTATTCATCCGATAAACAATCATTTAGAAAATAAACATAATTATACTTGTTGGTGTATTTGCTACTCGTATATAGCACCAAAATTTCTCGACGTTTCAAATCATTCTGAACAAATTGAAGTTCTGTCACAATAAGTGAATTATATTGAATCAAAGTTGTATTCTTTAAATTATTGTATCGCCACGGTGGATACTTTTAGGAAAAAACGGAACCTAAATATTACGTTTTTAAATTAAAACTTTACGTTTTTAGGGTTTCGTATCTCAAAAGGAAAAAACGAAACCCTTATAAGAACCCTTATAGGATCACTCGTGTACCTCAGGTATTTTGAATATTAAGCTGCGACCAGACATGCGGGACTCGCCAAGCGCTAATCGCCTAGTGCCGAGTGCTTGGCTTCGTATTCGGCAAGTAGTGAGCATGTTTATACAGACATGTGGGCTCTGTTTAAAAGCGTCGTAAGCGTCGTTTTTTTCGGGAACAGCGAATATAACCGAGTGCAGTGCGAGCATCCGTTTGGTGCGAATCAATATTTTTAATCATGGACAACAATGATGAAATTTGCACAAGTATTCTCGTATTCGTGCACTTTGAAGTGGAGAGGTGAGCACTAATACTCGTCGCTCGGAGATGTACGAGCACCCATCCCCACTACTCGCTATTCGGCGAATAATCGGCTCGGCATTCGGCGAATCCCGCATGTCTGGTCGCAGCTTTACATATAAAAATATTTTACATAATTTATTAAGACATTGCCAGAATATGATACCTTTTCAGTTTAATCATGTTTTTGCACGACCCCCTACAAAACAGCTGTTTTTCATGCCAGTATAGCAGTAGTAAAATTACTCATTTCACACTAATGTGTAAAGTAAAACAAAAGAATTGCGAAACGTAATGGTACTACAATTTCCAAAGTATTTAGAAAATTATGTAAAAATTAGCTATTTCATGGAGGGTACATGCAAAAAATGTGGTATGTATCTCGTTTGTAATGCTATTATTTCTCATGAAACTGTTAGAACTTGTTAGTCGCTTGTTTTAACATAATCTCACTGCTCGTACATGAAATAATGCATTTACGAACGAGATACACAAACTACTATTATAATGTCCCCAGTAGTTTTATTTTTCTTTCGAGTACTTTTCCAACAAATCCACTTAAAATATCAAATATCAAACTATAAATTTTGCACCAAATAAAAAAGAAACAACAGCGAAAGATAAAGGAGACGAAAGAATACGTAGTCACTTGTTATTTTAAAAAGGCGATACAATCACATCACAGGCAGCTCTGTGTTGCTATTGAAAAAAAAAGAAAATTTACGTAAAGATGAAAAACGTACAGAAGCATATACAACTCAGATTAGATGTGAAACAAAGGGTTGGAAAGTGTATTGTGGTAAAGAAATAATGTTTGTTTGTAGTAAACATTTCTAGACAATTGTTTCTTCACTTCATAAATTGAAGTTTAAACTCGATGTAAACGAACAACATTTAAGCAAAAATAATAATTAACACCTCATTTTAGTTTAAAGATAATCTGGTAAATAAACACATCAAAACTTTTCATGGCTTTATAACACACTGTTGTAGGAAAAGGCCGGCTCACAAAATTCAAAATAAGTCTGAAATCAACAACATAGTTCATTTTGTTCTCGGGAACAACATATCAACTATATTTCTAAAAGATTAACACCTAATATCTTTGTTCTTCCAAATCTCTTTCAAATTGTTTGTCGTGATGTTCTAATTTTGATATTTCGTGAACTTAGTAGTGTTTTTGCCATAAGGAACATACACCATTGACGTCAATAGTGTATGTGGTATATAGCAAAAACACCACAAAGTTCACGAAATATCAAAATTAGAACATCACGACAAACTGTTGAATTTTATATATTTGTTTTGCTGTTGCAGCTGCTGTACATTTGAAAAATATTTGCCAAATCAATTCAACTGTTCTCAAGTGTTGCGCTTAGCAACGAGCAGCATTTGATTTTTATTTTTGTAGAGAATATATTTGTTTTCACAAAATATTACAATTAAATTGTCGTAAAATTTAATATCTTTGATCCATTAATTTTTCAGCTATTTTGAAATTGTTGAACAAGGAAATTATTCTTTTAAGATAAGTCCTTGCACTCAATTAACTTACTCGGCCTTATTTTATATTATCAGTAATATTTGAAGCTAGTGAGGTGATTATTGCGATGGAAAAAAATAACAATTGTTTGGGGATTTGAGAGGAATCATTTTTGTGCAGATATGACAGTGAGAGGCTGTATTTTGATTATGAATTAATTATATTCAATGATTATGAAGCAACATTTAAGCTTTTACATTTATTGTCTTCATCAACTTGAATCGGAAAGTAACGTACCGACTACAAACATTCCGTATTTAGAATACAGTTCGGCGTCGCAGAAAGAATATCCAGTACCGTCGAAAGTTTACCGTATGTTAAGATTGCATCCTAAGAAAAGTTTAAAAGGTTATGATCACCTGCTGTCTTACCATGTGATCTGCCATTCTGAGTTGCATCTGAACTATCGTATCGTCTCCACTATCATATCAAACATCAACGGCTTGATGTGGATCTACCAGTTCAACTTCTACCTTACTCATTATACAGTCAGGCTTCAGTAGTTTCAGGTAACTTAGAAGATAATTTATGGTTTTCGTCGAAATCAAACGTTGTGAATACATTCCGACTTTACATGTCAATTTTTACTTATACTTGCATATTGTGTATATTGTCTAGCCAAGGCCATGTTTTGGTATTAATCTGGGGGCCCGGTAATGCCCCCGTCAAGACGAGCCAAAAGAAGCGAAGCACTACCTATCTTTTCTGGAGGCACTTTGTCGTATTTTCGAATCGTCATAGCTTCGGTCTGAATAATCCTAGAAATCTGACATTTTTAGGATAAGATTTTCTTAGCACACTTATTAATCATACCAAGTATCAATTATCTAGTTTTTATAGTTTCAGATTTATTGACATCTGAAATACGTCAATTTCGTGACTGACTCACTGACTGGTGATCATCAAAACATCTGGGGTACTTCCTGAAGTCTTAGAAGGCTGACATTTGGTATGTAGGATAGGATTTGCATTCAAACAACGCAAAAATTAAGAAACCGGATACTCCCCCCCCCACCAATTCCGCATATAGGGGGTGTATATTTGTACATAAAAAACATATGCAAAATGTGCAAAAGTGATACACAAACCTTCATTGATGATAAAAAATAGTAAAAAAAATAAAATAATTTCGGGCGTCTGCTAAAGAGAAATTAAATCCCATCAAAAACATTTCATGTGAAATTGGTTGCCAAGACTCACAAGTTCATAATGCCTTCCAAAGCTTTGGACAGGCTCAGTAAACTATGACGCGCAGTACAAATCGGGGCTTGGCACTACTAGAGAATTTAAAACTTTTTTACACTGAAAACATTCTGAACTTGTGAGTCTTGGCAACCAGCTTCACATGAAATGTTTTTGATGGGATGTAATTTACAGGACAATTCACAATAAAGTCATAATTAATTGCTGCATTGCTAAAATCAGTTGTTGAATATGTATTTTGTCATTTGACTTAGTAAAAATGTATTCAACTAACAATATAATATTGTATTCTCAATAATTGAGAATACAATATTATATTATAGTAATCATATTTTTTGTTACAGAGTTGTATTTACCTATTTTAATAATTAAAATAGGTAAATACAACTCTGTAACAAAAAATATGATTCATTGAAAAAATTAATACAGAATAAAAAAATGATTTGTCGGGAAAAAGGACTTTTTAAGTAAACACTTATTTGTTATTTATAGCGACGTTTCGTCCCTTGCTTGGGACTTTTTCAAGCTTTATAACTATTAAATGTTTTGATCAAGTAGATATAAAAGTTAAAATACACATGTAAATATAAATTTGAGTTAAACAATTGTTCATTAAAAAGTTTGTAATAATTCCGTTTTTAATAAATATTTTTACGGTTGATGTTCAAACTATTTTATTTCCCGACAAATAATTTTTATATTAATTACCAAGGACAAAAAAGAAAAAGTCAATTAATACAGAATCATTGGAAATAAATAAAATCAATACTAGGTCAGAATATTCATTTTTTTTTTAATAGTAGTCCTTGCTGTGAGCATAAAAAGACGCAACCTAAACTGTAAATCCAATAATAAAGTGTTAATAATAGCCAACATAGAAAAGTAGTATTCCTCCAGAGTTTAGTAAATTTACTTTTTACTCGAATGTGGTATTCCAAGGAGGTGATTATTTTTTATCTATCGCTAAGGTTTTACTAATGTAGGTTCCCATCCCTAAGAAAGTTTTTTTTTAAAGTGATAAATTAGTAAGTACATGAGAAATGGGTGGATAAATGATGTTTCATTTGAATTCGTACCCTTCTAGCATCAAGACAAGTTATATGACAGGGAAAGCCATCCCTCCATTTATTAAGTTTTATACTTTTTTGTATTTTTCAGTAAATTTGGAGATATTTTACATAATGTTAACGATAAAACATATATTTTAAATTTTTTCGCCTAGCATGGAACCCGATCCCACGACTCTGTAATTATAAAGCATATGCTCTACTTACCACATATATAATCTATTGCTTGTACAGATTGCTTGAAATTACTATATACCAGTTTACCGTGCATTCATTAATAATTGGAAATATAGTGTTAATTAAATTGTTTATAACAAAGAATCATGGTGGAATTTTTCAATCTTGATAATTTTCGTTCAATTTACACCTAATTCTCATTGCAGTTCTAATTTTCTCAGATTTTTCTTAGCAATTCTTTTGGTACCAAAAGTTACAAGCAGCAATTTTTATGCGTTTTCCTTGAAAAATGTTTTAAAAAATGTAAAAATACATCATTATTTTGTTGACTTCAATAAGCTTTCAATAAACACCCTACACAATGCTCTCGAAGAAAAAGTATTTTCCAATTTACCCTTTGAAGTTAACCTTAAAAATCGAAATTCAACTTTTTATACTTGTCGTCTGTATTCAGGCTATCACACTCTATACCTGTGCCAAATTCCAAATTTTTGAGTCAAATAGTTTCAGAGAAAATTGTATGTGACCGACGAACGTACCGACACCGAATAATTCCATAAGTTTTTCATTTTAAACACTAAACATTGAACAGCAGATCTTGGATTTATTATGTAGAATAGTAAGCAAAATCTCAAATTCGGACAAATGAAGTAGTATATAAAAATAAGAAATACGTATACCTAATAATTTTTTGCAATATTTTCTCCAGTAGAGAATTACGCCATTTCCTTTGTGAGTTACATTATCGAGCTATTTCGTATACAGCGCTTTATAAAGATCATAAATCAAAATCTAAAAGTCGATTTTTCTTTTACGGAAATGTTCTCCTCATTATAATAAAGTATGCGATGAAGAAGAAAAAAATAGCTCAGGCCAATCGAGCTGAATTGTGGCAACCCCAGATTATACCGCGTATTCTATACAAAGGCGTGTAAAGTTTTTTTTATAGTTCTTTGAATCAATTGGGTTTTCGTATACACAATACGTTCTGGGATTATATATAAACTCTTTTTATGACTCAGAAACTGCATTTGTTTCTTGAAAATGAACTGAAAATAAATTCACTGCTGAAGAGACTAGATTTTTATTTTTATCCGTTGTGAAATTTTGTTTTGACGCCGATTCTTTATTTTCTTGTTTTATCTAAGATTCGATGTCTTAAAATAGAAATACATATATGTTTGGCAATGCCAAACTTTTGGTTTTTCAAGAAAACCCATTCCCAATTTCTATACATAACGACTCAAAATAATTACTTTTAAGCCAATGAACTTCTATATTAATCGTGAAACTTTGATATTAATAATGAGAAAATTTGAACACATTATTCAAATGCGGTTCAATTTTTCATTTTTTTATACAAAGTAAGATTACCGTAAAAATCACAGTAGAGCGCTTGTTGAAAAAATATTATATCTAAACTAGTGTTTTCATAAAATTTGTAAGTCCGGTCCTGTCGGGCCGATTTTATTAAAATTTTAGGGACACTTTTTAATTACTACTAAAGGGTTAAATGTCAATTTTGAATCGATTCTGAGAATTTTTTCGATATTTTGGGGCCCAAAAACATTTTTCAACCCCTAAAAACAACCCTTAAAATGCCCCGATTACGCCCATTTTAAATAGGCTTCTTGCGGTGGTGGATTTCAACACGCGGGCCAAATTTCGTTAAAATCAATTAACTCTTTCGAAAGTTATTGCCCGCACACATATATATATATATACGTATATATATATATATATATATACGTATATATATATATATATATATATATATATATATATATATAATGGTGCCAAAGTGTTTAGGAGGTTATGAAACGTCGAGAAATTTTGGTCCGACCCCTAGGTCCCGCCATCCGACCAACGCCAATAGTGTATGTTGCCATATGGCAAATACACTAAAAATAAATTTGTATCTCATATAAGATCATCAGAATCTGCATCCGAAAACGCTGCAAGCTGCATAAAAATAAACTTACGTATAACTTTTATTATGTTCTGACACTGATGTATAAAATATTAATAAAGTGAATTTTCATAAAAGAAACCTTTCATAAACGTGTTTAACCATTCAAATCTTTGATGATCGTAAACACTGTTTTATCACGCATGTTTTGGTATTTAATTTAGCGGAACTGTTAAAGGCCACTGATTACATCAAAGAGGCCTAAATATATAAAAAAATATATAAACCATGCGTCCACGGAATCAAGCAGAATAGCCGAACTTATTAGTGTATTTGCCATATGGCAACATACACTATTGGCGTTGGTTGGATGGCGGGACCTAAGGGTCGGACCAAAATTTCTCGACGTTTCATAACCTCCTAAACACTTTGGCACCATTTTTGGAAATGTTTATATATATATATATATATATATATATATATATATATATATACGTATATATATATATATATATATATATATATATATATATATATATATATATATATGTGTGCGGGCAATAACTTTCGAAAGAGTTAATTGATTTCAACTAAATTTGGCCCACGTGTTGAAATCCATCACCGCAAGAAGCCTATTTAAAATGGGCGTAATCGGGCCATCTTAAGGGTAGTTTTTAGGGGTTGAAAAATGTTTTTGGGCCCTAAAATACCGAAATAATTCTCCGAATCGTTTCAAAATTGAAATTTAACCCTCTGGCAGTAATTAAAATCTGTTCCTAAAATTTTAATAAAATCGACCTTACAGGACCGGATTTAAAAATTTTAAGAAAGACTAGTTTGCAGATAGTGAATTATTTACTGAAAGGTGTATATAACTTGGTATAGAGGTTCGATTGATAATAATATTACAATTAAGAAAAAAAAATGTTATTTTAAGGGGTGTATTAAGGAGCAAAATTTTTTATTTTTCCCAAAAACCAACTTAAGTTCGCATAATAAAGCCACACTGCCTGTATAAGCAAATACACTATATTGTCGGCAGGGTTTTGGCACTGCGACCCGGGTTTTTTCAGTTATGTAATGATAAAGGGCAAATACAACAGTAGTGGAATCTTCATCAAGACCTAACAGCTACATTTTCAGTCCATAGAAAATGTATTTTAAAAATTAAAGTGTGTTAATTATTGACATTCCTGTACTTCCCCCCTTTCCATACCTTAGAAGACTATTTTAGTATCTCTACTCAACAAAATATCTACCACATTTCAAGTCTGGCGGTCTAATAGTTCCGGAAGGTATCGTGATGACTTGTCAGTGACATTCATCCCCTATTTCACCTCCTTTAAGTTTTTATTTTGAGACAAAAGGTAGCTTATGTTCTTCTTTAGGATGCAACCTATCTCATTGTCAAATTTTATTGAAATCTGATCAGCGGTATAGACGTGAAAGCTCATATTCGCATTTATAATTTTAGTTAGGATTACCATCGCACATATCGTTTAATTTAAAATTAAATTTTCACATATATACAGGACCCGGCATTTAGCAATCTTTGACACATGTGAAAAAAATGTCAAATTGTGAAATCTTTGAACAATCAGTGAGAACCTTATTAGTTTTCCAACGTTACTAATCATACAGTAAGGCAGACTTAGCTTGTTTTACGTTACGTGTTTTCTAATTTGGTTTATAGGTGATATCGAATTTCCGGTGAGATCCCCAGACTTATCAGCTCGAAATTATTATCAGTATTTTTTAGTGTATTTGCCATAAGGCAACATACACTATTGGCGTCGGTCGGATGGCGGAACCTAGGGGTCGGACCAAAATTTTTCGACGTTTCATAACCTCCTAAACACGTTGGCACCATTTTTAAAAATGTTTATATATATATATATATATATATATATATATATATATATATTTATATATATATATATATATATGTGTACGCGCGATAACTTTCGGAAGAGTTAATTGATTTAAACGAAATTTGGTCCACGTGTTGAAACCAATCACCGCAAGAAGCCTATTTAAAATGGGCCTAATCGGGCTATTTTAAGGGTAGTTTTTAGGGGTTGAAAACTGTTTTTGGGCCCAAAATACCGAAAAAATTCTCCGAATCGTTTCAAAATTGAAATTTAACCCTCTGGTAGTGATTAAAAAGTGTCCCCACAATTTTAATAAAATCGGCCCGACAGGACCGGATTTACAAATTTTATGAAAACACTAGTTTGCAGATAGTGACTTATTTATTGAAGGGTGTATTTAATTCGGTGTAGACGTTAGATTGATAATAATATTACAATTAAGAAAAAAATGTTATTTTGGGGGGTGTATTAAGGGGTTAAATTTTTTTTTTTGCCCAAAAACAAACTTAATTTCACATAATAAAAGTATAAAACCACACGGCCCTACACAAGCAAATACACTATATTGTCGGCAGGGTTTTGGCACTGCGACCCGGGTTTTTTTTTTAATTATACTTCTTTTGGCACTCTGGGGGTAAATCTTTCTGTTACGGAAGTTGCGCTCGCAGCCAACGACTATGTTGCGAAAGTTATGTTGCGGAAGTTGTTTCTGATAACGTCAAAATAGTTATTTCATAAAACAACAATGTAGGTTATACCAGCAACATTGGACGAAACTTCTTAAAAACTATTAATTCACACTTTTTGGCATGTTAGTCGTTTTGCATAGACATGTCCTGAATGAATAACAACTTTTAACAGTTAAATAATACTCAATACTTGTATTTTCTTATTTTATTTTATCAATGTACATCTTTAACGAAAATGTGAATAACAATTATCGCGATCACCTCAAAGAAGTATAACTTGTGCCGCTCGTACACGCACCATTTTTTTGGTATTTTTAAAATCAATAATTTACCAAACATATCCTAAAATAATTCAACAGCAGAAGACATGATTCACGTAAATTTACTAAAAGTTTAGAACAATATTATAATTTGCAGCGATGCATAGAACCGGATGATGTAAATCTTACGAATGTCATATTTGAACAATAATGATTTTGAAATAAATTCTCCTTTGTTTTTCTACAGCAGAAATGGGTCAGCCTTGTCGTCTGACCTGTCATAAAAATTCAGATGTTTTTATAATGTATGTATTTTTTAAGCTATATTATTTTACTGTTGTATACAAAGAAAATTGTTTGTTTTGGAGAAAAAGCAAACAATAATGGCCAGTACTGAAACGCCCACACGATTTATCATAAACGCTTTATTTTTTAAGCCAAATATAAAAATCCAAAATAATTACATAGAATAAAACATTGAACTTACAGAAATGCAAAAAGATATTGCACAGTTCAGAAAGTTTTCTCGTTATAAAAATTAATCATAAGAGGACACATAGAATACACATAGAATAGATTAGATATTGATTAACTGTCAAAGTGATACCTAATGAACGAAATATTGGTAAAAGCAGGCAGCTTAAATGCAATTTGGAGGTTGTGCTTATCAAGAGACATATATTCGATGTGAAATTCTGTAAGGAAAATTAATATATTGTGTGATCGTTGTCAAACTAGATATGGTGAAATTGCGTTCTGTCACCAAACATCAATCGCATGAATCCAGTTTCCTCTACAGTACGTAAAGCAGTTTCACTTCAAAAATAATTACCTAACGTAAATCTTTTCTAGAAGTAGTGTACATATTCAATTAACATAATGACATTCGGCGTCATGCCGTGAATTCTTATAGCAATTGTATAATAATCCCATTAATGAACATCAGGTAAATAGGTTACAATTTTTTATTTTGACATTTAAATGCCGTTTAGCTATGAAAAACTAAAATTAAAATAAAAAATTTCCATCGAACGTTTAAAGGTACGGCAGTGGTTTTTAACCTGTTACCAAAATATCTTTTGTGCTAAAAATTACAAGGTCAACCATCACATTAAATATTTATGGTATGATATATTATGTGGTTCAGACCCAGTATATTATAATGCTATTATTTAAAAGGATATTGGAGCATTCAATTAATGCTATTTATTTATTTTTTTTATAAAGTATTTTTAATACATATATGCATTTATTTTTTATTATGTATTTGTCGAGTCTGAAGAAGTTTTAAATTAAAACGAAATGTTGCAATTAGATATTGTTTAATAGCATTAATTGACTGATCCAATATCCTCTTAAACAATAGCATTTATGGTATTTTGTAGCCCGCTAAATTAATTATAATATCAGCGCAGTATTTATGAGATAGGATTGGCGCAATAATATTTTTACGAAAAGGAGGGGCAGAGGTACAGAAATACTGGAAACCACTGGGTTGCGGAGATATTAAAATAAAACGAAATAACAATAGGCTAAGCTTTAGGCTATGTTCCATTTTAATATGTATCTTGTACACCTAAACTTTATTTAAAACAGCTTTAATGTTATATTATGTGTTTATTTTTTATTTTATGCATTTAAGAAAAGGAATCTATCAAAAATAATGCAGTTCATTTTTATTCAGCATATCATATATGTTGCTAGCCTGCTTGTAGTCAATATAAAATATCAGTAAGGAAAAAGAAATTTGCGAAATCTATGGAATCATCATAATATTTGTCTGTAAGCGATATCAAATTTTCAATATTACGCAACCCTAACTACGATCATATAGAAAGTCGAATTAATTAAAGTAAAGACGATATCACTGAATGAACAAAACGTTTAAGAAAACTAAAACCTGAAGTTTTTCTTTTTTTTTTTAGTTGGAGTCACAAGAACAAAGTAAATTGGTTTTGAGTGTAATTACCTGTTCACAGTCTATTATTATTGATTATTGAACGTGTTATACGTCGACATAATAACTTATTTCCTTGCACTGTCACGCTCAACTTCTGCCTTGAATATGTGCCATGTGTTATAATCAATATTGGCACTTAATTTTGCAGAAAACTTATAAAATGAATAACAAGACTTACAAATCGAGAGTAATAGTCAATACAAATAATAATAAAATCGTATTTTTCCGACTTAAAAATAATAATAAATAATAATAATGCGTTTAAGGTCTGCTTCTCGACGTTACGTCATAAAAGACGCCATTCGCACCATTACTATTTTCCATTTACCACTTCCCGTTATTTTCTATATTTTTGAAACTTCAACTTAAGTAATAGCAATGGGCGAATGAAGGGAAATTATAGGAGACTAGGATAAAGTCGGTAATTTTTTAACTAGGAGTTTCATAGGTACATATGATTTATACTTTACAAGATAGACCGAATAAGTGATATGATAATATTGTCTGTCTCTTAATCAATTTGCTTGTTCCGAGTTAACTGAACAGATTTTCATAAGAATATTTCACTATATATGTTTTTTAATTTATCTGGAAACAGGTAGTTATAATATATAACATATTTTAATAACAGAGAGTGGAAAAAAGCCAAAAACCAGACATTGACGCAAGTGAATCAAAAAAGCTAGGAATAATTAACATTTCATCATATCTCCCGTCTCTTAGGGATATTTTATCTCGCAATTTTGACGTATCAATGACGTGAATGCTTTTACTGTCGTAATAACGTCAGGGAGGTGTGGCCAACTCTTCTAGCAGTCTATCTTGTTACCAAATGTGAAAAACAATTGAAATTTGTTCCAAGAAATAATTCGTACATGTCGTCGTGGCATTCTCAGACACTAAAAACAAAATAGCTTTCCGAACTTTAGATTGACGTCAGTGCCGTTATTCCTCTATTGCATTACGGCCTCAGGAAATGCTGAGACAAGTTTTAAGTGTTACTTTTACCATGTACTTACTGTTTTATATTTAATTTTAATTTAATTGATAAGTCTATTTTAATTTGATGCATGTCTTTTGACAACAAAGATACCAATAGTTGGTGATCTGTTAGAATTGTTACAGATTTTCCATAAATATAGTGTGAAATTTTTCACAAGCAAAACAGATAGATAGTAATTCTTCCTCTATTTGAGCAAATCTTTGCTCAGTTTCACTTAAACAACGCGAAGCAAAATGGACTGGTTTATTTTCTTGCAATAAACAACATCCAATAGCATCTTTACTTGAATCACTCCGTATAGTAATTTCTTTAGTTACATCATAATTATTTAATATCGGAGCTCGACTGATCAAATTCTTTAATGTATTTAAAATTTGTGTATGATTTTCAGACCAATTAAACTCGATATCTTTCTTTAACAAATTTCTTAATGGCGATATTATTTGAGACACATTCGGTATAAATTCTCTTAAATAATTTACAACTATCAACTTACTATATGTACTGCGAATAATACGAAAATCGCATTAGCACGATTAGGGGCAATCAGATGTATGTCTTTTTAGTGTATTTGCCATATGGAAACATACACTATTGGCGTCGGTCGGATGGCGGGACCTAGGGGTCGGACCAAAATTTCTCGACGTTTCATAACCTCCTAAACACTTTGGCACCATTTTTAAAAATGTTTATATATATATGTATATATATATATACAGGGTGTCCCATAAGTCGACGTCCAAACGAAGTGAGGTGATGGGGGAGGTCATTTCCTATCAAAATAACCATAAATGTGGTTATCCAATTGTTTACGGTTCGAAAGTTATTTCAATTTTTGTATTTTTCTCTGAAATCATGTAATGCTTATACTAAAAAATTAATTTAAAAAAATCTATGAGTTGTTTGGTTAATTTTTTTTTTAATAGGATCCTGAAGGGTCTGCCTTTTCAAAAAAAATAATTTTCATGAGCTCTGTTATCATCTGTCAAATAAAAAAAATGGTTTTGTAAACACTTTTCGGTGGCAAGAAAAATATATTTGATTTTAAATTCACATTGACAGAAAAAAAGTGTTATAAAAAAAATTGACCAATTATCAGAAAAACTTGTCCATTTAATAGAGATTCTAACGCGGTATAGTACAACTCGTTATTCATGACAGTTTTTTTTATAACAATTTTTTTACATGCAAATCGTGTTTGTTAAAAAATACATTTTCGAAAATTTCAAAATGTAAGTTGGCTGGAACGACTTAAACAAATAAATACGTTCCTCTTTCATTCACTACTTCTAATGTATGCTCGCTATTCGTTTTATTACTAGTAAACCTCCGACTTGATTTTTCATTTTGTTCTTTGTTATTTGGACCTGCGCTTGGTAATTTGAACTTCGATCCTGTTTGTGATTTGGACTCTCTTCAAGTTGGACGCATCAAAATGGTTTATTCCCATCGGGAGTATGCAGAAATGCACTATGTCTACGGGTTTTGTGACGAGAATGCTCGGGCTGCTGCAAGAGAATATCGGGCACGATATCTCAACCAAGAACACTATCCTGACCACAGGGTGTTCCAAAGTATACATCGGCGGTACATAGAAGGTGAAATCCCTGGGAATGAGCAAAGAGCTGGAAGACCTAGACTTGACATCGACGAAGATGAAATAATTGGAATGGTGACAGAGGACCCATCTACAAATGTTCGTCGTTTGTCAAGACGTTCGGGAGTTTCGAGGTTCACAGTGCACCGTATTTTAAAAAGGGATCAGTTACATCCATACCATGTGCAACGTGTGCAAGCACTTTTACCCGCTGATTATAACAAAAGGGTGCAATTTTGCCGAGAAATGCTACGTCGGAACAGGGAAGATCCTCAGTTTTTTAATAACATTTTGTGGGGTGACGAATCGAGCTTTCGAAGGACGGGAGTATTCAACGTCCATAATTTTCACTCTTGGGATTATGTAAACTCTACAGCTATAAGAAACGACCATTTTCAACATCAGTTTGGGGTCAACATGTGGGCGGGAATTGTTGAAGGTAAAATGATTGGGCCCCTTGAGCTACCCAGAAGGATCGGGGGCGATGAATATCTTTATTTTTTACAAAATGATTTGGGCGGCTTACTGGAACACGTGTCGCTAGAAACACGCCGAAACATGTGGTTGCAGCACGATGGGGCTCCTTGTCACTATGCTCTAGTAGTGAGACGATATCTCAACACCGAATACACAAATCGCTGGATTGGAAGGGAAGGAACCATCCAGTGGCCACCGCAGTCACCTGACCTAAACCCCCTAGACTTCTTTTTATGGGGTTATTTCAAAGAACTGGTCTACGCGACAGAAAACCAAAACGAACATCAGCTGCGGCAAAAAATAAGAATTGCGGCCAATACAATACAAAATAACGAACGGGCGTTTCGACTAATTTCTACCATTTGTTGTAACTTTAAATAAAATTTGGTTCATTTGTGTTAGACCAGCCAACTTAGATTTTGAAATTTTCGAAAATGTATTTTTTAACAAACACGACTTACATGTAAAAAAATTGTTATAAAAAAAACTGTCATGAATAACGAGTTGTACTATACCGCGTTAGAATCTCTATTAAATGGACAAGTTTTTCTGATAATTGGTCAATTTTTTTTATAACACTTTTTTTCTGTCAACTTGAATTTAAAATCAAATATATTTTTCTTGCCACCGAAAAGTGTTTACAAAACCATTTTTTTTATTTGACAGATGATAACAGAGCTCATGAAAATTATTTTTTTTGGAAAGGCAGACCCTTCAGTATCCTATTAAAAAAAAATCAACCAAACAACTCATAGATTTTTTTAAATTAGTTTTTTAGTATAAGCACTACACGATTTCAGAGAAAATTACAAAAATTGAAATAACTTTCGAACCGTAAACAATTGGATAACCACATTTAAGGTTATTTTGACAGGAAATGACCTCCCACATCACCTCACTTCGTTTGGACGTCGACTTATGGGACACCCTGTATATATACGTATATATATATATATATATATATATATATATATATATATATATATATATATATATATATATATATATATATATATGTGTGTGTGCGGGCAATAACTTTCGAAAGAATTATTTGATTTCAACTAAATTTGGTCCACATATTGAAACCCGTCACCCCAAGAAGCCTATTTAAAATGGGCCTAATCGGGCTATTTTAAGGGTAGTTTTTAGGGGTTGAAAAATGTTTTTGGGCCTCAAAATACCGAAAAAATTCTCCGATTCGTTTCAGAATTGAAATTTAACCCTCTGGTAGTAATTAAAAAGTGTCCCTAAAATTTTAATAAAATCGGTTCGACAGGACCGGATTTACAAATTTTATGAGAACACTAATTTGCAGATAGTGACGTATTTATTGAAGGGTGTATTTAATTCGGTGTAGACGTTATATTGATAATAATATTACAATTAAGAAAAAAAAATTATTTTAAGGGGTGTATTAAGGGGTTAAAATTTCTATATTGCCCAAAAACAAACTTAATTTCACATAATAAAAGTATAAAACCACACGGCCCTATACAAGCAAATACACTATATTGTCGGCAGGGTTTTGGCACTGCGACCCGGGTTTTTATGATGTGGTAACAGTTTGTTGGTTCTGATTGGATACTGTCATAGATAAAGACACAGAACTTTTGATAAAGAGAGATGTATACTCTACGCGAATATGTTATCAAAAAAACCAGGGAATTATGTCGAAAAAAGAGACAGATATATGTTTTTTGCGCTATTATGTTGCCTTCACTCGCCCCACAATGACTAAATAGACAAAGCTTTGTACAATTTAATATGTACACGACTTTTGCAGTTCATTTATTTTATTTTTAACAATTTTAAGATTGAGAATTGGACGCAATACTTATTATTTTAAAATTATATTTATATAAAAGATATTAAATTTAATTTCAATTTTGAAAGCGTTGGTAATGTTTTTTTCCCGATTAATATAGTGACCAAATTCATTGTACAGTGGGATCTCAATTAATGCTTAATACATACCACGTCACATCAATCTAAAATACAACATTTTTTTGCAGTGGCACTTCCTATCTCAAATTGTTAAGCGCTAACTTTTTAATTCTTAATTTAAAATTTTCTACAATAATAATAATCAAAAACTTACATTTAATTGCAATCGACTGTAGACTTTAACAACTTGTGCAGCGCTCTTTTAAGACGAAAAAATCCATACTTTCTCCTTGTAATCGTAAAAAGTTTATCACAAATTGTCACAAAATGTCAAAACTATAAAATAATGAACAACTGAAAACTAAATCATAAATGTTGTACAAAACAAGTTTTGAAGAAAAAAATACAAAACCACATAAAATCAAGATTCAAAACGTTGTTTTAATTCTCGTATTTATGAAACGTTAGAATAATTAACACACGAAAACAAACACTTAAAACCAATAAAGAGTACATATTTTTTGAAGTCCCTTAAGAAAACATAATGACGAAAAATTAAATCAAAATCACAGACTAAGGTACAATACACTCTATTCAGAAGTCAGGTTGCAACTAAAAATTCTCAGCAGGTCATTTTTTAAACATGAATTGTCCTGTAGATTACACAATTATGAAATCGATCATGCAATTTATTTCATTTTTATGTTGGAAAAAAACTTTATAAATATTTATACAGAGTGTCCTCTTTATATGTGTGTCTTTTAATATAAAAATACGTAGTACCAGTTGAACTAAAAACTAACTGAATAAAATTTGTTAGGAAGTATTTTGATAATACTTCGTATAATCATCAATATAAACTAAAAAAATTAATTCAAAAAAATTAATAGATAATGCTTTTTTTTGGGGTGTTCTAAAAAGCAGAAAATAAAAAAATAATCTATACCAAAGAGATGATATAAATTCGCTTTTCAAAATTTTACACTATTTTTTCGTTTTGAGGTCCCCCGAATATAAAAAAACATATTTTTGGAAAAACTCTGTGCGTCTGTTTATTAGTCTGTCAGCACGATACAGGTCAAACGGATGAACGGACTGAAACGAAATTTTGGGAAGATGTTTGGTATGTAAATATGAAGAGCCCTATTGTTTTTGACTTTTTGCGAAAATTGGCGCATGCGCAAAAGAAATATATGCTATAACGTTGTTTTTTCTCATATAAGGATATACTTTGCCATAATGGTTTATGTTCTATTTACTTTTGCAAGAACGTGTTCTAAAAAATTTTTTTCTAAACTTTATAGTTTCGGAAATAATTTGAAAATAAAAAAGCAGGGTTTTTTTTGTTCTGGAGTTTCATTAATCTGTCAAAAATAGTTGACAAGCATGCTTCAATAGGGTATTTGCCCGTGATCAAAACATTTATTATAATATATCAGATGTGAATATTTTCGATATTCGAATGGCCTGTCGCCCAATCGGCTGAATTTTTTTTTATTAAGAAAATATCATTTTAAATAATAATTAGACGAGACAAACAGTTAAAATAAAAAATTAAAGCAAATGTTCAAATAAACATCCATTTTGAATTAAGCAGTGGCTTAATCGATTATAAAAACTTTGTCTCACTTTGCCTAACATTACAGGAGTTACATTCTAACATACTAGGGGCGATTTTGTGTTTAAGTTCATCCAGATTTTGCCACCGTCTCGAATAGATTTCATTATGTAAATAGCCCCAAAGAAAAAAGTCGTTTAGGGCTAAATGCGTAGAACGACTCGGCCACTCTATAGTACCTCCAAAGACCTATCCAAATGATGATAGTCCGATTCAATACGTACACCATAGTAACCATGGTAACGACCTCTGAATAGAGGGCAAAGCAATCTCTGATCTTAACTAATTTGTACTGTGTACTTTTCCCTATGAAAATGATTTGTCGGGAAAAAGGACTTTTTAAGTAAACACTTATTTGTTATTTATAGCGACGTTTCGTCCCTTGCTTGGGACTTTTTCAAGCTTTATAACTATTAAATGTTTTGATCAAGTAGTTATAAAAGTTAAAATACACATGTAAATATAAATTTGAGTTAAATAATTGTTCATTAAAAAGTTTGTAATAATTCCGTTTTTAAAAAATATTTTTACGGTTGATGTTCAAACTATTTTATTTTATTGTCGTCGCTATAAATAACAAATACGTGTTTACTTAAAAAGTTCTTTTTCCCGACAAATCATTTTTATATTAATTACCAAGGACAAAAAGAAAAAAAAAAGTCAACTTTTCCCTATGTTTGGTTTTCTGTGAGACACCCTGTATAATGTTATCGTTTCTCTTATATGATTTAAATAATAATATACCACCGGGAAAATGAAACATTTAACTTGTACAATATATTTTTATTTTTATTGCCAACGTTATTGCGCTTGTCACTTCAGACTTCTTCAGGGCTCTGTAATCAAGTATCAAAATACATGATTAACATTATTAAAAGATAAAACGATTTTTCTTTTAATTTGAAATTAAAAATAATAATAATAATTAATTATGATAACCATGTATTTGATACTTGATTACAGAGCCCTGAAGAAGTCTAAAGTGACAGACGAACGTTGGCAATAGGAATAAAAATATATTAACGATGCTGAATGTCTTATTTTCTCGTTAGTATATTATATTTAAATGTTAATAATATTGATTCTACCAACAGTAATAGATATATTAACAAAATAAAATTACTTGCAATATACTGTTCAATTGATTTTTATATAAATAAAAAATCAATTGAACAGTATATTGCAAGTAATTTTATTTTGTTAATATTTAAATGTTATTAGTTTTTTTTTAAAGATACATTTTTTAAAAAAAGCTCTATGATATAACCAAAACTGAAACCACTCGACTTTTTTATTGACGCGATATCTGTCTATATATTTTGTTAACACTAATACTTTATGGTCACAATTATTTATTCGAGACCTCTGCTAATAATTTTGTTGTAAATCCTATCTTTTCTCTGCTTTAATATATCAGTTGCGCGTTGACGTATTGTGCAAATTTCAACAGTATTTTTCTGTGAGTGTTTGTTCAAGTCGAAGGGGGGGGGGGGTCCACTCGACCCGGACCGGACATAAAACAATGCATTATGTATGTAAGTTATACAGCCGGGCATAAGTAGTATGTACCATGTATGTGCGTATGTCATATAAGTGTTGTAAGTCCTCTACATTGTTTGACACGAGCATAAACCAACGAACGTCAACTCGACACTACCACTGCGTGTTCTTCGTACATTGTAATGATTCAGTTGAATACGGGGAACACTGCAACTCTTTTTCAAATTATATAGCTTGTCGAAGTTTAACTTCCTTAGCGACGTATCTGTCTGAAAAAAGTAAGAAATCGAGGGGAAGTAGAACTACCAAATAAAGGGGAAGTTAGTTTGTCTCCTAAATTACACGAAACTGACAAGGACAGAAGCTTACAGTGTTGCATTTTGATAGTAAGACAAGGATAAACGGCTTGAATCTGGCGTATAAAACTATGAACAATTAAAGTAATTATTAAAATAAAATATTAGTAAAATAATTTCTGTAATTTGATGGTAGGAACTCAAAATATATATTTCATGTAAATTCAGAAAGGAATATATTAAATATATTCTCTATTTTCAGATATCAGAACAATTTTCGGATTAAACGTCACATAACTGAGGTTATGATGTTGATATATATATTGACAATAGGGTATATGCATGTAACTTATATTTAGTTCAAATATTATTTTTTGTAATCTTTATTGCTATTGATTAAACTCCAAATAGTTTTTTTTAAATTATGCATCCACCCACTCTATTCATATTAAAAATGTTTTTCTGTAGATCATAGTATGTAAATAAAACTATGGTATGAATGTGACGATCTGTCCATGTGAGAATTTTCACATGACATAAACATCAAAGTGCCCTCTTAAAATGTATAATAATTTCGCCGTAATTATAATATTAAAAACTAAAGAAATTAAACTTCTTATGTGAGCTTATTATAATTTTTTACACTATATTTTCGGTTTGTACAATTACAAAATTTCATGCAAATACGTTATTGGCAAATATCTGCATATACGAACATTTATGAAAATGTCATTACTAGACTAATAGTAGCGTATATTATATTTATAGTAATAATAATAATAATACGTGCTTTATTCAGTTAATGTCACAATGACAATGAATGCGTCAGTCAAAATTGTACATAATATTCTGGACAATTAAACAATGACTCAATTGTGCAAATGTGAACGTACTCAATTATTGTTTTGTGGTGGTGCTTCTGTGCATTAGAAATACACGCCGTGGCTTTGCAAAAATTGTGATTAAAATGTATAGACTTCCATGCGTATCCTTTTGCTGCTTCTATTATTTGTCAATAAAATGCAATTAATATTTTTACAAAAATATATTTTGAAACTGAAAGGTTAAAACTGCGTTGAGCATTAAATTTCGTATCCAATCATAAGTTTTAGTATTATTTTTGGCGCCTTAAAGTTAACAACAAAAGGATTTTCGTGGTACAATAATTTTATATCTACAACGTGAGATTGTTTCTGTTCGTGATTATGGTGAAAATATATTAAGTTAGTGTCTTAACGTACGATTTACTCAATACAGAAATCATAGTTTTATTATTAAAATTTTGAATTGTTCATATATTGTGATCTCTATAACTATAGCAATCGTGATTTTTGGAGCATTTTATTTATTTGTGTAAGTACATACCAACTTGAAAAAAAAATCAGTTTCTATTCAATGTTCACTTGTCTAGAAGAAATCTGTAACAACATTAATATAGAGTTAATAACGCACTAAAATCGCAAGATAACAAACCACATAAAATACGGAAACCTTTATATTGAATTTCACTGCAATTCAATTATTTAAATAAATTTAAATTGATTGTAACTATTTATCACAAAACAATAATTGTTAACACATCATCATCAATTAAAACCGTCCTTGAGTTTTTGTTTCATTTACGCGTTACGTAATGTACAGCAAAATAATTGACATGGACAACACATTTATAATTCACAATGTGGTATACATATTTTGCATTAAAAAAGGAACCGCTTATATTGTGACGTCAGTGTAAATTATTTTGGCACGATAATATTGGCAGAAACAAAAGAAAACGCAGTGCCTTCATTTGATAGAAAGTAAATACATGATAAAAACAAGAATGTCTTCAATTTACGACTGTTAATATTACCCTTTGTATATAACATTACTTTCTTGAAGTAGTCTCAAACAAAAAGGCGTAATATGATTTACGACTATTCATATAAAAGTAATAAAAACTGTTTTAAGGCAGTGTATAATTAATATTTTTTATATCAAAACATTAATAATCATTGTTAGTAGTGTCGCTGTTTGCCTTTTAATCTTTATCTATGTTAGGCCATGATAAAAATAAATATTTTTTTATTTTTATATATGCGTTGCTTGCCATTTAAAAGCAGATAAACATAATATACTTAAAAACATAAATGAATATTTAGTTATAATAAATTATGAAAATGAGTTTTATTTGCTTATAACACAAAATTCGCTTAACCGAGTTAAATACAGTTTTATTTCACATGAAAATAGTACACAATTTTTTCTGATTTTGGATAGGTTTCGTAGATCTCAACTTACAACAATATTTGTCTAAACGGGTAATACGAAAAGTAGAATTTTCGCATTTTCTTAAGTTTTTCTGCTACAACAAATGTTTGATTCGCAATAAGCGTATATCTGGATGACTTAAACGCCAATTGAAACTCAAAAACTTTTTTTGAAATCAGACCAGCAGTTTCAGAATATGATCATTTTTTTTTTGCTTGCGATTAATATGAAATTTATATGACCCTTTTTTTATTTTTTGTCCATGCGAGTAAAGAGCTTTAAATATTTTTTAGACTGATTTAAACGCGTTTTCATCTTTACTTTTCAACATAAAAATATCCAACTGTACTTTTTGTAGGAAATTTACGAACAGAGATATAAACTAGTGTCCCCCTCGACTTATAACATTTCACATAATCAGGTCTGATTCAAAACAGCGTTGTGTTGCCGCTATCTAATTGTTAATTCCGGTAGGTCGGCCTGACATGTTTCGTTCAAACGTACATAACTTGACACATATATTTTTGGGTCATACCCTTGAGCCTTGCAAAACTTTGTCAAACCAGTAGCGTTGTGTTAGAGCCCTCTAATTGTTAAGGCTGTCGGAACGCTCCGAATTTAAGCCACACTACGAGGCTAAAAAAGCTGGTGCAAGAGTACCGCTGTCAGTTGATTACTCTAAATTTTGGAAATATTTTAAAGATTTAAAAAACTTTCCCGAAGAAGAAAGAGTCACTTTAGGTTTGTGATGGAACAATTTTGCGAAATAAGTACGAATAAGGTCGTAGTGTGACACTGAAAACGTGTGCTTTTTTGGCACAATTAATGCCAACTTTTTTCTGGTAAATCATACATAAATTACAAAAGTAGGCCATTAGAGACCTAGTTTTGTACTTTGTCTTCCTTATAAAGAACGAATTTTTGCAAAATGTTGACGAATAAGTCTACAATCAGCTATCACCCAAAGTCCTATTTTTTGCTTAAATTCAGAGCGTTCCGACAGCCTTAACTCTTCAAAATTAAGTGTGTAGGCTTTCACGGCGGGAATTGTTGTAAATCTTCTTGGCTTCCAGGCTTGTACGCCGTAGTCCATTGGTATTTCTGCCTGACGTTTCGTCTACAATTGCGATAGACATTTTCAAAGGCGATGTGGTGCGGGCGAAGTGCCCTTCTAGGCTACTTACCTGTGAACAGCCTAGACGGACACTTCGCCCGCTACCACATCGCCTTTGACAATGTCTCCTGAAGATGAGAATTTGGTTAACGAACCGCACCTACGTCGAGAAAAAAAGTATGGCTTTCACCAATATAAATTAACGGAGGAAGTGAATCTTCTTTAGAGTTATGAATTTGGTTCATTGATGCACTATCCATTTTGCGTTATCAAGGTTTCTCTTAATTTTCTCCGCCGTTAAATAATTTTTCCTTTAATGTTACAGAAAATTTCAAACTATACGTCGCTATACAAGTTTCACTTCAAAAATATTAATGGTTTGGAGTTTAGTATTTTCTTAGGGTTTCGTACCTCAAAAGGAAAAAACGAAACCCTTATAGGATCACTCGTGTGTCTGTACATCCTATTGTAACAGCCAATTTGTTCCGAACTACTGGACCGATTAAGTTGAAATTTGTCGATGACCGAAAGACGGCGTGTAACGTAAATAAATGAATTTTGAACATGGGGGTCATTTTTGGGGGAAAAATTAGAAAATTAAAAAAAAAAGTTTTGCAAACTGTACCATGTGACATATCAGATGAAAGGGCTTATAATAAGGGTTGCAAATATGTATTTTTTTATTACTTTATAATAAACAGTTTTCAAGTTACAGTGGAATCCGTTTATAATGACATCGAAGGGAATTGACAAACACGTCATACTAAGCGGATGTCATACAAAGCATTTTTGTGAAGAAAAAACAACCGTCTTTTTTTTAAGTAGCATAGGGCCGCTGACGGGTATTCCTTTGTTTCTCGTGATTTTAAACCACTGAATTAACGCTTTATCAACATTTTCTTGTCGCGATTTTCGAAGCCTCTTCGGTTTCAAAACATTTGAATTGAACGATCGCTTAATCCTGTTCTTGTTTTTGAAAATCATTGAGATTGTCGAATTACCGACGCCCAATTCCTTTGCGAGAGATGAGTTTGATTCTCCATTTTCTAATCTGCATATTATTGCACCTTTCTCCTCAATCGTAAATGCTTTACGACGTTGAGATGACATTTTTTACGTAGGATATCACTAAAAACAACGCGTGACGTTCAACTATCAATTACTAACTGAGATGCAAAACAAAAACAAGCCACGTGCCGAACGTTGTCAGGAATCAACGAACATTGCCGAAAAATCATGTCGGTCACTATAAACGGACAAAATTTATTAAAAATGGGTCATAATAAGCAACATGTCACTGTAAGCGAAGTCATTATATCCGACTTTGTTACAAAGAATTTTATATGAAAACCATACCTCGTTGTGTAATTACGTCATAATAGGCGGTTGGTCAATATAGGCGGAGTCATAATAAACGGATTCTACTGTATTTAAGAAAATAGATGAGAATTGATTACTGGACCAATTGAGTTGAAATTTGGTGCACATATGTAAGTCGGTGTCCAAAGACGGACGTGTAACGTAAATAAATGAATTTTGGACATGGTGGTAATTTTTGGAGAAAAATTAGGAAATAAAAAAAAATAGTTTTGCAAACTGTACTGTGTGACATATCAAATGAAAGGGCTTGTAGTAAGGGTCTCAAATATATTTTTTTATAATTTTTAAATAAGAAAATAAATGAGCAATTGATCATTCTCCCCCTTTATCTTCGAAATTACTGATCTTAAAATTTTGAAAAAAATAGGGAATGTCGGGTCTCACCCATAGTTTTTCGGAAAACCTAAACAAAAATCTTAAGTCTCAAAGTTCTCACGGAAAACGGAATACTACGAAACCCTCTTCTCACTAGTTCGACTCGCACTTGACCGTTTTTTTTTTTTAATATTCATACATTAAATTGTAGCGATTCAATAATAAACAGTTCACGTTTTTTTAAACACTTTAAAAACTGAGCAGATGCCATTCCCACTGGTAATTGGTACACAGATGTGAAGAAAGTGAACGACAGCAGTTGAGGCCCTCGACAAACGGCGGCACACATGTGTCAGTATCGTTACAGCAAAACACCTGACCTAATCCCATATCAGACGGCAATAGCGTCGCAGTGTCCGTCGTCGCACGTCGGCGCCGTGTCATTCAATGACGTCAAAACACGCACCTACACTTAAGCACGATGTTCGTGTATGTTCAACACACGCAATACGTCTGTACGGCGCTTTGCCATTATTAGCAGTAGGTACATAGACTTGGGAATAATCGAATGATTTTAACCCGGCGTAAATGAACCTCATTTCAGTCACATCGTCAATGAACCAGGGTGAATTTTACCCGGATATCGATTTGAAATAGTTTTTTCTTATTTAAATGAATTACCTAATACGATATTGTTATAATAACCGAGCTGGGTAGAGTAGTGGTACAGCACTAGACTCGCATTCCGGAGGTACGGGTTCGATTCCCGGCAGGGGCAGATGTGGCTGGGACTTTTTCCAACTGCCTCTCGCCGAGAAACAGTAATTCCTGCACCGGCCATCTTAATTGGGGTTTTCCATGGTTTCCCTCAATTAATTCCAGATAGTATCTACATTCAATCATTCAGTACTACATTGGGCAGTAAAGGACCTAGACACATGTGTCAAAAAATATACAATAGCTTACCTTCCGATATACGACAGATAGAAAATTGCAATAAATTTAAAAGTTCTCTGAAACTCTATTTAATTGAACAAGCGTATTATTGTCTGGATGAGTTCTTTGGGAATCTCTCATAATTATGACCTTTGACACTATTTGTTATTATACATATATAACAAATAAAGAGATTTATTATTATTATTATTATAAATATCGAGATGGTTCCTTATTTGAGGCCATGGCCGATTACCTATCAAATTCCTAGTTCAAAAATTACCTACCTTATCCTAATTTCCTATAATTCCTTCATTCGCCCATTGCTATTACATAAGTTGAAGTTGTAAAAAATGTAGAAAGTAACGGGAAATGATAGATGAAAAAATAGTAATGGTGCGAATGGCGTCTGTTATGACATAAAGTCGAGAAACGGACGTTAAACGCATTATTAGTATTATTATATTGTTATAATATAGGTACGTAAGAATAAAAAACATGTTTAATATTATAACTATTTATTTATGAAGAAACTTTAAGTTTGACTGATGCACTTCTCTTCTTCAACATCCGATCCCGATGGAAAGCTTCCGTCCAAAGATCATTCTTCCAAATGGCGTATTATCATTTCGTCTTCCAGCACGAACGAAATAAGAATAATCAAGTCTGATTTTGAAGTTTAACTTCTTTAGCGACGTATCTATTTGAAAAAGTAAGAAATCGAGGGGAAGTAAAACTGACAAAAATGGAGAAGTTAGTTTGTCTCCTAAATTACATGAAACTGACAAGGACAGAAGTTTAGATCAGTGTGTTTCATTTGGCAAAATAGTAAGACAATGGATAAACATATAAAGTAGAATCTGACGTTTAAACTTAGGAACAATTGACGTACAAAATAATTTCTGTAATTTGACGTACAAACTTGACACACGTCATGAATTTGTATTTAAAATATATTATAAATTCAGAAAGAAAATATTAAATATTATATTGTCTATTTTCAAATATCAGAACAATTTTTGGATTAAACATTTTTAAAAACAAGCTTATACTGAAACGTTACATAATAGAGGTTATAATATTGTTATACTACAGACAATTCATATTAAAAATGTTTTTCTGTAGATTACAGTATGTAAATAAAACTATGGTTTGAAAGTGACGATCTGTCCATGTGAGAATTTTCACATGACATAAACATCAAAGTGCCCTCCTAAAATGTGTAATAATTTCGCCGTAATTATAATCGTCAATCTAAGTAAAAGCAATTATATTATTTTTGATAGACAAATTTGTGATATTTCCAAGATTAATATCTCTTATTACAATAATAGAATATCAAAGTTGCTCAGTTCGAAAATATGTATAATAATATAAATATTATTGAAATTTGACGTAGAAAAAGTTAATCTTCTAATGTGAGCTTATGAGGGTGAGGCTCATTGTAATTTTTTTTCTGAAAATCACTAATTGCCATTTTTTTAATACGACACAACAGTCAAAAATTTGAAAAAATCATAACAAAAATAGGAACTAACCGAAACACCAGAAACAATCCTTTTCTAAATAGAGCTTAATCAATGAGCATTTTAAATTATTTTAACTAAATATAAAATAAAATACACAATTACACAAAGATAAAAAACATTATTAGTTTAACAAACATAAAACCGACGTCAACTACTTTTATTTTTAAAAATAATTCAATGAATTTAAATGAGGATTATTTATTTTCAATTTTTATACCAGTGCTACATAATATACCTACCTACATTAAATTGCGTATAACATGAAATTCAGATAGTCGGAAATATCGGAATAAAATTGGAATCAGCAGAAGCGGAAATAACCACGAGACCGATTTTAATCTACATTTCTGGGTCACATGTGGCCTGCAGCATTTCGCTTTCATTTCAATATTTACCTGTTGCTGTATGCGGACACCGTACGCTTTATACGAAGATGTTACTGCATTCTGGTGGAAGATACGGGTATCAGACAAATACAGCACACAAGAGTTTTATTAAAACATCAACAACATGGCGACTAGCTTTCAATATACAGGGCGTTTCATAAAAGATGCGTAGGACTTTAGGGGAAGATAGTTTCTCCAAAAATATGAAATTTTTTTTCATAAACATGGGTCCGCAAACGCACCGTTTTCGAGATACAGGGGGTCAAAGTTGAGAAAAAAAATCGTTTTTTGTCAATATCTTCAGAACTGTTAGAGGCACAACGGTCAGCTCTTGCACACACTTTAACCTCATAAATACCCTAATTTTAAGGTGTAGACAAAGTTTTTTAAAAAAGTCAGTGGCGTAGATTTAAAGTATTTTTAGTATTTTAACCCCCCTAACTTCTACGCTACTGAACAACATGCGGTTTTGTGTAATTTTTTCGAACCGCCAATGTTTCTTGAGCAAAAAAGGTACTCTTTGTCCATTGCTCTAAAGTGATCCGTTTTCGAGAAAAATGGCATTTTATGATCAAAAACAGAAAATTTTTCTGTTTTACCAAAAATTTATTTTAATTTGGACACAACTAGTTTATTAACACAACCTTGACCCCCTGTATCTCGAAAACGGTGCATTTTCGGACTCATATTTATAAAAACTTTTTTTTATATTTTTGGACAAACTATCCTGCGCATCTTTTATGAATCATCCTGTATAATAGAAGGTTTCTTTTGGAAATACGAAACGCTTTAAATTATCCACACTATATCGAAAATTTACTTAACCCGGCGCAAATGAACCTCTTTTCAATCAAATCGACACTAAACCAGAGTGAATTTTAGCCGGTTATCGATTTCAATATATTTCGTTTGAAATAGTTTTTTTCTTATCTAGATGAATTACCTGATAGAATATTGTTATAATATACGTAATATTAAAAAAACATTTTTAATATTATAACTATTTGACTGATGTACTCCTCTTCGTCAACATCCGATCCCGATGGACCGCTTTCTTCCGAAGTTCAATCTCCCAAATGGCGTATAAACATTTCATGTTCCATCACGAACAAAATAAGAATAATCAAGTTTTATTTATTACGTACAATCTAAAAAAACTTAAGAGAAAATGCCGTTAAAAATGCTTATCACCCGAACTATAAACCCGAGTAAAATATGTCCAAGTGCACTTTGAACGCTCATATCACCAACGACGTCACGCGCAACACTGATTCGAATTAAACAATCGACGCATTATTGCCAAGATGGCAGCTACCGAGGCGCAGAAGGTAGGATACCGTCAATTGTGACAAGTGTGTGCGTTTTTATACACTAGTGGGTGCTAAAAACTCTGATTCATTCACGCCGAGTTAATCAATTACACAAACCGTTAAACCCCGTATTTCCACCAAAATTATAAGCTCAACAAAAGCAAGTTTTGCTTACATGGTAGTCATGCAAAACAATTATGTTTTAAAGATCATCGTTTCACTTAGGTCCGCCGTACACGGACAGCTTCAAGCAGTGAGAAAATGGCTGCTTCAAGCACGAACTACAAATCTCCATTGACCGCCCGAGCAGTCACGATTGCACCGAATCATGTGGTCAAGCATTTCAACACATGTGAATACTGCTCAAGATTATGCTTATCAAGATTATCTTCCTTAAAATCCAAATTGCAAAAGAATTTGAGAAAGCAGTTCGAGCAATTGACAGTGACTGTTCGAGCGGCTGACAGTGACTACTAAAGCAATTGATAGTGACTGCTCGAGTGGTTGACAGTAACTGCTTGAATGATTCATGAATGTTCTTCGACGATTAACAGTTCGTGTACGACCGGCCGAAAATGCAACTTTACACTACTAGTGTTAAATGTGTTATTTTACGACCGTTATACAAGCATAAAAAACTGGCCAAGTGCGAGTCGAACTCGCACACGAAGGAATCTTTACCACCGTACAATATTTATTAACTTTATATTAGGTTTATTATTTGCTGTTACTAAGGCGCAAAAATGCCTGAACTAATAGCTTTTAAGAAATTCCGTCCGATGTCGCTAGTATGCACTATTTTGACGTTTATAGAAAAAAAAATGTTTTTGTGATGTAACTACAAATTTACGGTTTTCGAATTTTTTCCCTTTACTTGAGCTATAAGATTGCTTCTTGCCAAATTTCATGATTCTAGGTCAATGGGAAGTACCCTATAGGTTTTTACAAAATATGCGGCATAAGCGACCGTATCTTTTGATTTCGTTGACTTAGAAGTTTGATTTTTTCAGAGCTCTAAGGGATTACAGACCTGAGTATTTGATTTTAATTTCAACTTGATACCTCCACGTGTTTCTGAGAAAAATGGTCTTGTCAGACAGATAGACAGACAACGAAGTGATTCTATAAGGGTTCCTTTTTTAGTGTATTTGCCATATGGCAACATACACTATTGGCGTCGGTCGGATGGCGGGACCTAGGGGTCGGACCAAAATTTCTCGACGTTTCATAACCTCCTAAACACTTTGGCACCATTTTTAAAAATGTTTATATATATATGTATATATATATATATATATATATATATATTTATATATATATATATATATATTTATATATATATATATATATATGTGTGTGTACGCGAGATAACTTTCGAAAGAGTTAATTGATTTCAACGAAATTTGGGCCACGTGTTGAAATCCATCACCGCAAGAAGCCTATTTAAAATGGGCCTAATCGGGCTATTTTAAGGGTAGTTTTTAGGGGTTGAAAACTGTTTTTGGGCCCCAAAATACCGAAAAAATTCTCCGAATCGTTTCAAAATTGAAATTTAACCCTTTGGTAGTGATTAAAAAGTGTCCTCACAATTTTAATAAAATCGGCCCGACCGGATTTACAAATTTTATGAAAACACTAGTTTGCAGATAGTGACTTATTTATTGAAGGGTGTATTTAATTCAGTGTAGACGTTAGATTGATAATAACATTACAATTAAGAAAAAAATGTTATTTTAAGGGGTGTATTAAGGGGTTAAATTTTTTATTTTGCCCAAAAACAAACTTAATTTCACATAATAAAAGTATAAAACCACACGGCCCTATACAAGCAAATACACTATATTGTCGGCAGGGTTTTGGCACTGCGATCCGGGTTTTTTCCTTTTAAGGTGCGGAACCCTAAAAACAACTATTTTATAGGGGATGTTCAATAAAGCTAATGAATTCAATTGGAAATAATAGTTCAATTTTAAAATGATTGTAATATTTAAAGCAATATTTTTCTACGGCAAATTGTGAATCAATACAGAATATTTAACAGAACACAACATTGTCCGCTCTGATAAACATATTATTGTTCAACAAACTATATAATATATACGCATTAAAAATTTCAACAACGTACTTGAAGTTTAGTATGCAAAACAAATGGCTTCCTTTATTCAGATTCTGAATTATACTATGTACAATGAAAAAATATTCAGACAAAAGTTGGCACGACTTTCTTTCACAACCTCTTTTATTTAACTTACAAAACAAGACACAGCTGACAGGTAGCCAATTTCATTCAGTTTTTTTTTTATATAAAATTAGTTCCCAAAGAATATACGTTTTGCACCTTTCGGTATCATACACAAATTTTTAATATGTAAGTCACTATCATTTCAGAAAACATCTAGACTGTTCATGAAATGCTGGTAGATTGCGTAACTTAACTCTTTAATTCCCAGTGTCACTTGTAGGTGACAGAAGTTTAATATTTTGTTTCTACCACACGGGGATTTTATTATTTAATTCCACTACCATTGTTGCAAAGCCAATAAGTAAAACTATTAATATTTTTTTTCTAACAACACTAGCCAAATGTCATCTGTCAAATATAATCAGATGTTTCGCGCGAAATTCGAGCAGTCTGTGTTTGTGTAATCTCTTGCGATAAAAAGTGAAATAAAAATGCCTAAACTGTAACTATTGTTATTTTTTCTTATTGCGTGTAATAAATAAATAAATAAGCTATTGCACAATTTTTTTATTATGGTAAAAATAACTTTAAACACGTTTTTTACGACGTTGGAAATATGCCGTGTCACCTACGGGTGACACTGGGCATATAATAACCGTTTACGCCGCAACGGAAGATCTCAAAAGGAATAATTTTTTCCGTTTTTGCAACATTTTTCATTGATGCTCCGTTCCTACTGGTCGTAGCTTGATATTGTGTAGCCTATAGCCTTCCTCGATAAATAGACTATCCAACAAAAAAATATTTTTTTCAATTCAAACAAGTATTTCCTGAGATTACCGCGCTCAAACAACCAAACAAACAAACAAACTCTTCAGCTTTATGATATTAGAATAGATAAGTGTTTTGTTTCTTTCAGATAAACTATTTTTATTATAAAGAAACTGATATATCTAAATATAAATAAATATCATTATAAATTCTAACGTTTTCTTCTTACCGTAACAATAAGAAACAATCCGCAGGTGACACCCCTATAAAAGAAAATTGGGGTAGTTTATTTTTTATTTATATTTTTTCTTGTCATAACCAAATGTATATAAGGTATTTTATTTAAAAAGAAACCAAAAATCTTTATTAACTTGAACATGGGAATTGAAGACTTAAGGACCCGAAAAAAATTTCGTTATTTAAATGAAAATCTGAAGAATAACAAATAATATCAAATAAAAGTTTAAAAAAATAGCAGCGTAATTTTTAAACAAACTATTTTAATTGTTCCAATTTCAAACGAACGTTCAACACCAGACAAGCTATGTTCTAAGAAGAGATCGTTATTCATATGATCCCGTGTTCTTGGAAAAAAAAACAAAATGAAGCTTACAGCATAATGTTCGACCTGCACTACAAATTTTCTAGACTACTGCGAGTCTTAAACTTGGGCATATAAGTAAATCAAGCTCATGTTTAGAAAGTTTAGATTTATATAATACTAGCCACTCCCCGCGGCCCCGCCCGCGATTTTAATAGTTAGGATTCTTTCATTACTCACTCACTCCGTTCGTTCGCCCGAGTTTATAATTATTTGTTTCATTACTCGCTCACTCACTGTCTTCGTTCGCTCGAATTTATAGTTATTTGTTTCATTACTCACTCACTCACTTCGTTCGTTCGCTCGTATTTATAAAAATTTGTTTCATTACTCACTCACTCACTCCGTTCGTTTGCTCGAAGTTATAATTAGTTGTTTCATTACATACTCACTGCGTTCGTTCGCTCGAATTTATAATTAATAGCCAGCCCCCGCGAGTCCGCCCGCGATCGACTCAACCAATCACAGACGTGACCATGTTTATAGCCTCTTACGCTCAACCTTATACTATTCTAGTAATATGGGGTATAGAGGTACAGTAGAACCTCGATAAGTTAAGAACCTCTGTAAATTAATAAAACCTCCATTACTTAAATCACAAAACCTCGGTAACTTAAACAAATACTCTGAACATCGTCCTCGATAACTTACAATAATAATAGAAAACAGTTTCACGGGTAATTGGAATAAAAATAAATCAATTTAAACACTCATTGATTGCAACGTTTCGTCTTTTATTGAATTAAGACTTTTTCAAGCTCTCAATATGCTTAAATGATAATTAAACTATGATATAATAAGCAATTTCGCATTACAAAAAACAATAAAAAAAAGAACATTATTTTCTACAATTTTCAATTTTTAATTGTTTTTTGTAATGCGAAATTGCTTATTATATCATAGTTTAATTATCATTTAAGCATATTGAGAGCTTGAAAAAGTCTTAATTCAATAAAAGACGAAACGTTGCAATCAATGAGTGTTTAAATTGCTTTATTTTTATTCCAATTACCCGTGATACTGTTTTCTATTATAACATATATCTGGAATTGAACTTTAAAGATGAACTTAAAATAATATTTTGGTGACCTCCATAACTTAAAGTATTATCAATGTCATCATGAGTAAGTATCCAAACAAAAGGTTTTGCCTCTATTGAACTAAATACAACCTCTATAAAATCCACAAACCTCTGTAAGTTAAAAATTTTACTCTGACAAGTTCTCTATCTTCAACGCTCGATAAGTAAAAAATTCGATAACTTAAATTTTTTAACGTTTCTCTTGGATTTTAACTTATCGAGGTTCTAATGTATATAAATAATCTAGTTTATTACTGACACCAGACAAAATTTTACCAACGCACAATTTTGCGCTATTTATACACCCTGCATCTGCAATTTTGTGCTCATTTTTTACTTTCATATACCTTCCCAGTATTATTAGACAGATTTTATCAACATCTGTTTAGCCAGTTTTATTTTATGAATCTAATTGTGATTAAAAAGCGACGATATTTTCTAAAAGTTTCTACGGATGACTAACAAATAACAAGTGAAAATCTATTCCGTTCTAGTTAAAGTTAAAGTTTTACATGTTATTCTTGTTGGAGAGTATGTGTGCAAGTTAACATAGTTCGTACTATAATGAACTTATGTCGCGGAGTGTACTTCCCTTCCAACCAGACTGTCTATTCGTATGCCAGACATATTGTCAGAGATGTATTTGTACCCAGATCACTTTTCAATTCCCATAAAAAGTTGTCCGTTTGAAAGTTTTCCAATCGACTTTATTGTTGTTATTACTATAACAATAATCGACAGCTACAGTAAATTGGTTTTATGAACCCTAGCTTCCAAAAAATCACACCAAATTCATAATTCACATGTTATGCAAAAGACAAAACACTAAAAACTTCTCTGTATAGTACGCGCCATGGATCTAAAAGGCTCGGAAGTTAGATGCAAATGGAGGCTTGCGCAGTTACAATCGGTTGAAAAACTATAAACTCGCGCTATATTATTATTTTTAATTTTTCTTTAATCTAAAGGTTTAATTCCTTGCATAAAGTCATCCAAAAAAATATTTTTCGTGCTTGTTTTTAGAAAATTTTCAATAGCAGGAAGTTGAAAAGATGTTTAAAAAAACAATCATCAATTGTCCAAGTACAAAAATTGAGACTTAATTTATAGCACGACAAGTGTCGAAACCCCATCAAGCACTTAGAAAGTTATGTTTGCAATATCACAGATATTCCTACAATATACAGTACAACCTCGATATAACGAAGCTAAACGGAATTAGAAAATATTCGTTATACCAAGTAATTCGTTATAATGAAGTTTGTTATATAGAGGTTAGGTTGGTCTAAGATACGTTTTAACAAGGTAATAGAAACCCCATTTTCTTCTGAAAACTTATCTTTAAAATTGTGGCCAATGTACTTGCGAGAATTTCGAACTCTTTAGCGATGTCTATTTTTTTCTTTGTAGGATTCTCGTCTACATACTTAAGAATTTTTCGTTTCTCCCTTTTCCGTTTCTCAGCCGCTGCAACTTTAAATTTACTAACAACAGTGACCAACAGCAGTGTTTACATTACTTTACATCAAACAACAATGATTGTCTTACGATAAATTTAACGTGTCTAAACCTGTCGAGACATGAACTGTTGTTGCTATTGTGGAATTGTGTGTGATTAATTGGCAGGATACGTTATGTAATGGTTACAAGTTGACAAAAATCGTTAAATAGAGGTAGATTATACCTACTTTCTATTTATATTCTGCAATGATTGAAAATTCGTTATAAAGAGGTTTTTGTCAAAAAGTATTCGTAACGTGCAGATGTATTTTGCACTAACTCTTGCGGGCAGTTCTAGGGGATTTCGAAAAATTTGTTAAATCAAGGAAATCGTTATATTGAGGTTCGTTATGTTAAGGTTACACTGTGTAGGGAGGAAGCGTATTAGTTTTAGATAATATCGATGTTTATTCATTGAAATATTCTCGAAAATCAGAAACCTTATAGAGATGTCGACTCTGAAAGCGGACTTTAATAAAATAAATAAAGAAGTTTTTGACAAAAAGCATTCGTAATGTAGATTGTAGAGGTAAATGATGCATTAACTGTTACGGGTAGTTCTAGGGGATTTCAAAAAATTTGTTAAATCGAGGAAATCGTTATATTGATGTTCGTTATATTAAGGTTAGACTATACTACCACTGATATTGTCATTAACAATATAAAAATTAGTGAGATTGAGGTGAATAAATTTCTGGGCATCTATATACAAAGTAACTTAAAATGGGACCATCATATTTCTAGTGTATGTAAAAACTTATCAAAATTTGTTTATGTCATGAAAAGATCTCAATCTTTACCCAGTATGGATGTCTTAAAAGCGATTTATTATGGCCATGGCTATCCTGTGTTAAGGCGATAGATTCCCTACGATGTAAATCATGCGTTACCTACCCCCTTCCCCGTAGTCACCCGTGGAGCTCTAAGCAACGAGCATATGAATAATTTTTGCACAGCAGAAGAAGACTAATTTCGTGAATGATCGGATCATATACTTATACCTAATGATATTAGCACGATAGTATACGAGGAGTTTATATTTTCCATGTGACTATATAGATTAGAGACCATAATATTCCATAGGCGTAGGTGTTTTTTTAAAATGTTTTTGCAAACAATTACCTATATCCATATAGATATATTTTTATCCATTATATTTGAATTTGAAAATACATTATCAAATACTCCGGAGGTCTACTTATTGTGAATTGTTTTATATGTTTATGAAGAAAAGAGGAATATTGGGCGATAAGAATATCGAAAAAGTTTTTTATGTAAGTTAATCAAAATTTTATTAAAAGCATATTGATTACAGAAAATATTTATTCAATTAACAATTTTCTTTTAATTATTTTAAATACTATTTCAATATTTTTGTATATTTATGCAAATACTAAAAAAAAGTATTTTTATTTTAATTCGAACACTGCATTTAGGATTTTTACCAATATTGCAATGTACATACTGTTGTCGAGTTGATAAGTAGTCATTAATACATTTTAGATTTGCAATAATATATAATTATAAAAGATAAGAGTATATAAAATATTTTATATGAAAAATCACAGAAAGAAAAATCAAAAAAATATTCGTTTCTTAAATTATCGCTAGATACACTTTCGAAATTACATATAATTAAAATAAATTGAAATTTAGAATACTGAAAAATTAATTAATCTCTCGGAGGATTGCGTATTGCCATACTTCGCAAATGCCTTGAATCAATTAATTCCGGAAGAAAACACATTTGATAAAAATTAATTAATTTTTCTTCCATATTTTCTTTCCAAAAATTGTCATCACAATAAATTTTCTTAACTAACATTCCAAGTGGAGTCCATAAAACAAAGTAGCAGACACGTTTTCTGGCTATGTGCAACTGTCCTTGAATCTGGTACATATAATTATGGTTTTGTTTTAGTTTCATCTCATTTTTAAAAATATTCACAAAATTTACTTTTTTATTTAAAATGGCTTCTAGTGGAGTAAGTTTTGCAGCAACTGCAATACACTTTATTTCAATAATACCATCATCGTCAACTAAGCCATTTGGACTTGCGCCTAAATATCCATATTTAATATCGACAAACAAACCACATGTTTTTACCGTCTTCTGTGTTTCTGATTCAAATTGACGAATGGCAAATTGCTCGTGCTTTATTCCGTATTTTGTTGCTTTTGTACCTTCAAATTCGGAATAAAGCAGTGACACAAGTAGTTTTTCTCATTTTGCAAATTTTACCAAACGAATATGCAGTTAGTTTTTTAATCTTTCCTCTTTCCATAAGTGACTAGAACTTTGCCCTCGCGTGTTCTCTTCGAGTTGTGCTATTTCCGTTTCATTTTTTTGTAAAGATTTTAACAAAATTTCTTTTTTCGCTCTAAATTCTTCGTCAGATATATCAGGTGTTGCTGACTTTTGGCCGTCGTGCTCATCACTTTGAACGTTTTCTTTCCTTCGTTTTGTGAAAAAATCTAATTTGCGTCTGGAATTATATTCCATGATTCTTTTTTTTTTTAATTATACAGTTTAGTGTATTTTCCAGGACTTCTATTTGTCAGTGCCTTGTGAATTCTTCCATGATAATAACCACGCATATTATAAGATATAGTAGCAGCTTCACGTCTAGTTTGGTAACTACCTCGCATAGCAAAATTTATTCTTTTGCCGCCAATAAATTTCGCAACCACTGCATTATAATTTTCAGCTAAATTATTGTCCATATTCATAATAAAACTGCTCGAATAATGAACTAAGCGATATACACAAATCAAAATGTCATCGTAAAGTCCACATTCTTTTAATTCGGGCACGGAATGTACTTCATTGCCTTTTGTTCATCGACAAAAATATCTAGCACAGTTATCATGTTTTCTACGAAATATGAAATAAATATTAATGGTTTATTTTTAAACAAAACTGATAAAAGTACTTCCAAATACTAACCTTATTTCAGTTTTTGTCAAAAGACGTTTACTTTTCCGTTTTTTAGAAGGCGACAATGATTTTTTGTATGTTTTCACGCGGCCCATTATAATGGCTTTAAAATTAAGACACTTGTAGGAAATTTGCAGATAATGGCTACTAAAGTAAGATACTAGTCAGAACTTTGCACAAAATTATTACAAAAAGATTAATGGAATAAAATATTAATTATTTCAAAAACAATATACATTTCAAACGAACACAATATCTTAGTACAATAAGACATGACGTGATCCTTTATTCAAAGATGTGATGATAGTTAAGAAAACTGTCCCTCGAACTTTATATTGTATTTTATTTACATTGGCAGGTATAATAATTATTAAATAATACAGCCAAATTTGTCGATTCAGTTATTGATAATATTGATCATAATATCAAGTCAAAGTTTATGGGCTGTATAACATATTTTTATGAGATTATTTTTTAGCTATGTAAGGCGTAATAAGAACAATGAAATGCACACATTTTCTTATGTATGAATATAATATATTTCATTTCATTTTAATAGTCTGTCAATTCACAAACAAGCGAACGAAAAAGTACAGATTTAAAATAAATAATTCTAAAGAATAACAAGTCTAGTAATTTCAATTCTTTTAAAAGATTTATTTATTTTATTGTATACTTACTGTATGGAAAGTAGAAATCTGCTATACATAGTCAAGTAGCTATAATGGTTAAAATGTAAATGGGACAAAACTCTTTAACATTATAGTGAGCATTTTTGTGAAGAAATGTTTATTTTTAAAAATATAGGACTACTGTATACTTCGTCAGTGCTGCACGAGCCGACACTGAACTCTGCACACAGTGAGAAATTGTTTGTGGCTCATATACACAAGTAGCGACTTCTATTGGCATTTCAGTATAATACAATTTCACTTAGAAAACAGTTCGGAAAAGTTTAATTTTCATGGAAATTTCTATACAATCTTTGATGATAATGTTTACAAAGTAAACTAGAAATATGTACCATTCTTCCTATGTGACTTTTAACCAAGTTTTTACAGTTTATTTGATCTAAATGAACGATTTAAAAACAGACAAAAATGAGAAAATTAGCGCATGTTTTACACATTTTTTTGTACAGAAAAAATTAAATTTCAAAAAAATTATTGAGTAAGCCAAATTTGTCAGTCTTTTTAACATACATTTGTAAAAAAAAACTTCAAAATTTTTATTTGCCTTCCCGTGATTCGAAATCTCCTGACGTGCTACAATGAAAAATTGACGAAAACCACGATTTTTGATTTACTTTTTAGGGCAGAAATATGTGTTTTTTGAAATTTTTAAGTAGTAAGCCAGATTTTGTGATGTTTAATGCTTAATCTCAGCTAATAAAAAAAGTAATAAAAATAATACTGCGACCACAGTTCGAAAACTCCCGAGAGCATATTTTACAATCTAGGGGTTCTATCGCCTTAATGTATGGTATTGTGGCCTGGGGTCATAGTGTTTCTTTTCAAAGTGTTTTCATCAAGCAAAAATCTATAATACGCGCCATGTTCAATTTGAATAGAAAATAATCATGTAGGGACATCTTTCCTCGAGAAAAGATTATGACAGCACCATGCATTTTTCTCTTTTGCTTATTGCTCTTCGCCCATGGAAATAAGGCAAGCTATGCCTTAGCAGAGGATGGACATGGTCATGATACTCGCAATAAAAAAGCAATAAAACTACCATTGGCAAAAATAGACATTTATAAGTATTGCCCAGAAAATTTTTCAGCCTACACTTATAACAAATTACCTGAAAGGTTAAAAAATAATAAATGCTCAATTTTTAAGACAAATATTAAAAACTTCTTATTATAACGGGCCTTTTATTCTGTTGCCAATAACTCTATAATTTCATTTTTGTATTTCTCGTTGACGTGTCAAATAGATGTAATGTCTCAGCTGTTTAAATAAATATCATATTATATCATATACACCTATAAATGTAGTATGTACAACAACCGGGACAATTTCACGTAGCCACATATAAGTTAAATTGATTTTAATTTTTTATAAGCCAATAAACAAAACCGGAACTGTACAGTAAACCACGTGTAATACATTTACCTATTTAGCACTTTATCGCAATAGCACTGTTTTGATATATAATTAATGACAACTGAATCTCATTGCAGTAACATTTCTCTGAAAAATATAAAGAGACACGTTGTATTTTTATCTTTCCAGCGTCTCTCTGAAGCAGTTGAATAAAAATTTATTCTGTTTGATCAATATATAAAAAGTAATGTGCGAAAATGAAATATCGATTTTCAAAGTGATTACTACGTACATTTCATTTTTGTAAAAATTTCCCTAGAGAACGTATCCATTTCCGACAAGATATACCAGCATTATTAATCTTCTAACGCTCCCTATTGGAATCTTTCAGCACCTCGTTTCGGAATTGCGAACCGTGTTTTGTTAGACAGCGTTCAAGTCAAGTTAAATTGAACGTTTTTTTACAACAAAGGTCTAGCCTTTTGTCAATTTTATTATTGTTGACAAATTGTATAAGGCTTAAGTTCATGTTATTAAAAATTATGAATCGATGAACAATTTCAGAATTGACGTCTGTAACAGCTAGTTTATTACAGCAATAAATATTAATTTATATATAAATGTAAATGTATTAAATCAATCGAATATTTGGCAATTTTGTATCGATAACTTTAATTAAAAATAGCTGCCGGCAAAAAAATCTCATGTTGAGAAAAAAAAATATTTATTGGTAGTTCTTAATAATCTACATATATAATTTCCTATTGTGTGTCCGGATGTCTGTCCTTCCAGACCCTCCAGAAGGCCCCAGAAAACTTAGGAAGTTGAAATTTGGCACACTTATAGTATGAGACATGGGACAGATCCTAACGGAGTCGGATTTTTTATTTTCTCCCCGGGGGTCGAAATAGGGGGATTTAAAAAAAAAACAACTTCATAGAACATAATAGGCCATGCATGGGTGTTTGACTGTCTTGGTTACCAATAACAAACTCTGAAACATTTTGATATCAAATGTCAAATAAGTTTGCAAATAATTAAAATTGTTGTTGAAAAAAGTGTAAAATAATTGTGTGCGCAGTGAGTTATTAGTTTACAGATTATTTTTCGTCTTATAACAGTAAAAAATGTAAATTAAAGGAAACATTGAAAATATGAATATTACAATTTAGTGCAAGCGTCATACTTCTGTATGCAAAATATGAAACCCGCTTTTTTTCGTCTAAAATAGGTTTAGGAGTCACAGTGTTGCCAGAAATAATTATGGTCCAATATGTTTTTAACATATTCACAGTTCAGGTTTGAGAAAGTTGCTGTTGCAGAAACTATGAAACATGAAAATATATTACATGTTATATTTATGTAAAAGAGAATACTATTTTGAATATTTGAACTTCAATTGCGCCTGACGGAGACAGGCCTAACCCACTAGTTAAACATAAAATGACAAGGAATTGATGCAAAACTAAAAAATATTTCATAAAAAGAGGCAGTTCATTTAATAAGAACTATTTAATTTTCTTAATTATTTAAAACTTATTAATTTTCTTTTGTCATTGCTGATTATATCAGCAGATATACAGACCAATAAAACATACATTAAAAAAAAAATAAAAAAATCGCAATGGTAGCTTACCCGTTTGTGTCAATAACACAGTTTACAGTCGAATGCTCTTTTATCTACTGGAGTCGTTTGTAAAGTGGTTCAAAGATGGCGCTTCGATACGCTAGACTTAACTGAAATCTATCACAAATTACTATTCACTTTGTCAGTAATTTAATTACTAAGAATATTGATGTTGATTAGGTTCATGATTATTTTACAAAGATTTACTATTCTTTTGACATAATTGCTTTTTAGAAGCGATAATACAATACATTGAGTACTATACGTTGTCTGCAAAACCCTTAAAGGGCCGGAAACATCCTATTCAATTTAATGTGCACTATCAATCCCGCATGACCAGCATTGACACATAGAACTGGCTCCGGAGCTAAGCGTTATTTGCAGCTAGTAAACTACAAAAATATTACTACAAAATATTAAAACCATTAAAATGACTAAATTGAGTAAGTCTCAATTCTAGTTAGATAAGGGAAATCAGTTTCTTTATAATATTTTACGTAAAGAAATTTGGAAAATATAATAGTATAAGATATACTTTTATTATAATAAAAGTATATCTTATACTAAATCAGTTTCTTCTACAGATCATACCATAACCACATTCAGGCTTTATTGAAAAATTATCCATCCTCAGTAAAATACGTCTTCGAAGGTTAACAATGAAAAAAATATTAAATATACTCTCTTATTAAATTAACGGAGCTGGGTAGAGTAGTGGTGACAGCACTAGACTCGCATTCGGGAGGTACGGGTTCGAATCCCAGCGAAGGCAGATGTGGCTGGGACTTTTTCCTACTGCCTCTCGCCGAGAAACGGTAATTCCTGTACCGGCCATCTTGATTGAGGTTTTCCATGGTTTCCCTCAATTAATTCCAGATAAATATCGAGATGGTTCTTTATTTGAGGCCATGGCCGATTACCTATCAAACTCCTAGTTCAAAAATTGCCTACCTTATCCTAATTTCCCATAATTCCTTCATTCGCCCATTGCTATATAATGTTTTCTATTACATAAGTTGAAGTTGTAAAAAATGTAGAAAGTAACGGGAAGTGGTAGATGAAAAAATAGTAATGGTGCGAATGGCGTCTGTTATGACATAAAGTCGAGAAACGGACGTTAAACGCATTATTATCATTATTATTAAATTAAACAGAAAATATGTCCTTACATTTGATTTGTTTCTAGACATAGATTTTGTCCCCGATAAATGTTTGTCTTTTTCATTACATATCCGTTAAATATGACTAATTGGAAACAACTAACTTGTTGGCTGGAATATCTGACGGTGTTTACAGTACTCCAGAAATACAAAACCTCAAAAACTTTTGTTAAAACTTCTACAGTTCCACTGCAACAGGCATGACATGCACAACCACAGTTTGGCATGATCGCAGAATTGCCTAAAGTGCATGCATGTGATTTATAGTTCGCGTACTATTCTAAAACTTCTCTGATTGTCAGCAAACGGTTTGCAAATCTGTTGAGACAAACGACGAGTAATCAGGGATTATTCAGAGACTTGATGAGACGGCTATTAGAAATTACACACGTAAAGGCCCCAGTACACAGTGGTCTGTAGTGGGCCATTGTAGACCATCGCCATTGTGTACAGGGGGTAATGGTCTGTAGTGGCGGACAATTATGAATCGTGGTGCGCAATCCATTTGTTGTCGGTTTTTTTCACACACTTCAAAGGAATTGTGGCGTGGCGTGGCTTGTGGTGTTCACACAGTCGCCCATTATTTGTACAGGTACCTACTTTTTTTGTTGCGTGCTATACTATTTAAATTTTTAATCGCCCAAAATGTCAGTATCCTGGAGCAATGAAGAGACTTTTAGGTTTATAATACTATAACACTTGTAAATAGTTTATAAATAAATAGCCACAGCCGTAATTACTTCCACGCCAGGCAGAAATGAGTCATGGGCCATTGTGTGAACACCAAGTGATAGTGGACTACAGTTGCACATTGCAAAGCATGGCCCACTACAGACCACTGTGTACTGGGGCCTTTACATCTCCAAAATATTACATAACCTAAAACTTATTTTTCGATTGCCCTAGTACTCCTAATTGTATAAACTATATAAGTTAACATATTGAGAATGAATATTATAAACAAATGTATGAAAACTGTATTGTTTCAAGTTTAATGACAGCAAAATAAGCATTGAACGCATTATAATCCAAGAGGGGTTGAATTGAAAAGCACATAACTAATTAAAGATCTCAAACCATTCCTCTGTAATGTTATTTCTGGATTTTCAAATGCTATGAAAATCTAGAAATAACATTACATAATGTTTTCATCCATTCAGTTTCAATTCCAAAACATTCGTTTATTTTCACGGTCTAATCATTTATCCAATTTAATGTTTAGAAAGTTGGTGCCCAATAAGAGAGTGTTCGTATATTTCAACAAACTTTACTTTCACACAGAGCGTTTGATAATTCGACGTTACGGAGATACAGAGGCGCGTACTTCTACAAATCTTATTATTCATTTTACAACGGAACTTTTACAATTTGTCATCTCAGGTTACCTGCCAAAACCGTCGCCGTCTGAGGTATGCAGGCACAACTAACTACTAACCTAACCTAAACCAGATCGTTTTGCTGGTAACGAACGATCTTTCCTGCCCGAATCTTAAGTAGGGGTGTCCCCGACTACTGGATAAAAATTATAATAATAATTTTATTTTCAAAAGGTACAGATGCTTGGGTTGTCATAATACATATACCTACCTAATTTAATCACAAAAAATCCCTAATTTTGTAAAAAGACTTTTCAATTAAAAAATGTTTTAAAGTTTTGAACCTACATATTAGTGTTGTGGTGTTTTTATATGTTAGCAGTTTAATAATAATAATAATAATAATTCTTTATTCAAGATTGTCAGTATGACAAAGAAAGCGTCAGTAAATCACATAGTACAATACTTAAATATAGGAAAGATCATACGGGCATTTTTCTAATAAATACTCTGTAACTTTTTTTTTAAATATATTGTAGCTTTCCACGTTCGTAACCTCTGGTGGGAGAGTTTCGTAATATTTCATCGCAGAGTAACGAGGTCCTTTGGCATACAGGGTGAGGCGGTGCCCCGGTACACGGTGATTAAGACGTCCCCGTGTATTATAATTATGATCCGGCAAATGTTGAGAAAATAAATGCTTGTTTTTAAAAAGAAAGCAAACAGACCTTAGAATATAAATTGCATATATTGTCAAGATTCTGTTCCTAACAAAAGCTGGCTTACATGACTCAGCAAACTTAAGGTGGAATATAATTCTTAATATTTTTTTTGCAAAATGAACGCGCTTGTGATAGCGGTGGATTTACCCCAACGCAGAATACCGTAGTTAAGCAGTGGATATACGTATGCATAGTATGCCGTTAAACAGGTAGAAATGTCGCAAATACTGCGGAGACGAAAAAATAAGTACTTAAGTCTCGATATACTTAAGTACTTAAGTCTCGATATAAAAACCGATATCAAAAAATTCAACGGGCTTTATTAAAAGCTTATATACTGTGTTGCATTTAGGACTTTTAAAACCATGTCTGGTCTTATAATCGTGTGTTTCACCTACCGTATGTAAGGACAGACGATTTACCGCTGAAGCACTTGCAATAATTGCATCATCTACGGTATCCATTTCTAACAGACTTAAAAAGAATGTTATCAATTCTGAATGTACATTTTTGAAGTGAAACGTCTTTAGCGAAGTTGTTTATAAAATACCTTTTCAGAACTACTGCATCATATCAGGGTCACAATTTTGATTATGACTCTATTGTGATGAGTTTAATTTGTTCGTACAAATTAGAGAATTCTATCTAATATTATATCCTTACAAAGTAATTATAGTACATTACACCGTAAGAGCAGAAAGTTGAAATTCCTGCACTGCGCGACACACGATGTCCGTGACGAAGCCGAGGGCATCATGTGTCACGCAGTACAGGAATTTCAACTTTCTGGCCATGTGGTGTGTACTATTTTTTTTATATCCGATGGAAAGTACGTACTTTCGTATCGGTGTGCACGAGAAAACGATTTCGGCCCGCTGTTACAGATGGCGTGCGAGTAATTCCAACAGTGCATAAATGTTAGGCTTTCGGCCTTAAAATCGAAGCCGAAAGTACGTACTTTCGACAGGGTATGAAGAAAATAATTATAGTGACAATACATACAAAACATACATATATGTATTATATATATAAATATCTTAATTCATATTTCCAGCAATTGTGAATCGATTTTGATCTTTCTTTTTCAGTTTAGTAGAAGATACATTCAGGGTGGTTTCATGTAAATTTAAATAGAATCGGTTTAGCAGTTTTTTTAAGTTCAGTATTAAAATATTAAAGAATAAAACTGTTGATAACGTATTGCAAACCCATTAAAAAGCAAAAAATGAAAAATAACGTTTTGAGGTCGGCGCCCATTTAATGAAAGTATATAGGTACATAAAAAGTTATAGTAATTAAATTGTCGCCAACCTCAAAACTTCATTATTATACGCTTTTTAGTGGATTTTTTTAAAGAAGGTTCATTTTGTTTTTGTTTTTGTTGAATTTTGGTGTATATTTGTAAACACTGGATGTATAATATGCGCCACGGTTCCAAAAGGTTCTGAAGTTAGTCGCAAACAGCGTCGCAAATGCATATTTTAGAGCCGTCCTGGTTGTTTTGTGGGGAAGGCAGACTCCCACCACCTCCCAGTTACCGGCACAGAACGTGCGCTCGTCGGTGATTGGTTATCGCTATGGTTGTCTGTCAATTGTCGCTTTCCTGCTTTAAAGTACAGTCCAGTACGCTATTGTTAAGTTGTTTCTTTGATTGTTAATTGATCAAGATGCCTAATACAGTTTTCCATAGACAAGCATGAAAAATAATTTTTTTGGATGATTTTATCAAGGAATTAGACCTTTAGATCAAAGAAAAATTAAAAAATTAAAAATAATAATATAGGGCAAGTTTGTAGTTTTACAACCGACTGTACCTGAACAAGCCTTCGTTTGCATCTAACTTCCGAGCCTTTTAGATCCATGGCACGTACTATACTAAGTAGAGTTGAGAATAATCGAATGATTTTAATAATCGAAAGGTTGCTACTCGAATGATTTTGATAATCGAATGATTCATTCGAGATGTTTGATTATACTGTCACTGTGTACTGTGTAGTGTGTACTGTCAGTGTGTCATCTATTTTTCGTAGTCGTAAACGCATTACACAGTACGTTCAACACTGCAATAAAACCAATCGAGAGATTGGACAAAATTGTCTCGCGTAAAAAAATCATTCATTGTATATCTCGAAAGGTTAATACGCTCAACGGCTCAACACTGCAATAAAACCAATCGAGAGATTTGACAAAATTCTCTAGCGTAAAAAAATCATTCATTGTATAATATCTCGAGAGGTATAATATTTCGAGTGATTTAGGTACTACAAGCTAGCCTTGAGCAGTGAATACAAAATGAACTTCATTCGACGTAAAATATTACTTCGAGTGGCTAGTTATAAGAACTTATAAACACACAACATCCATTCGCAGTATAAACACATTCTGAATGAAGTTTACATCTCGGCTTACATGAGTCGATTGTTTAATGCAATAGAGTAACCCGGATGCAGTGCTTCATAGAACAGAGGCAGATAGAAGATGTTATTACTTACTATTTAAAAAATCACTCGAGTGATTTTGAATAACCTCTCGAGATATCTCGAGATATTTTAATAATCGATTGATTCTGTATTTTATCTCGAGATGTTCCCATCTTTAATACTAAGCTTGGTCAACGCTGGACAAACAGAATCTTGTCGTGTGGTTTCTGCACCTATTCAAATGATCACACACTTCTAACATTGGACACCCACAATGGGCATACGTTGGTCATGTCGTCTGGAGCCCGGGTTTATAATCTTATCAAGTAGTGGGTATGCAATATAGAGATGGAAAAAACGGGTCTTTTTAGTGATCTGCATCTTTGCATCTGGATCCCGTATGTGAGCCGGCTCACTGAACCTGTTCAAAAAGAGCCGAGTTCTGAATATGTTAGAATTAGAATTAGAATTAATAAGTAGGGGCCAAATCGGCAGGCACTGCGACCTCTAAGGTTACTGCAGTCTGCCACTGAGTTACCTAGTTCAGTCAATCATATCACGACCTGTATAGAATCAAGAATGCATAGCCAAACATGTGATGCATGAGTCATTTGAGCTGACAGATGCATCAAAGCAAGAACTGATACGTAAGTGTAAAATGTGCTTCTGTGTGTTGTTTCACTGAGTTATGCGGATCCGTTGATCCGTCGGCTCAAAAAAAAGTGAGTCGGCTCTCACGGGTCTTCTGTCGGAGTCGGCTCTTTGAACCGGTTCGGATTTGAGTTACCCAACTCTAATGCAATAATATAACTAAAATTCTACTCTTTGAAATACCTAGCTATCGATTGGTCATCCCTATTACCGAGCTCGCGGAACCTGTTGAGTTCGCATGTACGGATATATACCTCCCGACACGGCGTCTCCCCCGCGCCGCTTCCACAACCGCCCCCATCAACCCATACAAACAACCGTCAGCTAGTCGACGCCGTGTTTAACCGACGGAGCACATGTTGTCCTGTGCGGCCCTCTTCAAACTGCAATATTTGTTATCTTCAGTGACGTCACAATATATTTACTACTTAATTCGAATCTATATATTCTATATATTATAAACACAGAGGAACCAAACAAACATCTATAGGAAATTACAGTAAGGACACCGATTCCTGGCAAACGTCTCAAGGTTCGTTACAAATCAAGAACAAGTCATGTCAACTAGAATGAAATTCGAGTCAAGCCGTAATTCCTTAGTCGCAAACCAAAAGTGAGTTCAGACGGTTCATTCGGATGAATGGTCACTTGACTGAATCTTCATTTTTTTTTCATTCCACAGCACAGACAGAATGACATAGAAATGAACGTTCTTCCAGTCTTTTTCTCGAAGATATCGTCGAATGAAGTTGTGCGCCTTGGAATTAATTTGATTTGTGATCATTTAATCGAAGAATTAACAAAAAAGAAGCAAACTCTAAGTTTAAATCATTAATTAGAGATTTTATAGAATTTGTCCGTATTGTTCTGTCTTTTTATTCATCGAATTTGTAGTTCTAAATTGAAATTCTCCAGAAACAGCAGCGTGTTTTGGTCGTTCTACTTGAATATCATTTTATCTCATACACAGACAGAATATATTGACTATGCGGTGTTGTAGTCCCAAGTCCGTCCGCTACAAAACACAGCATAAAATGATCGAACTTGTGTTCAGACGTTTCATTTTTCGTTCATTCGGAGTGCGAATGAATGATGCCGAATGCCGATATCTAGAGTTGTTGGATCGGGCCATTAATGAATTCACTCGTCACTATTGTTTCATTTTGTGTTCAGACGTTCCACTTTGAGTGAAAGATGCTGAATGAAACACAGAAATGAACAAAAAATGAAACGTCTGATATCAGTTTAATGGCCGTATTCATAAAGACCTGTTAAATATCTCAATAGTTATCGAATAGTTAACTTTTATTGAACCAATAAGTTTAGTTGGTATTCATGAAGTAGAATTATCAAATATATAACTATCGACTGGTTAAGATTTACGTCCTTATTAGTGTATTTGCCATATGGCAACATACACCATTGGTATCGGTCGGATGGCGGGACCTAGGGGTCGGACCAAAATTTCTCGACGTTTCATAACGTCCTAAACACTTTGGCACCATTTTTAAAAATGTTTATGTATATATTTATATATATATATATATATATATATTTATATATATATATATATTTATATATATATTTATATATATATATATATATATATATATATATATATATATATATATATATATATATATATATATATATATATATATATATATATGTGTACGGGCAATAACTTTCGAAAGAGTTAATTGATTTTAACGAAATTTGGCCCACGTATTGAAATCCATCCCTGCCAGAAGCCTATTTAAAATGGGCGTAATCGGGCCATTCTAAGGGTAGTTTTTAGGGGTTGAAAAATGTTTTTGGGCCCCAAAATACCGAAAAAGTTCTCAGAATCGTTTCAAAATTGACATTTAACCCGTTAGTAGCAATTAAAAAGTGTCCTTAAAATTTTAATAAAATCGGCCCAACAGGATCGGACTTAAATATTTTTTGAAAACACTAATTTGTAGATAGTGACTTATTTATTGAAGGGTGCATTTAATTCGGTGTGGACGTTAGATTGATAATAATATTGCAATTAAGAAAAAAAAATGTTATTTTAAGGGGTGTATTAAGGAGTAAATTTTTTAATTTTGCCCAAAAACCAACTTAAGTTCGCGTAATAAAGCCACACTGCCTGTATAAGCAAATACACTATATTGTCGGCAGGGTTTTGGCACTGCGACCCGGGTTTTTATAAATTGTAAACATGAAATTTCCCTAAATATTTTGTCATATTTAATAATATTTTCCTCCTATCCCTATGATATTTTCCTATTTTTACATTTTCGCACATTGAAATGTGATGTAATCACGTGTTTTTAACCAGTCGTTAGTTGTAATAATAAAATATAATCCATATTGATATTAGTATCCATTATTTTTAATTTCAATAATACATTTGCAGAAACTTGAATTAAATATGTTTATTATAAATTAATACATTTAATTATTTCAGCAACGTTTCGATTTAAATCAACTCTTCCTCAGGCTTTTAATTTAAAAAAAAATTACAAAAACTGAGTAATGTTTACATGAAATAAAATATTACCATAGTTAATTCACAATAAATATGATAATATTATCATAATACAGCATATATAATTTTTTTTATTGACAGTAACCAAAATAAGATTTTTTTTTCTAATTTTTTTTTAAACAAAGTATATTGCTATCAAAATTAAATATATCAAAATTACAGTTTATTAACCAAGTTATAAAATAATAAAATAAACAATAATCCTTTGTCAACGGTCAATAGGATAATATACAAAAGAAGATTTTCTTATTTAAATAAAAGTATTTCTTTCTTTGTTAAAACTGTCCAATAAATAGTTTAACAGGAGGGTACTTCTACCTATAAGTTATCGGGCGATTTAAACACCCAATAGCACTATATGCTCTTTATGAATACTAAATCATCCTACTGACTAGTTTATCAGTGTTATCTACCTGTTAAATTAGTTATCGATTCTTTATGAATACGGCCATAAGACCATTGTTAACTCAGATTTTCTGACAGCTGTCTTATGCAACTCAGCACAAGTATGCTCTGGAATAAAACATATTGGCAATCACTGATCTAACTTATTATCCATATGAACGTAGCGCCACTGTCCATATAACCCCTCCGGCTAGATATGTAAAGTTAGCTGTAATCACTATAACCGTTACGTAATAACAAACACGTTCGAGTTTTAGTGACTCTTGTTGGTACACAGTGTAACTAGCATGGCCGAAAATACGTGTAGACAAACATATTCAGTTACAAAATTTGCGTCCCTACACCCCGCATTCACTATTCAGGGGTGTATGTTTGTTACAAGCAATAAGTCCTGCATTGTGCAGTTGTGTAAAATTATTGAAAGAAAAATGCAAACGAAAATTATATTAAGGTAGTTGTCGTGGTACAATATTGTCAAAAAGTTATAGATTATACGCGCCACAAAAGTATACTAGCTTGTAGCTAAGTAATCCATAATTTGTACGCAAGACTGTACCCGTGGAAACGTAGCCCATACAGTATTCATATGCATGTATACTTTTCTATAAATTGTTGAACTTTAAACCGTTATTTATAAATAATTAGAGGGTCAAAAATGTTTTCTTATTTTTTTTAAACTCATAACAAATGCATTGAAAGACTGTCAGTTTTTGGAAAGTTTCTGACAGTTAGTTCTTTTTTTTTATAAATAAGAAACTGGTTCAGAACTACAGAGATTGTATACAATCAATGTTAATTATCCAATTTTTAATTGAATTTATCTCGGATTATATTCGGTCGATCGACTTCAAATTTTCAGGGTAATTGTATTATCATGTCCTTAATAAGTATACAAAAATTAAGTATACAAAAATTAAGAAAATAATAATGTTAAACAAAAGAACGTTACCTTAGCGCTGTTTTTAAACAAATTAAACTTTCATATTCATGGCAACGGGTCGGTATGATTATAGATATTCAATTTTCGAGCAATACTGACATGCAGAATGAATTCATTTCAAAAATATTGTTTATCAAACTTTCCTCTTCACTGCGATAATGTGCCTAAAGTTTATTTCAAAATTTAATCAATGTTTCAGGTAATATCAAGTTCTAAATAATTACAGAAAACAACGTTTGTCGTAGTAACGTAACTATAGCATCCTCGAGACATGATCTAATTGACCAACACCACGGTACCATGTTTTCACCCCAACGAAACCGAATAAAAGTGTCCTTATATAGTTATGTTTGGGAACCATTCACTGATAGTACCGCAAGTTTCAATAAAATCGGTTCAACTGTTTTCGTTTTATTTTATACTAGTACTAAACAGATGGGTAATTATTTTGAGAAGATTTTTTCCCGTCAAGTTATCATACAAAATATTCGAAAAGCCCGGATATTTTACAATTTATAGGTATATTAAAATTACATCAGTAGGTACCTACGTCACTATTCATATGAATCGTTTATACGCGATAAGCATGAGTATTGATTACCCTAATTTTGTAAACTTTAATCACATAGTGCATTTCATCAGAAGTGAAAGCTCTATAGACTATAACTTACCTGACTCTGAAGCTTGGAAAGTATTCGATTTCCCTTTTTGATTTCCTATAGAGACTAGAGTTGGGTAACTCAGATCTGAACCGGTTCAAAGAGCCGACTCCGAAAGAAGATCCGTGAGAGCCGACTCACTTTTTTTGAGCCGACGGATCAACAGATCCGCATGACTCAGTGAAACACTTAACACACAGAAGCACATTTTACACTTACGTATCAGTTCTTGCTTTGATGCATCTGTCAGCTCAAATGACTCATGCATCACATGTTTGGCTATGCATTCTTGATTTTATACAGGTCGTGATATGATTGACTGAACTAGGTAACTCAGTGGCAGACTGGAGTAACATATTCAGAACTCGGCTCTTTTTGAACCGGCTCAGTGAGCCAGCTCACATACCAGATCCAGATGCAAAGATGCAGATCACTAAAAAGACCCATTTTTCCCATCTCTAATAGAGACAATAGAGGTAATATATTTGCAGCCCATCAGGACTAACCGACTCCTGTATATTCAACTTTCCCTTCGACCTCAATTCGTCACAGTCGTGGACCAATCAGAAGAAAAACTTCATCAATTTGAAATTAAACGTTGCAATCAAACATATTTTTCCATTGGCTGAGCAACGTAGGAACTTAAAAATGCGTGAGTAAAATCAGTTGAAAATAGATAGTGTTCAAAAATACAAGATTCCAATTGTTTTACTTTAAAATTGTCCCCAAAATAGAACTATTTTCTCAGTAAATTAATCAAAAAACACTGCTTTACCACAATCCGAACCTGTTACTTCGATCTTTTAATAAATGGCATCTTGTTATGGGGTAGCTCGACGTCTCTCCATAGCGCATTTAAACTACCAAAAATGGCAGTTCGTAGTTTAGCTCGGGCCGCATCTTATGCATACTGCAAATCATTATTAATCCAACGTTTCAAAATAATGACTCTACCATCTTTATATTTATTACATCTGTTGATGTTTGCCAAGTTAAATATATCATATTTTAGTAGAAATTATAATCATAATTAATTGATACGTGAAATAAGGAAACATTACGATTGTTTAAGTGTAATCTATCTAGTACTCAAGACAATTTCCAATACCTATCACTAATTTTTTTCAATAATTTGCTCCAATCAATTAAAGATTTACCAGAAACTTGTTTTTAATAAAAATAGTCCTGACAAGCGTGCCTTTGCAATATTACAAAAATTGAATTGTAATTTTAATTGTTAATTTGTTTTGAAGCAAAACTCCAATGCCATATTTTGGATCGCTTGTTGTTTTATTACTGTAATTTTAATATGTATTACTTTGTAATGTTTTATGTAATGTTTTGAGCCACCATATAGATACGTATGTATTTTAATCATGGCGAAATAAACTTGCTTACTTACTATATTTTTGGAAAAGTTAGTAAAATATTTTTGATAACACCATTTATATAATAATATTTGTTGCAGGTGTGAATAATATAAGCTCTCTCAAATTACTATTTAATTCAGAGAGAATCATTTGTTAACTTGGACAGTCATTTACAATTCTGTTTGTTTAATTTGATATTCAACTCTTTAGTCAACATAATGTATTCATGTTATTCACAGGATAATGACAGGGGTTGTGAATAATGAACATTATCACAAATGAAATGGTAATATCATTTTTTTTTCTCTTTTAAAAATGCATAGTCGTTTGTTTGCGTGTGTAAGCTGAGTTTATTTGAAACTTCAAAATAATTATAAAGATTGCATTATCTATAATGCAAACAGCTAATAGTTTGCTATAATATTACAAAACATCCACTGTTGCAATTATAACGCGATAATACATCCGTCCAAGAGTTAAATTTTTTACACTAGGTATCAATAGAATATGAACCTTCGCTTAACCGAGAGTCGAGTGTAATATTATGGATCAAAGGTGAAATTATCTCTATTATTAATCTTTGTCTAACCATAGTTATTATCACCCGGGCGCCAGACACACACAAATATTTGAACAAAGACTTTGCTCACACGTTTGAACACATGTTTGCTGCACCAGCCAGACATGCTTTGCAGACACTTGTAGCAAACGTGTCTGCAAAGTATTCAAATTAACAAACAAGATGGACGACGATTTTCTTTTTTAATTCCTCGATACAGCAAGGCACTGACATTTTATTATTTATTCTGATCCAGGCATCATTGACCAAATTTCTATTTTTATGATTTTTATTTTTTGGGTTCCATATACATGGTTCTTATTCAAGTAACTCAATTAATTCAAGGACACTTTCGTTGCTCCAGTCCATCTTGCGACTGAACAAAATGACCGTTCTACTTAGTGATTTACGAGTAACTGAACTTTGCGCAAGTGTAGCAGCTACGCAAACATTTGAACTTTGAACGCTTTGATGTGCGCTCGAAAAACCGACACCGAATGGCAAAGTACAATTAATGTATGATCAAACTTTGAACAAATACCCAAATACCCGTACCTCACAAGTGTTAAAACAAGTGTTCAAATATTGTTGCTGTGTCTGGCGCCGACTTCAAGAATGTAATCACCATACGAAAAAAATGATTATTTGATTTAGAGAACAATTGTGCAATCATCATAGGCCAGTCCAAGACGTAACATTGCAATAATAACTGCACAATGCACATTGCACACGTCTATCGAGTATACACAATTGAATTCATATATTCAACACCACCCATTTTCAACTCATTTCCAAGTTTTTAGTTCCTACGTCTCACGCAAAATATCTCCTCTTGCGCTACTCAGTCAATAGAAAAATTAATAATTTCAAAAAGAATTCTGATTGATTCATAAATTGCACGAAATGGGCATGAAGGAGAAATTGAAAACATATAAGCCGATTAGTCCCGACAGGTTGAAAATACACGAGTTCTACTATACTTGAGCGTACCTATTGGTAGGAAAACTGCACTGTTTTAGATATTTGTGCAAGTAACTTTTCGCTTAACGCCTAACAACAAAAAATTATAAACTAAGCAAAACAAAAGAAACGATACTGGTCTGTTGCACAGGACAAATCTACACATATATTTTATTCTAGTTGCAATTCGTGGCTATAAGTATTTTGGAAATGTTAACTGTAATTTGTAATGAATAAAAACAATATTGATGTTGTTTTCCTAAATAAGTAGTAATAATGGCGACTTGTAATTTTGAGAATATAGAAGTCTTGTTAAAGAGAAAAAGTGAGATTCAAGATTTCGATGAATTTAGACGACGTATAGGCACCAAAAATGGAAGTTTTTGAGATGTCAGTTTGTCCGCTCGACCGACAATATAAGGCCTACGGCTGACACACCGTTAACTGACCGAAATCAGATTTTATACCTATATAGTTTTTTTGTACTTTTCCTCCCCCAAATAAAGGTAGTTTACTGGTGAACAAAAACAAAAAATTGCGATTTTTTCGAAAACAGCTCTAACGATTTTTTTTTCATAAATAATTAATAATTGTCATCAATGACCCCATTTAACTTTGTAAAATGTATGGCAGTTGGTCGGGTATTCAGTACGGTGGAGCAATGTAGTAATATAATGGCTGATGCCTGTATATTTTTGATGTGAATATTTTTTTAAATTCAACATTTGAGTTTTAATTTGATACAAAAGTAAACTGTCAATATTATTAATTATTCAAAATTAGCTATTCAATTTAATGTAAAAATAAATGAAGACTCATTGACTGAAATACATTACGTAGCAATATAATATTATACAATGAACATAAATTTGGCTTACAAATTATATCAACCGTTTCACATACAGCATCCAACCAAACATTATCGTGTTGATTACACATTTAGTGGTTGAATTGTAGCTATAATTTCAATTTATTAACGTTAATGCGTCGTTTATTGTGTAAAATCCCAAACAGGTAACCGCTTGTTAATGTTTATATACAGAACTATGTTCATAATAATTACGGACTTTAATTTTTTATCAAAATAGGCAAACTTGACTATATAAAGCAGAAAACCCATTATGAACGTCCGCCTCGCTTCGGTACAACACGGTTATGATAAGAATCACCACACAGAGTGGCCCATTTGTAACGACTAGCACGTCGCCGGGTCGGAAAAAAGATGTTTAAAACTTCAGTTGCAGTAGAGAGCTCGTTGGAAGAGAAAATAAAATAATAGTAAGTGCAGGCTGTGCAGATTAGGAAGGACGAAAACAGGTTCTGGGTGCACGGTATATTTAACTCTTCAATTCCCAGTGTCACTTGTAGGTGACAGAAGTTTAATATTTTTTTCTACCAAACGAAGATTTTATTATTTAATTCCACTACCATTGTTGCAAAGCCAATAAGTAAAACTATTAATATTTTTTTTCTAACAACACTAGCCAAATGTCATCTGTCAAATATAATCAGATGTTTCGCGCGAAATTCGAGCAGTCTGTGTTTGTGTAATCTCTTGCGATAAAAAGTGAAATAAAAATGCCTAAACCGTAACTATATTGTTATTTTTTCTTATTGCGTGTAATAAATAAATAAATAAGCTATTTTTTATGGGTAAAAATAACTTTGAACACGTTTTTTACGACGTTGGAAATATGCCGTGTCACCTACGGGTGACACTGGGCATTATAATAACCGTTTATGCCGCAACGGAAGCTCTCAAAAGGAATATTTTTTTCTGTTTTTGCAATATTTTTCATTGATGCTCCGTTTCTACAGGTCGTAGCTTGATATTATGTAGCCTATAGCCTTCCTCGATAAATGGACTATCCTACAAAAAAATAATTTTTCAATTCAAACCAGTATTTCCTGAGATTACCGCGCTCAAACAACCAAACAAACAAACAAACTCTTCAGCTTTATGATATTAGAATAGATAAGTGTTTTGTTTCTTTCAGATAAACTATTTTTATTATAAAGAAACTGATATATCTAAATATAAATAAATATCATTATAAATTCTAACGTTTTATTCTTACCGTAACAATAAGAAACAATCTGTGTCTGCTTCAAAGTCTTAATTTCACAACGCCTAGTATCACCTGCAGGTGACACCCCCATAAAAGAAAATTGGGGTAGTTTATTTTTTATTTATATTGTTTCTTGTCATAACCAAATATATATAAGGTATTTTATTTGAAAAGAAACCAAACATCTTTATTAACTTGGACATGGGAACTGAAGAGTTAAGAAGAGAAGGGGATAATATGGTCATCTATTTCCAGTCTTATTAAAAGACGGTGCGAAATGTTTCCAATATTGTTGAATGCAAACAAGTCGCGAAACATCAGATTGGCATGGCCGTTCGTCTCAAACGGTTTTAACTCCTCTCGGAGAATTTCGGATGTTCCCTTGCCATGCTGAACAGGGCCTAACCAAACTGATAGCTTTTACTAGGTTGCGTTTCATAGAAATCTGTACAAATGCATTTGACCGGTTCTGTGCTGTGCTGTGTCTACCCGAGCTGGGCGTTTAAATGGATTTCCTACTTTCTGGTGTTTGATAATATTAAAAAAAAATTCTTATCAAAGCATCATTTCAAAGTTTTGGTGGGATTTCCGAATAAAAGTTGATAGATAGTTTACAAAGTTTTACTAAAATATCTCCTGCCGTTTTCTAAATTCTGGAAATACGACCTCTCTGATAGGTATCATAAAAAATATTATCAAAATTTTCTACAACAGGACCCAAGGAATTGAGCAATTTCTTTGATTATAGAGAGTTCTGTACGTTAAAAATAGCCTCGTAGAAAAGATAGAGAGAAGAAATATTTTGGATATTATTTTTAATTTAAAATGGGAGGACCAGATAGAAAATGTGGCTAATGAATTATCTAAATTTATTTATGTCATCAGAAACTCTAAATTTCTATACAGGGTGTTCTACAAGCTCTATGACAAACTTTGACAGATGGTAGGTCACTTGATTTTAAACATATTTTTTTTAATAAACATGGGTCCGATTCGTTTTTGTTTAGAAGTTACAAGCATTTAAAGAATCGAAAACGTAGGCTGATAAATAGAAATATCGGTTGTTATGACAATAATTATAGGTCAAGGAGGTCCAATATCATGGCCACTCGTTCACCCGATCTGAATCCTCTGGATTTTTATTTATGGGGACACACCAGCTGCTTCATGTGTCCCCATAAATAAAAATCCAGAGGATTCAGATCGGGTGAACGAGTGGCCATGATATTGGACCTCCTTGACCTATAATTATTGTCACAACAACCGATATTTCTATTTATCAGCCTACGTTTTTGATTCTTTAAATGCTTGTAACTTCTAAACAAAAACGAATCGGACTCATGTTTATTAAAAAAAATATGTTTAAAATCAAGTGACCTACCATCTGTCAAAGTTTGTCATAGAGCTTGTAGAACACCCTGTATAGTGACTTAATTTTGTTAAGAACCATATATTATACCTTTATTTTTTCACGTTTAAAGTATGGAATAATGACCTGGAGCAATTGCTCACATTCCAAAGACATATTTAAACTACAAAAGAAAGTTCTTTGAGTCATGTACGGACTAAGATGGTTTGATTCTTGTAGAAATTTATTTAAAAACAACAGCATTTTAACTATCTCATGTATTTTTCTATATTACTGCTTGCTGTATGCGCGTTTACACATAAATTCAATATGCAAATGCAACTACTTACATTATCATGACACCCGACGCAATCATCTAAAAAACCCGGGTCGCAGTGCCAAAACCCTGCCGACAATATAGTGTATTTGCTAATACAGGCCTTGTGGCTTTATTATATGAACTTAAGGTGATTGTTGGGCAAAATAAAAAAATTAACTTCTTAATACACCCCTTAAAATTACATTTATTATTCTCGATCGAACGTCTACACCAAAATTAAAAACACCTTTCAGTAAATAACTCACTATCTGCAAACTAGTGTTTTCAGAAAATTTGAAAATCCGGTCCTGTCGGGCCGATTTTATTACAATTTTAGGAGCACTTTTTAATTGCTATTAAAGGGTTAAATTTCAATTTTGAAACGTTTCTGAGAATTTTTTAGGTATTTTGGGGCCCAAAAACTTATTTCAACCCCTAAAAACTACCCTTAAAATGATCCGATTGGGCCCATTTTAAATAAGCTTCGTGCGGTGATGGATTCCAATATGTGTGCCAAATTTCGTTAAAATGAATTAACTCCTTCGAAAGTTATTGCCCGTACACATATATACCTATATATATATATATATATATATATATATATATATATATATATATATATACATATATATATAAACATTTTCAAAAATGGTGCCAAAGTGTTTAGGAGGTTATGAAACGTCGAGAAATTTTGGTCCGACCCCTAGGTCCCGCCATCCGACCAATGCCAATAGTGTATGTTGCCATATGGCAAATACACTAATAATAAGACCGAAAAGGCATAATATAAATATTTTTTTTTTAAATAATCTCCACAATTTCCCCATTTAGGCTTATACCTAACAAATTGCCTACAGGCTATAGAATTATAACTTCTCCTACGACATATAAAAAAACCCGGGTCGCAGTGCCCAAACCCTGCCGACAATATAGTGTATTTGCTAATACAGGCAGTGTGGCTTTATTATGCGAACTTAAAGTAGGTTTTTGGGCAAAATAAAAAAATTGACTCCTTAATACACCCCTTAAAAGAACATTTTTTTTCTCAATTGCAATATTATTATCAATCGAACCTCTATACCAAATTATATACATCTTTCAGTATATAATTCACTATCTGCAAATTAATGTTTTCATAAAATTTGTAAATCCGGTCCTGTCGGGCCGATTTTATTAAAATTTTAGGAACACTTTTTAATTACTACCATAGGATTAAATTTCAATTTTGAAATGATTCGGAAAATTTTTTCGGTATTTTGAGGCCCAAAAACATTTTCCAACCCCTAAAAACTACCCTTAAAATGGTCCGATTAAGCCCATTTTAAATAGGCTTCTTGCGGTGGTGGATTTCAACACGTGGGCCAAATTTAGTTGAAATCAATTAACTCTTTCGAAAGTTATTGCCCGCACACATATATATATATATACGTATATATATACGCTTATATATATATATATAAATATATATATACATATATATATAAACATTTTTAAAAATGGTGCCAAAGTGTTTAGAAGGTTATGAAACGTCGAGAAATTTTGGTCCGACCCCTAGGTCCCGCCATCCGACCGACGCCAATAGTGTATGTTGCCATATGGCAAATACACTAATAAAATAAAGCAATTTTTAATTGCATCTGAAATTTATAATCCACTTGTATTAAAAGGCAAAAAATGAAAAAAAAAAAACTTTTGCAGCTATACAAATTTGCATTTTTGGACGAAAAAATTCGCTAAAAAAAGTGCTCAGAGAGGACTTTTTGACTCGATGCGTAGCGCTATTCGGGTGTCTTGCGTTTGCGGGGCGTAGCCCCGGCGATTTTTCAAAGTCGACCCCGTCTCCCGTAAGGATAACGTTGAGAGGCGTCTTTAAACGCTCGGCTAAAATCGTAAAAAAATCGCCCAGCGGCGAGGGCGGTCTTGAATTGCAGACTTTTTTCGCCTCTTTTTAAAGAGTTTTCGCGCGGACGGTTTTCGGCGAAAATTCGGGCGCCGACGCGGAAACAAAAATGTCCCATTTGATTAACCCGTCGTCCGGAATCGGTCGTATCTCGGCGACTTTTCGTCGCACGACGTCGAGACCGGTTTTAAACGAAGCGCGAGAAAAAACTCCAACTGCAAAGTGCAAAAGACGCGTCGAAAACGACTTTTCTAACGCCGTTAATTCGCAAATAAAAGTCGGCGTTATTGTTTTTTTGTTCCGTTCCTATGACGGTGACCGTGTGGGGTTCTCACTTAGCATGGCAAAAAAAATTAAAAGTCACAGTCTAACTTAAATGCGAAATTAACACGCGACAAATCGATCAATTTTTTTTAAAAACATACGTCGCTAAACTACATGAAAGTGACGGGGACAGAAGTTTATTTTTTGTCGCATTTTGATTCGTGAAACGAGTCAATTCTATTTTGAAATGCGAAATTTAAAACAAATGATTGATAAAATTTGAATTTTTTCTAGCTGTCAGTCGAATTGGTTTTTAACATTGTTTAGCGAAATTACACCCATCGGACGTAAACTTTTTGCCAAAATCGTGTAAATTGATAATTATAGAACATTTTGACAGACGTCCGAGACAAATCGGGTGATTTTTGCTGAGATATTTCGAAAAATTATTCCGCCAAGAGGTCGCCATATATGCAATTGGTTAGAAAGAGACGACGTATAAAATCGAGTCGCGTAATGTCGATTACGACGTATGTCTATGAGCAGTTCAGATAAAAGTAAAAATGGCGTGAGATTATTTTGACAGCTCTATGAAAATAAATACACATCTTACTAGGGAAATTGATGTATTTTGGGATATTTTCAATTATAAAACGGTTTGTTTATACGTTATTATATATATTATTAGCTTTTTGTATAACGATTAAGAAAAAAAAAACATTTTTTAACAGTGATAATTTTTTGGTTACAATATGAAAACTAATATTTTGTTTCCTAAAATATAGAAATTAGTCATATATGAATTTATTTACAGATCTATTGAAACAGATTACAAATTGATTTCATGTGTCTTCTACCTACAGTGAATTCGAATGTGTGAAATTGATGGAATGCCAAGATTGGAATTTTAAATGAGAAGACTTCATTGGTCAATCGGATTTGTTGCAAAATATAATCATATTTAATAACGATATTATCGTATATATAATAATATTTGTCATGAATTATGTTTTTAAAAATGTGAGGCTATGTAACTATTTCTTTTTGTTATGATTTGACAATTGTTAATAAAATTATTTTTATTGATAATATTTGAAGTAATTAGGCATTTTTTTAAATATGTTTTTCCTTTAAAATAATGAAAATAGGTCGCTCTCAATACCGAAACAGATATAACTGCGTTCGAAATTGCTTTAATTCAGCGTGTTCTGTGGTACAAAATTAGTCAACTATGTATAAGCTAGACGCTAATGGAAGGCCCGTGGAATGTTAAGGGACGGTAGTGCATAACAATAATAATATTTATTCAACAAAGGCAAAGCCATTGAATATGTCATACATATTGTACATTAGATTATTGAAAAATATATAAAATATTAAATAACTATTAAAATATAAGTAAATGTTCATTAGTTATAGCCAAGTAATAGATTAAACATAATCGGCAGTATAATAGCGATCGTTAGCTATAATTGTTGAGAAACAACCATTGTTACAATGCTATATAAGAAAAAAATATTTTCAAACGACTGTCACCGTCTATGAAATATTACAATTTATATAAAATATGGATATAGATTAAAATATTGTTATTTTTGTTGGAGCTGAACAGTGAAGTCACTGACACTGTAAAAGCAATTGTTAACTAAATGTTGATATAGCACTGTTTTATATCTTTCAAGCTCAAGAATTTTTATGTCCGCTGGTACGTTATTGTAGATATTTATTTAATTGTTAATAATACTGTATAATATGTTAGGTCCTGCATATAAGTCTATTTTGTGTCGTGTTTGGTAGTTATGGCCGTTTATGTGTAGTACAAACTACAAAGTACCTATTCAAAATGTTTCTTAACGTAACAGGCGTATTCAAATATATATATTGACGGCAAAGGTAGTATTTTAAGTTTTTTGAATAGCGGAATACACGAGTCTCTATAGCCGACTTTCATGATGATGCGAATGCATTTTTTTTGTAGTCTGAACAGTCTGATTAGGTGTTTGGAGCTTCCCCAAAAGATTATACTGTATTTTGAAATTGAGGTGACATAAGCATGATATTATGTTGTCAGAAGGACATCGTGGCTTAGCATTTGTGATAAGGATCTTAGCAAACAAGAGTAGGAGCTGACTTTGTTACAAAGATATGTTTATGAAAATTTAAATTATTTTATTTTGACAAATCCGCATATACATATTTCCTTTTGCAATAGTATACAGAGTTGCAATACAAAATAATGATGATTGTGATAAATTATGAAATTAATATGCGTGTAAATATTAGCCATCGAAATATTTGCAAAATGTCAGTTTTGAGATAAATCGCAAGTGTACCCCCTAAAGGGGAAATATTTGTCATCAAAATAAGCGTTGATTGGAATTGAGAAACTTTTATTCGAAACATTTTCCAAAAAATACTATTTCTTTGCGATATTATAGCGTTTCCGAACTTAATGAACATGCTGTATATGATTCTATTATTACTGACAGCATTTTTGTGTGATTGTACAGCAGTAGTGGAGCCTTCGTTTCTACCATATTATAATTTGCCTCTCGGGGCTGCGACCTGCTCGACAACAATAACAACAATAGTAGAGCCGCCGACTCAAGCATATTAGTTTAGCCTCGCGGGGCTTTGGCATGGATATAAGAAGAATAGATACCATAGAAAATAATAATCAATATTTTTCTGATTTTGAGAAAAAATTAGCCAAATCGGTCCTGCCGTTTTCAAGTGCTGTGCCTACCAGTGAACAGCATTCCTTTTTTATTACATAGAAAAATCCGTGAAATGAGATTAAGAGACGTATCTGTTATTTTAAAATAATTTTCAACTCGGATGGCCATCAAATTTTATAGTTGGTTTGAAAACACACCGTTCATTTAATCAAATAGAGACAAACTTACGAGTGGTATTTTTCATGTAAATAAAAGATGGTAAATTTCAAAATGACGCCAAAATTTACAGAGGGTGGTCACCGAGGTTAACTTAGGGGAAAAGACGCCGATGAATTATAATGGCTCAAAATTGGCTACCATATAAATAAATGGCATCATATTTACAGATTTTTTTCGAATCGAGCATTTAAAAAAATCGGCTCCTATCTCTTTAAAAACCGATGAAGGATTTTTTTTCAGAATATCAAAAAAAAAATCAACACTCAAATACAGGCTTCATTGTGATAAATAAACCTCTGTATGTCACAGATGAGAAAAAAACCGGGCAAGAATGAGACGAGCTCGCGTGAAGATGGTTCGGTACAATTCAGTTTTCCGTGAGATCTTTAAGACTTGGATTTTCGTTTAAGTTTTCCTATAAACTATATTTCCTATTTTCTAAAATTGAAGTTCAGTTTTCACCGTGATGGGGGAGATGGTTAACGCTCGATTATTGTATATTTTCTTTAATATCTTTCGAGCTACGCATTTTAAAATTATAAAGGAAATATATTTGTATTTCTCATAGCGAACCCTTTCATATGATACGTCCATGATGCACTTGACACACATATATATATATATATATATATATATATATATATATTTTTTTTTTTTTTTTCCTTATGGACGCTGTTTTGGAGTTTCAGATATTCAAATTCTGCTTATTTTTTTGAATAATTTGACATAGCACATCCTATATCTAAACGAACCAGAAGCTACAAAACTGACCAAAATATCTTTTTGACTTTATCCATACTGATCAGTGTGCCGTGTAAAACAAAATTTGTTGAAACAAATACATACCGACAGGTTAACAATCTGTCGAGCGATCGCTACAGTTTTGCTAATTCATTTTGTTTGATTTACTCTCTAAGATGGCTCAAGCATTTTCAAATTTGAAGAAACGGGCTATTTTTGCGCACACATTCAGCGTAACAAAAACACCACGTGGGTACAAGCAGAATAGAAATTTAATGGTATACGGTTTATTTTCAAAGAAAAAAAGCAACATTCAACACTGTGAAGACGAATTAGTTTTAGCAAGCTTTGAAATTAATGGAGAAAAGTCAACGAGACAACTTGCAGAATAGGTATAAAAAAATGTAGAAAAAACATATCTTAAAGGCCCGTACTAAAAATATTGATCATTGAAAACGGTGTAAACTCGCAAGGTTTTGCAAAGGTCGTCTATTTGGATACTAAAGTAAATAAAAGGTATAAGTGAAAATAATTTTATTTAGACAGATATAAAAAAACAAAAACTGTCTTCTTGGACTGATCGGCGAGATCGTAAGACCGAGTAGATATTGAGTCGCAGACTAATTTATTGCGGGCCGAAGGCCCGCCGCGCCTTATTTTCTTTTTGGCTCTAATGGCGAGGTCGTAAGACCGAGTAGATATTGAGCCGTAGACCAATTTATGCGGGCCGAAGGCCCGCTGCGCCTTATTTTCTTTTTGGGCGTAATGACGAGGTCGTAATACCGAGTAGATATTGAGTTGCAGACCAATTTATTGCGGGCCGAAGGCCCGCCGCACTTTAATTTCTTTTTGGGCTTAATGGCGAGGTCGTAAGACCGAGCAGATATTGAGCCGCAGACCAATTTATGCGGGCCGAAGGCCCGCCGCGCCTTATTTTCTTTTTGGGCCTAATGACGAGGTCGTAAGACCGAGTAGATATTGAGCCGCAGACCAATTTATTGCGGGCCGAAGGCCCGCCACGCCTTATTTTCTTTTTGGCTCTAATGGTGAGGTCGTAAGACCGAGTAGATATTGAGCCGCAGATCAATTTATTGCGGGCCGAAGGCCCGCCGCGCCTTATTTTCTTTTTGGGTTAATGCCGAGGTCGTAAGACCGAGTAGATATTGAGTTGCAGACCAATTTATTGCGGGCCGAAGGCCCGCCGTGCACTATTTTTTTTTGGGTCTAAGACCGAGTAATCGCAGATGAATTTTTTTGGGACCACATGGCGAGGCCGTTAGGCCGAGTAATTATTGGGTCCCAGACAAATTTTATAACACTATGATATTGGAGAACTATTCTAAAGACACATTCAAAAAAGTTTTGTGTATGCCAGCAATGGTAATTTGCGCCGCAGGCGTGATACTAAACACATCGATATTAGAAAACTATTGGAGAAACACATTTAAAAAAGTTTTGCGTACCCCGTTAAAGATAATTGGCGCCGCAGGCGTGATTCAAATCACAGTGATCTTTACAAACCATGGCAAAAACGTATGCAAAAAAAAAAATTTTGTAAAAAAAAAATTTTTTCGCAGCCCATACCAAAAACATTGATCTTTGAAAGCGGTGTTAAGTTGCCTGCAAAAAGGTTTTGCACGGGTCAACTAGTCCACTTGTATTAAAAGGCAAAAAATGAAAAAAAAAAAACTTTTGCAGCTATACAAATTTGCATTTTTGGACGAAAAAATTCGCTAAAAAAAGTGCTTAAAGAGGACTTTTTGACTCGATGCGTAGCGCTATTCGGGTGTCTTGCGTTTGCGGGGCGTAGCCCCGGCGATTTTTCAAAGTCGACCCCGTCTCCCGTAAGGATAACGTTGAGAGGCGTCTTTAAACGCTCGGCTAAAATCGAAAAAAAATCGCCCAGCGGCGAGGCCGGTCTTGAATTGCAGACTTTTTTCGCCTCTTTTTAAAGAGTTTTCGTGCGGACGGTTTTCGGCGAAAATTCGGGCGCCGACGCGGAAACAAAAAACTCCCATTTGATTAACCCGTCGTCCGGAATCGGTCATATCTCGGCGAGTTTTCGTCGCACGACGTCGAGACCGGTTTTAAACGAAGCGCGAGAAAAAACTCTAACTGCAAAGTGCAAAAGACGCGTCGAAAACGACTTTTTTAACGCCGTTAATTCGCAAATAAAAGTCGGCGTTATTGTTTTTTTGTTCCGTTCCTATGACGGTGACCGTGTGGGGTTCTCACTTAGCATGGCAAAAAAAATTAAAAGTCACAGTCTAACTTAAATGCGAAATTAACACGCGACAAATCGATCAAATTTTTTTAAAAACATACGTCGCTAAACTACATGAAAGTGACGGGGACAGAAGTTTATTTTTTGTCGCATTTTGATTCGTGAAACGAGTCAATTCTATTTTGAAATGCGAAATTTAAAACAAATGATTGATAAAATTTGAATTTTTTCTAGCTGTCAGTCGAATTGGTTTTTAACATTGTTTAGCGAAATTACACCCATCGGACGTAAACTTTTTGCCAAAATCGTGTAAATTGATAATTATAGAACATTTTGACAGACGTCCGAGACAAATCCGGTGATTTTTGCTGAGATATTTCGAAAAATTATTCCGCCAAGAGGTCGCCATATATGCAATTGGTTAGAAAGAGACAGACATGTAATTTTGAGTACGGCCACAAATCTTACACATTTGACATTTTAAACAAACGACTAACAAACAATGACATTTAATTTATCTGTCAAACGGTTGGTTTTTAACATTATTTAACGAAATTATGACCATCGACCGTAATTTTTTTGCCAAAATCATGTAAGTTATTAATTATAAAACTTTTTGACAGACACCCGAGACAGACTCGATAATTTTTGCTGAGAAATCTTCAAATTTTATTCGGCCAAAAGGATGACATAATATATACATTTAGTAAGATAGAGACGGACATATAATTTTGATCGTTGTACACAGTCTGACATCTGATACATATGAAAGGTTAATCTGACAGGCGGAAACTTTTTTATAAATGATAATTCAAAGTCTCTAACCAGTAAGCGGTAGCTTATCGTTATTTAAAAACGAAATTTAAGATAATTTGACATATTATAATGGTATTTATATTATTTATTGGCGAATTAAGCATTTAGTGTGGATTGTCGTGTACTAAACACACAATCAGATGTCAAACGTACCCTATACGTTCTATGTGTGAGATGATTGAATACAAAACTATCAAAGCTGATTTTTGGAATATAGAAAATTATAATACGGTTTGTTTAAACATTTTTTCTTAATTATTATATACTTCTTGAAATAGTTGAAATAGTTCATATTCAAATTTATTTACAGATCACGAAATAAGGTTATAAATTCATTCCTGTATTTTGGAAATTATTTACTTACTTATAATGAATGCGAATGTAAAGAATTGTTGAAATGACAATATATTGGAATTTTAAGACATAAATACTACATTTGTCAGTCGGATTTGTTTTAAAAAATTATCGTATTTAATAACCACAACATTTTTTTGACGTAAGTTATGCTGTTAAAAATGAGGTTATGTATATTTTTTCTTTTTTAGTTTATTTTTGATATTATTGTAACAATATTTTTTGAATAAATGTTTATAAACTTATTTTTATTGATAATATTTGAAGTAATTACGCATTTTTTCTAATAATTCTTTTTTTAAATAATGAAAATAGTTTGCTCTCAATACAGAAACAGATATAATTGCCTTCAAAATTGCAATAAATGCATAGACTAATAGTGTAAGTTAAATATAACTATGAGCATCAAAGAAATTTCTATTATAGATAACTATCGGTCAAGACCGAAGCGATTTCGTAGGCATCGGGTCAAATTGCCATCGGTAAAGCTGCTTTCAACAATAATATTTGAGATAATTACGCATTTATTTTTTATAAATTTATTTGAAATAATGTAAGTTTGAGATATCTATTAGCATCGAAGGAATTTCTATTACATCTTCTGTTGATACGATGATGTGTGTCTATATTTTGGAGTCGATTCAAAGTATGATACATTTGAATTAATTTGCGATTAACTGAAAAAAAAAATACGTCCAACAAAGATGAGTATCGATCAAGAAAGAAGCCTTCACTTAGGCATCGTTGTCAAATTACTGCATGCAATGAATTATTACTCACTGTACAAGTGCGAATTTTGAAAAAATGTTTCACTGTTAAGACGTTTCAAAAACTATTACTATGAATAGATAGTTAAAATCTGTAAAAAATACTTGATTAAATTTGTGAACGACTGAGTCTTGGGATAATATAATTCAGTTTGCTATTTTTTTGAATAAACAAAAATATCAAACCATTTGTACTTTGTAGTCTAAACTGACGGCTATTACATAGTAAGGAACTGTTTAGTAGTTTTTTACATTACGGACAATCTCTTTCGACCGTATAATATCTAAACACCACGAATTTTCAAATCATTTTTTTGGCGTAAGAAGTCTCTCATTTTGTTTTACAAATTGCCTTCAAAAGTATTAATGTGTTATAAACGATATGTCAAGCAGTTATCGATACGTAAATAAATAGGTAAATAGTCGGTTAAATATCCGCGGCTATTTATTTTAAATAGCTGTCGGTATTATATTTTTTACGTTCACTATCCAGTATCCACCAATAAATGTTTACCTATTGTACGATGTTTTGACTTAAAGTTGGCAAGAGGCTAAGCGATTCATAATACGAACTTGGTTCACATAGAGGCTGTATAATAATTATTGTCAATTATATATTTGATATACATATACAAAGCGAAAAATATTGTTGTTTTTGCGGTTTGCTATCTATATTATTCTATTATTACTGATCGCATTTAATCTGTGTGATTGTCAAGAGCAAACTGAACGGTAAGTGAGACTTTAGAAATGTTTATGTATGTTTCATTATTCAAAAATAGTCGAAACTTTTTTAACTCTTTCGCTTCTGACACGACACATATTATGTCCCATCGAATAGTTCTCTTCTCTTTTGGCATAAATACGTTCCGAATAACATTGAAATTTTTGTGATTCAGTAATAAGCAATTAAATATATATCCACGAAATGTCAGCACCTCATATACTTATTCAGTATTTGTCATTTTTAAGCCAAAATAAGGTTATATTCCGTGTACTGCGCATGTTTTGAAGTGTAAAATTAAATTACATGTTCCGCCATGAACATGTAAGTTAAAAATGTTAATATTTATATGTTTTGTAGTTAAAACACAGGCGGAAGATTTTGTTTCGAAAATATTCGGCGCGGGACATTATTGTCCCAACAGTCTTTTTTACAACAAATAGTCACCAGTATTTGTCTCAATAGTTCCAAATGAGTGATAGCAACGTATATATAAAGCCACATTTCAACAAATGACTTACTTATCTACAGAGTGATTCATAAAAGATGCGCAGGACTTTAGAGGAAGATAGTTTGTGCAAATATATGAAAAAAAATTTGTATAAACATGGGTCCGCAGACGCATCGTTTTCGAGACACAGGGTGCCAAAGTTGAGAAAAAAAATCGTTTTTTGTCAATATCTTTAGAACCGCTAGAGGTACAACGCATTATCGGGTCGCAGACCAATTTTTTAGGACAATATGGCGAGGCCGTTAGGCCGAGTGATTATTGGTTTGCAGACCAATTTTTTGGGACAATATGGCGAGGCCGATAGGCCGAGTGATTATTGGGTCGCAGACTATTTTTTTGGGACAAAATGGCGAGGCCGTCAGGCAGAGTTATTATTGGATCGCAGACCAATTTTTGGGACAATATGGCGAGGCCGTAAGGCCGAGTGATTATTGGGTCGTAGACCAATTTTTTGGGACAATATGGCGAGGCCGATAGGCCGAGTGATTATTGGTTTGCAGACCAATTTTTTGGGACAATATGGCGAGGCCGATAGGCCGAGTGATTATTGGGTCGCAGACCATTTTTTTGGGACAATATGGCGAGGCCGTTAGGCCGAGTGATTATTGGGTCGCAGACTAATTTCATAACACTTTGATATTGGAGTACTATTCTAAAGGCACATTCAAAAAAGTTTTGTATACGCCAGCAATAATTGGCGCCGCAGGCGTGATTCTAAACACACCGATATTGGAAAACGATTGTAGAAACACATTTAAAAAAGTTTTGCGTACCCCGTTAAAGATAATTGGCGCCGCAGGCGTGATTCAAAACACAGTGATCTTTACCAACCATGGCAAAAACGGATGCAAAAAAAAATTTTTTTTCCGCAAACCCATACCAAAAACATTGATCATTGAAAGCGGTGTTAAGTTGCCTGCAAAAAGGTTTTGCACAGGTCATCTATTTGAATACTAAAGTTAATAAATGGTAAAAGTGAAAACTATTTTATTTAGACAGATATAAAAAAAATGAAAATAAGGCAACAATGCGGGCCGGAGGCCCGCCCATTGTCCTTTTTGGACAAAATGGCGAGGCCGTTAGGCCGAGTAATTATTGGGTCGCAGACCAATTTCATAACACTTTGATATTGGAGAACTATTCTAAAGACACATTCAAAAAAGTTTTGTGTACGCCAGCAATCGTAATTGGCGCCGCAGGCGTGATTCTAAACACATCGATATTGGAAAACTATTGTAGAAACACATTTAAAAAAGTTTTGCGTACCCCGTTAAAGATAATTGGCGCCGCAGGCGTGATTCAAAACACAGTGATCTTTGCAAACCATGGCAAAAACGGATGTAAAAAATTTTTTTTTTTGTAAAAAAAATTTTTTTCCGCAGACCCATACCAAAAACATGGATCTTTGAAAGCGGTGTTAAGTTGCCTGCAAAAAGGTTTTGCACAGGTCAACTAGTCTTATATATTAAAATGCAAAAATTTAGAGGCAAAAAGTTTCATGTTTATACAAATTTACATTTTTGGACGAAAAAATTCAGGAAAATTACCGGTTGTAGAGCTCGCGACGCTCTATTGTATAGGGGGGTGGGCTTTTTTTGCATTTTAGGGGCGCGGTCGGGGCGATTTTTCAAACAGGGCCTCGGCCCCATTTGAAACGCATTGGGCCGATTTGAAATCGACGGCTAAAATAGTAAAAAAAATCGCACGAGGATGCGCTTTTGGGACGATTTTCGCTCATTTTTCTATTTTTACGAGACGCTTCGAACGCGAAATTCGAGCGTGCGGTTCGGCCGCCAAAGCCAAAAGTTCGGACCCGCGCAGAGTCACCATAGGACGTTTAACATGGGGAAATTTTAATTGCTCATATCTCGGCCATTTTTGGTCGTACGACGTCGGGGCGCGTTTTAAACGATTCAGTAGCAAAAAGACTAACTGAAAAGTGCAAAAGATGCGTTCGAAGCGACTTTTTTCAAGTATTTAATTCGCCGATAAAAGTATTCGTTTCTCTTTTTTTTCTCTGTCGTTTAGACTGTGAAACAGTCGTTTTGCTAGGGCAATAGCAAAAAAAAAATAAAAGTCACAGTCTAACTTAAGTGGAAAATTAACACGCGACAAATCGATCAAATTTTTTTAAAAACATACGTCGCTAAATTACATGAAAGTGACGGGGACAGAAGTTTATTTTTTGTTGCATTTTGATTCGTGAAACAAGTCAATTCTATTTTGAAATGTAAAATTTAAAACAAATGATTGATAAAATTTGAATTTTTTCTAGCTGTCAGTTGAATTGGTTTTTAACATTATTTAGCGAAATTATGGCCATCGGACGTAAACTTTTTGCCAAAATCGTGCAAATTGATAATTATAGAACCTTTTGACAGACGCTCGAAACAAATCCGGTAATTTTTGCGAAGATATTTCGAAAAATAATTCCGCCAAGAGGTCGCCATATATGCAATTGGTTAGAAAGAGACGACGTATAAAATCGAGTCGCGTAATGTCGATTACGACGTATGTCTATGAGCAGTTCAGATAAAATTAAAAATGGCGTGAGATTATTTTGACAGATCTATGAAAATAAATACATATCTTACTATGGAAATTGATGTATTTTGGGATATTTTCAATTATAAAACGGTTTGTTTATACGTTATTTTATATATTATTAACTTTTTATATAACGATTAAGAAAAAAAAAACATTTTTTAACCTTGAAAATTATTTGGTTATAAAATGAAAAATAATAATTTGTTTCCCAAAATATAGAAATTAATCATATATGAATTTATTTACAGATCTATTGAAACAGATTACAAATTGATTTCCTGTATCTTCTACCTATTATACTTAGTATTTTGAATATTTACCTACAGTGAATTCGAATGTGTGAAATTGATGGAATGACAAGATTGGAATTTTAAACGAGAAGACTACATTGGTCAATCGGATTTGTTGCAAAATATAATCATATTTAATAACGATATTATCATATTTATAATATTATTTCTCATGAATTATGTTTTTAAAAATGTGAGGTTATGTAAATATTTCTTTTTGTTATGATTTGACAATTGTTAATAAAATTATTTTTATTGACAATATTTAAAGTAATTACGCATTTTTTTAAATATGTTTTTCCTTTGAAATAATGAAAATAGTTCGCTCTCAATACCGAAACAGATATAACTGCGTTCGAAATTGCTTTAATTCAGCGAGTTCTGTGGTACAAAATTAGTCAGCCATGTATAAGCTAGACGCTAATGGGAGGCCCGTGGAATGTTAAGAGACGGTAGTGCATAATAATAATAATATTTATTCAACAAAGGCAAAGCCATTGATTCGATGAAGTTAGTATTCGGTACACAGGCTTAAAAAAGTTAACAAGTGTAGAAATACATAAAATCTGACGAAAAATACCCGATTTCTTTAAAATTTGAATATTAATGCGAGGAGTCAAATTCACTTTATTTACACATAATATATACAGGGTGTTTCAACCGACGTGGGCTAACACGGGTAACTTTGTTGTTAGTGGAGATAGAAAGTCGGTTAAAGAGGCAAAGTAGTGCAGAAAAATTAATTTATTCAGAAAATAGTGAAAATTTCCATTTGGAAAAACTTATTTTCATTTTGGGCCTAATGACGAGGTCGTAAGACCGAGTAGATATTGAGTCGCAGACCAATTTATTGCGGGCCGAAGGCCCGCCGCGCCTTAATTTATTTTTGGGCCAAATGGCGAGGTCGTAAGACCGAGTAGATATTGAGTCGCAGACTAATTTATTGCGGGCCGAAGGCCCGCCTCGCCTTATTTTCTTTTTGGGCTTAATGACGAGGTCGTAAGACCGAGTAGATATTGAGTCGCAGACCAATTTATTGCGGGCCGAAGGCCCGCCGCGTCTTAATTTCTTTTTGGGCCTAATGGCGAGGTCGTAAGACCGAGTAGACATTGAGCCGTAGACCAATTTATTGCGGGCCGAAGGCCCGCCGCGCCGTAATTTCTTTTTGGGCCTAATGGCGAGGTCGTAAGACCGAGTAGATATTGAGCCGCAGACCAATTTATTGCGGGCCGAAGGCCCGCCGTGTCTTATTTTCTTTTAGGGCCTAATGCCGAGGTCGTAAGACCGAGTAGATATTGAGTTGCAGACAAATTTATTGCGGGCCGAAGGCCCGCTGTGCCCTAATTTATTTTTGGACCTAACGGCGAGGTCGTAAGACCGAGTAATCGCAGACGAATTTTTTTGGGACCATATGGCGAGGCCGTTAGGCCGAGTAATTATTGGGTCCCAGACAAATTTTATAACACTTTGATATTGGAGAACTATTCTAAAGACACATTCAAAAAAGTTTTGTGTATGCCAGCAATGGTAATTTCCGCCGCAGGCGTGATTCTAAACACATCGATATTGGAAAACTATTGTAGAAACACATTTAAAAAAGTTTTGCGTACCCCGTTAAAGATAATTGGCGCCGCAGGTGTGATTCAAATCACAGTGATCTTTACAAACCATGGCAAAAACGGATGCAAAAAAAAAAATTTTGTAAAAAAAAAAATTTTCCGCAGACCCATACCAAAAACATTGATCTTTGAAATCGGTGTTAAGTTGCCTGCAAAAAGGTTTTGCACAGGTCAACTAGTATTAATTAATTTTTATATTTGCAATTTTAAACTTTGTGTTTTATGTATGACATGTCAATACAAATAAATGTGCCACATTTCCATTGACAAATAAATATACTATACTGTACTACTACACCGTTATCAAAAATGTTTGATACTCGACGGTAAGTTATCTTTTAATAGTATATTACAACGCAAGGGCAGAAAGTTGAAATTCCTGCACTGCGTAACACACGATGTCCGAAGCGGAACCAAGGGCATCATGTGTCGCGCAATGCAGGAATTTCAACTTTCTAGCCGTATGGTGTAATACTATTTTTCTCTATATCCGGTCGAAAGTACGTACTTTCGTAGCAGTGTGAACGAGAATACTGTTTCGGCCCGCTGTTACAGAAGGCGTGCGAATAATTACAACAGTGCATAAATGTTAGGCTTTCTGCCTTAAAATCGAAGCCCAAAATACGTAATTTTGATCGGGTATGGAGAAAATCTTATTTACAGTTTGTATGCCTTAAACAGTAACTTGTATTCTTATAAATTTAAACTATCATTAAAACCGAACTTTCTGTTGTGATGTGATGTGTTGCCTTTCGTTTATCAGAAAATTAAAAAAAAAGACCACGTTTCATAAAAAAAGAAATAAATCGATTGGCTTAAAATAAAAATCAAGCTGTACAATGTAATATTAAACTTTGCTGGTTCAAAATGTCTATACATACAATAGAGTTCCGCTATAGTCCCGACATCCGCTTAATCCGAACGGAAATTTAAAAAAATAAGCAGTATTTATTAACAATTAGAGATTAAGAAAAAAATTGTTATCAGTACCCAATTAAAAGCAATCCCGGATAATGAAATGAATGTATGTATTCAATTATTTGGAATTGCTTTAATTAGCTACCAATAATAATAGAAATATTAGATATAAATAATTAAAACAATTCCAAATGAAATAATTTCATTTGGAATTGTTTTAATTATTTATATCTATAATATTTCTGTAATTATCATCCAAATTCATCGTCACGACCCATAAGAATAACAATAATAATTTGAGCTTTCTTTCTTAGTTAATAACTATTAATATAAACTAATTAAAATAAACGGCATCCTCTAATGTCTAAAAGTGGCAAAGATGATTTTTTAGTTTTACCTATCTAAAACTTGTGCTGTGTGCATTTTAAGGCAAATTGCGTTTAATCCGGGCTTTCGACGATTCGTTCAGGGTCCGATCCCATCTATTCGGGATTATTAGTGTATTTGCCATATGGCAACACACACTATTGGCGTCGGTCGGATGGCGGGACCTAGGGGTCGGACCAAAATTTCTCGACGTTTCATAACCTCCTAAACACATTGGCACCATTTTTAAAAATGTTTATATATATATGTATATATATATATATTTATATACGTATATATATATATATATATATATATATATATATATATATATATATGTGCGGGCAATAACTTTCGAAGGAGTTAATTCATTTTAACGAAATTTGGCATACATGTTGGAATCCATCACCGCACGAAGCCTATTTAAAATGGGCCCAATCGGGTCATTTTAAGGGTGGTTTTTAGAGGTTGAAAAAAGTTTTTGGGCCCCAAAATACCGAAAAAATTCTCAGAATCGTTTCAAAATTGAAATTTAACCCTTTAGTAGCAATTAAAAAGTGCCCGCAAAATTTTGATAAAATCGGCTCAACAGGACCGGATTTACAAATTTTTTGAAAACACTAATTTGCAGATAGTGACTTATTTATTGAACGGTGTATTTAATTCGGTGTAAACGTTAGATTGATAATAATATTACAATTAAGAAAAAAAAATGTTATTTTAAGGGGTGTATTAAGGAGACAAATTTTTTATTTTGCTCAAAAACCAACTTAAGTGTGTATAATAAAGCCACACTGCCTATATTATCAAATACACTATATTGTCGGCAGGGTTTTGGCACTGCGACCCGGGTTTTTTTTGAAAATTTTCAATGGTTAGAATGTTCTGCCATATCCTGCACAAAACCCAAATAGTTTAAGCACAATCTTTAACACCGCAGTGTTTTCATTCTATACTCGTCTTCTTCGAAAATTTGACATTTATTGGCACATGGGAGTTCCCCCTGAAGTCACTTGATTATTGGTTAAAAATATCTGTCTAGATTATAGAACGTAACTAATAAGGAATAAGAAACAAATCATCAAAGGTGTGACTTAATGTAACAAAGCGTGTCTTCCTTTACCTACCCTTTCACGTTTGCAGAGATGATATAATTGAATGATCACTTAACGAATTGCTCTTTACGTCTGAATAATGGAATAATAGGCGATCTTGCGTTTCACTTTGATAACGAATAATTATATTACAAAATATTACTTGCGTAGGGTGACTGGTATAAATGGCGATAAAGTAGAAATAGTTTATGGAAACCAAATAGAAATTAATATAATAATAGAAAGGCAAACACTTGATCTACAATATTACGTTTTTAATTTGAAAATTCAAAAGTGTATGTGAGTGTGCGTGGGCAATAACTTTCGAAGGAGTAAATTGATTTTAATGAAATTTGGTTCTCATGCTGGACTCCATCACCACACGAAGCCTATTTAAAATGGGCCAAATCAAGTGATTCCCAGGGTGGATTTTAGGGGTTAAAAAAATGTTTGACCCAAAAATAACGCAAAAATTCTTAGAATCATTTCAAAATTAAAATGTATCCCTTTAGTATAGACTAAAATGTGCTGTTACAATTTTAATAAAATCGGCCCGACAGGAGCGAACTTCCAAATGTAATGAAAACACTTGTTAGCGGATATGGATGTATTTAATTTAGTGCAATTGTTGAATTGATAGTAATATGCAAATTAAGAAAAAAAATATTATTTTAAGGGGTGTATTTAGGGGTTAGATTTTTTTATGTCCAAAAATAAACTTAAGTTCATATCATAAAACCACAACTCCTGTATTAGATACACTACCATTACATATGATGTAACAGTTTGGGGTCGTGCAACTGATACAGTTTGTTAGACTTTCATCTATTTTTGATTTTAAAATTTTGCTCCCACTCCTTGGTGTGTGTGTTGTAAGATCTCCCACCAAATTTCAAGTCAGTACTGGTTGGGAAGTCAACAAAGTGACACTATTCTTAACATCGGTCACGACTCACGACAAACACAAAAAATATGTAATGAAATACAGTCCATTTTGTCAAACTTTAATATTGTGATTAAAACCATATTTCACATCAAAAAGTGTCTTATTTAAAACACAGTTAGAGTGTTTCTAATTCAAAAAAGAATAATTCGATTAATTTTTAATCTTAAACGTATTATGGTGTTTATATCTATAGTTTCGCAACATTTCTGTGTAAGAATTATGACTCTTTTGGCGTTAAAGAGTCAAATAAGTATGATACTCGAAACAGTGTTTTTTTGAGAAATCAATATAGTATGCAGGATGTTTAATGCTTTACCTCAGGAAATAAAATGTTTTAAAGACATTCAGTTTAAAAAAAAAGTTAAGAGCATATCTTGCGGAATCTATGTATTTTGATTATTTTCTTAAATATATTTTGACGACTGTATCCATACCTGGCTCTGCAAACAAAAACTATCCTAAAACTGCAATGATTGTTAGAAACATTCATTGTTACAATGCTAGACTAGAAAAATCGTTTTTTCAAACCACTGTCACCGTCGGGACTCAAACCCGAATCTTTCCACTTTCGCGGCGGAATGAGTTTTCAGTTACTCTACGGTGCGATATCTTAACAGTCAATCCTTCATAATAAAGCAATTGTAACATTAAATTCACATCATGCGAGAGCAGATTTTTACTCGATACCGCTAGACGCTCAATAGTGAAAGTGAATGAATCAGATGAAAATTTCCATTTATCTATTTATTATTCTAACAACGAATGTTCCTAACAATCATTGCAAACATCAGCGACTACTGGCTCATGTAGAGAAGTCTTACGGACTATAAACGTATATGAAACAATTTATTTTAAAACTATTCTATATTATCGGCAGGGTTTTGACACGGGCGACCCGAGTTTTTTATATTATACATAAGTCGCAGAAATTAAAAGATATATAAAAAAAATTCCAAATTGTTCGGTGATTTTTAACAGGTTGTAACTTGGAGGAAATTGGTCGTACAGGAAATTAAAAAAAAGGAAATTGTAGCTTAAACTGTCTCGTTTGTTTCATTCAACATTTTCATTTCGAAACCAATTTTTTCTTCGAAAGCCACTAATCACTTCTTGAAGGGAATATTTTGCAGTTTACAAAACCCTACTTTAATTTTCTGTACGATCATTATGTCCCGGGTAATTAATTATCAAAATCAAAAAAGACTTTTTTGCTTTGATTGGCGATAACTCAGCGCCAAATCATCGTATAGAGCTTTCAACAAGGTCAAATTAAAGCAAATTGAATTTTCTAAAGGAGCTTTATAGTTAAATAATCAAAAAAAAAATCACCAAAGCCCATAGATCGTGTTAAACACGATAAAAAAGTTTGAAAAAATGTTTCCTCATTGGTTTTTGTACGATAACTCAAAAATCGCTTCCGCTAAAAAAATTTAAAATCCAGATTCGAAAAATAGACATTTAGGCTACAATTTCCTTTTTCTTTTATTTCCTGTACGACCATTTCCTTCCAAGTTATAGCCCGCTAAAAATCATCGATAAATTTCTGCGACTAGTGTATATAAAGAACGAGAAAGGAAATACGACGAAGTACGCCACTGCACTGGTCAAGCAGACATAATATTCACACATGTTTGAGTTTCACGCTTACATTGAATAATAAAACCGCCAGCAGTGTAACTAAATAAGCTCGTGGTCAGTCACGCATTCTAAACATCGGATCTGACCTCCATCAACCTTCCAGATTTTGTTAATTTCTGCAGAAACCTAAAACTTTCACAATGAAGGAAATGTCTGCTGGCTATTATCTTTATAAAACTACGCGTGTTTTGCATATACATATATCTGGGAAAAGCGCGCATATTGAATTGTACAGAAGTTTTAGGGATCCGTACCAAAATAATTAAAAAATTCCAGCCAATTGGGCGACAGGACCATTCCAACTTTAAAAAAACATTTGACATATATTATAATAAAGAAAAGAAAATTTTGCTAGCGCGCGAGTGACGCGGTTAACGGCTAGTAACAAATATGCTATTTGCTATTCGTTTACATAATATGGTTTCACATATAAAAATTTATCAAAGCAAGCTTGTCAGCTGCCTAACTTAATTTTGACAGATCTTCAGAACAAAAGAACAGCTGATTTTTTTTATTTTCAAAATATTTCCGAAAGTAGTTGAGAAAAAAAATGTTTTACAAAACTTTCATAAAAAAATAAATAAAACATAAATCATTATGGAAAAGTATATTATTATATGAGAAAAAACAACGTTATAGCATATACATATTTCTTTTGCGCATGCGCCGATTTTCCCCAAAAACAATAGGGCTCTTCATATTTACATATCAAACATCCTCCCAAAATTTGGTTTCAATCCGTTTGACCTGTATCGTGCTCACAGACTAACAAACAGACGCACAGAGTTTTTCCAGAACTACGTTTTTTGGTTTCAGGAGACCTCAAAACGAAAAAATATTGTAAAATTTTGAAAATTGAATTTTGACCTAAATTAGTACCATTCCCCACTAGTGGGTTGGAAAGATATTTACCCACTAGTGGGTTGAAATAGTAAAACGAAACTCGTATATAGCAAGCTTACGTTCTCCGTCCTTCCGTTATTCAAAGTAACTTGTAAACTCTTGGTCGTAAGAAGTTGAAATTTGGTATGTACAGGGTAAGGTATTCCCAAATATTTTCGGGATCCGTCAGCAAATAGTATATTACACCACTGCGTAACATGAATGCGCGAGGCTTTGCATCGGGCATCATGTCGCGCCGTTCAGGGCTTTCAACTTTCCGCCCGTGTGATGTATACTATTTTTCTTTATACTCAGTCGAAAATATCTACCTACTTTCACCACTATATAAAAAGATTAACAACTTTCAAGTGAACAATTTTGAGGTTATAAGCAATAACAGCTGTTAGTTACTACTGACTGGGTAGTCTCACGTATCAGTGTGCACGAGAAAACTATTTCGTCCCGCTGTTCCTTTCTTTCGGTCCGCTGTTATAGATGGAGTGCGAATAATTCCAGCAAAGTTTAAATATTAGGCTTTCTGCCTTAAAATCGAAGCCGAAAGCTTGTGCTTTAAAAACTTAAAAAAAAAAAATATTAACCTCCTTCAAAAAATCACTAAAAAGATCAAAATTATGAAATTTTGAGGTCGGAGCTAATTTCATTACAAAAACTTTTAATTACATATCTACTTTTATTAGATAGGCGCCGGCCTCAAAATTTCATTATTTTCATCTTTTTAGTGATTTTTTTTGTAATGAAATTAGCTCTGACCTCAAAATTTCATTATTTTCATCTTTTTAATGATTTTTTTGAAGGAGGTTAATGTTTTTTTTTAAGTTTTTTTATTTTTTACTTTTTAGTAGTGGATTTGATTTCGCACATTTTTGAAGATTTCCCTTGATTTCTCCAGGGTTCCATCATCAGAACCTTGACCTGATGATCATGGGACCATCTGGGATGTATACCCTTTCAAACAAAAGAAGAATTTTCCAAATCGGTTCAGGCGTCTTCGAGTAATCGGGGAACATACATAAAAAATAAAAAAAAGATTCCGACGAATTGAGAACCTCCTCCTTTTTTTTGAAGTCGGTTAAAAATAGAAACTATGTTTTTTACAAAACACACTACAGAAAACTAATATTGTAAACAAATAATTGTAAACAAAAAGAAGTAATAATGGCACCGACCGCCGGGATCGAATATTTTGCAGGTACACTTAAATGGAAATAATATTCTGCAAATTATCAATCAATTTTAACAATGTGTAAATTAACTGAAATTTTTGTTTGAATTAATTAGTTTGACCATCAGGTTGTACGTTGCTCATCAACACACAAATAAAGGGGAGGAGGAGAATGAGAGTGAGGAAGATGCGTTGTTTGCGATTTTGTTGACATAATAATTTGTTGAAACTTGATTAAACTGTCAGTAAATTCCTGTATGAATTTGCGGTCTCATAAAGCCAGAACCTTCTTCACGGCTGCAGTATTTCAGCAATGAACTGTGCAATGTAATGTGTTGCGAACAATAATGAATAGCAACAACGCTTTCAAAAACAATGTTGAAATACAGTAGAACTCATGTATTTTTAACTTGTCTGATCTAATCGACTCCTTCATCCTCAATTCGTGGCAGTGCTGTCAGAGATCTTTATTAAATTGAGGTTAAGCGTTGTCGAACGCATTTTTTCCATGAATGAGTAGCGTTTGAGGAGACACTGAGAAATAGGGACCAAAAACTGGAAAAGACGTAAATACAATCACTTGAAAATAGATGCGTCAGTATCGATATATCGATATTTTTTATTTCAGGCCCCAGTACACAGTGGTCTGTAGTGGGCCATGCTTTGCAATGTGCAACTGTAGGCCACTATCTCTTGGTGTTCACACAATGGCCCATGGCTCATTTCTGCCTGCCGAAGCACTTGCGATGGACGTGGAAATAATTACGGCTGCGGATATTTATTTATATACTATTTACAAGTATTATAGTATTATAAACCTAAAAGTCTCTTCATTGCTCCAGGATACTGACATTTTGGGCGATTAAAAATTTAAATAGTATAGCACGCAACAAAAAAGTAGGTACCTGTCCAAACAATGGGCGACTGTGTGAACATCACAGGCCACGCCACGCCACGATTCCTTTGAAGTGTGTCAAAAAAACCGACAACAAATGGATTGCGCACCACGATTCACAATTGTCCGCCACTACAGACCATTACCCCCTGTACACAATGGCGATGGTCTACAATGGCCCACTACAGACCACTGTGTACTGGGGCCTTTACATCGATATTTTCGGGCGATATTTAATATTTCGATATATCGATATAAAATTCCGAGTATTGAAAACCGATATATTTTTAGCAACACTTGTATGTACTACCGCGACTGACTATAGCCGTTTGACGTTAATTATTCCGAAAATATCGAAAACTCCACTGAAAAAGAAACATGTGTTTTTACATATGTTTTTGGAACATACTTTAAGTGCGTTCCAAAAACAACAACACTGAATAAAGCACGTGTAAAATACGTTTCTTTTTCAGCGGATTTTTCGATATCGTCCATCCTCAGGAGTACAAAAACTTATACTGTTTTTGTACTCCTGAGGATGGACTTGTCCGAAACGATCGTCGAGAAATAAAGAATTATTTGTAGAATTTTTAAGTGTTTTTTTTAATTATTTGTTATTATTAATCATGTTCTACCACGTGCCGAGTGAAAAATCAGTGCAAATTACATTGATAATTTTTGAAATTCTCCAAAAACAGCGTGTTTTGGTCGTTCCACCTGTTTGTCTTTTACACAGACAGAATATATTCACTATGCGGTGTCGTAGTTCCAAATCCGTCTGCTACAAAACACAACACAAAATGGTCGAACCCGAATGAATGTACTCTCTTGTGTTCAGACGTTTCATTTTTCGTTCATTCGGAGTGCGAATGAATCATGCAGAATGCCGATATCTAGCGTTGTTGTATCGGTTCATTAATGAATTCATTTGTTATTATTGTTTCATTTTGCGTTCAGATGTTTACCTTCGAGTGAAAGATGCTGAATTAAAGACAGAAATGAACAAAAAATGAACCGTTTGATATCACTTTTAGTGTTTAGGATAGATGGCATTTCAAACAGCAGATAAAATTAACAGTTTTCTCAATATTGTTCACGTCCATTATAATTAATAAGTTTTTTATTTTTTAACAGCAAATTGGACAAATTCAAATATAGTTAAACGTCGCAATTTTTAAATTAGTTTAACTACATTTAAATTTGTCCAATTTCCTGTTAAAAAATAAAAAAACTTATTAACAGTTTTGTCCTGTTGATGTTTCGCCAAATGTTTTCATAATCAATTCATGTAATACTGGATTCTCATGTTTCAACACTTTTTATATGCACCAGAAAAACGTAAATTTATATTCTAAAACTATTAAAAAAAACTTTTTCACACATTATTCGAAACAATTTCTGGCCTATTTTCACAAAACTTGCATACTTAATTTGGTCCGACAAGGTGTAAAGTTTTTACGCCATAAAAGCGCTCGAAACGTCTAATCTGCATAATTCTACACTTTAATACATTTTTCAATTTAAAATGAAATATGAGTTCCACAAGTTTCATCGCCGCCGGCGCACGTTGTAAATAGAAAATGCATAAATTGAAACTGTCAAAACGAGATGAATGGCGTTCAGTCGTAACAGCCGTTATTTTACAATACCGCAGGATTTGTATGAGTCGGTAATGTTTTGTCAACCGTATTCGCGTTTATTTTTTTAAGAAAGCATTGTTTATAGCAGTGCAACGGCGTGGGTAGCCCGTGTTCAATAACTCGGTTTAGTAATTTATATATCTAGTGACGCAATGAACTTTATTATTCACAAGTATAGTGACTTTATGTTGAAACGAGAGCCAGCAATGAGTGATAATATCATTACATTGCTATTCATTAAATTATAAAATCTCATCTCTAACGATGTCACTGAGCAATTTGAATCGTTCCTATCTTCTAATATAGGGGTTCTCAAACTATTTTAGGTCAGTGCCCACACTGACAACCCAATTATTTTCACCGCCCACCCACACATATCTCAATTTCAAATTTGTCTCCTTTACTAGTAAGGCCTTATAATGGTAAGTTTTTGAGCGTATTTTCTTACGTGATTTTTCTCTCGGAGTGTAAAAAAAATACGAATAAAGTTATCATTTATCGCTTATTTATTTTTTTTAATACAAAATAATGTTAAGAAAAATGAAGAATACTTTTTAGAAAAAACAAATTTTTTTTTATAATTCTTGGAAAAAAAGCCTTTGGATGTCCAGTGCCCACTTATTTCATTCCATCGCTTATCAAAATTATGAACTGCTTATAGTGCCCACCAAATTTTCTCCACCGCCCACTGGTGCTCAGTTTGAGAATCGCTGTTCTAATATATAAAAACCGGTCAAGTGCGAGTCGAACTTACGAGGAGAGGGTTCCGTTCTATTCCGTTTTCCGTGAGTATTTTAAGACTTAAGATTTTCGTTTAGGTTTTCCTGTACACTATGGGTGAGACCCGAAATTCCCTATTTTTTTCAAAATTTTAGGCTCAGTAATTTCGTAGATAAAAAAGGAGGAATGAACAATTGTTCATCTATTTTCTTAAATAACTTTAAAACTATTTATTTTTAAACTATGAAAAAAATATATCTGAGACCCTTACTACAAGCCCTTTCATTTGGTATGCCACACGGTACAGTTTGCAAAACTTTTTTTTATTTCCTAATTTGCCCCCAAAAATGACCGCCATGTTCAAAATTCATTTATTTACGTTACACGTCCGTCTTTGAGTCAGTCACTTACATATGTGTACCAAATTTCAACTCAATCGGTTCAGTAGTTCGGGGCAAATTGGCTGTGACAGTGGAACAGACAGACACACGAGTAATCCTATATACAGGGTGTCTCAACCGACGTTGGCTAACATGGGTAACTTTGTTATCAGTGGAGATAGAAAGTCGGTTAAATGGACAAAGTAGTGCAGAAAATTAAGCTCATTAACGTCCCGTCGAAAAAACAATTGAATTTTGACACCCTATGAATTTATTCAGAAAATAGTGAAAATTGCCAATTTTCACTATTCACTTATTTCACTTATTCCTATTAAATTAATGTTCGTTTGCTCTACCACTGTGATCTCTGTTGCGACCCCAGACTGTATAATACGGTGGAGCCGAAAGCTCCATAACTGCTATCGCTACCGAGCGGGCTATAAAAAAAATTTTCATCCCATCTGTGCGCAGAGCCGAGAGTACCAGCTATTTTTCATAGAGGTATTTTTATTGGAAAATTGCACTAAAATCCCATAGCAGAGGCAGGCCACGTTAAAAGCTGTATTATGACACAGCCATAACATTTTATTTGCAATTTAATATGCACACCCATAAAAGTATGCTATAAATTGCATTGCGATTTCCACATGCATAGAAGTTTATATCACCAATTTAATGTGTATGAATAAACAGATATAATAACGCAGTAATAATATTAACTGAAATGGAATTTGTCAATATTTGCAGAAGTACCGTAGAAAAATATCTGAAAACTGGGCTGGGAGAAATGATGTTTCCAATTTGAAACGCATGTTACTCACGTTTAATAAAATTCTGATAGTTTTTAGTGTATTTGCCATATGGCAACATACACTATTGGCGTCGGTCGGATGGCGGGACCTAGGGGTCGGACCAAAATTTCTCGACGTTTCATAACCTCCTAAACACTTTGGCACCATTTTTAAAAATGTTTATATATATATGTATATATATATATATATATATATATATATATATATATATATATATATATATATATGTGTACGCGCGATAACTTTCGAAAGAGTTAATTGATTTCAACGAAATTTGGGCCACATGTTGAAATCCATCACCGCAAGAAGCCTATTTAAAATGGGCCTAATCGGGCTATTTTAAGGGTAGTTTTTAGGGGTTGAAAACTGTTTTTGGGCCCCAAAATACCGAAAAAATTCTCCGAATCGTTTCAAAATTGAAATTTAACCCTTTGGTAGTGATTAAAAAGTTTCCCCACAATTTTAATAAAATCGGCCTGACAGGACCGGATTTACAAATTTTATGAAAACACTAGTTTGTAGATAGTGACTTATTTATTGAAGGGTGTATTTAATTTGGTGTAGACGTTAGATTGATAATAATATTACAATTAAGAAAAAAATGTTATTTTAAGGGGTGTATTAAGGGGTTAAATTTTTTATTTTGCCCAAAAACAAACTTAATTTCACATAATAAAAGTATAAAACCACACGGCCCTATACAAGCAAATACACTATATTGTCGGCAGGGTTTTGGCACTGCGACCCGGGTTTTTTTTTTCCTTACCCCTGATGGCTTCTGGGGTTAGAACCCCTAGTGCCAATATCGTATATTCTCCTAAATTTAACATGTAATGACTGGGACACAAAAGATGGATTTATACACGGATTTTAAGGATATGAGACATGGAAAGCGACGAGCCAAGCGTGCAGGTATATACAACAAGATGGCTGTGACTATGGATCTGAAGGTGGGGAAACATACAAGAGGCTTACTAAAACTGTGGTTATTGTACCTGTTTAGACCTAAATTATTCATTTTAAAATGTAATTCCATGTTTGGAACAAAATTTCATAATAATATTATGGACAGCATTATCATTTTTACTTAGTAAATTACTAATATTTAGAGGGGGCAGACAATTAATATCTATTAGTTGCGTGATTAGATCATTATCTTGGATATTAGAGCAACTAAAGAGCATGTGGTTGGAATCTCCTAATGATATACCATCACAATCAGAGTACGGGGAGTCTTTGATGCCAATTCGAAATAGGTGTACCGGGAAACATCCACGGTTAATTCTCATTCTAGTTATTAGTACTATATGTTTCCTGCTAGTATCAGAATATGAATTAAACCAGGAGTGTCTAGCTACCATCGGCTGGATGTTATGCAGATGTATTCCTTTAGTTAAAAACACGACTTAGTGGCGGGCAGCCGGTTGTTTTTGTTTCACGAATCATAAATGAATATCATTTGTCTAATTCTAAAACAGGTGGATCTATACTAATCTTGATTCAAACTTTCCGGTGCTCACTAATCAACTAAAGCTAATTTATCACCCTTTGCACAACTCTCACTCCCAGTGAAAATTCTAATCGAACGAATGAAACCGGATAATTCGACTAGTTCAGTAGTTTTGTTTTTTTAGTGTATTTGCCATATGGCAACATACACTATTGGCGTCGGTCGGATGGCGGGACCTAGGGGTCGCACCAAAATTTCTCGACGTTTCATAACCTCCTAACCTCATAACCTCGAAAGAGTTAATTGATTTCAACGAAATTTAGGCCACGTGTTGAAACCCATCACCGCAAGAAGCCTATTTAAAATGGGCCTAATCGGGCTATTTTAAGGGTAGTTTTTAGGGGTTGAAAACTGTTTTTGGGCCCCAAAATACCGAAAAAATTCTCCGAATCGTTTCAAAATTGAAATTTAATCCTCTGGTAATGATTAAAAAGTGTCCCCACAATTTTAATAAAATCGGCCCGACAGGACCGGATTTACAAATTTTATGAAAACACTAGTTTGCAGATAGTGACTTATTTATTGAAGGGTGTATTTAATTCAGTGTAGACGTTAGATTGATAATAATATTACAATTAAGAAAAAAATGTTATTTTAAGGGGTGTATTAAGGGGTTAAATTTTTTATTTTGCCCAAAAACAAACTTAATTTCACATAATAAAAGTATAAAACCACACGGCCCTATACAAGCAAATACACTATATTGTCGGCAGGGTTTTGGCACTGCGACCCGGGTTTTTTCTAGTTTGGTATTAAAATATCAAGGAAAAGAGCTAATAATAATAAATGTGCAAACTACGCATTGCAAAATCAGTAAGAACCGCAAAATAATAAAGTTTTTAGGTCGGCGTCAATTAAATTAAAGTATTAACACTATATTGCACATCCGCTAGCTAGACTAGCGAATGTGCTCTATTCGCTTTGCGCGTCAGAGCTGAGTTTGGTTCATATAAGAAGTTATAACTAGGCTAATTTCGTACGAAATCCATTCAAATCGTTGTTTTTTGAAAAGAGGAGATTCTGTTCTATAGAACGAAACCAGTTCTAGATTTATTCGAGATTATAATTACTACAAAAATTGTAACTGAAAATCGTGAACAACTGTTGTCTGTACGTACGTACGTACCTGTACGTCTGCCCGTTGGCGTCCATAATGTAATGGGTTCGAATCCCGGCCGAGAGCTTAATTTTTAAACGGTTTTATTTAGCTTGCCCTGTTTATGTATTTATTTGTTTGGGTCAAATCTAGAAATTAAAATTTCACCCCCTTCCTGGTTGACTTTTCTCCGTTAATTTCAAAGTTTGCTAAAACTAATTCTTCTTCACAGTGTTGAATGTTGCCTTTTTTCTTTGAAAATGAACCGTATACCTTTAAATTTCTATTTAAGTTACTAAAAGTTGTTGAAAAAGGCTGTCGCCTTTCTGGATAAAGGTTCAAGTATTCTGCTTGAGCTCACGTGGTATTTTTGTTACGCTGAATGTATGCGCAAAAATAGCCTGTTTCTCCAAATTTGAGAATGCTTGAGCCATCTTAGAGAGTAAATCAAACAAAATGAATTAGCAAAACTGTAGCGATCGCTCGACAGATTGTTAACCTGTCGATATGTATTTGTTTCAACAAATTTTGTTTTACACGGCACACTCTGATCGGTATGGATAACGTCAAAACGCTATTTTGGTCAGTTTTGTAGCTTCTGATTGGTTCAGATATAGGATATGCTATGTCAAATTATTCAGAAAAATAAGCAGAATTTGAATATCTGAAAATCAAAAATACCGTCCATAAGAAAAACCAAAGTTCATGTCAATATCACATTATGTAGTAGAAATAGAAAAATTAAACCTACGCCACTGAAAAGACCTTAAAAAGTTATCAAAGAATGGTTAATGAAGTTTTCAAATATCTTCATAAATAAAAAAGTTATGGCCACTTTTCATAAATGGCAATTTTCACTATTTTCTGAATAAATTCATAGGGTGTCAAAATTCAATTGTTTTTTCGACGGGACGTTAATGAGCCCAATTTTCTGCACTACTTTGCCCATTTAACCGACTCTCTATCTCCACTAATAACAAAGTTACCCATGTTAGCCAAAGTCGGTTGAGACACACTGTATATAAATATTTTTTTAAATTTTAAAAAAACTTTTTATATTTTTTTCAATCATTTTTTTTTTATTTATTTTTTCAATTTTTATCTTTTTTTTATTTTCTAAAATATTTTCTTCAATTGTTTTTTTTTTTTAATTTATTTTTATCAATATAGTGGAAAACTTAGCGAGATGTGCACTTTTGGTTTTGCCAACTACTTTACACAATATTAGCGAATTTTTTTTCAAATTTTAAATATTTTCATGTCAAAATTCTACGTTTCTACGTACTTGATCAGTTTCAATCATGTCTCGTTATGAACTATTTAACGAAAAAATAAACACGGTATAGGTGACAATTATTCCTAATTAGATAAATATCTATTTTGTGTTACGAATACAAAGAAATATACTCGTAATAATAATTATTATTACAACATAAATGTAGAAACATACTCGCTACTTAAGAGAAACTAAATTAACTAAAAAGCGCCACCTTCGTGCAAATGCAGACTAATACCGTATCATACACGACGTCATACAGTTGAGAGCTTAATCAGAGAGTTCGGTTCGTCAAGCTAGTTCTCAGGACAGCGCAATGTGTCTTCCATGACGTATTTAGGTCACAGCCGGAAAACCATTCAACCGTGTCCTTTAACTCTGTCTCTAACCCACTGCAATTATGTGCGTTATCTTTGTCTCACGCCTATCTGCACACTCTATTTTTAGATCCGCTGAAGAATACATAGTAATCAGTGCTCTAAAGGCACACGTCGTTTCCTCTTACGTGAAGTCTATAACAGAGTACATACTTTATAAACGTGTCTTGGAATATTATAGCGACGTAATAAAATTATTTCTGAAACATAAGGCTGTCGGAACGCTCTGAATTTAAGCCAAAAATAGGGCTTCGTCTTATTCGACAACGTTTTGCAAAAATTCTTTCTCTATAAGGAAGATAAAGGACAAATCTAGGTCTCTAATAGATTACTTTTGTAATTATGTACGATTTACTAGAAAAAAGTCGACATTAATTGTGCCAAAAAACACGCGTTTTCAATGTCACACTACGACCTTACTCGTACTTATTTCACAAAATTGTTCCATCACAAACCTAAAGTGACTCTTCCTTTTTCATAAATTTTTTTTTAATCTTCAAAATATTTCCAAGAATTAAAGTAATCAACTGACAGCGGCGCCCTTGCAACAGCATTTTTTAGCCTCGTAGTGTGGTCTGAATTCAGGGCGTTCCGATAGCCTTAACCGTCAACTTAATGATTACAACATTTTGAAATTCGCTTTACTTATATACGTCATGTATGGAAATTGGTCTTCAGTCGATAGGTAGATTCCGAACCGAATAAGTGCGGAAGTTTTTAAATTCGAGAATTTGTAGAGCTCAATGTCCTGAATGAAATGGGAAAAAAATGCAAAATGTGATCACTACCACCCGGGCCCCCGTAGTGGAAATACCTCGCTTAACGCTTCTCCGCTTAAAACTGTTTCATTGTTACGCGGTTTCTAAAAAAAAAGTTTAGCCACTATAACGTAAATTATGAATCAGTTTAACAAAATAATTCAAATGTTGATAAAAGTTCAAAGACAAGACGAAGTGTCATTGATGCAATATCTTGTTATCGACAACAGCTTGCTAAACGAAACAGAAAAATGCAAACGACATTAGATGACTTCTTCACAAAAAACAAAATATATCAAATGAGGAAACTTTCTCATCACAAACATAACTTCTTATTCGAACTTTTATTTGATTTTCATAAATGTTTTATGAACAAAAATCGATATTAGCAATAAATAAATCTATAATTAATGTCACAAAATTAAACCAAAAAAACTAATATATTTTCTTTTTCTCAATTCTGTTTCACTTATGCCTATTATCTACGTATTAGGATGGCCTCGTTTAGCGCTGTTTCGTATAGCGCAGGAACTTATTGGAACGTATCTCCCGCGTTAAATGAGGCCTTACTGGATTACGTTTAAGTATAGCCTACGTAGAGTTGGGTAACTCAGATCTGAACCGGTTCAAAGAGCCGACTCCGACATACGGGATCCAGATGCAAAGATGCAGATCACTAAAAAGACCCGTTTTTTCCATCTCTATATTGCATACCCACTACTTGATAAGATTATAAACCCGGGCTCCAGACGACATGACCAACGTATGCCCATTGTGGGTGTCCAATGTTAGAAATATGTGATCATTTGAATATGTGCAGAAACCACACGACAAGATTCTGTTTGTCCAGCGTTGACCAAGCTTAGTATAGTACGTGCCATGGATCTAAAAGGCTCGGAAGTTAGATGCAAATGAAGACTTGCTCAGGTACAGTCGGTTGTAAAACTACAAACTTGCCCTATATTATTATTTTTAATTTTTTAATTTTTCTTTTATCTAAAGGTCTAATTCCTTGCATAAAATCATCCAAAAAAATTATTTTTCATGCTTGTCTATGGAAAACTGTATTAGGCATCTTGATCAATTAACAATCAAAGAAACAACTTAACAATAGCGTACTGGACTGTACTTTAAAGCAGGAAAGCGACAATTGACAGACAACCATAGCGATAACCAATCACCGACGAGCGCACGTTCTGTGCCGGTAACTGGGAGGTGGTGGGAGTCTGCCTTCCCCACAAAACAACCAGGACGGCTCTAAAATATGCATTTGCGACGCTGTTTGCGACTAACGTCAGAACCTTTTAGAACCGTGGCGCGTATTATACATCCAGTATTTATAAATATACACCAAAATTCAACAAAAACAGAAAAAAATGAACTTTCTTTAAAAAAATCCACTAAAAAACGTATAACAATGAAGTTTTGAGGTTGGCGACAATTTAATTACTGTAACTTTTTATACTTTCATTAAATATGGGCGCCGACCTCAAAACGTTATTATTTTTCATTTTTTACTTTTTAATGGGTTTGCAATACGTTATCAACCGTTTTATTCTTTAATATTTTAATACTGAACTTAAAAAAACTGCTGAACCGATTTTAATTAAATTTACATGAAACCACCCTGAATGTATCTCCTATTAAACAGGAAAAGAAAGATCAAAGTCGATTCACAATTGCTGGAAATATGAATTAAGATATTTATATATATAATACATATTATGTATGTATTGCATGTATTTTCAATAAAATTGTTTTCTTCATACCCAGTCGAAAGTACGTACTTTCAGCTTCGAGTTTTAGGCCGAAAGCCTAACATTTATGCAGATCACTAAAAAGATCCGTTTTTCCCATCTCTACGTTTAAGTATAGCTTACGTAGGCAACTACAATAATAGTGTTAACAAAGTCAAGCTAAGTGGGGAGTTGAAAATAGTAATGTCTACAGGTAGTGCTTATAGGTAACTTCACTGCAGGGGAGACTAGGGCAGGTGTACAAACGTAGGCGCGTCAACATGTGTCGGTCTGTCCGTTCGCTGTCTATCTCCACCTATACCCTAGAGTCGCCGTGATGCACACAGGAGGGGGGGCGGGGTCAGAAAAGTAATGCAGCAGTCACGGATTCAACAGGAAATTATCTTTCGCAAAAAAACGTTACTTTTAAAAATGAAAATGGGATAGGTATTAAAAATTCCAAGGTACAATAGAATAATTTTAATATCAAACCTATAAAAAACTCGGGTCGCAGTGCCAAAACCCTGCCGACAATATCGTGTATTTGCTAATACAAGTATTGTGGATTTATTACGTGAACTGGTGTTTGCTTTTGAATAAAATAAAAAAAATTAACCCCTTAAATTAATAATGTTTTTCTCAATTGAAATATTGTTATCAATCCAACTTCTGCACCAAATTAAATACACTCTTCAATAAGTAAATTCGCATACTCAAACTGTTTTCATAAAATTTGTGAGCCATAAGAAAAGCATTGTAGAACTTTGACTCGATTTTGTTCGAAAAATAATTGATCGATTGAAATGATATTTTTTTTAAACTGTGTAACGTGTATTTAACATAGTTTTTTGTAGGGATGTAACGATTCCGATACCGATATATCGGCCGATACAATCGGTAGGTCGATATATCGGCATCGCCGATTATGTACAACCGATATCAAACAGTTTGAAAAGCGCGTGACATTGCCGCAGCATCGCAGGTGGGAGAACTGCGCATGTTTAGTGACATGGTAACACAGCAGATTACCTGCAAATAATTTGAAAAAAAAATTCTTTCTTTTCTCCATTAATTTCAACGTTTGCTAAACCTAATTCTTCTTCACAGTGTTGAATGTTGCTTTTTTTCTTTGAAAATGAACCGTATACCTTTAAATTTCTATTTAAGTTCCTAAAAGTTATTGAATAAGGCTGTCGCCTTTCTGGATAAAGGTTCAAGTATTCTGCTTGAGCCCACGTGGTATTTTTGTTACGCTGAATGTATGCGCAAAAATAGCCTGTTTCTCCAAATTTGAGAATGCTTGAGCCATCTTAGAGAGTAAATCAAACAAAATGAATTAGCAAAACTGTAGCGATCGCTCGACAGATTGTTAAACTGTCGATATGTATTTGTTTCAACAAATTTCGTTTTACACGGCACACTTTGATAACGCCAAAAAGCTATTTTTGTCAGTTTTGTAGCTTCTGATTGGTTTAGATATAGGATATGTTATGTCAAATTATTCAGAAAAATAAGTAGAATTCGAATATCTGAAAATCAAAAATGCCGTCCATAAGAAAAACCAAAGTTCATGTCAATATCTCATTATGTAGTGGAAATAAAAAAATTAAACCTACGCCACTGAAAAGACCTTAAAAAGTTATCAAAAAATGGTTAATGAAATTTTCAAATATCTTCATAAATAAAAAAGTTATGGCCAGTTTTCATAAATGGCAATTTTCACTATTTTCTGAATAAATTCATAGGGTGTCAAAATTCAATTGTTTTTTCGACGGGATGTTAATGAGCCCAATTTTCTGCACTACTTTGCCCATTTAACCGACTTTCTATCTCCACTAATAACAAAGTTACCCGTGTTAGCCAACGTTCGGTGAGACACCCTGTATATATATACATATATATATATAAACATTTTTAAAAATGGTGCCAAAGTGTTTAGGAGGCTATGAAACGTCGAGAAATTTTGGTCCGACCCCTAGGTCCCGCCATCCGACCGACGCCAATAGTGTATGTTGCCATATGGCAAATACACTAATAAGCTCATACAAACGCCCGAGGTACATACTTTATGATTTATTTGATTTATTTTCTACTAAACCATCGGTATCGGTATCGCCGATTATTTACTACAATAATCGGTATCGTATCGGCAAAATTATGTATCGTTACATCCCTAGTTTTTTGCATAATTTTTATTTCGAAACGACATTTTTCTACACATTTTAATCAAAATTTGACACGAAAAACGACATTTTTCTGTGTAGATCAAGCGATGGTTTTTGTATGAATACAATCGAATGTTATACAATATTACGGGGAGTTTGAGTACGACATTAGACTGCTCTAGTATATATGAAAAATGTAATTATGTATTCACAATCTAATGTCATTGTCAAATACAATTTTTTAACAATGTTTTGTGCAACCTAGCATTTCTATATTCGCTAAGGACTGAGCTGGTCTAACCACACCCATTGTCAAGTTTTTAAACTTTCATCACCGCATTAATAACATCTTTGCAGACCAAAAATAAATAATTCTAAAAAAATCTATAAACACTAAAAAATTAATTTTCTCAGATTTCAATTAAAACAATGATAATTGTTTAAATAGTGAAGTCAAAAAAAAAATCACAAGAAACTTCATGTTTGAAGTTTTAAAAGTCACATGTGAAAGCAGATTTTTCTGTAAAGTCATTGAATTAATTTGGTTATGCTTCAAAGGGTAGGTATAGTATCTCATTAACAAAAAAAATCCAGGTCATCACTGACGCCGTTGTTGATTGTCCTAATTAGCATTACAGTTTATAGGATGCTTTAAAATCCATTTATCTGACAGTTTGAAATTCAGTTACAAAAAATGGTAACTGCCAAATAATTATTCAGTGAAAAAATTGTTGGTTTCAATTTTAAAACTAGCTTACAGGCTTCAGAAACAAGCCAAACTAAACACTAATGATGTACAAACACATACATAATATTACGTATACCAAGAAACAATTTTTATAAATAAAAAATCGAGTCGCAATGCCAAACCCTGCTGAGAATATAGAGTATTTGGTGAATTTATGATTGTTGTTGAACAAAATAAAAAAAATTTCCCCTTAATACATTCCTTACAATATCTTTTTCTCACTTTCAATAAGACTATCAATCCAACATTTGAACAAAATTAAATACGCCATATCTACGCAAACTCACATTTTCATGAAATTTGTAAATCCGGTCCTGTCGGTTCGATTTTATTAAAATTTTAGCAGTATATTTTAAGGTATTCTCGGAATCGTTTCAAAATAATTTAACGCTTTAATAAATTATTTTGAAACGATTCCGAGAATTTTGTCGGTATTTCTGGTCCCAAAAACATTTTACAATCCCCAAAAACCATCCTTAGAATGGAGTGCTTGGGTCCATTTTAAACACGATTCGTGCAGTGATGGATTACAGCCCGTGGACCCAATTTTGTTTCAATCGATAAACTCTGTCGAGAGTTATGACTTTGTTGTGGTACTTATATTGTTGCCGACGATTGATAATAATCAACTGTTACCTCAAAATTTTGTGAGATGGCGCTATTTGAAACACGAATAATATGTTCGGTTTACATCCAATAGTAACAATGCAATCATTGTGCAATTTTTATAACTATTTCATATATCGCCATCTCGTAAATTTCTGTGGTACTTATATTGTTGAATTGTGAATTCTTGAATTTTTTTTCTTTAATGTTTCATAATCCTTCTTCCTTACATATCAAAAACTTTAAATCTTCCATTGACCCGAGCAAAGCTCTGTCTCTCAGATACTATAATAATATATTACCTATATAATATACTAGCGACCCGGTCCGGCTTCGCTCGGGTAGCACTAATTATCTAATTATCTGTAGCTATAAAAGATGAGCATCATTATCATGAAACTCTCAACGTGTATTAAATTTGCGCGAATTCAATCGCTTTTATTTGTGAATGTTCAAAAATCGAAGAAAAATCTTATTTCCCAAAAAGAAATTAAAAAAAACTCGGAACGTGTCGCGGGACACGCGTTTGGAACGAAGTCCCTTTCGTATAAGACGTTTTTCGTAACGCGTTTTATATAATCTAAAAACACCCGGTATAATTTAAAAACACCCGGAATAATCTAAAAACACCCGGTATAATCTATAAACACCCAGTATAATCTAAAAACACCCAATATTTGCTAGCAATAAATATAGCCTAGGTTACTTAGGGTGAATGTAGCTTTCTAATGGTGAAAGGATTTTTTAAATCGGCACAGTAGTTTTTGAGTAGCCTATGTTACTCAGGGTGAATGTAGCTTTCTAATGGTGAAAGAATTTTTTAAATCGGCACAGTAGTTTTTGAGTTTAATCATTACATACATACAAATCTTTCCTCTTTATAATATTAGTGTAGACTAGCCGTTACTCCAGCGTATTACAGCCCGCTAGGCACGACATTGATTTAATAAGAAACATCGAAAATGGGAATTCTTTATCTTTAACACCCCCGCAACCTTCATTTTCACAAAAACCCGTTCTTAGCGGATCTCTACTCAACAAAAGAAATATTCTTGTCAAATTTCAAGTATCTAAGTCTCATAATTTTGGAGATAATGTGATGACCTGTCAGTGAGTCGCGTTTCTCCTATATACAAACATATACTATAATATAAACATTTTCAAAAATGGCGCCAAGTTGCTTAGAATGATATGAAATGTCGCTATCCGACCGACGTCAATACTGTATGCGCCATATTATGGCAAATAGACTAAAAATTCTAGGAAATAAACTAATTAATACCTTATTATATTTTTTGATCCGGAAATTCATGTCACTTACGGTTATTATAACAAAACATTTTAAAAAAGTTTTTATAGCTAGAGCGAATTTGAGTTAGAAAAAATATTTTTTTATGAAATTGTAAAATATATACAATGCAAACTTTTCTACGTAAAAAGTGTTTATAAGTTTATTTAGTGCTCAAAACTAATTAATTATTTGTAAAATAATAGGTAGCGCCAAGAAAGAATTTTTCACCATTTGTCAGAATAGGGAATATGCATTTGGATTAAATTGAATTGATTTTTTTTTCCTGAATCTATATTGTCCTGAAATTATATCTGAGCCATTATTTCCTTATTTAGTTTGTTTTTAATTGCATAAAACATTAATTAAAAAATGCAAAATATGCGAGGGAAATTCGAATTTGCGAAACGCATCACCATTGGTCGAACGTCAAATACCACGTTATCGTATTTATAGGCGTCGCTGTTTCTATGGTGTCTGAATATAATATAATATATAAAAAAAAAAAAAAAAAAAATGACAAGTAGATATTACTAAAACATAACAAAGATTCTAAACTATAAAATTGCTTGAAAAAGTAGGAAAAACTGCCTACGAAACGTCGCAAAATTTATAAAACTTAGGATTTATATTTATTTATGTCCAAGTACCCGCTAACCATAAATATATAATATATAATAGCTTTTAAAACTGAAAATTTCTATAAAAGAACCAAAAGTATCTGTCAAACTTATAGTCAACAAACACTGGTCGTGGCTTTTGACGTCACTCAAGGCCCGCGAAAAATGGCGGCGTTCAAACAGATCAAATTTAAGCGATGTTTTAAATATTATTTAAAAAAATTATTCGAGCATTTCCAACAGTATTTATATTTTTTACTATTTTATAACGATGTAAAAAGTGAATTAAAAATATAAAAAAAATACATGCATACTCCCTATTATCTGGGCTTTGTGTCAATTCAAAGTTTTATTATTATTTTTTTTTTTTAATAACAGAATAGCCTTTAGTCTGACAAGTAATTAGCCAGAGCTAGATAAGTTTTATTTAAATTATTTAAAGTTCTTCTGCAATATATTACTTATTTTTGTCATAACACAACTAAATTATGTCTAGTTAATATATTAATAATGAAATTAATACAAAGTACCTTTATTTTACTAAAATTTAACTGCAATCCGCTTAACCGTTTGACCTGGATTGAGCTCACTGACAAACAATTTTTTTTCCAAAAATATGATTTTTAAACTCTGGAAACTTGAAACCGAAAAAATATTTTAAAATTTTGAAAAGTGAATTTTGAACTAAATTAGTACCACTCGTGAATATAGAATTGTAAAATAATGAGGCAGAAATGTCGTAAAAATAATAATGAAGTAAAATTAATTGTCCTACTTTACTAAAGTATTCACACTAACCGGACCTGGGCACAACTATGGCCGATAGCATAGAAGGTTGATTGTGAGCTGAATTAAAAGCTACCGGTAATCATGAGTCATTAAAACTTTAGTGCTATTAAGTTAGAACGCACTCTCTCTCTCTGTCTCAGTCAACGATTTCATAGATATCACCGTCTCCCCATCTCTTTTTATCTATATATGTGTTTGATGGAGCATTCATTGTCTATTGTCTATGGAATGAAAACTGAAGGTGCCTTTACACGAGCAATTTTTTGAGCAATAATTGCCCGGCAACATTAATGGATCAATTTGGAACAATTTCAAAAAAATGCGGCAATTGTTTCGGCAATATTGCTTCTAATTGCTCCATATATTCCTTATTGCTCAAAGTGGCCGACATGAATTGCCGAATATCCACACGGTTTGGAAATTTTAGTCAATTTTCCTTCTATCCATGGTTTCACTTTCGTGTGGTGACAGGGATGAGATGCGCCGCTGTCATTTTATTTTCTTTGCTTCTATTGTACAGTGCAGTACAACTTTATTTAGAAGTAATTCAAAATCACTCCGAGACATTCTGGTAAAGTTTTTGAATAAATAATTGTCCATATCATCACACAATAAAGATGGCTTTCGTCTTGCTAGATACGTTCGCACCCAAATCTGTCTATTCCTTTTCTTTTTTTTTCGTTTTAAACTTATTATAATAAAAGCACTACACGCCGCTGCCAGTAAAACCTCGTCCATAGCCAGCGACAGTTCAACTGAATTGCTATAGTGTATGAATGATTGCCTTGTATTGCCTAGTTTTTCAAAGTTGCTCCATATCGCGTGATATGGTGAGGCGATATCTTTGGCAACAATTGCTACATGTTGCCATCGCCGTGAATTGCTGATGTACATAGTTGATCACTATTGCCCGGAATTGATCAATTTTAGTTGCCCGTGTAAGCGCACCTTAAGATAATACTTTACTCAAATAAATTAATGAAACAAACAAGCGCTTCATCGCCATAGCAACATAAAAAACAAAATTCTCTGACAAGACACAGTACTTAAAACCAATACATAAATAAATTACAACAACTTCAACGTTATTACTGAATCAAGCTTCCCAGGGAAAAGTTTCAAGCTCAAAGAACACGTTTTTTTTTTCGAAAACAATTCTGAAAATGTTTGCTAATTAGATACATAATATAAATGTAACTTGTTGAGAGTTTAAAGTACGTATTTCAAACTGACAATAGAAAATAGGACAAGCATAATTTTTACACAGCTCAGAAATCTCTAGTTTTCCATTTCTTCTTTATAATTAATATCGTATATGATGCACGCTTCCACTTAAATGTGACAAAAAGTAGATATTTTTGAAGTAAAACTAAAATTGATTCATGAGATTGAAAATGTAACGAACGTGTCGCAATATATGTATTCCATATACTATTAAAACCAGCTGTAAAACATTAAGAGAAGGTGGTGCCGAGGTAAACGGGCTGCCTCGGAACCTAAATATCGTAAGTTCGATCCCGGCGACCGGTGCCATTATTATTATTATTATTACTATTTTTTGTTTTTTACAATTATACCAATTTTACATCTGTAGTGTATTTTACATTCATTATTGCAATGCTATATTAGAAAAATTTATTTTTCAAACACGTCACCGTCGGGACTTAAACCCGAATCTTTCCACTTTCGCGGCGGAATGAGTTATCAATTACTCTACGGTGCACACAATTCAATATTGAATTGTGTGCACCGTAGAATGGATGTCTCTTAACAATAGCACACGATAGCTATTATAATGTTTATGAATTTAGTCGAATACGAAACTATAATGTATGTATATTTCCTAATGAAACATTTTTATTCATTTTTCGTTTATTTACTTTTATCGTATTTTGCTGTAAATTTTTTGTCAAACAATAAATTCTAATTCTGTACAGTAATCGATAACTCAATCAGTGCAAAACCGGAAATTTCGAGTTTGAGTCCCGACGGTGACAGGTTTACAAAATCCACTTACTATAGTAAAATCATATTGTGGTAAAAAATTATCTATGTTATCATTATTCCTGTTCACATTTAGTATTATCTTTGTTTGCAAGAGTTCAGTTATTGATCATCACATTAAGTAGGTACATACTGCATATAATCACAATTTTTTTATTCATAAATTTAACCGGTTGTTTATCAGTCAGATAAAATTTGTTCAGTGATTGAGAAACAATATAAAATATTACGCAAGTTCTAGTATAGAATAAAATGCAATAATAATTTAATTTTTAGAGATATAGGGTTGCGGATGATCAGAATTGTTAAGCTTAACTTTTTCTTAAAGTTTGGTTTATGTCAATCAGGTCAAAGAAAGCTAGCGATTTGCCAAACGTATGAAAGCAGGAAAAAATATATAAATATCTTCGATATCCTTAGCACTAAGGTAACTGATAAAAAAAGTGCGCTGAATCTATTACACCATATCTCGCTTAGTTTAGAACTTATGAAGGTTTGAAATGTGCAAGGTTTCAATACTTATAAACAGCTATAGTACCTATATCTCCGAAACTAGAAGAGATACAGGGTTAACGATGAAACGATACCCTTTATTTAATGATACTAGTACTCTTTCGAATCAAAGTATCGATACCCCATTCAATACTATATTAAGGTATCGATACTTTTGAGTACTCAACCAGGATCAAAACTAGGGAGGGGGGGCAAGCCATGGTCGTTCAAGTTGTAACATTTTATCACGGAAAAGGTGAATGAAATCAAAATATTAAGAAAATTATGTATAATTATAGCAGTGCTTTATCAACTAAGTTATTACAATCATTTGCTTGAAAAAAAAAAATTCTAGTTACATGTCTTATACTAGTATCATTTTGCTTGGATTTGTAAAAGTAAATTTATTTCAAGAATTGTAAAAATTCCAGCAACAAAATTTAATAACGACTTATTTTTTGCTTCCAGTCACATAAGGAAGCTTCCTCCTCAGAAACATAACTGCTTACTCGAATCTTTTTTGATTTTCATAAATGTTTTATAAACAAAAATTGATATTAGCGATAAATAAATCTATAATTAATGTAATAAAAAAGTATTGAACAATAAATATTACAAAATTAAACAATAAAAAAAAACTAACAAATTTTCTTATTCTCACTTCTGTTTCACTTATACCTATTATCTACGTATTAAGATGATCTCGTTTAGCGCTGCTTCGTATAATGCAGAAACTTATTGAAACGTATCTCCCGCGTTAAGCGGGGTCTTACTGTAATAGATATCGAAACTGAGTACCGGTATCGAATGGAAACAATAGTACCGTATAGCTTGGCGTCACGGTGTCGCCCCCTGTTCCGGGCCCTCGACCAGCCGGCGTTTAATAATTTGTGTTTACGTAAGAAAGCATTACTAATTTAACTACTTTTTTCATTTTGTTTCCAGCTCTATTATGCAAATCTTGCAAAATTTGAATGTATTGTATCGGATAGCGTTTTATATAATCAAATAAATCAAGGCAAGGCAAGCAAAAGCCTCGTTTATGAATTTAATAATGTTATTAAAAATTGATTGAGTAGTTTGAACTTCTATCAACATTTGAATCATTTTGTATAAACTGATCCATAATTTACGTTATAGTGGCTAAACTTTTTTTAGAAACCGCGTAATACTGAAACAGCGTTAAGCGAGGTCTTTTTAGGGTTCCGTACCTCAAAAAGAAAAAACGGAACCCTTATAAGATCACTCGTGTGTCTATCCGGCGAACTGTCACAGCTAATTTGCTCTGAACTACTGGACCGATTGAGTTCATATTTGGTACACATAAGTAAGTCGGTGACCATAAAACGTCCATAGAATTATGCTATTACTTATAATTTTTAATTAATACGTGAAAAAAATTAAATAAAAAATTCATTCTCTACCGTTGCGTCCATTCTAATGATTAATTATAAGTTTTAGCAGGAAAGTGGATCAAGGAAGTAGATCAAAATATCGATTATTACATTTGCGACGTTTCGGCTTTTATTAGGTCTTCTTCAGGCATCGTAATTTCATGATAATTAATGTACATCCTCTATTAATGAACTGGACATTAATCACATGATTATAATTTCATAAAGTTTTCCGTTTTTTTATAAAATATACTGTCAGTATTCTATAATTAAAAATAAAATAAAAAAGTTTGTTTTTTTTTTTTTGGTTTATCCAAATATTTCATTCTGCAATTGGTCATTTTTTAATAGAGGATGTACATTAATTATCATGAAATTACAACGCCTGAAGCTTGAAGAAACCTTAATAAAGGCCGAAACGTGGCAAATGTAACAATCGATATTTTGATCTACTTCCTTGATCCACTTTCCTGCTAAAACTTACAACTAAATAAAAAAGACTTTGAAAACGGTATTTAGAACAAAAGAAACGCTTCTGATACAGCAGCACCCTTTCCTCAGTTGTTATTTGATGGCGATAACAAAGAAGATGAAGTATTACATTTTTGACAAGTGACAAATAACTTCATCTGACAATGTCGAACACTGACAGAAACAATAGAGCATCTTATAGTTGTCAGTGATACATTTACGACAAGTTAAGTTCGTTTGCAGACCGGGTTACCTGTGACATCATAAAAAAATGAAATGGCTTCTGTCAAATTTTGACACAAGACTTTTTTCTCTTACATTACATAAATAACACGAATACCAAAATAATAAAAATATGCTGCACTCAATTCATCATTCCGGGCATTTTAGGTAGACAGTGACTTTTTAGGGGGATTCGTAGAGAGGTCAGCGTTTTATAAAACCGTATATCCACTTAACACGTTTAATACACGGCATGTTCATCGGTTTGGTATTGGGATTTGACATATGTGCGGAGTTTAAGGTCAATGTAATGTCGAATCCGCCATTTTTCGTATACTACATACACAGTATAGTTTAAATTTCTGTCACCAGATGTCATATCGCTTTATATCTTTATGTCAAATTCCCATAGAACTTTTCATCTTTTTCATGCGCAAGAGTCACCGCTAAGGTTTATGATCACCGTATTCAAAAGATAAAGATAGTATATTCCACTGTAAAGGCAGAAATTTCAATTTTCTGGCCGTATGGTGTATACTATTTTTCTTCATACCATGCCGAAAGTACCTACGTACTTTCGTAACAGTGCGCATGAGAAAACTGTTTCGACCCGCAGTTACAGACGGCATGCGAGTAATTCTAGCAATGCATAAATGTTAACCTTTCTGCTTTAAAATAGAAGCAGAAAGTACGTACTTTCGGCATGGTATAAAAAAAATACTTTTCTACGGCGTTGTATCACTTCTGTAAAATCTCTAATTTACTATTTACTTTTTCAAAATAAATCAGTTTGTTCGAAAAGTATTTTTCGCAGAAAAAATGTTAATCGATAAAAATCGAATCGATTCATGCAGGGCATAGTTTTAGTAGCACCCAGTATAAATAAAGAAGTTTGTTTTCAATGAGTGACTGTAATTCCGTTTGTTGTGTTGGAAACATTCCTAAACAGAAACCGTTGCTCGCCAAAAGCAATTATATACTTTATAAAAGTTTTGGTAAGTTATTTTCTCAACCGACCCCTCTTAGCCATGCATCGCTCAACAGAACAACCACAACAATATTAACTAACGTCTAATTTAATTTATTATGTTGTACTGTATTCATTATATTTAAATGTAATCAACTGAACTTTATACTTTCTGGCACTTGTAGCCAATTTACGCAGCTGTGACGAAAAACCACTTTTTACATATTTCAACAAAGTTTTTAAATATCTGTTTCAAACGCATTTTAATCTTTTATAAAACTCTTGTAATTTTAGTTATTATTTTTGTTTTATATTATTTTGAAAACGAGGATGGGAGTCCCAAGAAGTCGCCCCCCTTCTCGGAGCCAAAGCTCACGTGTTCGTTTTCAATGTACTCAAAATCTCATTTTTCTAAACATTATTCTTCTGGTGTTTGTAGCTTTTCCAGAATCGTGCAATAATAAATCAACTATTGGCTACTTTTTCTCTACAACAGTGATTTGGATTTTTGAATATATTTTAGAGTTTTTAAATTTAGGCATGAGATGTTTTAAAACCGACATAACGCAACGAGATCACTTTTTAACGCGCTTCTATGCCTCCTGTGTCGATCAAATAAGAAAAAATTAATTAAAAACCATTAAGTCAAAAATCCTATTTTAGCCGTCATTTTTCAAGACGACGACGTGAGAAAAATTCAAATTCTAAGACATCAAAAGCTATTCGACTCTTCGCACTATAATGACAAATACAACACAAAATTACATTTTAAATATACAAAATCGTGGTAAAAGTAAACAATTATTTTCATTTTTTCATGTTCGCTTTAGTCCGGTCCGACTTTTTCCGAATTTGCAAGTTGCCTATTAATGTTTGACATATGTATATATTACAGCGGACTTTCTTATAGAATATAAATTATAGCCGTATTTACCCGACGAATTAATTGATCAATAATATTGATTAATAATATTAATAGTATAATTAATTAATTTATTACTAATTTATTAATAGATAATTCTAATCAAAATTAAATTACATTGGATATTCCCACAAAGAAAACAATTCGCATTCTTAGAAGAGGTCCGCACACAATGCCTGTTTGCGCGTGTATGCCCACGCGACCTCGTCTGCATTACAGACATAGCTCAGCTTCTTTACTTATTAGTTATTATCATACCCCTACGACCAATAACCTTGATTCCACTACGGATATATTATATACATATGTGGTGGGACAATGGCTCTTAATGACGCCTTCAACAATAGATAGCCCTCATAAATGTAATTAATTTGTTAACTCATAAAATTAATTTAAATAGTGAAACAAAACATAGCCTATTGCATTTCTGGAATCATAAGAAAATTTTTCAAAAACAAGTTTCATCAAAATTTCTCAAATAGTTTTTAAGTTAAATCCGTTCAAACATACATACGTACATACGAAGGATTTTATATAACACTAGCGGCCCAGTCCGGCTTCGCCCGGGTGTAAATGTAATATATAGGATATAAGAGATGAGAATCATTATGATTAAATTCTTAACGTGTATTGAATTTACGCGAATTCAATCGCTAAAAATCTTATTTCCCAAAAAGAAATTTAAAAAATTCTGTTGATCCGATCGCTACCAAACTTCAGAAGATCACCCGCTGGGTTAATCTAAAGATTGTCTGAAAATTTCATCAAAAATGGTCTTCCCGTTTGAAGTCCATAGATTACATATACATCGTCTTGTATCTATATAGATTATTAAAATGTAAAAAGTGCTTATTGTGACATAACGATAATAGTTTCGCGAAGTTTTTTGTAGTTATTGATATGTTCTTTAATATTGTAGAACATACTTTTGTTCTATCATCAATAGTTTCCGCAGCGCATGCGACGAAAGATGTTTTATGGCATTTTTTTTACACCTTGGGTTACGTTACTAAAGTTTTAGTAAGGATCCCTAATATTTTCTAGCAATAAATATAACCTATGTTACTCAGGGTGAATGTAGCTTTCTATAGGTGAAAGAATTTTTTAAATCGGCACAGTAGTTTTTGAGTTTATTCATTACAAACATACAAAAATACAAATCTTTCCTCTTTATAATATTAGTGTAGATTACAGATGATTTTTAATACCACTCTAGTAAAAACATTTAGGGGAAATTTGTAACTTGCTGCTTTCCGTTTTGAACTAAGAAATCTAATTCTTTTTATTGTTTCTTATTTTATTATTGTTCGTCGTCAAGTGTTTAGTGTATGTCTAAAATAAAATAACGTCGAGTAGTTGTGTTGTGTTGAACTGGGCTGACCTCTGCCACTTAGCAGTGATAAATTACACACTAAAGTGGACGAGAAATGCACGATGACGAAAAACATCAGTTACGCCTGGTTACTTCAGGATCCCCGTGACGCCATTATACATACTCTTGTTCCTATTACGTAATAATATTTCTTTCGATGAAACATAGTCACTTATTTATTTTATTAAAGTCCGCTTTCAGATTCGACATCTCTATAAGGTTTCTGATTTTCGAAAATATTTCATTGAAGAAACATCGATATTATCCAAAACTAATACGCTTTTCACTATACAGTGGAACCTTAACATAACGAACCTCAACAAACGATTTCCTTGATTTAACAAATTTTTCGAAATCCCCTAGCACTGCCCATAAGAGTTAGTGCAAAATACATCTCTACGTTACGAATACTTTTTGATAAAAACCTCTTTATAACGAATTTTCAATCATTGCAGAATATAAATAGAAAGTACAATTTACCTCTATTTAACGATTTTTGTCAACTTAGAATTAGAATTATAAGTAGGGGCCAAATCGGTAGGCACTGCGACCTCTAAGGTCTATTGTGCTCCCCTAATGCTCCATCAGCTTTTTAGGATTCCCAGTTTATTGATATATTATAGTATCCTGCCTAGACTGATGTCTTTGTCAACTTAAATCTTTACATATAACGTATCCTACCAATCAATCAGGTAGAAATACCAATGGACCACAGCGTCCAAGCCCGGAAACACCAGCCGTGAAAACCTACACACTTGAAGTTTTTATTTTACTAATAAACGTGACAATTCAATAATTGTACATAAATTTTTAAATCAGAATCCAATATATTCAATAAAGAACTCCGAGTTCGATTATATTTATTTAAAATAACGCATTGTAGATTGTTGGTTGTTCTGGCAGTGGAAGTCTCTCGCGGCCGCTCCAATGAGTGCTAAGATGTTTACAAATGAAAAAAAACCCGGGTCGCAGTGCCAAAACCCTGCCGACAATATAGTGTATTTGCTTATACAGGCAGTGTGGCTTTATTTTGCGAGCTTAAGTTGGTTTTTGGCCAAAATAAAAAATTTTACTCCTTAATACACCCCTTAAAATAACATTTTTTTTTCTTAATTGCAATATTATTATCAATCGAACCTCTATACCAAGTTATATACACCTTTCAGTAAATAATTCACTATCTGCAAACTAGTCTTTCTTAAAATTTTTAAATCCGGTCCTGTAAGATCGATTTTATTAAAATTTTAGGGACACATTTTAATTACTGCCAGAGGGTTAAATTTCAATTTTGAAACGATTCGGAGAATTTTTTCGGTATTTTAGGGCCCAAAAACATTTTTCAACCCCTAAAAACTACCCTTAAGATGGCCCGATTAGGCCCACTTTAAATAGGCTTCTTGCGGTGATGGATTTCAACACGTGGGCCAAATTTAGTTGAAATCAATTAACTCTTTCGAAAGTTATTGCCCGCACACATATATATATACGTATATATATACGTATATATATACGTATATATATACGTATATATATACGTATATATATACGTATATATATATATAAATATATATATAAATATATATATACATATATATATAAACATTTTTAAAAATGGTGCCAAAGTGTTTAGTAGGTTATGAAACGTCGAGAAATTTTGGTCCGACCCCTAGGTCCCGCCATCCGACCGACGCCAATACTGTATGTTGCCATATGGCAAATACACTAAAAATTAATATAACTCAATCGGAATTACATAATACCGTGCAACCAAAATATTCATGTGATGTATTCGTTACTTCTAAATATGTCTTAATAATAGTACATTACGATATTGATATAAATTACAAGCATTATTTGTTATATAGGGACTTTTCAGCGTTAAAAATCTTTGTCTAACGACAATGAGATCTGATATTTTGTGCAAACATTTAAATGTACAATATTTTAGTAAATTACTTAACATACACAACCAGGGTTTCCGAATTCATGGCAACAGTACGACCAGCGACAGCCTGTTCAATTATTTAGTTTTAATATTGGACTAAGCTATTTTAAGCATGTATGAAGCAACTTTATTCAGATATCGTCTAAAATCGTTTGAAAAATATATACAGTGTAACTTTAATATAACGAACCTCAATATAACGATTTCCTTGATTTAACAAATTTTTCGAAATCCCCTAGAACTGCCCGTAAGAGTTAGTGCAAAATACATCTCTACGTTACGAATACTTTTTGACAAAAACCTCTTTATAACGAATTTTCAATCATTGCAGAATATAAATAGAAAGTACAATTTACCTCTATTTAACGATTTTTGTCAACTTAAACCTTTACATAACGTATCCTACCAATTAATCACACACAATTCCACAATAGCAACAACAGTTCATGTCTCGACAGGTTCAGACACGTTAAATTTATTGTAAGACAATCATTGTTGTATGATGTAAAGTAATGTAAACACTGCTGTTGGTCACTGTTGTTAGTAAATTTAAAATTGCAGTGACTGAGAAACGAAAAAGGTGTTCCTTAACCGTCGCAGAGAAACGAAAAATCCTTAAGTATGTAGACGAGAATCCTACAAAGAAAAAAATAGACATCGCTAAAGACTTCGAAATTCGCGCAAGTACATTGGCCACAATTTTAAACTTTAAAGATAAGTTTTCAGAAGATAATGGATTTTTCTCCCTTGTTAAAACGAATCTTAGACCAACCTAACCTCTATATAACAAACTTCATTATAACGAATTCCTTGATATAACGAATATTTTCTAGTTCCCTTCAGCTTCGCTATATCGAGGTTGTACTGTATATGTCGGTATTTGGTACAAAACGTCGCATCACGTAATTTTTTCATCAATGAGAATATTACTTTAATAATATATTTCTATTTATATAACAATATTTTTTGCAGAACACCCTACAAAATAGTTGATTTTTATGCCTGTATAGAGGTAGTAAAATGACTTTTCTCGCACTAGTGTGTGAAGGAAAACAAAAGTAATGCGATTTTATCAAGCCAATTGTTTTACCTCCGTCAGTTGCCTTTTAAATAGACATGAGAAAAACGGGTCTTTTTAGTGATCTGCATCTTTGCATCTGGATCCCGTATGTGAGCCGGCTCACTGAACCAGTTCAAAAAGAGCCGAGTTCTGAATATGTTACTGCAGTCTGCCACTGAGTTACCTAGTTCAGTCAATAATATCACGACCTGTATAGAATCAAGAATGCATAGCCAAACATGTGATGCATGAGTCAATTGAGCTGACAGATGCATCAAACCAAGAACTGATACGTAAGTGTAAAATGTGCTTCTGTGTGTTAAGTGTTTCACTGAGTTATGCGGATCCGTTGATACATCGGCTCAAAAAAAAGTGAGTCGGCTCTCACGGATCTTCTGTTGGAGTCGGCTCTTTGAACCGGTTCAGATCTAAGTTACCCAACTCTACTTTTAAATCCATATGAACGACAGAGAAGCAAGTAGGCGCTAAACGTCCACGTAGATACCAATATGGCCGTACGTGAACTGGCGAAAATATTACGAATATACTTATTGTGATGCGAAAATCAGCTATTTTATAGGAATTATGTGAACAAAAATATAGTATGTATTATATACTGTATTGCGTTTATGACTCGTGTGACTGTTAAAACTCGTTAACAGCTCGTGATTAACATTATGCCAGAACTCGTCATAAAGTAATGAACTAAATATATTATACCAGTAAAAATTTTGGAGTCTTTCAAAAAACGGTTATCTTAATTTTTCGCTTATTCTTTTTACAATACAATTTCAGATTTAATTGTTGTTTCAAAAAGTAGAAAGAATAAAACATCGGGTTTATCTTAGTTTAGGAACAAAAACTCATTCTTTCTAGAACAAATTATTAAGTAACATACCGTGTTGTCATTATAATAATTGATGTGTGGTTTTTGCTAATAAAAACAGTCAAGAAATGTTTTTTTTTACCAATAATACAATATTTTGCCAAATCTATAACAAGCTCACAAAATGTATTTAGTATAATAATATAGAAGACCTCACATAGAAGAATGAACTGGCTTCCCAAAGTTTCACTTAAAGTTTCTGGTTAAAAAAAAACAAGCAAGCAAGTTCATATCAAAGTTAAGTGAGTAATATTTCATTTTTGTTATTGAGAAACGACGTCATGCATTTTTTCCAGTTGTCAGGTGTACAAAGTTTTACTCGATGATGAAAACAAAAATTTACTCAAGAAACTTTTTTATCTAGCCGTGTTTCGTTCCTAATTCATTTCAGAAAATTAGAGCGAATCAGTTATCAACACAATCAGTTTTTGAGCCCGAATCTTAATAAATTATTTTATTTGTTGCGGGTGGTAATGACCACTGATTATTCAAATCGACATTGTATTTTTTTCCTACTGTTGCACAATATTGTCATCATTCCTAAAAAAACACTGTTTAAAAGAAAATGCAAACATTTTGTGTTCGTATTTTTATGTTCATGTTGCGATAAGTTATTTAGTTTCAGAGAAACGTAACTGAACAAGAAACAAAGTCAAAACACAAGAGACATCAACGGTACTTTTAGCAGGAGAGCTGTTATGCATATTTGTATAATGATCGTTTTGATCATTATAATATATAAAATAAAAAAAAAATAAATAAAACACAATAAAATTTGATTTAATCAAGACGAAGTCTACATGCGTCTGATCACAACGAGATTTAAAATTATAATCATTATTTGTTTCTCAAGCGTTGCTAATAGAAACTTCAAACAAAACAATGTTGTGGTCGACAATGTAGAGTATTAGTGTTGTCACTAGGAGACCCAGAAATAGGTACAGAACATATAATGACAACAGCATATCATCCTCAAGCTAATGGTTTAGTAGAGCGATTCCATAGACGTTTGAAAGAATCTTTGAAATGTTCTACTCATCAAAACTGGATTGATGTTTTACCTTGGACTTTGCTGTCTATTCGCTCTTCAATAAAGCAAGAAGTTAACGCTAGTTCCGCTGAAATGTTATATGGATCTTCCCTAAGATTTCCTGCAGAGTTTTTTGAACGGAATTTTTCGAATTCTAATGATACTGATTTTATTAATCGTTTAAAAACTAGTTTGAGGAAGTACTATTTCGATAAAGATGTTCCTAATTTTGCAAATCCATTAATTAATGCAGATTTTCTGTTTGTGCGAAACGTTAATGCATTTTCAAATTTAAAACCATCATATAGTGGACCTTTCCGTGTTATTTCAAAAAGAGATAAATACTTTATTTTAGACATTAATGGTCGTCAAGATAGTGTTTCTTGTGATCGTTTAAAAGTTGCTAACATAGACATTTAACTCTTTTTTAATGTGTATTTTTTACTTGCACATTATTTCAATTTTATTTAATATACTCTGAGATTTTTCATTGTTTCCTGCGCGTAGGTTTTTGCAGTTGGTTTGGAAAATAATTTTTCCATTGCAATTTTTCCCACGCGTAGGGGGGGTGCTATTGTAGTAAGCTTTGTTACAATAACCCTCTCTCTCTCTATAATGTAATATTTTCTAAATTGTTTTTCCTTAGCTACAAGGAAAATTGAAACTTGTTATTATTACCATTATAAAAAATTTAATCTTATGATTACATTAGAGAAAACATTTCATTACGAATTATATATAATTCAATTTTGTAGTTTTCTGTTATTTTCTGTAAGTGCTTATTTAAGTTCTTACATTTGGGTAGGTATTTGAGGCACTGTGAAAATTTGTACAATACTCTTTAGTAATATCCGAATACAAAAACACAGACCTGGTTGTCTCTCACACTTCAAGCTACCCATAGCGCTTGTTCACTCGCACTCACATAAACATATTAATCGCCTGTTAGGTAAAATGCCCCAGCGAAATGACCTATTTTTCCAATATATCTATTTTTAGTTATCAATATTATTCTGTGTAAACTTCAACGTGCCTCAAATATATTTTTTAAATCTTAAAACATACCATTTTGCAAGCACCTGGCTAAGTTTTAGAAGATCTGGCTTTTTTTATTTTCCAACTCCTTAAATACCAAATTTAAAAGCATGTTCTAAAAATTTCAAAATGCCTCAAGGATTTTTGTTTTGGCCAAAAAAATTGCTAATTGGAAAACTTGACGCTCGGTTAAAACCGCTACCCTTCAGCCAGGTCTGTGTTTTTGTATTCGGATATTACTAAGGAGTTATTGTACAAATTTTCACAGTGGCTTAAATACCTACCCAATTATGCATAACAGGTCTTGGGCTATTATTTTAGGCGATGTTAAAATATTTTTTGTGTGTGTTAAGTATATACATACTAGGGCTATATTATAAACATAAAAAAATTAAATAATAATTTTTAACACGAAATTTTATAATGGAATTGAAGAAATATATTATTTTTTTGTAAAACGACTGACCTGGTACAAGTCTGGGTCCGTTGATGGATAGAGGGCCACTGCCATACTTGACATGACAGGGATCGGCGTTGCTGGACACAATTGCTATTTCGTCGAGTTCGTGATTACCGCAACAATCGTCGGCATCATCGGCCGTTGCCGTGCCGCCGCCGGAGCAGCCGCCTCCAGCTGAACTCACCAGCCTGCTGCCTCCCGCAGAACTGCTACCAGCGCTACTAGCGTCTCCGCGCGAACTACGCCGACTGCGCAGCGACTGTACTAGCCGCTTTGCAGTTGACATGGGGCCGCTAGCCCCCCGTCTCGAAATACTCCAATCCGATGCCGTTACTACCTTGAACCGTTCTCAATTGAATTGTTCGTCTTCCTATATAGGTAGCAATTAGACTCACTTGAACGTTTCAAATCAATTAAAATTTACTTAACGACTCCTGAAACCCATTTTTTTACCCACGAATTTCGTTTTTTAAGTAATTGTCTTCAAGACAATCAGCATTCTTTCTTAAACTTTCTTACAATATTATTATTATTTCTACACATTTCTCAAATATTTACCAAAGATGGTTCAAGTAAAGCATTTTTTTCGTTCAAGTTTAAGTGAGTATTCAATGAATATAAGTTTTTTACGAAAACGGTCAGTTCAGTCTATTTTCTTGCGTTTCCAAATTTGTTTATTTTTTTCAAAATTTCTATCTTAATAAATGTTATGTTTGAACTTGTCAATTAATATTTTATAAAGTGTTTGAATATAGTTTTTCACTTAAAAGTCGCTACTGTTCTTGAACCCATTTCAAAAGAACGCGTTTCAAGAAAACAGATAAAATGAAAAGCTTGCTTTATGCTACTAGAACGTTATGAATATCTTCTCGACTGTGTTTTGTACGTTTGTTATGTCGCAGTGACGTCACCAAAACACATTCTAAAATAGAATGTATACAATTTTTTTTAACAAAATATTTTAATTATATTTTAATTGCAATCACTAATATTTCTCACTTCGTTACGTTCACTTTTTTGATTCACAACCAATGTCTCATTTCGATGTATTTACTTTTATAGTATTTTGTCAGTCTATTCCCAATAATCTGTCAGAAATATGCGTGCATTTAATTTACTGTTTCGGGCACAACTATAACAGCCAAAATGTTATGATGCATCTGTTTTCAAAAATGTTATATTCCTTTTAACTCTAGAATACAAAACATGTTGGTCCACTATTATTTATTTAAATACACTACAGGCACTACAAGTTTAAGAGAAAATTCATTAAATTTTGAGCAGAGAAGGGATTAACTGTATGCCCGTTGATGCTAATAAACTTTTAATTAATCGAGAAAACTGTGGAAATATTTTTTTTTTATTAACAGAACTCTTCATCTACCATTTTAATTTTAAAAGAACACTGTTGAACTATAACTTGTCCGTGCAAGAAACAATTATAAATTTATTTCGTGCAACAATTTGAAGAAATCGGTTAAGCTTTATAGAGATATATGAGGAAAACTCTTGAATTATATTAAAAGAAGGTCCATAGTTTATAAAATATCTACAATATTTTTCACGTTTCCATTAACTTGGCAACATTTTTAAAGAAAGTTAATCAGTTATTTTTAAAAACGTTTTTACTAAACGCAGTCCATTTGCTCGAAATCTGCACTTCTTGATTTTAACACCAACATTCTGAAACAAATAAAAAAAATTATGAGTTACCTAGTCAAAAATTATGTTTTTATTTTATGTACAATATTATGTACGATATCTCAGCTATAAACTATTTATTTCAAAATTAACTCATGCGACCTTCGACTTAAAAAAATAAATAAAATGTGTTGATTATTTAACAGACTCAAAAGTTATTACTCCAACAATTATTACCAGCAAATTGGAATTTAATGTAGAAAAACTCAACATCTTTAGATTTGTACAACGGTGGAACATGTCAGAAATTATATAGTCTTTTTAATAAAAATCTGAAAAAACACGTTATTCACAGGAAAGTCCCCATTAAAGTTTTAGCATTTACACAGAATGATTCAATATTTTATCGAAAAAAGTTGCAAGCCTATAGAGCACTTAAAAACAATTTTGTCGTCTAAATTATTACCCACAGTGCTTACTTTCCAAAATCATGGCGCCACAGTTTGAGTTTTTTTCACTTATGCTAGATTGGAGAAAGCATAATCAAAAAATCCAATTTGACAGTGACCTTAGATTGTGATCATAAAACTAAAATTGTTAGACATTCAGCAGCAATCTAATTTCATTGTGAACAATAGATTGGAGTACTCCCATAAAAACAAATGATCTACGTAGAAAAAGATCGCTTTTCAAACAAAATATTTAATCAAAATGCATCGTTTCAAAGTGAAAATTGTAGAAAGAACTATTTTAAATATAATAACGTCCGTTTCTCGACTTTATGTCATAACAGACCCCATTCGCACCATTACTATTTTCCATTTTACCAGTTCCCGTTATTTTCTACATTTCTAAAACTTCAACTTAACTAATAGCAATGGGCGAATGAAGGAATTATAGGAAATTAGGATAGGATAGGTAATTTTTGAGCTGGGAGTTTGATAGGTAGTCGGCCATGGCCTCAAATATGGAACCATCTCGATATTTATCTGGAATTAATTGAGGGAAACCACGGAAAACCTCAATCATGATGACCGGTACAGGAATTATCGTTTCGGCGAGAGGCAGTAGGAAAAAGTCCCAGCCACATGTGCCCCCGCCGGGATTCGAACCCGTACCTCCCGATTGCGAGTCTAGTGCTGTCACCACGACTCTACCCAGCTCGGTAACTATTTTAAATATATATCACAGTTTAAAAAATATCGATTCAATCGATCAATTATTTTTCTAACGGGATCACTTTAAAACTCTACAATGCTTTTCTTATAGAGAAATATGCGTTGTCGCAAACTAAGATCTTTGTCAAATCTGATTTTCTGACAATGCTTTCTGCAGCTCAGTATTAGTATCTACTAAACGGAAAGAGATATTATGATCTTCGAATTTAGAAAGCACACGTCTTGATGTGTGATAACCATTATTCGTAAAAGACATATTTTCAAAGATTAGACACATTTCATCCACTCGATTTTTTCGTGTTACACCACTGATTGAATTTTAAATTTTTATTTCAAGAAATTTTCTCTTACCAAATATTGTTTGGTTCTCAAAATAATTGATAAAATTCAATAATTGCAAATTATTCACTGTACTTTGTAGAGGTATCAACTTTACTATTTGAATTCGGTTAGATGTTGAAGTAATAAAAAATATTTTTTTTTTATTTTTTAACGGGAAATTGGACTATTCAAATTTAATATAATTAAACTAAATTAAAAAATTGCGACGTTTCGTTAAATGATTTCAACTTCTTCGGGCAGAGCTGAAATAAATATATGTATTATTAAATATCTAAAGTTTATTAATGTTTCAATTCTATTTGAAAAAAAATTGTAATTATTTCATTAACTAATTTGTATTTGTAATCATTTCAGCTCTGCCCGAAGAAGTTGAAATCATTTAACGAAACGTCGCAATTTTTTAATTTAGTTTAACTATATTAAATTTGAATAGTCCAATTTCCCGTTAAAAAATAAAAAAAACTTATTAATTATAATGGACGTGAACAATATTGAGAATAAAAAATCATAGTTTATTATAGCGTCTTTTATTGAAAACTGAACCATCCTGTATTTGAAACTTATGAAAACATCTTTTCCTGAAAATTTTAGTCCTTCTAATATATTACTAGGTTTCATGGAGCATAGCATTTTAGCAGACACGCACTTTCGCGAACTTAAAAAAAGAAAACTTCATTTGAACTTTTCATCACCTCTGTGACCTTTAACAAGGGATGCTGACGTCAACGAAACAGCAAATCAAAGACCATTTCAACGGATTCACTTCAACAAATATTTTACTGAAAATTATAAAACAATTCGATACGTTTTATGAAACTATACTTAAAATATGCTTTGCATTATTTCGTTAAAACAATAAAAATATTTTGAAATAATACGAAACATGACCTACTTGATCAGATGATAAATATTATATATTTGGCGATAAAAAAACTGGGAATCGTTCCAAGAAAAAAAGAAACTTTTCCAGTTTACGACAAATATAAAATATAACCAGTGAAATGGCAGTGTTTTCCTTATATAAATCTTTACACGATACAGAAATAATGCTCTGCAACTGATGAAACATCATCTCAACAATAAATAAATTAGAAAATTGACTACAATTTCATTTTTTAAAGAAATTGGGGATTTTTCAACGTCTAAATTAGTTTTCTGTTTCTTCTTTGCAAATATAACGATACTAGAACATATTGAATATTTTTTCGAAAATTAAGTTTGCCTTCTTTTAAAAAAGCTTTTGTTCGCACTCACAGCGAAATGTAGATCTAACCACATTTGAAAATAATGTGTCTAAATATCAAAAATTGCGTTTTCATTTCAGAGAAAATGCAAAATGTTAACGCTGAAAAGAAAGCGTACCGTCACGTTAACATTTTGTGTAGGTACTCTAAACAATTAAACTAATTAGTAAGACAATATGTTTTTCGTAGGAATCCAACATGCCGTCACAAATAACATCACGTCACTTACATTAATTAAATGATTTAGTTGATGTAAAGAAAATAATATTAAATTCATAGCGTCTGAAGCAGACAATAATAGTTTAAACATGTTGTCAATGAATGTTCTCTACTTTTCATGGACCCATCACAACCACTGTCATGACTTTTTCACATACGCCGTCATTCTATCTGCGTCAAAAGCCGGCTACAAAAACGAACTGTCAAATGTCCACACGACATATTAAAAATACAACTGACTGCGCGTAGCAGGGACTCACAAAGAATTTAAACTGCGATAATTACATTGCCATTTTAATTAAAAGCCATTAATTATTCGAATACTTATTATTATGTTGTACAAAACACAACCTCACTTATGATATCGTTTATTTTAACAGATGACAGTAGGGAAGCATCTCACTTGTTTCACGGCAACTGCGCGTCACTTGTTTCATATATAGTCAAGTGTTTTTTTTTTTTTGTTTTTTAAATGTAATTTAATGAGGTGATTTGTTAAAACTCAATCCGGGTCGCGCGTGTCCTTGACGCAGCTCCAGCTTTACTGGCTAGCAGGAGGTATCCTGCGACGGACCAAACCGCGCTTGCTAGCACATTCTCCTGCTGCCGCCGGCCTGCTTGATGCTTTCCTGCTTGCTCGATGTTTCAGCTGTTCTACCGCCGTCCTGCGACGACTGAATCAGTCCGCTTGCTGCGGACAACAGTTCAAGTGATTCATTCACAGGCGAGTTAATGTTCGAACGTTACTTTGAATACTGCTGATATTTATCTGGAAGCAACATAGATGCTAGATATTAATGAAAGCTATTAAAAATAAACTATATGTCATCTTTTGCAATCAATATTTGCTTTTTTGAACCACTACTATATACAGGATGGTTCAGAAATAAAAGCGGAAAAAATCCAGAAATCAAATGAGAATAAATAATTAATATCTTAAAATATGAAAGAAATCGGCAGGTTCCTTTCCGAGAAAAAAAAATGAAAAATTTTAATAAAAAATTTGTACTCGCCAATGATAAATTAAATGTAATATAAATTAAAAAAATAATTATTTAAAAAAAAAACATCATTTCTGTTTTCGATAAACATAGACCGGGCGCAGGGCTGCATTCCGTACTAAAAATCCGATGAATTCATTTTGATTGATTATTTAATTTCAGGAAGACCTAAAAAATAAAATTCTGACGGTTGCCGAAAAAAACAGCGTGCAATTTTTTTTTAACTGGACTATGAGAATTATTATTTAAATCGCTCTGAGTATTTGTGTGTCCGCTAAAAATGCGAGAACTATTGAACGGATTTGAATGTAGTTTTTACCATTCAATAGCTTATTTCTTAAAAAAAAGTATAGGTCTATAATAACTGGCTGGTCCTGTTCATCCGGGTGAAAATCGAATTGAATTCACTACACTGAACAGATTTAAATGAGATTTTTACCATTCGATAGCTTATTTATCGTGAAATGTTTAAGGCTATAAGCTAAATTTCAAAACGGAACGTTTCTTAGTGCCTGAACTTAGCTTGTGTGCTCAAATTTTTAAATAATTATTAAGTTACCACTCCTTTCGTTCGATCTTTAATTTAGAATCAATCTAATTTGACCTCGGGCGAATTCGGATCTGTAAATTTAAAATTTTCACAATAAATAAGCTATCGAATGGTAAAGACCTTATTTAAATTCGTTCAGTTTAGTAAATTCAACCCGATTTTCACCTGGTTTCAGCCAGTTATTATAGACAACCTTTTCTAAGAAATGAGTTATCGAATGATAAAAACACATTCAAATACAGTTAGTAATTCTCGTGTTTTTAGCGGACATACAAAGTGATTTAAATAATAATTCCCATAGTTCGGTTATAAAAAAAACTCACATCGTTTTTTTCCAGAAATCTTCAGAATTTCATTGTTTAGTTCTTCTTGAACTTAAATCATCAATCGAAATGAGGCCAGCGCCTACACTAAAAGATCTCTTAAGCGTTGGGGTTCTTTAATTAAAATTTAAAATATTATAAAATTAATTTTAAATTAATGCTAACTTACATTCTTTTAGATTTATATACTGTTATTTTTATGTATTGTCATCGAACATAAATAGTTTGAACTTAACTTAGCACAATAGACCTTAGAGGTCGCAGTGCCTACCGATTTGGCCCCTGCTTATTAATTCTAAATTGAACTTAACTTATTAAGGTGTTTCAGATAATAAATTACAGAATTGCAAAAATGTTAAGCTCAGTATGGCATTTAAATATATTTAATTTTTATTCATTTACAGTCCAGTCATTTGGTGCTGAAAAAGGAGGTGGCACAGTAGAAATTCGGAGAGAGAACATCGAAATCTATAAAATCACCAATTTTCTAAACTCCCGGAAAACTTTCCAGGTAAAACTACCAAATAAGTGGACTATTAGTACAGCAGATACGAAAAGCTATAGTTTGAAAGAAAAACTCAACAATAACTCCCAATAAAAAGCAATTTCAATGTAAGCATGCAAATATAGGAGTTGATATAATCAAGCGTCCTATAGTGATCAAAATTTCAGAAGTGTCTCTTCATTATAGTATGGTTTATACTTTGATTCTTTCTCTTCAAAACATTCCACAATTTCTTACACGGCGCAAAATATGTTAACATCACATCTATTGTAAAGCGGCCTTTACGGTAGCGCTTGTGCGGCATTCTATGTGATGCAGAGCTGTACTATCTGTTACAAAGAGATCGACTCATTTTACGAAGGCATCTGATTTTTGCGCAGGGTTTTGCGCATCCGTAGTATGTATGCACGACGGGTATGTCTACGGCTACGAGTGTGAGCGAAACAGAAGATGCACATACACAACTATGGCATAATATGTACAAAGACTCTCTGTGTGTGTGTGTTCGTGTGTTACGTACAGTATGTGAACGTGTATGTATTCCGACGCGCAAAGCGTCAAGCGCGAATAATGCAATATATTGTATGTATAGTGCACTTTCTTCAAATGGACCATTTTTATTGTTGGCTGACGTGGGGCCATTTTCTGGTCGAATAAAGTGCCTGTGCACTATGCATAGCGGTACGTTATATGTAAGACTAACGGACCCAGTAAGCAAACGTTGTCCTGCCACAGACCTAACCTGGTATTGAATTGACATGTGCTGGGAGGTTGCAAATTTGTTTTTTATGTGAAAAATTCAAAAAAGTATAAAAAAAAATTTGTTCAACAAATCAAAAAAAATAGTTCTGAATCTCGACAACAGCGCCTCCTACTGGGTCCAACTATAGCTAAGAGCCATCCAAGTGACCCCATAAATACAAAAAAAAAATTTCATCAAAATCGGTCGAGCCGTTTAGGAGGAGAAGAATTACGAACACACGCAAACCGGAATTCATATATAAAAACCCCTTTCCCCTTAGAATGTGAAAATCCAAAAACTCTGAAACACGTCATTATTTATTTATGATGAGTAGCTAATTTCAATTTTCATGTTTCTAACTTTAAAAAAACCGACACTCCCATACAAACTTCCATCCCCCGTTTCCCAACCTTAAATTTTCAAATATCCTTTCCTAGCAGATGCTTACGTTGCGTTTATAGGTCAGTCAATCAGTCAGTCACTCAGGACAAACGATTATATATATTTAGATTACCAGGCGATCTTTGTAGATGCACATTTGAAATAAAAACTACATGTGATGGAAGTAACGATTTTGATGGTGGGAGAACGTGTCTCTAGTCGTTAAATATAAAGCATAAATTTCAACGGGGCGGCACCGCCCCCCAGTAGGCGTTAAAACCTTCCACAGGGATCTTATGATTTTTAATAGATAAATTAGGAACAAATAATATGGAAAATTATATTTTAATATTTCATATAAAATTAGCTACTGCGGACTACGGGTTGGAATTGTTTTCTTGTAAAGGGAGCGGTGGTCCCAAAAAGGTTGGAAACCTTCGATATAAAAGTATAATAATATATAATGACTAAAAATTTGAAAATAAAAAATTATATTTAAATTAAAAAACGCACTAATTAGCATAAAATATCTATCGTTTTTTTTTGTCGTTTATACGCGTGATAGAAATCTATTTTATAGTTTTTAGTGTGTTGTAATATAAGCGTTTTTTCTTGTTATATATTTTTTTACATTATAATAATGTAAAAAAAATCTCGGAAGGAATACATTCCCTCATAAATCAGCCACCCTTTTTTTTTTTAGCTAAAGCGCTTAAATATACACTTACGTTACCCGAACGGTGTGTCTCACTTTTTTGTATCAGCCGTACAATCCAAACGGGTGAATCAATTTGAAAAAGCGTTTTTTTTTTTCGATTTGTCCCGAAGTCCAGTGGATCTTTAAATTTAGCTCCCAGAGATTAGCAAATTACAAAAACGATGTTTTCGCTTATAACTCGCTGTCCTTATTATAGTAAGACTCGTTTAATGGAGCGACGAAGTAACTGAACTATTAGAACAATTTGTCACCATTCCACCAGCTTAAGGTAATAAGATTTTTACTATTTTATTACAATTTACCAAAACATATTGATATGGTGTTTTCATAACTCTTTGGTACAAAATGTTCTAATTTTCTTTTCATATATACATGTTCATAGGCTCTGAAGATGGAAATAAATTTTTCGAAACGTAGGCCATAGCGAAACTTTGGTAAAGCTTATTTATTTATTGATCCTCAACCAAATCTTCCTTTACTGTGACATTCTATTGGATCAACACCACCAATACCACCATATATAATTGAACAATGTAAAGCATACCCGTTCCACGCATGAAAACAACTGTGCCGTTTATATTATTTATGAGTCACTGCCGAGAAAAGCGACCTATACTATAGCATGCTTTTAAAATTTTCTAAAGTACTTCAAAAATCTTAGGTACCAGATACTTTTGAAAAGTATTTACATTTTTGGGCACATACAATGAAAAAGTAGTTTAACAATCAAGATTGTAATGCATTTTATGTACGAGTAGTAACATTGTTAATAACGAGCGATTAGCGAGTTTTAAGAGTCAAACGAGTCATAAAAGCATTATTGCAATCGGGGTACATACTACATTTTTTGCACGTACCTCCTATAAAATAGCTGATTTTCACATCACAGTAAGGTCTTTACCTTCAGATGGATCTAGTTTCACAACTAGGAAATTATTTTTTTCTTTTTTTTGTTTTGTTTTAAAACAAATAAGTATATTTAAATACTACCGTAAAGAGTATTATATTTTGTTGTAGCTTATATTTTGTAGAACAATAAATTCTAATTCTATATTTGTAATATTTTTCACAGTTCAGTTCGGCCATATTGAAAATATAATATGCTGACTGTTCACTCTGTCGCTCATATAAATTTAAATGGCAACTGACAGAGATATTGATAAAATCGCGTTACATTTGTTTTACTTTCACTAATGCGAAAAATAGTGTAATACAAGACAAGGGCAGAAAGTTGAAATTCATGCACTGCGCAATTCAGGGCTTTCAACTTTCTGTCCGTGCGGTGTATACTATTTTTCTCTATACCGTTCGAAAGTACGTACTTTCACCAATATATAAAAGGACTAATAACTTCCAAGTGAGCAATTTTGAGGTTATACGAAATAACAGCTGTTAGCTACTAGTGACTCACGGCAGTTTCACGTATTAGTGTACACGAGAAAACTCTTTCGTTCCGCTGTTACTATATAGATGGCATGCGAGTAATTTCACTAGAGCATAAATGTTAGGCTTTCTGCCTTAAAATCCAAGCCGACCGGGTACAGTATAGGACCTCGATAAGTTAAAAACCTCTGTAAGTTAAATTTTTTTTGTATTCCCTTCCCCTGAAAGCATAAAACCTCCATAAATTAAATCACAACACCTCGGTAACTTAAACAAATATTATCCTGAACATCGCCCTCCATAACTTAAAATAATATTTTGGTGACCTCCATAAGTTAAAGTATTATCATTTTCATCATGTCTCAATGGGTAAGTATCCAAACAAAAGGTTTTGCCAAGAACTTAATTGATTTTCACTTTAGTCTTCCACTAAATCGCTTTAAGTAAATGCTGTGTAGTGGGCAACAAATATTAATTAACGAGTGAAAGAAAAATAAAATGACGAGAAAATTGAACACATTAACGTATTCTGATAAGTTAAGAGCTATTGAAGCAGTGAAAAGTGGTTCAAGAAGAAAAGATATTGCTGCTCAGTTTGGAATTCACGAGAGTACGTTGTCACTTATTATGAAAAATGAAGGTAAATTGTTGAAGAAACAAGAATTAGGAATCGGACTTCAGTACAAAAGACGCAGAATATCAGAGTTTCCGGGGTTGGAACAGTGTTTGTTTACGTGGTTTAAGCAATGTCGCGACAAAAATATCAGTATTAGTGGACCCATACTAAAAGAAAAAGCTGAAGAGTTCGCAAAGTCGTTGAGCATTAATCAATTTAAAGCTAGCAACATCCTCTATAAAATCCACAAACCCCGGTAAGTTAAAAATTTTGCTCTGAAAACCTCTCTAACTTCAACTCTCACAAGTTAATTTTTTTAACGTTTCCCTTGGGTTTTAACTTATCGAGATCCTACTGTATAAAGAAAAAAACCCGGGTCGCAGTGCCAAAACCCTGCCGACAATATAGTGTATTTGCTTGTATAGGGCCATGTGGTTTTATACTTTTATTATGTGAAATTAAGTTTGTTTTTGGGAAAAATAAAAAATTTAACCCCTTAATACACCCCTTAAAATAACATTTTTTTCTTAATTGTAATACTATTATCAATCTAACGTCTACACCGAATTAAATACACCCTTCAATAAATAAGTCACTATCTGCAAACTAGTGTTTTCATAAAATTTGTAAATCCGGTCCTGTCGGGCCGATTTTATTAAAATTGTGGGGACACTTTTTAATCACTACCAAAGGGTTAAATTTCAATTTTGAAACGATTCGGAGAATTTTTTCGGTATTTTGGGGCCCAAAAACAGTTTTCAACCCCTAAAAACTACCCTTAAAATAGCCCGATTAGGCCCATTTTAAATAGGCTTCTTGCGGTGATAGATTTCAACACGTGGCCCAAATTTCGTTGAAATCAATTAACTCTTTCGAAAGTTATCGCGCGTACACATATATATATATATATTGTTAGAACTACTTTTTAAAGGGTAAAAATGAAATAATTAATAATCACATTGTGATCTTTTCAAACGATTTTATTTATTATGGAGCATTTGTACTGCGTTATTTTACAACCAAATATCGACTAACTAAAAAATAATCTTTATCATCCACAATGTGCCTCTATTCCTCCTGACTCCGCTTTCCTGGCATCTGCCCTTGATCTCTAAGGGCTGAACCACACATATTGTTTATACTTTAGCGTTATCAGTGTATAGTAGACACATGTGAAAAACAGCAGTTCTAAAAATGTTCTAACATTCGGCCATTCTGCTTTTGATCGCCCCGATCAACAAAATTCTGAAGACGCCATGACCACAAGTCGTACGTCAGAGACAAATAAAACAAAGGGCCTTTAATTAAATATGGGCACTATAACAAAAATTAAAATAGGACTATCTAAAGTGCATGCATAAACAAAAATATGCTTCACATAGTCCGTAAAAGTATAATATACACCTCTAAAGATACTCGGATCAGGTGTCAACACAAACAAAATAAAGTAGGACTATCTAAAGTGAAAGCATAAACCAAAATATGCTTCACATCGCCCGTAAAAATATAATATACACCTCTAAAGATACTCAGATCAGGTGTCAAAACAAACAAAATAAAATAGGACTATCTAAAGTGAAAGCATAAACCAAAATATGCCTCACATAGCCCGTAAAAATATAATATACACCTCTAAAGATACTCAAATCAGGTGTCAAAACAAACAAAATAAAATAGGACTATCTAAAGTGAAAGCATAAACCAAAATATGCCTCACATAGCCCGTAAAAATATAATATACACCTCTAAAGATACTGAGATCAGGTGTCAAAACAAACAAAATAAAATAGGACTATCTAAAGTGAAAGCATAAACCAAAATATGCCTCACATAGCCCGTAAAAATATAATATACACCTCTAAAGATACTCAGATCAGGTGTCAGAACAAACAAAATAAAATAGGACTATCTAAAGTGAAAGCATAAACCAAAATATGCTTCACATAGCCCGTAAAAATATAATATACACCTCTAAAGATACTCAGATCAGGTGTCAAAACAAACAAAATAAAATAGGACTATCTAAAGTGAAAGCATAAACCAAAATATGCTTCACATAGCCCGTAAAAATATAATATACACCTCTAAAGATACTCAGATCAGGTGTCAAAACAAACAAAATAAAATAGGACTATCTAAAGTGAAAGCATAAACCAAAATATGCCTCACATAGCCCGTAAAAATATAATATACACCTCTAAAGATACTCAGATCAGGTGTCAAAACAAACAAAATAAAATAGGACTATCTAAAGTGAAAGCATAAACCAAAATATGCTTCACATAGCCCGTAAAAATATAATATACACCTCTAAAGATACTCAGATCAGGTGTCAAAACAAACAAAATAAAATAGGACTATCTAAAGTGAAAGCATAAACCAAAATATGCTTCACATAGCCCGTAAAAATATAATATACACCTCTAAAGATACTCAGATCAGGTGTCAAAACAAACAAAATAAAATAGGACTATCTAAAGTGAAAGCATAAACCAAAATATGCTTCACATAGCCCGTAAAAATATAATATACACCTCTAAAGATACTCAGATCAGGTGTCAAAACAAACAAAATAAAATAGGACTATCTAAAGTGAAAGCATAAACCAAAATATGCCTCACATAGCCCGTAAAAATATAATATACACCTCTAAAGATACTCAGATCAGGTGTCAAAACAAACAAAATAAAATAGGGCTATCTAAAGTGAAAGCATAAACCAAAATATGCTTCACATAGCCCGTAAAAATATAATATACACCTCTAAAGATACTCAGATCAGGTGTCAAAACAAACAAAATAAAATAGGACTATCTAAAGTGAAAGCATAAACCAAAATATGCCTCACATAGCCCGTAAAATATTTAAAATGTCCAGTAAAATTATCGAAATTAAGTTCAAAATACTCAGAATAGAAAAATCAATCTAATCTTGTTCAAAACAAATATAGCGCACAAAAATTAATCCTCAAAACTTAAAAGTGGTCCGGTAAAAATGTTCAAAAATACACTTGAAAACAAATAGATTGTCCACATAAAATGTTCAAAACACAAATCAATTTCCCAAAATTCAAAATGTAGTGAAAAATTGTTCAAAAATACACTTCAAAACAAATAGATTGTTCAAATAAAATGTTCAAAGCACAAAACACAAACTCAATTTCTTAAAATTTAAAATTTAATTAAATTATTTAAAAACGATGTTCAAAAATAAATTTTCAAACAAATAGATATTAAATTATGAAAATAAAATGTTCAAACAAATAAAAATTCAACAGAAATGTTTAAAAAAAAATAATAAACTTATCTCAACTGTCCACACAAGAGTAAAAATGTTTAGAAATACCAGTTCCGAGCTTAAGATGCAACAATCTTCCGAACGATACAACACACACACAATAAAATTATAGACACAAAAAAAAAAATAAATTTAGAAAGGACACATGAAGTTCAATAATCCCAACTTCTGAAATGTTAGAACTACTTTTTAAAGGGTAAAAATGAAATAATTAATAATCACATTGTGATCTTTTCAAACGATTTTATTTATTATGGAGCATTTGTACTGCGTTATTTTACAACCAAATATCGACTAACTAAAAAATAATCTTTATCATCCACAATGTGCCTCTATTCCTCCTGACTCCGCTTTCCTGGCATCTGCCCTTGATCTCTAAGGGCTGAACCACACATATTGTTTATACTTTAGCGTTATCAGTGTATAGTAGACACATGTGAAAAACAGCAGTTCTAAAAATGTTCTAACAATATATATATAAATATATATATATATATATATATATATATATATATATATATACATATATAAATAAACATTTTTAAAAATGGTGCCAAAGTGTTTAGGAGGTTATGAAACGTCGAGAAATTTTGGTCCGACCCCTAGGTCCCGCCATCCGACCGATGCCAATAGTGTATGTTGCCATATGGCAAATACACTAATAAAATTTTATAACCATTGTACAGGCATGAAAAGCAGTGTTTTTATAGAAAAAGTAATAATAGAAAGTATATCAATTGATATCAAAAAAGTATTTTAGATACGAGATTTTCCCCAACTCTGATTACAGTTTGTTCAGTTGCTCGCACATTCACTATATTAGTAGGTACCTACATTTAATGTGCGTAGATTTGTCGAAAAAATGTACGTACAATAAGAAAAACCTGTGCAATGTGGGGGAGGCCCTTAGGACGTCATCAGTTAAGAATTGCGTAAAAAGATGTGCCACCAATTAAAGCCGTGGGAAATCTGTATTAGGCAGCATTATTATATAAAACATTTCTTATCATGATCGGTCAAAACCCTTTCACCAGTCAGTTAAATTTTTTTATCCCAAATATTTTTTGATAGTCATCTTTTTAATAGTCCCACCCCTTCCGCAATGACGTCATCGCTTTTTTCATACCCCCCCCCCCATTTATTTGACTCTTGCACTGACAGTTTCCGAGATATTAATTGTTTACGAGCAATGACTTTCGAAATAATTGATTTTAACGAAAATTAATCCACATATTGGAATTCATCACTGCAGGAAGCCTATTTAAAATGGGCCCAATCGGACCATTTTAAGGATGCTATTTAGGGGTTGAAATAAGTTTTAGGTTCCAAAAATTTTCACAATCGTTTTAAAATTGAACATTAGCCCAACAGGACCAGACTTATAAGCTTTATAAAAACACTAGTTTGCGAATACGTATATTTACTTACTGAAGGGTGTATTTAATTTAGTGCAAACGTTGGACTGACAATAATAATGCAATTAGGAAAAAAATGATTATTTTAGGGGGTTAATAAAGGGATTAATTTTTTTTATTTTGTCCAAAAATCAACTAAGTTCACGTAATAAAGTCACAATACCTGCGTTAACAAATACACTAAATTGTCGGCAGGGTTTTGGCACTGCGACCTGAGTTTTTTTTCAGTTTATCTTTGCAGCTGGTAGGCAAAACAGTGCCAAAAGCATATATTGTAAATATAATTTACATTTTTGTTATTTTATCTTCAGAGTTCAGACTACCATCGAAATGTCATGCTGTGTTAAAAATAACGCGCAGTATCGCAAGTTCTGTTTGACCGTATTTTTCACAATAGTTTTCCAGTGTATAAACTGCAACACTGATCCTAGAAACTTTCCAAAATGATACGAAATCTCGTGATAGCGTTCACTCACCAGTGCAGTGACGTACTAGATTTCCATCGCTTTTAATTATTAAATTCAAAGTTAAATTTCGTGATGCGGAAATTGAACTGCTATCATATCTGGATACGGCGTTGATCAGCGTTGCCTTGTGTTTCACGCAGACCAGGTATTGTTCACAGACTATAAACACTATTAATTACCGGTTGGTGTAAAATCAACAACCCCGCCCACTACTATTTGCTGACCAATATAATCATACCGCACGGAATGCGTCGGCCAAGTTCTCGCAAAGCACTATGCACTATTTTTACAAGCCTTTATTTAACTTGCAATGTTTGTATGTTTGCTCCGAATCTTGAGATCGATTTTTCGGCCATTTCTCAATTGAAATTTTGCACAAACCTTTGGTTCAGAGCACAATACAACATAGTATATTGAATATTATGCTAGATCCAATATGGCCACCACCACAAAATGGCGGATTACCCTTTTTCTTTACAACCTCCTAGCCACGGGAATATTAGAATTAAATAATCAATTAATTATAATAAATTGATGTCTTAATAATAAAAATTTTGAGAGACTAAATACAACAAAATAAAATATTAGTAAAAAAAACTTTTTAAAGACAAGCTTTTATTGAATTGTACTAAAAAGGAAAAAATAACTTAATAATTTAGGTTCATTATTATAAAAGAGTGGGTGGTTACTATCATAGTGTTTACAACCCACGCTTTTATAATTATGAACCTAAATTATTAAAAGTTATTTTTTTCTTTTTTAGTACAATTCAATAAAAACTTGTCTTTAAAAGGTTTTTTTTTCTAATATTTTAACCATTTCAAGCCCCTTCCCTTCCCCTATCTCCGAGTCTAGTTTCGTTCCAGAACTGATTGATTTTAGGGAGGTTAAGGTTACTATAAAGAAGGAATATTCCAAATTTATTACATCTAGGTGGAATAGCTTTCAAGAAACAAGTGTTCAAAAATCACGATAATAAATCGCAATCGTCTAACCGGTTCTGGGACTGGAAGAATGGATCCGAATGCATCAACCGGTCGTACGAAGGGTACTCGCGTCTAGTCGGCGCTGAGATATACGACATGCAGTGTGATAAAATGAAGCATGGTGTATAATAATATAATAAAGTATGATATATAACTCTGAAACTATGTGTCTAGACAATATTTAAGTAGAATAAGCAAGAATATAAATTTACAGAAAGTATTGAAATCTCACCAAAAATATAAATGTGAAAAAAGGACCAAGTTCTATATGAAGAACAAGTGGGTTTGCCAACTTTGCCGACAAAAAAAAATGTGTTCTAAGAAGGTGCCAAGTTTTCATTTTCACTTATGAATACAAATAAATGACTCACGTATGTAAACTTGGCAAGTGAAAACTGGATACCTGCTTAGTGCTTATATCTCACTTCTTTTTTTCAACAAAACCAGCAAATCCACTTGTCCTTTATATCGAACTTGGCCCTTTTTTCACATTTATGTTTTTGGTGGGATACATGCCTACTTTGGACACCAACAGCGCCCGCCATGAATACTGGATCTACGTTATTATACCCGTATTGTTACACCGTATGTCGTCATTCACGAATAGACCCGAAGCATGAATTCGTTTTCGATGTGGAACATCAAGTTATGTATATAGTGCGTGAATGAGCATGATGACAGATTTTGAAGAACTGTTCTATAATGTTCGGAAATATATATTATTTATTTACTACGAATATATTTCTGCAGAAAATAAAGGTTTAGTAGGAAAAAAGTTTCATTTTAATTTTTAAGTTTAAAATTCCCACCAAAACGCTTGCAAGTGTCATGGCATCGCTGTGATGTCACGTCTATGTGACAAATACGTAAACACTAGATGCTCATGCAGTAATTGATGCATTTTTTGTTATTAAACATGAATTCGAAAGTGTATAAGTGTTGTGATGTCTTTCAGTGTGACAATACATCAATAAAAACTCCTAACAGTTATTTGTGTACGTTCCGCACAAGAAAATAATACGAGACAAATGATTTAAACTTGCAATGCGGGTTTTAACAGCGATATTGCCCAGTACTCACCTTTATCTCTGTGAAGATCATTTTGACGTAAGTTTTACTTTATTTTTTAGATTCTAAAATGGCACTGATGTGGTTTTCAACGATTTTTGGGATCTACTTAAATAATAAACAATCTTTTTTTAGGTTAAGTGTCATCTCTAATCATCACTGTTATGTTAATAGATATTTTAATAAACTTTTAGTTGCCGAATGATATAGCCACAAATATTTATTATTTTTATTTAAATCCGACACGAGCCTTTAAAATAATGTATTTTAAATTTCGTTTCAAATTTCGCTCCAAAACGCCAATACGTCACGTGACTGCCGTGACGCCATACATTCCTGAAGTAGGAGGCTCAAAAGTTTACACAGGAGTTACCATTCTATAGATGCGTGTTCTGTGCTCATGAACGCTAGTAAACTGATGAAGTGATAAAAGGTTTTTTTGTATAGTTGTCGCTATAGCTATATGTAATTTGACGATGCCTATAAATAAATAATAATATATTACACACTTTACTGTTAGCCAAACAATGAAGCCTTTTGACAGCGTGAACAGCGTCCTTCCCTATGACAGCGCCTGATAATGTTTAAGAGTTCCTGACGTCTTGCACTCTGATTGGTGTTTTAAATATTAATTAAGTTCCTTAAAAATAGTATTTTTATCACAGAAACCACCACTTAACGTTAAAATTATGTTTTTATTTGAATAGGTACAGTCAACATCCTTATTTATCGATTAACACCAGAATCAGCCACTCACTAACGATTAGTTGATTATTTATTTCTACGCATCTTTTAGATAATACCTTGCTCGTCTATTTCGTCGTCAGTGACAGAGCCCTCTCGTGTCATTATAAATTCATGGAATTTAATGGAAAAACCCTTTTAACGTTACATAATGCATTGAAGCATTGATTAACAAGTAATAAGTATTCATTCGTCTCTGTTACGGCAAAACCGATTATCAAAAGAGTGAACGTTTAAAGACAGCGAGAAAATTATATATCAAACAATAAAATTAAGTTTCATGATTTAAAAGAATTTCGGTCGTCTAAATTCACGGTTTTCATTTTACTTCCATGTTCCGTTAGGAAATAAAAAGTATTGTTATCATTTTTTTCGTGAAACGGGCAACGGGCATAATATAATAATTATAACGCTGGCAAAAATTGAAATAATTAATTATTGTCTCATTTTTCCCTGATTATTGAGATAGATTAATGGGACGAAAATATTTAACCGTATTTTTCGTTTATAAAAATATCAATAAATAACAAAGTTACAGTTATTTAAAAATTGACCACGTATCGAACAAGGCGTGACGTCATTTGTTTGCAGTCTACGTACAAGAAGGATAAGTAAAGTACATGACACTTCCCTATCAAAGTAAATTCGTTTCTAGTCTACTGATTTTTATAAGCTTTATAATAATGATAGATACAGATTTGCATAGATAATGAGAGACATAATGTATTATGCAGCAATCGATAGACAGCATCGCAGCCTTTTGACATCATTTACGAAATGGGCGGGTTCTGAACCGTTCAAATATCAGAACAGCTTTAACATGTATTTCCTGTTTTATAAGTTAATTTCTATATATTTGAATATATAATAATAGGATTTTGTTATTAGGAATTCCATGTTTTTTTTTTATAATATCATACGCATACCATAATAATTTACTTACCTATACCACATAATATCATCTCATATTTGTTATTTGTTATTTTTTTTCTCATATTCATCATGTGCATATATAGCCTGTGTTGCTGAGCACTTAAATAAATATAAAAAAAAATCCATGTTCTAAATATTTTTTTATAAAACCGAGCAGAGCTGGGCAGTAGTTAGCTACAAAAGTAGTTAACTACGTAGTTAACTACTTTTTTTGGAAAAGTAGTTGTACTCTAACTACTTTTCTCCACATAGTAATCGTACTCTATTATTTTGAATATCTATCAAGTAATCACAAAAAGTAGTTAAAAATGTAGTTAACTACTTAGTTCTAACTACTTTAGGTAGTTTAACTACTTTTTTGTAATCTAACTACTTATTTTGAATTTTAACTACTTTTAAAAATATTTTAGTATATTATATTTAACCGACGTGTTAGCACAAGTTCTTATTCGTTATGCATTTTTCTGGATTCTGGAACACGATCAGATTTTTTTTTAAATAATGCAATATCAGTTGCTTGAGTTTTAGTTTGAAATACAACGTGGAACTGGTAATCGCATCGTTGCTATTTGCAAAATTTAATAAAAACACGTTTCGGCCATGATATCAGCCCTTTTCAAATGAATATAAATAAAAGATCCTACAAAAAATAATAATCATTGAAGAAAACAAAAATAGCATTAAGTTAGAAACAATTAACAGCCTAGACTGTCAAAAAGAAAGATTGAAATACATAAAACTTGATGGCAATTGACAGTAATATACCTATATATTTTTTTAAATATCGTTTTTGGACATTCTAGGTTGTAAATTGTTTTCTGTAGAATTTTTGATTTATATTCATTTGAAAAAGACTGACATATTGGCCGAAACGTCGTATTGTTATTAAATAAAAGTTTTAAAATAATTTTCATATACCTATTATAAGTGCAGATTGTACGACATAAATAAAGAGATTTATATTATTATTATTATTATTATAGTAGTCAAAAAAGTAGTTAAAATTTTAACTACTAACTACTAGTAGTTAGTAGTTTAACTACTTTTAAGAACGAGTAGTTTAACTACTAAGTAGTTTAACTACTTTTTTACTTAAGTAGTCAGTAGTTATACTCAACTACTTTTGTCAAGTAGTTTGCCCAGTTCTGCCACCGAGATATCGACATAAGGTCAGATAATTATCCTCAAAACTTACACAAAGAAAAATGTGTTTTCGCGTAGGTATGTCTCTCTATCTGTGAAATGTTCTTTCGTTCACACTAACTTCTTCAAAAGTGGACCGATTTGAATTGTTTTTCATGTTTGTCTCAGTAAAGACTCAAGACCTGTTGATATTAGTGGAAATAGAATCTGTGGTTTTGGAAATATACGCAATTTTATAAATATTTTGTACCTACCTAGTACCTATAAATAACAATATTGCTTAAGTATCCTTCTGGCTATTTCCACTACAATTTTTTATATTAAAAAAGATTTTGCAACTTATTCGTCCTGTTATTTCACATCAATTTTTTTTATGTTTTTGATTAAACGAACAAGAAATTTCGTTCGTTTTGTCAGTCGTAAACTGGGTTACAGAAAGCTTTGTCAAAAAATTTCATTTAACAATAACCTTAGATTGTGATCATACAATTACAGTTTTTATACATGCAGAAGAAGTAGTCTAATGTTGCTGTGAAAGTCTCTGTCATCTAGAACATTAGATTGTATACTCGTACAAAAACAAATCATTGTTCTACACAGAAAAAGATCACTTTTTAAACTTAAATTTTGATCAAAATGGATAGAAAAAAAGTTGTTTTGAAGTGGCAAATGTGCAAAAAAAGTGATACACAGTTTCAGTCAATCAATTATTTTTCGAGCAGGATTGATTTAAAAATCTATAATGCTTTTCTTATGGAGAAATATGTGTGATCACAATCTAAAGTCATCGTTAAATCAGATTTTCTGACAGTGCTTTCTGCAACCGACTATTAATCTCGTTTAAATGCTCACCTAATATGGAGCTAAAATTTTTACATTCATTATGAATTGTGTCTCTAAGCCGCACAAAAACCATAAAACCTTTCACCGTGCAGTTCTATTAAATTTGAAACAAATGAATGTAGACACCCAAAAAGTGTTACCCCTAAGTCCGCCGCCACTGTTTGGAGCATGACCGTGTCTGTTAGGGTGTCGGAGATAACTGGTCGGTGCTGATAAGGGACAATCGACTGCCGACACGCGCGGCCTCCATTATCGATTCACTTTAATTATTTTAAACTCACGCCTTTAAAGTTACACTTTTATAGTGTTTCATGTATCCACTCTATGCGCTCATGTATATACAGAGTGCTTATTCTACAAGTTTCGATAGAGTGTTAGAAAAATTCCGAAGTTTATGCAAATTAAAGAAAGATTACTAGGCGATTGCGTCAATCAAAACTACTTCGATCAATATAGACATTTCAATTTACAATAATTCGCATAGAGCTAAATATTGGTACATATTTTAAGGTGCCTTTACACGAGCAATTTTTTGAGCAATAATTGCCCGGCAACAGAATGGAGCAATTAATGGATCAATCTGGAGCAATTTCAATAAAATGCGGCAATATTGCTTCTAATTGCTCCATATATTCCTTATTGCTCAAAGTGGCCGACATGAATTGCCGAATATCCACACGGTTTGGAAATTTTAGTCAATTTTCCTTCTATACGTATACGTATCCATGGTTTCACTTTCGTGTGGTGACAGGGATGAGATGCGCCGCTGTCATTTCATTTTCTTTGCTTCTATTGTACAGTGCAGTACAACTGTGCGTGGATTAATAAAAATGGCCTGGAATAAAGAAAAAATAATAAAGTTTTTGAATAAATAATTGTCCATATCATCACACAATAAAGATGGCTTTCGTCTTGCTAGATACGTTCGCACCCAAATCTGTCTATTCCTTTTCTTTTTTTTTTTTGTTTTAAACTTATAATAAAAGCACTACACGCCGCTGCCAGTAAAACCTCGTCCATAGCCAGCGACAGTTCAACTGAATTGCCATAGTGTATGAATGATTGCCTTGTATTGCCTAGTTTTTCAAAGTTGCTCCATATCGCGTGATATGGTGTGGCGGAATCTTTGGCAACAATTGCTACATGTTGCCATCGACGTGAATTGCTGATGTACATAGTTGACCACTATTGCCCGGAATTGAGCAATTTTAGTTGCCCGTGTAAGCGCACCTTTAGGTACACTATCCCAAATAAACTATAAAAAAGTCCCCACCGATCCTACGTGTGCAAAATTTTTTATTCAAGGTCAAAGGTCAAAAATATCGGTTTTTCACAATTTTTTCGTAAACGTTAAAAGTTATCATAAAAATAGGTCAGACAAAAGTTTTAGACCATTTAATTATCTACAAAAAATATTTCTATACTTTTTTTCTACGAATTACCATTCCTGAGATAGACAATAGTACATTATAGAGAGAGGGGGTTATTGTAACAAAGCTTGCTACAACTCGAACAATGCTACCCTATTGTAGCAAGCATTTTTTACATACCTATATACCAAAAACTATCTTATGTAATGCGATACTAAAAACCCTATTATCAGTAATGTAATGTTAAAAAGTTGAAGTTGAAAAAAAATCGTAAGCAGTAGTACGGTTGCATTTCACAACAAAATCGTTTTGCATTCTCTTGGAATTAATTCTGCCGTCACACATGACTGTATGTTTGAAATATTATTTACTAGTGACCTGGTTCCTCTAAACCTGAACCTTCCTCAAGACATATAAATCGAACAGTGAAAACTGTATTCAAATCTATTCAATACAGCAAATTCGATTCGATTTTCACCGGGACTAAACCGGAGCGAACAATTGTAACACTAAATTTTTACCAGGAAATTGTCTATCGAATAGTAAAAAATACATTAAAATCCGTTTTGTATAGTTCTCATATTTTTAGCGGATATACAGGCGAACAGACGCAAATGGAAACTAGTGAATTGATGAGTGACTAATTTTTACATTAATTGTTGATACTATAATCAGTACAGGTGATTTGTTTGTGAATACGATACAGGTCAAACGGATAAGCGGGTTGGAGCCAAATTTTAGCAGGACATTTTATATGCAATTTTTTTTATATCCGTGATTCTTGGTTTCTGCGCTTATTAGCGCAATTAGCCACAACTTGATTCGAAACTATTGTTCAAAAATTTACGTCTGAGTAAAAATTAGAACTCAAGCAAATATGAAGAGCCTTATTGTTTTTGGGGAAAATCTGCGCATGCGCAGAATAGATGTATGCTATAATGTTGTTTTTTGCATAATGATGGTATACTTTTTATAACGGTTTATTATTCTATTTATTTTTCCACGAAAGTTTAGTAAATTTTTTTGTTTCATAGTTTCAAAATTTTTTGAAAATAAAAAAAACAGAGATCTTTTGTTCCAAAGATCTGTCAAAAATAAATTAGTTAGGTAGCTGAAAAGCATACTTTAGTTAATTTTTATGTAAAACCATATTATCATAATATTTTTTACTAATCGTTTCACCGCACGCTTTAACAGAAGTTTTATTTTATTTATTATAATAAGTATACCAAATGTCAATATTTTTGAAGTTGGAATGGTCCTGTCTCCCAACTGGCTGGAATTTTTGCATCCAGAATTACCTTCCCAACAATATATCAACGTTTCAAACAAATTAAATTACTCCTTTGCAAAATAAGTAAGGAAGCAAAAATTGAGAAGTTTAATACCCTGAAGTTTTGTTAGAAACTATAAATAAAATTTGCCTACACTCGTTAAAAACCACCCGTATAACTGAAATCAACGACGTTTTTAGGGTTTTGTACCTCAAAAGGAAAAAACGAAACCCTTATAGGATCACTCGTGTGTCTGCCCGTCCTACTGTTTTAGCCAATTTGCTCCGAACTACTGGACCGATTGAGTTGAAATTTGGTACACATATGTAAGTCAGTGACCGACAGACGCACGTGCAACGTAAATAAATGAATTTTGAACATGGGGGCCATTTTCGAGGGGCAAAGTAGGAAATTAAAAAAAAAAGTTTTGCAAGCTGTACCGTGTGACATATCAAATGAAATGGCTTGTAGTAAGGGTCTCAAATATATATTTTTTATAATTTTAAAATAAACAGTTTTAAAGTTATTTAAGAAAATAGATGAACAATTGACCATCTCCAACTGTCTCCGAAAATACTGGGCCTAAAATTTTGAAAAAAATGGGGAATGTCGGGTCTCACCCATAGTTTACAGGAAACGAAAATCTTAAGTCTTAAAGTACCTACTCACGGAAAACGGAATAGTACGAAACCCTTTTCTCGCGAGTTCGACTAGCACTTGGCCGGTTTTTTTTTTACTTTAAGATCTTTGAAACACGGTTCATATTTACTTATAGAAAAAATCACACTGAATCCATTGCGACTACCCGCAATCTTATATCTTATTTGCTTCAGAAGATAGAAGCTCTCGTAGAATTTTTTCTCGAACAAATCTAAAACACCACAACTTCTAAACTAAAATAGTTACAAACTTCTACGTGTGTTCTTTCGATTCAGCGATGAAAAAACGAAACCCTTATAGGATCACTCTCGTATCTGTCTGTCAGTCCGTCTGTCACAACTCATTTTCTCGGAATCTGATGGACGAAAAAAGTTGAAATTTGGTACATATATAGAGTTAGATAACCCACTCACAGACGTATATCGTAAATAAACGAATTCCGATTTTGGAGGCCAAATTAAAAAATATAAAGAAATATATTTTTCAATCATCATGTGACGTGTCAAATGAAAAGGTCTTTCTCTATATAGATAGATACGTTCCTGAGAAAAACGTGTAAATCGAAAATTAAAAATTTTCAAGTCAAAACCGTGTAAATCGAAAAGCTTGCAGAAAATGCATAATTTTGCTATTTAACAGTTGTGATTTTTTTCAATATTTTTAGGTGTACACAGAAATAAAAATAAAATGCATTGACAGGTTAAAATATGTAATATATTACGGAAACACTGTTTTTTTATTTAATTACAATACATTAAACAAAAGAACAAAAAATAAAACCAAAGGTGTTTTATTATCCTTCATCACTGTCAGAAATTACTCTCATTCTTTTTTTCGGAATCGAAGGTTCGAATTCACTTTGATCACTCGAAGTTATTTGTGCCGATTCGATGTTTGAAGCAGAAATATTTACATTATGAGAGATGGTAATAAAATCGGTTATTAACAATTGCTTCGAATTTTTTGTAAGATCTTTGCGATAAAAACAAAAAAAAACTTATTTGGAAAACCGTGTAAAAGCGAAAACGTGTAAAACAAGTAAGTACCGTGTAAATCGGGGGATAGGTGTAGTCTATAAATTTCTGGACAATACTGTTCGTTTTTAAAAATGAAAACTTGTTTAACGACACCCCTTGTCCCCGTAAATAAAATCGAAAGTTTTTCTGAAAATCTCTCAGATCGGGTTTATATCAAGCATACTTTATAAACTTTGACACACTGAATGCAATGACCACAGGCGCAGCTTTGGTCCGACCCCTAGGTCTCGCCATCCGACCGATGCCAATAGTGTTTGGGCCATATATGGCAAATACACTAAGAACTCGACAAACACATTTTTCACAGCGCGCTGAAAACTAAATTTGACATTGATCCTCTTTTGTAAGCCTACCTCAACGATAATCGGAAACATGGATAGGATATTTTAATTTTAAATTTTGTGACCATGTTCCGTCCGATTAACCGAAACACCAAAACACAGCAGTTGAGCATTGGGGTGTTCAATTTCAATGGTAACATATGGTTTTAATTCTATTTTTTGAATGATCCATTTTTAAACTAATGAATGATTTATATTACAAAACATCAAAAGTTAAGTTTGTATTCGTTTAAAATAAAAACCGACAAAATTATGTCAATCAGTACTATAATAGGCAATCGCTCAAAAATTGCTACTTGTTGCTATACGACTGTAAGAGTATACGAGAGCAGCTTACTGTTTTAGCATGGTTAATATCTCTAAGGTCATTGATTTTCGCTAGCCGCCACAAATAATACTTGTAAAAGCACCGCCACCATCAAGCTCAACAAACAAATCAAGTCCTACGGCTACAGATAGCAGCACTGGACATGAAATTTCATATTTCAATGTGTGTGAAAGCCGGTATTCAACTCCAGACAAAAAAAAATTAAATTTAGAAACCTCATAATAAGCCAAACGAAGCGCCAGCCACTATTAATTAATTACTAACTTCATTAATATTATTGCTAAGCGTCTCATAACTTACACCGTTATGGCACCGTATTTTGAGTGTACAACTATCTTTTGTTATATTTTGCGTCTTCAGCAATCCCCCATTTCTATCGATATTGTAGTTACTACTTAGGAGCATTTATTCAAATCTTCACTTGCGTCGTTTCGTTTTGCATTTTTTCGAAGTTGCGTCGCTGCTTAATTAGTACTAATTTTCACTGTGCGTCGTTAGATTTCCGAGTTTGCGTTGTTTTGGGTTCTAGTCTTTAATTTTTTAGTGTATTTGCCATATGGCAACATACACTATTGACATCGGTCGGATGGCGGGACCTAGGGGTCGGACCAAAATTTCTCGACGTTTCATAACCTCCTAAACACTTTAGCACCATTTTTAAAAATGTTTATATATATATATATGTATATATACAGGGTGTCTCACCGAATGTTGGCTAACATGGGTAACTTTGTTATCAGTGGAGATAGAAAGTCGGTTAAATGGGCAAAGTAGTGCAGAAAATTGGGCTCATTAACATCCCGTCGAAAAAACAATTGAATTTTGACACCCTATGAATTTATTCAGAAAATAGTGAAAATTGCCATTTATGAAAACTGGCCATAACTTTTTTATTTATGAAGATATTTGAAAATTTCATTAACCATTTTTTGATAACTTTTTAAGGTCTTTTCAGTGGCGTAGGTTTAATTTTTTTATTTCCACTACATAATGAGATATTGACATGAACTTTGGTTTTTCTTATGGACGGCATTTTTGATTTTCAGATATTCGAATTTTACTTATTTTTCTGAATAATTTGACATAGCATATCCCATATCTAAACCATTCAGAAGCTACAAAACTGACAAAAATAGCTTTTTGGCGTTATCAAAGTGTGCCGTGTAAAACGAAATTTGTTGAAACAAATACATATCGACAGGTTAACAATCTATCGAGCGATCGCTACAGTTTTGCTAATTCATTTTGTTTGATTTACTCTCTAAGATGGCTCAAGCATTCTCAAATTTGGAGAAACAGGCTATTTTTGCGCATACATTCAGCGTAACAAAAATACCACGTGGGCTCAAGCACAATACTTGAAACTTTATCCAGAAAGACGACAGCCTTATTCAATAACTTTTAGGAACTTAAATAGAAATTTAAAGGTATACGGTTCATTTTCAAAGAAAAAAGGCAACATTCAACACTGTGAAGAAGAATTAGGTTTAGCAAACGTTGAAATTAATGGAGAAAAGTTCCTAAAAGTTATTGAATAAGGCTGTCGCCTTTCTGGAATAAGGTTCAAGTATTGTGTTTGAGTCCACGTGGTATTTTTGTTACGCTGAATGTATGCGCAAAAATAACCTGTTTCTCCAAATTTGAGAATGCTTGAGCCATCTTAGAGAGTAAATCAAACAAAATGAATTAGCAAAACTATAGCGATCGCTCGACAGATTGTTAACCTGTCGATATTGTATTTGTTTCAACAAATTTCGTTTTACACGGCACACTTTGATAACACCAAAAAACTATTTTTGTCAGTTTTGTAGCTTCTGATTGGTTTAGATATGGGATATGCTATGTCAAATTATTCAGAAAAATAAGTAGAATTCGAATATCTGAAAATCTAAAATGCCGTCCATAAGAAAAACCAAAGTTCATGTCAATATCTCATTATGTAGTGGAAATAAAAAAATTAAACCTACGCCACTAAAAAGACCTTAAAATGTTATCAAAAAATGGTTAATGAAATTTTCAAATATCTTCATAAATAAAAAAGTTATGGCCAGTTTTCATAAATGGCAATTTTCACTATTTTCTGAATAAATTCATAGGGTGTCAAAATTCAATTGTTTTTTCGACGGGATGTTAATGAGCCCAATTTTCTGCACTACTTTGCCCATTTAACCGACTTTCTATCTCCACTGATAACAAAGTTACCCATGTTAGCCAACGTTCGGTGAGACACCCTGTATATATATATATATATATATATATATATATATATATATATATATATATATATATATATGTGTGTGTGTGTGTGTGCGGGCAATAACCTTCGAAAGAGTTAATTGATTTTAACGAAATTTGGCCCACGTTTTGAAATTCATCACCGCAAGAAGCCTATTTAAAATGGACGTAATCGAGGCATTTTAAGGGTACTTTTTAGGGGTTGAAAAATGTTTTTGGGCCCCAAAATACCGAAAAAATTCTCAGAATCGTTTCAAAATTGACATTTAACCCTTAAGTAGTAATTAAAAAGTCTATAAAATTTTAATAAAATTGGCCCGACAGGACCGGACTTACAAATTTTATAAAAACACTAGTTTGCAGATAGTGAATTATTTACTGAAAGTTGTATATAATTTGGTATGGAGGTTCGATTGATAATAGTATTGCCATTAAGAAAAAAAATGTTTTTTTAAGGGGTGTATTAAGGAGTCAAATTTTTTATTTTGCCCAAAAACCAACTTAAGTTTGCATAATAAAGCCACACTGCCTGTATAAGCAAATACACTATATTGTCGGCAGGGTTTTGGCACTGCGACCCGGGGTTTTTTTAATTTTCTTTTTTTTCTAAAAGAAGAAGCTATGGAGATTTTTTTAAAAAACGATCCTGACAGCGGAAGGAGTTTTAAAGTGTCCTAGGCAGTAGCTACGAATATCAATTGCTACAAGGAAATTTATTTTACGTTGAAAAAAAAAAGCTGTTCAGCAAACATTGGACCAATTTTTTGTGAAAGAAAGCCGACTTACAACAACAGCCACTATGGACTCATCAGACAGTGATTAATTTTAATTTTGTTTTTCATAAATTAATTGAATAGTTTATTTTGTTTTAATCGAATACGTTTTTTTTTTTTTGTTTTTTGTATGTATGTAATAAAGTTTTATATTATTTTTGTTTTTTAAATGTTTACTTTGTTCAATTTTCTTTTTAAAAAGTAGTACTTATTTTCGTAACCCTGGAACCTATCTTCGATCTTTACATGGTTTGCTATAGAAAATCTTAATTCACTTTGCGTCGTGTTTTTTTGGAACGTAACCCCGACAAAAGTGAGGTATTGGTGTATTCGATCCATTATAGTTTACGAGAAATAAAAAAAATACACTATTCAACATTTCAAAACTTTTTTTTCCTTCCTGAAAAATTTTTGGCTGATTTTTATGTATTTTAGTCTGCTGAATCCAGTACTAGCCTCGGAATTTCGATATCAGCCTCCAATAATGAGGAAGGCGGAGATTTTTTAATATTAAAAAGATTTAATAAAAACGCCATTTATATCCAATCTATTGGTTTTAAACATTTACAAACAAAATAATACATTCTATTAACAGTGAAGAGCAATATGTCCATTTGAAATTAATTTTCTGATTATTTCCTTTTTTAGATTTTTTTTATAAGAATCGCCGGGGGTTTCCCGTATTATATTCCAACAATAGTCGGCTAACATGTTTGGGGTCTATTTTTCTTTATACCGTTTTTCAATTGATGTTATGTCTTGGTGAAATCTTTCTTCATGCTCTTAAATTTTCGGGAAAGAAATGGGGAAAATAGAGTTTTAGCGACATGTTGCATCCCAGAATGTGGTAGACAGACAGCGTTGCCAGATTTTTTGTTTTTTGCAAAGTCGGGATTTTGGAATTTTTTGAGTGAAAAAACCGGGATTCTTTCGTCGAAAGCGGGACATAGTAAAAAAACGTATATAATCAGGAGTTTTTAAATATTTATCTTTTTATTTCAGTTCAAATTACGTTTACGTGACAATAGATAGCAAAAATAGCCATAGAGAATGTATTTTAATAAAAATATGATATTTTAAATCAGATTTACCCTATCGTTAAATAGTTGAGTCTTATTCGTCTTCTGAATAAAAAAAAATATTAAAAAAAAACAGAAATCAAAATAAAAAAAGTTTTATTCATTAGAAAAATATGGCGTTTCAAACAATAGTCTGAGGAGTGAGTGTTACAAATTGCAACTTACAATAAGAGAATAATTATTTACGCACGGTCGAGTTATCCCCGAAAAGCGGGACTGAGCCTGTCCCGCGCGGGACATTTAATTTTGATTTAAAAATCGGGACGTCTGGCAACGCTGTAGACATCAGATGTAGTTCTTTCACGTGTTCACGGTAGTTTTCTGATTATTTCTTTCCAAGAAAATTGTTGCATACGTTTTCAAAGACATCCCATACTGGTCTTTCGGTGTCATTTAAAGTTGTCCTAAAGTTCTCATTTTGAAACAGTTGTCTAATTTGTGGTCCAACAAAAATTCCCTCTGGAATCTTTGCAACACTTATACGTGGAATTTTTTCTTTTAGATTTCCTTATTGGTATCTTAATAAAATTATCCTTATTCTGATCGCCAACTTTACAGACAAACTACAGTTCATAAGCCTTTCACACGAGTGGAGATAAGGGTTTTTGGTGGGCTTTCACAGTAACTTCGCCACAAATATAACAAAAGTTATCGGTTTTAGACATTATATTGCATCCAAAATTATTATTATTATAATTCAATAATAAATCGCAGGTATTTGGATTAATAATACAATACAATCGTGTTATTGTTAATCTTGCTACGTTTCTAAATAAAGTAGTCGAAACGTAGCAAGATTAACAATAACACGATTGTTTTGTATTAGTTATCGGTTTTATTCATATACAATTATATGCGACGACATGATTGTTAAATTAAATACGTTATACACAAAACTCGGAAAGTACGAATAGAGGATCACTAAACGACTGCGCAATAACAATTAAAACAATATTTAAGGAATTAAAAAAAAATTCTAACTGGCTGCAGGTAAAATAAATACCTCATCGATTTGTTACCTAGAAAGAGGCTTATAAAGGCTTTCCATGAAATTTGAGGCTAATCTGGCGATTTGCAGGTCAATTTTGTAGTCATTTAGGCCCAAATTTTACAAAATACTCATCAATTTTATGGGGAGGATTTTTGTGTTGAACAGTCATATATAATATTTTCTTTATACCGAGGTCGATAGTCCGTACTTTCGGTTTCGATTTTAAAGCAGAAGCCTAACATTTATGTTCTCCTGGAATTACTCGCACGCCATTTATAACAGCGGGCTGAAACATAATAACAGTGGGACGAAAGAGTTTTTCCTTTTATGCGGTAAGTAAACTAGAGAAAGACAGAAAAAATCGAATGCATTGTGAATATTCGAAAAAAGCGCTGAAATAAAGAACAAAAATGACCGCATAACAAGCTGCCTGCTGGAACGTGGTTGTATTTTTTATGACAATTAAAAATTTTGATAATAAGCGCACTTTCTACCGGGTATAAAGAAAAATAGTATACACCACACGGGCAGAAGATTCAAATTCCTAAGCTTCACGACATGATGCCTCGCAGTGCAGGTATTTCAACTTTCTACCCTTGTGTGTAATATAGTATTTACTATAATTTTTTAAGTATAACTTCTTTCGGCAAGGTAGGATAAAATTCATTCTTGAGATTGCAAATTTAACGAACGTGTCGCAATGCATACCTTGTATTATAAAAACGAGCTCTACAACGCCTTGCTAAATCGGTCGCAAGGTAGAATAGTTACCTCGTAACCTAAAGGTCGTAGGTTCGGTTCTCCCGACGCTCGGCGTCATAATTATTATTTTTTCTACAATAATACCAATTTTACTTCTGTAACGTGTAGTATAAAATACACATACGTCTTGCACCAGCCTCTTTACAATATTTTCAGTAAGGTTTGTTACCACAAAATATTTGAATATTTGCGAATACAATGGAAAATCCCTAATTTCAAGTTCGCTATAATTTATTTACTCTGTTGACCATTGAGACAAAAGTGATTCATTGAAATGTGATTATTTCAAGTTGAATGAGAAATTTTTACTGTGAAACGTGATACGGTTAACTTTACAAAAGTGACTCTGTGAAGAATTTTGTAGTACTGTGTAAAAGTGATAAAATCGGTGTATATTTTTAATGACACTTTGAACTTAAAAATATAAATTAATTTACTCAACTTGAGAAAATCGTTATAGTTAACAATATGACAAATCAACTATTTAAACAATAAACAAAATACAATTAGAAAAAAAACCTTTCAAGTGAACCTTTTATTGAAATGTACCAAAAAGGCTAAAATAATCTTTATTACTTTACATTATGTTTGAAATTACGTATTAATAATAATATACAGGTGTTTATAAATTGAGTGCTGATACTTAAGGGTGTGATTCCTTGGGTGATTTTAAGAAGAAAAGTTTATATCAACCAGCGTTGCCAGATTTTTTTTTGCCAAGTCGGGATTTTGGAACTTTTTGAGTGAAAAAAAGCGGGATCAGAAGTTTTTAAATATTTATCTTTTTATTTGAGTTCAAATTACATTTACGTGACAATAGATAGCAAAAATAGCCATAGAAAATGTATTTTAATAAAAATATGATATTTTAAATCAGATTTACCCTATCGTTAAATAGTTGAGTCTTATTCGTCTTCTGAATAAAAAAAAATATAAAAAAAAACAGAAATCAAAATAAAAAAAGTTTTATTCATTAGAAAAATATGGCGTTTCAAACAATAGTCTGAGGAGTGAGTATTACAAATTGCAACTTACAATAAGAAAATAGGTAATTATTTACGCACGGTCGAGTTATCCCCGAAAAGCGGGACTGAGCCTTTTATGAAATTTTGTACACACCTTTCAATCATTCAATTTTTGACGTAAAAGATTTTTTTAAATTTTTACCAGTGACGTCCGTGCGGGGTTTAAACTGAATATTTTTGAAGAAAAAAAATGGTATTCTACTGATTTTTCTGAAAACCAAAATTATTTTTGAAATCCTCATTTATTTTGGAATAAATTTGGTCCATAGACTTACTTTCGTACGACGCACCGTTTTCGCGTAAAAAATGCTCCTTAATGGATTAAAAGGTGTGTACAAAATTTCATAATATTGATATGAAAATTATAATAAAAAAGTTTTATTTTTCTTAAAACTTTAACACCCTGTAGCTCAAAAATTAAGATGTTTATGGACATATGTTGATACAGTAAGGCCTCGATAATTCGGACATTTAGTAAACCGGATTCTTTGATAATTCGGCTAAGCATTTCAATTACATTGTGTACTTTATAATCCGGATTTGACAGTACTTGGTAATTCGGATTTTTGTTTTTAAACGTCTATTTCATTCAAATTAATAGCATTCGATACTATAGCGATAGTGAGAGATTCCCCGCCATGTATTCGGTCGGATCTGATATATATCTGAGGATTCCTATAAGCAGGAATTATATGTGTGACGTTGTTTTGATTGAGTATTAATTGTATATAGGTGCGTTATTTTATGTTCTACATAAGTATATAAAATAATTTTATACACGTACTATATGTTAAAATAGCTTCTAGAAGAAAACACACTACGTTGTCAATAAAACAAAAATCCGACATAGCCCGTGGTGAAAGTGGAAAAGTTTTGGCAAATGATTACAGGATAGGAACATCAATTTCCGATATAAAAAAGAAGAAAAGCAAAATCAAAAGATATGGTATATTTTAATGACTATTTTGGATTTTTACTATGTATGTGTTCCTTCTTTTATTCCGGTCCCGGCGCCCGAAAGGAATTACGAAAAGCCGAATATCCAGAAATGGAAAATCATTTGATGCATGGTTTTGTACACAACGATCAAGGGATGTTCCAATTCCCTACGAAATCTTATCTGCCAAAGCAAAACTTCTATACCGAAATCTATGGAAATGATAATTTTAGAGCTAGCAGAAAAGGGTTAAGCAAACAATAATATAAAATTTAATAAATATACTTCTACTTTGCATAATTTTTTGTTTACGTACTATTTTCTAGTTATTTTATAATAAATGTTTACCTTTACAATAAAAAAACTGGGCTGCTTCAGTAATCCGAATTTTTTACTAATCCGGATCACAGCGGTTTTAATTAGTCCGGATTATCGAGACCTTACTGTATTAACTTTTCTTCTTGAAATCACCCAAGGACTCACACCCTAACTATCGGCACTCAATTAATAAACATTCTTTATACTTTACCTGAATCTGATTAACAATAGCAAGGCATCAATTTACATAACTATACTTACCATGGTTGTACTTTTCTTTTTCTGTGTGCTAATGGCCTTGTAGTTGAAGCACATAATATGTAATACTTTTAATTTTGTTTTGTATTTTTCTTTTTTTTTTGTAAAGAAAAAAACATATGATGTTAACCATTTCATTGGATTAAAATATACATCTATGTACGATAGAGCAAACGAATTAGGGGAATTTAATATTTAGTAAACAATTTGTTTACTTTTAAGTTGCTTTACAATAATTTAATGAAACAGGAAATGACCTCAAACTTATCTCCGCCTGAAATACGCGGTTTGTTTATATATTCCTTCCATGAAGCGATGATTGTACGTCGTGACGTCATTCGTTTGTAAATTCCAACGGGGAAGAACCTGCAAAGCACGTCTCACACCCGCTGACAGTTTGTTATCTGTCAAACAAGATAATTGGTACGTACACAATTAGTTTCCACACAAGTAATCGGATGTATGTGATAGTTGCCATAAGTGTCCTCAAATTTAATTATTTTTTAACATTTATTGCTTATAAACATAATCAATTGTTTTGATTTTTATATACTTTATTTGAGGTTAACTAGATTTGTGTTAGTAAAAATGACAGATATGATAAAAGCAATCAGTTCGGCGTTATGTTATACGTCGCCTGATAATTTTGAGATTAATCCATTTGGTAAGATTATTTTGATATAATATATCTTTGTGATCTTTAAAGAAAAGTGCGTACATAATCCTTTACCCATGTTACTTACAAACTAGAAATATGGGCTTTCAAACAAAACAAAAGATTTTCGGTATTAGTAAAACAATAGACTGTAGACAAACATCCCGACATTTTAATATCTCATTTCATAATATTGAGTCATTGACTGATTTCAGTAACAAGCGTTAAAAAAAAAAACATGTTATCCTTGTTTTAAAAAGAACATTTTTTCAGAGGTGGATGACGTCAACATGGACCATTTTGGTATTTTAAGTCCGCCGGCTAGTGCAGTAGATTCAACTGAATCTAACAGTACAGCAACATCCCCGATGTCGACACAAGCGATGTCACCAGCGACTATGCATGGTGCCGTTTTCACAGTCATTTCGGACAGTAAGCAGACGAACTTATTAAAATCTTTATTTTCTAGAATTGACTTAGTTTGAATTTTTATACTTTAAGAGTAGTAATAAGTTAAATTACAGAACTCCACAGGAATACCGTATTGTCAATTTTTATATGAATAACAGACTATTATATTAGTTCAAATCAATCAGAGGCTCTGAGCAAAATTAAGCTCACTTGGATGTGTACTTGATTTACAAAACATGAATAGTAGAGATGAAACGGATATCCGGTAAGTATCCGGCCTAAATTTATTATCCGGCCAGATACCGGGTAGTGACTCGATACTCGGCCGGATACTGGATAACCAAAACCTATGATAATTTCTTAAAATCAACTTTAGTAAATGAATCTTTCTGATGTATTTATAGGTGAAAAAATTACAAAAATTTACAAAGTATAAAGTACAATTAAATTTGTCTTCTGAGATACTCACTTTAATGACAAATAAATATTTAAACTAAAAATTTACAAAAACCTCGCGGATAATCAAAGACTTTCATTAGTGAAATTAATAACTAATCTTAATAATAGTTCACTTTTATTATGATTAGTTATTAATTTCATGAAATATAAGTAAAAAAAACTTATTAAAGACAAGGTTTCAACGAATTGTACTAAAAAAGAAAAAACAATTTTCAATAATTTAAATTAGAATTATAAAAGCATAGGCCGTGACTGTCACAGAGCTTACAACTCACGCTTTTATAATTATGAACCTAAATTTTTAAATTTATTTTTTGTACAATTAAATTATTGTGTCGGTGGCAATTATGGATTATCATACTATTTCATTTGATATTAATGTAGAAAGGATTGTAAAGAAAAAAATAATCCATCATGCACAGTCAATCATGATGACACTCGAATTGATCCGATCGGCACAACAATGTGACAACATGCGCAACGACACAACGAGCCGGATATCTGGTCGCCGGATATTCGGCTATCAAGCTTTGCAGCTCACCGAATATCTGGTATCCGTCCAAACGACTATCCGTTTCATAATTTTATTGTGACGATAAATTTTGGACTTTTAAAAAATTTTAAATAAGAAAATCTTCTTATATCTGATAAAACTGGTCCAAAAATAATAAAGTTTTTTATAAAAGAAGAAAATTTTATTTTTGGACTAGTTTTATCAGATATAAGAAGATTTTCTTATTTAAAATATCCGTTTCATCTCTAAAAACGACTGTAAATATAAGATTAAATGAACAAAAATAAATAATATAATATTTGTGTTTTTACAGTTGAAAAACCAAAACTAGTTATTATAGAACAACCGGTTGAGAAATTTCGCTTTCGATATAAATCGGAAATGATGGGAACACATGGCAGTTTAACAGGACGCAATTCAGATAAATCAAGGAAATATACATATCCAACAGTCGAAGTGAGTATTTTTTGTTTCATAATTCCATATTTCGCTGTTTGACAACACTAGTGTACACTTTTGAAAAGTAACTAGATTCTACCCGAGCGTCACTCACGTTGATGTCTATTTTGAGACAGACTTTTTTATTTTGTTGTAACAGTACATCGGGTAATTGAATGCCAGGAATAATTTAGTGTTTGGGTATTTATTCCCGACATCTAGCAGTTTTAACGGAAGTAATAACCAGCCCCAGATCTAAAATTTTTTCGAACCGAAGCAGAAACTTGATAGTGGCACTTCCTTTCTCCAGCGTTTGAGATAAATTGTTTAAAAAAAACCTCAAAAATGTATAATGGGTGACATTTTGTGTGACCGGGAGGAGAAAGTAAGAAGCTTTTAATAATTTGCAAACATATTATATTATGTTAAATTTATTATTTATTATATATTATATTATGATCTTGGCGCCCCCTGAAACCGCCGCCCGGGGCGGCACGTAAAGTAAATCCGGTTCTAATGATATGATGTGCTAAATTATACTACAGTAGAACCTCGATAAGTTAAAAACCTCGGTAACTTAAACAAATATTCTGAACATAGCCCTCGATAACTTACAATCGTATTTTGGTGACCTCCATAAGTTAAAGTATTATCAGTGAGTCATCATGAGCAAGTATCCAAACAAAAGGTTTTGCCAAGAACTTAATTGATTTTCACTTTAGTCTTCCACTAAATCGCTTTACTGATTTCTTTGTTTAAATAAATAAATAATTGATTCTAAATGAATAGATAAAAAATGTATGTAACCTCTATTGAACTAAATATATCCTCTATAAAATCCACAAACATCGATAAGTTAAAAATTTTACTCTGACAACCTCTCTAACTTCAACTCTCGATAAGTAAAAAACTCGATAACTTAAATTTTTTAACGTTTCTCTTAGATTTTAACTTATCGAGGTTCTACTGTATATTACTCTACATTTGTATTCTGTGAACGCCATTGTGACACATCTATTTTTTTTTCTTAGTTGAGAAATTACTTTTTCCCGGCTGTTATTCGATGTACACTTTTTACGGCTGATGAAGTTAACAAAACAATGCACGCTCATCGATTAGTGAGTTCGGAACGAGATGATCCTCATGATATCGAAGTAAATTCTGAAAAAGGATATCGAGCAATGTAAGTACATAAAATACAATATATTTAAATATACAGTGTAAACCGTATATAGCGACGCTGAAGGAACTGCGCATTTTCTGGCGTTATAGAGAGTTGTCGTTATATGGAGAGAAAGACTAATCAATATTGTTTTACTATTATAGTATTATTTATAATAATGCATAAAATTTACAAACATTACTATTAACACATATAACAACGCTTATTGCGTAAAATCTGTTATCTTCGTCTGATGTTTTTTGCTATGCCAGTGTTTTATTTCGGTATGTATGATGCCGACAATCGAGGTAAATACGGTAAAGACGATAAAGCTGCAGTTCTTATCAATTTCGGCTACTTCGAAAGTACCTACCAACACTAGGTGCTTTATAAGTTGCCGAAATTACTTGCTTTATAATGACATATGGTCGTTATATAGAGTGGGTGTGATGCTACATAGAGTGTATCATTGTATGGACAAGTCAAACCAACTAAATTCCACTAATTTCGACGGTTTAGGGAATTTGACGTTAAATCAAGTGACGTTATATGGAGTTTACACTGTATTTTGAAAATTGATTTTAATTGAAATCGACGAAACATGCACCGCGCGCACTAAACAATGCACGCTGGAGTGACTATAGCAAGAGCGTAGTCAATCCATCCGATCGCCGCCATATTGAATCGCAAGTGGTGGACACTGCGTATAAAATGGCCCAGCCAATCCGTGTTCTGGCCAGGTCACATGACCTGTTGTCCTCACTCTAAATGCACGCCCATCGTTAGTATAAATTTTTATTTCCGCGGCTGTTCAAGAGAGTGTAAATCCTCAAAATATTGTAAATCATATTACTGAAGTTAAATTTCGTAAAAGCCCGTAAATTGCTTGCAAAAAAAATGTAATTACTATTGAGGAAGGAGCCCTCAAGACAGCTTAAAAATCGCTGGTTATGATCTAAACCATCTTGAAGTAGAAAAATGTATATATAACTTGTGCTTTCTCTAAACAGTTATACAAATAAAGTTTAAAAACTAAAACCCAGCTATGGCAAAAATCGTACTCTAAAAAGTACAAAACAGGAAAATATTCTTGCCCGTGCCTATTATAATAATAAATAGCCGGGGATATTTGTTGAAATTTATAAATCAATATTAATTTATCATCCGTTGTCCAAATTTACGGTTCTCTGGCTTCATTAGATGTTTAATTTCAATTATCACTTTCCCATAAAGCAAATTTCAAATGTAGACAATGCTAGGACAGCTGAAATTTAAAAATTAATTTAATTAATTTATCATTTGTTGTCCAAATTTACGATTCTCTGACTTCATTAGATGTTTAATTTCAATTATCACTTTCCCATAAAGCAAATTTCAAAAGTAAACAATATTAGGACAATTGAAATTTAAAAATCAATTTAATTAATTTTTCATGCGTTGTCCAAATGCACTGTTCTCTGGCTTCATTAGATGTTTAATTTCAATAATCACTTTTCCATAGAGCAAATTTCAAAAGTAAACAATATTAGGAGAGCTGAAATTTAAAAATTAATTTAATTAATTTATCATTTGTTGTCCAAATTTACGATTCTCTGACTTCATTAGATGTTTAATTTCAATTATCACTTTCCCATAAAGCAAATTTCAAAAGTAAACAATATTAGGACAATTGAAATTTAAAAATCAATTTAAGTAATTTTTCATGCGTTGTCCAAATGCACTGTTCTCTGGCTTCATTAGATGTTTAATTTCAATAATCACTTTTCCATAGAGCAAATTTCAAAAGTAAACAATATTAGGAGAGCTGAAATTTAAAAATTAATTTAATTAATTTATCATTTGTTGTCCAAATTTACGATTCTCTGACTTCATTAGATGTTTAATTTCAATTATCACTTTCCCATAAAGCAAATTTCAAAAGTAGACAATGCTAGGACAGCTGAAATTTAAAAATTAATTTAATTAATTTATCATTTGTTGCCCAAATTTACGATTCTCTGACTTCATTAGATGTTTAATTTCAATAATCACTTTCCCATAAAGCAAATTTCAAAAGTAAACAATGTTAGGACAGTTGAAATTTAAAAATCAATTTAATTCATTTATCATCCGTTGTCCAAATTAACGGTTCTCTGGCTTCATTAGATGTTTAACTTAAATAATCACTTTCCCATAAAGCAAAAAGGGCGCCATATCGGACGGTGCCTAGGGCGGCGGCATCGAACCTAAATTTGCCACTGGTCATATGTAAATAGTACCACAATGAACGTGTTAATTGTATGTTAGTTGATCAACTATTTTGTACAGCCTTTGTCTTTTATTGCAGCTTTAAACTGATTACTCAGCTATGTACTGCGATATTTTGTATACAATCTATTATCTAATAAAAATATATATCGCCTATATTACTTTAGATAAACAAATAATTTATAAAATATTGTTATAATTAGTCATGGTTTGTCTGCAACTGAAATCGCGTTTCCTTTTCAGTTTTGCTAATATGGGCATAATACACACAGCAAAGAAATTTGCTGCCGAAGAATTATTTTCAAAAAAGAAGAGAATATATCTGGAAAAACATCAGAAAATCACGCTTACCAGCAAAGAAACTGGCGAGGTTTGTTTGTTTTTTTTTTGCTTTTTTTAACTCTTTTAGTCACGCTTATACACTAAGAATATTTTGAACTTAGAGCAATATTCAATTCGATGCAAATGAACTGTCATTCATTTAATATACCGCCAATCGGTGTCACATCTTGTCAAGCATGGTTAGAACTTTCATGATATTCAACCGATTGTTGCTAAATGACATGAATCGCAATTTAAAAATTCGGAAAGAGATGGTTGGTGACACTAACCTCCAAGACTGAAAGAGTTAAAGATATTCAAATTGATTTAAATATTTGGAATGCGGAAGTATTCCTTGTGTATAAGTGTAAGCAGTGATGACGGATATCGCGGGGCATCCAAACGGCTATTGAGATTTTTCAGTGGAAACGCCGTCCCCATTGAATAAATGAAGAAATTCGAACAAATAAGTGGTTTTAAATATTTAAATCGTATAGAAAACGAATTCTTCAATCTTCCAATATTGTTTTTTTTTTTAATTTTCGAGACGCGAAATACCTTTGCCCTGCATTCATATTGATATCTGTATAATTGTTTTTCTTTGGTATTCTGTCCCCAATATTTCACGAACCCGGAGCATCAAGCATACTTTTGTCAAACAAAATTTTGTTTTTATATACAGATTGTATCAACTCAAAGCTGTCCATAGGGCACTCTGTGTGTAAGACAGAGCTCTATATACAAACGATAAGTAAGAGTGAGATAAATGATCGCTAATAGGTAGTAATTACTGTGGTTGCTGTAAAATAAATTTAAATAAACGTCTTTGTTTTCTAAGTAAAAATAGCCATTTTATCAATTAATGACAGTCTGTAGTCACTACCGAAATTATTGATAAAATGGCTATTTATACTGTTCACGAAAAAATCCAAATAATTAAATGGTTTTATGGGGGTAATTCAACCGCCGACGTAATAAATTTATTTGTATAGCTGCCTTTGAAAACAGACCGACTCCTAATAATTTAAACGAACTAAAAATACAAATTTCTAATGCATGTCAGTCCGTTGACCATGAGATGTTAGCCAATGTGAGGAAAAGTATTTATAATCGATTAGGTTATTGTTTGGCAGAACGTGGAGGTCTTTTCGAACACTTAATAAATGAATTATTAAAATTATTGTTCAAACTGTTGTACCAGATATAATAATAATACGAATTAATATTACGGTTTAGTTGTTTTAGTTTGTAAATTGGTAAAAAGATTTACAAGTATTATGTATTTACAGTAACCACGGTAACTATTAGCAATCATTTATCTCACTCTTACTTATCGTTTGTACATAGTGCTCTGTCTTACACACAGAGTGCCCTATGGACAGCTTTGAGTTGATACAATCTGTATATTAAGATATTGTAGCTGATCTGTTAGCATTTTTAAAAAGTGTAAAAGTGCAAAATACTGATATGGATATTATTATGACGATGTTCTGGTTAGCGACACAAGTGTCTTAATTAATATAAGGGCGTTACAGCTACAAGTATTTTAAACCTTTGTATTAGTAGTGCAAATCGTGCGTGATATATTTTGTGACGTGTGGACGTGAGTATTTTTTAAAAACGGAACGAACATGAGTATTTTTAGAAAACTGGTTGAGTGGATTTTTGAAAGAGTGAGTAAAAACGTAAGTATTTTAAACAACAGTGAGTCAACGGGTGTGAATACCTATTTTTTTGAAAATAGAGCGGGCGTGAATTTTCTAAAAATTGAGAGCAGACGTAAGTTTTCTTTGTTTCAAACTAAATGAACGGGCGTAAGAATTTTTTTGAAGACTGAATTAAGGGGCGTAAATATTTTTGGCGACATTTTACAGATTGGCCACAAGTGATTTTTGGTTAATAAATCCGTTGTTTTGTCTGTCCGTGACATCAAAAACTAAATAGAACTAGAGTTCTACTTAATATTTTATCGAGAATTTACGATTTACATCTACATGACATGATATTAGAAATTGATTTCTACTAACTTTTGTTTCAGTTATTCAAAATAATATTTATTTGCATTGTGCAGTTTCGCATTTTATGATTGCATAAGTAATGACTAATGAGCCATCTGGAATTTCCGACATGTGCCAATAATCATTAATATTTATATATTTTATCTACCTACTTACAGCATTCCTTTTCCGGTATTTGATCAACACACAGTTGTGTTACTGTCCAAAAAGCTCTGTATTGCCGACAAAGCTCTATCATACATACTACTAAAATCATAACTTTTCTTTTTTGAGTTCGCTGTAATCGAATTAAAATAAATGTTATTACATTATTTCTAAGTTATAATAAGTAACTTACCAGTGTAAAATTATTATCATCATCTAAATTTTATCGAGTTTCCAGTATTACGTCATGGTGCTCGGTCTTTTTAAGAAAACATTAATATGTACTCTGCATTGCTGACCATAAACAGAGTACATAGAATATGTTCTTTATACTATGGTTTTGAGTTTGATATTATTTAAAATAATATCTTGTAAATAGTTCTCTATAATGGCATCATTACGAAAATAAATATATACCCACAAAACACCAAACCGTATCGAAAAACTCTCGACGTACGTTTCGCCAACCAAGTTGGCATCATCAGGAGATGATTTAATCATCTCCTGATGATGCCAACTTGGTTGGCGAAACATACGTCGAGAGTTTTTCGATACGGTTTGGTGTTTTGTGGGTATATATTTATTTTCGTATTTTCACACCAAAGGTTCCATCACTCTTCTTGAATGGCATCATTGTATAAAAAATCTTTTTTTTTTATTATCGCGCGTTATAATATTTCCTGTAGGTGTAGGCTAGATAAATAATATCTGACCAAAAGACAAAACCGATTAAGTCAAATTTTAAGATCTTTTAAATTTTATTTGATGTGATGCTGCGTAAAAGCGTTTCATGCCTGCATTTAAACTGTATTAAAAAAAACTTGGAACGTGTCGCGGGACACGCGTTTGGAACAAAGTCCCTTTCGTATAAGAAGTTTTTCGTAACGCTTTTTATATAATCTAAAATCACCCGGTATAATCTAAAAACATCCGGTATAATCTCAAAACACCCGGTATAATCTAAAAACACCCGGTATAATCTAAAAACACCCGGTATAATCTAAAAACACCCGGTATAATCTAAAAGCACCCGGTATAATCTAAAAACACCCGGTGTAATCTAAAAACACCCGGTATAATCTAAAAACACCCGGTATAATCTAAAAACATCCGGTATAATCTAAAAACACCCGGTGTCACCGTATACCAGTATACATTATACGTCTGCCGGTTTTTCGTGACATTTTTGTCTTACGGTTTTTCGTGACATGTTACATTTTTTCTCGGCTAGGTCCCCTCGCTAACCCGCGATAAGGAACTTCGTTCAAAAAAAAAAAAAAAAAAAAAACTGTCAAGTGCCAGTCAAACTCGCGAGACGAGGATTCCGTACTATTCCATTTTCCGTGAGTACTTTAAGATTTTCGTTTAGGTTTTCCTGTAAACCTATGGGTAAGACCCGACATTCTCTGTTTTTTTCAAAATTTTAGTCTCAGTAGTTTCGGAGTTGGTGGGGAGAGGATGGTCAATTTTCATCTATTTTCTTAAATAATTTTTAAACTATTTATTTTAAAATCATAAAAGAATATATTTGAGATTCTCACAACAAGCCCTTTCATTTGATATGTCACACAATATAGTTTGCAAAACTTTTTTTTTTTAATTTTCTAATTTACTCCCCCACCCCCAATATTTAAAATTCATTTATTTACGTTACATTACTTGCATATGTGTACCAAATTTCAACTCATTCGGTCCAGTAGTTTCGGAGCAAATTGGCTGTGACAGACGCAAGTGATCCAGTATAAGGGTTCCGTTTTTTCCTTTTGAGGTACGGAACCCTAAAATTAAATTAAAAATCTAAAAAAATCCCCAGTCCCAAAGCCAAAACTATTAATTGATTGTTAAAAAAGTGTGAAATAATTTAATGTTATGTAACGTCTCATGAGCGCGTTGGGGACTGTAGTCTGAAAGTTTTCCATTTTTTGTTTATGTATTACAGCAGTCACTAATGCTCTATACGAATAAATAATATAAAATTATTTCATACTTTTTGTTATTGAATAACTGCTTATATGTAGTAGTTTTGGTCAGGGGTTTTTAAAATTTTTAAAAACAATAATCGAACTAAAATGAATATCGGATCCGATTTCTGATTACCACTGGATCTCGTTCCATTGCAGCAAAAATTGCGAACTGAATATTTTACTACAAAGTCGACATAAGCGGTTTTGTAATTGGACTAAAAATGTACATGCAGATCAATTTTTAGTGTATTTGCCATATGGCAACATACACTATTGGCGTTGGTCGGATGGCGGGACCTAGGTGTCGGACCAAAATTTCTCGCCGTTTCATAACCTCCTAAACACTTTGGCACCATTTTTAAAAATGTTTATATATATATATATATATATATATACACATATACATATATATATATATACATATATATATATATACGTATATATATATATATATATATATATATATATATATATATATATATATATATATATATATATATATATATATATATATACAGGGTGTCTCACCGAACGTTGGCTAACATGGGTAACTTTGTTATTAGTGGAGATAGAAAGTCGGTTAAATGGGCAAAGTAGTGCAGAAAATTGGGCTCAACAACATCCCGTCGAAAAAACAATTGAATTTTGACACCCTATGAATTTATTCAGAAAATAGTGAAAATTGCCATTTATGAAAACTGGCCATAACTTTTTTATTTATGAAGATATTTGAAAATTTCATTAACCATTTTGTGATAACTTTTTAAGGTCTTTTCAGTGGCGTAGGTTTAATTTTTTTATTTCCACTACATAATGAGATATTGACATGAACTTTGGTTTTTCTTATGGACGGCATTTTTGATTTTCAGATATTCGAATTCTACTTATTTTTCTGAATTATTTGACATAGCATATCCTATATCTAAACCAATCAGAAGCTACAAAACTGACAAAAATAGCTTTTTGGCGTTATCAAAGTGTGCCGTGTAAAACGAAATTTGTTGAAACAAATACATATCGACAGATTAACAATCTGTCGAGCGATCGCTACAGTTTTGCTAATTCATTTTGTTTGATTTACTCTCTAAGATGGCTCAAGCATTCTCAAATTTGGAGAAACAGGCTATTTTTGCGCATACATTCAGCGTAACAAAAATACCACGTAGGCTCAAACAGAATACTTGAAACTTTATCCAGAAAGGCGACAGCCTTATTCAATAACTTTTAGGAACTTAAATAGAAATTTAAAGGTATACGGTTCATTTTTAAAGAAAAAAGGCAACATTCAACACTGTGAAGAAGAATTAGGTTTAGCAAACGTTGAAATTAATGGAGAAAAGTTCCTAAAAGTTATTGAATAAGGCTGTCGCCTTTCTGGATAAAGGTTCAAGTATTCTGCTTGAGCCCACGTGGTATTATTGTTACGCTGAATGTATGCGCAAAAATGGCCTGTTTCTCCAAATTTGAGAATGCTTGAGCCATCTTAGAGAGTAAATCAAACAAAATGAATTAGCAAAACTGTAGCAAAATGGCGTGCCTCAAGGATCAACTCTTAGTGTCATTCTTTTTTGCATTGCCATAAATTCGATAGTTTCAGACATTCATCTACCCGTAAAAGCCTCACTCTTCGCGGATGATCTTGTTATTTATTGCAGGAGCAAAAATTTAAATTTCTTGCAGTATACTCTGCAAGAAACCATATCTAAATTAGAACAATGGTCAGAAAAAACAGGTCTCTCTTTTTCAGTTAAAAAAACCAAAAGCCTCCATTTCTGTAGATTGCGTAAGTGCCACAGTGATCCTGTTCTAACTCTTAAGGGTGTCCATATTTCTTATGAGAATAGTGTGAGATTTTTGGGTATGGTATTTGACAAGAAACTAACCTGGTTGCCATATCTGCAGCAGCTAAAATCAGAATGCGCTAAAAGATTGGATCTTCTCAAAATGCTGTCTCACCAAAAATGGGGTGCTGATAGGGAAATATTACTACATCTATATAGAACCCTTATTAGATCTAAACTAGATTACGGCTGTATAGCATATTCGTCTGCAAGTGATAGGACCCTTAAAATGTTAGATGTCATACATAATTCAGCAATCCGTATTGCGATTGGCGCTCTTCGAACTAGTCCCATAATATCTATCTACAGTGAATCAGGCGAACCTCCATTAACAACCCGTCGTTCACAACTTAGTTTGTCATATGCTAGCAAAGTACTCGCAGTCTACAATCTCCCTCTTCATGCATCTTTGGTTAAAAATCTAGAAACCAAAAAGAACCCTAGCTCTCAAAAAAGTAATATATCATTTCCGCAAAGAATTACAGACCTCATTACAAACCTTAACGTGTACCCACTACCCGAAATCAAAATATATAGTGAAAGCCGACATCCTCCTTGGTCTATAAATACTCCTATGTGCGATTTGAGGCTCCATAATTACAGTAAAAAAGAAACCTCCCCCCTATTTCTCCAAAAAATGTATTTAGATGTACGGTCTCTATACAATGAGTATATCCCTGTTTTTACAGATGCCTCTAAATCAAGTACTTCTGTAGGTTGTGCATTTGTATCCGGAAACTTCATCGGCAAATACAGACTTTCAGAGTGGGCAACGGTCTTCACCGGAGAGATGTACGCAATACTCAAAGCCTTGGAATTTATTGAAACACAAGCCTCTAACAAATTTCTTATAATTACAGACTCCTACAGCTCCATTATAAATATTAAAAATATGTATCCAACCAACTCGATAGTTGCAAATGTTCAGGATAAGCTTTCTGATTTAATTAGTATTGACAAACGTGTCGTATTTATCTGGGTCCCATCACACGTCGGTATACTCGGCAATGAGCAGGCTGATACAGCTGCTCATTGTGCGGCGAATGATAACGTAGACATAATCCGAGACACCTTCGTCTACTATAATGATATGAAGACCGAGCTAAAAAGAAAATCATTAGATGAGTGGAGAAACCGCTGGCAAACTACAACGGGCAATAAACTTCGAGAGATTAAACCATCCACTAAACCGTGGACGACTCCTATACTATCTTCGAGGAAGGATCAGATAGTAATAACCCGTGTTAGAATAGGACATACTTTACTGACGCATAAACATCTTTTTGACAAAACGGATCATCCGCAGTGTGACGTATGTAAAGTCCCTGTCAACATAAAACACATCTTCCTGGAGTGTCCACAATATGCGGCTGAACGAATCTCCTGCGGGTTCCCCAACGACCTTCCCACCATTTTTGAAGATACAGAAAACGGCATCAAGCGCATACTATCGTTTCTCCACTCATCAGGATTATATACACTCGTCTAATCCTAATAGTTTCATAATTTATAGTTCCGGACGCTAATAACCTTAGATGTTGATGCGTCCATAAATATTTATATAAAAAAAAAAAAAAAAAAAAAAAAAAAAAAAAAAAAAAAAAAAAAAAAAACAAAAACTGTAGCGACGTCTCGACAGATTGTTAATCTGTCGATATGTATTTGTTTCAACAAATTTCGTTTTACACGGCACACTTTGATAACGCCAAAAAGCTATTTTTGTCAGTTTTGTAGCTTCTGATTGGTTTAGATATAGAATGTGCTATGTCAAATAATTCAGAAAAATAAGTAGAATTCGAATATCTGAAAATCAAAAATGCCGTCCATAAGAAAAACCAAAGTTCATGTCAATATCTCATTATGTAGTAGAAATAAAAAAATTAAACCTACGCCACTGAAAAGACCTTAAAAAGTTATCAAAAAATGGTTAATGAAATTTTCAAATATCTTCATAAATAAAAAAGTTATGGCCAGTTTTCATAAATGGCAATTTTCACTATTTTCTGAATAAATTCATAGGGTGTCAAAATTCAATTGTTTTTTCGACGGCATGTTAATGAGCCCAATTTTCTGCACTACTTTGCCCATTTAACCGACTTTCTATCTCCACTAATAACAAAGTTACCCATGTTAGCCAACGTTCGGTGAGACACCTGTATATATATATATATATATATATGTGCGGGCAATAACTTTCGAAGGAGTTAATTGATTTTAACGAAATTTGGCATGCATGTTGGAATCCATCACCGCACGAAGCCTATTTAAAATGGGCCCAATCGGGTCATTTTAAGGGTGGTTTTTAGGGGTTGAAAAAAGTTTTTGGGCCCAAAAATACCGAAAAATTCTCAGAATCGTTTCGAAATTGAAATTTAACCCTTTAGTAGCAATTAAAAAGTGCTCCTAAAATTATAAGCAAATCGGCCCGACAGGACCGGACTTACAAATTTTATGAAAAACTAGTTTGCGTATACGAATTTACTTACTGAAGGTCGTATTTAATTTGGTGCAAATGTTGGATTGATAACAATATTTCAACTAATACAATTATTATTGTAAGGGGTGTATTAAGGGGTTCAATTTTTTTTTTATTTTGTCCAAAAATAAACTTAAGTTCACGTAATAAAGATACAATACCTGTATTAGCAAATACACTATATTGTCGGCAGGGTTTTGGCACTGCGACCCGGGTTTTTTTAAATTATAGACAAACAAAACGTGTTCTGTGATATTTTCCAAAACATTTTCTTTTTTATTATTCGAAGAGTGTATCAGAAGAGTAAAGTAAATAAGTCAAAATTCTAATTTTTAAATTCGTAACGTAATTTAATTTTTACTGTTTAGCTAAAACGACAAGCACTCGAAGAAACTTCCAGAATGAATTTGAACACAGCGTGTTTGTGTTTTGAAGGATTCACAAAGACTCCCGATGGACACCTTCAGAGTATATGTGAACCTATATTTTCGGATCCTATTAATAATAAAAGTAAGTTATGAAATTCAGATGTTTCTTATGAAAAAAATTGTACCAAAAGCTACGAACACTGGCAGCATGTTCATTTTTTATTGGTGCTCAAATAATAAATATGAACTGTTCAGACGTGCTGTTCAGAAACAGGTTTAATAGGGATGTTGACTATTTTTAGGAAAGTGTTTTAAATCGTGCATAAGTACGTAATATAGTCACAAATATTTATTATTTTTATTTAAATATAACTCAAGCTTTAAAAATCATGTATTTTAAATTCCGTTTCAAATTTCGCTCCAAAACGTCAATATTTGTCACGTGACTGCCGTGACGTCGTAGGCTCATAAACGTTGCTAAGCAGATGAGGTGATGAAAGTTTTTCCGTAGTTGTAGCTATAGTTGTATGAAATTTGACGTTTCCTATAAATAAATAATAATAAATTACACACTCTAAATATAAATCAAACAATGAAGCCTTTTGACAGCGGCTGATAATGTTTATGACTGAATGACGTCATGCACTCTGATTGGTGATCGTTGTCACGCGACTTGAGCGTGGTTTAATTATGTTTTATTTATTAAATATGAACTAAAGTCCTTAAAAATAAGGAAAAATATTGTGTTTTTTAGTATTTCTATCATAGAAACTACAACATCCTTATTATGGTTCTTTGAACAATGCGTACAAAACAAGTTAATTGCTTTTAGATAAGTTACTTAAAATAATGTGTGATTTTTTTTAGAAAGTGCACTTACCGGTGATTTAAAAATATGTCGAATTGACAAAACAGTTGGCAGTGTCACCGGAGATGAAGAAGTTTTTATTTTAGTTGAAAAAGTTATTCGAAGTAAGTTCAACATAATTCATAAAGTACCGTCAGCAGTAGACATGGCTTCCTTCTTGTATTTTATTTAAGACATTTTAACATAACAAAATTTTATGGGCCCACTCATCAATATGTCACACAAACTGGCGTTTCATTTTGGCTATTAAGGCTGTCGGAACGCTCTGAATTTAAGCCAAAAATAGGGCTTCGGCTGATAGCTGATTGTAGACTTATTCGTCAACATCTTGCAAAAATTCTTTCTCTATAAGGAAGATAAAGGACTCTAATGGACTACTTTTGTAATTTATGTACGATTTACTAGAAAAAAGTTGGCATTAATTGTGCCAAAAAAACACACGTTTTCAATGTCACACTACGACCTTATTCGTACTTATTTCACAAAACTGTTCCATCACAAACCTAAAGTGACTTCCTTTTTCGGAAAAGTTTTTTAAATTTTCAAAATATTTCCAAAAATTAGAGTAATCAATTGACAGCGGCACCCTTGCAATAGCATCTTTCAGCCTCGTAGCAGGCACCAGCCAAAAATTGAAACGTGCGGATGATTAGGGCGAGACAGAGCTAAAGAAGGTCACACCCACAGTATGTCTTTTGCCTACCTCGCCTCTTACCGTTGGGTCTCAACACAAACTGTATGAAAGTGATCCAACACTGTTAAGCTAAAATCTTTGTGATATCTATTTCAAAAAGTGTTTAGTAAAGGAAAATTAAATCAATATATTTTTACTTTAAACATCAAACAGACAAACATTCAACCAAATTTAGAGTGGTCGGGTTAAAAACGAAACTTATTATTTTTTCTAACATGCAGAGTGTATTATTCCACGTGTTTAATTGAGTCTAATTTTTTTTTAGAAAATATAAAAGTTAGATTTTTTGAAATGGATGATGAAGACACACGTATTTGGCAAGCCGAAGGAACTTTTAGCGAATTAGATGTACATCATCAGTATGCAATAGTTTTCAGGTATATTTTAAACAGCACACAATGGTACCCCGCTATACGAGTTTTATTCGTTCTGTAACCTTGCTCGTATCTCAAAGCAAATTTCCCCGTTGAAATTAATTGAAAAGCCATTAATCCGTTCCAGCCTTCAAAAGATCTCCCCAGTCGTTTTTGTTACATGTTTTTAAATAAGAAAAGTGAATTTATAAATGATTTAAGCTTGCGGAAGATGCTGGTGGAGATGCTATTTTCGCTTAATTTTCGTCTCTGTTTTTCTCTTCGCTGGTCTTTGTCTTTTACGCCACGCTTTCCTCACTTTCACCTGCAGACCGTTTAAAAAACAACCTGGCCAAGGAGGTTTGTTTCTTCCTCCTTTTCAGAACATGGCGGAAATAAGTTAGGCAAGTGTCATTAAATAGTTCTGATGCACGACAAGTTGCAACTTTTTCGGGGTGTTCCTTTTCCACGAACTGTCAAACTCTCTCCCACATTCCCAAGATCTTCTTTATCTCGCTTGTAGAGATAACCTCCTCTACCTCTGGCTCTTCCTCAAAACCAATTTCTTGTAGGACTCCTCGGTCGTCAGTTTCTGAGAGTGCTCCTCGACGAGCTTGTACCTCAAAAAACTCATATGGTTGGGCACTCATATGTCGAGGTACCACTGGATACAAATTTTTTACTTTATTATTTCTCTATTGTATCAGTTTAAATGAAAAATTATTTGCAGAACGCCCGCTTATAGAGATCGTGAAATAGATGAACCTGTGGACGTTTTTATCGAACTGTATAGGCCTTCGGATGGCGAATGCAGCGAACCAAGACCATTCAAATATAAACCGGCGCCTCGCATCGGAGAGAAACGTGCACGACATACGAGTTTTGACAGCTGTGATTTGCCAACGACTCTGCTTGACGTAAATCGGTCACCGTCGAGGCTGTCTGTGTTTTCTTCTGGCGAATTGTCTACTGGAGCCCGCGCTGCTGAAGCACTGGACCATTGCATTGATGAAATCGATTCAGATGAATTTCAAGCAATTTGGAACAACGCTGCTTTTGTACAGCAATATAAGTGAGTCTTAAATTGTAAAATCATCCCTTAGAAAGATGACCTGTCATTAATTTCTCACAACGATCTACGGCAGCCCCTGTACCGGCATTAAAATAGCAATATGCGAGATGACCCTTTTCAAACAAAAAAAATATAAAATAATATGAATTGTCTGAGGTATATCAACATCATAACCTCACATTATATGACGTTTCTGCATAAGCTTGTGTTTAAAAAATGTTTAATCCGAAAATTGTTCTGATATCCGAAAATAGAGAATATAATATTTAATATTCTCCTTCCGGAATTTACATGAAATATATATTAAATACAAATGTGTCAAATTACAGAAATTATTTTGTACGTCAATTGTTCGTAAGTTAACTTTATAAGTTCACCCTTGTCTTACTATTTTGCTCTTATTATTTTGCGAATCAAAATGCAAAACACTATAAACTTCTGTTCTTGTCAGTTTCATGTAATTTAGAAAACAAACTAACTTCCCATTTATTTGATGATGATGATCTGTAATGAACGTATAGTTACGAAGCCACCACAAAATTCGCAGTTATCAGTTTTACATTGTGAAATAGAATGATGAAGTTTTAGATTAGGATATTTCTATTTTGTACAAATCTATCTTTTTAATGTTTAAAAAACGTAGTTTAATTGATATGTGACATGTTAATAATTACCTATATTTGTCAGTTCTAATTCCCCTCGATTTCTTACTTTTTTCAAACAGATACGTCGCTAAAGAAGTTAAACTTCAAAAATTAAAGATAATTTAGAATTCGCAGCAACAAATTTATCATAATATTCTATCAGTTGGCATCTTTAAAAGTTTTTTAAGGTTTAGCCCTTTTAGCGTTACATTTTACTGGATAGCAGCTATTGAAAGCCATACAAAAATTGAGATTGTGTAATATTCTTATTTCAGAGAAACGTTTGAAAACGATATATCTGCCTTTGAAAATATACCCCACTACCAAATAGATAGTGGTGACTTAAGAACTGACGGAAATAAAAATATTCCAATGGTCTTACATGAAAAGGTAGAATATCAGATGTGTTATAGCGAATGCGATGTTCCACCAAAAAAACAAAGTACTGTATCAAAAGTTACAGATATTGAAAAAACAATAGCGATTAAGGTTGCAAATGACATAAAACATCTGAATTTGAATACTGAAGACAACAAACATCTCAGCTTGACCTTAAAAAATCTTTTCCAAGTTAGAACCAACAATGATGATACGTAAGTTACGTTTCTTTTTTTTGTATAACTTATATTTTATTGACGCGCTTCAGGAAAGTTCACTTCTAGTTTAATCTTCTACCACTTAAGGTAGTTCTAGCGTGGTATAGTAAAAAAATCACTTTTGACAGATTTTGCTCATTTGTTTTTTCATAGGCTGAAAATAACGTTTTCTAATAAATCCCGAAGGTTCAGAATTTTTGACCGTTTAGAAAATGAGTTAATTAATAACAAAGTTCGCAGTTTTCGCGGTCAACATATGAAAATTGCGAACTTTGTAATTAATTCATTCGAGTTGATATCGTCGCAAAATTTATAAAACTTAGGATTTTTATTTATTTATGTCCAAGTACCCGCTAACCATAAATATATATTTGTAATTAATTATCTCGCGTTCTAAACGGTCAAAAATTCTGAAACTTCACAAGAGTAGATTCAAATTGATTTTTTTTATATAAAAATTTAGTATGCCATACTAATATCAAACTTCATGATTTGTATTTCAAAATTTTATTGAAGCCATATAAAAATATATTGCCGAAATGTTTTTAATGAAAAAGATTGGTTCGTTTTTAGCGCTCTTCACACCTCAATTATGCATAATTTAGAAGAACAGTTAAGACTCATCTTGAAAGCGTTAAGTAAAACAGATGAAACCACTCGTTTACATCTAGTGAACAGTTGTAACAAATCAGGACAAACGCCGCTGCATGTGGCTGTCGTGTTCGGCCGTAAAGACATTATAAATCCTTTGTTCAGAATCGGTGCCGATCTGAGCATTAGTGATATTTGCAGTGACAGTGCTCTACATTTGGCCGCCAAATATATGCCGGCAAAGAAAGCAGTTGAGATGGTAGAGGAATTGTTGCAGTGCCACATTAAAATAGAACACGATATTGAAAACGACTGTAAGTAAATAATGAAAAAATCACAATATGTTAAAAAAACTCGCCAAGTGCAAGTTGGACTCGCGCTCGAATGGTTCCGTACCACCGTACAATATTTAATAACTTAATTTAATAATACACACTAAGGCGCAGAAATGTCTGAACTAATAGCTTTTAAGAGATTCCGTCTGATGTCGCTAGTATACACTATTTTGACGTTTATAGAAAAAAAAATTTTTTTTTTGTGATGTAACCATAAACTTGCAGTATTTGGATTTTTCCCTTTACTTGTGCTAGAAGATATTGCTTCTTGCCAAATTTCATGAGTCTAAGTCAACGGGAAACAGGCCCGGCAGGTCATGTTCAGTCCGTGTGGGTAGTGAGATGACAAAAATTTTTTTTTTCGATCTAGCGGTGATTAAATTAACAAACTTCAAAGCAAGCCCCCTCCAATTAACTCATGCCAGCACTGAGCATTTAAAACCTAATAATTGTATATAGATTATATTTTATAAGCCTCGTAATCGTATAACAAACCTTCGAAATCCTATAACTCTGGGGAAGCCAGCACATAAGTTAAATTGGTTAGTTAACAAACTTTACATTACAGAAATCTATACACTTTCATATTTTTAATACTGATTTACGACCAAAACACTTTATTAATATGTGAAAAAAATGTTGTCAAATTCCATGTGGGTATTTTACCCACACGGAATTTTTCGTATGGGTATAGCTACCCACAAAACCCTGGTCATCCGCCGGGCCTGACGGGAAGTACCCTATAAGTTTTGGTTCCCTTGCGCCATAAACGGCCATATCTTTTGATTGCGTTGACTTAGAAGTTCGATTTTTTCACAGCTTCAAGGGGTTGCAGACCTGAGTATTTGATATTAATTTCAACTTGATACCTCGACGCATTCCTGAGAAAAAGATTCTTGACAGACAGACAGACAAATAATGTCGTATAAGGGTTCCTTTTTTCCTTTTGAGGTACGGAACCCTAAAAATAGTAAAACCGTGATCTGTTACAAGCTATCAAAAATGTAAACTAAGTAAGAAATGATGAAAATGAACTTCCGTTTAAAGTAAATATGATATGCTGTCAAGTTCACGCTCCAAGGAAATTGTTAGTGTATTTGCCATATGGCAACATACACTATTGGCGTTGGTCGGATGGCGGGACCTAGGGGTCGGACCAAAATTTCTCGACGTTTCATAACCTCCTAAACACTTTGGGACCATTTTTAAAAATGTTTATATATATATGTATATATATATATATATATATATATAGGTATATATATATGTGTGCGGGCTATAACTTTCGAAGAAGTTAATTAATTTTGACGAAATTTGGCACACATGTTGGAATCCATTACCGCACGAAGCCTATTTAAAATGAGCCCAATCGGATCATTTTAAGGGTGAATTTTAGGGGTTGAAAAAAGTTTTTGGGCCCCAAAATACCGAAAAAAATCTCAGAATCGTTTTAAAATTGAAATTTAACCCTTTAATAGCAATTAAAAAGTGCCTCTAAAATTTTAGTAAAATCGGCCCAACAGGACCGGACTTACACATTTTTTGAAAACACTAATTTGCAGATAGTGACTTATTTATTGAAGGGTGTCTTTAATTCGGTGTAGACGTTAGATTGATAATAATATTACAATTAAGAAAAAAATGTTATCTTAAGGGGTGTATTAAGGGGTTAAATTTTTTATTTTGCCCAAAAACAAACTTAATTTCACATAATAAAAGTCTAAAACCACACGGCCCTATACAAGCAAATACACTATATTGTCGGCAGGGTTTTGGCACTGCGACCCGGGTTTTTTTTATTTTTTGTGATCAAACTATTTCCAACTTTTCTCGGACTTAATTTTCTTTAAAGTGTGAACGTTTTCAAAATATTTTCACGAAATAATAGAGAAATCGTTCTAGTTTTACGGGTTTTCAATAATAAAATGTAAATATTTCTAGGGGGTTTGACACCATTACATTTAGCCGCACAAGCGAACAATATTGAGGTAGTGAAAATGCTGATTAATTCTGGCGCGAACGTTCATCAGAAATGTAAAAGTGATGGCAATACGATATTACACATATCTGTAAACAATGGTAGCATTGATTTGCTCAAATATTTACTGAATGAAACTCAAATTAATGTCGACGAACAAAACTATAGCGGAAATACAGCGCTGCACATAGCTGTGGTTCAGCAGAATGCGGAAATGTGTAAATTGCTTAAAGCACATAATGTAAGTTAACCTATAATTTTATTCTCAATTTTTGGCATTGATTTGGAAATACATTTATGCTGGGTTTTGGATACGACTTACAGCTTTAAATCTAGATTCAGAAATCTCAAACTTAACAATATTTTGACTCATGTGACTGTTTAACTAGCTAGCGCTCGTTTCAACATAATGTCATTTTATGCCGAAAATAACCTACATTATTATTGTTCCAATGTCTTATGGTTATTGTCATTTTAGGCAGACCATACGATACCAAATTTTTCTTCAGTCGAAATCAAAAGAGAATATGAAGATGACGAAGAGGACGCTGGCCGGGATGTTGGCTTAACGTCAATGGAATTCGCAACAAATAATAACGAGGTACCAATAGACAGTCCTAATGTCCTAAAATTATTTTTGATATAAGTAAAGGTTTAATATTGTATACAGTAGAATCCGTTTATAATGACATCGAAGGGAATTGACAAACACGTCATACTAAGCGGACGTCATACAAAGCATTTTTGTGAAAAAAAGCAACCTTCTTTTTTTAGGTAGCATGACGGGTATTCCTTTGTTTCTCGTGATTTTAAACCACTGAATTAACGCTTTATCAACATTTTCTTGTCGCGATTTTCGAAGCCTCTCCGGTTTCAAAACATTTGAATTGAACGATCGCTTAATCTGGTTCTTGTTTTTGAAAATCATTGAGATTGTCGAATGACCCACGCCCAATTTCTTTGAGAGAGATGAGTTTGATTCTCCATTTCCTAATCTGCATATTATTGCACCTTTCTCCTCAATCTTAAATGCTTTACGACGTTGAGATGACATTTTTGTACATAGGATATCACTGAAAACAATGCGTGACTTTCAACTATCTGCTCACTGAGATTCAAAACAAAAACAAGCCACGTGCCGAACGTTGTCGGGAATCAATGAACATTGCCGAAGGTGGAAAGAATCATGTCGGTCACTATAAACGGACAAAATTTATTAAAAATGGGTCATAATAAGCGACATCTCACTGTAAGCGAAGTCATTATATCCGACTTTGTTACAAATAATTTTATATGAAAACCAAACTTCGTTGTATAATTACGTCATAATAGGCGGTTGGTCAATATAGGCGGAGTCATAATAAACGGATTCTACTGTAGTTCGTACAACTAAATTCATAAACAGAATAATAGCTATCGTTTACTATAATTATTAAGAAACATCAATTGTTACAAATATTACAATGCTACATTAGAAAAAAAAATTTTTTCAAACAACTGTCACCGTCGGGACACAAACCCAAATCTTTCCACTTTCGCGGCGGAATGAGTTATCAGTTATTCTACTGTGCCATATCTCAACAGTTAATATTTCATAATAAAGTAAATTGCAATACATTATGCGGAAGCTAATTGTAGCTATAGTGTTGCAATTTGCTTTATTATGAAAGATTAACAGTTGAAATATGGCATCGTAGAATAACTAATAACTCATTCCGCCGCGAAAGTGGAAAGATTCGCGTTTGAGTCCCAACGGTGACAGTTATTTGAAAATATTTTTTTATATATAGCATTGTAACAATAGATGTTTCATAACAATTATAGTGAACGATAGCTATTATTATACATCTAAGCTCCGCTTCAGATGTATATTATTTTCGGTCAGGATCCTGTATGTGTAAAATTTTTCTGTTTATATTTTTGATATGTTTTCTTTGTTTGAATTTATAAATATTTTGAATTCATTTATAGATTTTGAAAATTCTCAAGACTGAAAATTGTACGTTCAGTCCGGAAACGACTGTAATGGAAACGGATACTGAAACAACATTTGACGCTACCTGTAGAAAAGAGCTTGCCTCGTTGCTGGATGAATCCGGTTTGTGGAAAAAATTATGCCAACTTCTTGAGTACAGAGACCATATGGCCGTTTTAAGTCAAGCCGAAAGCCCTACAAAAATGTTATTAAGTATTGCTGAGGTGAGTTTGCATTATTATATTTATACCTGAGAGGTTTAGTTGTTGGAGACTAAATGAACTGTGTTTATGATAAAATGCGATACTAACGCGCGGTTTAGTAACTGCATCGCAATTTGACGGCTACTCATCTGCTCAAAATTTCTTGTTCAATCGCGCGATTTTGCAACAGTGTGGAGCAGGGCCGGGTTTTCCCCCCGTGCCGCCCTGGGACACCGTCAAAAATGTCGCACTTAAAGTAGGTAAAAGTTCGGTATACAGTTTTCAAATAAATAAAATTACTCATTTAAGGTAGTTGTCGTGGTACAATATTGTCAAAAAGTTATAGATTATACGCGCCACAAAAGTATACCAGCTTGTAGCTAAGTGATCCATAATTTGTACGACGTAAGACTGTACCCGTGGAAACGTAACCCATGTAGTATTCATATGCATGTATACTTTTCTATAAATTGTTGAACTTTAAACCGTTATTTATAGATAATTAGACGGTCAAAAATTTTTTCTTATTTTTTTTTAAACTCATAACAAATGCATTGAAAGACTGTCAGTTTTTGGAAAGTTTCTGACAGTTAGTTCTTTTTTATAAATAAGAAACTGGTTCAGAACTACAGAGATCGTATACAATCAATGTTAATTATCCAATTTTTGATTGAATTTATCTCGGATTATATACGGTCGATCGACTTCAAATTTTCAGGGTAATTGTATTATCATGTCCTTAATAAGTATACAAAAATTAACAATTTTCTGTACCTTAAAGTCGATTTTTTTTTATTATAAACGGGATAATTACACAAAAATCGTTATTTTTTGTATTAAAAATGCAAAATTGACAAACAAACCAATTGTTATTTAAAATGATAGAACGAAATGTAATAACAAAAGTATATAAAAGCGAAAAACGAACTTAGATTAATCTTTGGCGTACAAAACATTGTTACTATATAATGGCTTCATCCGTTTTATCCGAGTTTTTCCGTATTATCCGAGCATACACCTCGATTAATGCGGAGTGCTCGGATCAGTCTGTTCTCTTGGATAACGCGGAGGGCCGAATAAACGAGGTTTTACTGTAATAATGCAAAGAAATGAAAATCGCAAGAATCTAATTTCTTGCTTTGCCTTCCAAAAGTAAGTACAGTTAGGAACAAGTTATATTTCAGATTCAGATTGTACCTTGCCACTAAAGTTTGTCATATTTTATTCTGCACACTTGTTGGGGCTGAATTGATCTGTATTGACGTTATGTTAGTTGCGCGCTATGGCTGAACTTGACCAATCCATTAGTGTGTAATTAAACCAAAACAAATGAATTAACGCAAAAATTGTAAATTTAAGATTAACATGGTCAGTGTGTATGACATCAGAAGTCTTCTGGAAATCCTGGACGTCAAGAAGGGAGTCGTTGCAATCGATGACATGCTCCAAAGACAGTTTCACTCTTCAGAATGAGCATATTTTATGGTCATTTGACATGATTATGAGGACATCATGTATTTTAAGACATATTTGGTTAGTAAATATTTTATTTTAACATTTAAATAATTTTTATAAGAAGATATTTTTATATAAAACGCATTTTAAGTGTATGTACATATTGTATTTTTTATGTAGATGTTAAGCTGAAGAATAAACCCATTGATAATTTATTATTTAGGCTATAACTCAATTATGCGCAATACGTAGTTGTATGCAATTATGCAAACTAGTATTATAATATTGTTAGTTGAGTTCATATTTTATAAAATTGATAAATCCGATAATCTCATTATGCAATATTCCAATTATTTTATAACATTGTCAATAAAACATAACCGCGTTTTCTCTTTTATGTCGATTTTGTTTCCAAATCGTAGAAATTCAAAGAAATTATGTAGAAAGCCTATTTTTATTTCATTCAAAATGTTCGGTTGTTTAGACAAAAATGTTTAGAACTCGGTAGCTTTTGCTCCCGTATGCCTAGTAAAGATTTAAGTTCAATTTACAAATCATCTTTATTTTTATATTTTGTTTTATATATTTGTTGAAAATAATTTGTCAGGTAAGTGAGATATAGAAGCGAAACTGTGAGTAATGAAAATAAATAAGGTTATGTTTATATTATTAGTAATTAATACTCTCATTTAATTTATAATTTGTGGCATATAAAAATTACTTGTTTTGTTCAATGAATACAATTTTTGTTTTCACGTGTGGGTGGTGAATTTTCTCAAGTGAATAGTTTTATTTTCTCAGTTATTGCTTTTGTAATTTTTGTATCCGACCGTCATCAGTTCTAGTGCTGAATCAAATACGAGATTTCAATAGGTATGTCCACAATTTTTTGTTTGTTCATAAATGAAATCTGTAAAGAATGCTTGTAAAATGATTCTCGTTTAAATAATAGTAGTAAATAGAAATACCATCTTATATTTATCTATGACAATGACCGTATTCGTTGACATATTTTTGGTCTATTTGCGCTTTCATGCAAATGCGTCCAATTTTATTTATTGCGCATGCGCAATAAATAAAATTAGACGCATTTGCATGAAAGCGCATGCGCACATGGACAAAAAATATGCCAACGAACACAGCCTGTAGTTACCAGTACTGTCTACTGAAATAACAAAAATATAAGTGATTAATTTTTGTTCAGTTGGCGACAATGTGTATGTTAAACCAGCGCCGGCCCTAACCCTTGATCAGGGTAGAGCGAGATTATCTTTCAGCGCCCTTTGGTCGACGCTTTCACTTCACGTAAATTGTACTTCGGTTTTATGTTAAATAAAAAAAAAGACCCAGATTTTCAAAAATCAACTTTTATACAAACACCAACACGACTTGTTGAATTTAAATTAAATTAAGTAGCTTTAATTATTGTAATTAAACTAGTATTCGGTATTAATTATATCAAAATTTTATTTTGCGCTGGAAATTGTTTTTCGCATTTGGCTTTTTGGCGCCCCTTGCCACCTGGCGCCTAGAGCGACCGCTCCTCTCGCTCTACCCCAGAGCTGGCGCTGTGTTAAACTCTCAGAGTAAGATATGAGGAGTTCAGACACAATCTTAAAAAAATGACTTCAATTTGGTGGACACGTAGAGTGATTTACTGTGCATGGAGCACTTGGTCCACCAATCATCATTGAGTAAACAGGTACGTCCACCCACAACAATTGAGTAAACGGCGCTATTAGTGTCCCAAAAAATTAATTGTCATGTTTTGTGAATAGAAAAACCATGAAAAAGTCTATATCCTTTGAACTTGAATATCTATACTCAATGGTGAAACTGTATTATGCGATATGTAATCTCAATTTAAATGGACTTTTACTCATCAAATTCAAAAAACAGAAAATTAACACGAAATTTTTAAAGACGAGACAGTACAAAAGTTGATAATATAATTTAATTATTAAGATTTTTTACATTTATTTTAAGAAAAGCTAGTGCTGGGTTGCAGAAAGGATTGTTAAATAATTTGATTTGACAGTGACCTTGGATTGTGAACACATGTATTTCTCCACAAGAAAAGCATTGTAGAATTTTAATTCGATTCTGTTTGAGAAATAATTGATCGATTAAAATTATATTTCTTTTTAAGTCGTGTATACATGTATTTAACATAGTTTTTTTCGTCATTTTTACTTTGAAACGACATGTTTCTACGCATTTTAATCAAAATTTGACTTATAAAACAAAAGCAATTTGTTTTGTGTGAAATACAATCTAATGTTGTATGTACAGGGTGGCCAACTAAGAATGCGAGGTACTGTATCTGGGAAACTATCCATCGTAGAGACTTGCGGCAAAAAAAATTATTACTAAAACGGCCAAGAGAAAAACCTGGAAAATATTTTCAAGTTTCTGAAATGGCCGCTAGGGGGTGTAACTGCTATTCTTGAATCTAAAAAAGTGATGTTTCTTTGAATTCCGCTATATTAAGCTAACAAAAAAATACCTGATCTTTAAAGTCGAGGATAATCGGAACCTTTTTTGTTTGAAAAGTTTTGTTGTATCTCTAAAGAAAAAGTGGTGGGGGGTATTCAAAGGTTTCCGTAAACAACATCCTGTATCTTCGAAACGGCTGAGCCGATTTTAACAAACTTGGGCTAGTTGAAAAGAGCTATTCTTGGGCTACAAATGTTATAATATTTGAAGTTTTGTTGGTTTCATATGTCGCCGCTAGAGGGCTTTTTTCGACATTCCGGCAGAAATGGTTAATTTTTTCGAGAAAATTAAATGCATTGGTATAATGTTTTTTTCATGGAAAAGTAGCTAGATACTGCCTTAACAAACTCGCGAAAACCGCATCTCGAGATCTTGTTCCTAACCTAAAATTTAGGCCAAAGAAAATTTTATACGGAAATCCTTTTCCAGGTTTTTCTCTTGGCCGTTTTAGTAATAAATTTTTTTGCCGCAAGTCTCTACGATGGATAGTTTCCCAGATACAGTACCTCGCATTCTTAGTTGGCCACCCTGTACATGGCAGGGAGTTTGAATATGACATTAGACTGCTCTTGCCTGTATGAAAACTAATTATATTATCACAATCTAAGGTCATTGTCAAATCCAATTTTTTGACAATGTTTTGTGCAACCCAGCATAAGTATGTTAATTATTTTCAATGCAGTATAAAAATTATATTGCATTATTATGTAACAATTTAAATATCAGTTGTTTTTACTATGCGTTCAAAAAGTATACTAGTTATAACAACGTAATACAGAGAAACTAATTGTCACCAAAGAAAAAAACTCTAATGTGAACAAATATGAGACAGGATTATATATTTTTATGTTATCAGTTTGTTCTCATTTTGGTGCATATATTGGAATACATCATTGCACGGAACATATGTGAAAAACTATTTTGATTTTTAGGGTTCCGTACATCCGATGAAAAAACAGAACCATCGCTGGATCACTCTTGTGATTGTCAGTCTTGTTTCCTCTTATTTCCGAAACTACTGAGCTCAAAAGTTTGAAAAAAAAGGGAAAATAGAGCCTTAGCCACAGTTTATAGGAAAACTTAAGAGAAAATTCTAAGTTAGTCCTCATGGATAATGGAACGTTACGGAACCCTATCGAGTTAGACCGTTTTTTTTTATTGGTATTCAGAGTCAACTTTTCGCCCTGCACTGAATTCTGACCGGGCTGTGAAGTTTAAAAAAATTGTAAGCGAAAATATTAATAATTCTTTAATTCTTTCCATCACGCTTTTACATTATACATATTTTGAACTTAAAGAAATATTCAATTCGATGCAAATGAAGTCGTTCATTCAATATACCGCCAATCAGTGTCACATCTTGTCAAGCATGTATTAGAACTTTCATGATATTTAACCGATTGTCGTTAAATGACATGGATTTTAATTTAAAAATTCGGAAAGAGGTGGTTAGTGACACTAACCACCAAGACTGAAAGAGTTAAAAGATTGTTACTTTAATATTTGTATCCTCATTACGGTGCTACTAAATTACATATCCGGTAATTATTCAGTGCAGTGTAAAAGGTTTGATTGTATTATTTGTTGATTCTTATGTTTTATACAATACACCAAATAATTTTATGAAATATTCTGTAAATAATAGTATTTTATAACATTAATGGTGCTTTTTTCTCCCATAATTTCCATAAGCCGCGCTGTCATGAAAATTTCGAAAGCTTCGACAAAATTAGTATTCGATATATAGATTGAAAAATGGTCGCCAACTATGAAAATCGATTAATATATGTCGTTGTGACACTGGATATACAATCTTCTGTTAAAAAAATTCTAGCAAAAATAACTAGAAAAACCATTATAATATGGAAAGTATACCTTCATAATAGAAAAAATTATAATGAGCCTCACCCTCATAAGCTGACATAAGAAGCTTAACTTCTTTAGTTTTTAATAATATTGTAATTACGGCGAAATTATTACACATTTTAAGAGGGCACTTTGATGTTTATGTCATGTGAAAATGTTCACGTGGACAGATCGTCACATTCATACCATAGTTTTATTTACATACTATAATCTACAGAAAAAAAATATACAGCACACTATAAACTTCTGTCCTTGTCAGTTTCATATAATTTAGGGGTGCGTTCCACTAAGCGCTCACAACGATCAAAATGCTCTTTTAGCCGTTCCACATGACCGCGGCCGTTGCAGTCGCGGCGAAAACGTCATTCATGACGTCATTATTTAAGAGGTAAACGTTGAGAATATTTCGGCGCAATTTTAGAAATTTTTTTTGAAATATGATATTCAAAACTCAAAGATTATGATAATATAAAGATTATAATTTTGTGAAGTTGCATTCCATTCTTCATCTGAGCTAGATGAAGTTATGAATTAGTTTCTGGAGTATTATTGCGACGCATTAACAAATATCCGACTGCCATAAAACACATTTTGATTATATTCAAACTCAAACTGTTAAAAAACTCTGCTAAAATGAAATATAAACAATTAAATTGTATATTTTTTAAATATAAATCAAATTAGCTTACAATTGTTCAAGTTTGTGTTAAGACTAACCTAACCTCTTTAAAATTCTACTTTATTTTTTAAACCTCGCCATTTGTAATGTTTACATGAGCGCTCCATAATCCGTTCCACTTAAGCTTATGATAGTAGCGCTCACAAACAAATGGAACGGGAAAAACCATGGTCGTGAGCGTAATCATTGTGAGCGCTTAGTGGAACGCACCCTAGGAGACAAACTTCCCCTTTATTGGTAGTTCTTCTACGTCGCTAAAGAAGTTAAACTTCAAAAATAACGTTAGAGCACATATCTTTTCTGTGCGTGCTGCAGTTTTCTTCTAAAATGAATTTTAACTTAAATTAGAACCAATATCATTTCCCACTTGTGGAATTGGGATAGTTAAAAATCGAGTAACCTTAGTAAACAATATTTTCTATAATTCTGTTGATATAAAACATTTATTGACTTTTTTGTAATTTTTAAAATGGACGGTGATACACAAATTGAGAAAGTAACAACAGGACAAATGACTTGGAAAGAATGTAAAGCAGATATAAGTGAAACAACATCTGTAACAGACAAAAGCGATGATTCTTTGAAATGTCAAAATGAACAAACCAATTATACAAACTTTGTTGAGACAGATGGTGGCTGCGAGAAAATTCAAAGTGATGAGAGCATGTTACAGCCCGATGAACTATTAATATACAAGACTGAGCAATCTCTAAAACTGAATAAAAATATTGAAGAAAGAATGCGGGCTTTGCAAAAGGTTTTTGTATAATTAGCGATTGTTTTTATTTTAAGTGAAGTTATGCCAAGCTATGTCATTTTCTTATTAAAAAAAAACTCGCAAATCTGCCTATTATGATACAGGTAGTACAAATTCCCAACGTACGTTTGTCTCTCTGCCTTTCCACGCGCCCCAGAAGACCCCCATGGATCTAGGAATCTGAAATTTTGCACACTTATAGTACAGGACACAAGACAGAACCTGACGGAGCTATATATTCGATTTTCTCCCTGGGGACAGAAAGATGGGGGGGGGGCAGTCGAAAAAAACCTGTTAACCAATGAAGCTGAAACTTTACACAATTGAGCACGAGACAAAACCTGACGGAGTCAGATTTTCGATTTTCTCCTTGAGAACAAAATTAGAAAGTTTTCGGAAAAAGCATATGTAAAAAGAATAAATGTTAATTTGAACATTATATGCTCTTAAAATACAAAATATACATGAATTAATTCACATTTCATGACTACCTAGCATGGGCAGAATAAAAATATAATTAATTTCTATTAAGAAAAGTACGGCATAAATTTGTAATTAAATATTTTTGAGGTTCCTTACATCCAATGAAAAAACAGAACCCTTATAGGATCACTCACTTGTCTGTGACAGCTTGTCTCCGAATCTGCTGGACGAAAAAAGTTTTGGTGCACATAGAGAAATAAACGAATTCCGATTTTGGAAGTTAAATTTGGGGGCCAAATTAGAAAATTAAAAAAATATTTTTTTCAAATGAATCATGTGACGTGTCAAATGAAAGGGGTTGTTATGAGAAATACAAATAGGTATATTTTTTTAATTATAAAATGCTTAGTTAAAGACATTAAAGAAAATATACAAAAATCGAGTATATAACAAGGGGTATAAAAAATTCTCAGAAATTTTACGACTATCCTCGTCAGTTAACTCTTTTGTAAATGCTAATTGAACACTGTCTTCATCTTCGAATGCATTGATTTAGTTACCATCATTACAAAAAATTTATGTTGAAAACGTTCAACCGGAATTTACAATAAAATGGTTAAATCAGACTATAATATGTACTTAATACTTCAGACTATGGTTGTTCTGAAACAAGAATTGGTAGAAGAAAAGGAATTGTGGAGGAAAGAAGTTGATGATATGTTGGAGCAAGAAAGCTACGAAGAGAATATGTCTGAGTGCACCAGCAGTATGACAGACATGAGCTTGATAGGTTCAACGGTGACACTAAGCTCTGAACATCCATCGCTTACTGAATTGACTATCTTTGAATATGAACAGAAGCTTGCCCGCTATCAAGAAGCTTTGGCTGCAGCGCAAGCGGAAAAAAGGTACTTACTATTCTTACTTATCTCGAGTATTTTAATTGACTTAAATTAAGCCGACTTTATGCGTGTCAAGTAGTTAAATTAACATATCGAATCGAGTGACATCTAGTTTCAAAATCGATGTGTGTATGTATGTTCCCTATGGACTCCAAAACAGCGGAACCGATTTTGATGAAATTTTCAAGCAATCTTCAATTTGACCAGTGGATAATCCTGTGAAAGGTAGCGAACGGGATCAACGGAATTTATTTTTTTGTTTTTCGGCAATTTTGATTCTTCTTCGATTTTTAAACATTCACAATTAAAAGCGATTGAATCTGCGCAAACTCAACGCACGTTAAGAATTTTATGATAACGATTCTCATCTTTTATGGCTATAGATAATTAGTACTACCCGTGCAAAGCTAGACCGGGCCGCTAGTTACTTATAAATTATATAATATTTCATCATAAATAAAAGCGTTGACGCTGCAACTTTAGCACTGAAAAATTAATGGCTATTTTTTTTTAGAGCAACTTATCGACGACAAATGGCTGCTTATGCTTACAGACGTAAATTACTCGAAGTAGAAAATATGTGCAATACAGAACTAATACGAGTTAGAGAAAGTATGCAATCTTTGCAACCATTACAAGCCATAGCTTCCGAATGGAGTATAAGCAGTCAAGAGCAGAACAGCATGCTTATGGAAACAATGCAAAATGAAGATGAAGAAATTACTGGTAGTAGAATCCATTTGGTAGAGCCTGCATGTCCGAATATGAAAGCATTGGTGGTCGAAGGCACCGGAGATAATTAGATGTTTTATTGTTTTGTTATTGTAAATTTTATGTTCATGTTTAAAGAAGACTATTTTTTTTTATATTTTCTACTAAATTTGCAAAATTGTTTATTTTGATAAGTTCATGATTATTTCATTTGCATTTTTTTGATTTGCAATTGAACTAATAATAGTATATTAAAAATTTTAGAGTTCCGTACATCTGATTTTGTACATCCAACGAAAAAAAGGAGCCCTTATAAAATCATTCTCATGTCTGTCCATTTGTAACAGCGTATTTTCTTCAAATCTGTTGGATGAAAAAGGTTGAAATTTCAAAATTGGTACATACCTTATATAAAGTTAGATAATCCAGTCACGGACGTATTGCGTAAAAAAACGAAGTCCGATATTGGGGAAAAACTTTGGGGGACAAATTAGAAAATTAAAAAAAAAAATTTATGTGCAACCAAGTGACGTACCAAATAAAAGGGCTTGTTATGAGAAATACAAATATAATTTTTTTATAATTTTAAAACGCATAGTTTAAAAGATATAAAAAAATATACGAAAATCGAGCATCCCCCACCCTCATCGCAGAACCTAGTGAACCCAGAGATAACCCCTTTTGAGATAGGCAACTTCGTTAACATATTTGGTTCGCAACTGGTCCACTGGATTGGAAGACATTGTAGATGACACGCGTATCGCTTAGGCGATTCAAAAATCCGCGGGACGTGTTTTATTTAGCTTTTAGTATTTTATTTAAGATTTTAGATGAAAAATTAAAAGAAAGAAAGTAAACTTTTACTGATACTAGTTTATTGATAAAATACAAACAAAAAAAAACAAATTATAGCAGTCCTGCACAGCTGTTAATACAAATACAACATTTAAAAATATAACAATTACATAAAAGGCTGAAAAGTATCAAATACATAATGAAGATCAATGACACATGAAACTTAAAATATTCATACTACGAATTATGAATCGAAATGTTTTTGTGCACTAAGTTCATTCCTTCATTCATATTACATGCATTGCACAAAATTATTAATATTACAAAACAAAAGTGCAGAAATGGCAATCGAGCTGTACAAACGGGCAACATAATATAATAAGCTGATGACAATTATGTACAAAAAAGATGTCAAACAAAAGATTTAACTCGCTTATTTACAGCTAATAGAATACATACATCCGTCATTATGAACTGGATACCAAAAAAGAGAAAAATTGGACTGAATAGCCACTCCTATACTTCCCACCTAGTAAACAATTGCTCGTAACTGAAAATTGTTCCAATTTTTTCATATTTTTAATATAAAAAGCATAGTCATCTTATTTTTTTATCTACTTCTACTTGAGGCCAACTAAAACTGTAGACATTTTGTAAATAAAAAATATTTTCGTGCAATTTTTTTGGAAAATAGTTTTTTTCTCGAAAACTACATTTTTAAATACAAAAATTATTAATATTTTCCTTAACAAATTATAACACCTCGGGCTTTTTTTTAGTAGGGCTAGAGACATTACTTTTTCTTGGGTGGTCCATCTTCTGCCACGTGGTCTCCGTTTGGCACACCGTAACTGTGCGATGAGAAAATTAATAGTCGTATTCGACATGCCACCGAATGAATTTCTCACCACTGTCGAGTCTTCCAAGTCTGTTATTGCTTTTATGTCACTAGCCTTCCGCTTGCAAATTTTTTTCAATTTCCTGATATGAGCTTCTTTGTTTTTCACCATTCGTATTAAATGCCGTTTTCTAGGTGTAGCATCCACACGAATACCTCGGAACACAGAACTCTTTTGAACGCCAGAAGTACTGGGAATTGGGTCGCCAATTACAGATTCACCTATAATACAATATCTATGTTGTAGTGTTGAAATTGAGGTAAAAAACATGTTGTCTGACTTAAGGATGTACAAAAAACTTTAATGTTGAGTTTTCGATGTATCGGGAAAAACATCAATGATTTTTCAATATGACAGCATTGATGTTTTAACACGTTACCCACAGGAGCCTATATCTCCAGGGTCAAGTTAAGTCACCGTTAATTATTTTGTATACAGGGCTCAATTTTATATACATAATCAGTGTACAGCATTAACGATTTTCTTGCTTTTTGTATTACCAGTAATTTCTTTATCTTGTGCATCAGCTAGACTTGTTTGTTGTATACCCCTAAGTCAGATTCACTGGGCACGATCACTGGCTAAGAAAAAATGCTTAACAGAAAACCAGACTTCTTTACACACAAAAACCTTACGAAATTTGTAAAATACGTACAGTAGAATAATTTTCTAAATAGAAATAATTTTGACAAAGTTAACTATAAAAAATGAAATTAGTCAGTAGCCATACGAGTACTTTGTAAGCGTTCTTCAACATTCGTAAGCTCTACATTTTTTTCAATTACCGTTTCCTCCGGTGTATCCCGTTGTACTCGACATGAGAATAATGAGGGCACAGCATCAGCACGAAGCTTCCATGTGTTATGTTCCAAGTAACTATCTGCCGTAAAATGTCGATTACAAATCAAATAATTACGAAGTGATACACCAGGCATATATTTCAGTCCCATCGCTTCTTGCCATATTTTGGATCTGAAAACAATAATTTCATTTTGTACACTTTTATTTAGGGTATAATAATTTGTGGAAATCTTTATATAAACATCTTTACAAAACGTGGGCACAATTTTTGTGAAACCACTGCATTAAAAAAAAACGCATATAACATTTTGTTAGAGTTTAATAATCTTTAATTTTCATAATAATTTATGCCTACTCTATTCTTCATTTCGATACATTAAATGCTTTCTATGAAAATCTCAAAAACTAAAAACACGTGTAGCTGCATGGCGGTATCTAGTCTAATCAAAACTTACACAAAATAAAAACATTGTCACTTATTTTCAAAACCATGGGGCCTATTTCAGCCTTGGAATGTCTATTGATAGTTAAAAATACTTACTTTTGATCATTTCTTGGAAAATAATGCATTTTTTCCACTTCATATACACTATAACCGCAAATTAGGCACTTCGATTGTGGCATATTAATGTTAACAAAAATAAGTACAAAGTCAAAAATCACTAATTCACAACACACACAAACTTGTTTCTGGATATACGCACGAAACACTGAACAAAGGTAATATTGTAGAGAAATGTGTCTATTACAAACCACTAACCAAAGAATAACACAAATGTCAAATTCCTCCATTTTTATATTCATCTTTCTCTGTGTTTCGTTGACCATGGACATGTAAACAATCTAAAGTGACCAATAGAAATGCAGAGACACTGGTGCCACCTATAGAGCAGGCATTAAGGATAGCTACATTTAATTTCTGTATATACGACAAGGAACACATTATGTGCAAGAAAGCGAACTGATTTTGCTATTCACTTATCCATCTCAAAGGGGTTATCTCTGGTGAACCTAAAATTTCGAAAAAGAGTAGAATGTAGGGCAGCGTAACTTACAGAACCTAAACGAAAATGCCAAGTCCTTAAAGTTCTCACGGGAAACGGAATGGTACGGAGTTGTTTGCCTGTTTTTTAAATGCAATAATCTCGGAAACTATCAAGTATCAACTGGATTTGTAGATTGTAGACGCTCAACAAGTGAGGTCGGTTTTAGTTATCTCTGGTTTTAATACGTTTTTCAGGAATACCACCAGTAATAGGATACTCATGCGACGCGAGACCATTGAGACGTAATATCACATAATATGATTGATGCAATATACAAGTTCGATTTCAATAGATGGCGACAAAATAATGTTTTTCGCCACTAACCGCTTGCACCGCTGTGTCTCGCTCGTAGCCGCTTGTCATTTATCTTGTATTCGTGTAATTTCTGACGTGGTGTTAAATATTTAAATATAAATTAATTCAAGTTTAGTAAATAAATAAAATATTAAAAATGAAGATGTTAGATTCTGTATTTGACGATGTCAAACGGATGAACAAACGGCAGGTTTGTTATTGAATTTTTTTGGTTAGAATCGGTCACAGATTTTTCTAAAAATCTGTTTATTTATAAAACATTTACTTTGGTAATTCAAACCGTGTAGAATCAAATTTATCAATAGTGAGAACAGAATCATTTTTTAATTGAAAATTATTTTTTAAGCATTTAACTTCGAAAGCTTGTACACATTTTATAATTTGTTGTGTTTTTAGTTCCTTTACCAAGTACTTAGTTTTGGAATGATTGTATCATCAGCTCTAATGATTTGGAAAGGTTTGATGGTAGTAACAGGAAGCGAAAGTCCTATTGTTGTCGTACTATCGGGAAGTATGGAACCAGCGTTTCACCGTGGAGATCTCTTATTTCTTACCAATTACCCGGAGGAGCCAGTACGAGTTGGAGAAATTGTCGTATTCAAAGTTGAAGGCCGAGACATACCGATAGTACATCGAGTAATAAAATTACATGAAAAGTATGTTTATTAGTCACTCGCATCAGTTCCGTTTCAGTTCAACTCAGTGAACTCTCTTCAGTGTCGATGAAATAGAATATATGCCATTCTTTTTCGTACTGCACACCAGATTGGTGACTCTTGGTAGCTGTAGACAAATTTTTTAAACTTCTGTCAGTTCGTATGAGTGGTAAAAGTACACAGGAATTTAATTCAAAATTGGTATGGAAACATTAAACAAATAATTAAATTTAATTTCAAAATTTGAATTAATTAAAATATTGTGTCAGAAAAATTTTATATCATACCAAAGTAAAATAATAATTATTTTTTTAACCAAATGCCTGGAAGAGGAAATGATTTAACGCGGAAAGAAATACTTAACGTTATTCTAAAATTGTTAACATCATTAATTAAAGGATTAAAGACGATGTGCTCAGCTCTGCATATAATTGAAAAATTGCAAATTGACATTTGATTTAAATAATAAATTATAACTTCAGATGTCTAAATTTCTAGGGAAAATGGAACAGCCAAATTCTTAACAAAAGGTGATAATAATAGCGTAGATGATCGAGGATTATATGCACCAGGACAATTATGGCTTACAAAAAAGGACGTCGTAGGTAGAGCAAGAGGGTTTTTACCATATGTAGGAATGGTTACCATTTATATGAACGAGTACCCAAAGTTTAAGGTAAATCTAGAGTAATTTTAATCTTTTGTCCTAGATTTATCCTCACCCAAAATCTGTTGTCAGTTTAATGTTATTTTTAACCGACTTCAAAAAAAGAGGTTATACTATTTGAGGTCGTTTAAAAGTCTGCAGTACACGATGGTAAAGTCAATATCACTCATCAACGCCATGCCGTCAAACACGGGCATCAATCCTTGTATTGAAGTAGAGTTTAGGGTTGATCAAGTGTCATTTATTTGTGTTTTTCTTTTTGAAGTTTAACTTCTTTAGCGACGTATCTATTTGAAAAAAGTAAAAATCAAGGGGAAGTAGAATTGTCCCCGAAAGGGGAAGTTAGTTTGTTTCCTAAATTACATGAAACTGACAAAGACAGAAGCTTATAACGTGTTGCTAAGTACATGTGTAAATATTATTAATTAGTGTGACATAACAAAAAAACCCAGGTCGCAGTGCCAAAACCCTGCCGACAATATAGTGTATTTGCTTGTATAGGGCCGTGTGGTTTTATACTTTTATTATGTGAAATTAAGTTTGTTTTTGGGCAAAATAAAAAATATAACCCCTTAATACACCCCTTAAAATAACATTTTTTTTCTTAATTGTAATATTATTATCAATCTAACGTCTAGACCGAATTAAATACACCCTTCAATAAATAAGTCACTATCTGCAAATTAGTGTTTTCAAAAAATTTGTAAATCCGGTCCTGTCGGGCCGATTTTATTAAAATTTTAGGGACACTTTTTAATTGCTATTAACGGGTTAAGTGTCAATTTTTGAAACGATTCTGAGAATTTTTTCGGTATTTTGGGGCCCAAAAACATTTTTCAACCCCTAAAAACTACCCTTAAAATGGCTCGATTACGCCCATTTTAAATAGGCTTCTTGCGGTGATCGATTTCAACACGTGGGCCAAATTTCGTTAAAATCAAATAACTCTTTCGAAAGTTATTGCCCGCACACATATATATATATATATATATATATACACGTATATAAATATATATATATATACATATATATATAAACATTTTTAAAAATGGTGCCAAAGTGTTTAGGAGGTTATGAAACGTCGAGAAATTTTGGTCCGACCCCTAGGTCCCGCCATCCGACCGATGCCAATAGTGTATGTTGCCTTATGGCAAATACACTAAAAATTAAACCTGGGAATAATATTGTTACAAAATGTTTTATTTCTCTTCAACTGCACAGCACTAATCGCTTATAACACAGATATACATCGCCAGCTAGAGTTGGGCAACTCAAATCTGAACCGGTTCAAAGAGCCGACTCCGACAGAAGATTCGTGAGAGCCGACTCACTTTTTTTTGAGCCGACGGATCAACGGATCCGCATAACTCAGTGAAACACTTAACACACAGAAGCACATTTTACACTTACGTATCAGGTCTTGCTTTGATGCATCTCATGCATCACATGTTTGGCTATGCATTCTTGATTCTATACAGGTCGTGATATGATTGACTGAACTAGGTAACTCAGTGGCAGACTGCAGTAACATATTCACAACTCGGCTCTTTTTGAACCGGTTCAGTGAGCCGGCTCACATACGGGATCCAGATGCAAAGATGCAGATCACTAAAAAGACCCGTTTTTCCCATCTCTATCGCCAGCACAAAAGAACACGTCCAACGCCTAAAATGGCCGCCCGGTGAATACCCCATAACCTACCCCGCGTTTATGAGCGGAACCATACACCGAGCGTATACTTCGCGTTATCGCCACGAGAGTGTCACTTCCACCTTGTGTGTAGTTATTAGCCAGATATCGCCAATGTGTAATTGTCATGGCCTGACTGATAGCAGCGCCATGCTATTTTATCCGCGTAACAATATTAAAACTTTATATGTGAGCTTATGAGGGTAAGGCTCATTATAATTTTTTTTTTTTCAGTATGCGGTATTAGCATGCCTCGGTTTATATGTCCTTGTGCATCGGGAATAACATTTTAAACACAACGTACAAGATTAATATTATTCAAATGAAGAAAGTGATGTTCAATTCAACTGTTGTTTAATTTCAAAATGACATTTTTGGGATTTTTACTAAAAATAGAAGGTAAACTGAAAAAAATGGGACTTTTATATAATTATTTATTTATAAGTGATAAATATGTGTATTTATAAAAACAGTTCATATTGTTCATTGGTCGAAAAATTTAAAACTGGGTTTCTGTTTTTGTATAAAAAGTATTAAATGTATAGAAGAGTTCACATTAAAATATATATAATAATATATAAAACTATTTTGATATTCAAGATAGTTTTACATTGTTACCTTCATTTGCAATTTACAATATTATACTGTTTTTTTTTTTTTTTTTGTTAACATCTGAATATGACAATTAGTACCACTTTTCATAAAAAAAAAAAATTTGTTACTTTTTTTTATAAAGAACTGAATAAAAACAATAGAAATAAATCATTGTAGTTTTATTTTAATTTTCGACAAGAATAATTTATAATAATTTTGGTTGTTGTTTCAGAGCAGTAATATCCAATATTTTATTCAAAGGCACGTTTATATGTTCTGGGATGGCGTTAAACTGTTTCTTATTTTTTCTCCCAGTCGGTTGTAAAGGATGTGCTAAAAACCATAAAAAATTATTACAAAAACTGTTTTCTTGCATTTCTATTGGGTATTGACAGATAGGTAAATGTAATGTTGAATCAGCCATTTTTCATATACAAAGGTTGGTCAATAAGTACACGTGTTTAACGACAGGGGGCGTGACGAGTGAAATTGACTTTACCGTTGTGTACTGCACACTTTTAAACGACATCGTGCTGAGCTGAATAAATTCATAGGTTAGGTTTTATTTGACAGCCAGTCGTATCATTTGTGTTTTGTACTTCGTTTTTTAAAAAACATGCGAAGAAATAAAACTGAAGTTGGATTCTGTCTATGGGGACCCTTCACCGTCTATGACCATGGTGAGATACTCGTATAAAAAGCGAATTACAGATCAATGTTGCTCTTTTCCATTTTGTCGAAACACGAATGATACAACTGGCTGTCGAAAATAGCCTAGCCTATGAACTTATCTACAACTCGGCACGAGGTCGCTTAAAAGTCTGCAGTACACGACGGTAAAGTCAATTTCACTTGTGAACGCCATCTGTCATCAAACACGGGTACTTATTGATCAATCCTCATATACAGTAATACTAACGGCATGAAAAATGTAATGGTTTAAATTTCTATCACCAGATGTCGTACCACTTTATGTTAAATCCCAATAGCTGTTTTCTATAGTAATATAGTGCTGAAAATACTTTTGATTTGGAAAATTGCACCAGAAATCACGCATAAGAACTGATATCTAAGTTTAAAGTATCTCAGCGATGTAAAAATTACCAGTTATTTATGACATTAGCCACTTTGGCCGGAAAATGAACCGGCTATCTATAAAACAAAATGTCGGGAAGTTACAAGCATGCGCTAAACCTTCTGCGCAGCCTTGAATAATAATAATAAATTATCGCGGATTTTTAACGGGCAATTTATTCATACATCACTAGTCTCCAGTTTGACCTTTCTATTGAAAAATAAATAAAACGAACTTACTGTCCTTTTTCGTTCTTGGTTCTAGTAAGTTATATTTTTCCATATATCTCACGGTTGAAATAGATATTTCATTTGCTTGTTTTGCAAACCTTACTTCATTGTTACCGTTTCGTGGAGTTGTTATCAGTTGACTTAATTGATCGTCTTTTAGATATTTTAACATTAACTGGTTTATTTCTATACTCATATCACTCGGTTCGAAATTATATTTACTAAATGCTGCATTCATTCTAAAAATAATAATAAACGTTATACCGTTCTTACAAAATATTAAAAAAATAAAAATTATACCTTGACAAGTCGGCGTCAGCAAAGTTGATGCCTAAAGTTCTTAAATATTGAACTGTAGCGTTTTTAACCTCGTCAGCAAAATTTAAACCAACGTTTTGAGCAGGGACTGATTCTGAATTACAATCACAGCAGTGTTTTTTTCTTTTCCCTTTGTCATTTGCCACCACTAAATTCGCTTGAGGCGACTTTTCTAAAATATTCTGCACCTGCTCCTAAACAAATAAAAAAGAAATAACAGCTGTTAATTTTACGGTAGTTCCGTTAATAACATTTCTTTGGAGTTTGATCAAATTTAAACATTTTATAAAGAACACCATCGTGGCTAGGAGCTGGCCGCGAGGGTGCAATTTAAAATTATTGTACTGTTTTTCTTTCTACGGTATAAAGTTTTGGAAGGCTCAAAATTCAAATCTTGCCTTGGGCGTTCATGACCTTAGTTACTATCTAACAACTGTTAAAATTTCAGAGTGATTGCTTCTGAAAACTGTAAGTTAATTCCATCAAGATGGGTTGAGACATGACTGAGATTTAACCAGGCTGTGTTCACTCAGTATATTTCTATTAGAATTTGTATTTTAAATCGTTCCCAGGTCACGGCAAGGCGCTTCGAGCGATTTTCATTTTTTGCAACCATGGAAACGTTTATATTTTAAATTTTAATCAATCTAGAGTTCACAAACTGTCATTCAAAAATTGTTTTATCATTTATAAAATAATATTTTATATAAGAATGGGTCGTTATTGTGACGAACTGTGAAAAATCTCAAAGTACGATTATTTTACATGTCCTAAGCAATCACGAGGTAAGTTACACTTGTGATCTAAAATCATTTTCAATGTATTTCGTAAATTCCAGTAAATTCATACTGTTTAGCTACTATATTATAAGCTCCACAAAGTTTAAATTATAGCAATTTTTTAATTTTGCAAATGAGATAAGGGCATAAATGAGTTATTGAGAATATTGAAACAAATGTAACAATCAAATATAGACAATAAATGTGATTATCTTTCAAACCATCGATTATCTAAGTTGTTCGTTCTTTTATTTAGGTTTTAGAAGAAAGTTCGAAAGGAAGCGACACCAAAAGGATAGTCGATTTATCACCAAAGGCTCGCTATTATTACAAAGTCGCCAGAGGCATGCTAAAAACCGCCAGAAAAATCGACTTGAGTAGGTACAGGAGATAATCATAAACGCATAGAACTTCTATGCGTTTATGATTATTTATGATTATCTGTGATAGAAGCCTTAATACGACCAGGTACTCAGTGCACAAGCGTTTATTTGGTGTGTAATGAAGTAATGCACCATTACTTACAAAGTTGTGTTATTCAAAATAAACTGAGGGTTATTCTGATAGCACAACTTTGCAAGTACGTAGACCGACATCCAATCAATTTTACTTGTGTAAAACACAATTTACACAATTTTTTATATTATTTTTTTTTTTATTTTTACATAAGGACTTATGTAAGTAATGTAAATAATATATTAAGAGAATTAGATGTAAGATTTGCTAACGATAATATTAAAAAATTAGCATTAACTAGATTTAAAAAATACTCTATTAGAAATAGAACTGTACATAGAATTAAGAAATTACTATAAATAAACTAAAGTTTTCAAAAAAACTCACTATTTCAATCTTCCTATACCTACCTATAAACATTATCCTATAAAACCTACAGAAATTAATTTGAATTTCGCGGTACCGGTAAAATAGCATCAGCAGCGCCACTTGCAGTGGTGACCTGGGACAGAACTAAAATGTAAAATTTGACCTTGAACGTCAAGTCGCCTATCTATAAAACTATCTAATCTATGGATTTAACTATGTATGTTATGCACCGCTTACTAATATGGAAAAGTTAGTTCATCTGGCTGCCTGGCACAATTTAAATCTACATTTCGTGCAAGTCAATTATATTCACGAATTTAAACAAAACTATTTGAAAAAGAAATTACCACAATATTATTCCAAACTGTAATTCCAAAATTGTTATTGGTCAAATGACTTTGTTCATCGCTGTAAAAAGAAAACAATATTTAAGACATAATATACAAATATCTGTATATCTAATCAACAATATTTATGACTTACTCGGAACTGGTATCTGTAGAAAATTCTTCCATTTCAAGATTAATAGTTGCAGGAGGAGTCGGTGTATCTTCTATAACACGTATTGGTTCATTCAAAACAAGTGAACAATCATCAGCCTTGTTCATGTTTTCGTTTTCAGTGGCATCAATATCAATCCTCGATGTTTCCATTAAATTCGGTTCACACCGGTTATCATTCTGGCAATTGTTAGGCAAACCAAATACATCATTTGTATTGCAATTTTTTTCCAAATCAAAAGTGACTCGCTCCGTTGCGAAGACTTGACGAGTATTGTCACTGTTTTGATTAATAGCAGGTTGCTCCTTCCCTGCAACCTGGTTATCAACATCTTTTTTCATATCAAAGCTAGTCATAAGTCCTATAGAAACTTTAGAACTATTTTTTGTTTCTTCGTAAATTTCATCAGTTTGAACACACGCTGTCGATTTTGATCGACAATCTTCTACTTGCTCTCTATTATTTAAATTACTGACTTTCAACAACAATTCAACTTGCGCCTGTAAAGTTTTGAGTTGTTCATTCTGAACCTGAACTATTCGATACAAATCGGAAACGGTTGGTTCCGCATTATTTTGATTCGATTTAGGGCTTCTCATTGACATCTGAATGTTGAAATCTGATGCCAAATTGTTTTCTATAGTACGGGGGTTGTTTATCGAATAGGTGATGTTCTTCTGAGCCCAGTCCTGGTATGTTTGGGGTTGTTTGTAAGTCACGTTTAATGATTTGTGTTCAGAATCGTTAAAATAATTTTGCGTAGTTCTATTGGTCTGATGTAAGTTAGGAAGCGGCTGGTTATAACCGTTATTAAAGTTATCCGTATAAGTTACAGTTGTATTATCTGCTGATTTTGAATTTGCAAAATTACTTTTATTCATAAGAGGAGGTCTTGGTTCCAAAAGGCTCAAATCTAATTCCGTTCTTGTATTTATTGACGGAACTATATTGGTTAAATTTGATGCCACGATTTGTTGAGATGATCTGATTGGGTAGTATGATCGATTGTAAATGTTATTTGTTTGCGTTCTGCCAGATGATGTGGGAACTGATCGATAGATTTCTTGCTCACACAAATTTTTTTGTGGGTAATTGTTTTCAAATCGAACTTGTTTTTTAAAAACGTTTTCGTCATTTTTTATATTTGACTGATCTGCATATCTGTGATAGTTTTCTTTGTCAGACATTGCATTAGAATCTGACGGGCTTACAGGATGAACATTGCTACGCACTCTCCAAGCATTATATGAAGATGGAACAGTTGTCCCAGGCATTTTTTGTGGATTTAATTGTTCCGCCTGACAGTTGGGTTGTTTATTAAAAAGAAGTGATACTTCAGGTACAGTTGGTTGTATAACGTCCTATATAATTTGTTTTTTAGTTTGGGTATAATTAGTAATTTTACTAGCGCTAAATAATTGTTTACTTACGCGTATAAAGGATGACGGTTGGGGAAGTCGCCGTGGCTGGTTATCGCCATAAAAAGATTCCATTGTATGTTTGAGAGAAATATTAATTAATAATAATTACAACTTTATCACATCAAAATAATAATATAAAAAACAAGAAACAACTGTCAAAGTTACGCGGTGTCAGTTTGTAATAAACATGTTGGTAGTTGGTACTTCGAGTAGTATCACACAAGTATTACATTATTGATGTTTTTCCTATGATTTTATCACTCTCATTCTTTCTCAAAATGACGCCAATTTAATAGTCGTTTGTAGTCATTAAGCTCATTTACTGAGTTCAAATTCTATTTATATTAATAATGTTTGAAATAATTATGTTGATTTAGTAAAATTTCAAACAGTTTTCAATTTTGAGAGTACCTGATTTAATATTATCACCAGAGATTATTACCAACCTTGTTAATACAGAACTAGGGTGAAAACCAAATTATTAGACCATTAAAGAAAAAAATCTAGATTTGTGTACTGTGAATACTTTTGTTAATGATTTTTGGGGCCCATTTCAATTGATGAGTTTGTAAATATTATTGCATTTCAAGTTATTTATTCGTTTTCATAGTTGCTATCTAAAGATTTCGTTGCAAATTTGTTAAAATTACAAAAATGAGCTTCCTAAAATTGTAAGTACAACAAAAAAAAGTATCTTTTTTGACTTTGACATTTCAAATAAATTTTGAGTTGTTTTTAATAGAAGATAAGTAAATGTTCAATATTGAAATTGATAACTCAGCGACCATTAAAAGACTATTTCTAATCAATTGTCTCTGTTGTCGTCCAATATATACTGATTTATATTTGGAAAATTTTGTATATTTCATTGTCAGACTTGACATTTGAAACATGTCATATTTGTTTATAATAAGTCACCTACAGATATGTTATTAGTGTTAATAAATTACTAAAATAACTTAGTTTTCTTTCAACATTACACTTTTTATATATGAGTCATGGTCTAAATCAGTGATGCATGACTTAACTTTTACCTCAGTAAAATGTTACATGTAAAAAGCGTAAAATTTAAAGACACTATTCTTTTGTAAACGTAAATAGACGAATTCCAGAATGCAAATGAGTTTGTAAAAATGTTATCAACTTAGCCAATAAAAATTAAATTCTAGATTGAAGAATAAGGTACCAAGAATAAAAGGCAGGTTTGATCAGTTTGGTGGATTGAAATTATTATGTAATGAAAAGTTTAATTTTTTTTTTGTAAATTTGTTTAGTGGAGGCCGCTCATCAAAAACTTTCAAACCCAAGAAGAATATACCCGAAGGCACTCATCAGTATGAACTGATGAAACATGCTGCTGCTACCTTAGGTTCAGGCAACTTACGTTTAGCCGTCATGTTACCGGAAGGAGAAGACCTTAACGAATGGGTTGCTGTTAACAGTAAGTTTAAAAAGAAAGAATTACGATGATTAACTGGTTCACTGTCTACAGCCCGCATATATGCTGTGTTTACATGTCCCCATACGTCCTCAGCCCACATATGGACCGTATGCCTAGTTAAATTGTAAGGCTTGTATTAACTCTTCAATTCCCAGTGTCACTTGTAGGTGACACAAGTTTAATATTTTTTTTCTACCACACGGAGATTTTATTATTTAATTCAACTACTATTGTTGCAAAGCCAATAAGTAAAACTATTAATTATTTTTTTCTGACAACACTAGCCAAATGTCATCTGTCAAATATAATCAGATGTTTCGCGCGAAATTCGAGCAGACTGTGTTTGTGTAATCTCTTGCGATAAAAAGTGAAATAAATATGCCTAAACCGTTACTATTGTTATTTTTTCTTATTGCGTGTAATAAATAAATAAATAAGCTATTGCACAAAATTTTTTATTGGTAAAAATAACTTTGAATGCGTTTTTTACGACGTTGGAAATATGCCGTGTCACCTACGGGTGACACTGGGCATTATAATAACCGTTTACGCCGCAACGGAAGCTCTCAAAAAAAATATTTTTTCCCGTTTTTGCAACATTTTTCATTGATGCTCCGTTCCTACTGGTCGTAGCTTGATATTATGTAGCCTATAGCCTTGCTCGATAAATGGACTATCCAACAAAAAAATAATTTTTCAATTCAAACCAGTATTTCCTGGGATTACCGCGCTCAAACAAACAAACTCTTCAGCTTTATGATATTAGAATAGATAAGTGTTTTGTTTCTTTCAAATAAACTATTTTTATTATAAAGAAACTAATATATCTAAATATAAATAAATATTATAAATTCTAACGTTTTATTCATACCATAACAATAAGAAACAATCTGTGTCTGCTTCAAAGTCTTAATTTCACAACGCTCAGTGTCACCTGTAGGTGACACCCCCATAAAAGAAAATTGGGGTAGTTTATTTGTTATTTATATTATTTCTTGTCATAACCAAATGTATATAAGGTATTTTATTTAAAAAGAAACCAAAAATCTTTATTAACTGGGACACGGGAATTGATGGGTTAAATTGTAGTTGAACTCAATGGCATAGTTTATTGATGAACTTGACAGAACGGACAGTTAGCTAAAAAACGGGCTGGGACATGAGATAACATTTATAATTGGTATTTACTATAGCATACGAGAACTAAATCTCAATGGAGAATAGAATAGAATAGAATGATTACTTTATTAGAAACCAAGAGGTATAATAGCGTCAGACATAAAAAATATTTCAATTTTAGTATCACCTTTTTTCTTCATTAAGGTAGTTGTGGTTAAGGCACACCGTCAGAAAATTCTTAATTTTTGTATACTTATTAAGGACATGATAATACAATTACCCTGAAAATTTGAAGTCGATCGACCGTATATAATCTGAGATAAATTCAATTAAAAATTGGATAATTAACATTGATTTTATACGATCTCTGTAGTTCTGAACCAGTTTCTTATTAAAAAAAAAAGAACTAACTGTCAGAAACTTTCCAAAAACTGACAGTCTTTCAACGCATTTGTTATGAGTTTAAAAAAAAAATAAGAAAAAATTTTTGACCGCCTAATTATTTATAAATAACGGTTTAAAGTTCAACAATTTATAGAAAAGTATGCATGCATATGAATACTGTATGGGTTACGTTTCCACGGGTACAGTCTTGCGTACAAATTATGGATACTTTTGTGGCGCGTATAATCTATAACTTTTTGACACTATTGTACCACGACAACTACCTTAAATGTAAGTAGATTAGACAGGAAAATGAGGCATAAGATAACAATTTATTATTTGCTCTCTTTAATGATCAACGTTTCGGCACATTTTGTGTCTTCGTCAGGATCTACAATAATTTAGAAATTGTTAAAATGAAATTATAATGCTTACAGAGTTATGAGTTAGTTATTGAGATTATGTTATTGAACAATAATATTTAAGAAATTTTTAAAAATTTTAAACTTCTTACCTTAAAATAGCAAAAACCGTTAAGCTATAAAATATATTCATTGTATACACAATTTCGTACAAACAATAATTAATTATGGTCTATGGTGTTTATTTAAAAAATTAAAATTTCAAAATGTCCTTATTGTTTAAAATCAAATTTATATAAAAAATATTAAATAAAAATACAGTTTTGTCCTAGAATTGCACGCGGCAATCATATGGACAACTATCTGTCAGCAATTTCATTACTTTATTTTTGAAAATTGTAATACTTTGTATTGCTTTTATATCTGAGGGTAACACGTTATAATAATGTATCCCCTTGCAAAGCGAACTATTACTGTATTTAGTGGTTTTATATTTTTGTATATATATATTATAAATTATTATTGTTCCGGGTGCTATAAGTATGTATATCAGAATTACGAATGAAATTACTAATGTTATGTTTTATATATAAAATAAGTTCAAAAATGTTGATGCCATAATAAGTGAGAATTTTTTTGCCGATCAATAATTGTCTACACGATTGTCGCGTACATAACTTGCAGATCGATCTGTTTATTCTTTTCTGACAAATAAAAATCCTGTTACATTCCGGAGAATGACGCCACGATATAATGCAATAACTCATCGAGCTATGTGCAAATGCATAATAAATAGATAAAAGCACATCTATACTGAAGGTATTTTTCAGAGATCTGATATAATATGAAATTTTATTTAGCTTTGCGCATACACTGTCGACCTATACATCCGATTTCAAAGCAGAATCAAAATAAATACCGAGAAATTTGGCCTCACTTATTTTGTGTATTTTATAGTCGTTATAAGTGATTTTGTTATGTAGATAATTAATGTTCGGTCTGTCAAATATCATAAAATTAGTTTTTGATAGGTTAAGAATTAAATGATTCATTTTTCACCTTGTAGCGAAATCATTGATGACTATATTAATTTTTTCAACAAGATCAGAAGCATCATCTGAATGTATAATGACAGATATGTCATTAGAATTAGAATTAGAATTCATTGTTCCACAAAATACAACAAACTAATACAATTTACAATAGTATTTAAATACATGTTTGAAAATAAAAAAAATACGAAAAAAATATAATTTCTCAGTTGTGGAACTAGATCAATCTGAAGGTAAAACGACCTGTTTTAGATGAACCATCGTTACCAGCGTGCTGCAGAAGAAAATAAGAATTCTCTGCTATAATATAGATAATGTAATTCAGTTTGCAATTCCATAACTATACAGTTATACTTAATAAACTTTCAACACTTGAGTTTTTTAGCAACCATTGATATATGTAATTTCCAAATTTATTAGTTTTATTTACAGTTTTAATATGGATTGGTAACAAATTAAATATATGGGGAGCTGTAAATACGAAATATCTCTGAAATAAACTTATTAGTGTATTTGCCATATGGCAACATACACTATTGGCGTCGGTCGGATGGCGGGACCTAGGGGTCGGACCAAAATTTCTCGACGTTTCATAACCTCCTAAACACTTTGGCACCATTTTTAAAAATGTTTATATATATATGTGTATATATATATATATATATATATATATATATGTGTACGCGCGATAACTTTCGAAAGAGTTAATTGATTTCAACGAAATTTGGGCCACGTATTGAAATCCATCACCGCAAGAAGCCTATTTAAAATGGGCCTAATCGGGCTATTTTAAGGGTAGTTTTTAGGGGTTGAAAACTGTTTTTGGGCCCCAAAATACCGAAAAAATTCTCCGAATCGTTTCAAAATTGAAATTTAACCCTTTGGTAGTGATTAAAAAGTGTCCCCACAATTTTAATAAAATCGGCCTGACAGTTTGCAAATAGTGACTTATTTATTGAAGGGTGTATTTAATTCGGTGTAGACGTTAGATTGATAATAATATTACAATTAAGAAAAAAATGTTATTTTAAGGGGTGTATTAAGGGGTTAAATTTTTTATTTTGCCCAAAAACAAACTTAATTTCACATAATAAAAGTATAAAACCACACGGCCTTATACTGGCAAATACACTATATTGTCGGCAGGGTTTTGGCACTGCGACCCGGGTTTTTGAAGGTTTTGGAACAAAAACTTTTTTATTTCTAACTGTTCTTCTTTCTGGTTCACTTCTGCCTACATCGGCATACAATGTAGATAAAATTTAAAGAAAACGACTGGACTTGGAGCAGACTTTCTTATTTTAAGCTGGACAGTGAACCTGTTTTAAGTCAGCAATCTTGTATATCTGAAAATTTACACATCCATTTTTTAATAGCCGTAGATTTTTTCAATCAAATAAATATGCTCTATGGAACGATCACAGAATTTTGCACGGAAGATAGTTGCCCTATAATGAGCGCAGGACCAAAATATGAATATCATTGGGCAGACGGCCATACTGTGAAGAAACCAATCAAGTGTTCCGCACCTAAATATATAGATTACCTTATGACATGGGTGCAAGATCAACTTGACGATGAAACGTTATTTCCCTCGAAAATAGGTAAAATGAGAATTTGTTTTAACCTTTTGCTCAGTGTCTGGATTACAATAGTATATTGTGCAACTAGTGCGACAAGTTGTCCATTGCCCACGAAGTGAGTACGCTCATTCGCTTGAGGGGGCAATGGACAATGACGCACGAATTTCAAGTACTATTTTTTATTGCGAATGTATTTTAAAATTTTTGTGAATTTTTATTATCAGTATATTTTAACCTTGTTTTATAAATTAAATTATCTGTCACGTCAATCTCAAGTCAGTTTTAATATTTCGATTGTGTTTTTTTTTTTTTTGTTTAATGTCAACAACGTTATTTTTATGAATTTGCGTGCGACAAGTAAACAATGGACAAACAGTTACTTTTCAACCGTAATTAGGGTTGCAAAGATACTATTTTTTTGCATGAGCAATAAAATAGTAAGTTAGTCCAGTACTTCTCAAAGAGGGAGCTGTGGCCCTTTAAGGCTTCTCAGAACGCTCTGAATTTAAGCCACACTACAAGGCAAAAAAATGATGTTGCAAAGGTGCCGCTGTCAGTTGATTGCTCTAATTTTTGGAAATATTTTGAAGATTTAAAAAAAATTTCCAAAAAAGGAAGACCAAGAAGAGTGATGGAACCTTTGGTGTGAAAATACGAAATAAATATATATCCACAAAACACCAAACCGTATCGAAAAACTCTCGACGTACGTTTCGCCAACCAAGTTGGCATCATCAGGATGATGCCAACTTGGTTGGCGAAACGTACGTCGAGAGTTTTTCGATACGGTTTGGTGTTTTGTGGGTATATATTTATTTCGTAAAAAAGGAAGAGTCACTTTAGGTTTGTGATGGAACAATTTTGTGAAATAAGTATGAATAAGGTCGTAGTATGACATTGAAAACGTGTGTTTTTTGGCACAATTAATGCCAGATTTTTTCTAGTAAATCATATTTAAATTACAAAAGTAGCTCATTAGGCATTAGAGACCTAGATTTGTTCTTTATCTTCCTTACAGAGAAAGAATTTTTGCAAAATGTTGACGAATAAGTCTACAATCAGCCGAAGCCCTATTTTTGGCTTAAATTCAGAGCGTTCCGACAGCCTTAAAGAGCTATGAAACTTTGGTTAGCGCGCCGCATTGTTAATAGCTATGATTTCAGCATAAAGGCTAATTTACACTTTGTTAAGTAACAAGTGCAGGTGCAGGTGATTTGGTTAGCATTTTTTATGCTGTTCAGTTTTAACTGTAAACAAAACGCTCACACCGTGTTTAGTACTATGGCACTTGTCAAAGTATTAATTAGTTCATTTTGAGGCGAATTTTTTAACAGCAAAAAATAAATTATTAAATAAATACATATACAAAAAAACTATTTTTTCTTCATAACGCCGAAAGTACGTACTTTCCGATTCGATTTTAAAGCAGAAAGTATAACATTTATGCACTGTTGTAATCACAGCTGGAATTACTCGCATATCGACTGAGACGGTCCTAAACAGTTTTTTCTTGCGCACTGATACGTGAGACTGCCGTTTGTCACGTCACATATTCGCCAGTAGGCAGTAGTAGGTAGCCATCTGCTGTTATTATATGGACATTATTAGATCCATGTATCATTGCGTATAACCTCAACATTACTCACTTGAAAGTAGTCTTTTTGTATATTGGTGAAAGTGCGTACTTTCGACCGGGTATGAAGAAAAGTAGTATACACCACACGAGCAGAAAGCTGAAAGTTCTGCACTGCGCGACAATGATGCCCTCGATTTCGCCTTGGGCATCATGTGGCGCAGTACAGGAAATTCAACTTTCGGTTCTTGTGGTGTAATAAACTATTTAATTTTTTTTTCTATTAGGTGTACCATTTCCAAAGAATTTCTTATCAATTGCAAAAACAATTTTGAAAAGATTGTTTCGTGTTTACGCCCACATATATCACCAGCATTTCAGCGAAGTCGTTCAACTCGGTGAAGAGGCTCATCTCAATACTTCATTCAAACATTTCATATTTTTTGTACAAGTAAGTTCTACTCTTTAGACGCGAATAACGTAAGCTAAAGCGCCTATATACACTCACTTTGTCTGTGAATCTGTCACACTTTTTTGTGTCAAGCGTACAGCCCAAACGGCTTAACCGATTTCAAGCAAGTGTTTTTATGTTCAATTCGTCTCGAGGTCTATTTGATCCTTACGTCGCCCGATTTTTGAATTTTGGTTCCACAGAAAATTAATCAAAAATATGTGTTTTAAATACATTCATAGTGGTATTATTCAGGTCTATGTAAAATATAAATTAAATAATCAGTTTGATGAGACCAAAATTTGTTTTAATGTTGATTACACCTTCATTACATTACAACGTTTCATCGGCCATCCCGACTTCATCAGGTAATCATGAACATTACATCAACACATTATCAATAAGTACATCGTATTTATAAATACAGCCGCAACTTTATTGTCTCAAATCATTGAGTATGTAATATACAGTAAGAGAAATATTGTCTGTACTAATGATCGAGCAACGTCAAATTCATAGAGAGACACAATTGTAACTATGTGCATTTCACTTACAAGCATTATTTGCCGATCATGCATCTCTTTTTAAGATAAAGTTCGGTCGGTGCTGCTACTAAAATCAACGGTCAAAATATGATCTATGCATGGTTGGGTCAGAGCTTTGGTGTATGGTAAAAATATATTTGAACCTCCTTTGAATAACACCTGCATTCACTTTAAATGTCATATAATATTCAAAATGTAAAAATCTGAAGAGAGCAAAATTTGTTAAAATTGACAGAATTGTGTTGGTTTATTATATTTTATTAACTGCATTTTAAAATATGTGCTATAAATGAATATTTTGTAGCTGTCTGATTTGTTGAATATTAATTTTGAAGAAATGTGTTATCAGCTAATCGACATTACATTTTTTATAAATCTTTTTGTGCGTGTGTATTATATTCGTATCATTGTATTTTTAAAAATATAGTTTTATTTCAAAATATTGAATTATATATTACGAAACTTCACAGTAAAAAGAAGATCTTTTTTGCGTCACTTCAGCGAACAATTCATCGCGTTATTAGTGTTATTACTATTAGTGGATAATATAAAAAATACATAATGTAAAAAGGACTTTTCCCTTTTCATTGAACAGTTATGAAGAAATGAAATTTTTTGTTAAATACTTTGACATAACAGTGAGAGGTGTAATGTGATTATCATTATATTTGGACATTGGTCATATTTTTTCCACCGTTTAAATCAATTTTTATTAAACCACATTTTGAATAATTCAATCCTTTCTTCAGTTGTGTATGTTCTAATAAGAGTTATCTTTATAAAACTAGAACTATATTTGCCGTTATAAGAAATTAATTTTAATTGCAATAGTTGCATTTTAAAATAGACGCCTTGATGCATTAGCAGTGCGTGTAACTATAGAAATCATTAACTGTACGCTGCGAGATAAAATAAATTTTTTCTCGTAGTTATTTTAGCTTTCATAAAATTTATTTGTATTTCTAATTTTTTTCTATTTATTTTAACATTAGAAAAATATTTTTCGTTTACATGGTTACACAGCAATAAATACGACGAAATTTTACCAAATTCCAGAAAAAATTATAGATTTCGAATTTAATAAATATTTAATAATATTGACTCTACCAACAGTAATATAATATTAAATAAAACGAAACTACTTGCGATTACTGTTCAAAATATTTTTTTATTTATAAAACGTTTCTACCAAATTTTTGGTCCTTTTCAATTTATCAAAATACAAAATAAATTATAATTATTATTGTTTATATAAAAACAAAACAGTTAAGTACTAAAATTTTTTATAAAAATTATATAATCTATGGTAATGAAATGCCATATATTAAAACAATGAGTGACACAAAAAACCTAAAACAAAGAACAATTATTGTAATAATTTATGGATATAATCCTTAAATATCAATTTTAGATTCTTTGTATCACTCATCCTATTCACAGAATCATATTTTTCAATATATAACATTTTAGGTTTTTTGTGTCACTCATTGTTTTAATATATGGCATTTCATTACCATAGATTATATAATTTTTATAAAAAATTTTAGTACTTAACTGTTTTGTTTTTATATAAACAATTATAATTTATTTTGTATTTTGATAAATTGAAAAGGACCAAAAATTTGGTAGAAACGTTTTATAAATAAAAAAATATTTTGAACAGTAATCGCAAGTAGTTTCGTATTATTTAATATTTAATAAATATTTGTTTACTTTTTCAAATTTGATTTTAATTGAATAACCCTGTGTACCGTAGACACCCTTTTATATAATTATTTTTATATATTTTTATTGTCTCGGATACTTTCAATTTAATTCATCAAATTACATCAATTAAAGAAAATATATATAAAGCGTTAATTATTTTGCAAACTTTTATTAAAATATATTAAGTTTCACGACTGCTGATTACAAAAAGAAATTAAAGGATTTATTTAAATTTATATTAATTTCGACTTTGAAATAGTTTTTGTCAAAATTGGCTCAATAATTATATTTAGAATTTTATTCCAATTTTAAACTATAAGTTTACTAATATTATTTAAATTTTAGATGTTAATTTTAGCTCTGCCAAAGATTAAGTGAAATATTTCTATAAGAAATATTTTAAGAATAAATTGATTATGCAACTGCAATGTCAAATGAAATAAAGAGGTTTTATAATAGTCGAAATTAATATAAATTAAATGATAAAAAAAAATTGTACAAGTATAAAAAAAAATGTTTTTTATACAACGTTACACCTGGTAACGCTTTTTATGTTTCCATATGATTGATATAGAGAAAAAAGTATCAGTATTTAATTTCTAAATTATTATCAGTCATTTTGTGTTATCCGTTGAACGTAAAAATTAAATATTTTTGTTATACTGAAGTTTGGAGTAGAGATTGGTTATTTTAGACAGTAGGTCATCTATTAATATATGTATTAGGCGTAATGGTTAGGTTATTGTGGTAATTTTACAGAACAGTTGACTCTGATAACCACAGAATGATCAATTCCATAGTGATAATACGTCTACATAAGGAATAATTTGGCTGGTACAATTTTTTTCCAAGAATTGAGCACGATTTCTTTATAGTATTCAATTTTTAAAAATTCAAATGAAAATAATCGTCTTCATGACTATTTAGTTGAAATATAATTTTTTTCATTAATGTGGTTACGCAATGGCATTACTGGCTGCAATATAAATAATGCGTTTATTTTAAAATAGATCGTAGGTTATAATACGTGACGATGTTTTGGTAACCAGCAATTTGAAAAATAAATAGCAAACGTTTAAGCGGTTATTCACAAATGGGGTAACACTTGTGTCATTTTAATAGTTTGTTATTAATTAGCACCTATATCAATAGATGATCTACTGCCTATAACAGTCAGTCTCTGCTCCAAACTTCAGTATAACAAAAATAGTTTATTTTTACGTTCAACGAATTACACAAAATGGCTGATAATATTTTAGAAATTAAAAACTGACCGTTCTTTCTCTATATCAATCATATGGAAACAAAAAAAAAACGTTACCAAGGTTATTTAATAAAAATCAAATTTGGAAAAGTAAACGAACACAAATTTAGAAATATAAATCATTTTTCTTGTATTTGATAAAATTTTGTCGCATTTATTGCTATGTAACAACGTAAACGAACAATTGACTTTATTTCTTTTTTGTCCTTGGTAATTAATATAAAAATGATTTTTCGGGAAAAAGGACTTTATTATATAAAGTTTTATTAAATAAAGTCCTTTTTCCCGAAAAATCATTTTTATATTTGTAAACGAACAATTTTTTTTTTATTGTTAAGTTAGCAGCAGGTACAAATTTAGTTATTTTTAAAATAATTTAATTTTTATTTCACGTGAAAATAAAATAAAACAAAATATATATCAAACAAAAATTTATGAAAAACATAGAAATCAAAATATGTTTCAAATATTTAATTTTTTTATAACTGTCACTTTGCCAAACACAGTGGGTGCGACAAGGACAAGTGATATGAAACCACTCGTGAAACGATTTTTTGTTTTCAAGCTGTCGACCCTGGGTTCTATTTGCACTTTAAACGATTTTTAAATTCACAATTGCTATAGAAACATCGTTAAACAAAAAAACTGTCAGAAAATTATTATATCATAATATAAGACGTGTAAAAATAATAATAATTTATTTATATAGGAAAATGTCTGGAAAAAGAAATTATTTAACCCGGAAAGAAAAACTGGCAGTGGTTGACTGTTGCGACGAGTGAAGAAAAAATAAATACTCTGAAATACATGTGATCAGAAACGACATTAAAATATTTCCTGTATGCTTGAATTCTATTTAAAAAAGAATCTTTATAGAATAAATAAATCAATATTTTGATAAAGCATTATTTTTGTAAATAAATGTAAGGCAACCATCTATATATAATAAAAAAAAAACAGAAAATTTGGCAAAACTTGAAACCCTTGTTTTCCAACAATAATTGAAATATTATATTTCAGTCAGTTTTTCTTTATGATAAAATAAATATTATTTACAGACTTTTCTTTTATTAATTTGTGATGATTTATTACGACTTTATGTTAATATTTTGATATATGATTTTCAAAATTTCTAATAAAAAATTTGAACGGATTTGAAAAAAAGTTATACCATTTATCTTTTAAAATGTTTTTATCAATGTCAAATGTTTTTTCTATAACAAAAATTTGTTTTATATATATCGTATATTAAACTGTGGAAAAAATGTTCAAGTGTCAGTTTTTGGCACAAATATTTTTATTTTTAGTAGTCTACGGGTGTGACTTCCGGTTATAAATTGTTATCGTGACTTATAAACTATGGAGTTCGAGTAGTAACAATTTAGTTTATGTGTGGGAATATTAGTGTCGCTATAGTACATTTAATTTTTTCTATGTCTATGAGTTGGCCGCGAATCCAGCGCTTAGTTCATGTGCCCGTTTAATGGTGGCGCCCCTAAAAACGGGCCCATTTATTGGGTTTTATACCTCCATAAGGTTGTCAATCTTGGTAATTATTTGATCTATGCTCAAATATTGCATAATATTTGAGAAAATAAAGTTGCGGCTGTATATTTTATGTTACTTTTATAATTTTATTTTATTCATTTGTATCGTCATTTTAGTTAATTGTCTAAATTTTTCTAATATTATTATACATTGAATTGGGGTAATCAGGAGATTATTAATAATACCTGAAGTTTAAAAATTTATACAAGAAGCAGGTGTCTTCATTTAATCAAATACGATGTACTTATTGATAATGTGTTGATGTAATTTTCATGATTACCTAATGAAATCGGGATGGCCGATGAAACGTTGTAATGTAATGAAGGTGTAATCAACATTAAAACAAATTTTGGTCTCATCAAACTGATAATTTAATTTATATGTGTTTTACTTATAATCGCTCAATTTAAATAAAATCGATTCGAAACCTGTCTTACATGAAAAAGGAGGTAATTTTACATAGATTTCATATAATAGAATGCGTCAACACAGATTTTTATACATATAAAAACACTATAAATAATCTAAATTCGAGTTTACTTAATAAATCACACACTTATTTAAGTCGTCTATATCTGTTACACATTTGCTATGCACATGAAAAGTTTGCATATGTCCCGTCTTAAAATAAAAACGAATAATATTTCTAATATAAGTTATTCAATTTTTTGACATTAATATGTTGTAAAAAGTGACGACTTCTGATATGTCAAAAAATTGCAATTTTAAAATTGAAATAATGAACCAAACTCGTGTTTTTGTGCATGCAAACCGTTAATTTCTAATTTCTTATTCAATAAATTGTCGTATTGACAATTTTATCATTTATTTTTTATAGTGTCGAATACCCTAGTGTAGTGATTATGGAATTGTATATTTTCAGGAATTCAGTTTGATAGATCGAAGAGAATTGGCGCCCCTACAAGAACTGATCGAAAAGCTGACAGCCAAGGACGCTCGATGAATGGTATCGCCAATATAAATTATTTCAATGTTATACAAATGAATTACTGTATTTATTTAAACTGCACAAGTACTAAATCATATCGAATTAACGCTATTGTATAGATTGTGTTTTGTTACGGTTAAAATGATTTATGCGCTAGGAAATTTAAAAGTGATTTAAAGTCATCCATAATAAATAATATTAGGTGCTTCTTTCACAAAAGTTAATGATGTTGAGTAATTATATGTTATGTTCGGGGTTTTCAAACTCATAAGCAATAGTGGGATCGGCGTCAGGTTTCTTGGTGAAAACGGGTTAAACAGTTACTACAGCACAACCTCAATATAACAAAGCTGAGAGAAATTAGAAAATATTGGTTACAGCAAGTAATTCGTTATAATGAAGTTTGTTCTATAGAGGTTAGGTTGGTCTAAGATTCGTTTTAACAAAGGAAGAAAACTCATTTTCTTCTGAAAACTTATCTTTAAACTTTAAAATTCTGGCCAATGTACTTGCGGGAATTTCGAACTCTTTAGCGATGTCTAATTTTTTCTTTGTAGGATTCTCGTCTACATACTTGAGGATTTTTCGTTTGTCTGCGACGGTTGAGGAACACCTTTTTCGTTTCTCAGCCGCTGCAACTTTAAATTTACTAACAACAGTAACCAACAACAGTATTTACATTACTTTACATCAAACAACAATGATTGTCTTACGATAAATTTAATTTGTCTGAACCTGTCGAGACATGAATTGTTGTTATTGTGAAATTGTGTGTGATTGATTGGTAGGATACGTTATGTAAAGGTTATAAGTTGACAAAAATCGTTAAATAAAGGTAAATTATACTTTCTATTTATATTCTGCAATGATTGAAAATTCGTTATAGAGAGATTTTTGACAAAAAGTATTCGTAATGTAGAGGTACATTTTGCATTAACTCTTACGGACAGTTCTAGGGGATTTCGAAAAATTCCTTAAATCGAGGAAATCGTTATAGTGAGGTTCGTTATATTAAGTTACACTGTCTATATTTTTCAAACGATTTTAGACAATATCTGGATAAAGTTGCTTGATACATGCTTAAAATACTTTAGTCAAATATTGAAACTAAACAGTTGAACAGTCTGTCGCTGGTCGTATTGTTGCCATGAATTCGGAAACCCTGGTTGTATATGTTAAGTAATTTACTAAAATATTGTACATTTAAATGTTTGCACAAAATATCAGATCTCATTGTTGTCGTTAGACAAAGATTTTTAACGCTGAAAAGTCCCTATATAACAAATAATGCTTGTAATTTATATCAATATCGTAATGTATTATTATTAAGACATATTTAGAAGTAACGAATACATCACATGAATATTTTGGTTGCACGGTATTATGTAATTCCGATTAAGTTATATTAATTTTTTTCATGTGTAAACATCTTAGCTCTCATGGGAGAGGCCGCGAGAGACTTCCACTTCCAGAACAACCAACAATCTACAATGCGTTATTTTAAATAAATAATCGAACTTGAAGTTATTTATTGAATATATCAGATTCCGATTTAAAAATGTATGTACAATTATTGAATTGTCACGTTTATTTAGTAAAAAAAAAATTTCAAGTGTGTAGCTTTTCACGGCTGGTGTTTCCGGGCTTGTACGCCGCGGTCCATTGGTATTTCTACCTGAATTAATCGTAATCGTTGCATCTTTAGTTTTTATTTTGTAAAACTACTTGGTTTCCGGGCTTGTACGCCGTGCTCCATTGGTATTTCTACCTGACGTTTCATCCACAACTGCGGTAGACATTATCAAAGGCGATGTGATAGTGGACGAAGTGTCTTTCTAGGCTGCTCACAAAAAGAAGAAGGAGCAGCAGCCGTCGACACACTTACCTGTGAGCAGCCTAGAAGGACACTTTGCCTGCTACCACATCGCCTTTGATAATGTCTACCTTAGTTATAGACGAAACGCCAGGTAAAAATACCAATGGACCATGGCGTACAAGCCCGGAAACCAAGAAATTTTACAAAATAAAAACTAAAGATGCAATGATTATGATTAATTCAGAATTATTGCAATTGTACGATTAATCGCAATGTACGATTATTATCAGTGTGCAACAGCTGATAGTTATGTATGCATTTATGAGTATAGGTACTAGCATGCTACTCGTTAAGACTTGTTTAGTTGTTAAAGTTTAACGTTGTTTTGTGACAAGTGCAGTTCGGGTTTTTTAGTGCACTTTTCTGTTCGTTGAATAGGGAACTTGACTATTTTTGGGAAAGTGTTTTAAATCGTGCATAAGTACCTAACATAACCACAAATATTTATTATAATTTATTAAATACGACACACGCTTTAAAAATCATGTATTTTACATTCTGTTTCAAATTTCGCTCTAAAACGTCAAGACTTGTCACGTGACTGCCGTGACGTCGTAGGTTCATAAACACTGCTAAACTAGTGAGGTCAACATCCCTATTAGCGTTTTTTGGAAAAAAATGTCGCATACTAGGAGCACTAGCGATATTTGACAATATTTTGCGGCGGCATCAACTAGTAAAGATTATTTTACATTATATCTTTAATTCATCTAAAATCGTAATCGTGAAAACAGGAATCGTTACATCACTAATAAAAACAAAACACGACTCGACTGTACACGATGTGCGATTGTACAGAAAAAGAATAGTCATGCGCGGAGTGCGGGGGTAATTACGCGTAGCAGACTGAATTCACTGCAAACAATGGTCAACGTTTATCATCTGATTATAATTATTTCGGATACGGAATGAGGTGTTAAATATTGAATTATCTGTAGTTTCGGATTCTAAACTCCATAACATCCGTGTAAATAATCTTTGCTTGCTTCACTAGCAGCATTGAAGTGAACAGTGGATATAAATTAATACAACTAAATTGGATTAAATTCTGAAGTATTACCAAAATCAGTGTTTGATGTATTAGCTATTTAATAAATTGTGTACAACCGATTTTACTAATTACGATTCCTATTAATTATTATCGTTAAGATTAACTTTAGCTATCTATTATTCTATTGTTAAACCTCATTAATTAGATGTGTTACTAGTGCAGAGTAAATAAATACAGTTTATTATAATAAATGTATTTTTAAATTATTGATTTTGCTTTTAAAATATTTTTAATGCATAAATTTTTTGTTGAAATATTGTTTGTGATAACAGTAAGCAACTGTCATACTGCTGTCGAAATTAAATATATAATTTAAAATAAACTTAATAGATATAATTATGAATAGATTTCACAATTTATTTTATTTATTTGCAATATTATTATATAAGATGTCTAGGCATTTTTTTTTCATTTTTTTTTTTGTACTTCTGTGCACTTAGATGATAATGGAAAAGTGTTGATTTTATTTAAATAAACAGTTTTATGTACATACTTTTGTTTTTTTACTTTCGTGTTCTGGTTCAAGAAAATGGAAGTACTGTATCTAAGATGCATAATGTTGGTTTCTGACTGTACTACCCTCAAAATGTAATGAAAAGATGTTTCAAACATGGCGTCTGCATGTTTGTGAAAGTTTTTCTTATTCAAAAACTGCAAAAATGCACCAAATTAATTAAATGTTAGTCTCAATAAAGTTCCCAGCCATATTGATTTTCTTATCCGTTGGACTAGTGGTTTTGAAAATAGAACACGTTCACTAATCCAACAACAGAATTTTTCGCATATGTCGGATTAGTGAAAAAGTCGGATTACCAGATGTAAGCATGGACTAAAACAACTATTAAAAAAAAGTTCTTTAAACTTTTTGTTTTTGTTCCTAAAATCAATAACGACTTTCTATAATACATAAATGCATTATAAAGGTTTTAACAATAAAACAATTATTAATTTCGAACTTTTATAACACAAACAACGTGACGTCTTCTCCTCCCAATGTCTGTTGTCAGACTACAGAGCGAACGACTCCACGAAACGTCAGAGTATAGAGAAATATTTGTCAAGTAAACACGTGTATCGGATTACAGAGCGCAATATCGTAAAAATGTCGGATTATAGAGCGATTTTTTGTAGACCTCTACATACTTAAAAATAGCGGATTACTCGACGTGTCGAATTAACGAGCAACAGATTATCGATCGTGTCCTGTAATTTTGAAGAGAACAAATTAACTGTCACTTCATTATTTTTCACCTTCTATTATCTATCGATCCTACGCAAATTGATATGTTCGAGAATACTATAATGCATATGTAACAGAAACTACATATATGGGCAATGGTTCGAATCAGATTGCTCTAGACGCGAATGAATGATAAATCATTAGAATGAAAGAAAAACATGAATGTGAGCATCGAATCATATTCGCAGCTAGCCATCGATGTCAAAAAAAAGGGATGAGCATCGAGAGAAAAACAAAATATCGAACGATAGATTATTCCATGGTTTGTTTTTCATATCCGCCGATAAAAAACGAGGCATGCGCGATCAAGTCTACAGTAATCTTTTTTAAGATGGACCGGAATAAATTTTCCGTTTTTTCCGCGGGCCGTAGTAGTTAATTGACACATTTTTGTGACCTGTAATTTTTTTTAGTTTGCAAATATGAAATGAATTTTAAAAAAGTAGTTAATTACCATATTTATTTAACTTTTTAAGAATAGTTGTTATGAGTGGGGACATTTGAAGTGAAAGATGCTTTAATAGATGTTAGTTTTAACAATAGCACTAAATTATGAACATTACATGTTATGTGCGTTTAATAAACTAGACGAATTACATCGAAAAAAATTTATTTATAATTTCTTCTAAAGATCTCGCGGGCTGCAATTGGTCCGCGGGTCGGGGGTTTCCCACTGTTCTACTGTAGTCCACTGGCACAAATGAATATTCTCTTGTGTCCATAATTTTCGCTTTGGTACTAATAGTTTGAATCCAATCACCCCCCTTGGCTTTATTTCAAATTTAACGCAGAGAAATATATATTTTTTGAGACGTAACAGACAACAAAGTACTGAGCCGCTGATACGCTTGTATTCTTACATAAATAACAAACAGCTGATATTACGAAACAAAAAGTCACGTGATTGTCGAAAAATTAACATCTGAAAAATGTGCGATCTCAGCAGCTCCGCTGGAAATCTAATTGATTTTGAGCTATAGTAATAAATGATTCACGTAGCGCTTACGTGGGGAGTTTGTTTTAAAAGAAAATTAGTGAATTCCGCGATTGAATTTTAGAGTTGTTTATTTAAATCAAAATGTCGTCATTCAAAGAAAATAGCGGAAAGGGAACTTTTGACAGCATGCATTTTCAACATAAAAAAATATGCATTTGCTATCGTACCCCGTGTGTGATTTTATGTTCGGGTTGTGGTTTTATGACAAAGGGACGTTCATATCGTACTTGTCCTTCTCATCCAGCGGTGAGTTATTTACATCAATCCGTGTAATCCTTATTATAGTAAAAATCAAATGTACGGGAACACCATGTAGGTATGAACTTAAAATAACTCGTTTTATTTTGTTTATAATACAGCCTTTTTCATTTATATAATACAATTATATTAAGCATATAATTATCTGTATTATAACGGAATAGTAGGTAACTATTTAGCCTGGGGTAGAGCGAGAGGAGCGGTCGGTTTAGGCGCCAGGTGGCAAGGAGCGCCAAAAAGTAAAATCAAATGTGAAAAACAATTTCCAAAATTCCAGCGCAAAATAGAATTTTGATGGAGCCTTTCTAGAGGCGTGGAAGCAGTGTTGCCAGATCTGATTTTTAAAAATCCGTAGGGTGACGCTGAAAAAACCGTAGCCTCTAGGATAAATCCATAGGTCTACAGTGTTGATGTTTGCAATAAAAAATTGATTTTTGAAAATTTGGGACTTATTATTTATTTAACGACCAAAGGGCACTGAAAGACAATCTCGCTCTACCCTGATCATGGACCAGGACCTGCGCTGTAGGTAGCTAAGTGATTTGTTCACGTAGACTTGGTTTTTACTGCAATTTTGATGTCATGATTACATAATAAACGAATGCATTTATTTACAGGTGCTGTACCTCTTCGATTTTAAAGAATGCCCATACTGTTTAACTCCTTCCGAATGGATTATTGAGTATCCCAATCAAGAAAAGCTGAATCTTCCACATTAGTATCGTTATTAATTATTATGGCAATTTACGTGTTTTCTGTGCAATTTTTTTTTGTTTAGCTAATCATTTGTGTTTTTGATTCTAAATATGATAAACCCTTTGTGGTTAATACTTGTTTCATTGTTTTCAAACTTGTGTTCATAATATTGTTAATGTTTTCAGTTATGAATTCAGTAGAATATATGTCGTTTAATTTTTATTGCATAATATATTATAATAGTTTTAAGTTAAACTTTCAGTTATGTAAACGAATGGTATTGAAATATCCGAAAAAAATTACAACTGAATGTTTTATAGTTTTGGAACGCTGTATTAAAATAGGTATGCATTTTTATGGCTATTTTGATTTGTAAGTTGACTGAACTTGAACAAAAGGACATTTAGAAAAAATATGTGTTAACAAAAAATCGTAACGACTTGAATCTTTTAATTTGATTGTTGAAATGGCTATCAATAAAAAACATCTAGTTCCCGTTTTGAAATGCTAAATAATCGGCACGATGACTGCTGAATTATTTTGGAAACGGGAATTATAATAGTTTATCCAATCTTACCCAATACTTATTTATTGATAGTGATTTAGTATATAATAAAAGAATTTAGTTGTAAATTATTTTTTTCGATGCCATTTTTGCTAAATGCTGTCCTGATGGTCATAATTTTGAAGATTTTGTTGGAGCAATCTATAAAAACTATTTCGTTTACGATTTGTTACCCATTCTCGTGGTTGCCTTTTTTTTGTATGTTTTCCATTTCAGTAGGTACCACGAATAATGTGGTCAAATTAGCCAATTGACAACTTGTAAGTCAAAGGCAATTGGTCTGGTTCCACACAGCATAATACTTTTTTTTATTGCAATAATAATTTATTTTGTATTATGTGATGTAATTTTATGTTGAAAACTGTTAATTTTTAAAATGCTATCTTTGTAATATAGTGCTTGGAAGAGATGAGTACATAACACGACTACATAGCTTAAAGACGTCGCGTATTTAACGTGAAAATACAAATATTATCAATGTTAGTACTAAGTAGGTACAGCGCCGGCCCTAGTCCTTGATCAGCGTAGCGCGATTTTGTCTTTCAGCGCCCTTTGGTCGACGCTTTCACTTCACGTAAGTTGTACTTCGGTTTTATGTTAAAGTCCGAAATTTTCAAAAATCAACTTTTATTCCAATCAACACTTGTTGAATTTAAATTAAATTAAATAGCTTTAATTATTATACTTCTGCTTCTTTAACATTAAGAAAGTTCCTACCGCTATATAATTAAATTAGTATTTGCTGTTAATTTCAATCAGTCACTAAATAATAAAATCTTGTTTTTCGCATTTGGCTTTTTGACGCCCCTTGCCACCTGGCGCCTAGAGTGACCGCTCCACTCGCTCTACCCCAGGGCCAGCGCTGAGTAGGTATCGACGTAAACGTATTCCACGTTACTAGCTGTTACATTATTAATATTTGGGAGTTTGCCGCACAGCGTGTTTCATACTCTTCTATTTCAAGTCTTAATATTATTCTGAAATCTTATACATGTAATGTTGTGTGTGGACTTAGATTTTTCTGTATTATCATCACATAAATCACAGTATTAATAATCTTGTGGTACTGTTTTGTGATATTATTCTTTAAATTGATTAATATTAAATAAAAAGAAATTATGTGAAAAACTAATATTTTATGAAATCGCGCGATACAGATCATGGTTGAAAACGGGACAACGAATTTTACCGTTTCAAATATTTTAACGGTAGTGATGTAAGGAAACCCTTCTTCAGAACTTGTGAAGATACCCTGAAGAATAAACGAAACGTCTCGAAACAATACTAATCTACTAGTTTATAATTGTTTTAAATTAAAATTTGTTGTTCAATCGTCAATCATCAACTTATTCTTTGTTAGATGTTTTTAAGTGCAAATTTTTCATTTATTTAATAAATTCAAACATCGGGTGACGTTATGCATATAGACCCCGAGACGAATTGAACAAAAAAAGTTTTCTAAAATCGTTTAAGGGGGGAGCCTGCTTTAGAGGCTTCAAAAAATCTATTTTTTTGAGGAATTTTTAGGGAAGGACATAAATATTTAATTGAAACGAAACTTTCAGGTTTTATTGTTATATATTTCAACATTTTTCTCAAATTTTTTCATTAAAATATATGTCATAATATGCCGGGTACAAGCATTTCGCCGAGGCGCCTCGAGCGTGCATGTGTCATGTGGCGGGAAAGATGCAGGTCACAATTTCCATCTGAAACAAAAAAATCAAAACAAATTTATATTTTCAATAGTATAGATTCTGGTTAAACCTAAAAAATCTAAAAAAAAGTGAGAAATTCAACAATTTTTCGCAACTTAAAAAAAAAAATATTTTTTTGGAAAAAAATTTCACTTTAGATTGTTTAAAAAGTGGGTTAATTATAACTTTTTTTAAGGTTTTTTAGGTTCAACTAGAAGAGAATTTAATCCTGAATACAATCAATTTTGTCTCGTTTCGATAGGACGTTAAATTTTTTTCCTATCTTTCCCGCCAATTAGGAAAAATCGAAAAAATGAAAAACCGAGAAATCGCGCGTCGAAGTTTTCGTTTATAAAAAATCGTACTTACCGCAATAATGTGCTAATCAGCGATTCCTGGTCCATAGAGTTGCCCTTCAGTCTCGAAAGACTATTAGTCCCTTTGGATACGTACAATAGTTACAATGGGTACAATACATACAATAGATTTAGGGACTGAGCGCAGGCACTCCGAGCGATCCGGCCGCTCGACCTGCTCGACGCTTGCTCACTACTATTTCTTCTGTAACTCCGAAAATAATTTGAATTTGTTTCTGAAATTTTAGGGATATATTCTTGGATAGTTTGGGAAGACATTTATGCAAAAAAAAAAATCGATTTTTTGAAGCCTCTAAAGCAGGCTCCCCCCTTAAGCCGTTTGGGCTGTAAGCGTGACAAACTCAAAGACAAAGCGTGTGTATATAGGCGCTTCCAGCTACTACTAAAATTTTTTTACGCGTTTCTTGAATTTCTGTTTGACTGTTATTAGGTAGTAATGTAATAACAAAGTTGCGTTGGATTGAAAAAAAATATTGCGCATACTATCGTTTCTCCACTCATCAGGATTATATACACTCGTCTAGTCCTAATAGTTTCATAATTTATAGTTCCGGACGCTAATAACCATAGATGTTGATGCGTCCATAAATATTTATATAAAAAAAAATATTCATTATTCAACCAACGTTGATATCACGAATCACGTTGGTAATATTCATCTCGTATCATCAGCGATGTAAGTTGGGTATCATACCATACAGGTAATAATTGCCTGATTGGTATGTTGACTTTCATAGAAGATACGCTATGTTAAATACCGTGATATCAATGTTGATTGAATAATTTTATGTCCAAAATTGGAAAGGTTTTAGTGGTTTACCAAAATTTCCATTTCTTTGGAGAAAACATATTTGACAAATGATGAGTAAGAGTATTTTATGGCGATAAAATTCTTAAATAATTCATTTTTGGTAATATGAAAATTTTATAAAATTTCTTATAAATAACTTAAACTTCCTTCAAAAAAAGCACTAAAAAAATAAAATAAAACTCGGATCTCAGTGCTGACAATATATGATGTGAATCGTCGAGAAATTTTAGTCCGACCCTAGGTTCCGGCCATCCGACTGACGCCAATAGTGTATGTGCCATTTGGCAGGTATATTAGTAATAAAATGTTCAGGTATTATTTTTATATTTTTAATAACTTTTTTATGAGAGCGAAGCAGCGGGCTAAAGCTAGTTTTTTATAAATTACGTAATATGCTATGGAAACTAAGGCTTAATTAATAACAATATGTTGTGAAATAGTTGTGATGTTTGTTTTCATTTGGCAGGATTACTTATTTCATTTTTCGCTTTATCATTTTTGATAATAAAATTAAAAAAAAAACATTGATACTTACCCTAGTTTGCGTTTTATTATTTCATAAAAGAATAAAGACCACCACATTTCTTTTAATTTTATATTTTGAAAAAAAATTCATACGAGCGAGATAATATATCGACATAATGCTCTCTTCTGGTAAAAATTATATAATTTCTCATTAACAAAAAGTTGTGCTCAAGGCTCAAGCCGCAACTTTGGCAGCCAGAATTAGGTTTTAGCCAACTTATTTTTAAAAACTCCATTTTACAAAAAAAAATTATTAATAATAATTTTATATAACTTTTTTACGAAAAGTTCAGCTCCTTGTTTTTATATACAACAAATAATTCAAAGGATAGTTTTTGGGGCAGATAAATAATAATTAGTTAATTTTTTTTTTTTGTTTAACACGACGTTTCGTAATAATTTATTACTTCTTCAGGTGCTCTATAAGCGTCGTGCTAAACAAAAAAAAATATTAACTAATTATTTATGTACCCCAAAAACTATCCTTTGAATTATTTGTTATAAATAAAATAGAACTTTATTTTGACATTTCACAATTTTGAAGAGATTTTTCAAAGCTCGTTTGGATGAGATCTTGATCTCGTCTTGAAATTTGGGACTTGAAAACGCATGAATTTTGTCTCAACATTCCTCGTCTTCGCTGCAATACCATGGAGAGGACAAGACTATTACAGACAGTGATAGATTTACGCCTAGACTCGTGAGACCCGGACCTAAGGCGGCATGATTTTAGGGACGGCAAAATTTCAAAAGTAAACAATGTTAGGACAGTTGAAATTTAAAAATTAATTTATCATCCATTGTCCAAATTTACGGTTCTCTGGCTTCATTAGATTTAGATGTTTAATTGCAATAATCACTTCCACATAGAGCAAAACAGGCGTCATATCGGGCGGGGCCTAGGGCGGCATCGAACCTAAATCCGCCACTGTTTCGTCTACGCTCAAATTCGGCTCTGCAAATCCGTGTTGATAGATCGAATAGTTAGAGATTTTAAACTAGCACGTAACTTGGTGGCCAAACGGCATGGTTGTCATTTTAAACTCAGGTGAAAGCAACAAAAAGAAGTTATGTTGTTATCTATCCGTTTTCCTGTACATTTACAGCTCGGACACACGGTATGCAGCACACTAGATTCAGTGTCAAGATCATGGCTCTTGATGTCAATGTCGCGGGTTCATTTTTATAAAAAAGTACACCGTGAAAATGTGTTTATTTATTACTTAACAATGTGAATATAACGTATTTGTGAGATATTGTTTAATTGAATAAATTTTATTAACGGAATGATATTTTTGTAACAGAAATGGCAGTGATTAATAAACATGCACTTGTGGTGTTGTTTTTATCTTTTGTTTTAAGTGGCGCGAATAACAATGTTATCGGTCAGAATACGGTATTGACTGAAGTGAGTGTTTTGTTTTTTCTATTCATTGTTGCTGAGATTTGAATTAATCTCTTTTATATTGTATATTTTCTGGAGAATGTGAGACAGTATATCATTTCTCACAAAATGTTGATGCAGAAGCAAAAAAGTGCTTTGTATCGTTTATAAAATTTACTTATCTAAAGAATGGTTTAAAGGGGTATTGATAGTTCAATAATTTACCTCTGAAGGAGACAAGTATAATTTTTCGAAGGTCTAATTTTATGAGAAAAAAAATAAAGAGCGCATTGGTTTAACAAACAAAACATAGAAAGTTTAATGTATTTTTTGTGATGAGAATACTAATTTTATAAATTTATTTGTCACATAATTTTTGACGTGAAACTTCTTTAGCGACGTATCTATTTGAAATTTTGTGTGACGTTAAAAGGGAAATATAAAACAAACTTGGGTAACGCAAAATGGATAACGCTTCAGTGAGACAAGCTCATAATAAATTTAAGATTTCATGTAACAAAAATTTAAAAAAAAACTAAACAAATTACTCAAATGACCAAAGAAGTTTCAGTTCCCTCGTGAGCAACCATAATTCAAAATTTTGATTCAGGCACTGAAACTTTTAAAGTAATAGGAACTATATAGACTGCTAGATATTATAAATTATAGACGCTCGACAACAGATGTCATAAGCAGTTTTTTAGGTCAAAATGCTATTGTATTGTAAAAAATAGCGACAAACAGACAATAAATTTCTAAAAATATAATGAGAGCCTCACCCTCATAAGCTCACGCACGAAGTTTAACTTCTTTAGTTTTTAATATTATTTCCAAGTTTAATTTTTTTATGTCAAACTAATTAACAATATTTACGATTACTTAGCGACACTTCGGTCCTTGACAGTTTCATGTAATTTAGGAGACAAACTTACTACCCCTTTATGTGGCAATTCTGTTCCCCTCGATTTATTAATTTTTTCAAATAGATACGTCGCTAAAGAAGTTAAACTTAAAAAAAATACAACGTAATAAGATCATCAGATCATTATTTATTACATATACCGAACTGTAATTTTATGCACTTTTGAACAATATTTCCCGTTTGCATATCAAAGGAATATTTTCATGAGCATATAGCTGTCCAGTTATGTTTGACCATACCTGTGTACAATGATTTATTTAAAAAATCATTACTTAGTTTTTAAATCATATACATAATAGTATGTAAATAAATTACTTTCACCACGCGTTTCTTTCATTTGCAAATTTTACGTATTTTATAATCTACTAGCGGCCCGGTTCGGCTTCGCACGGCAGCACTAATTATCTATAGCCATATAAAAGAAGAAACTCATTATCATAAAATTCTCAACGTGTATTGAATTTGCGCGAATTCAATCGCTTTTAATTGTGAATGTTCAAAAATCGAAAAAAAAATCAAAATTGCCAAAAAAAAAACGAAATAAAACAAATTCTGTAGATCCAATCGCTACCATACTTCACAGGGTCACCCACTGGGTTAATCTGAAGATTGCCTGAAAATTTCATCAAAATCGATCCCGCCGTACATACCCGCATCGATTTTTATATAGATAATTTTTATATTTCAGCAAATTAAATCTTTGACGATTTTTTTTGTGCAGTGAATAAGACTGCAAATGTCAATTTCTTGTATAATATAATATTTTAATTATTCCATGACAGCAATGTGTGAAGCAAAGTGTTGCGGTACAATCTTGACTTCACCGCCCCATCTACTATTGCGTCCATTTAATTTTTTTAATAAGTTGAGAGTCGGTAAAATTTAAAAAGTCGATGTGTTTATTTCGCCACCCCCCTAATTGCCGCCCGAGTGCAATGCACACCCACTATATGGCTACCCTGCTAGAAATGCTTTCTGTTTATTTTATGATTGTAACACTAAAAAAGTCAAACTGGAGCACCATTTTTACATGAAAAAGGGAAATTTGTCGTGACTTTGTATTATTACTCATTATTATTGTTGCGTGGGAGACATAAAAATTAATGTCAGTAATTCGTAAAGTAATTCAGAGCGTTTGACGACAAACAAGAGAAAGTGACCGCTGTGTCGTCACGATGTACAACAGTTTAGAAGTCGATGCACATCTCGGCCATGACCCATCCACACGACGTTCGTTTATTTATTTATACCTATGTATGGCCAAGGTGCACTTGGATAATATCGGGTCAATTGTGCGTGAAGATGATATATACAAAGTGGATCATAAATTAAAGCGCAGATAAACAGACTACCACAATCTTCCAGCTATTTTTTCAGAGCTTGTAAAATTCGATACATCCAGAGGCAGGTAACCAAAGGGCCTGGTGCAAAAAAAAAACTAGGACCCTAACTAAACTGTTTAGGTTTTATCAAGTAAAGTATAAATATATAAAGTAAAAGTAAAGTATAAATATATAATAATAAATATATAATATATATATATATATATATATATATATATATATATATATATATATATATATATATATATATATATATATATATATATATATATATATATATATATATATATATAAATATATATATATATATACTTTAAAGGTGCAAAGTAGAACAAATCTATATTATAATGTACTAAAGAATAAAGTTTCTCAAGTACAAATATTATTTTTCTTTTGCATACTGGGACTCGAATACTTACAGTTATTTTTTCAAGTAACAGTTTACAGAAACAAAATTTAAATTGAAAATAATATAAAGTGGTCTATAAAAGGTTTTTGTTCCAATAACGTTTTAATTTATTTAACGGATTATTTTTATAAACCGTTTCCTTATTGCCTTAACACGCCAAATGTGACGGCGAATCTGTTACGTGGGCAACACTGCACAAACAACAGAAAGAATACAGGGGAATTCCCCACAAGTTTCGAACAGAAGTTTCCAAGTTGGGAATTCCCCTGGTTTCGTTCAAATGAGGTGCCATGATTAAAGTCGTGTTGCAAACTATTGTATTTATAATTAATTTATAAGTAATTTCATTTTGTTTAATATTGTATTTATATTTCGAACTTCGAAGGTGGGAGATTTTTTCGCTAGTTCAATTTGAGGTTCGCTGGTCAGTTTCCGAGGGCCCCCTGAGCTTGGGGGCCCCGTTGCACGGCACCGTCTAGTTCTCCGGTAGTTACGCCACTGAATACATCCTATTCTAAGAGCCAGGACAGACCTGCTAATTTTTATATCGAAAACGCGATTTGGCAGCTGCATTACGATTTGACAATTACTCAGCTACTCGCAATTTATCGTTCGATCGTGCGATTTGGCAACAGCATGCACTCGATCTAACGATGTATGCGTTTGTTTCACACTCGCGCGCCTGCGAGTGAAGAGTACATGACATGATGTAACGAGAACCTGCGATTAAATGAGCTATGTGTTTTGGATAATCGCGCGTTCATGATGGATTAATTGTGTATTCCAGGCCATATCAGATAATGCATTGTTACTTGCTACTTACTCAGTCTACCTTCTAGAAACCTTCAATGAAAATTTTGCAATTTATTATATAAATTGCAAAATTTTCATTGAATACAGCTTTCATCTTGGATCCCTAAGCTAATTTAGATTTCTGTCCTAGAAGTTTTACATGCAGATTAATGTTACTGTTTTCTATTGTAGAATGTTTTATGGATCACTTGATATATTTTTATTTGTCTCGTGACCCAAAATTTTAAAAAAATGTTATAATATTTGATTTTGTATTAGTAAACTGGTTTTTCAACCTGTCAACAAAATTACGACGTTTTCGTTCAATATCTTTATAGGTGACTTTTAAAATTACACAATAAAAAAGTCATTTACAGATGAAAGTCTAATAAAGAACAATGAGTTGGTAATGGGTTCATTCCAAAGAATGTTTAATTGATCAGCAGAAATTTTCGCACGTCAATATCTCGGGAACTATTTGAGCTTTATTTTTATAGTAAATTTAGGATTCTGGGTAATTGGGAGGACCATAGTGGATAAACAGGTCAAATAGATTTTGAGTTGTAAAGAGGTTGAAAGTAGCTTGAGATGGTTCGTGTAATATATACAGCCTTGCTTGCCAAAGGCTGAAAGTGGCGTGTGTCTGAAATCTAGGTCTTATTATAGAAAACATAATATTTAGAAGAAATGAAGGAGCTACTTAGAATTCCACAATATGGTGCATTATTTTACCTAAAAAAAAAAATAACTGTTATTTTGTTTTGTTAATGCCTGAAAAACAGATGCCTAAGGATTATGTATTAACTGCCATATTTTTTTGTTTTGTAAATATTTTTAAATGATTTTTTTTTTGTTTTCAGAGCAATGGCAGCGTAAATTTAACTAATGTGAATGACAGAGTGGGAAATGGAAGATTTCTTTTTGATTTAATTTTTGGTCTCGAACCAGTAATTGATCTCGATGATGACGACAGCGTTAAAGTCAAGAATTGTACCTGCGGTAAATTATTTTTCTCGTTCGCTCAAATTTACAATTATATAGCACTATTCACTCGATCCCCTCGCTAGCTCCTTATCTTGGAATTTATCTTATTTGCACTCGGGTAATACCAGATCTATAAACCTAAGCCCTTCTCTAGAAGTAAACTATGGAATGGTAGAAACCGCACTCAGATCTGTTCAGTATAGCAAATTCAATCCGATGTTCATCCGGACGTAGACGGGCCGATCATTTATTATAGCCTACGTTCTAAGGCATGGTATCGCCTATCAAGGACTGCAGAAAAAATTTAAATTGTTCAAACACAAACTGTTAAGCCTATAGTATCGTCCTTACCTATCACGTATTACACAGATATTTGTTTTTATACAAAATAGTCTAACACTTTGGCTACCATATGAGTCACCGGTGATACACGAAATGTAGTTGCTTGTATACCGATATAGATGTCATACAGATTCCGTTAGGGACCGAGCATGATTCCGAGTTAAAGAAAGCTAAACTGGTTTCCACTATTTGCAACGAGTGTCCAGATTCGCCCGCGTTTTGTCTGGAATGTTTCCAAAAAAGACATTAAGTTCATACAAATCTAAACTTATTATGTATTATTTCTTTTTTTAAACTATAACATATTTTTTATTTAAAATAAATAATATTAGACAGCAAATTTTACTTTAGTTTAAATTAGTACCTATATCTTGCCCATTATGAATCACCAGTGATGCCCTTTTAAATACAAATTAGTTGGTGTATTTATATATCACTGCCGTATTCTATTTGTCTGCGTTTATATACCGGGACTTTTAAAATCCAATTAAACATCTTAGTGCATGATATCACATGTGATACATTTGGTCTACGAATGAACTACGCGGTTTGTGCACCGGTGATTCACATGGTACAATAGGGCAGACATTTCGCTATAGCGTTGGTAGCCAAAGTGCTAAAACACTCCCAGGATAATGCTCTATAATTTATATAGTCCATATAACCGGGAAAATCAGATTGAAATCGGTCGAGCGGTTTTCAAGGTTCTCGCGCACACACAGAGAGATAAATTTATAGACGTGAAAAGGGAACTTTATGTAATTTAAAGTTTAAACCAGCCCTTAGCTTTGCTTGCGTTAATATCATTTGTATCACTATAAAAATTGAAGGGTGGCTGGGTCAGATCCCAGTTTGCCTGATCACTTTTTGATGAGAATATCTAGGTATTGAAAAAACGTATAGATATAATTTTTTTTTATAAATCCTTTTTTCTGTTGCGTTTTTTGACATTCGTTAAATTAAATGACTTTCAGTGTCTAGTAATAAATTAATAAATAATATCTTTTTTTAGAATGTGGCATTTCACATCAAGAGAATCGTATTGTAGGAGGCCAACCCGCCGCAATGAACAAATATCCGTGGGTCGCCCGTCTAGTTTATGATGGGACATTTCATTGTGGCGCGTCGTTGTTAACAGCCGATTATGTTTTAACGGCAGCTCACTGTGTCAGACGGTCAGTTGTTTATACATAAATAATAATATTAATGTTAGCATCCATAATAAAGCCGAAACGTAGCTGAATTGATTAATTGATTATTACTGTCCACTTCCCTGTTAATTTTAAATTTATAAATAATAATATTTTTAAATATGATATTATAAAATGTTTGTAGAAAAAATATGCTACGGTTATTCTTTTTAAGTTGAATTGTCATCTTCCTCCCGATTTGTTCGAACTAGGTTTGCATACATTTTTTAAATGTATAGTTTTAAGCTGACCACATTAGGTAACTATGCTTGTTTACTAACCGCTGATTGTTAGTAACGGGCGAATGATTTTGATTTTTGACAACGGCTGATAGAGTAGCTCAGAAGCGCACGCACAGGTTCGTCAATTCGGATATCTGATTGATTGATACAAAATTTAATAGCAACACAAATATGTAAAGAAATTTAAGTAAAAGAGATTTGTTTCTTCGCCACGTTGACGGTTCAACTTTATGAACTTGAAAACTTATAATTAGAATATAGACCATGAATTGAAATGCGCATGAGATATGAGTACCTTCCATTGCCACTAATTTTACATTCGTATTTCATGTTACTTTATTTCCTGAAAATTCACCATTTTGTTGTAAAATACTATGTGAAGACTGTTGTTATTTGAATAGTTTGAGCTACGATTGAAAATTATCCAAATTCCAATTAATTAAGATAGCATTACTAAATATATATTTTTTGGTAATAATTGACAGATATAGAAAAGATGAACGGACACACATCGTTAGAGAGTTTTAATTCCTTTGCAGATTTTATTTTTGTTTTTTAACAATTGGCGTGTTTACAGATTGAAAAAATCCCGAATACGCGTAATTTTGGGCGACCATGATCAATTTACTACATCGGATATTCCTGCAAAGATGAGAGCTGTCTCAACAATAATAAAACACAGAAATTTTGATATCAACTCATATAATCACGATATCGCTTTGCTCAAGTTGAGGAAACCGGTTGAATTTAGTAACACAATTCGTCCAATATGCTTACCTCCGTCGGGAGTAGATCCAGCTGGTAAAGAAGGTAAGATATATTTCTCATTTTATTTATGGAATGTATCTTTATTGAATCCAAGTCCATTCGACTCACCAGTTTTTTTTAAATTTATTTGTTTCCAAGTTTTTAACTCATTTCTAAACTTTATACTTAGTGCTATAAAGTGTATCACTGTATTGTTAGCTCAGTTCGATGATGGAGTTGGACTATCTTTTACTTGTCCCAGAATTGTATAAAAATAGACCGGCGATTCTTTGTCATTGCGCTGACAGCTCATTTTTAGTCGGCCGATTGTTTAGTTGCGTGAATGACTATTATGCGTTTTTATGAACACACGCTCACCTGCAACTGTTAAATCGGCCGATTAAATAGCTTGTGAACGATTAAGTTGGATCTACAAGCGTTGATCATCGATCGACCGACCGAATAATGACATCATGAAAAATTGCTTGGTGTGATTGAGAAACGAACATCCATTCAAACATCTAAACTTTCGCAATTATGAATGAATTGTATCAAAGTGCTGAAAAGCGGAATTATCGAAAAAACCTCAGTCAATTCCCGTTTTTTAAAGAGTTAAGGCTGTCGGAACGCTCTGAATTTTGTTTGTGCTGAGACCCAGCGATAAGGGGCGAGGTAAACAAAAGACATATTGTGGGTGTGACCTTCTTTAGCTCTGTCTCGCTCAAACAATCCACACGTTTCAATTTTTGGCTGGTGCCAACTACGAGGCTAAAAAATTTTTTTGGAGATATTTTGAGGATTTAAAAAACTTTTCCGAAAAAGGAAGAGTCACTTTAGGTTTGTGATGGAACAGTTTTGTGGAATAAGTACGAATAAGGTCGTAGTGTGACATTGAAAACGTGCGTTTTTTTAGCACAATTAATGCCAATTTTTTTCTAGTAAATCGTACATAAATTACAAAAGTAGTCCATTAGAGACCTAGATTTGTCTTTTATCTTCCTTATAGAGAAAGAATTTTTGCAGAATGTTGACGAATAAGTCTACAATCAGTTGACAGCCGAAGTTCTATTTCTGGCGTAAATTCAGAGCGTTCCGACAGCCTTAAGTTGTAGAAGAGAGTTCTGTAAAAAAATATTCTATTTGTTTAAAGGTACTGTTGTCGGTTGGGGTCGTACTACCGAAGGTGGGACATTGCCAGCTGTTGTTCAGGAAGTTAAAGTGCCCATATTGAGTTTGGCTGAATGTCGTGCAAAGAAATATCGGGCTTCACGTATTACAACGTACATGTTGTGTGCTGGAAGAGAGAAACACGATTCTTGTCAAGGAGACAGTGGAGGACCACTCTTGGTACAAAATGGTGATAAATATGAAATCGTTGGTAAGATAAAATACTATTCATCTTTAAAGTTCAATTCCAGGTATATGTTATAATAATTATTCCAACTACCCGTGATACTGTTTTCTATTATAAAATACTATATTGAAATGGTTTTTGTTATTATTATTTTATTCTAACTTCAGATATTATTAACCCTTTGCACTCCGCTGTCCCCTCTCATGGGACATCGTAATTCTAGCATGTCACTCGCCTGTCCCATCCCATGAGACATTAAAGTCTATTAATGATTACGGGGAATTAAGTTATTTTAACGCAACTTTTTGGTTTCAAAATTATACTAAATAATACGAGGGTCTATAAATGCACGTTTCCGCCCCAAAGTAGCGTCGAGTTGCTGGTAGCCAACGTCCAGAATGGTTCGGAGAGCAACGGGTTAAGGCTGTCGGAACGCTCTGAATTTTGTTTGTGCTGAGACCAAGCGGTAAGGGGCGAGGTAGGCAAAAGGCATATTGTGGGTGTGACTTTCTTTAGCTCTGTCTCGCTCAAATCATTCGCACGTTTCAATTTTTGGCTGGTGCCAACTACGAGGCTAAAAATGTTATTGCAAGGGTGCCGCTGTCAATTGATTACTCTAATTTTGGGAAATATTTTGAAGATTTAAAAAACTTTTCCGAAAAAGGAAGAGTCACTTTAGGTTTGTGATGGAACAGTTTTGTGAAATAAGTACGAATAAGGTCGTAGTGTGACATTGAAAACGTGTGTTTTTTTAGCACAATTAATGCCAACTTTTTTCTAGTAAATTACAAAAGTAGTCCATTAGAGACCTAGATTAGTCCTTTATCTTCCTTATAGAGAAATAATTTTTGCAGAATGTTGACGAATAAGTCTACAATCAGTTGATAGTCGAAGCTCTATTTTTGGACTTAAATTCAGAGCGTTCCGACAGCCTTAACACGTTATAGTGGGACTTTTAAGTTTTAATTATTCACTGGCTTGACGCTTTATTATTGAAGATGTAAAAAAAATAATGCCAGTAAATGAGAAACGGTGATTCCAACAAGATTTATTTTTTTGTTAATGTCACCGACTGCCAGATTTATCTGAATCTAGTACCCATTCATATTATCTATCTTTATTGTTCCAAAATTAAAAATTGATTGGGCACACTTGACTCGCGATGGAAAGATAGTAAATTCTAATCCTGGCAGAAATAGATATGAGAAACGGTCATTCATTTTCTGACAATCTGACTGAAATTTCTACGATTTCACAGATAAATTTCTAAACAGTTTTTTTTATAAATTTTCAAAGTTCTTCATCTTGCCTAACTTATAACATAGTAAATGTGTAAGTGATGATATCCATTGCACAGTGGTGAATCAGCGAACCCAAAATCAAGTAACAAAGCATGTTAAAAAAGAGCATTGAAAATTGTTTGTTTATAATAATATAAACAATAATTTAAAATTATTTCTCTTGTTTCTAAACCCTGTCGAATTTCGACAGTCATGCTCAGTTGCAGAAAACGTCGTCAAAAAATCTGATTAAACAATGACCTTAGATTGTGAATATTTCTCCACATGAAAGACCTTGTAGAATTTTAAATCGATCCTGATCGAAAAATAATTGTTCGATTGAAGCAATCTTAAACTGTGTATACATGAACTTAACATCATTTTTTGTACAATTTATACTTCTAAACAATTTTTTTCTACGCATTTTTATCAAAATTTAGCGTAAAAAGCGATATTTTTCAATGTAAATCAAGCATTTGTTTTTATGTGAATACAGTCTAATGTTCTAAATAACAAGGAGTTTCACAACGATATTAGACTGCTCCTGCATGTATAGACACTGTAAATGTATGATAACAATCTAAGGTCATTGTCAAATACAACTTTTTGACAATGCTTTCTGCAACCCAGCGTCAGTCTTGAGTTAGTTTGCTAAGATAATCAAGCGAACTGCACATTTTACAAATTAAAAAAACATATTTTTAGGTATAGTGTCTTGGGGAGTCGGATGCGGCAGACCTGGATATCCGGGTGTTTACACCAGAGTCAGCAAATATTTGAACTGGGTCCGTAGTAACATGGAAAATACATGTGTTTGCATAAACTGAATAACTTACGGCGACAATGCCGTATTAAAAATAATAATAAGTAATCTATATTTATTGTTGTTCACTCGCATTGTTTCATTATGCGCTGTTTAAATGATTTGAAGTGATGCGACACAATAGGGTATATTTGCATGGAATTTTTCATTGTATTTTTATTATGCAGAACGAAAATATATGTCAGTTTGAACAAAACATAATTTACGTAGTTTACCCAGGTACAAAGTTGTATTTTCAATTTTTCTTAGTTTTTAGCACGGTACAGGGGCGTAGTTACCGCCGTATCAATTATACAGGGCCCCCGGGCCACGGGGGCCCCCAACGTGCATAGGCAAAAATTAATAAAAACTTCCCAATTTTTTTTTTTATTTCAGAAATGACAAAAGTTAAAAAAAGCGTGCGTACAAAAGTTGGCAACACCCTACATCGGTTATCGCGGGGTACGGGATTTCCCCGTTTAAGTCATTTACTTCAACAGGGGAAGGGCCCCCAAACAAATTTTTATACGGGGCCCCGCCAAGGCACGCTACGCTTCTGACGCGGTATAAGAAAGAATGGTAGTGTATCTTGTATTCTTTTATACATGAAAAGGACGAATGTCTTATTGGGCGAGGTACACAGTGAGCCCGCGGAGTAGCGCTGCGAGTACACCAGCAATGCTTGCTGTGTTAAAAGATATGCGTAACGGGTTTGCCTATGCGTTGGTGTTGCGTAATTTACTTTGAAAATTGAATTGAATCTTTTTACTCGTTTTATTTATTTTGTTTCGTAAAATTTTATACACAGCAAGCATTGCTGCTGAGCTCGCAGCGCTACTCCGCGAACTCTCCCATATACTAGTCCAATAAGAGACTCATCACTTTTTATGTGGGTGTTATATTATATTTCTTATACCGTGGTTTTTAGATAGTATAAACGCTCGCATCCTTAATGCTTATACAACATATGCTGCAATGATAAAAAACGTTTTTTTAGCGGACAGGACTTCCATAAATATTTCAAAATTTATTTTTCAGCTCAAAGTAAATGAGAATTAATGTAGCACAAAAAGAATTTCCGTGCAAGTATTTACCCTATTTGTTGCCATGTAGAACTAACATAATTAATAAAGAAAATGAGACTTTCATTAATGCAAGCCTATAGCAGAGTTCTTTATACTATGCCTGTAGACTTGTGTGATAATTTTTTTATGAGATTTAAAAAATTGTTCGTAAGACCAAATCGCACTAAAAAAACTAAAAGAAAATTTTATTATTTTCACATCTCAAAGTTATCGAAATTTATTGTGTGTATCTAGTATATTTATTTTTTGTATTATTGATATTTATTAAAATATTGATAAAAACGCTTATCGCTGTTTCAGTATTACGCGGTTTCTTCCAATTTTAAAAATATTCACATTTGACATATTATAACAAATAAAATAAAACTTCTGTTATCGCGCGCAGTGAGGCGGGTAACGGCTAGTAACAAATATGATATTTGCTATTTGTTTCCATGGTTACATAATATGGTTTAAAATGTAAAAATTAATCAAGCATGCTTGTCAGTTACCTAATTAATTTCTTTTTTTATTTTCAAAATATTTTTTACAAAACTTTCTTAGAAAAATAAATAGAAAAGTATCATTATATGAGAAAAACAACGTTATAGCATATATTTCTTTTGCGCATGCGTCGATTTTCTCCAAAAACAATAGGGCTCTTCATATTTGCATACCAAAGATCCTCCCAAAATTTGGTTTCAGTCTGTTCATCCGTTTGACCAGTATCGTGCTCACAGACAAACAGGCGGACAGAGTTTTTCCAAAAATATGTTTTTTTGGATTCAGGACACCTCAAAACGAAAAAATATTGTAAAATTTTGAAAAGTGAATTTTGACCTAAATTAGTGGGTTCAAATGGTAAAAGTTTAGCCACTATAACGTAAATTATGGATCAGTTTATACAAAATGATTCAAAATATGTTGATAGAAGTTCAAAGGCAAGACGAAGTGTCATTGATGCAATATCTTGCTAACGACAAAAGCTTGCTGAACGAAAATATGTCAAATGAGGAACCTTCCTCATCACAAACATAACTTCGTAAATACTTGAACTTTTATTTGATTTTCATAAATGTTTTATGAACAAAAATCGATATTAGCAATAAATAAATCTATAATTAATGTAATAAAAAAGTATTTAACAATAAATGTTACAAAATTTAACAAAATTTTCTTATTCTCGGTTCTGTTTCACTTATGTTTATTATCTACGTATTAAGATGCCTCGTTTACCGCTTTTTCGTATATTGCAGGAACACTTATTGGAACGTAACTCCCGCGTAAGGCGGGGTGTTACTGTATATACTTCGTTGCCTGAAACCTTTGCAACAAACCTAACCACTACCTCAATCCACCTATCTGTTCATATCAGTGGACTGAGTAACCCCATTGAATAGCCTGCATCCCCCATGATTTTGCCTAGCTGTCGTAAATAATCTGTAGCTCATATTCTTTTATTTGCAAGTGTTGCCATCTGCCCATTTCACTCACACATCTGATCGTGTTGTCACACGTCATTCGTTTTCTCTTAGCTAAGTTTGTGGCACGTTGTCTCAAAAATGGCAAAAATGGTAAGCTAAATATTATTTTTTCAAAAATTTTAATTGTATTCGTTGCAAAATATGTAGTATTGACATGTAAATTGCGTAACTCAAGTAATATTACAATGATGGTTAAAATAGATGCTGATTACTTTGACCTGCTTTGATGTTCATTTTCAAAGATGAAACATGCTTTCTAACTTGTTAATTAATATCTTAGCAGTTATGTGTATTTTATAGAATATTTTTTACAGTTTACAAGAATCCTACACGTTCTTGTAGAACAGGATTTAGTTTTTATTTAAATGTCTGGCTAAAACACATTTTGTGGATTCCAGACAGTAAAAAACAAGAACGTCAAAAATGCCCTTCGCGGTAAAGGCCAGAAGAAAAAGAAGGTTTCATTGAAGTTCACTGTAGATTGCACACATCCAGTAGAAGACAGTATTTTAGATGTCGGAAACTTCGTAAGTAACTGAAACTTTGCCAGACGAAGAATATTAGCGATGTTCATTTTTTTCTCTGATCTCTGAACTGATTTTAGCAGTAATTTCACAATTTGCTGTTTAAAACGCATCGGCAATGTACTTATGTCAAGTAGCAGAGTATACAGAACACGTGTAATTAATGCAATTTTTGATTATTTTAGGAAAAATATCTTCTGGAACGCATTAAAATCAACGGAAAAACCAACAATCTTGGAAACCATGTGACTTTGGAAAGGCATAAGACGAAGTTGTCCGTGAACAGTGAGGTAAGATATTTTATTTCTTATCATTTTAAAAGTACTAAAGTATTTTCTGGATAGTAAATAATTAGAACGCCTAGATCGCCATTGTGCATTTTTTATAGTTTTAAAGTTTTATTCAGCAGAATGGTTTTATTGCGTAGATGTGGTAGCCTCTGAAGATGTTTGAAGTAAATTTAATAAAATTCAAAATGTGTGGATTTTTTTTCGTGCTTGTTAAATAGTCTATTTTTAAAAGTTCGAAAAATTTGTTTCAAATAAATAATTTAAGTTTCAAGTTGTTGATTATTATTATGTATTTTTTTGTAATTGGTCTATGACAAATGCTATTGCAATATTTAACCGGTCTTTATAAAGAATTCTAATTAGAAGGTGTTAAGATTTGGGCTTTTTTTTTGTAGGTTCCATTTAGTAAAAGGTATTTGAAATACCTTACAAAGAAGTACCTTAAAAAGAACAATCTGCGAGATTGGCTCCGAGTGGTAGCTGCAGGCAAAGACACATACGAACTTAGATACTTCCAGATCAATTCCCAGGATGATGACGACGACGACGACAATGAGTAACTTGAACTCTTTAATTCAGGTACCAAAGAGAGACATTTATATTTTATAATTTGACATTGTATTATTGTATTTGTTCACTTTGGTTACTGAATAAAAAAAAAAGATTTAAAAAAATCATTTTTTTAAAACATCTTGTAAGTTTGGTCCAACACATCCCACCAGACTAATCCGTGAATCCAGGGTTTGGTAAATTATTCTATTGATAACGTATAGATTTCTGCTAACGACAGTATGAATACGCTATTAGCATGCAGCCGACTATTTGAAAGGGTGACTAAAAAATGGGTTGAAGAAGTTTTGGTCCGAACTTTAACGTTTAAATTTTTTGATACTCATGAATATAAGGCTGTTTCAAATTAAAATCAGTCTAGTACAAAAATTATTTTGAACTATAATTCAACATTACACTTTTTATTAAATGTAAGAACATTAAGTACTGATGTGTTCTTTTCTGAATAAAATTTTAGAATCTGCAAAAGAATGCAGATAATTTATCGAATGATTCTTTGCGTCAATGTTTTATTTATAGATTGTGTACAAAAAGTTAAGCTGATGCTGATGATGTAGGATGTTAGGCGTCTATGATCTACAATTATCTAAAAGCTAAGCCCTTGTTTCGACCCAGATTTCAAAATATTGTTTTTTCCTATCTTTATCAACACAGAGCAGTCTTTAATTTCGTGTTCCTCTACAACACTGGTTCCCAACATGTAGAAGATTGCGGACCACTTAGCCTGAAATTAAATCAGTACGGACCCCCCACGCTATATCCCTTACCAGTTGTAATAAAATTCAAAGATGTTTAAGTAGTAAAACAGTTTTTTTAAACACATTTTTTATAAGGATAGTTTTAACAGCACGAAAATATTCACGCGATCTCACTCAACGCATATCGCTTTTAAAATTCCCCTTTAACGGCAACTTTTTATGTGCTGCCGGGCCCTTCCGCGAACCACTTTCGAGGATCTCATGAACCACCTGTGGTCCGTGGACCACTGCTCTACAACCGTTCTAGATTCTAGAAGTATAATAATGAGGTAACATTTCAATAATGCGCCGCTGGGAGAATTTTTTTTGTTCATCTCAAAGACTAGGATTATTGATTTTCATCAGATCAGTGGTTTTTGAAATATATATTGGCAAATTTGTGAACACTATCTATAACCAGACGCGGATCTAGGTTTCTCGGGGCCTAGTGCTTACTGAAGTCCAGTGGGAACCCATTTTTTGTTAAATTTAAAATCTATTTTTATGACATCAAAATCAGAGTTACAACTTCGTGACCTGATCAAACAAGTCGTACTATAAATCCACCCAAAAATAATGTCTTTGGCAACATTAACTATTTTTTACTAAACGATAAGTGCTCGTTATAAATGAAAAAGTATTAAAAATTTGTGATAATTCAGTTTTTGGGGGCCCAGGGCTTAGTCCTATTTGTCTCTGTAGATCCGTCCCTGTTTATAACTATTATCTAAGTATCAAATAGTGAAATAGGGCGTTCTGACAAATTCCACTGACATTTCTCACATTTGTAAGCGGCCGGATATTGTTAATCATATTGCAATTTGCGTTGGCGTTTAGCCTCCTGGGAAAGATAAGATTGCCAGATGTTCAGATATTTGTCGGCAGTTTTCGGCGATAGTGTTTTCCGGTGATAACGTTTTCCGGTGATAATTTGGCGACACCGGTGGTCTCCCGAGAACCGCAAGCTGGCAGAAACAAAAATATTGCCAGCCTTTGTTTCATGGATCTCCCACCCAACGGGCAATCGGGAAGAATTCATATAAAAGGGCTTCCCGAGTAAAATCGCGGCATTCGTTGATTCTTTGATTCGTCATTCACATTCGTGTATTCGTTCTTTAAGTCGTTCAGTTGTTGTTTACAATGGGTTAAGTTTTATACGTGAAAGGGGGGGGGGGGGGTAGCCCAACAATCCTTTCAGGATGTGGTGCATTTGCAATCTGTGTCCGAAAGGTCAGTTTTTTTTTTATCATTTTATTTTTATTGTTTTATTCAGTTAAGTGTTTCAAAGGATCAGTTATAGTGGGAATAATTTTTGTAAAGTTTTCTATTTGATTGCGCATATATGTATATATATTTTTATTATCTATTAATTATATTGATTTTAATGAAGATGTCATAATTTATTTGGTGTTAACCCGAACACTCCTTCTGGTTTCCTCAGACGGCTCAGACAGAAAAAGAATCCACATAGGAAAGGTCCAGTAAATTCCATCTACTGGGCCCCAATCCTAACACATTCAAGACTTTTTGGGATATGGAAAACGTGTTTAGTTCTACATAAGGTTTTGTTTTTTAGGAATCGATTATTATTTCAATAAAACGATTGAATTATATATAAATAATTTATTAGAAATTTAAAAAAAGTAAGCGAACTCAAATAAATATGTGGATATTTTAGAAAAAATATGATTTTGTTGCTTTATAAACTAATTAACATCCTAAAATGACATCAAATTTATTTATGTATAAGAAAAACAAATACTTTTTGTAGACACTACTATTAAATTGTAGCAGGATTTCTAAGTATTCCAGCAAAAATTATTGTATCGCTGGAACGGCTGTATATTGTGTATATGAACGGATGATTACATATGAAACTGGCCGGTTCGATTGGCCGACTCGATCTAAAAGTAAAGAATGCCGTAGCAGCAGCTGCGACTGTTCCTTGCTCGTCTAATTCAATTTTGGCTTTGTGTAGTGCGTCACCCAGCTTTAAGTTATTTTGGCCAGTCAATTCAGAAAGATCGCTGGTACTATCAAAAAGATCGCCAACTCCGATGTTTTTCAATACCTAAAAATGAAAGATGTTTAAATATTTAAGCATTACGCCCATTGCTATTACTTAAGCTGAAGTTTAAAAAACTTAACGGAAAGTGTATAAAATAACGGAAAATGGTACATGGAAAATAGTAATGGTGCGAATGGCGTCTGTTATGACATTAAGTCGAGAAACACGTTAAACGCATTATTATTATTATTTAAGCATTATAGTAGAGTCCGCGACAAAATATTGTCATGCGAGCACGACGATCTAATAAGCGTCTGTAGGTAGTTTGAGTCTCCCTTTCCAACTTTTTCCTCTCACATTATTCTCTGTTATTAAGTCGGAACGCGCTAGAGCGCTTTGTAATGGAGATGTATTGATATTCAACACTAGTAGTCGCGATGTCTGAAAATGTTTTTTTTTGGCATTTGGGGAGCCTAAAAATCATAGAGAACACATTTTCTGACAAATTTCGTCAAGCAAGAACTTTTTGTGATTTTTAAAAAAAAAATTTGATGATCTCGGAAAAGCTCTTGCTCGGCGGCATTTGTCAGAAAACTTGTTTTCTATGATGTTTAAGCCCCCTAATTGCTAAAAAAAATATTTTGTGACATCGCGACCATTCGTGTTGAATATCAATACAGATCTCCATTTACAAAGCGCTTTAGCGCGCTCCGACCTAACGACAGAGAATAATGTGAGAGGAAAAATTTTGAGAGGGGGATTTGAACTACTTACAGATAGCATATATTTCTTTTGCGCATGCGCCGATTTCCCTCAAAAACAATAGGGCTCTTTATATTTGCATACCAAACATCCTCCCAAAATTTGGTCTCAATCCGTTCATCCGTTTGACCTGTATCGTGCTCACAGACAAACAGACGCATAGAGTTTTTCCAAAAATATGTTTTTTTGGATTCGGGGGACCTCAAAACGAAAAAATATTGTAAAATTTGGAAAAGTGAATTTTGACCTAAATTAGTACCTACTATCCCCCCCTCTAATGGGTTGGAATAGTAAAACACCATGCGTTATTTGTTACCAAACTAAAAATACTTACCGGGACGAGTTTGATTGTTTGTTCGATGGAAAATTTCGGTATTGATACAAATACTTTTCTTGGCAACATTCCACTTTTGACTAATTGTTTAAATGTCGTTCCATTCAATTTTTCCAAAACATTTTCAACGCCTGTATTAGTTGAGAACGGTGGCAAAAAGATGAACATGCTGATGTCATTTCCTTTATAGGGGAGTTCTAAAACGTGAGCACCAAGGGTTTCTGACGCCTCTGAAAATTAATAATTACAACATAGATAAATATTTTTTCAAAGACTAAAAAAATACCTATGTAGGGTATCTCACGACTTTATCAGTTAACCCGGCATTTGCGCAATTATGATAAACATTGTTACATTTATATTATGAGAGCAAGATTAGTGACAAATATGAGACTTTATATAGAAATGACATAAATAAAAAAAAATGTGAGCCGTCGTGGAACACCTGACAGAAATTTATATTTTTATTGCCAAGTCTTCGCTAAACTTTCGAAACAATAAAAATAATTTTATTGCTGTAAAATTTTTGATTTCGTAGATCGATATTGGCCGTCTTCGTTGGCATTTTTTTGGTCCATTTGCGCATGCTCTTTCATGCAAATATGTCGAATTTTATTTATTGCGTATGCGCAATAAATAAAATTGGACGCATTTACATGAAAGCGCAGGCGCACACGGACCAAAAATATGGCAGCGAACACGGCCATTATTTACCGCAATGTTTAGTTAAGCAATCTGATTTTCCTAAGATAAACTTACAAAAACAAATCAGATATTAGCGTTTTTCGTCTGCAAGTATAACAATGTTTATTCTGTTTTAAATACAATATACGATATATTTCGAAATAATATATTCTTGTGAGTTATGCATGACATCTTAACTTACCATAATTGAAAGTTCCTTCTTGGGACATCATATCGACCAATGTTTTTTCGTTTGACGAAATATAAAATACGCTCTTTTGTGTCTTTTCGGGATCGAATTCGGATGCCCACAGTCCTTTGAAATAAGCCGCGTTCACGAGAACGAGATTGGTGTTTTCATCAATAGCATCTGACGGTAAAAAATCCTGTATTTGATTTTTTGTAGCGTTTTCAACCCATTTATTAATCGCTAATCTTGCGTTAGCCGGATTTTCATTAAAATCCAATTTTTCTATCTCATCTGTAAAGTAGTCTTGCATGCATGGGCGTACACCGGTTTTTGGTGATACGTAAATTCGATTGGCTAAGTCAAACTCATAGCTATCATTGGCCGCTTGTAAACTCATGGATCGAATGTATTTTTCAACTTTGAAAGCTTGAAGCACATCAATTTTATCCTAGAATTATAAATTAAAGCAACATTTAAACAATGCATAAGACAAACATATGGGTTAAAGAATTCTAACTAATATTATAAATGCGAATGTGTTTGTTTTTTACGCTTTCACGCCTAAACCGCTGAACAAATTTCGATAAAATTTGACAAGGAGATAGAGTGCATCCTAAAGAAGGACATAGGCTACCTTTTGTTTCAAAATAAAAACTCAAAGGGGGTGAAATAGGGGATGAATGTCACTGACAGGTCATCACGATACCTTCCAGAACTATTAGACATCCAAACTTGAAATTTGGCAGACATGTTTCTTTTGTTGAGTAGAGATACTAAAATAGTCTTCTAAGGTGTTGAAAGGGGGGAAGTACAGGGGTGTCAATGATTAACACATTTTAATTTTCAAAATACAGTTTCTATGAACTGAAAATGTAGCTGTTAGGCCTGATGAAGATTCCATTACTGTTATTGCTGTGTAATGATATAGATACGTAAAAATATACATACGGAGGCGTCAGGTATTCTTAAAGTTGTCTTCAATGATTTTTCCGTTTGATTTTTGGCGATGAAATACGCCATAAGCAAGGCATGATAAGTGCTATGTGGCGAGAAGAAAACATTTTTACCGACATTTGCTTTGTTGATTTCTTTCAACAATGCTAAGGAGAATTCTTGCTGACCAACATACAAATCTTCTTTGACTTTTGATGTATCAGTTGACCTTGCATCGTTTTCGGTCAGGCATTGTGATGCTACTTTACTGACTAGCATGAGAATTGGTAACACCATCAGTATTGTGTTATACTGTTTCATCTGTAACAAAATGCATCAAATAATATTTTTTACTTTTATGGCGGTTAAAACGACACCCAGTTAAAGAAACAAAAATAACAATGCGGATACGAATTCGCTGTTTAAATAAATATTAATAATAATAATAATAATAATTTTATTACTCCAGTAAGACATGTAGGTACACGTATAGGAGAAGTCATAAATATACTATAATCAGTTTGTTTTTCATAAAAAATAAACAGTAATTTTAGTCAAATTTTTACTCGAGATATTTTTTTAAATCATAATTAGTTTCATTAAGTAATATTTCTTTTAATTTGAATTTTAGATTAGCCTCTTTTTTATACGTTCAGGTATTCTGTTATGTATTCGAATCATAGCGTTGCGGACACCTTTTTGGACTGTAGTAAGCAAAGATGCTACCGTTTTAAAGTTGTTTTTGTTTCTGGTCGAGTAGTTATGTAAAAAATTATTCTCGATAAATAGAGGTGGGTTATTTTGTACGAAGAGTGCGCATTGTAAAATGAAAATGTCGTAAACTGTAAGAATTGTTATAATCATTACTATAGACAGGCCCATCTTTCCTCTTGGGCTTGTGCCCAGGGCCCCGCGATCCATGGAATTCCATAAGCTTGCGACAAAATAATAAATATAATGGGAATAAACAGCATAAAAAATTACGTTTTTCTTTTAAAATAACCTAACGAAATATAAATATTCTGTGACTTAGGACGAAGTAATGAATGGAAATAATTTCATCTTGACTCATTCGTAACTCTCACTATTGTGAAGGTTCATGTCTAGCGTTACCGAAGCTAAAATTAGCTCTCGCATGATGTGAACTTAGTATTGTAATTTGCTTTATTATGAAAGAAATGGAGATAGTCATTTACAATTTTGAGGTTACCCTCAACCCCCGCGACGGGGTGAGTGGGTGAGGGATAGTTTGGTATCTAAAAGATGTCATTTTTAAAACCAAACGACTTTTGTCACGAAAACTTACTATCCTGGAAATATTTGGTCACGTCCAGACTTTTTGGAAACGACGTATAAAAACCGACTGTCGAACATTAATCTACGGTGACGGCGAGGTACAACGGTTGCTCCTTAACCTAAAGATCGTAGGTTCGATCTCGAAGTTATTTTTTTACAATAGGGATGTTGACTGTATTCAAATAAAAACATAATTTTAACGAAAAGTATAGTAGTTTCTATGATAGAAATACTAAAAAACACTATATTTTTCCTTATTTTTAAGGAATTTAATTAATATTTAATAAATAAAACCTAATAAAATCACTCTGAAGTCACGTGACAACAGACACCAATCAGAGCGCATGACGTCATATGTTCAGCCGCTGTCAAAAAACTTCATTGTTTGGTTAATATTTAGTGTGTAATTTATTATTATTTGTTTACAGGAAACGTCAAATTACATGTAACTATAGCAACGACTACGGTACAACTTTTCATCACCTCAGTTTACTAACGTTTATGAGCACAGAATACGCATGTATAGGATGGTAGCTCCCGTGTAAACTTTTGAGCCTCCTTTGGTACGAACAGGTGACGTCACGCGACTAGTATTGGCGTTTTGGACCGAAATTTGAAACGGGATTTAAAATACATGATTTTTAAGGCTTGAGTTGTATTTAAATAAAAATAATAAATATTTGTGGCAATATTAGGTACTTATGCACGATTTAAAACACTTTCCCAAAAATTGTCAACATCCCTATTATACCAGTTTTACTTCTGTAATGTGTAATGTAAAATACACAGTCCCTTTTTTTAACAGCAATTTTGAAGATAATACTATACTTACGTTTTGTACTTTTCGAATTACACCAGCCTCTTCAATATTTTCAGTAAGGTTTTTTATCACGAAATATTTGAATATTTATACGAATACAATGGAAAAACCTAATTTCAAGTTCACTATAATTATAGTACTCTGTTGACCATTGAGACAAAAGTGATTCATTGAAATGTGTTTATTTCAAGTTGAATGAGAAAGTTTTGCTGTGAAACGTGTATACCTGTTATAAAATAGGTTCATGCCAGCACACATGACAATCAAATATGAGACGGAAATCCCATGTATAATTATTAATTACGTCAAAAGCAGGTTAGGACATTAATTCAACAATGATATAAAAATAGACAGATATGCTTTTTATTTTAGAACAATCAGTTCACGCTTCATATAAGTTTTTGTGTACTATCCGTCTGTCATATTGTGCGAATAATATAGTGTTAATATACAAAATCCTGTGTCGAACTGAACAGAAAACAATCCACACTAATATCCCTTATTTCTGCTAATATAGAAATTGCAAAGATACGGGTACGCCCGTTTGTGAAGAGTGAGAGGGGGGGGGGGGAGATTGTAGATTACAGACGTTGAGACCCCCGTTTGTAATTTCGTTTCCTTGCAAATTTTTTTGTTGGTATTTTAAAGGATACAAATAAGGTGGAAAAAAGTACTTCTAAACTTTTTGCCTGGCTGACTTTTTCAAGTACAGAGAATAGTGCAAATTATTATTAGCACAATGTTGTAAATTATTGCATCTATTAATAGTAAAATATATATTTCGTATTTTTTTATCTTCTTCCTAATTCTGAAGTATATTCAACATTTTTCAGACTAATTTAAAAATTATATACTATCTATATTTTATATACTTATCAAATTATTTTTTCGATACCTTTTCAGATTAAACATTATAAATATTATAATTCAATAATAAATCTCAGGTATTTGGATTAATAATACAAAACAATCGTGTTATTGTTAATCTTGCTACGTTTCGACTACTTTATTTAGTCTTCGTCAGGCTCATAACTAATAAATGAAATAATCAATCAAATATTAGCAAAATTAACAATAACACGATTGTTTTGAATTATTAATCCAAGTACCTGACATTTATTATTGAACTGTAGTAATAATTTTGGATGCGATATAATGTCTAATTATAAATATTGTAATAATTGACTGAGTAAGTGATGCGAGTGACTTTCCAATTTTTGTTCTATTTGTTTGATGATTCCACAGTAATTATTTAACATTTCTATAATATTACGACCAAAATTGTAGACCAATTATATCGAAATTGGTATGGAATTTCTTTAGTTTGAAAACATAAATATTTTTAGAAACATGACAGAAAATAAAACTTAACTCCGCATCAAAAATTTAAATTTCAACATGTCTTTAGTAATTGAATTACCCGAATATACAGGGTGTTCTACAAGCTCTATGACAAACTTTGACAGATGGTAGGTCACTTGATTTTAAACATATTTTTTTTAATAAACATGGGTCCGATTCGTTTTTGTTTAGAAGTTATAAGCATTTAAAGAATCAAAAACGTAGGCTGATAAATAGAAATATCGGTTGTTATGACAATAATTATAGGTCAAGGAGGTCCAATATCATGGCCACCTCGTTCACCCGATCTGAATCCTCTGGATTTTTATTTATGGGGACACATGAAGCAGCTGGTCTACCATGTTGAAATCGCTACCCATCAGCAGTTACTTGAAAGAATACATACGCTACCCCGGTTTACGCGAATTCGGAGATACGCGGTTTTTCTTGATCAAGACATTGAACAAACTGATTCGTTAGACCCAGTTGAATAGGAAAATCAAATGACGATTTCAAACTTAACAGAAGGCCCTCAGTACAATTGAAAAGGGGCTACAAATTTTAGAAAAAATAGATTCCAATGAAGAGCGCGTGTCTACTACAAAACGGGAAATAAAAAAGTTACTGGCATGCTACGAGGAAATTTTACGTGAGAAGAAGAAAGACTTAACTCGTTAGGCGACATTGTTGGTATATATGAAGCCTTCGACATCAAAATAACTTTGATTTACGTTGTTTTATTCCTACTAATGTAAATTGTTTTAATTATCTAACATTTTATTAAACATGTTTCTTCTAAATTATTGTTTTCTTTAGACTCTGGTCCCGATTACACAAACTTTATACGTATTTATATGCAAGGTTGAACCCCGACTTACGCGAATTCGACTTACACGGCTATCTCTTGGTCCCACCTATCGCGTAAGTCCGGGGTATTACTGTACTGATAATTCAAGAATTTTGTTTTCGAGATTTATTGTACAGTTTCGGTTGCGTGGATATGGCAGATTATATAACACTATAATTAACATCGATAACAACGGTCAACGAATAATGCAATCCAAATTGTAAAAATAAATTGTGCGTTTTTATACATCATGTGGTAACTGGTATATTTGACAAGTCTCAACGCGAAAAGTTTTTTTAATGATGTTATACTTCAGCTAATACAGGCGCTGTGTACAAATATACAAAGCGTTTTAAATGAGAATTCCAACAGTCCGGTTAAAAAAAAATTGCACGCCGATTTTTTTCAAAAACCTTCAGAATTTCATTCTTTAGGTCTTCCTGTACTTAAATCATTTTTCATATGGGATGCAGCCCAGCGTCCGGTCTAAGCGTTAATAATTAATTTGTGTATTCTGTTAATTTTTACGGTGGTTGTGAACATTATAGTTAAAATTTGTAGCAGAAATGTCTAGAATATATTATTTTATAAAGTTTTCGTGAACAATAAGATTATTTTCTGTACCATTTAAACATTATAATTTTTTTAATACGTGACAGTGTTGGCAAATGTTCGTGAGTGAAATAAATTAAATCAATTTTGATCGATGACTATTATAATGTTCTTACATCTACTTCTATGAAAATGTAAGTTTTATTTTTATAATTTTCCTTATTACAAAATTTATGTCAACACAAAGAAAGCTGTATACATATTATTTCACACGATGTTAAATTACGAAATATAAAAAAAAAGAATGATAGGACTAAATTTTGTAACTGAGAAAGGAATTTTCTCAAGAAACTATTGATTGTGCTACATAGTTGTGAAACGAAGCTTTTTTTGGGACATCCTGCGCTTGACTTTTGAGTAGTAAAATGAGAAAAAACGTCTATCCACGCTTGCTTAGCTAGTGCGCTGATTCAAATCATTAAGTGCGTAGACACGCTTCTGTCAGGTGTCCACTGACGTCACCCATTTTTTCATATTATTGTACAAAGCGATTATTCAAACTTATTTACGAATTAAAATTAATCTAATCTCGTTTATAAAATATGTGTCAAAAACGCATTTTTTATTGGTTTAGATGTGACGATAAAAATATTTATATTAGCAATCCTCTATAGGTAACAGTCGACAATTTTTGGACCAATAAGTTATAATTTCGACAAAAATTATAATATAATAGCGATAATTAATTTATAATAGCTATGTCGTCCTTTCTGTTGACCTCCAGCGTAAATTGTTAGATTGTAACAGTATAGGTGTTTATACAATATTATATTGTGCTATGGTACCCTGTATCGGTATTTGCAAAATAAATTAAAACATTGACTAACGCTTAATGATAACGACTAAAAATTTATTTTTTTTTGCAAGACGCCTCTATAAATAGCTGCTTTTAGATATAGATATAGATATAGATATAGATATAGATATATTTATTGCCAAAGCAATAGGATCAGATTCATTCCACGGAATGATCTTCCATCTGTCCTTATTACAAAAATATATACATACAAATTATTACAGTCTATAGATACAACTCAAACAGTAATAAATAGTACTTAAACTAACACTATGGAAGTAAAGTAATTACCTAGATAGGCCAATGATTTAGCTGCTCGTTTAATAGAAATTTTTGAATTTGAGATACATTAATATTGCTTTCGTGACAAGGAACTATGTCATGAAGGTCATTTAATAATTTAGGAGCTAAATACGAGAATGATTTTTTAAAATTTGATGTAGTATATGTGGTGGAATCTCAAACGTAGTAGACCTAATCTGATACGGATTTGAACGCTTTATCAGCCTACTGGTTAAATATTTAGGTGCGTCGTTTTTTAGCAAACGGAATAGAAATAAATAAAAATGAAGGAGTCTACGATATGTCATATTTAAAATACTATGTTGCATGAGTAGGGGTGTAATATGGTTTCTATAGGGAATATCGAAAACAAATCTTAAACAGCAATTTTGAAGTTTTTCAGCTTTGTAACGGGTTTGGTAGTCCAACGAACTACCATAAACGACGTCACCATATTCAATTATTGGTAAAACTAATACATTGACCAATCTAAGCTTCATTTGAACTGACAGATAGTTTTTGTACGGAAATAATTTTTTCAGTCTGAAATAAGCAGATTTAAATTTGATAGCTATATGTTCTGTAAATTTCATATTTTGATCAAAAGTTACACCCAGATTCTTGACTGTATTTACAACCGGGATAACAGCACCATTTATGTTTATGTCCAGAAAATGATTGTTCATTGATCGGGTAATAAAGTTACTTCCGATATAGATAATGGATGATTTATTGAAATTTAAGTTTAGACCGTGATTATCTGAATAGTGATGTATTGACTGGAGATCAATGTTTATAGCTTCAGTAGCATTCTGTTTATTGGATAACTGGAAAGAATAATATACCTGCGTATCATCAGCATATTGATGTAACTTTAGATTTAGCGGTTTTTAAAATGACCCTTTTTCGCAATATTGCGTTATGTAAAACAAAAGTAATTCGATTTTACCAATCTAATACTTGGCCCATGATTTATGTAATGGATCGATCTCTAGTGATACGTAATGTACCTTATTTCTAACTATAAATAAAACACTTGTTACAAAACAAACTTTTCAGACACAATTCAACGGATAACCCACTTTGTGAGTTTTGTTTATCTGACGATACAAATCATCACAGATTAGTTAATTGTGGAGATGCCAAATATTCATGGGAATTTTTGTTAAACAGATTAAGTAAATTAACCAGCGTTGCCAGATTTTTTTTTTGCCAAGTCGGGATTTTGGAACTTTTTGAGTGAAAAAAGCGGGATTCTTTCGTCGAAAGCGGGACATAGTAAAAAAACGTATATAGTTAGAAGTTTTTAAATATTTATCTTTTTATTTGAGTTCAAATTACCTTTACGTAACAACAGATAGCAAAAATAGCCACAGAAAATGTATTTTAATAAAAATATATTTTAAATCAGATTTACCCTATTGTTAAATAGTTGAGTCTTATTCTTCTTCTGAATAAAAAAAATAGAAATCAAAATCAACAAAGTTTTATTCATTAGAAAAATATGGCGTTTCAAACAATAGCAGTCTGAGGAGTGAGTGTTACAAATTGCAGCTTGCAATAAGAGAATAATTATTTACGCACGGTCGAGTTATCCCCGAAAAGCGGGACTGAGCCTGTCCCGCGCAGGACATTTAATTTTGATTTAAAAATCGGGACGTCCCGCCAAAATTGGGACGTCTGGCAACGCTGATATTAACCAATAAAGATTTAGAAAATTGGAACGAAATTGATATCATGTTATTAAATATTCGCGTCCAGGATATAAACTTACTTAATTCTGATAAATATAATTGCAGCAATAATGGAATATAACTTAAAAAATTACTCCATGAAACTCAGCTCCTTTATGTTCTTCATTACGAATTATAAACAAAAAATTGATGTCAAAAAATACTCGAATTTAATTTATAAAAATTTTTTTTACTTGTCTTAATCTGTAGACCAAAACCCGAAAATTAAAGTCAATCCTTTATTTGTTTTAAACGATCGTTTCGGCTATTTGAGCCATCATCTTCATTTTGACTTTCGTTTTCATAAATTCCTGTATCATTTGTTGTTGGTCACCAAATATATTGTTTATGATTTTGCAGTAGTTCGGGAAATCCATTATCTTAATCAAAATGTAGACCAAAACCCGAAAATTAAAATCAATCCTGATATATTTGTTTTAAAGGATCGTTTCGGCTATTTGAGCCATCATCTTCATTTTGACTTTCGTTTTCATAAATTTACTTGTATACTTACTGTTCTTATATGTTATAGAAGTTATATATTATTTGGTATTATAGAATATTTATATTTTATTTGTATTATATTTATCTCAATTTTGAGTTACAATTTAAAAAAATACCTAGTAATATTTCTATCGGTTGCCATTTAAATAACTATGTTCGATGGAGAAGCAAAATACAGTTCACACAAGTACTAATATGGTTGAACGTGAGTTAAAAACAATATTACAAATATTTTTATTATGATGTATAAATCAGCTATTTTATAGGAACGCTTTTCACGCTTTTATGACTCGCGTGACTGTTCAAACTCGCTAATCGCCCGTTCTGAAGAAGTGTAGTTATTAGTTAAGTAATATTTCTCTTAAAGTAGTTTATTTTATATTTTTTAAGTTGATAATTAATATAAAAAAAACAAACAAAACGATAGGAAAATATTCATAATTACAGAAACGAAATATCATATTACATGAAACATTTTCCTAAAAGTATTAGTTTCCTTTCTGATTGACATTTTCAATCATGCTGATTCCAAAATATCGCACCTTATTCAGATTATTTTTTACTGATTGCTTCAAGGGCTTATAATTAAGAGGGTGTGTGCAGCTTTGTTTAATCTGAACCTTGAATTAAGAGACAATTCGAAATTAAGTATTGTATGCAAATTTCGTGATAAATTATTATTGGCACTGTTCTTACAAAACCAGATTTTGTTTTTGTATTAAAAATCGGGTGTACCCGTTTAAATAAATATTCAATTCTTATACAGTTTCAAGGTAGTTTTCTTGACACGGTCAAAATCGTATTGACTTATAACAAACATATCGGACGTGCTTTAACAAAATGTGTGATTATTCTCTATCTCTCTCAGACTAGTAGAAACAAATTAGGCCACACGCATACTCTATCCTCTAACAGTCTAACCGAAAAACAAGTCCAACGATATATGCAGAAAGCATGTCCCACTAGCATAAAAAGATTAAAGATTAAAATAGAATGGGGTAGTCTCTTGACCCAAATCCTTAAAGGATTTTTGTGCTTCCCCCTTTTACTGGATCTAAGCAGCAAATAATCTGAATTTCCTTATGAGCTCCAGAAGATTTGCTACTAAATTATCCTGTGGAACTATTTCATCCGCATCATTGTAACCAAAGATGGTTGTCCTCCTGCAAGTTAAAGCCTCACATTCGAACACGATATGGGTGGCTGTTTCATCCTGCATTTCGCAAAATCTATATAATGTTGATTCCTGCTGTATCCCCATCACATGTAGGTGTTTTCTCAGGAAAGCATGACCGGTTAAAAGCCCAATTACTTTTCTGAGTGTCGGTCTGTTGAGTCTAATTGAGTCCTCAGTTAGCTTTGAGGAAGGGCCTACATTTTCTTTCCATGTTTGTTATCTGAAGCCAGGTTCCAATCTGAGAGATGCTGCTCGCAGGACCATCTCCTGACAGTTTGCTGGACATTTCTATAAGAAATTCCGCAGACTGGTTCAAGTCCAATGAATTTCTCAGAAGCTCCTTGTCTGGCAAGGGTATCTGCACTTTCATTGCCGCGAATTCTTTCGTGACCTGGTACTCACATAATGCGAACTTTGTTTCTCTGACCCAGGTCATTTAAAAGTCGGTGACAATCCCAAACCAGCTTAGACCTGAATTTGTAGGATTGTTATGTCCACTAGTATACGTCGATGGTCTAGTCATGTCTAATATATGTTTTTGAAAGCGAATTATATATCCACGTAGACTGTAAAAGTCAGTGATCTACCCTCTGACTACCTTACTCTCAAGGAAGGGGATGAAGAGACTGTAAGGGGTAGTGCAATAAGAACAAATTTAACACATCGCAAGACTTAATCAGGCACTTTTTTATTTTAATTAGTTAATTTAACAGTAGAATAAATGCCTTTGTTTTTGTGGTTTATGAATAATGATTACAGTTTCTAACGTTAATCATTAATCTACCGCAATTCCTCCCATTTGTGTGAATTTCCGCAACTTTATGTAATATTTATAAATTATAATCGCTTGGCGAGAACAAATAAATATGCAAAAGTTAAATATTGTTGTTCATCTTAATAATTGTTACAAGTTGTTTTTTTTCCTTCTATTATACTTGTTATAATATTGCGTGTCGAGAAATAAAAGTTCAAAATTAATATTAATCTCTAGTCGTATTGTATATTGAATTAGTAGGTGTAATTTAGTTGAAAAATGTTTTCTATTTCATAAATTTATTATCAGTTTCTTTTAGGGTTCCGTACCTCAAAAGAGCCGTTATAGGATCACTTCGTTGTTCGTCCGTATAGGTAATTGAAACAAAAATTTTGCGCCAAAATTTTTGAAAACATCACATCAGATATAAGTATAGATTTTTTTCTCATACTTTCTTTGTCAAATGTCAACATTTTTAAAGCTGGAATGGACCTGTCGCCCAATTGACTGGATTTTCTTTTTAATTATTTCAAGTTGTCATTTAAAATGAAAACCCCTGTGTATTTAAGGTAGTGATATAGATTTTAGGAGTACCAAAGGTCTGGGCATATTATATAAGAATAACAAAAAACGTATCTGGCTAATAATTATTTTTAAAATATACATATAGTAGTTGTTTTATTCAAATTAATCATTTGTCTGTCAGTCAAGACCCTTTTTTTTAGGAGCGCGTGGAGGTATCAAGTTGAAATTAATATCAAATACTCAGGTCTGCAGTCCCTTGAAGCTTTGAAAAAATCTAACTTCTAAGTCGAAGCAATCAAAAGATACGGCCGTTTATGCCACATATATTGACACTCGCAATGGAGTAACCTATGTCCTATAGGGTACTACCGTTGACTTAGAATCATGTTTGGCAAGAAGCAATGTCTTATAGCACAAGTAAAGGAAAAAATCCGAAAACCGTAAATTTGTAGTTACATCACAAAAAAGTAATTTTTTGCTATTATAAACTTATTCGCAGTTGGTAAACTGACCGTGGCAACAGTTTTCTAACGGCAAAGCTAAGTTTGTCCCTCAATTATAGAGTTGGGTAACTCAGATCTGAACCGGTTCAAAGAGCCGACTCCGACAGAAGATCCGTGAGAGCCGTACACTTTTTTTTGAGCCGACGGATCAACGGATCCGCATAACTCAGTGAAACACTTAACACACAGAAGCACATTTTACACTTACGTATCAGTTCTTGCTTTGACGTATCTGTCAGCTCAAATGACTCATGCATCACATGTTTGGCTATGCATTCTTGAGTCTATACAGGTCGTGATATGATTGACTGAACTAGGTTACTCAGTGGCAGACTGCAGTAACATATTCAGAACTCGGCTCTTTTTGAACCGGTTCAGTGAGCCGGCTCACATACGGGATCCAGATGCAAGGATGCAGATCACTAAAAAGACCCGTTTTTCCCATCTCTACTCAATTCAGTTTATCTTTTTGTTAGAGCAATGTTCGATGCTTTATTCAGATGCTCATCAAAACATATAGGTTAATTCCCGTCGATCTAGAATTTTGTAATTTGGCACGAGTAGAGGAAAAAGCCCAAAAATGATAATTTTTTTATTTTATGTGGAATTATTACGTGCTATAACGGAAATCCTAAGGCCGCGAGTTTTACTCGAACTTGTCTGTCTTTTTTGTTTGCTAAATCATTATATGAAAGTATCTTGACGTCGAAAATATTTGATCGACGCTTACTTTTCATGCGAGAAAAGTGGAGAACTTTATCATTAAAAAGCTGGATAATAAAATCGTATCTAAATCATATTATTTGCTCAAAAATCTCATATATAAGCTTCTTTTGCTTATAACAGATATCTCTGCATTTCTGAGCTCTACTTCATACAATACTAGCTGTTCAGTCCAGCTTTACCCTTGCCCATAAGTTGTGTAATATATAGCCTTACAAATTGAAATCGGTTCAGCGTTTTTCAAGTAATTTGCGAAAATGAAGTTAGACACAATTTTTGAAGTTTAACTTCTTTAGCGACGTTTCGAAAAAAGTAAGAAATCGAGGAGAAGTAGAATTGGCAAATAAAGGAGAAGTACCTAAGTTTGTTGCCTAAAACAAGAAACTGATAAGGACAGAAGTTTATAGTGTGTTGCCAAGTTTGTGTAAATATTATTAATTAGTTTCACATAAAAAAAAAAATTAAACTTGGGATTGCAATAATGTGGTACTAAAAATCGAGCATAAATATAGCTATGAATGTTTCAAACTATTGTTTTTTCCAGTTATGAAATAAACGTCTTAATGAGTTATTACTTATACATTCTAAATCCGTCAACATTTATGTTTTGTGAAGCTATTAAAATAATTAAATATTTCTTTAGTGCTCATTTAATATAGAATCATAAAAAAAGAAAAACAGAAAAAATGAGAAACTAATTTTTTTTGCTGAAGTGGTAGCTTGTCATTTAGCAAGGTGCGATCTTGAATATTTAAATGTAATTTTTTTAGCGTCATTTATAAGATTTTAAATAAGAATTATCTTTGAAAAACAAAGTTAAAAGCTTGTGACAGACACCAGAGTGTGGCTATACTAATGCTCCTTTTTTCCAATTTTTATAACTTAATCATTTTGTTAATAATATTGACTCTACCAACAGTAATAGAATATTAACAAAATAAAATTACTTGCAATACTGTCCAATATTTTTATTTATATAAAAGACGTTTCAACCAACAGTTTTGGTCCTTTTCAATTTCAAAAATTGAAAAGGACCAAAACTGTTGGTTGAAACGTCTTTTATATAATTAAAAATATTGAACAGTATTGCAAGTAATTTTATTTTGTTATTATTATTAATCATTTTGTGTTCATCAGTAAATTAGCCGTATTTGAAATGATTATTTAAAAACCCCAAGTTTATAATTTTGTTTTTGTCCGTTGAATAGACGGTGAAGACCTTAGATATTGAGCGTCTATAATCTACGATCTCTCTTTTGTCCGCTGAACAACGTGTCTGTCACGTATCTGAAGTCCGAACATTCTAAACATAATGCAGAGACGGACATCTAAAACTCTTTTTTTGCCTTTGAAAGATTTAAAACCTCTCGGAAATTCTGATCGTTTGAAAATAAAAAGGTCTTTTTAAATTTTTTTTAGGTTCAAATATATTGAAAAATATATTTGAAAATATATTGAAAATACCGCGCAAAGCAAATATTTTTACTATAGGTACCTACAAATTGGCATCTTCAGTTTAAAAATGATAAACATTTTTTAGTACCAGTAAAGAACATTTTTAATCGACTTGTTTTTTTTTGTTTTAAAGTCAAATATGCTGAATTAAAAATATTAGATACATACGAATACAATAAAAATTCTCTGGACAGGTTAATTAAGGTATTTTCCATTAAAATCGCTTAAATTAAATTATTTTGCTATTTGTAAAACGTAACTCCGTAAAGTTGAAGGACGTCTGGATTTTCTATTAATCGTATTTCGTCTTATTGAATAGTAGGCATTCATGTTAGTAAAAAATAAGTTTGAACATAATCAGTACCGTTTTAAGGAAGAGCCATCCGGGGGCTAATCAATCTGTTAAGAAAAAATAACGCCACAACAAAACAAGAGAAAAATTAATTAATAAACCTGTGAATTGTCACTATTTTCATTATTTTTTATCAACTAATTTATAGCAGATATAGTTCGTTAAAGTTTGTATTTATTTAGAATAAATAAAATTAAACGTCTATAACAGACAAATGACAAAATGTAATAATGAACGACCTGTCAATCTGGATTTGGGTCTTCTTCAAATTCTTAAGAAAAAATATACAAATAATATGTATTATGAGTTATGACATAATACATATTTATTGCATATTTTTTCAGAACCTGAAGAAGATCCAAGTCCGGAATGAAACGTCATTCATTATTAATTTTTTGTCATCTGTCTGCTGATAGTCGTTTAATTTTATTTATTTTATATTATAAATTCAAATTTCAATTATAATTCAATAGTACACGAGACATTTTACATTTTATCTAATATAATTTCGAAGTGATTCCGGTCTCCAGATTTCCCTAAATACGTGACTAACAGCGACCCCCGCTCCCCAAAAGACGCATAAAAATTAAAATTAAATGGAATGATTCTCAGTCTCTTTGAGTTGGTTCTAATAGGACGATCAAGCAATCAGAGCTCAAAATTTGAAATTTTAATAGTTTAATCATAAAATGTATCAACTGATGATTCAATATGCATGTCTAGAATGAAAGTTGAATTAAAATCGTCACCAATTCACGCCTACTTAAGTGAAAGTTTGGAAAAATAACGAATTCAAAGAAAACAATAATACTTTTGGAAACTTACTTTGAAAATTACAGCGAACTTCGGCGAATGTTAAAAATTTAATCACTATCACAGTTAAATGAAATAAATTAAGAAACGTTTTTCTGTAACAATATTATAATTATTAAGACTTTGTTTTGTGTAGATTATGTTTTGTTGTACATCATTGTTCCAAATATGCAGCACACTAACTGCGACTGAGTTGATGATGTTTACAATGTGTTTCACAGGTTTCACTTTGACTAATACGTCGTCGCCCCACTGACTAGCGTTTTCAAGGTATTGCCACAACGTTTTATTATACGTACCGGTAAAATAATTATTCATATTATACATGTGTATGTGAGTTTGCTATAGGCAAGTTCAACAATAAGGTATTTGACACCATAAAGAAAATTCCAGCAAATTGGGCGACAGGACCATTCCAACTTTAAAAATATTCACATTGGACATATTATAACAAATAAAATAAAATATCTGTTAACACGCGCAGTGACGCGGGTAACGGCTAGTAACAAAAATAATATTTGCTATTTATAAATGGTTTAACATGTAAAAATTAATCAACGTATGCTTGTCAGCTACCTAATTAGTGTATTTGCCATATGGCAACATACACTATTGGCGTCGGTCGGATGGCGGGACCTAGGGGTCGGACCAAAATTTCTCGACGTTTCATAACCTCCTAAACACTTTGGCACCATTTTTAAAAATGTTTATATATATATGTATATATATATATATATATATATATATATATATATATGTGTACGCGCGATAACTTTCGAAAGAGTTAATTGATTTCAACGAAATTTGGGCCACGTGTTGAAATCCATCACCGCAAGAAGCCTATTTAAAATAGGCCTAATCGGGCTATTTTAAGGGTAGTTTTTAGGGGTTGAAAACTGTTTTTGGGCCCCAAAATACCGAAAAAATTCTCCGAATCGTTTCAAAATTGAAATTTAACCCTTTGGTAGTGATTAAAAAGTGTCCCCACAATTTTAATAAAATCGGCCCGACAGGATCGGATTTACAAATTTTATGAAAACACTAGTTTGCAGATAGTGACTTATTTATTGAAGGGTGTATTTAATTCGATGTAGACGTTAGATTGATAATAATATTACAATTAAGAAAAAAATGTTATTTTAAGGGGTGTATTAAGGGGTTAAATTTTTTATTTTGCCCAAAAACAAACTTAATTTCACATAATAAAAGTATAAAACCACACGGCCCTATACAAGCAAATACACTATATTGTCGGCAGGGTTTTGGCACTGCGACCCGGGTTTTTTTCTTTTTGACATCTTTAGAACAAAACGACAATTGATTTTTTTTATTTTCAAAATATTTGCGAAACTAAAGTTAAAAAAAAATTTCTTACATAACTTTCTTGGGAAAATAAATAGAACATAAAGTAAATAAAAATATATGCTATAACGTCGTTTTTTCTCATATAATGAAATACTTTTATATAATCGATTTATGTTCTATTTATTTCATTATTTATTTCATTTATTATTAATTACTTATTTCACAAAATTGTTTCATCACAAACCTAAAGTGACTCTTCCTTTTTCGGAAAAGTTTTTTAAATTTTCAAAATATTAAAAAAATAGAGTAATTAACTGATAGCGGCACCCTTGCAACAGCATTTTTTAGCCTCGTAGTGTGGCTTAAATTCGGAGCGTTCCGACAGCCTTAAACAAAATTCTACGTACGCCCTTAAATGGAAGAGTTATAATACAACTAATTAGTCGACCCTCGCATGCTTTCAAGATAAGATAACGCATGTTTTACATTAAAAAAATAATTCTAACCGAATATTGATTACCTATATTATTTTTAACATCATCAGAAACAAGACTACATGTTAATTTTACGAGAATTATTTTACAATTGTTGAAATATTGACACAAAGGATTTACTAAATTGTTATATCAACTGAACAATAATTTCTCTGAAATTTTAAAACAATAGAATAATTAATTGATCTATTTATGATTGACACGGTTCAGCGAGCCGGCTCACATACGGGATCCAGATGCAAAGATGCAGATCACTAAAAAAACCCGTTTTTCCCATCTTTAACACCTAGTGTGTAGACTCCTCTTTGCAATTATTTTTAGTCCTCTAGTTTTGTGTTATACACGCCTAGTACGTAGTACTGGACCACAAGCTCGCAAGATCTTCACGATCCATTGATTAAATCGTGGAATGCCACGTGAGTTTTTTATTTCTTGAATTAATTAGTCGCGTAAATAGTTAAAGGATTTTTAACCGATTTATTATTCATACAAAGCGGGGGGTCTTTTCTTATGAGTCAACTTTTGATGTTGCATAATTTGTGCCATATTGTACTTCAGGGCTGAGGGTCGGTCAGAAACAGCAGGTGTTTCAACTTCTGAATTTTAATGGTATCTTGCATAAAAAAACTATTTTGAAAATTATACACTAGTGCTGACTGCTAGGTTGCAGAAAGCATTGTCAAGAAATCTTATTTGACAGTGACCTCAGATTGTTTTTAATTACATGTTATTTATTACTGGTAATTGACGTCTTTTGATCAGGTTTCTGCATGCGTTTATTCATACTATGGAAATTTGACGCTCATACCTATTATGTTATCTATACTTACTCAGTTTTAAGAAAGCAATTAAGTAGACACTTAGCAAATTATGTCTTTTTAAAGAATGTATTGCTCTATTGTTGAATAAGATACTTATTAGTGTATTTGCCATATGGCAACATACACTATTGGCGTCGGTCGGATGGCGAGACCTAGGGGTCGGATCAAAATTTCTCGACGTTTCATAACCTCCTAAACAAACTAAAATGTTTTGATATATATGTATGTATATATATATATGTGCGGGCAGTAACTTTCGAAAGAGTTAATTGATTTTAACGAAATTTTGTCCACATGTTGGAATTTACCACCGCAAGAACCCTATTTAAAATGGGCCCAATCGGGCTATTTTAAGGGTAGTTTTCAGGGGTTGAAAAATGTTTTTGGGCTTAAAAATACCGAAAAAATTCTCAGAATCGTTTCAAAATTGGAATTTAACCTTTTAGTAAAGATTAAAACACGCTGTTAAAATTTTAATAAAATCGGCCCGACAGGACCGGACTTACAAATTTTATGAAAACGCTGGTGTGCGTATAATGATTTATTTACCGAAGAGTGTATTTTATTTGGTTCAGATGTTGAATTGATAACAATATTTAAACTCACAAAAAAATATTTTAAGGGGTGTATTAAGGGGTTATTTTTTTATTTTATCCAAAAACAAACTTAGGTTCATGTAACAAAGCCCACTACCTGTATTAGCAAATACACTATATTGTCGGCAGGGTTTGGGCACTGCGACCCAAGTTTTTTTATTAGTTAAGGTTGATTTACACTTTGAACTTTGGCCGTGTATCATTATCATTAGTGACGTCACAAAGTTCTCAAAATACCGATCATTCTTTCATCCAATCTCATCTCCGGTATGGGTTGATATTCTGGGGTAATTCTCCAAGTTGTGATCGCATTTTTAAGCTCCAAAAGCGAGCCATAAGGACTCTGACTAAATCGCAGTGGAGTGATTCCTGCAGATCTCAATTTGTTAAACTTAATATAATGTCACTATGCTCCCTTTTTATTTATTAGTGTATTTGCCATATGGCAACATACACTATTGGCGTCGGTCGGATGGCGGAACCTAGGGGTCGGACCAAAATTTCTCGACGTTTCATAACCTCCTAAACACTTTGGCACCATTTTTAAAAATGTTTATATATATATGTACGCGCAATAACTTTCGAAAGAGCTAATTGATTTCATCGAAATTTGGGCCACGTGTTGAAATCTATCACCGCAAGAAGCCTATTTAAAATGGGCCTAATCGGGCTGTTTTAAGGGTAGTGTTTAGGGGTTGAAAACTGTTTTTGGGCCCAAAAATACCGAAAAAATTCTCCGAATCGTTTCAAAATTGAAATTTAACCTTTCGGTAGTGATTAAAAAGTGTCCCCACAATTTTAATAAAATCGGCCCGACAGGATCGGATTTACAAATTTTATGAAAACACTAGTTTGCAGATAGTGACTTATTTATTGAAGGGTGTATTTAATTCGGTGTAGACGTTAGATTGATAATAATATTACAATTAAGAAAAAAATGTTATTTTAAGGGGTGTATTAAGGGGTTAAATTTTTTATTTTGCCCAAAAACAAACTTAATTTCACATAATAAAAGTATAAAACCACACGGCTCTATACAAGCAAATACACTATATTGTCGGCAGGGTTTTGGCACTGCGACCCGGGTTTTTATTATTGTTTGCTGTTTGCGACAAGGAACAATCAAAATACACACTCCGATCAACATAATTACCTTACAAGATACCGTGAAGATACACGCATACCGAGGGTGAGATTGAATCTGACTGACAGAAGCTATAAATTTTTTAATGCTTTGCCTCTTACACTACGACAATTGAATTTTAAAGATTTTAAGAAAAAAAATAAAAGACTTTTGTATAAAGGAGTGCTTGTATTCCACTGAGGAATTTTTTAATATTAATTTTAACAAACTTTAACTATTGTATTTTTTGATATCATATTTGTTTCATATTTTAATACTGTATTTTATGTACATATTTCTTGACGTTATCTATGTGGGCTTGTCCACCGATGATATAATAAATTTACTTACTTACTTACTATTTCCCCGCCGTTGAATCATTACCCCTTTAACGTTGCAGAAAATTTCACACAGATATGTTGCTAAAGAAGTTTCACTTCAAAGAAAATGCCAGCGCCTATTTATACTCTTCACTGGAAGCAAGGAATCGAACAATTTCGTTCGAAGGGAGGGAGAAAGGGAAAGAAATATATAAATATTCGGTTGTCTAGTACTGTAATAAGGTGAAAATTCAATAACGGGAAATAAAATAGATTAGTAAACTTCATGTATTTTCATACTTCATTCAATTTTTTCAAATCCTAGAATCCATATGAACGGGTGGTATAATAGGATATTGTGTAACTAGTGCGGCAAGTTATCCATTGCCCACAAAAGCGAAGTTGAGCGCACGAATGAAGTGAGTGCGCTCATTCGCTTGAGGTAGGGTTGGCATTTCTAAAATTTGGCAACCAGGACAAGACGCGTGAAAACCCCGGATTTTAGAGCCCAGAACCAGGACATATCAACAGGTTTCTTTAAACATAGTCAGTGTAATAAAAAACAGTTGAAAATGTCATAAAACATCTTTTTATTAATTTTCAGACCTTAAAATTAAATTTAGTCCTCTTTTATCATCATTTTAAATGTACCTAACAAAACAGAGTCTTATTACAGTTGGTTACAAATTGTTTTAACAATCAGTTAGAATTTTTTTATTCTTAAAATAAAACACAAATTATTAATATACTCTGTTATGAAGACAAAACCTTATTAAAATATTAAACCTAACACAGTGCGTGTGTTGCGGGCGGCCCAAGACTTTAAATTTTTAAACCCGCACTACAAATGAAGTCCCGCCCGGACGCTCCCCGGATGCCCTCTAAACTAGGACAAATCCGGGGAAACCCGGACGGATCGCAACCCTAGTTTGAGGGGGCAATGGACAATGCCGCACGATTTGCATATACCATTTCTTATTGCGAATTCATTAAGAAAAAATTGTAAATATTTATTATCAGTTAATTTTAACTTTGTTTTATAAATTAAACTATCTCTCACGTCAACCTCAATTCAGTTTTAACATTTCGATTGTTTTTTTATTGTTTAATGTCAACAACGTTATTTTTTTTTTGTTTATCTGAATTTGCGTGCGCAAAGTAAAATTTGCGTGCGATAAGTAAACAATGGGCAAACAGTTACTTTTCAACCGCAACTAAAGTTGCAAAGATAACTTTGACACCACTGTTGAATCATCCATTAGAGTATTCAGAACTAGAAATTCATTAAATTAGGATGTTCACTCTATGCCCTCTGGTAAAATGTAGATGAAAAAATATTTTGTATTTACACCACTCATTGCGGACGATCCAGAATACAGAATGTAATTAATTCATTTTTAGCTGAAATACCCATCTTCAAGAAGCACTGAAAGGAGACTCTTTCAGTGCATCTTGAAGATGGGTATTTCAGCTAATATCCTATCATTACAGTTCTGGTATAAGAAATGTGAAAAATGAGCAATGGTTCAACAATGTTTGCTTGATATTGGAAAAAAATACAGTCAATTGATCGACTGGACTATTTTATAGACATTTGACATATTATATAATAGTAAAATAGAATTTCTGTTAACGTGTGCGGTGAAACGGGGACACAACTAGTAATAAATATTATGATATTTGCTATTCGTTTGCATAATATTTTCTTTTGACAGTTCTTCGGAACGAAAGAACAGGTACAATAAGGTATATGACTTAGATTAGATTAGATTAGAAAAGAGGGCGAGAGGATTTTATTTCTCGTCAACACCGCGATCTTAACTGTAAACCCAATATGGAGGACGCCCCAAGATGGTGAATTACCTTTTTCTTTGCAACCCTCTTGATTGAGTATCAATTGAAAGAGTTTGACGAGTGGGATGCGTTTAATGTAGGTATATGACTTAATTGTAAACCCAATATGGCAGGCGCCCCAAGATGGCCGATTACTTTTTTCCTCTCAACTCCAGACATGGGCATCAAATGAAAGAGTTTGACGAACGGAAGACGATAAGCGCACGCTGATCAATTTATTTAATTTACTCTAATATGATTTTTCGGTGCTGTCTATAGTTGGCGCATGTGCTGCAGCGTATTAGAGAGAGATAGAGAAAGGGAAAACTAACGGTAACAATAATAATTATTTATAACAGTGACCAATAACAGTTAAATATTTTCACAACTACAAATTTAGAATTTTCGCAGGATTTGTTACCGGAGCTCGTAGTTCCGTTGATTCAGATATAAAGATTGAATTGTTTTGAATTTTTCATTATTTTCACTTATCGTCTTTGATATCTACATATGAACATTAATTCAATTGTATAATGCCCAACAAAAGAATGGTAAACCCCAGTTAGAAATCTATACTCTAAATTTCCCGTTTGTCACATTTCTTAAGTAACGTCATTTATTCAGTCGTAAAAATTGTTATTTATTACATTATTGTTTTCGGTCACGATTCACAACTATTCAAATAAGTAGATCCTGGTACTTGGTAGGTAATTGCAAAATCGATAACATAACTTCTTGGCGGGAATTTGTATAGATAGGATATTTTTAATGTTCTTAATAAAACCAGGAAAATCTATATGATTTTAAATTTGTGGAAGAGGGGCAAAGTTTGAATTAGAGAAAGATGGGCAGAATTTGAATTAACGAAAGAGAAGTAGAGTTTGAATTAGTGAAAGGGGGCAGAGTTTGAAATTTGTTGAAGAGATGCAAAGTTTGAAATTTATGAAAGAGGAGCAGAGTTTAATTTAGTAAGAGAGGGACAGAATTTTTGATTAGTGCAAAAAGGGCAGAGTTTGAAATTTGTAAAAGAGAAGCAAAGTTTGAAATTTTGAGAAAGGCGGAGTTTTAGAATTTTTCTAAGTGCTTTAAAACGCTTCTGAGTGCTTTTGAACGCTTTGTTTTTTTAAGGGTTTCGTACCTCAAAAGGAAAAAACGAAACCCTTGTAGGATCACTCGTGTGTCTGTCCGTCCTACTGTTTTAGCCAATTTGCTCCGAACTACTGGACCGATTGAGTTGAAATTTGGTACACATATGTAAATCGGTGACCATAACACGGAAATGTAACGTAAATAAATGAATTTTGAACATGGGGTCATTTTTGGGGAAAAATTAGGAAATTAAAAAAAGTTTGGCAAACTATACCGTGTGACATATCAAATGAAAGAGCTTGTCGTAAGGGTCTCAAATATATATTTTTTTTATAATTTTAAAATAAATAGTTTTAAAGTTATTTAAGAAAATAGATGAACATTTGACCATTCCCCCCACCCCTTATCTCCCAAACTACTGGATCTAAAATTTTGAAAAAAATAGGAAATGCCGGGTCTCACCCATAGTTTACAGGAAAACCTAAACGAAAATCTTAAGTCTTAAAGTACTCACGGAAAACGGAATAGTACGAAACCAGTTTTTTTTATAAATAATGACTCGTCATTATTTGACTACCGCAACTAAGTAAACTTATCTAGCAGCTTATATCTCAAAAATTCACTGTTGTGTCAGTAATTATTCGATTGAATTAGAGATGGGAAAAACGGGTCTTTTTAGTGATCTGCATCTTTGCATCTGGATCCCCTATGTGAGCCGGCTCACTGAACCGGTTCAAAAAGAGCCGAGTTCGGAATATGTTACTGCAGTCTGCCACTGAGTTACCTAGTTCAGTCAATCATATCACGACCTGTATAGAATCAAGAATGCATAGCCAAACATGTGATGCATGAGTCATTTGAGCTGACAGATGCGTCAAAGCAAGACCTGATACGTAAGTGTAAAATGTGCTTCTGTGTGTTAAGTGTTTCACTGAGTTATGCGGATCCGTTGATCCGTCGGCTCAAAAAAAAGTAAGTCGGCTCTCACGGATCTTCTGTCGGAGTCGGCTCTTTGAACCGGTTCAGATCTGAGTTACCCAATTCTACATTGAATAATTTTGTTGGTTACATGCATTTTTCGCGCAGTTCTATCTTATTGTACTAAATCTGAGAATTTTGTCCTCTTTAGTCTCCGCGCAACCCTGTCGTAATTTAGAAATGGTTGTACCAAAATATTGCCGTGATTGTGAAGTCTATCTGCTCATGTCTCACTGCCGTCTGTTTTACGGCATCATCGACGGTATTCATTTTTAGTGTATTTGCCATATGGCAACATACACTATTGGCGTCGGTCGGATGGCGGGACCTAGGGCTCGGACCAAAATTTCTCGACGTTTCATAGACTCCTAAACACATTGGCACCATTTTTAAAAATGTTTATATATATATGTATATATATATATATATATATATATATATATATATATATGTGTGTGTACGCGCAATAACTTTCGAAAGACTTAATTGATTTTAACGAAATTTGGTCCACGTATTGAAATCCATCATCGCCAGAAGCCTATTTAAAATGGGCTTAATCGGGCCATTTTAAGGGTAGTTTTTAGGGGTTGAAAAATGTTTTTGGGCCCCAAAATACCGAAAAAATTCTCAGAATCGTTTCAAAATTGACATTTAACCCGTTAATAGCAATTAAAAAGTTCCCCTAAAATTTTAATAAAATCGGCTAAACAGGACCGGACTTACAAATTTTTTGAAAACACTAATTTGCAGATAGTGACTTATTTATTGAAGGGTGTATTTAATTCGGTGTAGACGATAGATTGATAATAATATTACAATTAAGAAAAAAAATGTTATTTTAAGGGGTGTATTAAGGGGTTAAATTTTTTATTTTGCCCAAAAACAAACTTAATTTCACATAATAAATGTATAAAACCTAACGGCCCTATATACAAGCAAATACACTATATTGTCGGCAGGGTTTTGGCACTGCGACCCGGGTTTTTTAAATTTTTATGAATGTTGTCAGTACGTATGTACCAAGGGGAATTAACAATTCCTCGTTGCATTTTTATTTTGGGAGTTTTATATCATTTTGACATTCGATCTCTTGGTATATCCCCAAAACTGTAGCCCATACATCCAAACTGGTTTCAGCACTTGTTTATAGAGTATGTTCAGCTCTGATCGTCTCTCAAGTAGCCAATACAAGAGGGGCAGAGTTTGAAATTTGTAAAAGATGAGAAGAGTTTGAAATTTGTGAAAGAGAGGCGGAGTTTTAAATTTTTTTTAGATATTTTAGAACGCTTCTGAGTGCTTTTGAATGCTTTGGGTACTTCAGAATGCTTCTGGGTGTATTATAATGTTTTGGGGGCTTATAATGCTTCTGGATACTTTAGATTTCTTCTGGTGCATTAGAATGCTTCTGTGGTCTGTAGAACGTTTTTGGATACTTGAAATGTTTTTGGGTGGTTTGAAACGCATTTGGATGCTTTAGAGCTTATCGGTATTTTAAAAATGTTTCTAGGTACTTTAGAATGCTGTTTTTTTTAATGTTTTTGGTTGATTTAAACACTTTTGGCTGCTTCTGGGTGCGTTAGAACACCTTTGGGTGCTTTGGAACGCTTCTGAGTGGTTTAGTACGCTTTGTGTGCTTTAGAATTCTTCTGGGTGCTTTAGAGCGTTTCTGGGTGCTTCAGAATGCTTCTAGGTGCTTTCTACTACTACTATGTACTTTAGACCGTTTTTCGGTGCGTTTGAGTGCTGCTGAGTGATTTAGAACACTTTTTAATGCTTCAGATCGATTTTAGGTGCTTTAGAATGCTTTATGTGCTTTATAATGCTTCTAGGTGCTTTAGAATGTTCTAGGTGCTTTATAATTTTTCTGGGTGCTTTAAAATGCTTCTAGATCGTCGGACATGTCTATTGATTGTGTGGCAACGGTTGTTGTTTATGAACTTTAACGGCAGTATTTAACAAAATAATGTCAAAGAAAGACAGAATATTGATATTATTTGCAATAAGGCGAATTTTTAAGGTACGAGGTTTACATAATATTAGTTAAATATAGATGAAAGTGATATTATTAGTTGACAAAAATATGAACAGTCCCCCAGCTGACGTCATCCCGCTCTTACGCTTATTGGTCAGATAGAACGAAGCAGCTTTTGTAATCTACTAACCTTAAGCTCTGTGCACCCAAGGATTCAACTCCAATCTTGAGTCGAAGCTATTTGTTACGCAACTTCTAGTCTGTTATCACCTGTTAATAATCGACCTATTTGAATGGTTAAATAGTTTTATTTTTGTTTTATTTTGTTTTTTTGGAAACCACGCTTTGTTCTTCCAACCTTAAATCAACTACTCTTATTACTAAATGTTAGGAAAATGAAACATAAGAAAACAATTAACAAGAATTTTATTTTCAACAAGTATTTATTAGTGTTGCCATATCGACCTTGTCTTGACGAGAAATAACCATTTTCGTTCTCGTCTCATATGTCGAGACAAAAAGTTTTTCGTTCCGTTGCTTTCTCCGGGTACTTTTCTTGTTTCGACAACGAGAACTCTAAAAATTCATCTCAATATTAATTCAGTGGCTAGACTATCTTTAATTGCGTAGCGAAAATTATGTTTCTGCGGTAGTTCGAAAATTTTACATTTACTATGGCGAATTCAATGTTACATTCAATCGCCTACCGGGTTTTTTGGATTTTGGATTTATTATTATTTTTAAAAACAAACTGAAAATATGGGTACTCGTTTTCACTTTAATATTTTATAAAGTAGTAAGGGACAGCAGTTGAACATATTGATTGTATATTTATTTCGACACTTTAGTTTACTCGAGGTTTCTCACAGCTAAGTTCTCACTTCGATGAGATCTCTATAAATTAATTTCGATATCGAAAAAATTCGAAAAATTGCTAACATTGTCTCGATATTTTTCGTTTCAATGAGACGGAAAAAACGCGCCGTTGGCTACACTATTTTCAAATATAATTATGACACACATATTTCTAAAGTTTTCTGAAAATTCCAGCAAAAAGTGTATTCTCACTAGATCTACTGTAAATGAAATATATAAATGGATGATTGCAGAAGAATGTAGTAATTTCATGGAAGCGTCCTGAACGACCCGTTAGTAGAGCGGAGGCAGCGGCGGCCACGGTTCCTTTTTCATCTAACTGAATTTTAGCTTGATGGATGGCTTCCCCAACCTTTAGATTATTTTGGCCAGTTAGTCCAGAAAGATCGCTCGTGCTTTCAAATAAATCACCAACTCCTAAATTTCTTAATATCTGAAACAAAATTACATATTATTATGAATTAAGTCTTTTGAAAGTTAGTGCTCGACATGTCGAGTTGGAAAATTACTAGCTTTTATAAAACCATAGAAAGCTTCATATTTGCGTAACAAATAACCCTTCAAAGTTTAGTTTCAATCCGCTCATCCGTTTGACGTGTATCGTATTCACAATCATTTTTTTAAAGGAAATTTTTTTGTAAATTTTTAAAAGTAAATTTTGATCTGAATTTTACTATTCTCCACTTTTTTTTCTCGTAAAAAGGGGAAATCCTCGTAGACACCCAACGGTAGTGTCAAACTCCTTCCGGCTAACCCCTGCCCTCCATTTTTCTATTTAACTTTCCGTCGGAAGCCACCTTAGCATTACTTCGAGGAACAGTACTATTCTCCACTTGTGAAGTTTGAATGCTATAAAACTGTAAAAATCTATACCTGAACCATATTGTCGATTTTTCGTTCATGAGAAAATTTCGGTAATTTGACGTGTACTTCTTTTGGTAAAAGACTTCCTCTTCTTATGGATTCTCTTAAAACAGTCCCGTTTAGTTTTGCCAATAAATCTTCAACGGCAGTTTCGCTGGGAACTTGAGGCAGGAATATAAACATGCTAATATCGTTACCTTTATATGGTAATTCTAAAATGTCGGCACCTAGCTCTTCTGATGATGCTGTGAAAACAATATTTATTAGTTTTTTAACATCACGAAATATATCTAAGCTATACTATCCATAATGATTTTAACCAGACACTTCATGACCACATGTTTTTGACATTAATTTTCAAATTAATTTATTCATAGATCGAAAGAGTATTTATATTAAATAATAATCAGCAGAACATTACTCATAAAAATCAGTAATTCATTTTTAATTGGATTTTTAAGTGAAACTTCTTTAGCGACGACTGAGGAGGTATCTGTTTGAAATTTTTTGTTGCGTGAAAGAGGAAATGATTCAACGTCGAGGAAATATTTTATATTACATAGACGAGGGGAAGACTCCTAAACCTAAATTAGAAGGAGATTCCGAAGCCGTTTTGTCCAAAAATTATTTTTCAATTTTTTTATGATACGTAGACGAAGGGGGACTCAAAATTGTTCTGTCCAGAAATTAAAGATGGGACTCCTAGACCGTTTTGTCTAAAAACAATTTTTCTAAATTTTCTATATTACGTAAGTAGACGAGGGGGGTTCTGTCCAAAAATTAGAGGGACACTTCTAAACCGTTTTGTCCAAAAATTATTTTCCAAATTATTTTATATTGGGTACATGAGAGATTCCTAAACCGTTTTGTCCAAAAATTAGAGGAAGGCCTCTTAGACCGTTTTGTCAAGAAAAAAAATAATTTATATTACGTAGGCGAGGGAGGGACTCCCAAATCGTTATGTCCAAAAACTAGAGGAGAAACAGCTAAACAGTTTTATCCAAAAAATATTTTCCAATTTTTTTTTATTAAGTAGACGAGGAGAGGACTCCTAAACCGTTCTATCCAAAAATTATAGGTGGACTCCTAAACCGTTTTGTCCAAAAATATTTTCCATTTTTTTATATTACGTAGACGAGCGGGAACTCCTAAACCATTCTGTTCAAAAACTGGAGGACAAACTCTTAAATTTTTTACTTATTTAATAACCAAATAGTGCAAGTTTCGTGATGTAGGGTAGACATTTTGCAGTTTTCAAATAGTTTTATCGTTGTAAATGAATTAATGAAAAACGACACATCACTAGTACATTAGGTCGACCCAGCATAAAAATTGCAGGCGATCGATTGACGGTCTTAATAAGTCTGCGAGGTCTTTTAATCTGCGTCTACATTTGATCCGTATTTCTCTCGATCCGATGTCAGTCGACGTCGAGCGAAATCAGAAGAAAAGTAAAAATCAAAATTATAATGTAGGTGTCTGCTTCAGAAAGGAGATTCCGATTTCCTTTTCAATGTAGGCACCTACATTATAGTCTCTTCCTATGTTAGCCGACGTCGGCCGACAAATAAGTCGGGAGAAATACGAGTCCAATGTACCCGCAGTCTAAAGCGTATAAACTATAATTTGCTCACCGTGATTGTATATGCTTTCTTGTGCCATCATGTCAACAGAAATTTTTTCATTTGGCTTGACGAAAAAATCTCCTTGGTTAGTCTGTTCAAATTCGGTTACCCAGATTCCTTTGAAATATGCCGCGTTGACAAGCACTAGATTAGTGCCTTCGTGAATTGCATTTTCGGGCAAAAACTCTTTTATTTGATCTTTTGTAATATTTTCTACCCAGTGATTAATAACAGCTCTAGCAGCAGCTGGATCTGCCTTGAAATCTAATTTCTCTATTTCCTGTTCAAAGTATTCTTTCATACATTCGCGGACACCAGTATCCGGTGCTATGTAGATCTTGTTTGCTAAATCGAATTCGTAGCTATCATTTGCCACTTCCAGCGAAAATTGTGTTTGTTTTTCTAATTTATATGCTTGGAATACGTCGAGTTTATCCTAAAACCACAAAACAATCAAATTGAAAAAAATAAAATAAATAGTATGTATAATAACGATAAAAATATAAACCGGAAAATGTTGGTTCCTTAATGATTGTTTAATATATTATTTTGTCTGGGAACCATGTCAAAAACTGACTAACGATTTGGGAATTATTAATGTAGTAATGCCATTAAAGATGCAATGACTGTTTTAGAGTTTTTTCGCTCCATTAAGCGAACCGTACTAATAATGACGACTCGCTCCTGCTATTTTGATACCTGATATATTCTTAAATTCGGGAGAAAAAGTTAACGTAAGATTATGGTTTTTGTGACTAATTTGAAGTAAATTTATTTTAAGTAATTGAAAGTCTACTGATTATATTATCAAAAGTATACCGAGTAACTAAGATGAAGTTGTGTCGAACTATCTGGCAACTGTGTTTTTAAAACATACATTTTTTTTTATTTTAAAGGGATTTTTTTAGAATCAGTTCATTTAAAAAATAACAAAAACCTTTGACAGAGAACAAATATAAATGATTCACCTGATCTTTTTTTAAACAGACACGAATAATAATTATTTAGTACTTGTTATTTTTTTTGTTTTGTTTTTTTAATTTTAACGAGATGATGTATTAGTGTTTTTAGTCTGTTGTTTTCTATCTGATTTAATATGACCTTGGGTCATTGCCAATCAAGTAATGTATGTTTAATATTTAATATTCATTAATATACTTATGATGAAATGTTGTTTGTAATGAAGAAAAAAAATTGTGATTGAATTTACATAATTTCCATGTACGCTATTTTATTAATGCTTGGTTTTTAAAGAATAGTTATTTAAGTGTCATCTTCTCGTTTAACCGCGAAGCGTCGATTTTTGTGATTACGTGAGCTAAAAATTTGCTGTATAACCCTTATTTCCCAATATTTTCTTCACGATATTTTTTAATGGGTAAAGAAAAGATCACAATACAGATTATTGGCCTGTGCTATGAAGCATTGTTTTTTAAATAGACATTTAGTTTAATCTTTTAAGTAGCTTTTAAGTTCCTTCGAAGTTATGGGAAATTAATTAATTCAAAATAGCTTCAAACTCTACTAAAATATTTCAAAATCGTTGACAAAACTAAAATGTGTACACCCCGCTAGTTTATCACTTATGTATAATAAAAATACAGCAGACTTTGTTTATAACAATTAAACTACTGAACTTGTTTCTATAAGAATTTCAATACTTCAATAGGGTTTTATTCTAAAATAAACCGAGTCAATCTCTTAAAAATTGCGAGCTATAGAGCTCGGATGTACGTACGTCAGACCAACCGACAAATTCTGATCGCGATTTTCAATTATAATTTTAGAACTTATTATGAACTCATTTCGTTCTAAAAATGACTCCATTTTATAGTACAGCATGTTCCCTTTTCGAAGAGCTACATTTTGAATGAATGTTTTACGAAAATGAGCCAGATACTTTGGATGAGCGAAACAGCTCTGCCGCGCAAACCGATAATAGAACACAGTCTCTTTAAAGGTGTGTGCAGTTTATTAACACGCTTTTATTAGCTTCAGCTGTATGTTTGTTTGTTTGTAAAGGAATCTTTGAACGTGAAATTCACCCACTTCAAAACGTCAGATTAAACTGAAACTTTGCACACTTATCAAGGACCGATGACAATATAATAATTTAATAAGTTTGTCCCATTATCTGACCAGAATTTTCAGGATAAAAAAACTTGAAACCTACGTTGCCTTGCCTACCCCTTAGTCAAATGCAATATCGTTTTTTAGTCTTTTAATTAAAACTAGAGTTTAAAAAAATTAAAACAACACGCTTTTATGAACTAATAAATGCAAAATAATTTGACAACAAAATTAGCTTTACTGTAAAAGCATGGAATGCTTAATATCGGTAATAAACTTTTAATTTACTAGCTAATTGTAAACGTAGAGCTATTATGAAAATTTAAGTAGATAGCACCCCTCGCGTTTTACAATAAAGTTAATTTTATTGTCAAACTATTTTGAACTTTTTAGTTCATAAAAGCGTGTTATTTTAGTTCTATTTTTTTTTATTTAAAAAGAAATCAGAATTCAGTGATTTAGGTGTTATTTTGTTTAGAACTCACTACACTATTTTACATCACCAAAAATTCATGCAAGTTGCCTAATTACCGAAGATTCGGGTATCCGTAAAGTTGACTTGAGTGATTGTTCCGTTTGACTTTTAGCAATGAAATACGCCAACAATAAAACGTGATATGTACTATGAGGTGAGAAGAAAATGCTTGCGTCAAGATTGACGCTGTTGATTTCCTTTAATAGCGCTACGGAAAATTCTTGTTGACCATCGTACAATTTTTTACTGATTTTAAAGTTGTTTGATATTCTTGCGTCGTTTTCTGTTAAACACTGCGCCGCTGATTCAGAAATTAGCAGGAGAACTGTTGCAATTGACGTTATTAATGCACTGGTATTCATTGTTTGTTACTGGAAAAAAATATATTAATTGATAGTAAAACGTTATTAAAGCTGTCGGAACGCTCTGAATTTAAGCCAAAAATAGAGTTTCGGCGGCCAACTGATTGTAGATTTATTCGTCAACATTCCGCAAAAATTCTGTCTCTATAAGGAAGATAAAGGACAAATCTAGAAATATTACAAAAAAGTTGGCATTAATTGTGCCAAAAAAACACACGTTTTCAATATCACACTACGACCTTATTCGTACTTATTTCACAAAACTGTTCCATCACAAACCTAAAATGACTCTTTCTTTATCGGAAAAGTTTTTTAAATCTTTAAAATATTTCCAAAAATTAGAGTAATTAATTGACAGCGGCACCCTTGCAATGACATATTTTAGCCTCGTAGTTGGCACCAGCCAAAAATTGAAACGTGCGTATGATTTGAGCAAGACACCCACAATATGTCTTTTGCCTACCTCGTCTCTTACCGCTGGGTCTCAGCACAAACTGTGTGAAAGTGATCCAATACTGTTAAAGTGTTTCTTAAGCGACTTTGCTCGATATCTAATTTCAGTTAATTTATGTCAGAGTCTGCTAGATTCCATAAACTTTAAAGCATGTAGTTGGTACTATGCTATTAATTAAATGTCAGGATACAAGAATAGAGAATAATGTTTAATTTCTAGAAATCTTTAATTATTGCCGTTTCTTGACAAATCATGTCTTCTTCTATATATTAAAAAAACCGGTCAAGTGCGAGCCGGCTTCGCGTGGAGAGGATTCCGTACCATTCCGTTTTTCATGAGAGTTTTAATACTTTGGATTTTCGTTTAGGTTTTAAACTATGTATTTCTCATAATGATCGCTTTCATTTGATATGCCACATGATGCATTTGATTTTTTTTTTAATTTTCTAATTTACCACCCAACATTAACCCCCAAAATCAGAATTCATTTATTTACTCTATATGTCCCTAATTGGGTCAACTAACTCTATATATATATGTACCAAGTTTCAATTTTGTTCGACCAATAAATTCGGAGAAAATAAGTTGTAACAGATAGACAAACACGAGAGTAATCCTATAAGAATTCCGTTTTTTCGTCGGATGTGCGGAATCCTAAAAGTTAGCAAAAAAATCTTAAAGAAGATATGATTTATGTCGAGGTTTTTAGCAAGTATTGATGGTTATTCCTTAGGCTTGTCGTCCGATTTTATTTTTTAAGTTACAACTTTAAACAAGGAAAAAATGAATATATTAAATATCAGCCATCCAACTAAGCTACTCATTTTTCTGTATTTGAAAAAATATTATTATTTGTACACGCTTTGCTTAAAATTCTTGTATGATTGATAAGTAACCTAAGTTCCGAGTGCGTTCGGCCGTAAAATAAGTCTTATGAAATCCAATTTAGATTTCTTTTGCATATTACTTTTTTGAAAGATTTAAATTGGTTTTACTTAGGTATAAATAAAATTATTTTTATAACAGTTAAGCGCTGTTTAGTCATAAAGATAAATCAAACTTAGTGTTATGGATTATTGCGTTAAATCAATTACGATAGGGGAAATACTTACCTATAGATATTATATCACTGGCAGTAAATGTGAATACTTTAAAAATTAATGATAAATCAAAAATAGCTGTTTATTTGCAAGCTGTCTCGTTCATTATTTAACTAAAAACTGTTATTAAGACTTTTAATATTATATGTTACACCAAGTAAACAAACAAATGCACTGACGTCCATGTGTTGATGAGTAGTTTTAAATACATAATTATTATAGAAGTAGATAGGCATGGGATATCCCCCGACACCGGTTTTTGTACAATTCACTTATATGTACAGCTATATAATACATCATATTAATAAGCATACCATCACAATGTAAAGTCAAACATCACTCACTAACTAGTTAAGGTATATATAATGCCGGGTTCATGGTTTCCACATTCTCAAACAGCCACTTTGCCCACAAACCAGGTCCCGACGGCAATTCTTTGTTATCTAAAATATTTGAAAAAGTTATTTTTCAACAAATAAGTCAATTTTTTCGTTGATAAAACTTTTAAGCACGGAACAGTTCGGTTTCTGCAATGGATTGTCCACTATTGACGCCAGAATGTGTGTTGTAAACAGTATAATTTCAATCTTAGAAGAGAAAAAAAAGCTGCACTAGGGAGACCTTTGATTATATATGGCATCAAAATGTTATTAGATAAATTGGAATTATAGGGCTCCCATAAAAAATCTTCGAATCTATTTAAAAGCTCCTTAACATCTAGATAACATGCAGTATCTACTAACAGGACAAATAGATGATGATATACAAAGAACCCAGAATACAGCCTTGAGGCACGCCTCTAGATAAATTTTTCATTTAGTTAAATGAAAAATTTATCTAGAGGAATGCCTCAAGGCAGTGTTCTGGGTCTTTTGTAACCATCATCTATAATTTATATAAATGATACCCAGTAACATAAATTATAGGTACCACCGTTCTGTATGCAGTTTATTGTATTTTTATTCAAGAAATAAATTCAACGACTGACACTACCTATCAAATGAATTGTGATAATTATTTATCTTACTTGTAAAATGCATGCACTATTTTTTTATATATTTTTTGAATTTGAAATGGCAGTGTGTATACATATTTTGTTTTTTTTTCTATCAAATGTGTGATAAGATTATAATAGATCATAATGCAAATTAGTTTGCCTAGTGTTTTTTAGTGTATTTGCCATATGGCAACATACACTATTGGCGTCGGTCGGATGGCGGGACCTAGGGGTCGGACCAAAATTTCTCCTAAACACTTTGGCACCATTTTTAAAAATGTTTATATATATATATCAATTAACTCTTTCGAAAGTTATTGCCCGCACACACATATATATATATATATATATATATATATATATATATATATATATATATATATATATATATATATATATACGTATATATATATATATATGTGTGCGGGCAATAACTTTCGAAAGAGTTAATTGATTTTAACGAAATTTGGCCCACGTGTTGAAATCCATCACCGCAAGAAGCCTATTTAAAATGGGCGTAATCGGGTCATTTTAAGGGTAGTTTTTAGGGGTTGAAAAATGTTTTTGGGCCCCAAAATATCGAAAAAATTCTCAGAATCGTTTCAAAATTGACATTTAACCCTTCAGTAGTAATTAAAAAGTGTCCATAAAATTTTAATAAAATCGGCCCGACAGGACCGGACTTACAAATTTTATGAAAACACTAGTTTGCAGATAGTGAATTATTTACTGAAAGTTGTATATAATTTGGTATAGAGGTTCGATTGATAATAATATTGCAATTAAGAAAAAAAATGTTATTTTAAGGGGTGTATTAAGGAGTCAAATTTTTTATTTTGCTCAAAAAGCAACTTAAGTTCGCATAATAAAGCCACACTGCCTGTATAAGCAAATACACTATATTGTCGGCAGGGTTTTAGCACTGCGACCCTGGTTTTTGTTTTTAAATTAGTTTTAATTATTTACTTAATACTTCATAGTTATTAAAAACAGGTAATAACTGTTTGGATGGAAAAGGAATTGCTAATTGAATCACAGAATTATTTTTTTATGAACTTTTATAGTTGAAAGGTAGCAATAAAAACAGTTTAACTCCGTTTGCTATAAAAATGAGTTCCAATTAAGTCCTGGCCAATATGGTATTATTATTTTCCATAGTTTACTATTTATTCCCAGTATTTTGCCAAATAATGATTTAACATGAACCTACACAAATAATTTCAGAATCAAACACAAATAAACACATGTAAGATTGTTGACAAATACTTGCCTACGGGTTTCACTATCTTTTTTTACGTCATATTTAGGGAATTCACAGGATAGTTTAATTTTAGGAATAATAATCAGTATTTTTTGCTTGACTGTTGTCTTTCTATATACGATTGGCGCTAAAGAATAGAACAGTTGTTAAACGTTTGCAAAAAACTTTTCAAAAAAAATATATAAACTTTCTTCAAAAAAGCTACTAAAAAGAGGAAAATAATGAAATTTTAGGTCAGCGCTAATTTATTTATTTATTAAAACTGTTTACTGATCTACTTTCATTAAATTGGCACCAACTTCAAAATTATTTGCTTATACAGGCAGTGTGGCTTTATTATGCGAACTTCAGTTAGTTTTTAGGCAAAATAAAAAATTTGACTCGTTAATACACCCCTTAAAATAACATTTTTTTTCTTAGTTGCAATATTATTATCAACCGAACCTCTATATCAAATTATATACAACTTTCAGTAAATAATTCACTATCTGCAAACTAGTGTTTTTATAAAATTTGTAAGTCCGGTCCTGTCGGGCCGATTTTATTAAAATTTTAAGGACACTTTTTAATTACTACTAAAGGGTTAAATGTCAATTTTAAACGATTCTGAGAATTTTTCGGTATTTTGGGGCCCAAAAACATTTTTTAACCCCTAAAAACTACCCTTAAAATGGCCGAATTACGCCCTTTTTAAATAGGCTTCTTGCGGTGACGGATTCCAATACGTGGGCCAAATTTCGTTAAAATCAATTAACTCTTTCGAAAGTTATTGCCCGCACACATATATATATATATATATATATATATATTATATATATATAAACATTTTTAAAAATGGTGCCACAGTGTTTAGGAGGTTATGAAACGTCGAGAAATTTTGGTCCGACCCCTAGGTCCCGCCATCCGACCGACGCCAATAGTGTATGTTGCCATATGGCAAATACACTAATAATATTAATAAAAACCCGGGTCGCAGTGCCAAAACCCTGCCGACAATGTAGTGTATTTACTAATATAGGCAGTGTGGCTTTATTATGCGAACTTAAGTTGGTTTTTTGGGCAAAATAAAAAATTTGACTCCTTAATACACCCCTTAAAAGAACATTTTTTCTCAGTTGCAATATTATTATCAATCCAACCTCTAAACTAAATTATATACACCTTTCAGCAAACAATTCACTGTCTGCAAACTAGTGTTTTCATAAAATTTGTAAATCCGGTTCTGTCGGGTCGATTTTATTAAAACTTTAGGAGCACTTCTTAATTGCTATTAAAGGGTTAAATTTCAATTTTGAAACGATTCTGAGAATTTTTTAGGTATTTTTGGGCCCAAAAACTTTTTTCAACCCCTAAAAACTACCCTTAAAATGGTCCGATTGGGCCTATTTTAAATAGGGTTCTTGCGGTGGTGGATTCCAGCATGTGGGCAAAATTTCGTAAAAATCAATTAGCTCTTTCGAAAGTTATAGCGCACACACACACACACACACACATATATATATATATATATATATATATATATATATATATATATATATATACATATATATAAACATTTTTAAAAATGGTGCCAAAGTGTTTAGAAGGTTATGAAACGTCGAGAAATTTTAGTCCGACCCCTAGGTCCCGCCATCCGACCAACGCCAATAGTGTATGTTGCCTATGGCAAATACACTAATAATGCGTTTAACGTCCGTTTCTCGACTTTGTCATAACAGACGCCATTCACGCCATTCGCACCATTACTATTCTCCATTTACCAATTCCCGTTATTTTCTACATTTTTTAAACTTCAACTTAAATTAAAATAAGGTAGGCAATTTTTAAATTAAGAGTTTTATAGGTGATGGCCTCAAATAAGGAACCATCTCGATATTTATCTGTAATTAATTGAGAGAAACCATGGCAAACCTCAACAAGATGGCTGGTACAGGAATTACCGTTTCTCTGCGAAAGGCAGTAGGAAAAAGCGACTTCAAAATTTCATTATTTTCCTCCTTGTAGTGGCTTTTTTGAAGAAGGTTAATATATAAATTTATTTTTTTTGAAATGTGTTTTTATTTTTTACTTTTTAGTGTATTTGAAATAAGTAGTTTGTACGTTATTAAATATTTAACCGACTTCTTTTTTTGATATTTAATTACCAAATTCAAAACTGTACATATATAAACCTACTGAACCGATTTAAGTAAAATTTATATGGGATCACCTTGAAGGTGTGCCCTATTAAATAAAAAAAGAATAATCAACATCGGTTCTAAAATGCTGGGTAACAAAAAAAAAAATCATTTTTGGAGGTCAATTAAAACGACGGAACTGATTTTCATGAAAACTATACGGGACCAATCCAAGAATATAATGAACAAAGTGGAGTCGAAATTTTTTAAATCTATTTATAATTGGCGGAGATATCGCAGAAAATATATAACCTTTATTTGAAGAAGACTGAAAATGTTTTAAAATTTTCAATTAATTTTTAAATTGAAATTTTTGAAGATTGTTTAAGCTTCTTGTGAAACACCATTTCTCTCGCATGCTCTTCATTTTTTGTCTCCCAGTCTTGCTTTTACTAGAGCGATATCGATTACATCTGGCGTTTCGAAATTATAGTTTGAATGTTATCCTTATGCTGAATTGTCGCTGTTTTTTTTTTTTTGCGAATAGTCAAACTAGGAGATAACGAGTTTCTTACAATAAAAATGTTTAAATTTATTCATAAAAAGAAAAAATATAATATGTACAAAGTAATATCTACATTTATTAAAAAAATCGTATATAAAAAATATTGTTTATATTGGTAAATATTTGATATTGTACAATATAATGGCACTGTGAATTCAATTTACTGAAAAGTATCAGTTTTTAGGTCAAATCAAACAACTAAACAATATAATCTGACAATTCGTTTTTGTATTTTTTAAATTTCAATCTACTTGTATATTTTATGCTTCAATCAGAGAGAACCGGCCCCTCACGGTAGACTTCACAAACGTCAACTAATTCTACTAATCCGAAAACTAAAATTTTATTTAATAAAGCAAGATGCACAAAACAATAGTTTATGGCCGTTTGCGCCAACAGCTGTTTTAGTGGAGAAGCACGATAACAAAAAGCTCTTTCATTATCATTAATATCTATTTAAATTTATCGTCGCCAAAGAGGATATTCTCTTTCTTTGGTTGTCAGCATTTCTACGTGACATAGGTACAGGAACTAGTTTTCGGTTTTGGCAAGATTATGGCACGAAAAAGACAAGTATTTTTTCACAAAATACAAAATAAATAGCATATTTCGTCATCGTCATGCAGAACTATCGTAAGTCGCAAAATGTCAAAAATGAGTTATAAGTACCTATGATATAGTAATGCTCGTATTTTTCTAGTGTAAAAGTATCGTAAGTGTAACTTAAATAATAAGTTACACTTACGATACTTTTACACTAGAAAAATACGAGCATTACTATATCATAGGTACTTATAACTCATTTTTGACATTTTGCGACTTACGATAGTTCTGCATGACGATGACGATTTGTTGGCTGTCATTACAAATGATTGTTTGAGCCAAAATAATACAAATACGAAATGTATTGAGATATAAAATATATATAAAATATACATAAAAAAAAAGAAAAAAACAAAACTTTTAGCATACTATTTACGTTGAGTGAAATTATAACTACTTAAATTTATTTGGCTTTCATCGTACTGTACGTTTTCGATATAATTTTGTTCGAAATTCGAACTGTTCCAATTATATAAATAGCTATCATGATACACAAACTGACTGGGTAGCAACGAACTTTGTTGAACAGGAAACGATTTGAAATCAGTTTGATTATTTGTCAAATTTGATTCATGAACATTTGTGGAATTTTCAACCAAATGCTTATTGCGTATCATTCTAGCTAATTCAAAAAAGGGGGCAATGTAACATAGCTTTGATTTGTTGAAGTTTCGGATTTAATAATTTGTTCTTTAATTCTTCCGGGTGATCCATATGGATCCTGTCCGTTTTTATTTGGATCGTGAACGATTATTTCATGCTCGTACTTTTCGGGCGACATGTTGGAATATTTTTCAGGCGATAGATGATTTGCATATTCAATTTTGTTTTCATCGTTCGACAACGAATTCAAATGAGTCGGAGGTGAATGCGATTGAAGCATTGAGTATTCTCTTGTTAATGGCGGACTTTGGTTCGTCAAAGGTCCGCCGTATTCATGGGCTCTCATCGGCGTCGGAAATAGCTGCGCGTTTGCATCGTGGGTATTTAACATTGTATAAGAGTACGGTCCATTCTGGGGCGATCCAAAACTTGGATACGGACTTGCAGATGGGCTTAGTAAGTTTAAATGCGGACTCAAATCATACGCTGATTGATAACTCCACGTATCAACTGGTGTCGTGGAATTCAAAGTATTGGTTTGAGTAAATGGACTCAGCGTGTTGTTAAAATTTGTCGTTGAACTTGGCGAGTTTGAACTTATGTAGCCAGTTTTTCGAGGTGGCTCACGTTTCCGCCATTTGGCGCGTCGATTTTGAAACCAAACTTGAACTCTTGATTCGCTCAAGTTCAACTTAAGGGCGAGTTCCTCGCGCGCAAACACGTCGGGGTATGGCGCGCGTTCAAAGGCGCGCTCGAGTTCTTCAAGCTGGTAGGCTGTAAATGTTGTCCTGCAAATAAACAATTGAGATTAGAGATTTATGTTTAACGGCACTAACTATCAATATAATCTATAGACCGCCTATTGTATATCACACAGAGCTGGGCAGTAGTTAACTACAAAAGTAGTTAAAAAAAGTAGTTAACTACTTTTTTTAGAAAAGTAGTTGTACTCTAACTACTTTTCTCCACATAGTAATCGTACTCTATTATTTTGAATATCTATCAAGTAATCACAAAAAGTAGTTAAAAATGTAGTTAACTACTTAGTTCTAACTACTTTAGGTAGTTTAACTACTTTTTTGTAATCTAACTACTTATTTTGAATTTTAACTACTTTTAAAAATATTTTAGTATATTATATTTAACCGACGTGTTAGAACAAGTTCTTATTCGTTATGCATTTTTCTGGATTCTGGAACACGATCAGACTTTTTTTTAAAATAATGAAATATGAGTTGCTTGAGTTTTAATTTGAAATACAACGTGGAACTGGTAATCACGTCGTTGCTATTTGCAAAATTTAATAAAAACACGTTTCGGCCATGATATCAGCCCTTTTCAAATGAATATAAATAAAAGATCCTATAAAAAATAATAATCATTGAAGAAAACAAAAATAGCATTAAGTTAGAAACAATTAACAGCCTGGACTGTCAAAAAGAAAAATTAAAATATACAAAACTTGATGGCAATTGACAGTAATATACCTATATAGTTTTTTAAATATCGTTTTTGGACATTCTAGCTTGTAAATTGTTTTTTGTAGAATTTTTGATTTATATTCATTTGAAACAGACTGACATCTTGGCCGAAACGTCGTATTGTTATTAAATATAAGTTTTTATTATTTAAAATAATTTTCACATATTATATGTGCAGATTGTACGACATAAATAAAGAGATTTATATTATTATTATTATTATTATTATAGTAGTTAAAAAAGTAGTTAAAATTTTAACTACTAACTATACTAGTAGTTAGTAGTTTAACTACTTTTAAGAACGAGTAGTTTAACTACTTTTTTACGTAAGTAGTCAGTAGTTATACTCAACCACTTTTGTCAAGTAGTTTGCCCAGCTCTGATATCACATTCATAAAAGATACGCTATCTGTATTTCTGAAATTGCTACTAAAAACGGGAAAAAATACTCTTCTTAGAAAATAAAGAAATACATGTTCGACTGTCTTTTGAATTGAACACATCTGCCCGAACGGGGTGGGGGTAGATTTTTTATAAAAGAACTGTGGGTACAATCTATGCCATGTGGACGAAGTCGCGGGTAAATACGTCGAAGACCGCTGAGACATTGGTATTTTTGTCATTTTTCCCAGAAATATTTATGAATTATAATGTTTCATTCAAACGCACAAATAGTCAATATAAGATAAGAAATAGAAATTATTTTTTTACTTTTTAAAAGTTTGCTATTTTGTGTCGGGACTTTTTAAATTTTAAATTTAATTTTTATTTCAAAATTTTTAAACTAATTACTCAAAAATTGTATATTTGAGCTCAAAGTTTCTAGTTACAATAGTGGCCGAGATTTCTACACACAAACTGTGATGAGATCCGAAGATGCTGGCAACGGCTGAACCTCTTTTTATCAAATAATAATAATAATAATGCATTTAATGTCCGTTTCTCGACTTTATGTCATAACAGACGCCATTCGCCCCATTACTATTTTCCATCTACCACATTTCCCGTTATTTTTCTACATTTTTAAAACTTCAACTTATGTAATAGCAATGGGCGAATGAAGGAATTATAGGAAATTAGGATAAGGTTGGTAATTTTTGAACTAGGAGTTTGATAGGTAATCGTCCATGGCCTCAAATAAGGAACCATCTCGATATTTATCTGGAATTAATTGAGGGAAACCATGGAAAACCTCAATCAAGATGGCCGGTACAGAAATTACCGTTTCTCGGCGAGAGGCAGTAGGAAAAAGTCCCAGCCACATCTGCCTCCGCCGGGATTCGAACCTGGACCTTCCGAATGCGAGTCTAGTGCTGTCACCACTAATCTACCCAGCTCGGTCTTTTTATCAAATATTGTTGGAATTGACATCGGTTTATCCATTTTAGAGCTACGATTTGACAACCAAAGAGCAAAGACTTCAAATTTATATCATCCCTTTTTTCGCATTGGGGGCTAAAAATAAGTAAAAAAGTGTTCTGTCACGAGCACACGTAGTCAAGTGTCATTCAAAACCGGGAATTTCTGAACAAATAACAATGATTATTTCCAAGATTATTAGATACAGAGGTGACCTAGTTTCGTTGCATAGTAGTGGATGGATGACGTTATCTAGTGGACTTTCAATTAATATTGCGTAGTTGATAAACATATGAGCGGTTTCCTAGCTAACGTCTTTTATATGAACGAGGTAATCTGTGTATCTAATGACCCTGGATGGGTAGATTAGTGGTGACAGCACTAGACTCATATTCGGGAGGTTTGGATTCGAATCCCGGCGGGGGCAGATGTGGCTGGGACTTTTTCCTACTGCCTCTCGCCGAGAAACGGTAATTCCTGTACCGACCGTCTTGATTGAGGTTTTCAATGGTTTCCCTCAATTAATTCCAGAGAAATATCGAGATGGTTCCTTATTTGAGGCCATGGCCGATTACCTATCAAACTCCTAGTTCAAAAATTACCTGCCTTATTCTAATTTCCTATAATTCCTTCATTCGTCCATTGCTATTATATAAGTTGAAGTTTTAAAAATGTAGAAAAATAACGGGAAATGTGGTAGATGGAAAATAGTAATGGTAATGGCGTCTGTTATGACATAAATTCGAGAAACGGACGTAAACGCATTATTATTATTACTATAATTCAATAATAAATCTCAGGTATTTGGATTAATAATACAAAACAATCGTGTTATTATTTCCATAAAAATGAACGAATATGTCAGATACACGTGCATATTTGTTCAGTGGAGTTGGTTCGTTTGTGGTGGGCTTTAGATTGAAATTTGCGGAAATTATCCTAGATATTAGGCGCCAAAATTTCAATTATCGAATTTGTATGTACTTAGATATATTATGGAGATATATTATATGTAGATATATTGTGTGTTAACTATTGATACATTATTAACAAATTACTTAATCCAAAACAACGGTTTGTAAAGTGTTTTTTTTCGAAGTTGAAATTTTCAATTTTTCTGTTCAAAATGTTCTTTTGGCATTGTTAAATACCAGACTAGTATGTATTCTGTAATCTACATATTTTATTAAATGAACGTTTTAGTTTATAAAAATCATATTTTGTCGCAGTTGTTGCGTCATCATGTCATATGGTATGATATGGTTACCCTAACCACTCTTTGAATAATAGTGTTGGCACTTTAAATTTTTCACACCATATGGGCACGTGCCTGTGCAATATGCATAGGTAGTTTTATAGAGCAATTTCAAAACAAATTAAAGCGTGAGATAACAGTTGCTTTTATATAATTAATCAGACATAGATGCAATAATGATAAACATTGGGTTTAGAATAGAGTTGTGTAACTCAGATCTGAACCGGTTCAAAGAGCCGACTCCGACAGAAGATCCGTGAGAGCTGACTCACTTATTTTTGAGCCTACGGATCAACGGATCCGCGTAAATCAGTGAAACACTTAACACACAGAAGCACATTTTACACCTACGTATCAGTTCTTTTAATTGCTTTGATGCATCTGTCAGCTCAAATGACTCATGCATCACATGTTTGGCTATGCATTCTTGATTCTATACAGGTCGTGATATGATTGATTGAACTAGGTAACTCAGTGACAGACTGCAGTAACATATTCAGAACTCGGCTCTTTTTGAACCGGTTCAGTGAGCCGGCTCACATACGGGATCCAGATGCAAAGATGCAGATCACTAAAAAAACCCATTTTTCCCATCTCTAGTTTAGAATATGGGAGTTGCATTGTCTATTGCGTTCTATTATTCGTGTATTTTTTTACATATTATTTCTGTATTGAGTACCTACTATAACATATATCGATCATCCGCCGTAGTGAAAGAAGTTTACAGTGTAATGAAAAAATTCAGTCAGGTAGACTATGAAAAAAAACTGGCCAATTGCGAGTTCGACTCGCACACGAAAGGTTCCGTACTACCGTACAATATTTATTGATTTTATTTTAATTTTACTATTTGTTGATATAGCAGTCACAATAATACACACTAAGGCGCATAAATGCCTGAACTAATAGCTTTTAAGAGATTCCGTCCGAGTCGCTGGTATGCACTATTTTGACATTTATAGAAAAACGTTATTTTTTTAAGATGTAACTACAAATTTACGGTTTTCGGATTATTTTCCTTTACTTGGGCTGTAAGACATTGTTTCTTGCTAATTTCATGATTCTAGGTCAACGGGAATTACCCTATAGGTTTTATTCCCTTGCGAGTGTCAAAATATGTGGCATAAACGGCCGTATCTTTTGATTGCGTTGACTTAAAAGTTTGATTTTTTCACAGTTCCATGATATTGTAGACCTGAGTATTTGATATTAATTTCAGCTTGATATCTCCACGCGCTCCCGAGAAAAAGGGTCTTAACAAACAGACAGACGGACAGCGAAGTGATTCTATATAAGGGTTCCTTTTTTCCTTTTGAGGTACGGAATCCTAAAAATCAACTCTTACATGATTTGAAATATAGTTATAGAATACTTATTGCTTTAAATATAGAGAAATTGACTATTCATAGCTGAATTAGATATTTCTCTAAAGATTAATAATAATATTTCTAAACTGAAGATATTAAATTTCTAAGGCAAAAAATACCTTACGAGTATTCTACAGTCGCTTAAATTTAAGCATAAAAGTCCCCTACATACCTAGGCGTTACCATTTTCACTAATCTGCCTGAAAATATAAAATCAACCGCATATGTACCTAAATCAATTTAAAAAACTCTTAAAAAGTTATCGACTGTGACATTGTTTGAAAATATAGGTAACATCTTTTGTCCAGATTTTTTCAAATTAAAATTGACATCATCCAAGCGGGGCGGGTATCGTTATGATACATAGCCTATGGTCTAAGCCATATATTCAAAATTTCATTGAAATCCGTTACTAACATATGGAGGCTCCGGTCCTTACCATGTATTGAAATCTCTTAGATTACGACATGTAGTATATTCTTATAACATAAGAGGAATTGCGTTCTATATATGCATTGAAATCTCTGCTATGTCAGCCAATATAAAGAGGAAAAGTTTGACGTTTGTCGAGGATACTTTCAGGAACTAATGAACCGATTTTAAAATTGTTTTCACCGTTCGGTAGGAGAAATGCCGGAAACTAACCGATTTCAAATTTTTTTTAATGGTTCAACAGGTGAGTTTTTGTTTTTGGACGTACGTTATAATAACTGGCCACCTCGGCTTCTCCCATATAAAAATCGGAAATAACCTTAGAAACTATTTCAATTGTTTTAAAATTGACGCTGAGGACCTCAGATATTGAGCGTCTATAATCTACAATCTCATTTCTTCTCTCTGACTTTTTTTCACTTGTCGATAGGTGATACTTTGCTTTTGGGCATAGGTTATAAGTAATAAATTGAGCGCTTCAAAATAAACACGGTGGAACTCCATGCGCGATTCGAGAACGGCTGCCGTTAATTCGACAGGTTTTTAGACGTCATAAAATAAAAAAATTCTCAAATTGATTACATTTGCGATACTTATAAAAAGAACACTATACATTTTCAATTTGCTGTAGCGATAGTCGATATTGCTTTTATTTAGTAGACACATTAGAATTTCAACTTATTGTAATAAAAAAGTCAAAATTTTATTTAACGTGAGGATTTCATGTAGAATTTTACTTATTAAGAGATAAACTTTTGAATTTATAAATTCGTATTTCTACAATGTTAAGGCAATCAAGCTACAAACGTTTTAAGTGTCCATTGTCAGGTTCAAATGTTTTATTCTGATGTGCACGCAGGATTGACTTGAAACAAATTAGATCTAATAACGAATAAACAAACAGTAAAATAATTAAAATTGCAATGCCATGTCAAGCAAGCGTCTGTAAACTGACTAACATAAGTATGTTGAATTTTTTAAGAAGATTTATGCTAGGTCGATCATTTTAAAATGCAGTTTTTTTATTTGCAGTTCATTAAGCGCAACAATACGATGCTGAGACACTAAATTCATGCATCTGGCGCCTGTATATATTGTTTCTCTACTGTAAGGTGAGTCATTTACAAAATAAATTTGAATTTGAATTTTGAATTTACAAGTGCGACCCTTGAGGTCCACATGACCAGCTTCCCAGTATATGATCAATATTGAATAAAAATTTAACAAATTAGATCCGAGAAATATTTTTCAAAAAATCCTAAAATACTGTTATTGCAGTCTTTTCGTTTAGATAAAAAAAAACGGATGGATTGATTTTGATAAAATTTCTTTCGGATCATTTTGACATTAATAAGCACTATAACACTCTAACAAAGTCAATAACATTTTTTATTCGCGAGATTTCGTGTAAAGTTCATCTTTTCCGCAGTATTTTTATTTAAATTTAAAAAATGACTGGATTGTTATTTATAAAAAAAATCTTTATTATATTGACGTTAATACGCTTCGATTAGTACCATAACGAAGTCGATATAGTTTTTTATTCGCGAAACAAAAAAATGACTCGACCGATTTTGATAAAATTTCTTTCGGGTCACTCTGACGAAGTCGATATAATTTTTTATTCGCGAGATATAGTGTAAAATTAACTTTTTTAGAACCGATTCGAAAAAATTCGGTATCATTTTGTTCAGAATATTTACGGATTGATAGCATACAATTTTTTTTTTGTAAATTGAGTTTTTTTATATATTTAAGTTTACATCACCAGCATTTGTGAATCGATTTTGATGATTATTTTTCTTTTTACTAAGGCGATCTCACATAAAATTTACTTAAATTGGTTCAGCAATTTAGTAACAAAGTATTAAGTAAGAAGGCAATAAAAAACGTGCAAACTGCGTATTGCAAATCCTCTAATAAATTAAATATAAACAACTTAAAACAAATGAACCTCCTTCAAAAAAGGCCACTAAAAAGCACACAGTTTTGAGGTCGGCATAAATTTAAAGATGGTACATGAGTACATAAAAAGTTACGGTAATTAAAATGACGCCGTCCTCAAGCTTTATTATTTTCCGCTTTTTAGTGACCTTTTTTGCAGAAGGTTAAATTTTTTTTATATGTAATCATAATATATTTACCTTGTTTTCTTCTTTTTAATCCCATTATTATCGTTTTTCTTGCTTTTGTTGTCACTTTTCTTCACAACACTTGTTGTGATAGACTGTTGTTCGATTACACCACCCTGCTGAGTAGTCACGGCACTTTGTTGTCCTTGCATCAAACCGATGTCTTCAGGGGTCTTTCTTTTCACTCCATTATTGATGCCGTTATTGTTGACCCCCTCCACTCCTGTTTGCTGAAATAATGGTCCAAGGTCGTGATGAAGACTGGCCGAGTGACAGCTTACAGGAGTGTCGGCCATTTTGTTTTGAGGCGAGCCCATGTTAGGGAACATGTCAGAATGCTGAAGACCCAGCATTACTTGTATTGAATGTACATTATTTCTGCTATCGCCTTTTGAAGTCACTAGACCTGGTGAATCACTGTTAAGACCTGATAAATTCTGATTAGAAAAATCAGTGAAAATGGAATCATCGAAAGATCCGTTGACGTTTTCCATTTTGCGTCTTATAATTTTCTTAAATTGGATTATCCTTCAATTTATTTATTATTAGGTGAAAGATGAAAAATTACAAAAAAAAAAATAGGATTTTATTTCGTTGTAAAAATTACTCGTATAGTATTTATAAATCACATGACATTTATTCTATTTGGCACTTATTTTTAAAGAATTACACTTAAGTTTAAGCATTCAATTCGTAGTATTTGAAAAATGAAAAAAAAAAATTTTAAGTCATAAATTTAAATTAAATTCGATTTATTACACACTTAATAAGATCATATTTCTCCTCCAACAATTAAATAATAGTTATTTATTAATTCAAATCAATTTAATGCGAAAAATTAATTGTACAATTTTATCCAATAAACTCTAATCAATGTTTTAACTGGAGTTAAACATTTAATAAAACTCAATTTTAACAAATTATCACTCATCTAATGTAGCGTCAGCTCACTAAATAACACTGACTTGTGACATTATTAGACTTTGTCAATTTATATTTTAACTATGTTAAAAAAGTGACAACCTTTTCAATGTAACTGTTACCAATGAGGAATTGAGTTAAGGGGTGTTAGAGGGTTTAATCCCGATTAGTTAACCAATAGAACTATAACGATGCTATATCCAGGAGGGGAACTCGCCAATCAAAAGCGACGCTTCGCCAACAGTACAGATGCTGCGGGAGAATCTGTATCTGCGTCCATCTCGCGACCCCGCGCCCCGTTTGATCACAGGCATTAATTAATAGGGGTCACGTGTCCGACGCTGAATGTGGTGGACACACTTGAGTAAAAACTGTAGCACATTTGTACTGATGTGGGTATTTATGATGAATGCTGGAATAAAACGCTTTCATGATATAAGTGGGTGGTAGAGTGGATTTTTATTCCGTTCCGTCAGATTTTTATCTCTATAATATAATTACAAACAACCAACAAATTAGTGTCTTGTAAGGATTGCGGCAATGCTTATTTTTTTGTTGGAGCGTCACGCAAAAACTAATAAACCGATTTTCATGAAATTACGACCCTCTCAAAGTTGAATCTGAATTTCGGATTCAATCCTTAGTCGCATTTCTCAGGCATTTTGTACATAGAAATCTTTTCCATGCAAATGTTTCTATTAGTTTGCTCTAGAACCCTTTTTTTATAGGAACGTTTCCTTTTACAATAAATTCAGTATACAATCCAGCGTTGCCAGACGTCCCGATTTTGGCGGGACGTCCCGATTTTTAAATCAAAATTAAATGTTCCGCACGGGACAGGCTCAGTCCCGCTTTTCGGGAATAACTCGACCGTGCGTAAGTAATTATTCTCTTATTGTAAGTTGCAATTTGTATAACACTCACTCCTCAGACTATTGTTTGAAACGCCATATTTTTCTAATGAATAAAACTTTTTTGATTTTGATTTGTTTTTTTTTATTTTTTTTTTATTCAGAAGACGAATAAGACTCAACTATATAACGATAGGGTAAATCTGATTTAAAATACCATATTTTTATTAAAATACATTTTCTATGGCTATTTTTGCTATATCTATTGTCACGTAAACGTAATTTGAACTCAAATAAAAAGATAAATATTTAAAAACTCCTGATTATATATGTTTTTACTATGTCCCGCTTCCGACGAAAGAATCCCGCTTTTTTCACTCAAAAAGTTCCAAAATCTGGCAACGCTGATACAATCCTTTATAGACACTTAGAGTTAGTCAAACTTTCTCAGACTTTATTATTGAACTGAATGAAAGATTTAAAAAAAGTATTGCAAAAATCAGCCATTACAAAACTCGGGTATGGCATGAGATTAGAATATAAACTTTACTTGTTCATTTGATGTAAATTACAACATGCTGTTATTGACCATCTTATTTGCGTCTTTTTTATTAGGTAGATAATATATAGAATTATGTCTTTCATTGGATTCGTTTATATTTAAATATTTTTCTTTCAAAATGGGTCCATTGCTTGTATTTGTTTCATTCGACGTATAAAAATTTGTCCAGGAGAAAATATATTCCAAGGAGGTTAGCATATTTTCTACAATTCAACGAAGTTTAGAAGAGATCTTTCTAATTGAAATGTGCTAAAATTTTCAAGAATTATCTATTAATTTATCTATGTAGTATCGCAACCGATAATACATATTGTGTTGTCTGGCTTTAGTCTACAGATAAATGTGCCTCTGCACCTTCACCAAATTATATGTGTTTTTAAACTTCCGGTACATATAATCGTTTAGTCTGAGTAATTAAACAATCTCGAATATAAGCGGTCTAAATAAAAATTACAGCAACATCGTTTAACCCTAAGCGAGATCATTTATTTCATTAAATGGTGGAGTAATTGTTTAGCGGCTCGTGCGCAATTCATTCAATAAAGTATAACTAAATTTATCAATTTACTCAATTTTTGTCTATTAGTACAAAGACTGGTGTTCGTTGTTCATAATGCCTATTAGTGCATATACACACATGTGATCTGCTATTTAGTTTAAACGTTTTGATTCACTAATGCAATTCAACTCAATATTGTTCAATTGTTGCTACTTTAGTTTAATACACATCCATAACAGACCACCGTTAAAATATTTGACACAATAATATTATATGCGTTCTGTTGTTTTATTTTACATCGCCTCGTGGTCACATATAGTGTAAATTTTTATTGTGTTCAGAATATTGCTTCTTAACCAAAAATTGTTTAAATTAACTGTGATGTGATTTTTTATCATCGTTCGATTATGAAGTGTCAAATCTATTGTTTGATTATAATATGTATCTATGTTTATAATTGTGGATAAAAATATTAATGATGAAGATGTGTTGTAGTTATGTTACGTTCATTAAGTCGTCTTTAGTTATCTTCATGATTAAATGAGATAAATGATTACTTTAAAAAAGACTTCCGGACAAATCTTAATATGATCATAACACACGTTAAAGTAGAAAAAATCATGTATACTAGCGAAAAATATAATAAATATTCATAACAACATAACAAACTCAATTTTTTATTTATATAATTGCAGTGGTGGAGATTTTTCATTAAATTAAATGCCATTTTTGTTGGTTAATGAAATAAATAATTTTGTTGGCACTATTGACTTAAATATAAAAATTGCAATATTTTACCGTACAAAACCATTCTTGTAAGCGATATTAGAATTTGAATACAATCATGAAAATTATAATTTAATTGATACCTACATAGGGTAATACAATAGTCCAAATATAGAGAATAGCCGCGGATAACCTGAGGGATTAGATAGATATAAATAATAAAGACGTTTAACAGTTCAGGTTATCCGCGTCTATTCTCTATATTTGAGCGGGAAAAATGTGCTGATTTAAGCAATAAATTATTGAGTGCTATAATCGTTTAAAAATGTATTCTTATTGCGTATTTGCTTTTATGACTGTTGCCTATTCGTTCTAATAAATTATTTCTTCTTAAAGGTCATTTGGCTTGGCCATTTGTGCATTTGACGCATTTCCGTAGAACTTATTAACACCAAGGCTTCGATATGCGTCGGCGCTGTTTCGAATTTGGATCTTCGAACAATTTACTAAAAAATGATGTCAAGAACTATTTAAATTTTAAAAAGGCCTCCTTTTGGTATATTTAGTTTTCATGAAACATTTATTCTTAGATCAATAGAAATAATTTATTATAACAATCTATCATCATTCGACCAGCTTAAGGCCCTGAAGGTGAAAATATATTTTTCGAAACGTTGACAATTAGCGAAACTTTGGTAAAGCTTATTTATTTATTGATCCTCAACCAAATCTTCATGCAATAGAAATAAAGCTGAATCTGGGAATATATTATATTTGTTTTAAAATCAATACAGTGAAATATACCATAATGCAGGGGTTCCCAAAGTGTGCGCCGCGGCGCCCTGGTGCGCCGTGAGGCACTCCTATTTACCATTCTCCGGAAACTAAACTTAGGTATTTGAGGCTACAAAATAAACCATTTTTCTTAAATAATAAACGTATTCATATATTGTGTCAATATAAATATAAAAACTCAGTTTCACGTAGTATCATTTTACCATATATATAGCTAGGTCGCCGAGACAAAATACTAAACCTGTAAGTGCGCCGCGAACTGAAAAAGTTTGGGAATCCTGCCATAATGAATAAATGAGACTATAGAACAGCGTTTCGGTAAATGGTTTCCTTACTAATATTTTTGCACTTATCAGATAGGATATAAGTAGACAACACAGAAAGCATGGGAGGGTATCTGGTCTATGAATTGAAAATATTAAATTTGGAAAATTTCAGAATCGTTAGGTCAAAACGTCTCAAATAAGCCTACAAAATTTGGTGAAGTTTGAATAATATTGGTAAATTGCAGCAAATCGTAATTTTGTCAAAAATACTTGACTTATTCCCTCAGCTGTCGCACCGAAACAATTCAGTTTGGAGAAAAAATGTATATGACATATTTTGTAGAAAATTTAATTCTATTTTATTATCATGCAAACATTTTTTGCCTATAAGGCATCCAAAGCGAGATATTTCATAGAATATGGCGGCTACGGCGGTTGCGATTACATTTTGCATTTTGTCTCATATTTCATTTAGGACATTAAACTCTAATAAACTAATAATCCCTGAAGTTTCAAAACTCTCGCACTTATTCCAGTTAAACTCCAAATATTATGCTTTTTCTACTGAACTAAATGGGGAAACCATGGCAGTAAAGTTATAATGAGACCTATTATAGTAACGATAACCACGGTGCTTAGCGACACCACTTTTATTTGATAGTTAAGAGCCAGTAGCCGACAGACTTACGGTATTTTGTAAAAACCTATATTATTTTCATGTACTTTCTTATACCTGCCGTACACGTAAGAACAGAAATTAGAACAAAAAATAGTAGAATATGGATAAATATATCGCGATTCACGACGACATTGAGTATTCTTAATCCTTAGATTTCGTAATAAATAGGTTTCACTGTACAATTATTGTAGCTGTGTCATATTGTGTGGACTAGTACGTACGTATGTAGTCTGAAGCTTTATGCAGGTCTTCGCAATTGTTCATGCTGTTATTATTTCATCACTACCAATTCCGGTCAATTTATTTCACATCATATTTAATTGATCTTAACTAGCTCAATTGGTTCTGAACGCTGGGGTTGAATGTCATACTATATTATATATGTACATATACAGCAGGAATTTACTGACTGTTAGTCTGACGGTATGCTGTATACTCCATTGAGAAGATTTTTACAAGCTTTTATTTAGTCGTTTTTAGAATTAAATAATCAATTAACTGTAATAAATAGTAATGACCAAGACCACACTTATGCTAGCAAGACCAAGACCGAATGAACAAGACCAAGACCAAATGTGCAAAACTAAGCTAAAAATTATTACTTCCGTTCTTAATAAGAAACATGAGAATATTTCTCATAACTTTAATAGATAAATTTTTTTTTCCTGGTAATTTTTTGATTGTAGTGGAATCAAGTTTTCTTAATTAGACGTTAATTGTATATAATTTTTAATTTATACCTCTAAAAAACCTTGACAAAGATAGTACTTAGGAAAAATTTTCAAAAGACGTAAGTAACAGGCCAAATAAGCAAGACCAAGACTGAATAAGCATGACCAAAACCAAGACCGAGAATGAATAAGCAAGACCAAGATCAAGACTAGAACTATTATTATTACAGTTTTAGAAGAAACCATATACTTCACTGACATAGTTTGAAAGATTTTCGCATCATAACTTTTTTCAGTTGCAGAATATTAATGCATCCTTGATCTTACCGATTAGTTCTTCAGCTATCGAATCCCTGAAAGAAGTTAGATTACCAGCCGCACCAGTAATTTAAAAGAAGTCAGTCAATTTGGTGTCAAAGTATCCCCGTGTATGAGACTTCTTTGACATATCTGTATTTTTCAAGATCCGTCAAAGAAACGCTTTCATGGTGCTTCTTAACATTGTTGGTCCTCAATTACAAATGATCGAATCGATTTTCACGAAAGATTGAGTCAATTTGGATGATGTCGATCTATCTCGCACGAAGAACGTGTATTTTAGAACTTATTTTGTACTGTACTTGACTTGGAGTGTACTTCTATGACATATATGTGTATCACATCCAAGTGTATACATATAAAATATTGTACGTAGGGACTTTAATCATTAAATTATGGGGCTACGCAGTGGGTTAAACGGTAACTAACGTGTAAAGATCTCTGTCTGTACTCCGCGTCACAGTTGTATATCTGTCAAGATTTCAATAAAAAAACCATTTCAAATATTGTTTTAGAAGAAAATCAAAATTCAGCAATAATCATATTTCAACGAAAACACTACTTTTGTTTTTACATTACCTACTAGTGCGCAATGAGCCATTTTACATCAGGAATGAAAAAGCAGCTTTTCGCTAGTGTTTTCCTGTCTATGCTCTCAATCCAGTGACGCATTATACCCTGTGTACAATTTTTTGTAACGATTGATTTTCGAATATATTAATTACAGTCTTTATTAATTATGGTGGTGCGGTCCGGTTCGCACGGGTACCACTAATTGTCTAATTATCTATATTCATAAAAGATGAGAATCATTATCATAAAATTCTCAACGGTATTGAATTTGTGCGAGTTGAATCACTATTAATCGTGAATGTTCGAAAATCGAAGAAAAATCGAAATTGCTAAAAAAAAAAAAATTCTGTTGATCCGATCGCTACTAAACTTCACAGGACCACTCGTTGGGCTAATCTGAATATTGCCTTAAAATTTCATCAAAATCAGTCCAGCTGTTTTGGAGTCCATAGGTTAAGAAGAAAAGTTAATATCAACATAATATGTTCATAACCTCTTGATTTTTGAGCTACAGGGTGTTAAAGTTTTAAGAAAAATATAACTTTTCTATCATCATTTTCTTATCATTCTTAGATATTTTTATGAAATTTTGTACACACCTTTTAATCATTAAGGAGCACTTTTTTATTCGAAAACGGTGCTTCGTACGAAAATAAGTCTATGGACCAAATTTACTCCAAAATAAATGAGAATTTAAAAATAATTTTGGTTTTTGAAAAAATCAGTGGCGTAGCATTTTTTTCTTCAAAAATATTAAAATCAAACCCCATACGGACATCACTGGTAAAAATTTAAAAAAATCTTTTACGTCAAAAAGTAATCCTTAATTATGATTAAAAGGTGAGTACAAAATTTCATAAAAATATCTAAGAGTGATAAGAAAATTATGATAAAAAAATTATATTTTTCTTAAAACTTTAACACCCTGTAGCTCAAAAATCAAGAGGTTTTGAACATATTATGTTGATATTAACTTTTCTTCTTAAAATCACCCAAGGATTCACATCCTTAAGTATCGGCACTCAATTAATAAACATCTTGTCTAGATTTTACTGTTGCACTGTATTTGTTCTTTTACTCCTTGCTTTTCAGTTGATTTTTTGCTTCATTATCGTTCTGTTCTAATATAATTATTATATAATGAAATGAATGTAGTAAAGCGAACTACGAATACATAGTCATATTGTTTATGAGGAAATTATTTCCAGTTTGTGTTTTCTTTTCCTGTAGACGTTTTTGCAATATTTATAAAAATAAACTTTTAATAAAGGATAAAAGTCATATATTAATTACAACGTTATGAATATTAATAGTCTATTTACATTTCAGTATAATATAGAATGTTTTTTAAAAATAACTTATATTCTGATATAAGGTTTATTGACATATTGGAGAAGATAATAGGTACCTGTACGATTTCAGAAACTGATCGTATATTAATAATAATAATAATAATAATAATAATAATGATAATGATGCGTTTAACGTCCGTTTCTCGACTTTATGTCATAACAGACGCCATTCGCACCATTATTATTTTCCATCTACCCCATTTCCCGTTATTTTTCTACATTTTTTAAACTTCAACTTACGTAATAGCAATAGGCGAATGAAGGAATCATAGGAAATTAGGATAAGGTACGTAATTTTTGAACTAGGAGTTTGATAGATAATCGGCCATGGCCTCAAATAAGGAACCATCTCGATATTTATCTGGAATTAATTGAGGGAAACCATGGAAAAACTCAATCAAGATGGCCGGTACAGGAATTATCGTTTCTCGGCGAGAGGCAGTATGAAAAAGTCCCAGCCACATCTGCCCCGCTGGGATTCGAACCCGGACTTCCCGAATGCGAGTCTAGTGCTGTCACCACTACTCTACCCAGCTCTCGTATATTAATTTATTTTGAAAATGTAGATTAGGCAAATTCAAATGCTGGTAATGGAGACAAAATATTATAAATCAGTATTTTTTATTTTCCTTTTGGGACACAATATTTGCAGGCCTCCGAATTTTCCGCAATGTTTATGCTGGATTTCAGAAAGCAATGTCAAAAAATTTGATTTGACAGTGACCTTAGAATGTAATCACCTAATAACACTTTTTATAATCGTAAGAGCAGTTTAAGGTCGTTGCGAAACTCCGTATAATCTAAATTCTAAGACATTAGATTGTTTTTTAAGCTATATTTTGATCAAAATAAGTAGAAAAAAGATGTATCGGAGTGAAAATTGTACAAAAACCTGTGTTAAGTATAGATGATGCATAAATATAATTTCAATCGATCAACTTTTTTTCGATCATGCTTGGTTTATATAATTCTATGCACAATTCTATGGTCACAATCTAAGCTCCATTGTTAAATTAGATTTTCTGACAGTGCTATCTGCAATCGAGAATATAACATAAACAACCATTTGGTAGTCCTGACGAAATTTTAAGACAGTAAGGATTCTTCAGGTGTTTTAGCTATAATGTATGTGCTTTACTTTGACTGGAAAACTAAATAAAAATTTCGAGTGGTTTGACCATAACCTAAAAATACTATTTCCAGTCCGGACCGTTAAAGTTAACTCAATGTGTAAAGTGACCCACTATTGTTATCCGAATGGCGCGTCACATCAGACGCAGTGCGCTAATTAGGAAATGACGAAAGCAACGTATTGGTACGCTGCGGCATGTAAGCAAATAGGTTCGAAACAGACAGACAAAATGTGTCTAATAATTTGTTATTTTTAAACTCCAGATCACATAATATATTATACGGAACTGTGTGAAACCTTACACCCGTCATAATCACGTGTAGCATTTTTGTATACGAAAAAACTAGTTAAACGTGAACGTACCTACTTCATGTCCTGAGGATTTCGCACTCCATATTTTATAGTTTTCCTCATGAAACAATAGCATTTCCTCAAGTCTTTACACGCCTCTTTGTATAGTATGTAATAAGATTTTTTTTTTAATTTTAAATTCTTATTCTCAAAATAATTCAGTTGGAATGATGGATCTGCCTTGTAGCAATAAGAGAAGCTATGTTTCATTCAATAAATTGTAATCTATTTCAACAAACGTCTATTTTATTTGCGTATACCACTTTTGGAGATGTCACGTACCGTTGATGGTAAAAATAGTAATTGTGTGGCGTGATTGTCTTAAAAAGTGTGGAGAACACACACTTTGAACATCTAACTCTATATTAAATAATTATTGGAACGATTAAAGATTTAGTGTCAGGTCAGGCTAAGTCAAAAACCCTATTAGTGGAGTGCTGTAAGGTTTATACCTCGGAATCCAGGACCGTCAGTCAATGAATCTTCTTAAAAACTGTTGGACTGCATTGTTAAAAGTTCAAATAAAAAAGATGAAAAAAAATTTTGCCGCTCTCAATTGCGGGGTGGATGCCACAGGTTTAAAGTGCTTAGTTTTGAAAAAAATTGAGTTTGAAGTGAAAAGAGCATTTTTGTATTTTTGCAAAAAATTGCCTTTTCTTCAAAATAACTCAAAAACTATTAATGATACGCAAAATTTTGTAGTGTGCCAAATTGTAGGTTTTGCTTTTTTGAAAATTTTCGTTTTTTTTTTCTGGAGGATGATACTTGAATAGGATATGGCCGTTTAAAGTTTTGTATATATTCGTAAATAGTAACTTTTCGAGTTCTTTCAGCTCTAACCCTTTCAAAACTAAGCACTTTAAACCGGTCAAACTTCTAGAGCATGTTACATAAATAAAGTGAATTGTGAAGTGGTAACGATTATATTTAATTTGGATGGTAATACGGGGGTGATTTTCACATTTTTTGACGCCGAAAAAATAGGGACCAACATTATTTTCGTCAGAACTCAGTTAGTTTTAATGCTAGGGACTTTTATAAAAAATAAAAATAGAGGTTTTTTCAAGCACTTCAAAAAATGTTCCATGAGTTCCCCCGAAAAATGCATTGTATTTTGGTAACTTCACGTTGAAACTTTCAATTTTGGCTTTTGAACCAACCTTCAACAAGGTAGTACTCCGTTTGTATTGGGTCTACAGACACTGTAAACTCACCATTATTTTTGTTTTTTTTAAGATACATTTTTACTAGGAATGATTTTTTCGATAAAATATTTACTTTTTCAGTTATTCGGGAAAAATCATCTGAAAACGTGGGTTTATTGGTTGAAAAATTGACACTTACACTCGCGAATAAGTCGAAAAGTATGGACTTTCAGAAAAAACTTTATAGAACAAAAGTTGCTTAGAATTAGTCAACCTATGCATTTCCGTGCTTATTTTCAACGAAACATTTTTCACCCCCGAGAAGGGATGGCATCCACCCCACAATCGAGAGCGGCAATTTTTTTTTTAACTTTTTTATTTGAGCTTTTAACAATGCAGTCCAACAGTTTTTATGAAGATTCGTTGACTGGCCCTGGATTCCGAGGTTTTACAATTTTTACGTCTAACGGCACTCCACTATATGTAGTTTTTAATAGTTTTTAATACGAAACGAAAGAGAATACAATTTAAACTTATGTCCAGTAAAAATGAAATTTAACTATTTTTGAAGTTATACTTCTTTTGGCGCATTGAGGATAAAATTTTCTGTTACGAAAATTGCGCACACAGCATACAACGTCTCTGTTACGGTAGTTGCGTACGAAGCATGCAGCGAAAGTAAGACACCATGAAGTTAGTTGTTAATTTAATATTAATGTACTACGTGTATCGACAAGGTTGAAATCATCAGTTAAGCTACCATAGTTTTACTTTGTATTCATAGATAAGACGTCTCATTTCTCTGTTATAATGTCCACCTATCATCCAAAGTAAATAAGTACTACTCGCAAGATTGAAATCGTCGATAAAGCTGACTTCGATGCAACATAGTTTTACTTTGTCTCATTTCTCTGTTGCAATGAAGTATAACTTCTGCCGCGCGTACATAATTACATGCACCACTTTTTTACTGAAGTCCTTTATACCTGACACCAGGGAAATTCTAATAGATTCTATGAAAAGGGATGGGGAATATAATAACATTTTTGGCAAATCTTAAGGTAGTTGTCCACTTTAGAAGGCTAAACAAATCAAATTTAAAAAATTGTTTTTCTCAGTTCCTTTATTAGATATAAATATAAAACGTTCTCTAAAGTATTATTATATACTTCTTAAGTACGAAAATAATTTTGTTTTTTTAATTTTCATATTTAAAGTAATGTCCAAAGAACGCCAAATTCGAGGTTTCGAAAAAATGTTGTTCCATGGTCGACAGTTAATCTCAGGTTCGGCAAGTATCAAACAAAAAAATCAAATGGTATCTTAAAAAGAAAGGATCCTTACGTGCCAGTTCACCTCAACTACTAAAAAAAAAAATAAAAAAAGGGCGCTTGTTTGAAAAAAAGGTGAAAAATTGGCCTATTTTTCCACTATTTTTTTCTTGCTGAAATTTTATATTTTTATTTTTTGGTTAAATTGAGATGGATTGGCATACAAAACAAGTCAATAAACAAAACATGCCATGATTTATTAAAATCGGTCCAGTAGTTCCGGAGATTAACTGTCGGCCATTTGAAAAAATGTTATAGTTTCGAGGAAAACGCATTTAAAGTTTTTCTTGTTATATTTATCAAATATTTTTAAAAAATCAAGGTTTGTCACAATTTGTTAATCTACTATATGTGGATCATATTACAGAAGACCACTGTCGAAGACAAGCTTCACTCAAGCTTCTATATGGTAAAATCTCCATGTATACCAATGTTTACCACATAACTCAGAGCTGGGTGAGAAGCGTGAACAACTTATGTACAGCTGAGAACGCGCGAACACTTTACGTTATTATATACTGTTAGAACTCGAATTTCTTAAAAACATTTTAGGAGGTGTTTTTTAAAGGTCTAAGGACTTAAGAAATGCAACAAAAAATATATAGATTTTTTGAAAATTCTAAAGTGGACAAGTACCTTAAATATTAAACAAAACGAAACCACTTGCAATTACTGTTCAATCCAATTTTTTATTTACAAAAGGTTTCGACCAACCATTTTGGTCCTTTTCAATTATTTAAAAAATTGAAAAGGACCAAAATGGTTGGTCGAAACGTTTTGTAAATAAAAAATTGGATTGAACAGTAATTGCAAGTGGTTTCGTTTTGTTTAATATTCTATTACTGTTGGTAGAGTCAATATTATTGATTACCTTAAATATTATTAAGCAGTCGTTTCTATATAATAAGCGTATATTCATAAAACATAAATTCCGCAAAATTTTCAACATGGTAATTAGTTCTATAAATTCTAGCTCGCCACTTATAGATGTTTTACTGTACATCACAGCATAGTTGAAGGGACACCGCCAATAAGCCCGTATAAATAGGTTCACAGACACGCCGAATGAAATCTGTAATGTAACATCTCCTTGTTGCTGACGTTTGAAAATGTGTGGGTTTCACAAAAATATGGGTATTCATATTCGTGGGAAAATATTAGGTAATTTTGCGTAATATTTATACCTCTGCTAACTCATTTTCAAATAAAGTATTTATGTCCAATGACAAATGAAAGTGAAATTTATTAAAAAGATTTTGGAAACGGATATAAGACAGCCATAGTTGACTCTGGTTCCACTTTAGTGTCGTCCTCACCGAACTCAAAAAAATTTAATTCCAGATAAATATTTTTTTGTATTGCAGAAATCTGAAATATATTTTAAAAGGAAATAGTTTTTAGGCTCAGGGTAACCGTTGATTTCAACGAAAATGATTGTATTCTTTCTGAATCTATTTTGATTTTCGATAAGTATTATATACAAATTTTTAGTTTATTTTTTATTATTAAGAGTTCCATTTTAGCTCGGCTCTACATTTTCTAAATATAATTTGTAGTTGACCCTCTATTAAGGCGATTCAGAATAAAGGATAGACTAGAAAAAAATGTTAAGATGTTCATGATGTTGCATAAAAAATTATTGATTCCACAGATGTTAATATAATATAGAATAGTAATTCATTATAAACTAAAAAATGTTTAAAAAATTAAAAAGAAACTCGGGTCCCAGTGTCAAAACCCTGCTGACAATATACTATATAGTGTATTTGCTAATACAGGCAGTGTGACTTTATTATATTAATTTGTTTGTTTTTGGAGAAAATACAAATTGAATCCCGTAATACACCCCTTAAAATAACATTTTTTTCTTACTTTAAATATTTCGTCCCTGTTTTATCAATTCATCATCTGCACAAAATTATATAAAGCCTTCAGTAGGTAAGTATAATTCTCTATCCGCAAAAAGGTATTCATAAAATTTATAAGTTCGAACCTATCGAGCTGATTTTATTAAAATTTTAGGAGCACTTTTTAATTAATACTAAAGGATTAAATTTAAATTTTGAATTAAATCCGAGAATTTTTCCGATGTTTTTTGGGCCCCAAAACAATTTTAATTCCCTAAATACACCCTTTAAAATAGTGCGATTAGGCCCATTTTCAACGGAATTCATGCGGTTGTAACATTTTTAGTTTTTATCGTTGAAGTTAAAATAATAAAATCAATTATAGAATCTTTTATCCCGAAAAGTATTAAAATCAATGATCAGCGCGTTAATAAAAATGTATTATGCAACCTATAAAAATAAAAACGAACTTATGTAATAACATTTTTGAAAAGATTCTTTTCAAAAATTAAAAGTGGAGTGTAGTAAAAATTTTAGAGTCGTAGAAAACAGTGCACGCTAAGTTCTCTACGATAGTTTGATTATAATTTTTTTTTAATTCGTATCCTATTTTACTTACCTTAATTTCCTTGTTCATACTTACCTGATTTTCTTCTCTCCTTCCTGGGGATCTCGGTTTGGCGAACCAATAATTATGTTTGTACATTTCAATATATTTTCATGTTGTGATTAGTTCTTATCTGTTGCCGAATAATAAATATATCAAGTAGTATGGTAATTTGTGTTTCTTTATTCTAGTGATTTCTATTGGAGGAATTTATCAGGAACTCAACCTCAATCTATTTGAATTCATTAAAGATTTACGACGTGGCGGGTACTTTGCAAAGTTTACTGTCACAGACAAAGATATTGTAATTTTCTTAAGTTTTATACTTACCGCCGGAACGTCACACGGTGATGAACCTACTCCAAAATGTTTCGTTGAAATCAATTAACTTCTTCGAAAGTTCCGCCAACCGACCGACGCTAATAGTGTTATGTGCAAATACACTAAAAAACTTCATATATAGTGTTGAATTCGTGCTTCAATAAGCTTTTATTTGACACCCTACCCGATGTCTTTGATTTTTTTTTCTATTTCCCAATTTACTCCCTGAAATTAACCCCCAGAATCAAAATGAAACTTTTTCTTCAGGTCTGCATTTGGGTCAGTGTCTCCGTGCCAAGTTTCAAGTGTTTACGTCAAATAATTTCAGAAAAAATCGTCTTTGACAGACGGACGGACGGACACCAACGTGTCCATACGTGTTCCGTTTTACACGGAACACAAAATTATTCCTGTTATTAAATGTAATTTCAAGTAATATTATGTATCAGGAACAATTTTGTGTGTATTCTTGACCGGACTGTCGTGGGTTCGAATTCTGCCTCTGTTCATGGATGTTTTGTGATGTCGCTTAGTTTTAAGGCTGTCGGAACGCTCTGAATTTAAGACAAAAATAGAGCTTCGGCTGTCAACTGATTGTAGACTTATTCGTCAACATTCTGCAAAAATTCTTTCTCTATAAGGAAGATAAAGAACAAATCTAGGTCTCTAATGAACTACTTTTGTTATTTATGTACGATTTACTAGAAAAAAGTTGGCATTAATTGTGCCCAAAAAACACACGTTTTCAGTGTCATACTACGACCTTATTCGTACTTATTTCACAAAACTGTTCCATCACAAACCTAAAGTGACTCTTCCTTTTTCGGAAAAGTTTTTTAAATCTTTAAAATATTTCCCAAACTTAAAGTAATCAATTGACAGCGGCACCCTTGCAAGAATATTTTTTAGCCTCGTAGTTGACACCAGCCAAAAATTGAAACGGGCGGGTGATTTGAGCGAAACAGAGCTAAAGAAGGTCACACCCACAATATGTCTTTTGCCTACCGCGCCCCTTACCGCTGGGTCTCAGCACAAACGAAATTCAGAGCGTTCCGACAGCCTTAAGTGAATATGTTATTTGATGTAAAGACCCTAATGACCTAAACTGTCGAACGTCTATACCTACAATAAATAAATAACCAGCTATGTCCCAGTATGTAAGTAAAATATGGGTACTTATTTTACGGTATATAATTTGCGCTCAATTATGTAGGTAACTTTTTAATGCCGTTGAAAGTACCATCATGCGTTACTAAACATTGACGTCGGCACATGCCACGGTAAGGGCTGTCATCCTGCAGCACGCGACAGACCCTCAGCCACCCTTATGCTGATGCCCATGCTGAGCTACCCATACGTAGAGCACCAGTACAGTTTAGGTGTAGATGCACTGAATAGGTTGACTGCGTGAATTTTTTTTTAAAGACGTAGTTCGCAAGTAAACATTGATTTTAACAAAATAAGTTAATAGTGAAATAACTATAAAAGTGTGTAGCTTAGCTTGGCAAAACCTGAGAATTGTTCACGTTTGTATAAAAGTATGTTTATACGCCAAAGACATTTTAAGATATTGAACCATTTCAAATTTTACTCAGGAACCCTTAAATTTCAAGAGATTTGTTGCCTTTTTTATTAAAAAAGTGGAAAAAGTTTAGAGATTTAAAGTTCTATACACTGGACCGTGTGGCGTGTGACAAAGAATGTTAAACATGTAAAACTTTAGACAATTGCAAAAGTAAATTTATTTATATCAAGCATTGGTGGCATTTAAAATCAGCACATAGGTACAAAGCCTTTTCCACTTTTATTAACAATATATGGGCAATTAAACTCAAACTAATTTAATTTCGATCTCAAAATGAAACTCAGCGATTTAATATAGGTAAGTGTACTAACCAAAAATCGATCAAATCCGATAATAAATAACAAAATTGGAATTTTTGGCTGTCATCCCAGTTTCGTCGTTTTTCATTGCAAAATGTTAATCTTAACTCCGAATTCGTAATTAGTACGTGAAAAAGTATCTACAAACTGGAACTAAATCAAATATCAAAATTGTCTATTATAAACAGATAAAATTGAAATTTTGATCGCATCTTAAATTTTGTGGCCTCCAGGATAAATTTTTGTAGTGACCCAATTTTTTGAAATTATACTTGGTGATCAAATTATGTTTTGACAAGTAATTTGCTTCGATTTTTAATTTCGCCTGATATTACCTTTGCGCAGTTCATTGATTTTTTTAGATCACTAATCACTAGCGTTATTTGGGCCTAGCGTATTTTGAATTTATTAATTTTGAATAATAAATTGACAATCCAGTCGACTTCCTTATCAGCTTTCGAGTTAAAAACTGGGGGTTTGTAATAAAGTCATATGGCGACGTCATAATATAAATTCAAACAGATTTTATATACAATCTATATCCAATTTGATTAATTAAAAAGATGCGTTTTTGGAGATACCTTGTAATTTTACCATTCTGTTATCATAAGTGGGGAATGGTACTAATTAGTGTCAAAATTCACTTTCAAAATTTTATTTATATTTTAATTTATCGTTTGAAGGTCCAAAAAACTTAATTTTGTTCATCTGCATTAGTCTAGTTTGTCTGTGAGCACGATACAGGTCAAACAGCTGAGAGGATCGTAATCAAATTTTGGTAAGATATTTGACGTGTAAATATGAAGACTCCTATTGTTTTTGGAGAAATTCGGCGTATGCGCAGAAGAAATTTCTGTCATAATGATATACTTTTCATTACCGTTTGGTATTCTATTTATTTTTGTAAAAAAAAGTTTCTAAACTTTTTAGTTTTGGAAATATTTTGTGAATAAAAAAATCAGCTCTTTTGAATATTTGTCAAAAAGAAATTAGGTAGCTGGCAAGCATGCTGTGGTTAATTTATACATGCGAAACCTTATTACCTATGTAAATGTCATAATGCTGAACGCATTAACAGAAATTTTATTTTATTTATGATAATATATCAAAAGTCAATTTTTTCGAAGGTAGCATGGTCCTTTCTTCCAATTAGCTGATTTTTTTTCTAAATTTTGTTGAAATAAGGAAATAGTAATTATTGATGTTTGTTGAAATAATTTCTTAATATTCTACATAAACCAAGGTTGGGGGACACCGTGACGATCCCGGCTAAAACGGAATCGTATGAGAACCATATTATCGCGTTGGCGCGTCTCTTTACAGCTCCATAATTATGGTACCCGCAGTTTCACGCCTGTGACTCCTGTCTCGGGATGCTAAACAATACAATAGTGCGTACTTGTATAGGGTATATTTTATATTATTATAGATATAAGTATATGTTGTGATATGTGGTAGTAGATATTTATGTAGTTTTATTAGGTATCTTGCTAACTATGCGAGATTCTCACGTTTTGTGACTAAAAATTGGCTGTATATTCGACAACGATTCGTTATTCTCTAGAATTGGCATATTTCTGTATTGGGTTTTTGCCGAATACTTATAATTGTTTATGTTCTGTTTTAAAAAAAAATGTAAAATGTTATATATTAGTTATATTAACAACTAGCTGATCCGATAAACTTCGTACCGCCTCAGAATCAATAAATGTTGTGTTAACTTATTAGCTGAATTAAATTCAGTTTTTTTACGGTTTCGTACCTCAAAAGGAAAAAACGAAATCCTTATAGGATCATTCGTGTGTCTGTCCGTCCTACTGTAACAGCCAATTTGCTCCGAACTACTGGACCGATTGAGTTAAAATTTGGTACACATATGTAAGTCGGTGACCGAAAGACGGACGTGTAACGTAGATAAATGAATTTTTGGGGAAAAATTTGGAAAATTAAAAAAAAAGTTTTGCAAATTGTACGGTGTGACATGTCAAATGAAAGGACTTGTAATAAGGGATTCAAATATATATTTTTTATAATTTTAAAATAAATAGTTTTAAAGTTATTTAAGAAAATAGATGAACAATTGACCATCCCTCCCCTTATTTCCGAAACTACTGGGCCTAAATTTTGAAAAAAATAGGGAATATCGGGTCTCACCCATAGTTTATAGGAAAACCTAATCGAAAATCTTAAGTCTTAAAATACTCACGGAAAACGGAATAGTACGGAACCCTCTTCTCGCGAGTTCGACTCGTACTTGACCGGATTTTTATTAAGATAATCCGAATACTCAAAATGAATTAAATTCAATAAATGTACAAAAAACAAAATGAAATGTATTTTAATTGAAATGAATGTAATTCATGTGGCAGTAAGGCATTTGCTTTACTGAAGCGAATCGAAATGATTCGCATGGCATTGTTGCACTCCTTTCTGTTAAACTATTTGCTGAATGGGTTACACTCGGGTCGATTTCCTTCATTGGACCACCATGTGATATACGGATTTAATTTTTTTGTGATTTTCTTACTTTTCCAATGCACGAGGAAACTTCTCGAGGACAAAAAAAAATCATCGAAATCAGTCTACCCGTGATCGAGATATCATCAAAAAACCGTTCCATGCAAAATGCATGAGAAAATGAATTTTCTTGATAAATTTTTTTCGCGAATTTTTCCCGTGTTTTAATTCTGCTTAGTTATTCTATTCTGGACGGAGACAAATCCAACAAATAAAAAATAAATTGGTTCAGTCGTTCTTGAGCTATAAACGTTGTAACTAACCTGACTTTGTTTTATATATATAGATAACATCTTTATAAAAAAACTAATTGTTATGCTCAGATTTGTCCGAGAGAGCTTTAGTATGTCAGTGTTCCGCTCATTCTAAATAACGATTGTAAAATCAACGTGTTTACCCGTTCGGATACAGTTTTTCAATATCTTCGGGATGAATAAGATTGACGGCCCACATAGTGAGCGCCGCAGTCGCCTCAATAAAGGTGATTCCAGGTGTCTCCTGCGGAATTTTATTTGAAATATTGACTCTTGAAGGACAATTTTAAAGCAATCTGAGAACGTTCAAACTCCGTAATATTCTGCATAGGAATTGCAATGCTGGATCCAGCAATCTAGCTGGATCCAGCACATTTTTGGCCTTGCTGGATCCAGCATCTGGCGCTGGATCCAGCGGTGCGGATCCGCAATCAACTAAAAACAAGTAATTAAGTGGGTCTGAGAAGGATTATGATAAGATATTGAAGAAAGAAATGGCACTTTATGAAAGTGAGGGAGTAAGATGTGAAAACCTAACTTTAATCTATGATTATTTGATGACTCTCAAACCAACCAGCGTAGAGGTAGTGAGAGTCTTTTCCCGCATTCGGGTATTATATTTATAAGTCTTTAAGAAGTAGGCTGGCAGATAACACCGTCAATATCATTTCTTTTTTGATATCTTACTTTAAAAAAAAAATTAAAAAACTGTTTGGCTTTATTCTTTAAAAGTCAAGTCAAGTCTTAAATTATATAATAAAATTTATATTAAAGTTTTCTTTCTAATAATTGTTAACTAGAGTTTTATAAGCGGGAAGCGCAATTTTATTTCTAAAAATATTGAGACTGAGAAACTGAGACTACATAGTTTGTAAAATAGGTAAATTAATAACTATTTCAGATATATCTAGAAATAGAATATCAGTTTAGGTGATTTAAGACTGTATTGTGACAATTAATAATTAAACTCCGGATACTCATGACTATTACTTTACTAACTTTACTAACACCAAAAAAACGAGTATTTGATGTAAATAATAAATAAATAGTTATTAAAGTTTCTAGAGTTAAAAAATTGCTATATTTATTTGAAAAATCGATTAATGCTGGATTCGCGCTGGATCCAGCTGGATTTGCTTTATTTCAGCGCAAATCCAGCTGGATTGAAAATGCCGCTGGATTGCAATCCCTAAATTCGATAGCCATAAAAAATTATAAAACAGTAAATAACCATGTATTTTCAGACAAGAACGTATTTAAATAAAGTAGTTGTAATAATCACAACTGAAATGATAAAGTATAAAGAAAATTTAAAAAAAATTATGTAATAAAATATCTAGCAGCCATATCATTGTTTTTTCCTAAATATCAATGACATATTTGTAAAAAAATTAAATTAGCTCGCCGGTCCACCAAGAAATTTGATATCTGGCGACCCCTGAAAAAAATTGAAGGGCGGCTCACCGGGAATTTGCCGAGTATCCCTACGGTCCCATATATGCCTGATGAAGACGCGTTTTTATCAAGTGTCGAATAGTGAACTTGCTAATTTTATCAACGGTCGAATGAAGGACACGCAAATTCTATCAACTGTTAATGTTGAAATTGCTTAAATTCAAACGAGAAATTCGGAAACAATATTCTTCTATGAAAATAAAGAAATGCGTATTTGACGGTCTTTTCAATAATCCAACAAACTAGGGTCGACCCTGCCAAAGGGTGAACGGAGCGGTCGCTCCAGGTGTCAATCCCCAAGGACGTCTCAGAGGTAAAGGAAAAAAAAGTGTGTTTTCGCTTTTAGATATTTCAATTGTGGTATATTATATTGGGCGCCATAAGTGGATCTCACTCCATCCTAAAACTTGCTTCGGGACGACACTGCAACAAACCACCCGAACAGGGAAGAGGTAGGCTTTATATTTGGATTATACTTGGTCAGAGCTGTCGCAAACCGCTATACTTAATAATAACAGTAAATCCCAGGCAAAAGCTATATAGTATATCTAAATATCAAATTTGCATCCAGGCGAAGCCGGACCGGGCCGCTAATGACTAATAATTAGATATAAAAAAATATTAAATTTTAACTATATTTATATAAATATCAAGTTTTATATATGAATCATAAATATATTTTTTGAAAAATATTAAAATTGGAAAATGAAAATTTCAAACGCATATTTGAACATTTTAAGAGCTTATCCACAATCCATTAATTATTAGAGATCAGTGGTGATGAATTTTCCAAGGTAGTCTATGGAGAATCATTTTGTCAATGGGTGATTGTGAATGCGCCTGTACAAATGTCAAATGTGTCAAACAAATTTGCTATTAGTAAGGTTATGTGTGACATAAATTCTTTTAGAAAAGCTGAGTATTTATTGCGTTTTGTATTATAAGAATAATTACAATGACTTTTACGGAATATATATCAGCGCTATCAGACAATCCGTATTTTGGTGCCGGTTTTGGTTTGTTTGGACTTGGAGCCGGGGCTGCCGTTCTTAGAAAAGGGTTTCAAGCCTCTTTAATATTATTTAGAAGACATTATATGATGACACTTGAAATCCCTTGTAGAGATAAGTCTTATCAGTGGTTACTGCAATGGATAACACATAAGGGTGCACGAAAAACGCAACATTTGAGTGTGGAAACCAGCTTTGAACAGAAGGATACAGGCTATGTCAAAACTAAATATGATTTTATTCCTAGTATTGGAACACATTTCTTCAGGTATATATAATAAAAATATTTTTTTAATTGCACAAAAAATCTAATTAATGGATTGACAAACTTACAAAAATATTAAAGAATCAAAAAACTCAGTAAGATTTAATAAGCGTTTCATTGCGTTTTTAAAAACTAGAAAATAAAAAGGTTTTCTAGAAATATTCAAACAATTTCTAAGCTAGTAGTGAAAACTTTATGCAAATAACTTGTGTTATGTAATGTAATGCAAACAAACGCTAACAACAGCGCATATATGATGTAGCATTTGGCGAGCTAGAAACAATATAGAACAGATGTATAGTATTATACGCGCCACGGTTCTAAAAGTTTCTGAAGTTAGATACAAATGAAGGCTTGCGCAGGTACAGTCGGTTGAAAAACTACAAACTCGTGCTATATTAATATTTTTAATTTTCCTTTAATCTAAAGGTCTAATTCCTCGCATAAAGTCATCCAAAAATTTATTTTTCGTGCTTGTCTATGCCAAACTGTATTAAGGCCCCAGTACACAGTGGTCTGTAGTGGGCCATTGGAGACCATCGCCATTGTGTACAGGGGGTAATGGTCTGTAGTGGCGGACAATTGTGAATCGTGGTGCGCAATCCATTTGTTGTCGGTTTATTTAACTCACTTCAAAGGAATCGTGGCGTGGCGTGGCCTGTGGTGTTCACACAGTCGCCCACTGTTTAGACAGGTACCTACCTTTTTTGTTGCGTGCTGTACTATTTAAATTTTTAATCGCCCAAAATGTCAGTATCCTGGAGCAAGGAAGAAACTTTTATGTTTATAATACTTGTAAACAGTATATAAATAAATAGCCGCGGCCGTAATTACTTCCACGTCCATCGCAAATGCTTCGCCAGGCAGAAATGATCCATGGGCCATTGTGTAAACACCAAATGATAGTGGCCTACAGTTGCACATTGCAAACCATGGCCCACTACAGACCACTGTGTACTGGGGGCTTTAGGCATCTTGATCAATTAACAATCAAAGAAACAACTTAACAATAGCGTACTGGACTGTACTTTATAGCAGGAAAGCGACAAGTGACACGACAACCAGCAATAATCAATCACCGAAGAGCGCACGCTCTGGACTTTTTAGAATCGTGGTGAGTATTATACGCGCCACGGTTCTAAAAGTTTCTAAAGCTAGTCACAAACAGCGTCGCAAATGCATATTTTAGAGCCATTCTGGTTGTTTTGTGGGAAAGGAAAACTCCCACCACCTCCCAGTTACCGGCACAGAACGTGCGCTCGTCGGTGATTGGTTATCGGTATGCCTAATACAGTTTTGCATAGACAAGCACGAAAAATAATGTTTTGGATGACTTTATGCAAAGAATTAGACCTTTAAATTAAAGAAAAATTAAAAATAATAATATAGCGCAAGTTTGTAGCTTTTCAACCGACTGTACCTTGCGCAAGCCTCCATTTGCATCTAACTTCCGAGCCTTTTAGATCCATGGCACGTACTATAGATTGCGACCATCCGCATAAAGTTTCACATTCCCGTTTGACGCCATTCTTTGATACATCCGTCTACAAACGAACGCTAGCCAACAGGCAACCATCTCATTGAAAAAAATATTGGAATGCGTTCGGTGACGTTAGATAACACTAAACAATGGTTCTGAATTTCTGAGCTCATGTGTCTTTGGGTGCGTTGGATCTGCATGCATGCATTGTAGATAGATGGTAGATTATAGATGGATAAAGTGAGATTATCTGAATTAACTAATGAGTGGGTTCTAAGGCTGGAGGATACACGGACAACTTTAAACTGTCGAAACCGACTGCCCCATGACTGTCCGAGCTAGCAGCACTGCGAAATTTCGTCATGTTGCAATACATAATATTCTGACTGATTGAGCTGTTAGTTAGGGAGGATAGTGTTGATTTGACTCATAATATTTTCTCAAACCTGAGTTTTTGTGAGTTCATTAAGGGCACTATCCTGAACATAAAAACCACAGTCTGGCAGCTGAGATCGGGGACAATGCGTGGGTGGACGCAGTCAAAGATGTCAAAATATATAGATACCCTTTTTAATTTTAGTTATGGCAGTACTTGGATCAGAGTGGAACGTACGAGAGAACAACATACTTTAGATCTGCATATGGGCGTTCCATGGGAAACGGTTACACTTACAGCGTTTGGTCGCGACAAAACCGTTTATTTTAATATCTTGGAAGAAGGTGGGTTTCCGGGAAAATCGTGACTTAAGTTGGGTTTTTGAATAAATTTTTTTTTTTACATACCTAAATAGAAAATCCGCATGCAAGTCTTGTAGCAGAACTACACTAATGTTTATTTTTCACTTCATAATTAAAAAGTTAAATATATATTTTAAAAATAATAATTAAACTAAGTTCCGATACCGCGCCAAGAAGACATGTGACGGAATATTTTTATGGTCTTATGGTTACTTTGATATTGGCCGTGTTCGTCGGCATTTTTGCGTCCATTTTTATTTATGGCGCATGCGCAAAAAAAAACGGGAAATGTTTATTTATGTGCACACTCGTAAAAAACTTGACAGGCTACCAAAAAAATTAATACTCTTAACATTATTTATTTTTTTGGTTATCTGTCAAGTTGTTTACGAGTTTGTACATAAATAAACACAATATACCGTTTTTTTGCGCATGCGCAATAAATAAAAATGGACGCAAAAAAATACCAACGTGAACGAACACGGTAAGTATGTATAATATTTCTACACAAATACACCACTTTGAACATTATAACGTCACAAACATTCCCGCTGCGTTTTGTAGTCACGTGATATTTTATAACGTTTTATTCATTTTAAATTAATTTGTTATTAATTATCTATATTCTACGACTTTATTTTTTTTCTTGTTCGTTTTTCAATATTATTTATGCTAAATTATTAAAAAAATTAAAATTTTGTAGTTTTTTAATTCAAAAACCCAATTGCTCGTAAAATGTAAATAATGCACTACAGATTTTCATCATTGTTTAATTTTGTCAGCTAGACAAATGGCTTTGAAACAACACGAAGGAAAGACAATAATGTACGCGGCACTCGGAAGTGAATGGCGCCCGTTTGGCCATCCGAGAAAAAGGCGTCCAATAGAATCGGTAATCTTGGATGTTGGTGTTGGAGAACGGATTTTGAAAGATTGTGAGGAATTTATTTCGAATCCATCGTGGTACAGTGAAAGAGGAATACCATATCGAAGAGGTAAACAGTTTTAAGAGTTCCGCCTTATTAATGCCACTTATTCTCAGAAAACTTAGAGAGCCATTCTCAAAGAATTCCCTGATGAGCTCAGCTACCGAGCGTCTATAATCCACAATCTTCTCTAAATCATATAGTGCAAAAGCTAATGACACCTGTTTCACGAAATGTTTGATTCAAGTAGAAATTTTATACGATAGTATATATAGGTAAGATGTATAGGTAAATGAGTGTTTGCCTGTCCTACCTGGGTACGCCAGGTACTGCGCATACAAGAAAGGTGTAAAAAAAATATGTGCCAAAAAAGTGTTTGATTCAAAAGCCAACAAGTACTATTCGAAAATTAAGTTGATTTTAAATAAATAAATAAATTAGTGGGGTTAACATTAAACCAAAATATTCCAAAGTTGAATTTTCAAAAATGAAAAAATAAGTGGTTGATTCTCGCAGAAATTTTTATAGCAACTTCATTAAATGTATTTAAAAATATTTGCAAAAAGCCGGACACTTTTTCCGGGGTTTAAGACTATTTTTGGGAATTATTTATGGGTACTTAGGCACGATTTAAAACACTTTCCCAAAAATAGTCTTAAACCCCAAAAAAAGTGTCTGGCTTTTTGCAAATATTTATAAATATATCTAATGAAGTTGCTATAAAAATTTCAGTGTGAATCAATTACTTATTTTTTCATTTTGGAAAATTCAACCTTGGGGTAGCTTGGTTTAATGTTAACCTCTTTAAAAGTGTCTGCCTCATTTATTTAATTATTTAAAATCAACTTAACTTTCGAATAGTACTTGTTGGCTTTTAAATCAAACACATTTTTTGGCACATATTGTTTTAAACCTTTCATGTATGCGTAGTACCTGGCGTACCCAGGTAGGTCAGACAAACACTCATTTACCTATACATCCTACCTATTGTATAAAATTTCTACCTGAATCAAACACTTCATGAAACGGGTGTCATTAGTTCTCGGACTAACATGAAATATCGGGCATGGCATTTACTAGAATATTTGTTTGTGCTGTGTAAAATTTTGATTTCAGCACTCATCCGGTATTGTAACATAATGTTACGCGATAATGTGACGTTTAGTAATTTTGCAGTATTAGCGACGATTTGTTATTGTTTGTATAATTTTTTTAAGGTTATCTTCTTCATGGACCGCCGGGCTGCGGAAAATCATCATATATTACTGCATTGGCCGGAGAGTTAGAATTTGGTATTTGTGTTTTAAATTTGTCTGAAAGAGGATTAACGGATGACCGATTAAATCATCTTTTATCTGTTGCACCACAACAGACAATAATTTTGCTTGAAGATATTGACGCTGCATTTATTAGCCGAGAAGACACACAACAGCAGAAATCTGCCTATGAAGGGCTAAACAGAGTTACATTTAGTGGATTACTCAATTGTTTAGACGGTGTCGCTAGTACAGAAGCTCGTATCGTATTTATGACAACAAATTACCTAGAAAGGTAAAAAATGTTTTTATAACCACGTACATATAAATCAACAAACAAGTTGATAAGCTCATTGATATCAGTAAACATAAATGTATTCACTTTAAAAAATCTGACAAAAATGCCCTGGTAGTTGTGGAACCACCGGGAGACATGGAATCATGGGCTGACGGGATTTCATCAATCAATTTTCTAAGTTCTCGCCCGATATCAAACGATAGGCCTGTTGACGCTCTGTATAGGATTTGCCGGTTTTTGGTTTGAACTTTTTGGTTGGAGTTTTATCGCGATTTTTAAGGTCGAGGCATTTCAAATTTTTAGGTTCAAATGTTATTATTATTTTCTGTGAGTGCCTCTGATACTTGGAATTGGTGTTAATGGAGTGATTTAGCTCTGAGGATCACAACACACTTTGTATTTTCGAGATCGAACATGTAGTTCCCGAGATATTTAAGTTTTAGTGGAGCAATATCGAAATTTTCGGCGCAAAAACTCCATCACGCAGACAAAGCCTTGAGGCGACTGAAGTCAGTTGTCAAAATTCTCAGTTTTGTTGATAAAAGGGGGCCGAGTGACTTGATCACCTGACACCTGGTTCGCTGGGATTGGTTGCGCGGTTCGTGAGATAGTGGTATACGGAAAGTACATTTGAAACATAACGGTCAATTTTCGTGAAACGTGCGTGTAGGACATTACATACCTATGAATTCCATGTCAAAATAATTTTCATATAGATGATAAAGCGTGCATCAAATGAAATACCTAATTGTCCTAATTAATCTAATTTATTATTGTAATATAAAATCCAATAAGACAGTTGCAGGATTACTAAAATACTAGAGGGTTAGTCGTAAGAGGCTATATGGTCACGTCTGTGATTGGTTGAGTCGATTGCTTACGTCACTGGATGTCGGATGATCATGGCTTTTTCACGTGAGACTTTTCCCAACTGTTTGGAAGAAGCCTCCTGTGACGTCATGAGTCTACTTCCCGTGCCCTCTCTCACGTCTCGCCTAGACACACCTTCAACAGTGCTAACGCCCAACTTTAGTTTCTAGTAATCTTGAGACAGTTGTAGATACAAAGAGCTATAAGACTGTTTGTTTTTTTTTTTATTTAGATTAGATCCAGCACTTATAAGACCAGGTCGAGTTGACTTAAAAGAATATATTGGTTGGTGCTCTCAGTATCAGTTAGAAATGATGTTTCTACGTTTTTATAAAGGAGAAGAATCCGCTAACCAAGCGAAACAATTCGCCGAATTAGTCGTAGGATTCAAAAAACCAGTTAGTCCCGCTCAAGTACAAGGCTATTTCATGTTTCACAAACATAGTAATGGGGATGAAGTATTAAATAATGTGAAACAGATATGGGAATTGTAAAAGGTATGATGTAGTGCTGACACTTTAACCTTCAAGCGGTCGCGCGGCGTTGAATCGATCGCACTCAGTATATTTTCGTTTCCAAAAATTGTGTCCCAGCAGATAATGTATCTGTTCACAAAAAAATAAATGATTAATAATTAATTAGTGTTTTAAATCCCTGAAATATCGGATAGGTCTTTTAGATTACGCACGACCGCTGCCGTTACAAATAACCACGCGCCCGCTTGAAGGTTAATTACTTACTCAATTGTTTTACTAAGATTTTCAAATTGGAACTTTTTTAGAAAGATATTTATAATGATTGTAACTGTTTATGCAAAATTAAAATTTTATTTTATAAAATATTTAAAATATATTTTTTTTATTATTTGTCCTTTGCAGATTTCTTTGTGTTTTTAGCACCTTTTTTTTGCGCTTTATACGGTCCTAAGCCTCTACGAACCATTGTACCTCGCCACCATGCTGAGATTCGGGTAGCTGCAGCGTGTTTTTGAGCTAATAATATTGCCTCTTGTCTACGTTTTTCTCGCAGCACCAAATAGTCCTGTATTTCTTTGGCATGTGACTGAAACTAAACATAGAAAACGTTAAATGAACTGTAGCTATTGTACACTAGAGAAACATAGATGCAAATCTAAAGGCGTGTTATTTGTGACAAAATGGGTACGACAACTGACAGTGAAACTTTGATATAATATATTGGTAAGTTAATTGGGAACTTGGATATAAATAAATTGATGCTAAATTTTCAAAATTTGCAACGTTTCCTTGGTTTATTTTCAACTTCTTCAGGCAAGCTACAAGAAATACAAATTTAGCATCAATTTATTTATATCCAAGTTCTCAATTAACTTATCAATATAAATAAACATGGATGAGAATCAACACACTACTTTGATATAATGTTTCCAGTTATAATGTTATCCCGTATACAGTAAAAGCCAATTCAGACTAGCCGTTCTCGGTTACGATTCACCGGTCCGGTTCGGTTGTCGATTAATCTAGGCTGCTCACACTATCCCGATTCGGTTCTACGATTATTCTCGGTGCGCATGCGCAATTTCGAAATATGATTTGACGTTTGATGTGTAGTTAAACGTCAACAAAAACAGCTGGCTAGTCACGTGACTCCAGCAAGCGTTCTCATTGGCTATGGTTGCGAACGGTCCGGTTGAAATTAGAGCTGAACCTAAACGGTCGAACCGAACCGCAATCGGGAACGACTACGCCCTGATTGGTCGAGCTCCCAACCGGACCGGTGAATCGTAACCGAGAACGGCTAGTCTGAATTGGCTTTAAGACCTTGTATAACGCTGTTTCAGTATTACGCGGTGTCCAAAAAAACATAACGTAAATTATGGATCAATCTATATAAAATGATTCAAATGAGGATAGAAGCTCAAAGGCAAGACGAAGTGTTATTGATAAAGTAAATTGATTTTGTTACCTCATCAACAAGGATTGACATTCTGTGATATAAATCCTCTCGTTTATCTCTTAATGATATATTTTCCAGTTCATAACGTTCCATGTCTTCGTCATATTTTTCCATCCAGTTCTGTATGCTGTCTTCCATGTCCTGAACACATAATTGTATGAAAATGAATAGAGTCGCCAATCTGGATTACCAATTGGCCAGTGCAAATTGTAATTAAAATTTAAATAAAGGTTCCTGGTGCAAATTAAGGGCCATTCATTAATTACGTAAGGACGATTTTGACCATTTTTGATCCCCCCTTTCCCATGTAAGAACACATAAGATTTTTCGGACTCCCCCTCCCCTTTCTTCGTAAGATTTTATCTGGTTTTAGAAAAGAATCAATTGCACTAAACTCATAATTTGACGTACCGGTAAACCGGGGCTACTTTGTGACATTTATGTTTTCTGCTTAAATTGGATTTGTTATTCCACTGAATACAACAAATTTTACATGAATATGAAGCTTGAACCTTACTCTTTTGAATGCACAGTGGTAGGTTGCAATATTATGTATAGAAAAAGAGATATTAATTAAATAAAGTGTCACAAAGCAGCCCCGTATGTTGGGGTTACTTTGTGACAGTCATTTTTTACTATGAAAATACTGTTCAGTAGATTGCTGACATAAAGTAACCCTGTTAATAACGTCAACGAAAAATATGTATGCCCTATTTTTCTGAAGCAACACGTAGGGAGAGCCCATTTTGTCTTATATCTTTGAGAGCTTTTTTCATTAGTGTAATTTTTGTAATTCCTACTACCAAGCTTCTTTTTATATTTCCGTGGCATTTTAGATCTGAAAAATGTCCATTATTAGTCTAAAATTTCAGTTAAAATCCCAATAAAATAATTACTGATAGAATTTTATCTGCTTAACATTGCGAGGGCTACTTTTGACAGGTTTTTTAATGTCACAAAGTAACCCCTGAAATCTTTGATTTTTAATTAAACCAATAACTACATCGAAATTAAAAATTCTAAAATTAACCTCTGTAGTTCAAAATGGTCGTTAATAACAATAAGACAACTTGTACTTAGTTGATTTTTAAAAAAAATTTTGGTTTTAATCTCATACTAGAAAGTACACAGACAAACTGAAAAATGACGCCCAGTACACATAGACTTGCAATCGTATTTAGATACTGCATTCTCTTCATAAGTGGCCCCACAGACCCTTCTACAAATAGTAACTTCCCAAAACTATGGCTGGTTGATGGTATTGTACCCGGATCCAGATTTTGTTGCTTAAGACCTGGTGTCAAAAGTTACTCCTGCAGTCACAAAGTAGCCCCGGTTTACGGTATATCAAAGATTTTTATTTTTTAAAGATAATTTAGGTTATACCAACAATGTATCTTCCGTTATCGTGATTCGTCAAAGACGAATCATGTTAAATTTTTGGGTGTGATTATTAATGATGATATGAAGTGGAAGGCACATATTGATCATGTATGTAATAGGCTTGTAACTGTAATCTTCCTACTTAGGAAAATATCCTCGAGCGTTTCAGAATTTGTCATGTTAAATATCTATTATGGACTATTTCATTCTATCCTTTCTTATGGCATACTATTATGGGGAGCAGCTTCTGATGCTGTGAGAATTTTTAAATTACAGAAAAGAGCGATCCGCATTATTGCAAAAAAGAAATCAAATGATCATTGCGCTCCTTTGTTTAAACATTTTAATATACTAACATTACAGTCGCTGTACGTACTGGAAAATTTATTGTATGTAAAACAAAACTTAGACATATACGAATCAGCAAACAATATACATTCCCACAGCACCAGAAGCTGTTCGGACATTAGAATACCGTTTTATAAAACGAACAAATTAATTAATGGTCCCAATTATTGGGCTCCTAAATTATTTAATCACCTCCCGAACAGGATAAAATCGTTAACCATAAATAAATTTAAAAGCAACATAAAAAAAATACTGCAAAACATGTGCCTGTATAAATTTACGGATTTTTTTAATCATGACATTGTATAATATGTAATTGTGTAACTATGAGTAACTGGAATTTTTGACGTTCTTTTTAAGCCACTTATGGTTTTTAAAATAAATATATATTATTATTATTATTATTATCACATAAGATTATTAATTATTATCAAAAAAAAAAAAAAATAGACCTCCGAGTTTTTTTCCTCAACGCTAATAGCTCTCAAATATCCATCACTTTTCGAAATCGCACATTTATAATATGTAAGAATGACATGTAGAGATTTTGAGAACCCCCTCGGGACCCTTACGTAATTAATAAATGGCATCAAATGGCTAAAGATTCGACTAATTCCATAAGTGTTTCGTTTGCAGAGAACTCTAAAAATGATGAACCTGTTTGGTTTGCGACATGTGCGCTTCTATTTCCGCGTGAACTCTCATTTCTTGATCAATTTCTTGTTTCTTTTTGTTAAGTGCATTATTAAAATCGTTTTCCAGTATTTCACATCGTAATGAATTTTGTTCCTTGCGTGCGTTTTCCCATCTGTTTATATATTGTAATTTTACTGTAGTGTCTATTACTGTATCCTGTAAAATTATAATTACAAAATGAGATATTTTTTTGTCGTCTTAACTGTTTTAAAAGAGCATTAATTTGCCATAAGGCAACATACACTATTGGCGTCGGTCGGATGGCGGGACCTAGGGGTCGGACCAAAATTTCTCGACGTTTCATAACCCTCTAAACACTTTGGCACCATTTTTAAAAATGTTTATATATATATGTATATATAATTGATTTCAACGAAATTTGGCCCACGTGTTGAAATCCATCACCGCAAGAAGCCTATTTAAAATGGGCCTAATCGGGCTATTTTAAGGGTAGTTTTTAGGGGTTGAAAAAATTCTCCGAATCGTTTCAAAATTGAAATTTAACCATCTGGTAGTAATTTAAAAGTGTCCCCAAAATTTTAATAGAATCGGCCCGACAAGACCGGATTTACAAATTTTATGAAAACACTAGTTTGCAGATAGTGACTTATTTATTGAAGGGTGTATTTAATTCGGTGGACGTTAGATTGATAATAATATTACAATTAAGAAAAAAAATGTTATTTTAAGGGGTGTATTAAGGGGTTAAATTTTTCATTTTGCCCAAAAACAAACTTAATTTCACATAATAAAAGTATAAAACCACACGGCCCTAATCAAGCAAATACACTATATTGTCGACAGGGTTTTGGCACTGCGACTCGGGTTTTTTTTATTTCTACGCAGTCGAAAGTACCTACGTACTTTCGGCTTCGATTTTAAGGCAGAAAGCCTAAAATTTATGCTCTGCTGGAATTACTCGCACGCTATCTATAACAGCGGGACGAAAGAGTTTCTCGTGCACACTGATATGTGAAACTGCCGCCAGCCAATAGTAGCTAACAGCTATTATTGCGCATAGTCTCAAAATTGTTCACTTGAAAGTTAATAGTCTTTTTATATAATGGTGAAAATACGTATAAATCTCAGGTAGATTAATTATTATCGGTCAACACGAAAATGTTTGAGTTGTCTGGCCTAGAGCTGCAGAGTCGGATAAAAAGGCGACATTAAAAAAATCTAGTTCATATAATGGTCGATTTTGCTTTATCTATTTATCTGTTGGTGATAAGTAACATATTTTTTATCAACAAAAGATATTTTGCTTCGTTACATTAGTTTTAAAAATTATTTTTGACTTCATAAAAGTTGATCTGAGAAAACATTATGTTACAAGGACACCAATATTATAAACATGGTTGTAATAAATAAATGCCTTTATTAAAAATAAAATAAAAAGAAATCAAACTACATTAGATTTAAATTCTAGGGGAAGATTCAAACCCCCTGGCTCCCGCATGGATATTAATCACGGTGCTCATGGTGCAGCGTCATATTAAGCTGGGCTGGCCAGTTATTATTTTTAAAGATCTAAACCTTGCTCAAGAAAAAAAGCTTTCAAATGGTAAAAATCATATTCAAATCTGTTTAGTAGTAGGTACATGTGGCTGATTCAGTCCGGTTTTTACCGGATAACATAGTATCACCACAACAGTGAAAAAAATTTTGAAATCGGTTCTCTAGTTTTTGAGATCAATCCCCACACTTCATTTTTATTATATTAGTTTAGATAAACTAAAGCTAATAAAGACTAGAATTTTAAAATTAACATTGCTTAATCTATGACACAAAAAGAAAATAAAAAATAAACTTTTTGAAATTACAAACAAATTTATTAGGTACCTCAAGTTTATCCCGAAATTCTGCTATCTTAATATTATGGTGTCGAATAATTGAATACTTTTCATAATACTCTTTCCGTAATTGTGCACGTAATTTTTTGAGTTTATCAAGATTTTCAGCTTCTTCCATAAATAAGCTATTTTCTTCTAACTTCATAACTTCGATTTCAGATACTTTGTCCACAAAATAATTATATGACGATTTTTCTTTCAGTTCTTTGCTTGTTCTTAATAAACAACGCTCAACGTACATTCTAGAAAAAATCAAAGTTTAGAGTTGACTGTAAATTTTTGTATCTATTAACATTACTTACCTACTTAATTGAGTGATTAAGATTCTAGGTGATTCCAATGTTTTTGATTTTAGAGGATAGAGGATTAAGATTTTAGTCAAAAGTGTTTCATTTTGACTAATGTCTTGATTCTCTACCCTCTAAAATTAAAAACATTACTTACTTAGTTTGTTGATGCTTTCTCGGCCTTTCTTTCTTTTTTAAACTTTCAGTGGGTTCAATTGTTTCTTCATGAAATAACTGAGATCTCGCTTTGCTGTCTTTAATGCGTTGATGCAAACTTTTGTATTTGAATTCCGGTGTGAAGCACTTGACCCCCATGGTACTTATAATATTCATTTGGTCCATACAATCTTCAAGTACACAAATAATAACTACCTGCAAATATTAATAAAATATATTAAACAAATATTTTATTATTATTTATTATATTATTACCGTGTATCTCACATTATAAGCCATCCCTAGAATATAAGCCATGCACGGTTTTTGAAGTTTTTAAAAATATAAGCTTACCTCGAAGATAAGCCATCGTCAAGCACGACAGATTGGGTCCAAAATTTTACAAACAGTAATATCTGACGAACTTCCCACTGGGAGCCATGGTACGATTTTTAAGGAAAAAAAATATACGCCATGGCTAATAATGTGAGATACACGGTATTATATTATTAAATTTAAATCATTAATTTTATAGAATCTGTCCGTATTATTCTGTCTTTGTATTCGAGTTTGCGATTCCAAAGACATTGATAATTTTTGAAATTTTCCAAAAACAGGAGCGTGTTTTAGTCATTCCACTTGAATACTATTTTGTCTCATACACAGACAGAATATATTCACTATGCGGTGTCTTAATCTCAAGTCCGTTCGCTACAACACGCGACACAAAATGATCGAACCCGAATGAATGTTCTTTGTTATGGTCAGACGTTTCATTTTTTGTTCATTCGGAGTGCGAATGAATCATACCGAATGCCGATATCTAGCGTTGTTGGATCGGTTCATTAATGAATTCATTTTTCATTATTGTTTCATTTTGTGTTCAGACGTTTCACTTCGAATGAAAGATGCTGAACAAAAGACAGAAATGAACAAAAAATGAACCGTCTGATATCACCTTTAGTGCCCTAATTTAATCTTTGTTCATGGGAAACCAAGCTATACTGATTAATTTCTTATAATGGTAGTACATCAACAAATTAGCCGTACCCGTTCTAGTGGAGGAAGATGATATTGGTTTCCAAAATAGACGTTTTGTGCAGACTCTGATTTATAGAAGGAGCGAAGAGCTTGAGGCTGGCCGGTGTCCATTCTGATCTGGTCTGGAAGTACCATCGATGACTCAGCATCAATTGCCTTTGATATGAAAAGTGTGGAGATTTTGTCATCTTTTTCACTCATGATTGCAATTTTTCTTTAAATTCGACAAAACGAAAGCACAGAAATTTTACTATTCCGCAAAAATTCCCTTATAGTAACCCACCCCTATTCTAAATCAGATTAGATTTTTTGTGATCTTACATCAATGTGCCGTTAAAAGTTATAGAAATAATTTTAATTTTAAAAAAATTAATAAAATTAAATCAATCACTGATTTTTATGGTTACCATGTTTATATTATTATGGCGTTACCATGATTCATTCATAAAAAAACCGGACATTCGCCAACACTATCCAAAATTGTAATAATATAATATTAACCCTTTGCACTCCGAAACATTCTAGACGTTGGCTATCAGCTACTCGACGCTACAATTTGCGGCGAAAATGTACATTTACAGACTTTCGTATTATTTAGTATAATTTTTGAATCAAAAAGTTGCGCCAAAATAACTTAATTCCCCGTAATCATTAATAAACTTTAATGTGCCGTGGGAGGGGACAGGCGAGTGATATGCTAGAATTACGATGTTCGATGAGAGAGGACAGCGGAGTGCAAATGGTTAATACTTGGTAAATACTAGACAGACCCTAAGTTTGCTATCTTTACTGAAAAATTTAAAAATCACAATTTCCTTTGAAGAAGTTTTCTGATTCATAATTTAAATTAGTCACACAATTCATATATTAACATTTTTAATAAAAAATACATTGAACAGATTCAGTTTCTTTTCGGACTAACTTATAGATAAGTATTTATAAAAAGACTCGTTAATCTGTAATTATATTCACACACATGTTTTTGTATTTCAACACCTAATATCGGAAAAATTTAAATATAGATATTCAATCTTTTTTCGATTTCAATACATAACAAAGAAATATGTTTCGACGAATCTATTATCCATTATCGATTATTTTCAGTATTTCTTATTTCATAGTAAATTACATTTAAGAAACAAAATTATTAAATATACAATAATTCACATTACCTTTCTTGTTTAAAATAACACTAGTAAAATGAACCTCACAAATTATATTTTTGAATCGTTAACTCTACATTTCAATATAATAATGATTGTTTGAACATTCATTTTGATATAAACCCGCGTTGCTATGGGGATGGAGCTTGCAATTACATCGGTAGACGTCCAAAGTTGTGTTGTTATTTTGCAATAATGAAAAAAAAAACGTTATTTCGATATTTAGTAACTTTTAGATTTATGTAACGGCTAATGAAAAAAATGGTGCGTGTACTTATATACGTGCGGCAGAAGTTCTACTTCTTTAGCGTGATTGCGATAATTGATAGTCACAATTCCGTTTAAAGTAGTGTTGGGCATAATCGATACATTTCAATAATCGAATGAATCGAAATAATCGGTTTTTATAATCGAATGATCATTCGAATTATCGATTATGAATGATTTGAATTATCGATTATGAATGCGGCCCGCAAAACCTGTGAATTCGGCCCGCGATATCGATAAGATATATTATATTTTTATTAAAAAATAAATAAGTAAATAGTAAAATAAATAATACATATTACAAATAAGATACAATAAAATATTTTAATATTTTTAAAAAATTCTTACAGAACTTTAACCATACGCGTTTGTATGAATAAAATATTGTTTACTTTAATTTAAAAAATTATTGTAGTATGTCTAGTCTAGTTATTACGCATTGGTTTTGATTTTATTACGTTCTTTTTTTTTTGGCCCGCCAAAAAAATCGGGAATATCAAATTGGCCCGCCTACGAAAAACGTTGGGAGCCCCTGGTTTAAACAAACGAAAGCACCCCCACCTCCAGTGCAACAGACTTCCCAATGTGTGCAGATGCAGAACCGAATGATATATCATTCATAATCGACAATCGACATACATACATTTCATATCTCGCTAACCATAATCGGTTCATGATATCTCGCTAAGCATAATCGAATCAAGCGAATGATATCTCGCTAAGCATAATCGAATCATGTGAATGATATCTCGCTAAGCATAATCGAATGATATGATGATATCTCGGTTGCCATAATCGAATGATGTATGATAATTCATAATCGACAATCGACATAGTACTGTGTCGGGATTAATAGTTAATACAAAACACATTAATAATGGAATCGCTGGTATGATTCAATACAAAAATAAAACGAATTCTTTATTATTATAAATTAATTATAACTCATAGATTTGTATTTAAAAAAACAATATAATCTAAATTTTTGGGTGAGAGTCTGTTCCTCCTTGGATTAGTAATGACACCAGTTTTTGAAAATATCCTTTCGGAAGGCACGGAGGTAGCTGGCGCACAGAGAGATTTTTTATGAAGCTCGTATAATTCCGGAAACAAATTTTTGTTTTCTGATCAAAAAATAAGGGGATTGGAAGAGCGAGATATATCGGGCATTGACAAATATTGTTTTATGATTGCAATGGCTTTTGTAGTAATATAGTGACAGTGAATAATAAGTAATAAGTTAATAACCGGTCACTATGAGAAATGTATGTACCGTATACACGTAATCTCAAAAGATACGCCGCCGCTCTAACTTTAAGTAATGCAGTCAATGACTGGTCTACTGGAGTCTGGGAGACTGGAATGCCAAAACAGTACAAACGAAAGTACCCCCACTCTTCAGTGCACGCAAATGCAGAAACCGAATGATATAATATGATATATGTCGGGATTAATTCACATACATTTCATATCTCACAATCGATTGAAGCGAATGATATCTCGCTAACAATAATCGTTTCAAACGAATAATATCTCGGTTAACATAATCGAATGATCGATTATTTGGCCATAATCGAAATATTTCGATTATATCATTCATAATCGCCCAAGACTAGTTTAAAGATGTGCATTGGTAAAATAAAATAGGATGTCTAGGGAGATAATATTATATATACAGTAGAATCCGTTTATTATGACTCCGCCTATATTGACCAACCGCCTATTATGACGTAATTACAGAACGAAGTTTGGTTTTCATATAAAATTCTTTGTAACAAAATCGGATATAATGACTTCGCTTACAGTGACATGTCGCTTATTATGACCCATTTTTAATAAATTTTGTCCGTTTATAGTGACCTACATGATTCTTTACACCTTCGGCAATGTTCGTTGATTCCCGACGACGTTCGGCACGTGGCTTGTTTTTGTTCTGAATCTCAGTGAGTACTGATAGTTGAACGTCACGCATTGTTTTTAGTGATATCCTATGGAAAAAAATGTCATCTCAACGTCGTAAAGCATTTAAGATTGAGGAGAAAGGTGCAATAATATGCAGATTAGGAAATGGAGAATCAAACTCATCTCTCTCAAAGAAATTGGGCGTGGATCATTCGACAATCTCAATGATTTTCAAAAACAAGAACCAGATTAAGCGATCGTTCAATTCAAATGTTTTGAAACCGGAGAGGCTTCGAAAATCGCGACAAGAAAATGTTGATAAAGCGTTAATTCAGTGGTTTAAAATCACGAGAAACAAAGGAATACCCGTCATGCTACCTAAAAAAAGAAGGTTGCTTTTTTTCACAAAAATGCTTTGTATGACGTCCGCTTAGTATGACGTGTTTGTCAATTCCCTTCGATGTCATTATAAACGGATTCTGCTGTAATTAAAAATTAGCATGTTCAGTGTTCACTTCGAGGAGTACTTATTTACTTTGGATAATAGGTGGACAACTCTATCAGCATATTGTAACAGAGAAATGAAACGTGTCATTTATGAATACAAACAGGGGCAGATTGACAAATTTGCCGCCAGTAGGCTATTAAATTTTTGCCGCCCCTTCTGACCTCTGAAATTCGATACCCTAGTTCGCAATCATATTAATTACAAAAACGACTATGCAAGTACGTTGTAGGTACAAAAAAAAATATTTAAGTGTTGAAACATATTACACGTTGATTGAATTGCATGAGTGGACCTAGTAACATTTAGGTGTAGGTACATGGAGAAAAAAATTATAGTTATGATTAATGAAAAAAAAAATAGTAAAAATTACTAAATTTAAATTGTAATATTGAAACGCTATTGGAATGTTTTAAAAATTCATGATCACAAAAGTATATTTTACAGAGCGTTTAGTAATTTTTCATATGCAGACGATACTGTACAGTACTAAAATACTGAAATTCTTGTTAAATTTTCGAAACTCGTTTTCTCTATGTATACTTATATAATAATGTTTTTTTTTTAATTTCTGTAAGACAAACATTTTTGCAAATTTGCCGCCCCCTAAATTCGGCCGCCCTAGGCTTCAGTCTACTCAGCCTGCTGGTAAATCCGTCACTGATTATACAAAGTAAAAATATACTGCATCGGAGAGTCAGCTTTATCGACGATTTCAATCTTGTCGATACACGTAGTACATACGTAATAAATTAACAACTAACTTCATGGTGTCTCATTTTCGTTGCATGCTGTCAGCGCAATCCGTAACAGAAATGTTTACCCTCAATGCGCCAAAAGATGTATAACTTCAAGAAACGGTGGTGTACTGCTAAAATTTGAATAAATTCGGCCCAGCAGAACCGGACTTGCATATACATATTATGAAAACACTAGTCTGGATACGGATTTACTTACTTACTGAGGGGTGTATTTAATTTGGTGCAGATATTGGATTGCTAATAACATTGGTTAAAAATTTTAAAGCCACAATGCTTGTAGGTATTAGCAAAATACACAAGGGCGTACCCAGCGAGGGGCAGGGGGGCAGCTGCCCCCCCTGGAAGCAAAAAATAAGTCGTTATTAAATTTTGTTGCTGGAATTTTTACAATTCTTAAATAACTTTACTTCTACAAATCCAAGAAAATGATACTAGTATAAGATATGTAACTAGAATAATTTTTTTTTCAAGCATATAATTGTAATAACTTAGTTGATAAAGCACTGCTATAATTATACATAATTTTCTTAATATTTTGGTTTCATTCGCCTTTTCCGTGATAAAATGTTACAACCTGAACGACCATGGCTTGGTCCCCCCTAGTTTTGATCCTGGGTACGCCCTTGAAAATACACTATATTGTCGGCAGGGCTTAGCACTACGACCCAATTTTTTTATATCTATTATTATGTGAACTGATATTCGTTTACAGATTAAAATTTTGTTAATCCATTAATACGTCCCTTATTCTTAGATTTCGGCAACTCAAAATTTAAAAAAATTGTAAAAAATATTTTTTGCTAAAAATCGGGTGGCGCCAGGGGACACCCGACAGAAGCGAAGCGCCTGTGAATTTAATTATTTGAATCAGCGCACTAGTTAGCAAGCGTGGATACAGGCGCGCGCAGTTAACGATGACGCATGACGTTTTTTCTCATTTTACTCCCTATCTCCGTGCGAGCAACGACCAAAAAAAACTTAGCTTTATAAATTTTGATATTTTTTGTATATTTTCGATTTATTAACTATTGATCTATACAATTATATTACAAGTTACAGTACGCCTATAACGGCGCTAATATATATGATAATATAGTTTATGTATCAAGATTGTAATGCATCAATTTCTGTACCAGTGTGACATTATGTTGAAATGAGCATTTAGTGAGTTTTCATAGTGATACGAGTTATAAAAGCATTACAATCGAGATACATAGTACATGTTTTGCACGTTCCTCTTATAAAATAGCTGATTGTCGCATCATAATAAGTATATTACAGTCCCATCTTATAGAAAATATTTGTGAACTGCTCGGCGCCTTCTTTGCTTCTCTGTCGCTCATATGGATTTAAATGGCAACTGACAAGTACATTACCATTGGATTGGTAAAATGGAATTACTTCTGATTTGCTTTATGCATTTTACAGACATGAAAAGCAGCTATTTTATAGGGTCTCTTGCAAAAATACATTTTTTTAATAATACACGTAAAATAATGTTTAATTATATCCAGATTTTTTTATTTCATTCTCTATTTGTAGTTGAATTTGTTCGAATTGATCCCAGCTCTTGTTGTTGATTTGGTCAAATGTCGAATTTAAAACAGCTTTAACACTACTTTCCACGACATCTACAATTATTCCGTGACAAATTCCGGTTACGACATCAGCGAAAGCGCCTGCCCAAAAGTCTGTGAGTGGATTACCAGTAAATCTCACTTTTATTTTACTGCAATATGCAATAAAAAATTATTAGTTTTTAGTTCATACGAAAAAATTACATTTAGCCTATAGTTACTGCGAGTTTATTAAAAATAAATGTTTTTGACAAACATGAATCGAATAGTTTTGTCTCTTTCTTCGTATTTGTATTGAATTTTTTTATTGTGATTTTTTTAGATTTTCATATCAATTTTTGTATTGCGTAACCCGTTACATAAACTATAATAAATGAGTGTGAATATCTAAAGAAAATCCGTTTATGATCCGGAAGTTGAACCCGGGACTCTAGTTATTATGCCTTGCCAATTCCCTTTTGGGCATCTATTCATTAGCATTTAAATATCTGATTTTTTTATTTCGCTAATTATTGCACTTACCCCATGTCAGTTACTTGAAAATCTAATAAATTAAGTGTTCGTTTCACTGCATTGGCCATAACTTCAACATAAACTTCCATGCCGTCTAAGTGTCCAACAATACCTCCTTTAGGTCCAATATGCATGAATTTCGCTTTATAATCGTAAGCAAACTAAAAAAAAAACGTTATAGATGGTTATTTGGAGTAATTTTGAGTGAATATTACATTAGTCAAACTTAATTTAATATTTGGAGAATAGTATAAATTTTGGAGTAAAAGTAAAAAAGGAATACCAACGAAAATTATTTGGAGAAAAAAAAATTCCAGGTAATTTAAGATTCATTCTAAGGTGCAGCCCTGTTTATAATCGACCTTGCTATTACTAAAGGCATAAACTGCATGTTTAACAATCCCTCAAAGTCCATTTTACTATTAGGTCCCGTCATTTCATGCATTTATTGGTTTATATAGTCTTCATTGATCTAGTTTAAGACTGTCGGAACGCTTTGAATTTAAGCCAAAAATAGAGCTTCGGCTGTCAACTGATTGTAGACTTATTCGTCAACATTTTGCAAAAATTCTTTCTCTATAAGGAAGATAAAGGACAAATCTAGGTCTCTAATGGACTACTTTTGTAATCTATGTACGATTTACTAGAAAAAATTTGGCATTAATTGTGCTAAAAAAACACACGTTTTCAATGTCACACTATGACCTTATTCGTACTTATTTCACAAAATTGTTCCATCACAAACCTAAAGTGACTCTTCCTTTTTCGGAAAAGTTTTTTAAATCTTCAAAATATTTCCAAAAATTAGAGTAATCAGTTGACAGCGGCACCCTTGCAATAAATTTTTTTAGCCTCGTAGTTGGCACCAGCCAAAAATTGAAACGTGCGGATGATTTCAGCGAGACAGAGCTAAAGAAGGCCACACTCACAATATGTCTTTTGCCTACCTCGCCCCTTACCGCTGGGTCTCAGCACAAACAAAATTCTGAGCGTTCCGACAGCCTTAAGGCAATCCCATTTTTACAATTTTTACATTCTACGTTTCCATTAATTACCTCGATTCTAGTAAAACCAAGAGGCAATTTAACTCTCCATTTCTGGAGAACCGGCCTGCAAGTTGCATCGCCAGCGCGATATATTGTACGAAGATCTTGCAAATATCCCCTGGTTAAGGTTAGATCTCCGTGATATGTGATCAGTATAGGTCTCTGAAACAAACGGAATCAACAATATTAAGTTAAATTTTGTAAATTGTAAATTTTGTTGTGATCTTTATAGTTTCAACTACTCGCCAGAAGTTCTTGTATATTTCGCGAGCATAACAAAAATATGTTGTGAGCATAATATTACGCTCCCAACATATTTTTGTTATGGTTTCTATGAGTTAAACTCGTGAAATATACAAAAACTTCGTAATTTAAAAGATTTAAATTTTTCGCCTGCAAAACTTATTTAGTAGGAAGAGAAACGAGAGCCTACTTGATGTTTGCGCCCCTGGCAACCGTTTCCACGGCCAGCTCCTAGTTACAACGCTGCACAGTCTAATTAAATCGATTTTATAGTGACTATTTGTTTGTAAATATTAATAATATTTTAATATTATTTACATATATTCTACCAATATAACAAAAACAATAGCGATTTTTGAACAAGTCCTTGTCAGTTATAATGCTCTATTACATAATTATGAGTTAAAATTTAAACGCCTAAATCATAGTAAAATTGGAAAAAGTGAATGTGAAAAAAGCTTATTTCTCGTCTCCTTTCATGTTGAAATGGTTAAATCTTTCTAAACTTACAATTTCAAATCCAGTTTTCACATCAGGCAAATCCAGTGGATCTAGACCATTTCGTTGAAGGAAAAGGCCAATGTCGTCTAAAAATTTGTCTACTATAAGGTTTATGTTTATGTCCAAAGGACCGTAGTTGTTATGATCAGTATTATCTATTTGTTCATCTCTGTAATTAAAAAATATTATGTAGGTATAGTCATTTTCAAATTCAGTATAAAAAATATTATAGAAATAATTTGCACTGACTTTTCACTCGGCACTTGGTAGAACATGATTAATTATAACAGATAAATAAAAACAGTTGAAAGTTCTACAACATTTTGTATTAAATTATTTCTCGACGATCGTTTCGAACAATAAGTCCATCCTCAGGAATATAAACCATATGTTTTATATTCCTGAGGATGGACTTATTGTCCGAAACGATCGTCTAGAAATAATTTAATAAATTTTTTTTGTAGAATTTTCAAGTGTTTTTATTTATCTGTTATTATAGAAATAACCTATATTTATCGCTTTTTAAACGCTTTTAAGCTTGTGTTGTGTATGCTACTGTGTGGTATTTAAAAAAAAACGGTCAAGTGCGAGTCGAACTCGCGAGAAGACGGTTCCGTACTATTTCGTTTTTCTTGAGTACTTTAAGACTTAAGATTTTCATTACAATTTTCCTGTAAACTATGGGTGAGAGCCCACATTCCCTATTTTTTTCAAAATTTTAGACGCAGTAGTTTCGGGGGGGAATGGTCAATTTTTCATCTATTTTCTTAAATAACTTTAAAACTATTTATTCTAAAATTATAACAAAAATATATTTGAGACCCTTACTAGAAGCCCTTTCATTTGATATGTCACACGGTACAGTTTGCAAAACTTTTTTTTTTAATTTTCTAATTTAACCCCGAAAAATGACCCCCATGTTCAAAATTCACAAAATTGCCGAAATGTGAAAACGAAACAAATAACCAAATTTAATGGGAATCAATTACTAATATACAGATATTTCCTAAAAAATTCCGAAAATTTCGGAGGCTGATTCCGGAGTTCAAATTAAGAAAAAGAGCTTTTAAAAATTGAACTCAGTATTTCTTTTTTATTTTTTAAAGTTTCGCAAAACGAGACATATACGCACAGGTGATTTTTACACAAAATAACTTTCCGAACAGTTCATCAACATTTCAAACGCATTAAATTCAAATTTTGCCAATTAATAACAAAACAAAAATTTGGAATTTGAACAACGACTGAAACTAGACTTTTGTCTATAAATTCGTGTGAACTTGCGTTTGAATTTTTTTTACTTTAATTTTCTAAATATGTGCTTATTTTTTTCTACCCGAATATTTGTTTTTAAAAAAGTACTATACAAAAATCTGTAATTGTATTATTTAATGCAAGTTACCTGATGGCTATGTCAGATTCGCAAAAAGCGAAACCAAACAACAAAATTACACCGAATACTATTTTCATTTTGAAAATTCACTGGAATACTTGATTGAATTTCTCAAAACATTCCTACTTATAATACATTCCCACTTAAAAACAAGAATTTTATCGCTAAAATATTCTAAACAATATTTTTGTCTTCAATAAACACCTGTCATTATTATCATTTGAAAAAAAAACATAATCTCTGTAAAATTGATCTGTACCTATAATTAAAACTAGTTAATCCAAAATCAACAATAATTAGCGTCATTTCAGATTTATGTATTGTGAACATAGGCGGAGTATTCATAAATTTTGAAAGACTTTTTATTAATCTTATAATAGATTTTACCGCATGTGGTTCCGAATTCTAATAGCTTTTGATAAGAACGGTACATTTCGCTAAACTTGAAGAGCAAACGAATTAAATATTCCAAACACAATCATAGACGTTAGTCGGATGGTAAGACTTATTATAGACGTTCGACAACTAAGGTTATTTGCGTCTAATTACATCAAATTCAATTAAACGACATCACAAAACTTTCATGAGCAAGAGGTTGATTCGACCCAAACGAACTAACCTACAGATTAGTAAAACAAATAACTTGTTCCAGGCACTAACCCCGTATGCACAGGACTTGATGGAAACCCAATAATTAATTTTGCATAGAAATTCATTCTTCATTAATATTATAACTGTTTAAGATCATAGAAACGGCTGCCACTGTGAGTGATGATAAGACTGCGCAAACAATTGATTGATTATATTTATAAGCTCTTTGAAATAATTTACATTGTTTTCTACGTAAGATGCTGTGTTTATTTATTTTTCACGTGTAAAATCAATGCAAAGAATATAATAATCTGATTTTTTGATAACAAACAAATTTACTACTGAATTAATCGATATTTTTAACCCATTACGATTGCGTTTTAACTATTTCAATAATTTGTATGAACATATAAGTAGTGTTTACCTATTTAATAGCAATTACCTACTGATAAAATCTATCGTATAAGATTTTAAAAGAATCTCGGACAATAAAAATCACAATTTACACCTTTTATATTTGATTATCAAAATCAGGATCTGTGAGAATAAATAATTAATATGAATATGTCAATATGCAATGTCATGTAATTAACGAAAATGGTAATTTATTATGTGTAATGTGGAATGAAGTATATATTACTATCGACGAGTTGTGATATTATGTTAAAAAGGAGCCTTATAAGGAGCGTCATAACATTATCATATTATTACTATGGCTGTTAATTTGTACTAATTTTTTCAGTAAAACTTCTTTAGCGAACTATCTGTTTGAACATTCCGTTACGACGGCGTTTGACGCGCAATGGGGAAGTGATGGGGAATGGACGGTTACGAAAAAGAGGGGAAGAAAGAATGCCTTGACTGTGATGTTTATATTACGTAGACGAGGGGGGGAGGGCTCTTAAATCGTTCTGTCCAAAAATTATAGGGGAGACTCCTAAATGCTTAGTGCGAAAAATATTTTCCAAAATTTTCTGTATTACGTAGGCGAGAGGGTACTTCTAGACCGTTCTGTCCAAAAATTAGAGGAGGAGACTCCTAAACCGTTTTGTCAAAAAATTAGAGGGAGGGACTCCTAAACCGTTCTGTTAAAAAATTAGAGGGGTGGACTCAAAAATCATTTTGTCCAACAATTTTTTTCTTTCTTTTATATTACTGAGGCTTGAGGGAGACTCCTGGACCCTTCTGTCCAAACATTAGGGGGGGGGGGGTAAAATTTGACATAAAAAAATTAAATATGTAAATAATGTCCGACTAAAAAAGTTTTACTTCTTCCGCGAGCTTATATGTGGATAAGACTGAGGCTCACACATTTTATACTAGGCCTTTACTTCATGTAATCTTTTCATACAAATAAATAAATATAATATAAAACCCAAAGATTTTGATCATAAAAATGCGACAGGAAAATTGGACTTTCCATATTTTTAAAAGCAGTATTGCCAAAAGTTTCCTCTGAATTTATTTATAACAATTTATGTTTCATTTTCAAGATGTATTTCTAGGTTTGCGAATAATCATTAAATTTCTGAACGAACTATAATTAAAAACACTTCAATGTCAATTTTTGAAAGTCATGATAATCTTTCTATCGATTTTTTCATTGTTTTTTTAAGCATACCTATCTACACCGATCATATATACCTAATAAACTTTGAAACTTGAACTGCCTCCTGTATTATATTATTATTATTATTTATATAATCTATGTAACCTTAAATGTCAGATTAAATATAGACAAAATAAAATGATAAAAGTGGGATTTTCCTTATTCGAAGTATTTTTGAATAGGTACTATCAAATATTAATTGTAAATTTACAATTTTTTTGGGTAAATAATCATAGAAAATGTGGGTAGGAAAAAAATACTGTGGATAAACTGGAATATAATTATTTTTTAAATAATTTAAACAATGAACAATCCCCTATTTTAATTTTACCCTCTTGGCGCAGTAATACAGCGCTTTAGAAATGTAATAAGCTTAGAAAACATCAGAGCCATAAAATGTAGAGCTAAGTCTATGGGTTGAAGGTTGAATACTTGCACTGATCTCTATCAACAAATTAATGGCTTGTGGATAAACTCTCAAAACAACGTCTACCTTTAAAACCAAACATCGCAAGCTTGAAGCTAACCCAATATCGTACGTAAAAATTAATATGTTTTAACATAATCCTAGTCAACATGTGAAACGATAACAATAATGTTTTAAATAAGGTGTATGGTTCACCAGTAAATTTAAATACCTATTGAGATTGTTAATTACTGCAGTCGTGAAACAAATTCAAACGTTTATGTATTATGTAATGCGGACAGCTAATATTTTAATTAAATTTACTTGTGACTAATTTATTTTATTTTACAATGTAGACATCTCTGCTACATTTCCAACATCAAGAAGTATTCTATATGCTAATCTGCCCTGGTGATTTTCATATTATAATTTATTATGGTAAGCAAGCCTACCCACAATCCACTTAATGTTTAGATCAGTGAATATTGAATTGTTGAACTATGGAGGTTACATTTATTGAACTAGTCTTTGTAAATTATTTGACAGATCGATCAGATGCCTTGTTTGTGACTGATAAGAGATTTAAAAATAAATTAATTAAATTAACTGAGATTAATCAAATGTAATATCTAATCCACCCAAGCCCGATACACGGTCATAAAAATAGGTTATGTTTAGTACAAAAGAGAAATTATTACAAAAGACCGGCGAAGACGGTATTGGCAGATTTGATTTTTTACGTATGCTGGTTAAGGAATTCAAAGAAACAAAGTCCAGAGGTTTGTAAATTTTGTAAATACGTATTTATATAATGTTGTGTATTATTAACGATTGTTTTTGTGCTGAACAAATTATAAATGCCTACAAAGAAATTAATGGTGAGGTTAGGTTTCATTGTGTGTATAATTATGCTTTGGATTTTTTTACTTTTTAGAAGCTAAGAAACAAGTTTTAGCAAACTTAAGTAATTTTGCTTACGATCCTATAAATTACGAATATATCCGCCGTCTTCAAATTATAGATATTTTTTTGAATCAAACATCAGAAGGTGACGACGCTTTGACAGAATTTGCACTTGCTGGAATTTGCAATCTTTCCTTGGGTTAGTAAGTTCTATTTTAATTTGTTGATAAATAAGTACTATTTTCAGCGTATAATTAGATAATTAGTTACTATTTAACTTGATGCTAAGCATTTTTTTGTTTTTAAAGGTTATAAAGATATTTTGTTAGAACTGAAAATATTTTATTTATATCAAGTTATTTTTTACAGATCCAAAAAATAGACAGTATATTTTGCGACACAATGGAATAAAAATAGTTTCAGATTTTTTGTCTAGCGAAAAAGAAGAAATTATTTTAAATACCATTACAATATTAATGAATTTAGATTCTCCAGAATTTAAAGATCAGCTTGCCTCTGATGAAATTGTACATCGTATGTTAGAATTGCAAGAGTCAGACAATATTAGAATTAAAAATTTGGCCACTATATTTTTGGAAGATTTTTGTAAGGTACAGAAAGTGGCAAAACAGATAAATTGACATAGTTTTGTAATAAAATTTATTTTGGATACCTGGTAATAAAAAATATTGAATTTGTTTATCATGTACCAATATTTTACGAAATTTACAAGAATACTTTTCCCGAAAAATACTTCTGTTTATAAATTTTCAAATAAAATTGTGTACGCAAATAATTTTAAAGAAGGTGACACGGCATCAGTTACGAAAAAAATTACTCAGGAAGACGTTCATTTATTCACCGAAATAACAGGAGATACAAATCCTATCCATTTTCAGTCCGATAAACCAGTCGTTCACGGTGCGTTATTAAACGGTTTAGTTTCAGGAGTTATAGGATCTCAATTACCGGGTCCCGGCACACTAGTTATTTCACAGACCTTATTTTTCCCAAACAAATGCTTTGTCGATGAATTCGTTACTGTTACAGTTGAATTAGTTGAAAATAGAAAAATAATGAAAGTTAAATTCTGGTGCATCGTTGAAAATGAAAATAAAATAGTTCTAGACGGTGAAGCAAAATTGAAGTTTATGACATCTAATGCCTTATAGGTAGAATTCAAATTTCTGTAAAAGTACTTACGCAATAAATAATAATTCTCGTAGTTTAAATATGATCTCAAAACAAACATCATTAGAATTTCTCCAATGAGCTTTAATTGTGATTAGAAAATATATTAATAGGCAGCCGAATTATTTACTGCAAAATAAAAATTGTTCCTAAGTTTCATTTACGCCTAAATGGTGACAACTTTCATTACTTGCAAGAGTGCGGGCTGTTCGCATTTCAATTTCAACTCAAGCATGGCCTAATCTCCGCGAGTTCTCTAAAATCTGTGAAAATTAATCTGTCTTTTCCGCTAGATACCAGATAGATGCGTTTTTTCCAGTTTCATAGCATTTTTTGAGTAGTTTTTAATGAATCAAAATTGGGCTATCCTTTAGAATTCTTTTTTTTAATTTTAATCTAGTTTTAGAGGCTAGTACTGAAATTATATTTACAATAATATTCTAGTCCCATATTGAATTTTTGACTCAAAACAAACCTGCATTTTTTCCATTATGTAAATATATTAACTTGTTAATATTTCAAAACGTATAAATATACGTATTTGTGCTATTTAGAATATTGAGAAAACATATCTTGAAATTAGAAATGTCCAAAGGACGAACTAAAAAAGCATGCATGAACAGAACTGAAATTATTGTAATTTAAATTGTTTACTAACACAGACAGTTCCATCTTTATCCAATAAAAAAGAGTCCAGGGTCCCCAACTTAAGGAAACCCCAAAATAAGAACGAATTGTTAATTTTTATCATTATTTGTTATTAATTTTGCTCCGAAATAAGAACGAATTGTTCAATGGTATTATTATTTGTTATTAATTTTTTCTGTAGGTTTTTGACATTCAAAAATGGTCCCCAAACTCAATGTGCTCAGGAGACCCTATTTGAATTAAGACTGTCCTATCATTTATCACTTTGGGTCCCACCAACAAGTCCCGTTTCAGTGTCACTAACTTCTTATTGAAATTTGTCATATTATGTCACGGGAATATAAAATGGAGCTTTAAGGTTTTTAGAAATTTAAAAAAGAGATTTAGTTTTATACTGTTTGCCCTCATGTGCCATTATTTCACGATTTTGCATTGTTGTCTTAATGTTAAGTAGTTATATAAGGATAACGAAAAAATGACGAAAATTCGACGTTCTATTTTTTTTAATTGTTTACTATTATTACAGGGATTAATAAAATATATAGACAGCAATGCTAAATAAAACAGATATTTGATAAATTTTGTGTTAAAACGCTTAAAATACTGCCAGTACATTTGGGGTTACATTTAAAATTTGTCGGAAAATTTGTAAATTAAATTTAGACGTGTAATTGTTCTGTTTTCATAAAGTTTTCTAAATCAGTCATTGTTGATTGAGCATTTAAATTTTTCCGTTCGTGTTATTTAATTTTTTCATTTTTTCGTATTAACGTTCTATGTAATGAGATGTTAAATGTTTTGTTATTTTTTTATTAAAAAAGTATGTATAAAATTTTGTAATATTATAAACTATACATTTTACTGTATTACCAAGAAAATATATTTATATTTCGAAATAACTGTTTTGTAATAATTAAACAACAATAATATTAATTTATAATTATTGCATTCGTTCGCGAAAATCGTAATGTCTGTTTTGAATAAGTGTTCATATTTCCTTGCAATTGTTTCTGTGACATTGTTTTGTTTTTAAATGTCTTCCTTAATGTTTGTTGTGATTTTCATCAAAACAAAATGGTTGCAATTAGGTCATAACTAAATCGCTCGGAATAGTTAATTATGGCGGTGAAATTATTTTTTTGTTCAGTCGCGTTTGAAAATTCGAAAGGTGAAATTATTTCTAAGGTGAGTTACAAGTGTGTAATATTTTTTTGAACATATTTAAAATTATAACTACTCACTAAGCTTTGCTTAGGAGACTATCATGTTTAGTATTTGCTAATTTATGAATTTTTCTTATTATCTTTTCATTTAATTTTACTTTTTAAGAATAGGATGATTGTAACAAAGATTCAATATAAAAAACATTCAGAAAATTATTTTTGCCTCGTAGATTCGTTTTAATTTGTATACTGCCTTTAACAATTTTAAAAATGCCACAAAATTAGATGATATTTAAATCTAATAATTTTTTAACTTTTCGATAAGTTTATATAAAATAAAATTTTACCTATCTTCTATTTTTTTTTTTTTTGTATAGGAGAGTTCCGATTATCCGACTCTTTATTAACAAAAAATGGGAAGTAAAAAGAATGTGAAGGCTTAAAAGACTGACAATATAATCCAAGATACTGTACTTTCAATGCTCACATATTATCTTACATTTTTGTTTTTCTGACCACATGTTGGCCCCTTTTCTATCGGATAATCGAAACTCGACTATAATGCATCGGATGTAGACATTCTTGCATATTTGTGCCGTGCAAGCCTGAGTATTTCTCTAATTAGATTAAAAATATACACTAACCTGCAACATATACAATTTTTGTATTATGTTGACATATACAATATTTTAAAATTTCATTATAAAACTTAGTTTAACTGTAATAAAATCGAATATCTGCGTTGCAGATGATTACCTAATTTTCAATACTTATTATTCTCTAATTCAGTTGCGACCTTGCCAAGGTCACAATAAATTCTAAATTCTTTGTTAAAATAAAATATTTTAAAAACAGTTCTTTCTCATATTTTAACTAAAATACATCGTGTGCCATATTGGTGTATCAGAAATTCAACTGCAAACGAATAATTTATTCTGATATTTTTCCAACTAAATGGTTACACAAGATAAATTAAATTTAAACAATTCTGGCGCCCAGAAAATAAAAATATCATTTAAACATATAATTAATTTAACATACTTTAAACCTCATACTTAAATAAACATTTTAAAATAAAATAAAAATTAACTAATTTCTTCTAAATCAACGTACAAATCCAGCCATTACGTTACAAACCTGAGTTTCTTTTAATTCGTTTTGTAAAAATCATTAGGTACTGATAAATATTATGATTATGAGCTTTTGTAAAATTTAATAAGTTTCTCAAAAGAATTAGGGAATCTCTTATGAAGTCAAAATTCATCCATTTTCAAACTCATTCAACTCATTTAAAAAAAAATTGTAAACATTTTTTCGAATACAAAATTTTTATGGGAAGAGCGTGAGATTTCAACACTGACATTCAGTTTCTGTGCGTCGCCGTAGCACTTCCAGTCCACGCATATTTGGCAAAAATGGCATTGTTTTCTAAAATGTTTTTTATATTTTTCAATTTTCAAAAGTGAATTGTCTAAATGCAGCATAGTTCATTGTCGTTTAGCAATCTTCATGCGAACGTTGCAATTTGCATGTAAAAAAAAGTTAAAAAAAATAGTAACTGATCGGGACTTGGCAAGGTCAACAAAACAACCGTGATCAGCTGTCTATTTTTTTAAATTAAACTGTTTGCGACGTATCTGTTTGAATTTTTTTCTACCGTTAAATATAACAGAAACCTTGGTACCTAACGCAAAATGGATAACGCATCAATGAAAGGAATTCATAGCTCTGAAGAAGTTTCACTTCCCCCGTGAGGCTCACATTCTTTTTTTTTTTTGCTTTTTATCTTAACGAGCTTCAATTTTTAGAAAGACAATTGAAATTTCGTACATATTTTTAGAGATATCAAAATGAAGACTATTTTCCAAGTAACCTTTGTTCTCTTGGCGACTGCCTTTGTTTTCGCTGACGAAAATGACAATGAAATAACTGCAACCGAGGCACCGCGAACCGGTCCTGTACCTTGCACATGTGGTGTGTTCCTCTCTGGACAGTTCACTAAAGGATCATCCGATCCTCCGAGAGGAAATCCGGCCCTTCTTCAGGAACAGGACGCTCCATTTGCTTGCAATGTGTTTGGAAACAAACAATGCACAAACAAATGTTTGGACATTGTAAGTATTTAAAATATAAAAAGGAATTTGTTACAATGTTCAGTGCATTACCTAAAATGTAAGAATTAAAAGTTTCGCAGAATTTTTATCCAATCGAGATAAATATGGCATTTCGGTCTTTAATTTGTAATATGAAAACCTGAGTACCTATGTCATCTGTTATTGTGTTTCGTACTCAATCATTAACATTTGATTTTCGAAAACTAAAGCTTATAGAAACACTGTAATAGTTTTCTAGTAAAGTGTATTACGCATTCAGTGTTTACCAAATGTTTGCTGAACTTGGCTGATACACTGCTGTGTGTCCATGGCCTTCAACACTACTAGTTTTTTAGAAGTACAGAGGAGGAATCTGTTTTTGAGATGCGTTTTTATGAAAATCTCGAAAATTACCTAACTAAAATTCTGAAACAAATAGTTTTGAGGTCCTTATGAAAAGCAATTTCAAATGGTAGTTCACACGACTGAATAAAGAAATATTTTTGGAGTGTCAAACTTCTATCTTAAAATTTACGAATTTTTGAAGTGAAACTTTTTTAACCGCGTATCTGTTTGAAATTTTCGGTAACGTTAAAAGAGAAATGATTCAACTTCAGGGAAATATAACAGAAACCTTGGTAATGCAAAATTAAAGGGAAAATCTTTCAATGACGTATCAATGAAACAAGTTCATAACTTTAATTTCCTCCGTACGGTTATCTGGGTGAGGCTCACACGTTTTAATAAAATAGTTCTCTGTACAGTGGCGTACCTAGGGTGGGGCAAGTAGAACACGTGCCCCGGGCGCCATTCAAAGGAAGACGCAAAATTCGCAAAATATTAAACTTAAAATTCAAAATAAACCAACAATATGAGTCAAGAAAGGTTATGTGGCCTAGCTTTACTTAGCGTAGAGCGAGAAGAAACCGAAGAAACAGATTTCGAAAATGTTATAAATCTTTTTGCGTCGCAGAAGGCAATGAAGGTGCAATTTTAAATTTAAGACTATTAAAAATAATTACAAATTTTCGCTCTAAAAACGATAATAAAAATATTTTGTAAGATTTATGACTGTTTATCTAGTGTATTTGTTAAATTCATATTTAGATAATTTACGAACGGGCGCAACTACGATGCTCGCCCTAGGTGCCATTTCTGAATAGTACGTCTCTGCCTCTGTAATAATTATGGGGACCCCATTATCCTAAAGTGTCCAGGGCCTCCAATAGGTTAAAGACGCAGGGCCGTCGTTAACATTTATTTTGTCCAGAGAAATTTGATGTTACCAACATACAGACGGACGGACAAACGAGTAACGGACAAAAGACACTGGTAGACGGCATTAGCTTTAATAAGAATAATAAATTAGCATGATGAAAAATTACCCTAAAATATATAGTTAATATCGCATTGCAATAATGAGTGTATCTTAACAATTTTATGAAACTATAGCAATCCTTAGTCTTATGAACTATACCGTAAATAACCAATTTATTAATATATAGGCAATAATATGAAATTACAAGTTCGCCATAAAAATGAAACAGATGAAAGGGATCCACCCGAATTACCACAGTCAATTTTTTCGACGTATTTTTTCTAATTCATTGTGTCTGGCAATTAGATCGTGAAGCATCTGCCAAACAGTCCGACCATTTTGTGTGGCTCTATTGAACGCGATTGTCACAAAGAACGCGCTTACCTGTTCATCCAGAACTGTAACACGACCTGGATTAACACCAATCTGTCAGCGGGCCGTGAATACTGCTGCAAAGATGGTGTACCATACAAGTGTCCCTTACTGTCGTAATGCAGTGATACCTACGTTATTGATTTACAGTAATTATCAGTAAATTAATGCAGCCTTCAATTTATACAAAATAATATAAGAAAGTGTCGGTTAAAAGTAGCAGTTACATTCTGAAAATATGTTTGAACAATATACTTCTTGATATAATTAAAAACATTATACATTTCTTATTTTTTATACGTAAAATATATAAAGTATTAAATATGCAGAGGAAAACCGCTATTTTTGTAGCATGTAAGGAGGGCAAAATAAACAAAAAGTCAAATATAGATGTCCTAAAACAAGCCATTTCGGAGATATTAATTTATTCAAAGTTTGCACAACCTGTTACACATAAAGATAGGTAATTAGCAATTATCTTGCAATTTAATTTAATTGCTCATTTTTGGACTTTTTTTTTGTTTGTTTTTGACCTCCTGAATACATACTGAAAATACTGCGGTTTCTTCCTCGGGTTCCGCATAACAATAATGAAAACATTCCAGACCAATATATGAGGCGTTGAGAATTATAGTGGCCTAACCCACAAAATTTCAATATTTTCTTATGTCCATAAAGTAATCGGTTATTATCGAAAGTTTTGGTAGAAGAACGACCTAACCGCAGTTTAAGAGCCGTTTCGTAGATTAAACTGCGGTTAGGTCGTTCTTCTACCGAAACTTTCGATAATAACCGATTACTTTATAGACATAAGAAAATATTGAAATTTTGTAGGTTAGGCCACTATAATTCTCAACGCCTCATATTACAATATTATAGTACGTAAATTGTTATTGAATGGGTTTTAAAATATTTCTTTCATTTTGGTAAATCGAAGGCTCATATAATTAATATAGAATAATTTTAAAATACAACTTATTGAGAAAAATTTTCTAGAGTAGAGCAATATTTTAGTTCACTGAGGTTTTCAAAATTATATAAATACACTCTTCGACTCTTACACCTCAAAACCAAGACAAAAAACTGTCGAATTTGACATAAGTTATGTTCATAAGTACTGTGGATTACGAAAAATATTAATTTGTGATGTTTTTATTTCGTTGGACATGTTACATAAATGATTTTATTTATTTATATAGTTGTATGAACATTTCTAAGTATGTTGATGTATATTTTATTAACAAAATAAATAAATAAGTACTACAAATATTTTTTTTTCTTATTTCAAAAATATTTATGATGAAACACAAAGAAAATAATGGTGTTTTTATGTCAAAAAAATGGGTCTTGTATTTCAAATATTAACATTTCTCACGATGATAAGAATATACGATATCCTTTTGGGGTGCAAATAAGCAAATACGTCTAATAATATTTTCGTTCATTATCTTTTGTTTTAAAATGTGGAGGCAAATAAAATATTATCGATGCGTTTTTATTTTGTTGATTTTTAAAATCATATTTTATTTGACAAAGTCATCGGGATTAATGTCACATTGTTTGTCAAATTTAAACGCTTTGCAAAGTATTTTAAAATAAAATACATTTTTTGCTTTTGTTGGTAAATTTTTGTTCGCTAATTTATGATTTCATGGGGTTAAAATGTCCCACGGTGATAAGAAACTTTCCCTCAAATATAAAAGGGAAAACAAGATCACGAAATACATACATAAGTTTTTATTTACAAAATAAATATTGATCTTTTCAGAACGGTTGCAGTGGCGGTCCTTAAATATGCAAAACATCCAAATATATAAATTATTTAAACCAGCGTTTCTCAAGTTATTTAGCCCTCCGACCCCTCAAAACGTAATAAGGCCGCCCCTGCATATATTTCAAAAAAAAAAAAATATGCGTAATTTTCCGAAAATGTGTGCTTTCCTTCTTATCCACTTTGATTTTCGTAAATTAATTATTTTTATTTTCGTAACTCCCCTTAGTAATCGACCCGCACTTGAAAATAGATTTAGACCGGGTGCTGTAGGTACTTTCGTTTGCAAAATTAGGACGATAAAATTTATCTTCAGAATATGTTTAATTGACCCCTGCGCAATAATAAAATACATGATGTCACGAAAGATTCCTGTTCATTTGTTGTTTATAACAGTTCTTTCGACTTACAACGTTGGCAACTTAAGAAATGGCTCGTTTTGATTGTATTACTGTAAAATTTTTATAATTATCATTTTTATGATTACTATCTACAACATATTTTTACTTACTTTTATACATTTTTCATAATAATACAATCAAAACGAGCCAATTGTTAAGTTGACAATGCCACAAATCAAGTAACTGCTATATATAAAATCTTCCGTGGCACTATGCATTTGCCTAAGGGTCAATTAAACATATTTAGAAACCAAATTTCGGCGCACTAGTTTTGCAAGCGAAAATGCGCCTACAGCGCCTGCACATGATTGTAGAAAATCAAATAGTTTAAAAGTAAATAATAATTGATATGTAAGACTTGAGAAAAAACTCGTAGAGACGTAGTTTAATCTGTTTCCACTTTTCATGGCTATTCGATTACAAATTCCCAAGTTTCCAGATTCTTATTTGAGAACTGGTAAACGTATCCCCGTACGATTAATTATTAAAACTAAAAAAACAAATAAAGCAATATGATGATAAAAAAATTCGTACATAAAATATACATTTTAGGAAACCTGTACAACTAGGAAATGAAACCAGATAAATGAATTGGAATATTTTTATATTTGCTTTTTATTATTCTATAAATATTACAATCCCGTTTTAATATACTAGAAATTATAGTTTATTGCTTTTACAGTTAAACCTACAAGTAAGGAATTGAAAACATAATATTCTTTCTAGATATGCATAATAACATAATCATTATAAGCAAATATTGGTATTCATAAAGATGTCAACGAAATCATGGACCATGTGCTTATTAATGAACTACCCATATTTATCGTCTTGATATTTTATATTTAAAAAAAATCTATTAGGAAGAAATTTTGCTCGCCCGTTGTCATTTTTTCACCCGGCATCCATTTTTAAGCATTAATATCGAATTTTAACGTTATCGAATTCTTTTTCTTAAGTTGATATCAGACGGCTCATTTTTTGTTCATTTCTGTCTTTTGTTCAACACCTTTCATTCGAAGTGAAACGTCTGAACAGAAAATGAAACAATAGTGACAAATTAATTCATTAATGAACCGATCCAACAACGCTAGACGTTGGCATTCGGCATCATTTATTCGCACTCCGAATGAACGAAAAATGAAACGTCTGAACTGGGAAGAACATTGACTCGGGTTTACCCATTTTGTCTCGCGTCTTGTAGCGAACGGACTTGGGACTCGCATAGTGAATATATTGTCTATGTATGAGACAAAATGGTATTCAAGTGGAACGACCAAAACACGCTGCTGTTTTTGAAGAATTTCAAAAATGATCAATGTCTGGAACCACACACTCGACGAATACAAAGACAGAACAATACGGACAAATTGTATAAAATCTCTAATTAATGATTTAAACTTAGGCTTTGCTTCTTTTTTATGAATTCTTCGATCAAAAGATCACAAATCAAACGCACAACTTCATTCGACGACATCTTCGAGGAAAAGACTGGATGAACGTTCAATTTCTATGTCATTCTGTCTGTGCCGTGTGAACGCGGAATGAAACAAAAATAAACATTCATCCGAGTGAACAGTCTGATATCACCTTTAGTATTTCAATTAAAATTTTATATAATATAGGATAAGATAATTATGCAACGTCCCTGCGTATCAGAAATAACTGTAAACGTTTTATCACTTGATGTACTTGATATTGTATTATATGTTTATGTTATTCTTGTGGCACAATGAAATGTATTGATGCAGCCCCTATGTGTGGTATTAGTGTTAATATTGTGATATGTGATGTGAATGTAACGATTGTAAATACTTGTAAATGTATTTTATGTTATAATTTAAACTACTGTCTCGTTTGTATAAATGTATATAGTATGTAATGTAAATTTCCTTTTTCATATATTTTCATGCATTTGCCTATATGCGCTACTGGTGTTGGTCTGATGGAGGAACCTAGGACTTGACATGAAATCTCGATTTTTTACATCGTTTGGATTTGGAATACTTGAGCACCATTCCAAAGAACACGTGCACCATCCTTCGAATCATCTGCAGTTTCTAGAACTATATCTATGTGTGTATGTTCGAAATTTGGTGTATATTACAGATATAAACCGTGCAATATGTGGAATAGTTTCAGGCTATTTCTTATTGTGCTCTCATAACAGGGGAGTATTATTTTCGAGAAACGCCGAGTAAATACGCCCATATTCCATTAGAAAAGTCTTCGACAGCCTAATATGTCAATCTTTAAGGCTGTCGGAACGCTCTGAATTTAAGCGAAAAATAGAGCTTCGGCTATCAATTGATTGTAGACTTATTCGTCAACATTCTGCAAAAATTCTTTCTCTATAAGGAAGATAAAGGACAAATCTAGGTCTCTAATGGACTACTTTTGTAATTTATGTACGATTTACTAGAAAAAAGTTGGCATTAATTGTGCTAAAAAAACACATGTTTTCAATGTCACATTACGACCTTATTCGTACTTATTTCACAAAATTGTTGCATCACAAACCTAAAGTGACTCTTCCTTTTTCAGAAAAGTTTTTTAAATCTTCAAAATATTTCCAAAAATTAGAGTAATCAATTGACAGCGGCACCCTTGCAAGAGCATCTTTTATCCTCGTAGTTGGCACCAGTCAAAAATTGAAACGTGCGGATGATTTGAGCGAGACAGAGCTAAAAAAATCCGAGTAAAACCGGGCCGGACTGCTAGTCCCAAATAAGATGGTTTATATTGAAATCGCATAAGACCAAATCATATTTAGTCAGCAAAAAAGAGATATTACAGCATCATGAAAAAAACAAACAAATTGCAATTCGAAATTTGCATCCGGTGTCAAACATCTCGCATTGAACACAGTTCAGTCTCGGTAATCTCAGTGAATATACGAACTCAGCTAATTAAAACTGTTTTAGTTTCCCACCGGCGTCGTTGTACCGTGAATAAATAATACAAATAAACAGTTTCTTTTTAAAAGACCCCCATCATTGTCTAGGCGTGTGAAACCACTAATCTACACGGAACTGTTTACGGTCAAATAGTTTCACACTCTGAGACGCGTTTTAAATCGATAAGTTTTAAATTTATTACAAACAAGCTACTTCTCGTTTTTATCTAACTGATTTCTGCGCTATTTAAATGCTTAGTTGTAAAATTCAAACAAATTCTGTTTCATCAACGTAAGAAGCCACGGCATAATTTATCTTTGCATCACAAAAAAATAAATTTATGCTGAATCTTATTTTTAAACGAAAAGACAAAATTTTAAGGAAAAGTCTACGAAGGAAATTCTCTCATAAGCAGTGACGAATTAAGCATTTTGAAGACCTCCAAATGCAACTTTTTTATATTTTACTTCTGCATGACTATTTAGGAGTCAAGAAAGTCTTGTAGTGGCGAAAAAAATCGAATTTGAGATTTCCTCTGATTAAAACATACCGAAAGAACGTTTTAATATACTGTTATACAAACCTTTTAATACTTTAATAATATGCATACAATTAAATTTAATTTTTATCCCTTTGAATAGGAAAAAAGTGGAGGTTTTGTGATCATGATTTAAAATACAATAGAATATTTAACACAAAGATTTCACAAAAATTTTAATATAATATACTACGTAAAAAGAGCAGGTTGTATATTATGAATTATGATTGTCATCACTTCGCAATTGTTTTATATACTATAGGTGGAAGTCGTTGGTACAGTGTTGCCAATATAAAAGTGAAAAATCGTACTTTTCCAGAAATTTTCCACTTACATTCCTATATAGACTTTCAAGTGTTCAAATCGAGTTTTCCGTATGTTTTTTTAATGTATCTTTGTTATTTGGCACTACAAATCGTATAACAACAAAATCCGAATTAGATGGAACCGGACCCTGACCGGATCATCGAAAGCCCGGATTAAACGGAATTTGCATTAAAATGCACATAACACAAATTTTAGATGGCTAAACCAAAATAATCGATGTTTTCGTTCCCTACAGTTTCATTTTAGTTTTAATACGAATGTGTCGGTATATAAATATTATATCTCAAAGGTGTTTTTTTGTCGGTAGGAATACTGTATCAAAATTAATATTTGATACGCCATTTTGGAGACTATTTGTCTCTCTAATGACGAAAACTAAGTTAATATCTTAAAATTAATGTTTTGAATAGAGTGTTGAGTTCTGACTAGACAAAGAAATCAGGCAACAATTTAACCTTTAAAAATTATTATAGAATAGAACAGTAAATAATGTAATTTATGACTTTCGCTTATGACAGATATATTTTATTCATAGTTTTAAGGGTTACATTAAATTTAAACTATTTTTGGCAGCATTTCTTATACATTCCTTAACTTAGGTGCACGTGTTCTAAGTTTGTTATGTGGCATTTAAATTGTATTTAAAAACTGTATATTTACATTCAAACATATGTTTGTATCCCCACGGAGATAATCAGGCTTCAGTTACACCTGTTCAGTTTGAATTAAATGTTTTCGTGTTTTATTGTCTGCCGAGTTGTCCTAAAAAAACTATTAACCGAGCAAGAAAAGATTGGATATAAAGCTGGCTTTTTACGTGAACATTCTTAAGCGTTCATTCTGTTCGTTAAAAAGTAAGTTACTATGCTCGATTGCTCATTCCATTCGCTAGTGCTCACCATGTTGCCTCAACGCTCAATGTATACGGTATATTTTTTAATATAAACTACCAAGTCACAAATGGTTTCGAATTATTTTGAAATATTACAAAAAAATCTTGTATCTATTGAATTGAACAACAATTAGAGCTTCAGAGCCGTGGAGGGTATCGGAAAAGAGTTGGATATTTTAGTAATCATGCGAAAATAAAATCTATTCTATCGGTATGTATTATTTTCCAAAGGTGTTTTTTGTCGGTATGAAATATTTCCCTTAATACTGTGTCAAAATTGATGTTTGTTACGCCATTTTGGAGATTATTTTTCTCTCTAATGACGAAACTACAAATCTACAAATCCGGGTGAAGTCAGATCAGACTTATACATAAATGAACCTTCAATATTTTAAATCTCAACGTCTATATGTCTGCTATTTTTCTTTTACAGTTTTTTCTTTGTCGAGCCTCGACGATCTACAATATCTATCTATCTAAAAGCGCTCTTATAGGCTGGTATTTAACCAAACTTAACGACGTATTCAGAATTTTGACTACATGTTCCATTTTTTGCTATAGCAGAGAATTGAATGAAACAAGGAATCATATTTTAACTAAAATAAGTAATTCAATACATTGGTAACAATAAAAATACAAAGTTCTGTTATTTTTAATCACATATTTAAAATACCTTTGACATGGATACGTCATTTAAAAGGTTTGACCAATATGGTGCTCAAACGTATACAATTCAGTTCTACTTTTTGTAATACTGTTGTAAGTCTAAAGAAGTTTTGATTTTTCGCGCACACTGTAAAAAATAACAATAATACGAAGGCAAGGTGCATTGGAAATTTTCGAAATCAAAAGAGGGATAATTCAAACACAATACCTATGTACACATTATTTTGTTCGTATTTAATAGTTCTAAACTGGTGGTTAGCGCAGTTATAGCAGGATATGAAGGGCGGAAGTCATTAAGGTATGCTAATGTATTCGAATGTTGGTTGAGTTGAGTGTATAAATGATTGTGTAACAGGTCGGCCGCGGCCCGCGAAGCAAGGTCCGGGGGGAGCAGGGGCACAGGGGTGGGATGACACCGGCATCACGAAACTGGCTGACTGGACACACAACAGAACGTAACATACATACAGATGGACTTATAGGGGAAGTAAGGTCATCGCGCTACTTATGAACAGGCCTGTACCAGCTCCTTATAAAGACGTGATTGTAAAAATACAAGATTATTTCAATTCTACTTTGGGGCGTCCTAACAATTCTTTAACCGACTTAAAAAATGAAGTTGTAATTGCAAAATGTATTTTTTAAAGTAAAACGTCCTTTGGCACGGTAGGGTGAAATCAACTCATGAGCAAGGACGTACCCAGGATCAAAGCTAGGGGGGGGGGCAAGCCATGGTCGTTCAGGTTGTAACATTTTATCACGGAAAAGGTGAATGAAACCAAAATATTAAGAAAATTATGTATAATTATAGCAGTGCTTTATCAACTAAGTTATTACAATTATTTACTTGAAAAAAAAATTATTCTAGTTACATGTCTTATACTAGTATCATTTTTCTTGGATTTGTAGAAGTAAAGTTATCTACCTTGAATTTGAAAAGTTGCAAGGAATCTACATACGGTTTTCCAGATCCGATTCTTTAAACTGAACGAAAAAATTACAAATCATTTTTATTTCGTAAGAAAAATAATGCCCGAGATAGGCTCAATGTCCTAAGTACTTTCAAAATGTAAAGAAAAGTAGATTTTCGCATAACGGCTGTACGCTTGCACCGATTTGATTGGTTTTCTTTTTAAATGTTCATTTCAATGGTGGCTATTAATTTTGGTGCCAACTGGATCATTGGTTTTGGAAAAATTGGCAATTTTGTGTATATTGTACACACCGCCAACGAAATTAATGCTTTGCGCACCAAAACTGAGTTTCGTTCATTAAAACAATTAGATCTAGGTTAATTGAGCAAGAAATTTGTTTAAATTGTAGCCTTTTGAAAAAGAGAGAATATGTTCTATAATATGGAACCATTTTAATATTGTTTCAAGTTCATAATAACTCCTAAAGTTGCAACTGAAAATCGCGGACAGCAGTTGCCTGTTGGTTTGTACTAGAGGTGCAAATTATGCTTGATTCGGCTTCGTTTAGGAATGTATTAGGTGGTTAAATTTTTTATTTTTAGTTCGCATATGAATGCAATTTATTTGCATATATTGTCGACAAGGCTTGACACTATGACACAAGTTTTTTTTTTAATTTCATATATCATAAGTAGTGAAGAATTACAGTGTTGAATAAAAAATTTAAAAAATAACTTTTTCTTTTTGTTACAGATGGAAACCTTATTCGCCCTTGTTGAATCGACATCAAGTAGCTGGAAGAAAATCAGAATCTTGTATATTAAAAGAAACACTAAGCATTTACATCTAATATTATTGAAATATGTAATATCTATACTAGGTTTATCTGAATGAATATGTTGCATTACTATATTTTTATTGTATTTGTAAAGATTGTAAGAAAATAAACTCAAATTAACTAAAAGAATGATTGTATTTTTTTAATTAAACGTAATAATACATAGCTGAACATTCGAAGATTTATTTTCATTTTTATTTGTACTCTATGTGTACTTGTGACTTGGTTGAACCGACATCTTGATTTACTAGCACAATACAGTTTATTATTGTTTCACACCTATGATTAATTAGTGCACGATGCTTTGCTCTAACGTTTCATTTGAGTACTAATTAATAGTAGTTCAACTGATTGACGTCCGATATCGCTACAATATTTTTTATCTATCAATTGCTATTTTTATTTTACTTTGCGTTCGCACTTTTGACGGCACATGATTTAATGGCATCTCGGCCACGACTTGTAAAACTTTGTCTATAAGAGACTCTGTTCTCCGCGACAGTACACAGAGCGTGGTCGCATAGTGATCATCTGTTTGGTACTGTGCTGAGATCCAGAGGTACGTCGCTGCGAATGGTATGCTCTATGCATGGCCAGCGAGGTCGGTCTGAGATTCGGCGTCAGATAGATGACCAAATTGTTGGGCATGTGCTTGTACATCGAGCAAATGCCCTACCTACTTAGATAACTCCGTGACTCCTTCAATTCAGCACGCATCAACTAGAAAATATTATTTCTTAATAAAAAATTTGAATTAAAAAAAAAAATTTAAATAAAAAAGGAAAAAAATTCCAGATTTTCTGATTTTTGTATTAAAAAGCATATTTTTCACATTTTTGGTCATCTGCGCATGCGCACTCATGCAAATCGGCCAATTTTGCTTACTGCGCATGCGCACTAGGTAAATTTGTTGTTTTTTTTCAAGAATTGGTAGTGGCTAGGCATATATTCCCTCTTTTATATTAAAAAATTGTGAATCAAGAGAGGAATGGCCGACAGTCGATTTTTTTTGTGGCCAATAACTCCAGTTTACCGATTGCGGGCCCGATGATCATCCATTTTGTGATATCTCGATGTTAACACGTGCCAATTAAATTCTCGTAACTGATGTGAAAATAACATACGACCTCATATGCTACGCAATGCTGGCTCTCGTAGATGTAACAAACACAAAATCGTTACCCAACTACAGTCTATCAACTGTTATGTAAAATAAAGCCTTTGAAAGGCGAAGTTCAGTGGTTGCTTTCGGGTGTCATTAAATCACATACCGTCAAAAGTGCGAACGTAAGATAAAATTAAAATAAAAACAGTAATGAAAAACTAGTGTAGCGACATCAGACGTGAATTAATTGAACTACCGTTAATTAGTACTCAAGGGGCACGCTAGAACAAAGAGTCGTGCACTAATTTTCCATAGGTGTGAATCTGTATTACAACTGGTTTCCGCTAGTGTACTAATACAAAAGTAATCTGAGACTTTTAACAGACAAAAATAAAAAATTTTAACCCCCGATAAAAACAATAGATACCCGTTATGTGTTTTCTAAGTTGATTCTTTTTTTTAAGTAGAATCACGGAATCAAATCCATCACAGAGAATCGGTTCAGATGTAATTCTAAATCCTGAACTTTGACATACATATAAATAAGTTGCAATCCCATGATAACTGTAAGCATCTACCTAAACCAATCTTTTATATGTATAGGCAAAAGTATATAGGAAAATGTAGGAAAACTAAACAAATCTAGTGCATACGTACCCACATATAAATAGTGCGTTCGAAAAGTCTGTACCCGGTGAACTGAAAAATTCTACATTTTTTAAAGTTAAGTTTGGATGCAGAATATTAGTTTATTTACCTAGGACGTAATGAAGTATATTATCGAGGAATAGTGATGCAAAATTAGCTATTATTTTTTATTGTAATCATTTTAGTCGGCTAATTCACCGGTCAATTAACCGGCTATCTATAAAACAACATAGCGGTTTCCAGATTCTGTTTCTCAGAACAACAAAAAACAAACCCAATACAGCAGTTTTGAACAGTAGAATATCATACACTTTTATTGGTAAGTTTAGAGAGAGAGAAAGAGAGAGAGAAATTATAGAATATAAACGCTAAACAGCTGAGGTCATTACCGTCTATTTGGTAGACTTAGCTAATTTATGAAACTTACTGTGGATTTGCTCAGATCGCATACGTCTGTTGTATTTTATGCACTAGCGTTAAATAGATCATTTTATGTCCTCTATTATTATACACATATGAAAAGCAGTTGTTTTATAAAGGTTAGTGTGCAAAAAATGCTTTTTGCCAATAACTTTTTCTTAGTTACGATAAATTTATTTTTTATTACAACTAAACTTTCATCTTCTCGGTTAATTTCTTTCAATTTCCATTGGCTGAATCGTTTTTCAAAATAGTTGAAGATAAAAACTCCCACGCACGGATTTTAAATATCCGCTCGTTGAGGATACTGTAATAACTATGAAGTCTGATAGTTAAGTGTTTATTCAAAAATAAATTATTCTTATAAATCATTACAACTAATTACGTAACTCTTAATTATTATATAAATTAATAGTCAATATCATGACATCTCCCTTTTTTTAAAATAAAACTATTCTTATAATTGTAACAAAATAAATCAATTCAAATTTGCTTTTTTTTTTTTTTAAATATACATTAACCGATCAGGTGGCTTAATTCTGCGACCACTAGAAGATAAAGGAAAGTTGTCAGTTACATTTTGATCATTAGTTAAATTATTTTCATCAATTTCTTCCACCTTTCCTTTCTCAACCAACACGTCGTTTTCATTTTCAGATAAGTCATTTGGAACAATATTTATAAGTTGTCTATTACGATTAAAAGCTTCACCACTATTTAATTTAAATTCATAAGATCTAGGTCGTGTTTTAGATTTATCTTTTATCAAAGCTGGAATCCAATTTTTATCAGTTTGTTTTAGTTTGACCATCACTTTTTGATTTTTATGTAACGGAAGTAATGGTTTAGTGCCTGTATCAAAGTATAATTTTTGTTTGTTTTGTTTATCAATTAAATGTTGCTTTATAAAATCTTTGTTAATTACTTTTGGCAATAATAAAGAACTCTCAACAGGAACTAGATCTTTTAAACGCCGTGACATTAAGATTTGTGCCGGTGAACCCAATTTGTCATCAATAGGTGCATTTCTATAATGCAAAAGACCTAAATACCAATCTTTGTTTTCCGCTTTAATTTTCATTAATAATTTTTTAATAGATTGAACATGACGTTCAATAAATCCATTTGAAGTTGGAATAATGGACTTGATGTCACATGTGAAAATTGCCAATCTTTACTAAAATTTTTGAAATTTAAACAATTAAATTGTGGTCCATTATCTGACATTACGATATCAGGAATACCGTGTCTCGCAAATAACGATTTTAAAACATTTATTATATGATTTTCTGAAGTTGCATCACGTAGTTTTTCAACCTCAATAAATTTTGAATAATAATCAGCAACTAAAAGATATGAAGAACCATCAAAATAAAATAAATCACATCCAATTTTTTGCCAGGGACGGTCAGGTATTGTGTGTGGCATCGGTTCACGTTTATGATTTTTTTGAAAACTTAAGCAAGTCATGCAATTATTAATCTTATTTTCAATTTCTTTAGAAATGTTTGGCCAAAAGAAGCATTCTCGAGCACGTGCTTTTGATTTAGTTATACCTAAATGACAATAATGTATTTTAGAAATTATATCAGATCTTAAAGACTTAGGCACAATTAATTTATTTGATTTGTACAATAAACCATCAGATTCAGAAATGTCGTCTTTAAAATTGAAATAAAATTTTACTTTAGAATCGATTTGTTTTAAACATTTTGGCCAACCGTTTCTTACATAATTCAGTAATATTTTAAGTTCATCATCATTTTGTGTTTCAGTTTTAATTTGCAATATTTTTTCTGTAGAAGCATTTAATTGAAATTTAACAAGACATACTTGAGCTTCAATATCTTTATCAAAATCGTCATTATTATCAGTTTCATTCATATAGGCTCTTGATAATGTGTCAGCAATAAACAACAATTTTCCAGGTTTATAACGTAAATCAATTTCATATCTTTGCAAACGAATCAACATCCGTTGCAGTCTTGCTGGATACAATACCAACGGTCTATTCAAAATTGATACAAGAGGCTTGTGATCGGTTTCAACAATAATTGGTTTTCCATAAATATATTGATGAAAGCGTTCACAGCCGAAAACAATCGCAAGAAGCTCTTTTTTCAATTTGGGCGTATCTTTTTTGAGTTTCTGTCATCGTTTTAGACGCGTATGCACAAGGCATATTGTTTTGCATGAGGACAGCAGCCAAACCACTTTTAGAAGCATCAACTGAAATAATTGTAGGGTTATCAGGATCATAAAATTTTAAAACGGGACTTTTCGTTAAAATCTGTTTTAATTTATTAATTGCTTTGTCATGCTCTGATGTCCACAGCCAAACAACATCCTTTTTTAACAAGGCTCTCAATGGAGCTGTTATTTCGGAAAAATTTTCAATAAATTTACCAACATAATTTACCATACCTATGAATCTCATTAATTCTTCTTTATTATTTGGAATTTGCATATTTTTTATAGCTATTATTTTTGAATCATCAGGTCTCAACCCATTTTGTGAAATTACGTGACCCATGTATTTTATTTCTGTTAACCCTAATTTACATTTATTTTTGTTGAATTTAACATTATTATTTTTTGCAATTTCGAGAACTTATAATAATCTTTGATCATGTTCATTTTTATCTTTACCCCAAATAATTATGTCATCAACATAGATTTTTACTCCGGGAATATTAAAAATTTCTTTATATCTTTTGTGAAAGATTTCTGGGGCTGAATTTAAACCATATGGCAAACGCAAAAATTTGTAACAACCAAATTGAGAAGCAAATGGACACAAATTTGAACTTTCATTATCTAAGGGTATTTGCCAAAATCCATTCATTGCATCTAATGTACTGAAAAATTTAGCACCAGAAAGTTTACTCGCGATTTCGTCAATAGTCGGAAAAGGATATCTTTCTCTAAGAATGGCTTGATTAAGATCTCTAGGATCTAAACAAATGCGTAGAGACCCGTTTGGCTTCCTAACAATTACTACTGAATTCACCCATTCTGAAGGCTCATTCATTTTACAAATAATACCGGATTTTTCCATTTCATTTAAACATTTTTCAAATTCTTACACCAGGGGCAATGGTATCTTACGTGGTGGATGTACATTTGGTTCAACACCTTGTTTCAATTTAATGTGATATGTTTTGGACAAACAACCTACACCTTTAAATAATTCATTGTACTTATTCAAAACTGTACTGTAATCAACATCTTCATGAATCTCACAGACCCTTTTAATCAAATTTAATTTAATGCAGGTATCTAAACCCAAAATAGATGGCGAATCAATTTTAACAACAATAAATTTTAAGGAAAATTGATGCTATTTATGTATGCAATCTAAATAACATTCACCAAGAACGGGTATGGATTCGTTTGAATAATTAATCAATTTAACTGAGGACTGGACTATGTCTTTATCTAAATTATGTTGCTTTAAAGTAATATAAGAAATTACATTTGCCATCGCTCCTGTATCTAGTTTAAATAAAATATTATATTTTTCTCATTAAATTAACATTCCATTCAGCATAATTTCGGTTTTGATTTAAAATAGCACCTATAAATGTATAATCAGTTACGTAATTATCATTATCATTCTCAAGACATTCAGTTACATCTGTACTAATTTCACGGACAAAATTTGTTTTACACATTTTAGCAAAATTACCTGTTTTCTTACACTTTAGACATTGCTTCAAATACGCAGGACACTTGTTGCGAGGATGCTGTCTTCCGCACCTGGAACACTCTGACTGCCTGTAACTCTGATCATCTTGCTGCCTAAATTCTTGACGTGGTTGCTCTACTTGACCTCTGTTTCTTGTATTTCTGAAAGTGTGCACAGCATTGACTTCACCAGTACACGCCATTGTCCTGGACTGCCGTTTAGATTCTTCAAAAGTTAAGCAGATCCTTATAACTTTTTCAAGACTGATCCCATCATCTTCTTCTAACAGTCTCTCTCGAAGACAATCGTTCAAAATTCCGCAGATCAAAATACTTTTAATTAAGCTAGACATCAGGTTCCCAAATTCGCATGCATTAGCTATATTTTGAAGCTCTGTGACATACTGTTGTATACTTTCCCCTTCTGTTTTCTGGAGAAAAATTTATAACGCTCGAATTCAATATTTTTCTTCGGCTGAAAGTGATCTTCCAACTTCTTTAGCAATATTTCAATTTTATCAATTTCATTTTCATTAAATTCTTAGACCATCATCACCAATGTATTGTAATAGTTGTGCGCATTGCGTAACTTTAGATTTTTTGTTAATTTCTGTTGCTTTTAAATAATTCACAAATTTCTGTTTCCAAAATCGCCATTTTTCAGCTAAATTACAACTCATATCCATTTGAGCTATTCCTCGATAATCTGCAACATTTTATTTTAATTTGTTTCATTGACTCTTCTTTAATACTATTGACTTAACTTTTTTCACTAAATTTATTATTTTAATTTTTTTTTCGAACTCTTAACTTTATTAATTCATTTTTCTCGCAGCGCCATGTAATAACTATGAAGTCCGATAGTTAAGTGTTTATTCAAAAATAAATTATTCTTATAAATCATTACAACTAATTACGTAACTCTTAATTATTATATAAATTAATAGTCAATATCATGACAGATACTTTCAAAGATTTTAATTTATTCGGAGGACTTTTCAACATCGTATCCAAAATATTCAAAATTGTTTCCCTCCGTAAATTACTGAATACCGTTTATTAGTTGCCAGTTGTCTGGTCCCTACACAAGGATCAAAACTAGGGGGGGGGGGGCAAGCCATGGTCGTTCAGGTTGTAACATTTTATCACGGAAAAGGTGAATGAAACCAAAATATTGAGAAAATTATGTACAATTATAGCAGTGCTTTATCAACCAAGTTATTACAATTATTTGCTTGAAAAAAAAATTATTCTAGTTACATGTCTTATACTAGTATCATTTTTCTTGGATTTGTAGAAGTAAAGTTATTTCAAGACTTGTAAAAATTCCAGTAACAAAATTTAATAACGACTTATTTTTTGCTTCCAGGGGTGGGCAACTGCCCCCCTCTGCCCCTCGCTGGGTACGCCCTTGCTCATGAGACTGAAAATGTAACGAAACGTTGCAATATACGTATACCGTTTAAAATGAGTCTAATCAGATCATTTTTAATGTTAGAAAAATGTTTTTGGACCCAAAAATACCGTAAAAATCTTAGAATCGTTTCAAAATTGAAGTTTTAGTAAAGATCAAAATGTGCTGCTGAAATTTTAATAAAATCGCCCCAACAGGACCGGATTTAAAAATTTTATGTATAAATACTAGTTTGCGGATACGAATTTACTTACTGAAGAGTTATTTAATTTAGAGCAGACGTTGAATTAACGATAATATTGCAATTGACCCGGCGTAAATGAAACTCATTTCAATCAAATTGCCAATAAACCTGGGTGAATTTTACCAGGTTGTCGATTTCAATATATTTCGTTTGAAATAGTTTTTTTTTTATCTTATGAAATACCTAATAGAATATTGTTATAATATATGTAATAATAAAAAACATTCCCAATATTATAAGTATTTATTTAAGAAGAAACTTTAAATTTGATTGATGTACATTGCACACCTCTTCGTCAACATCCGACCTCTATAGACAGCTTTCGTCTGAAGAACATTCTTCCAAATGGCGTATTATCGTTTCGTCTTCCATCACGAACAAAATAAGAATAATCAAGTCTTATTTATTACGTGCTATCCAAAAAACATAAGAGAAAATATAAAAATACCATTAAAAATGTTTATCACGTGAACTATAAATCCGGCTAAAATATTCCCAAGTGCATTTTGAACTCTCATATCACCAGCGACGTCATGCGCAACACTGATTCGCATTAAACAATCGACACATTATTTCCAAGATAGCAGCTACCGAGGCGCAGGAGGTAGGATACCGTCAATTGTCATAAATGTTTGAGTTTTTATACACTAGTGGATGCTAAAAACCCTGGTTCATTCACGTCGGGTTCAGAAACAGGAACTACCGTCTCTCGGGGAGGGGCAGTAGGCAAAAGGCTCAGTCACATCTGCCCCCTTTGGAATTTAATTGTGTAGCATAATAATGTAAGCGGATTTTAGTAATGGCCTTGGAAGTATGTAACCTTGAGAGGTCTAGTTTCCGTCTTTGGAAAGTTTCACTGTACCAAGCCCTCTTAACCAATTTGGACGGACTAAATGAGTGATTTCTATAATAAATATTCATAAAGAATTCTTTTTTTATTTAAATGATTTATATTTAACAAAAGGGACAGCACACAATTGAAGGGTCACCGTTCACTTGTTCAGTGAATAGACCATCACCCCAATCTGTTTTTAATACACGTTATGCGTGACGACGCGGCAACAGGTGGTTTCGTGCTTTTCTTTTATAGGGTTGGTACTGCTCAATTCTCATTCCCATGCAATGTATGTACCTGTAACGCTATGTCCTAATACAATAAATAATTAATATAATATACAATACACACGCTTAACCCTCTATCTGACGCACAAGTTATAATGAATTACTAAGTGAAAATAAGAAAGGAATATGCGATAAACTAATTTAGCGAAGTTCGTTTAAAAATTTGGAAACTCGAGCAGGCCCCTCTTTTCCACTGGGCACTCTGGACAAGTGCCCAAGACTCCGCGATCGATGGGGTCCCCTAGCTTCTGCCCAGATCAATACAGATTTATGAACATATATACTATATAGTGAATCCTGAAAGAGTTACTTTTCCGGATTGTATTATAATTACGTATTCATTTAATGTGCCTATGAAGACAGTTGAATAAATCTAGAATTTTGTTTATATACTTTTGTTGCCTGTTTGAATAAAATAGTCCTCTGTGATATTCCTAGGGGCCCTATTATCCTAAAGGGCCCAGGGCCTCCAATAGATTAAAGTCGGCCCTGAACTCGAGACGCTACGAAAAAGTTCCAGCTTACATCGTGAATTAAAACGTAAAGCAACAATCAACAATGTTATGTTTCATTGTGAATGCAGTAAAATAAAAGGACTCTGTATTTTGCACTACACACTGCAGAAGTAAAACTGGTATAATTAAAAAAATAACAGTTGCACCGACCGCCGGGATCGTACCTACGACCTTTAGGTTACGAGACAAGTGTTTTACCTCGCCGCTAACTTAGCTTGATGTTCTACAGTCGGTTTTTATAACATACGATATACACGTTCGTTGCATTTTCTGTCGCAAAAATCAATTTTAGCCCACCGTGCCAAAATAAGTTTTACTGCAAAAAATAGATTATTGACTAACCGACTGAAGGGTTAAAAAATCGTGTGTACGTCGACAATATGCAGTCACGAACATTTAATTCTCAATCGTAAAAGAAGGTCATAAATCATACCTTTATTGTACATTACAAATGGTATATACGATAAATGATAATACGTCTTTTGTGCAAATATCGAAAATTGATTTTCTATAAATTTAAAGAAAATGTATTTTAATACATATAGAGTCAAAGTTGTATACAGCAAGGTTTCCGAAAATCCTATAAATTATCATTACACTTGAACAACCAAGTATTTTTAATATAAATGTAACACTATCGGCAAATATTTAAAAAAAACGTGTGTTCTTCAGCTACATAAGCTTACATCAGGAAAGTTTAACTTGGTTAAAGTTATAAGCTTGTTTCATTGATGCGTTGTTCATTTTGCGTTACCAAGGTTTCTCTCATATTTCCCCGTCGTTGACTTACTTCCCCTTTAATGTTGCAGAAAGTTCAAACAGATATGTCGCTAAAGAAGTAAAAAAATGGTGCGTGTTCTTATATACGCGCGGCAGAAGTTATACTTCTTTGACGTGATCGCGATAATTTATATTCACCATTTTCGCTAAAGATGTACATTGATAAAATAAAATATAGGATGTCCAGGAAGATGATTTAAAAGTTAGCTTGTTCACTTTAACAACTAGCTTCATGGCGTCTCATTTTCGTTGCATGCTGCGTGCGCAACTTCCGTAACAGAAAAAATATTTACCCTCAATGCACCAAAAGAAGTATAACATCAAAAAGTGTCGCTTTCGTGCTAGGCTTAGAACGCTATGGTTGTTTTATCGCAAAAGTTGACTAAATTGCGCGTATGTTTGGATACTCGACAAACCATGCGATTTTTTGTGTGAGTACAGAGGTCAAATAAATTTTCTCTAACTTCAAAATGCATATTGTTGCACTCACATCAGATGTATTCTTTACTAGCGGTTTACCCGCGACTTCGTCCACGTGATAAAGATTGTACCCGCAGTTCTTTTATATAAAATCCACCCCCACCCCGTTCGGGTAAATGTGTTCAAAAGACAATCGAACATGTATTTCTTTATTTTCTAAAAAGAGTATTTTTTCCGCGTCCACGATTTTAGTCTAAGCAATTTCAAAAATACAGCGTATCCTTTATGAATGTTGCCCTCTCCAACCCTTTAAAGCCTATTTTTGGGGCAAAATGTAGCTTAAACCACTCCTGGCATAGCCCTTTACCTGTCTGTGAAATGCCAACACAATAGGTTCAGTCGTTTCGAAGATTAGTCCAAACAGAGAGTTAGCCCAAAATGTTTACTCTTTTTCAATTTTTACACAGTATCTTCAAATATTTCGGGGATAAAGAGTAGTCTAAAATAATCTTTGAAAAGTTTCCTACCTGTAAATGAAGGTCTCGTCAAAATCGGTTCAGCAGTTTCGGAGAATAGCCCGAGCAAACAGACAGAGAGATGACACTTCAATTTTATTTATATGTAGGTATATGTGTTCTTATATTTTTTATGTTCCTCCAAGAAAAAAGACGCTATACAAATGTGCAGGTCGTTCGTTTACTTGTGATATAAACCAACTAACAGTTGTAAGAAATAATTTTATTGCCATCAATAATTCGCGAACAGCCATAGTTACCTATATTTTCTAGTAGGAAATTCATTATGATAATTGTGAGAATACTTAAAATACCTTTCAAAAACAGTGTGAGCAAATTTTGAATGGTGAAAAGAATTTAGCATGTATCTCCGACATTTTTTTTTTAGTTTCTCTGCCGTACGATTGTCCAAATTATGTTTAACTAGCGGCCCAATCCGGCTTTGCCCGGGTGTAAATGTAATATAATATAGGATATAAAAGATGAGAATCATTATCATTAAATTCTCAACGTGTATTGAATTTGCGCGAATTCAATCGCTTTTATTTGTGAATATTCAAAAATCGAAGAAAAATCTTATTTCGCAAAAAGAAATTTAAAAAATTCTGTTGATCCGATCGCTACCAAACTTCAGAAGATCACCCGCTGGACTAATCTAAAGATTGTCTGAGAATTTCATCAAAAATGGTCTACCCGTTTGGAGTCCACAGATTACATATATGTACATCGTCTTTTATCTATATAGATTATTAAAATGTAAAAAGTGGTTATTGTGACATAACGATAATAGTTGGACATATAGTATCGCGAAGTTTTTTGTAGTTATTGATATATTTTTTAATATTGTAGAACATACTTTTGTTCTATTATCAATAGTTTCCGCAGCGCATGCGACGAAAGATATTTTATGGAATTTTTTTTACACCTTGGGTTACGTTACTAAAGTTTTAGTAAGGATCCCTAATATTTTCTAGCAATAAATATAGCCTATGTTACTCAGGGTGAATGTAGCTTTCTAATGGTGAAAGAATTTTTTAAATCGGCACAGTAGTTTTTGAGTTTATTCATTACAAACATACACACACACACAAATACAAATCTTTCCTCTTTATAATATTAGTGGCGTAGATAAAATAAAAAAAAATCTAGTCAGATAGTGGTTGAAACTAATTAAACTTGTAACTGATTCTAAATTGTAAAGTATTTTCACTATTCTGTACTTTTATGTATTTTATAAAATATCTCATCTTAAAAAATGGTTCTTTATTATAACCATGCAATAATACAATGTACGGTGTTGTAATATCTCACACGTACAGTTTGTCATTATCTAATATCTAATTAATTCAAAAAGTAAGACAGAGACAAAGAATACACGGGTCACGTCCTGAATAGCTGAGAATGTTTACAAAATAATGTTATCCCACTTCAACGACTTAATGCAGCAAAGATTCCAACTCACTTATCGATAGACTGACTTATCATAAATAGTTTTCTAGATATTCAGGACCATAGAGTCAGTGGCGTAGCTATCAAGAGAGAGAGAGAGAGAGAGAGATTTTAGACGCTCAACAGCTGAGATCTTCAGCGGTGCAGATCCGGAGTCCTCAAGTTCAGGTGGCCCCTTGGCCTCCTGAGCGACATTCGAAAACGTTATTGTTGCGCAGAGTAAAAATTTTTATATTTATTATAAACTAAATTTTATTCTTAATGTACAAAAATCAAAATTATAATCTTTTTACAAACGGTAACACAAAAGTATTTATACAGTCAGTTTCATAACAACTCTAATACAAAATTACATAATTAAATACAGGACTGCAAATACAAAATTAAATATTAAATTCACAATTTCTTAACAGTTATTTAAATATCCTAATCGAATAAAGAATTTTTGACTTTTGACTCTTTCGCTCCTGTAGTCTGGTTCACAAGTTGAAAAACGTGTTAATTTTTGCTACTGCGAGTTAAAATACGTCTCATAGCTCATTGGATTCGTAATCACCTCAAAAAAATGTGTAAAAGTTTCAAACCCGCACATAAACAGCTTCAAAAGTTATTAACTTACAGAATCCCTAAAAAGGGGGGTTAAGTTTTTGGCGAATATCACAAAAACTGTTATTATTAATGAAATTTAAAAAAAAAGATTCCTGAAGAGGAGAAAATTTTCAGAAAAAAATGTTGACTCCCGGAACTTCACCTCTATTATTAATACTTTTCATTTAATGTTGAAAATAGGACTTCGCGTGTTCTGCGCTGTGTCGATAAATCTTTTCTTTTTGCACCAAGGCTCTTGGTTACTTGGTCACTAAAAAAGGTTGTAAAAGCTTAGTTGCCATAATTCTATTGTAGGTGAATGAATAGAAATTGGGTAGATTTCAAAATATCAACGCCATTTTGTTCAGAATGCTACCGGACTGGTACCATCTAGTTTTTATTAAAATTGGTTCATCCGTTTTTAAGTGACACCAAAAAAACTTATTTTTTAATGAATGTTAACTCATATCTCCAGCATTTGTAAACCGATTTTGATTATGCTTTTCTTATTTAATAGGGCACACCCTCAGGGCGATCCCACATAAATTTTACTTAAATCGGTTCAGCAGTTTTTAAAAATATACCATATCTACTAAAAAGTGAAAAATAAAACTCCATGTAACGTCACTCGATTTAACGTTAAACTCCCTAAAACGTCGAAATTACTTGGTTGGTTTGTCTTGTTGTCCATACAATGACACACTCTATGTAGCATCACATCCACTCTAAATAACGACCATATGTCATTATAAAGGAAGTAATTTCGGCAACTTATAAAGCACCTAGTGTTGGCACTTTGTAGGTACTTTCTAAGTTGCCGAAATTGATAAGAACTGCACCTTTATTGTCTAGCCCGTATTTACCTCGACAGATTTTACGCAATAAGCGTTGTTATTTGTGTTAATAGTAATGTTTGTTTGTTAATTTTATGCGTTATTATATATATTAATACGGCTAAGGTTAAGATGTTTGCCTCCCTTTTTCGAAAAAACCTCACAATTACTCCACATAAATTTTATATCATTTTATAGATAATTGCTTGCTCTACCGACATCAACAACTAAAAAAATTATTATTGCTGTTGTTTTTTCTAAATTTATTAATTATTAAAATTATATATATAGATATATATTAAGACACAATACAGCAATGCTGTCATCTGACGGCTTTGATTTTGAAACAACGTCAACATGATTGACGGTCGGTAAATTTTTTTTGTTTAATTTGTAATCAAAATTCACGTACCTATAAATACTTTTCGTATGGCGGCGCTTCAGCTCAACGTTTTCGATACTTGCGCCTCTATATGACAGTTTTAGAAAAATATTTTCTTGAACCGTCACTGAGCTTCGTAATGTAATACAACAAAAAGAAGAAAGTTATAAAGAGTGTGAGAAATTAGAAACGAATTTTAGTGCGAATTATTCGCACAGGTACCGCTAGTTATTAAATAATACAATTATAGTAAAACAATATTGATTTTTCTTTCTCTCCATATAACGACAACTCTCTATAACGCCAGAAAATGCGCAGTCCCTTCAGCGTCATTAAATAGAGTTTACAGTGTATTAACATCCTTGCTTGCAGAAAGCAACCGTAGACTTCGATAGAACGTATCTCAACATACAGATATTCTTAGTGAGCTGCATATACATAAATGTATTGTAAATTGGTATAAGGCGCATCTCTTGACTTAAGAACGTTAGAGGAAAGCGGGGTGGATTGGAGGAAAGTGGGGTGGGCGTTGGGAAATTCGGTATAAGACACAGCAGCGTAAGTAACACAGCGCACGGCCTGCAAGAGCTACATAATATTGCGTAAGACTGACTGAGAGCGCAGCAGGAATGAAACTAGCGTTTTAGTACTTAGCAACAGCGACGCGTGTATTCTCTAGCTTGTAACATGAATGTGAAGGATTATTTTTAGCCATTCTCTAGTTGTAGTCAAGGGCAGTTCCTGTACCGCCCTCGCGGTGACAAAGGGGGGTAAGAGATTAGTAGGGGGCTCACTAAGGGAGGTCACCGTCATACTTTTATATTCTGTACAACGCATTCCGCTGAGTTATACAATTATACGCTTAAATTTTTCTCGGTATTTTTTTAGAAATATATTACAGATATTGTAAAGTTGATAGATAATTTCGGAATTTTATAGCCTCCATCTACCTAAAAAATGTGTTTACGGAAAGGGGGTAAAAGTCACTAAAAATATTAATTCTGTACCCGAAATAATAATAGAATTATATGAGCCTCACCCTCATAACCTCACATAAGAAGTTTAACTTCTTTAGTTTTTAATATTATTTTCAAGCTTAATTTTTATTTATATGTGAAACTAATTAATTCATCTGTAAAGTTCAATTTCAGATATATGTTATAATAGAAAACAGTATCACGGGTAATTGGAATAAAAATAAATCAATTTAAACACTCATTGATTGCAACGTTTTAAATAAAGACGAAACGTTGCAATCAATGAGTGTTTAAATTGATTTATTTTTATTCCAATTACCCGTGATATTGTTTTCTATTCTAATTAATAATATTTACACACACACTATAAACTTCTGTCCTTGGCAGTTTCATGTAATTTTGGAGACAAACTAACTTCCCTTCTATTTGCCAGTTCTACTTCTCCTCGATTTCTTACTTTTTTCAAATGGATACGTCACTAAAGAAGTTAAACTTCAAAAAGTAAAAACATTGCTGAATAAGCAAAATACTAAACATGTAGTAAAATCAAATTAATGTATTTTCAACACCATATTCTTCAACTAATTTTACTCACGTGTTACGAAAAGGGAAATCTTGGCAACACAAAATTATACAAATAACATCTACGACTAAAGAACTTGTACTTCCCCCGCGGGCTCATGTGATTGAGGTTCACACATTTTTCTTCTTTAGCGACGTATCTGTTTGAAAAATGTAAGAAATCGAGGGGAAGTAGAATAAACAAATAAAGGGGAAGTTAATTTATCCCCTAAATTACATGAAACTGACAAGGACAGAAGTTTATAGTGTGTTGCTAAGTATGTGTAAATATTATTAATTAGTTTGACATAAACAAAAATTAAACTTAGGAATAATATTAAAAACTGAAGAAGTTAAACTTCTTATGTGAGCTTATGAGAGTGAGGCTCATTATAATTTTTTATTATTGGTCTATCACTACCACGAAGTGAGGATGAAGGAGAAGTTAAAAATACAGGAGTCGATTAGTAACGACAGGTTGAAAATACATAAATCCTCCTATTCGATATTACTTAGTTGCAACTGTTGTTCGTATGGTGACTACAGCGCGTTGTTTAGAATCAAGGAAACTGTATTATTACGTCGAAGATGACACATCTCTTAACACATTTGTCCACACGCGATACACGCTGCATTATGTTAATGAGTAATGACTAATGACATACAAATGCATTTTGCATGCACTATTGGTTGATGCACTACACACAAAAATAGATCAGAAGTTTTCAAAATAGTGTGCAGTCGAACTCGTCAACTTAGGCCGGCCATACCCAGGCAGCTTCAAGCCGTCAAAACTGACTGCTTCAAGCGTCGACTGCATGCTGAACTACAAATCTCCATAGATATAATATTCCACTGACCGCCCGAGCAGTCAGCAGCACGGCGAAGTTTCGTCATGTAATCGAGTACAATACTCAATACACGGTTCTAAAAGGTTCTGAAACTAGTCACAGAAAGCGTCGCAAATGCATATTTTAGAGCCGTCCTGGTTGTTTTCTGGGAAATGAAGACTCCCACCACTTCCAAGTTACCGGCACAGAACGTGCGTTCGTCGGTGATTGGTTATTGCTGATTGTCGTGTCACTAGTCGTTTTCCTGCTATAAAGTACAGTCCAGTACGCTATTGTTAAGTTGTTTCTTTGATTGTTAATTGATCAAGATGCCTAATACAGTTTTGCATAGACAGGCCCGAAACTTAATTTTTTAGGTGACTTTATGTAAGGAATTAGACCTTTAGATTAAAGAAAAATTAAAAAATTTCAAATAATACAGCGCGCGTTTGTAGTTTTTCAATCGACTGTACCTGCGCAAGCCTCCTTTTGCATCAACTTCAGAACCTTTTAGAACCGTTGCGCGTATTATAATTGCAACACAATGCTGACTGCTCGAGCTGCTGACTGCCCGTGAGCATGGTTACCTGGGCAACGTGCCACAAAACAGGGAAAAACTTGTACTTTCTGTGTCACAAGTCTCATTTATTCATTGAACCCAGATTTTCCTTTGTTTTCTACGTTGTCTGCGTTTGAGCAATGTTTCTTTTTCAAAAGCGAGTAGCTCGAGTTGTTAACAGTAACTGCTCGAGTGGTTGACAGTGAATGCTCGAGCGGTTTGTGTATGTTGTTCGAAGATTAACAGCTCAATATGTCTATGTCCGGTCAGCATTACAACCAAAGTTCGTCTCTAAAGAGAAAATATAGTGAAAATTTCGGCTATTAATTGTCATATTTGTTTTATATATTAGAAAAGAAAAGAAATTATACATATATGAATTATTGACGTAATTTTCGAAAACGCATGTCAACGATGTGCTTGGTTGTAAATAGAGATGCACAAAATCGATTTGCAAGATTTTTTTCTGTATTTTCCTGAAAAACTTTTAACCCTTTACACCCGAGAGAAAAATGTGGTAACGTGGTTTCCTTAGTGTCCAAAACGTTGTTTTGAACACTTGTTTCTATGTTAATAAAGTATATTTTAGTGCACTCTCAGATAGACTCACGATCGATCGATGTTGGTTGCGTTCACAAAAACGGTTTCGGACACGCTGTAGAATTTTTCAAAATCAAAACTCGCGATTATATAATCTCGGATGTAAAGGGTTAAGCTAAAGACCATAATATATTTTTCAACAAGCTTTCATAAATAATGTATTACACAGTATGTTGATTTTCAGTAAACTAATAAAGAGTGATTTTTTAAGAGTGTCCGAACTTCTATCCGATAAGGCTGTGAAATGAACTGTCACTTTTCGCGCTTGTAGTGTCAGAATTATTCAGTATAGTCTGGCAAATCATTATGGAAAGAATAACACCAGAGCAACGCTTGCAAATTGTCCAAATTTATCATCAAAACCAGTGTTCTGTGCGCCAAACTTATCGAGCACTTCGTGAATTCTATGGTGCCCATAATCGCCCAACCGAACGATGTATTCGCCGAATTATAGACAAATTTCGAACGCAATTTACATTACTCGATATTAAAACAAAAACCAGACAAAAAACTGTGCGTTCCCAAGAAAATGTCGCCGCTGTAGCTGCCAGTGTTGATGAAGACCCAAATTTGTCAATTCGTAGACGTTCGCAAGAAGTTGGGCTTTGTTATTCGACTATGTGGACAATTTTGACTAAAGATCTTGGTCTGGTGCCTTACAAGATCCAGCTTACCCAAGAACTTAAGCCGCAACAAGATCATCGTTTGCGTCGTACGTTCGCTGAATGGTCTCTTAGTCAATTTCAACTTGATCCAGAATTTAACCGCAAAATTTTGTTCAGCGACGAAGCTCATTTTTGGTTAAACGGTTACGTCAATAAACAGAATTGCCGTATTTGGAGTGAAAATAATCCCAAAATGATTCAATAATTGCCGTTGCATCCAGAGAAATGCACGGTATGTGGATTATACGCCTGGGCATTATTGGGCCGTATTTTTTTAAAAATGGAGCTGGAAACCGCGTGACAGTTAATGGGGATCGTTACAGAGCAATGATTAATGATTATTTAATTCCAAATTTGAATGGTATTGATTTGGACGGGATGTGGTTCCAACAGGACGGAGCCACATGTCATACAGCCAACGCAACAATGGATTTATTGAGGGAAGAATTCGGTGAGAAAATTATTTCGAGGAATAGACCTGTCAACTGGCCCCCAAGGTCGTGTGATTTAACGCCATTAGATTATTTTCTGTGGGGTTACGTTAAATCTTTGGTCTATGCCGATAAACCGGCAAATATTGACGCATTGGAACACAACATAACGCGGACAATTGCAGACATAAGTCCCCAATTGTTTGAAAAAGTGGTCGGAAATTGGATTGACAGAATGCGCTTTGCTAGAAGAAGCCGCGGCGGACATTTGACCGAAATTATTTTCAAACATTAATGCCATTAAATGTTATTTCACATAAAATCAATAGTTTAGAGATATCTAATATGGTTGTTGTTTAATTTGAATTTAAAGTTCGGACACTCTTAAAAAATCACCCTTTATATCGACACTATTCAGACAAAAAAGTATACCTTAAAAGTTGGGAGAATTTTAGATATACTACCAATAAACATATCGTTACTTATGTTGAAACTTTGCTGTAAAGCTATAAAAATTGCTGCAAATAGGCTTAATTATGAGGAACTTGACTGTTTAGATGTGACACTGTAGAATAAATTATAATTCAGCCACCGCGATAGTGAAACATTCGGGTTTGAGTCCCCCGACAGTGACATGATAAATTTCTCTAATATTGCATTATAACGTCATCAACGGATGTTTCATAATACAACAGCAGACAATAGCTATAATTTGTATATTATAAAAAATACTTCTTCAGTGAATCTTTTTTTTGAAATGGTAATTTGCAATATTATAAATATTCAGATGAGTGTGCCTTAAAGTGGGGCAAATTAACAAACCTCTATAAGGAATATTCATTAATTGACTTTTATGGAAATTGGAAACATCTGCGTCAACTTCCGCGTATAAAGCGCTCTCACAGTCTAACACTTTCGAAACTCGGTCACGGCGGCCACATCTCGTTACTCGTTGGTTCTCTGGGTACAGAGAGCTGCGGCCATGCGGGCCGACTCCAAGTCCTTATACTGGCCACAAAGTACGTTCTGTGATACTGGCGGGCTGCGATCTAGCGCAACTCAGGTCGTCAACCCCGCAACCCCATGGACTACGATGTTGCTTCGAAAGGATGGATCGTGCGTCCGTTGACGATTCCGTTCCATCGGAATAGTTCACGAACAGTGCCGTCTCCTTGGGAAGACGCGTTTGTACGAAGTTTTCATTCACGTCTGATCAAAACTAGGTACTATAATTCCATTATTCTATTTTCAGTTTAATATTAAAAATAAAAACCCGGGTCGCAGTGCCAAAACCCTGCCGACAATATAGTGTATTTGCTTATACAGGCAGTGTGGCTTTATTACGCGAACTTAAGTTGGTTTTTGGGCAAAATTAAAAATTTGACTCTTTAATACAGCCCTTAAAATAACATTTTTTTTCTTAACTGCAATATTATTAACAATCTAACGTCTACACCGAATTAAACACACCGTTCAATAAATAAGTCACTATCTACAAATTCGTGTTTTCAAAAAATTTATAAGTCCGGTCCTGTTGGGCCGATTTTATTGAAATTTTAGGGACACTTTTTAATTACTACTAAAGGGTTAAATGTCAATTTTGAAACGATTCTGAGAATTTTTTCGGTATTTTGGGGCCCAAAAATATTTTTCAACCCCTAAAAACTACCCTTAAAATGGCCCGATTACGCCCATTTTAAATAGGCTTCTTGCGGTGATGGATTGAAACACGTGGACCAAATTTCGTTAAAATCAATTAACTCCTTCGAAAGTTATTGCCCGCACACATATATATATATGTATATAAATATATATATATAATATATATATATATATATATATATATATATATATATATATATATATACATATATATATAAACATTTTTAAAAATGGTGCCAATGTGTTTAGGAGGTTATGAAACGTCGAGAAATTTTGGTCCGACCCCTAGGTCCCGCCATCCGACCGATGCCAATAGTGTATGTTGCCATATGGCAAATACACTACTAATCAAACATTAATTTTCGGATACGCCTCTGTCCAGTTAATAAAACGTTACGTTCTGCTATGCATGAGTTTCCTCATCCTTTCGAGAGAGTTTAAATACAATATTGTATACGTTTATATTATTTGTATTATTATACAAGGATTTGATTGTGTGTGTTTTTCTACATGTTGCATTTGAGCGCTTATGCCCGCTTTACACGGTGGATACTGGATAGGGATGACCATACGCACTGTTACAGCCCTGTACATTTTTGGAAAATCATGGATATCTAAAATATTGACCTAAATACATTTATAATACGACGTTTAATCCGATTTTATTATTTCGTTTTGGGCTTGAGAAGATATCCGAGCGTTGTTTGTGAGGCGTTTGTTTAGCTTGTTTAGTTCCCAGTTACCACCAGGATCTGAGAGCTGATAAAAGTATTCATTATTGAAAAAAAAATTGGAAACATGAATTGTATTTTTAACATACGCCACGTATTCTGTGAAGTTTTTTAGAGAAATATTGCTTATAGCTTAAATGTTACCTAGCGTTGTCATCAAGAAAAAATCTTTCTCGTTTCGTCTCAAGAGTTGATAATTTTTCTCTTTTCGAAACGAGCTTCGAAAAATTCCTAACAAATTGTGAAATACGAACTATTTGGGGGCATGGTAGGAAGCGGGATACTACCTACCTTTCCTAAGCGATTCGTCGTATTTTCGAACCGTCATAGCTTCGGCCTGGATAATGCTATAAAAAGCAGGATAAGATGTCCTTAGCAGACTTATCAAACACAGCAAGTATCAATTACCGAGCTCTTATGGTTTCAGATTTATGGACATCTGAAATACGTCGATTTCGTCCCTGACTGACTGATCATCAAAACCTTTAGGATACTTCCTGAAATCCTAGAAGGCTGAAATTAAGAAATCGGAAAATATAAAAAAACAAAAAACGGTTTTCGTAACAACCAATAAACACCGGTTTTTGTTTATTAAAACCGATTACTTTTGGACTCAATTGTGTGTATCCGAATACCAAAGTCAGACCAAGTTTATATTATTGTCTTTTGATCGAGGAAGCACTGCACCGTTTGCAGTTCTTAAGGTAACATTGTATTAACTGTTGATAAACTTCAGGTCTATCGTTTTCTTACGTGTATATGGTTATTTCCCGCGTTTTAGTCTGTTATCAGGTTAACTACAAATGTTCCATGCTGTAATCTTTCTTTAAAAAGAAACACCTAAAATCTAAAAATACCGTTTTTTTTTCAAAGTAATCGGTGAACACCGGTTCTCAAATTTGTAATCGGAATACCTACGCGGTAGTTATGTGAACCCCCTAACTAGAATAAATGTTCCCTTACAGGAAACCTTCACGTGCTCGAAATTTTACAAAAATGAATTACGTAACGGTTTGTGTTAAGATGTATGAATTTGGATTTGATAAAACAAGAGAAATAGCTACACTTGCATGAAACTAGCTTATTTTTTTGTGTGAATGCTTATTTGGCCAGCCCTTCAGGTTTAGTGCTGTGCGCGGCGTGGAAGTCGTGTCGCTCGTCATAAGGATATAGCGGTACGACGTACGAGGCCAGGCCGGGCAGGGCCGAGCAGGGCGGGGGCACTTTACTGCTCGCTGACTGACGGACACTGTACAACTACAATGGCTACAGAGTCGGCGTTAAAAGTTTTGACGTGAAACTTCTTTAGCGTATCTGTTTGAAATGTTAAAGAGGAAAATATTAGAAAGAGCTTAGCAACGCAAAATTAACGGAGGAAATCATTCAAAGGCGGGGAAATATATTAGAGAGACCTTAGCAACGCAAAATTAACGGGAGAAATGATTCAAAGGAAATATGAGTGAAACCTTCACAATGAAAAATAGATTACGCAACAATGAGGTCACGACTTCCGCAGTGAGTTAGGTAGGTGAGGCTCACGCGTTTTTTTAAGCTAACTGCTAGAACTTGGGGAATGTGCAGGATCCGTTCGTGGCCAATTTCGAGCAAGACTGGAAAATCGTGAAAAAATCTCAACCAAGAGTCGGCCGCGGTGTAGAATTTGATCCTAAATTTTCTGATAATTACTAGTGTCCCTTTATCATTAGATCATGTTAGTCGGTTAGTCGTTACATAATTGAAACTTCATTACGTCGGATCTGTAATTTATATTTTATAAGTGATTTCTGATCTAAATATAACATAAACGAATTAAACATTTAAACATCTATACAGTTATGGTAACTGTAGTTATTGTAGTGCCAAAAATAAAGAATAAAGATATTCTGTTAATTCAAGTACAAATAATAAATTGTAATGATAAAAAGAGAATACAAAAATTGTAATAGTTTATATTTTTAGGATATAATAATATACATTACTGTTGAAGTGTAACATTATCTAAAAAAACTGGTCAAGTGCGAGTCAATTGTTCACTTATTTTCTTAAATAACTTTAAAACTATTTACTTTAGAATTATAAAAGAAATATATTTGAGATCCTTATTACAAGCGCTTTCATTTGATATGTCACACGGTACAGGTTGCAAAACTTTTTTTTTTAATTTCCTAATTTTTCCCCAAAAATTACCCCCATGTCCAAAATTTATTTATTTACGTTATACGTACTTCTTCAGGCCACCGACTTGCATATGTGTACCAAATTTCAACTCAATCGGTCAAGTAGTTCGGCGCAAATTGGCTTTGACAGTGAGACGGTTCTGTTTTTTTCCTTTTGAGGTACGGAATCCTAAAAAAACAGCGGTAGCGAGTTTTAATGGTCAAAAGTCGTATCATTCCGTTCGAGATATAATTTTTGCAGCTTCCCCTATAAAATAGCTGGTTTTCACCCAATTTTCAGTATATTTTGAAGATTTTTGGCAATTTATTTCTGCGAAACTTCTGTTTAGGGCTCATTTAAGTCCTATATCACACCTTTTGGTTTTCAGGTGTTTGATGTTTTCCCGTCTACTTATGAGGACAATTTATAAATATATATATCAAATTTCGAGCTCATCTGGAAGTCCCTCAGCACTGTAGGTCACACAAACAAGCCTTGTGCTTCAAATTTTCAAGTTTTTTTTGTACTAGTTGTATTGAAAATAATTTTTTGCACGACCTCCTATAATACAGCTGCTTTGCATGCCTGTAGCGGTAGTAAAATGATCCATTTCGCAATAGTAATATCTTTGTCAGTTGCCATTTAAATCTACATGAGCAACAGAGAAGCAAAGTTGGCGCTAAACAGTCCACATAGATAGCAATTGGCCGAACGTGAACCGTCAAAAATATTACAAATATACTTATTATGATTTATAAATATTTTCGAGGAATTAGGATCAATGAAATTAAAAGACAAATTATTATTTCACCACGTTTCGTATTAAATTAATACTTCATCAGGTGATCTAAAATAAAATAACAAGACAATTTAATTTAATACGAAACGTTGTGAAATAATAATGTCTTTTAATTTCATTGATCGTAATTCCTCTAAAATATTTATAAATTATTAACATCAAAAGGATCTGATATATACATTATTCAAAATACTTATTAAGATTTGAAAATCAACTATTTTATAAAAAAAATATTATTCGATTGTAGTACTTTTATGACTCGTGTGACTATTAAAATTCTCTAATTGCTCGTTATTAACACAGTGTCACAACTCGTCATAAATTAATGCTTTACACGCTACTATTTTCTTGCAATAAAATATCCCATTTTTTTCGATTATTACCTATTTTGGAACAGAATTAACCACCAGGGCCTGGTCTGCCTTTGTAGTTTATACCGTTGTGCTGTGGCACTCCTCTCCTGAAGTCATATCCTGCCGTAAGCCGATAATCGGCAACGACTCGTTATCGAGTGGACTTTGTATTTTTATGATGACCGATAAAGCAAACGTATAAGTTTTACAATCGAAGCGGTCACAGTTTCTCAGACGACATGAAATTGGTTTTAATAAGGCCTGCAAAACAGTGTCCATTTGCCAGTGGTACTCATAGACAAGTACTGAAACTAGAAGAGTCCAGAGTGTGGTTTTGCCTGTACAGAAAACTATGATAACAATTCCATATTATCACTTGAAATGAATCAACGTCGATTGCACGGTTACTCATTCTGTGTTAGATCTAAATATACACTACGCGTTTTCTGTAAGGTCTTTTTGAGGACTGCTTTAGAAAAAGTTCTTTTTAACTTAGCTCAAAAATAATAATAATAATAATAATAATAATAATAATAATAATAATAATAATAATGCGTTTAACGTCCGTTTCTCGACTTTATGTCATAACAGACGCCATTCGCACCAATACTATTTTTTCATCTACCACTTCCCGTTATTTCTACATTTTCCTATATAATTCCATCATTCGCCCATTGCTATTACATAAGTTGAAGTTGTAACTTAGTTCAAAAAGTTCAGAGAAATTTTGTGGTTTTTTATGTAGGTACTAAAAAAGCTCACGTAAACGAAACTGTTCATTAGAGAAATATTTTAACAGAGGTAATTCGTTAAATCTTTTTTGTGAATTGTGGTTTGTAAATCTTCAACGAGCGAAAATGAAATTTGCCATTTTTTTATTTTCAAAGATTCATGCAGTGGTGCATGTATTTTTTTAATTAAACCGTGGTTTAATATAAACCAAAAACATACTCCACTTGAAAATAACTAGTCTTTGAAAGTTTGTAAAAGTTAAAAAAACACAAGTTCCCGGTGAACTCAGTTCCCAGATTAATTGATAATTTTTTTCACAGGCGTATTTGCTTCTAATGCTTAAATGCTATTATTTCAGAATTAATTTTATTTTATTTCATAATCAAGACGAATTATGCGCGGGAGAACTATTCTGTACAATTTTAATAGCAGTGTATCATAAAAATGTTAATTTATTAATTTATTCTTCATAAATTAATTATTCATATGTGTAATAAAAATTATTAAATACCTACCCACAGTGAATTATTTTATCCACACCTTTGTATACATGCTTCATATAGACGTGGTTCTCTGATTTCTTCACAACCCTGGGCAATTTGATACAATAATAATCTTATTTTATGTTATTGTAATTTCTATGGCCACAAGGCAAATCTTGGATTTATAGTGAAAAAAATATTAGATAAAAAACTTTTATAAAGACAAGCTTTTATTGCAGGGATAAAAATAATTTTTAATAACTTAAGGCTGTCGGAACGCCCTGAATTTAAGCCAAAAATAGAGCTTCGGCTGTCAACTGATTGTAGACTTATTCGTCAACATTTTGCAAAGATTCTTTCTCTATAAGGAAGATAAAGGACAAATCTAGGTCTCTAATGGACTACTTTTGTAATTTATGTACGATTTACTAGAAAAAAATTGGCATTAATTGTGCTAAAAAAACACACGTTTTCAATGTCACACTATAACCTTATTCGTATTTATTTCACAAAACTGTTCCATCACAAACCTAAAGTGACTCTTCCTTTTTCAGAAAAGTTTTTTAAATCTTCAAAATATTTCCAAAAATTAGAGTAATCAGTTGACAGCAGCACCCTTGCAAAAATTTTTTTTAGCCTCGTAGTTGGCACCAGCCAAAAATTGAAACGTGCGGATGATTAGAGCGAGACAGAGCTAAAGAAGGTCACACCCACAATATATCTTTTGCCTACCTCGCCCCTTACCACTGGGTCTCAGTACAAACAAAATTCAGAGCGTTCCGACAGCCTTAAGTTCATAATTATATACAAGCGTGGGTTTTAAGCTCTATGATAATCACGGCTCACGCTTTTATAACTGCGAACTTAAATTATTAAAAAAATATTTTTATCCTGCAATAAAAGCTTGCCTTAATTTTTTTTTTGTAATATTTTATTTTCAAATTTTTAGTTACGCCTTTTGGCCGCCATATTAGATTTTAAATAACGTCACACAGTTTGCTGTATTCTACTTGTCATACCCTCTCATTTGAAACCCATATCAAAGGGGTTGTAAAAAACAGATAATCCGCGATTTTTTGTCGGCCGCCATTTTGAATTTGGAATGAAGTCACACCGCTGATTGAATTCCACTTGTCATACTCTTTCATTTGATACCCATGTGGAGGGGGTTGTAAAAAAGATGGTAATCTGCCATTTTGTCGTGACGACCATATTGAATCTACAATAATATTCAATGTACTATATTGTATTGTTTTCGGAACCAAATTCGTGTGCAAAATTTAAGCTTAAACGGAAACCGGAAAGTGGGTCAAATTTAACTTGCAAGATTTGATTACAGACAGACAGACACCGGGACAGATGAAACTAAATAAAAGTTTATAAAAAAAAATAGTCCTCCAGTGTATTGAAATCCGGATTTACTTGCCTATTTTTCGTCGCAAAGGAAAGAGGCAGTGCTGCTGGCCACATACTTTAACACATCTTACTTTTATATGACCGTGCGTATATCAAAATATCAATAAAAATGTAAAGTACGGCATTCCTGCAACTTATATTGTTTAAAGAAATTTCATCTTTTAAGAAATTTTACGTAATACTGATCATTATCTGATTTTTTACTCTTTTTATCTGCCTTTCCGTTCCTCCATAGTTCTTAATTCTAATCCTATTTCAGTCAAATATTAACCCGTCGTCGGGCGCCCCTCAAAAACTTTTTAGATTGGGCGCCCTGTATCTGACAGGCTCAGCTTAAAAAATTAGCTATATAATTTTTTTTAATTAATATTAAGGAAAAAGTAGAACATGGGTGTCTTTATTAGGATGTTTAGAAAGTAATTGTACAGAATAATACTGGGAAAAAAAGTTTTTATTATTAAAATAATTAAAAAAACAAAAAGACAAAAATTTTCATTTTTCATGAAATTGTTTTTTTTAAACTATAAAATTATTATTATGAAAAATATAAAAAGGGGAAAAACAAATGAAATATGGTTCTTAGAACTTGTAAAAGTAATATTTAACAGGAATCTTCGGATTCGGGTTGGATTATTTTATTTTATGTGAAAAACAGGGTTCACACAGTATGTTTGCATGTGATCAACACACACCGTCGTCACAATTTCGGCAATAGCAGTTCGACAACCTTCTTTTTCCCCAGTTCAAAACTGCAGACAGTATACATTTTCTAACAAAAAAACGTCCATAACCCATTTATAAATATATCAATTTATTTAATTTCATAAAAAAAATTGATTATACTGACCCTCGAAATCGTAACGAGTTCGGGCGCGGTGCGTCTATTAGGCCAAAACTAAACCCTCTGCTTTCTAGAGGCGCAGGGAGCAATCTAAACACAAGTGTCATGTAGACCACCAAAAGTTAGGAAGCTACTGTCGAAATGGGGATTTGACGATGAAAGGGGAAAAAGAAACACACGGAAATATTTTTGCTGAGCCTGTGAGATCACCCGCACCCGACGAAGGGTTAAAGTCTCCTCATCTGTAAGATTATAGACAACTTTATGATTAACTTCGCTCGCATAAACATAAGGCTCCCATAAAAATACAGTCGCTCTCATTTATTTTCAACAGCATCTAGTTTAAGTGATTTTAGTCGAGTATTTTCAAGTTTTTAATCTGTACTTCGCACATAGTATCTCATTCCACGCTGCTCATCCAATGGAAAAATAAGTTTGACAACGTTTAACCCCAAAGTAGGAAGATTTTACTGATTGGTCTATGACAGCCACAAAGTGAGGATGAAGGAGAAATTGAAAATACATGAATCGACTAGCCTTGACGGGTTGAAAATGCACGAGTTCTGTTGTATTGTCTGCAGTCAGAACTTCTCTTACTTGTGGTCCTTAAATAGAGTGAGAAAACTGAAAGGATGTCGTAAGAGAAAGAGAGAACTGACAGAACGTGTCTTTCCGAGCAAGAGTGTTCGCTGGAAGAGCTGGTGGTATTAGAAAAAATAATCATAACCACCCCGGTGTGTGGTCAAGCGTAAAAAACTAGTAAATTATTACCGCTAAACATTATAATATGTGTGATGCTCAGTATAGAGAAGGGACGGGGAGGGAAAAGGAGGATGAAACGAGGAACGGATCGCCACTCGCCCGCGATGTTTATAAAAACATTAGAGTTACATACGTGAGCCATGCCAGCTGGTCAGTGGTGGTCATATCTCATGTGTTAGAACTGGATTTGTGTGGGAACATTTTAAGAACTCTGTCGTAACACCTTAGCTCCTTTCTTGTACAACATGTAAAATAGGGAGTAGGTACTACTTAAGGGCTGTCACCCTTGACAATTATGCAATACAGCATGATCCTTTCTAGTCTGAATAAAATTTTATTATTACTTATTAATTATTACCACTATGAACAGTAAGTCACGCTCCCTCTTGCTCGGTTGCTGAAAGCACTGTAAAAATTATAATGAGCCTCAGCCTCATAAGCTCACATTAGAAGTTTAATTTCTTTAGTTTTTAATATTATAATTACAGCGAAATTATTAAAATTTTTAAGAGGGCACTTTGATGTTTATGTCATGTGAAAATTCTCACATGGACAGATCGTCACATTCATACCATAGTTTTATTTACATACTATAAACTACAGAAAAACAAAATACAGCACACTATAAACTTCTGTCCTCGTCAATTTCATGTAATTTAGAAGACAAACTAACTTCCCCTTTATTGGTAGTTCTACTTCCTCTCGATTTCGTACTTTTTTCAAACAGATACGTCGCTAAAGAAGTTAAACTTCAAAAATCTTATTTGACAGTGATCTTAGATTGTGACCACATATTATAATTCGCCATAAGAAAAGCACTGCAGAATTTTAAATGACTCCTGCTGAAACGTTTTTTTTTAACTGTGTATACTTACATGTATTTCATTAAGTTTTTGTACAATTTCCACTTCGAAAGAACTTTTTTCTACGCATTTTGATCAAAATTTAGCTTGAAATGTATTTTTTTAAGGCAAAACAGTGGTTTGTTTTTGTGTAAATACAATATAAGGTTCTATACATACATGACAGGAAGTTTCACAGTGAAATTATACAACTACTTCACGTATGAAAACTGTAATTATATTATTAAAATCTGAAGTCATTGTCAAATCAAATTTTTCGACAATACTTTCTGCAACCCAGCATAATGTTTTTAAATGATGAAAGATTAATGTCGCATTCTAGCTAGACTATCAAAGAGTGACGGATGAGAGGTGGAAGTTCATCGAAACAAATTTCATTTTAAGAATTTTGCTAAATTTGCAGCCTACTTGTTCAAAATGACGCTAATGAATTATGTTGGGCGTCTTTAATTTACGAACTATCTGCATATCAATATTAAATTAAAACGACAAATGAAAGTTATATTTGCTATTTGCTCATACTTTTGAGAGTTTTATGATCCTTTGATAGAAAATACATTTATATGCGTTGATTATAAGTTTGAAGAAAATTCGTGTCATATTTCGGTAAAACTGTTCCGCCGAAATTAACATGCAAACAAACAGAACGAAATGCTAAACAGTCTAAACAAGATCTCACTAGCTTACTTATAATATTCTTGTTCAATTTTGGTATAGATCACTTCAAATAGATCAAAAAGAGATGAAACAAAATTCATGAGTGTTAAACGAAGACAAAATTTGTCAAGAGGGCAAGCTTATAAAATATAAACCACTTAGATTCAATCCAAAGCATTCCTGATTGAATACATTTTTAAGATTATGTGTAGATATGAACCGTGCATTATATAATAATCTGCCACTAAGAGACACCACTTCATGTGAAATTTTGTTTTTAGTTTTTTTTTTTTAATATTAAAAATAAAAAAAAAAATTGACTTTATTTCTTTTTTGTCCTTGGTAATTAATATAAAAATGATTTTTCGGGAAAAAGGACTTTATTTATAAGTAAAACACTTAATATTTTATTTTCAGCGACGTTTCGTTCCTTGTTTGGAACTTTATCAAGCTTTAATAACTGTAAATAAATTTTTAAAAATACAATTTATAAAATTTACAATTGAAATAACAAATAATAATAATACATACCTATTAAATGTTTATTCTATTACCTTTTATATCTACTTAATCATAACATTTAATAGGTATGTACCTATTATTATTATTTGTTATTTCAATTGTAAATTTTATAAATTGTATTTTTAAAAATTTATTTACAGTTATTAAAGCTTGATAAAGTTTCAAACAAAGAACGAAACGTCGCTGAAAATAAAATATTAAGTGTTTTACTTATAAATAAAGTCCTTTTTCCCGAAAAATCATTTTTATAAAAAAAAAAATCTTTGCCAATCTAATTGTGGAATATTTAAAAAAATTCGTTTTTTGTGTTAATGTTCTGATTATATTTGATAACAGGCTTTCGTATAATATTTTAATTTTTTTCATCATCGACATTTTTATACGGTAGATGATAATACATTTAAGGATTTATATTTGAAATTAAAAAACACCTATAAGTACTTTTTTATCTTAGAAGGACAATTCGCTTAATATTGGACACCTGTATATAGTGAACAGGAGGGTGGATTGATCAAAGATAATGAATTATTTTCCACGATTATTCTTATTTGCTTCTTTTTATGGTACGTAATGCATATAAGTAATATTTAATCGTGGTTTTACCCTTTCGTGTGGTCAGTTGGTCAGTTGGTTTATTTTACAGTATGCACATATTTACTTTTCAAAAATATACAGACAGGGTGTGATCTGTGAGACACAGGCAAGCTGAAATATAATAGAAAATATCTCAGAATTAACAATACTAGCGGACCCGCGCGAATACTTCGCACTTTTGGTGGTCAGTTACGTAATATAAAAAGGTGGAAATAAATTTTATTATATTCTATTCAGAGATTTCAGCGTCGCTACGTCAGTTAATATTACCGACAACTGTTAAAATAAACAGATTGCCTCCAGGTGGTGATATTTGTTTTATTTGAATGTTCTGAAATTGTTAAAATTTTTAAACCGTAATTTTTTAATGAAAACATTAGTTTTAAGACATGAACTTAATTTTCGACATTAGAGAAAAAAATAATCTCCAAAATGGCGTATCAAACATTAATTTTGATACAGTATTAAGGGTGAATTTCACACCGGCTAAAACACCTTTAAGAAATATACCAATTTATGTATTTAGACGGAAACAGTTACAAAATTGCTTAATAATCCGAATTGTGGATTTCACATAAACTAAAATGGCAAAAATGTTAAATCACTCTTTGTACTCCTGGATATTATTTTACGTACCTACTTGATAATCTGAATTTTTGAAATCGATCCGATTTAAATACAAAATGCTTTACGACCCGTTGTTAAAAAATTATGCCAGAAAGTCTCATAAGATTTAATCATTCAAAAAAGATGATCTGGTTTTATTTCGACATTTCTGCAATGTATTATTTTTTTAAACAGTAATTTATTGATTTAACTGTTTTAACGAACTAATTTTGTGACTACTGATTACATTGTGTCAACTGTACCGTCAAAAATGGAAAATTTTTTGCTTACTATTATTTTATAACCGAAGGGTGGAAAGATGGACACGATTAAGATAGTTTTTTAGAAATAATTATTTGTTGGGAAGTGACCGAACAGTAGAAAAAACGTTAACTGCTTTCTTTGTTTTAAAATGATACTGAAAAGCATTTTTATCTGAAGACATTTTTGACTATTACTACTATCTGTTAGAATATTTGAAGCACATGTATTTTATATAACTTACCAATAAGTAAAGGAACAACAATCTACTGAAGCGAATTGAAGGGAAGTTGAAGAAAAACTGTGAGAACTGAACATCATAACATGTTAAAAATTCCAGTCAATTGGACGACAGGACCATTCCAACTTCAAAAATATTGACATTTATGATAATAAATAAAATAAAATTTCTGTTAAGACGTGCGGTGAGGTGGGTAACGGCGTAAATATCACGTAAAATTTTTTGGAATAGATGTAAAAATGAAAAATTTAATTGTTGGCCGGGATCGAATCGGCGGCCTTGTCCGTACTAGGGATTGCAATGCTGGATCCAGCAATCCAGCTGGATCCAACACATTTTTGACCTTGTTGGATCCAGCGGTGCGGATCCGCAATCAGCTAAAAGCAAGTAATTAACTAGGTCTGAGAAGGATTATGATAAGAAAGAAAGAAATGGCACTTTATGAAAGTGAAGGAGTAAGAAGTGAAAACCTAATAACTTTAATTTATGATTATTTGATGACTCTCAAACCAACCAGCGTAGAGGTAGAAAGAGCCCTTTCCGCATTCGGGTATATTTGCAGTTCTTTAAGAAGTAGGCTGGGAGATAACACCATTAATAACATTTCTTTTTTGAGATCTTACTTTAAAAAAACTGTTACCTACATAATTGATTGGCTTTATTCTTTAAAAGACAAGTCAAATCTTAAATTATATAATATAATTTATATTAAAGTTTTGTTTGTAATAAGAGTTAAATAAACATTTTAGAGGCGGGAAACGCAATTTTATTTCTAAAATTATTGAAACTGAGAAACAGACTACTTAGTTTTTAAAATAGGTAAACGAATAACTATTTCGGATATCTAGAATATCAATTTAGGTAACTTAATACTCCGGATATTCGTAACTATTACTTACTATTAGAGTACTTTACTAACGCTAAAAAGACGAGTATTTGATGTAAATGTATATAAATAGTTAGTAAAGTTTCTATAGAGTTAAAAATTGTTACATTTAATTGAATAATCGATTAATGCTGGGTCTGCGCTCGATCCAGCTGGATTTGCTTTAATCCAGCATAAATCCAGCTGGATTGAAAATGCCGCTGGATTGCAATCTCTAGTCCGTACTAAGCACATGTCTTATCCATTATTTTACAGACTGGTAGCTAGCTACTTTCATGGTATAGCCAGTGGTGTTGTGCTAATTTTTTTTTTACCGGAACGCGTATATATAAATATATAGACAGGGCCGATCCCGGGTAGGCGGCCGCTCTGTGCGGTTTCATGTCCCAAATTTGACGACGGGGGGGGGGGGAGATTTCCCCCAATTTTCGCCCGTCGCCAGGATCGGCCCTGTATATAGCATAAAAAGGAAAGGAAACGAAAATCATTACGAAACCCATTTTGTGTATATGTATATACATATATGTTTATTACAATAATAGGAACGTTTATTAAAAATTAGTTAACAAATTATAAAATACGCATAGTAGATACTCAAACAATATTGCATAAAAACCGGTTCACGTATTTGTTTCGGTTCGGTTCTAGTTCCGGTTCAGCAGAAAAAAAACGTTCTGGAGTCCGGTTCACGGTTCGGAAAAACAAGCCGGTTCGTTCCGGTTTTTGTTCCGGTTCGGGTTCGGTTCAAACCCTTGTTTATAATAATATATATAAAAATTCATCAAAAATTTAAAAAAAAAATCAGCAATTCTTTTTAATTTTTTTTTTCAATACGTCAGCCAATTCTCGTTATTAGAAATCATCTTTAGTTCCGGAACGCGTTCCTGTCCAAAAAGGAAGTACCGGAACGACGTTCCAGAGCGTTCCGGCTCGACAACACCACTGGGTATACAAAAAGTACATTCGTCCAAAAACGTTTCTTGTTAGTTTTGTTTGAAAAAATTGTTTCTTTCGTTTAAAAAGAGATCTGACTTATTCTTTACCAGAACTCTTAGGTCGCGCCAAAAGAAAACTCAAAAACTCTGAGCAGCTGTTATCCGTTAGAATGACTGAAAGATCTGCGCAGACTGCACATGCCGACGAATGGACAGACGGAATTCCAAAACTTGTTTTTCTCGATGTATGCAGGAACTATCAAAGTCTAAATTCATCGAAATATCAAATTCATTTTTTTTTGTCATGACAAGACTTTCTTCACTTTCTTAATGGTCTCTCGAAAGTAAAAACTAATTGAAATGTGTGATTCATCAGCATTTTTTAAACTTGGTGAATTTAAATTAAATACGAGAGACTAAAAAGCTTTGTAAAAAATCAGATTTTTTAAGCTCGAAACAAACACCTAAGTGATTAAAGAAACATATTAGGCACTTCTGTGCGATTTGCATCGAAAGGAGAAGCACCGGTGTAGAAAAGTCGGCTGTTGATATTCTTTCTAATATGACAAAAAATAGCTGTACAAGATAATAATTTGCAGTTATACATTCTTAAAAACTATAATCGATGTCAGGTTTGACCTACTAAACCTGAGCTGAGGTGCGGATAACAAGTTTTATATATTATTACACAGTATTTACAGTGTTGTGTAAAGTTGCTGTGTCAAGTGCATCTAAAATTGGTTCACAATCATGACGTTGCGGAACATTATTATGGCATCATATCTGCTAGACGACAAAATCGATAGATAGATTTTTGAAATGAAAAAACAAAAAAGCAAGACCAAGGTCAAGACCAATACCAAAAGTAAGACCGAATATGCAAGACCAAGACCGAGTGTGCAAGACCAAGACCAAATATGCAAGATTATTTCTAAATAACATAAACTCCAAAAATTTGCTTGTTTTATGTCTTCTTCCTGACTTTTGGGTGTAAATTAAATTGTATTTCAGTTAGTGTAAATGTACTTTCTTCTGTTTGAAAAAGAAAAATTGGTAATTATTTATAAGTGGAACTCCAGCCCTAATCGTCTCTAAATAATTTTCTAGTCATCTAGGACGATTAAAGATTTTTTATATTTTCATGATTGCGATAAAATAAATTGATTTATGTGTTAATTATTAATTGTGAGTTATTTATAATTTATAGCTTTATTAATCTTTATAATGATAGTGTTTAAAAAATAATTTAAAAAAAACTTAAGTACCAGGTCAGATGAGCAACACTAAGTCTTAACAGTGTTGGATCACTTTCACGCAGTTTGTCCTGAGGTCCAGAAGTAAGGGGCGAGGTAGGCAAAAGACACATTGTGGATGTGACCTTCTTTAGCTCTGTCTCGCTCAAATCATCCGCACGTTTCAATTTTTGGCTGGTGCCACACTACTAAGCTAAAAGATGCTATTGCAAGGGTGCCGCTCTCAATTAATTACTCTAATTTTTTGAAATATTTTGAAGATTTAAAAAACTTTTCCGAAAAAGGAAGAGCCACTTTAGGTTTGTGATGGAACAGTTTTGTGAAATAAGTACGAATAAGGTGTAGTGTGACATTGAAAACGTGTGTTTTTTTTGGCACAATTAATGCCAATTTTTTTCTAGTAAATCGTACATAAATTATAAACGTAGTCCATTAGAGACCTAGATTTGTCCTTTATCTTCCTTATAGAGAAAGATTTTTTGCAGAATGTTGACGAATAAGTCTACAATCAGCTGACAGCCGAAGCTCTATTTTTGGCTTCAGAGCGTTCCGACAGCCTTAACATGCAAGACCAAGCCCGAGACTATATAAGCAAGGCTATATAAGCAAGACCAAGACCAAGACTAGAAGTATTTGAGCAAACCAATACCAAGACCGAATAAGCGAGATCTTGGTCTTGCTTTGCTCATCACTAAGCGACACGATATCAACTAGCGCATTGTTTACATATGAATTCCACGACGCATTTGGTTACGTTGGGTAATCAAATCAGTCTAAAAGTTCCACTTCTACCATGTGGTACGTACTCTTTTTAACTCTGTTTTTGTGTATTATCTCGACATACATTTTTTAAGGGGTCTTTGTCGTGCGACTCGTCTGTGGCAAATATACTATAAATGTTAGAATAACCTACCGAATGGTAAAAACCGTATTCAAATTTGTCGAGTCTAACGAATTCAACCCGAATTTCACCCGAGCGAAGCCGGGACGAACAGTTATTATAGTTCTAAACCTTTCCCAAGAGTTATCAAATGGTAAAAACCGCATTCAAATATGTTCAGGAGTTCTCACGTTTTGAACGGACGAAGGCGAACGTGAACTTTCTTTTATAATTTTGATTTAAGAAATTATAATAATTATTAATTCTGTTGATACTTTCAATAATTCTCAGATTGTGTGCTTATGTGGACTTTGGAAACGTTTAGTGTACGTATTATTTAAACTACAAATACTCAACAATTTTACATAAAACAGTTTTGTGTATGAATTTCATTTGTTTGGGAGTAGGTGTAGATATATACCTATATGTCCCATTACATAAGTATGAAGGTCAACAACTGTAAATGTAAACAATTTAGTCTTAATAATTTACAGGTTTTATTTTTAGGTCTAGAATAGTCCTTGAAATATAAAGGAAAATTAAGCTGACAACATATAAGAATAATCCTTAACAATGGTAGCAACCAGCGTTGCCAAATTTTTTTATTGCCAAGTCGGGATTTTGGAACTTTTTGAGTGAAAAAAGCGGGATTCTTTCGTCGAAAGCGGGACATAGTAAAAAAACGTATATAATCAGAAGTTTTTAAATATTTATCTTTTTATTTGAGTTCAAATTACGTTTACGTGACAATGGATAGCAAAAATAGCCATAGAAAATGTATTTTAATAAAAATATGATATTTTAAATCAGATTTACCCTATCGTTAAATAGTTGAGTCTTATTCGTCTTCTGAATAAAAAAAATAGAAATCAAAATCAAAAAAGTTTTATTCATTAGAAAAATATGGCGTTTCAAACAATAGTTTGAGGAGTGAGTGTTACAAATTGCAACTTACAATAAGAGAATAATTATTTACGCACGGTCGAGTTATCCTCGAAAAGCGGGACTGAGCCTGTTTCGCGCGGTACATTTATTTTTGATTTAAAAATCGGGACGTCCGGCCAAAATCAGGACGTCTGGCAACGCTGGTAGCGACATATTCTTAAATTTGATAATCGTTTAGAACAGGTTATTATATAACCTTTACCAGAACAAATGTTTGAGTTCATGTCGGTTTTGATTGATATTATCTGATCGCAAGCAGCTGATTGAAGTACTATATTATTATTTATTACTTCAGTCAGAGGCCTCCACATGCCAGGGAAAATTTTACAACTATAGCTTCTATTACACCAGATAAAAAGTTTTTTTAACTTTAAGTTTGGATTTCAGAAGCATACTAAGTTTTTAACGAAATCAATCTAGTTGTGTTCGAAAGTTAGTGAAACAAACAGATGGCCAGACGAAAATTATGGAATCAAAGTTTCTCTATATTATGTGCCATACAGAATTGAACTGTAAACAGCTCGACACTATAGTGATCTCGGTTGTCGAATGTCTATAATCAACAATTTAATCTAATCTAAAATATGTATTATGTAGGTTATGCGCGTCAAGTTGCATGGACCAACTTACATTTTTTTAACTTTTTCAACGCCAATCGTTTGTTCTACGTTTGTACCTGACGCCTGCAAAATTTCAGCGTTTGTACCGAAAAAATAAAAAAGTTATTAGCAATAATAGGTGGCCAGCCAACTTGACGTCAAGTTGGATGGACCACGTCCTAATAACCACTTTTATTAAACTTTTTCAATGCCAATCGTTTGTTCTGCGTTTGTACCTGACGCCTACAAAATTTCAGCGTTTGTACCGAAAAAATAAAAAAGTTATTAGCAAAAGTCACTAATAAATGTACACTACTGGCCAAAAGTAATTTGTCCGTACAATTTGAAAAATAAACTAATCGCTTTACTTTTGGCCAGTAGTGTACATTTATTAGTGACTTTTGCTAATAACTTTTTTATTTTTTCGGTACAAACGCTGAAATTTTGCAGGCGTCAGGTACAAGCGTAGAACAAACGATTGACGCTGAAAAAGTTAAAAAAATGTAAGTTGGTCCATGCAACTTGACGCGCATATGTAGGTTAATATTAAAACTAATAGCGCTGTTCAATCTGACTTTAACTTAGGCGTTGTTAAATTTGTTAGAAAGTGGCAGAAATTTAACAGCACTAATTCTTATCATACTAAATAACGTCATTAAGTAAACTAGCTAAAGAGGTAAACATGCTTTAAATAATTGATATAAATTAATTTTCTTCAAAGTAAAAAATATTTTATTCCAAATGATAATAATATTTAATAAGCAGCCAGTATAGATCTTTGATTATCCAAAACTTTTCATAAAATTAGATTCGGTATTATTTCTTATCAGAATGTTATCACATGATTCCTTTGAACTTTAACTAAATTATCTTCAGCAATAGTTAAAAAAAATTGCCAGCACAAAAACGATAAGCCCAATCCGCAGAGTAAGTGGTTTCAATCTTTTAAAAGAGAAAAATTGTTGGCCAAAAAGAACAAAAATTACTACCTAAATGTTACATCTCTTTCTGTTTATCCATAGAGAGAGATTGTTATAGCAGAATCCACAATAATTAATTTTCGATACTTGAAACTGCAGTGTCATTTCTATAATAAATGGTATAACTTTAACTTATCTAACAATTTGCATTTTAAAATGTATTCATGGTTATTATTTATAGCTACAAATTAAATTTTACATTCATTAGATATACAGGATCGATGAATTCAAATGTATTAATTGCGTTTTTTAGCATTATTATGTAAGAAGATACCATGTTGCAAACTGAAACTATGCACACTCACCAATAATGCAGATCATAAAGGTTGATTCACAATAAATGTATGTTACAGTTAATCTGCTAGTTTTTAGTCGAATGCACAGAGATTCAATTATAGGTGTTCGACAAAGTAGATAAACTTCAACAACTGACGTCATAGCGTCACAGTCTATTGTAAACAGAAATGAAAAAAAAATAGATTGGGGAGCTAACACAAAAGCGAAAACGAGCTCCCCATATGAAAAATAGTTGGGTAAATAGTTGACAAAGAGATACCTTCTATAAAATAGCTCATGGTTTTCACTTCATTTTCAACATTTTTGATAGTTCACTTTTGAGCAAACGTCACTTCTAATAGTAGGTTAAAAATAACTAACAAAGAGTGATTTACTGCGCTGTACTAAGCCCAGTCAATTCTGTTTTACTTTACAGCACTAGTGGTGTAATGGATAATTTTACATGCTTGAGACATGCGTGTAAGCAACTATTTTATAGGGGGTCATTTGAAAATATATTGAAGTTGTAATATCATCTCAATATCAGCATACTAAACTTTATTATATTTTTTTCACGATTTCTTATAAAATGCCTGCTCTTCATGCTTGTATAGTGGTAAATGATTCTTATTCACACTAGTGCGTAAAGTAAAACAAAAGTATTACAATTTTACTTAGACAATAGTTATATCTCTGTCAGATGCTATTTAAATCCATATGAGCGACAGAGAAGCAAAGTAAGTAGGTGCTGAAAGGTCCACATAAATACCAATATGACCGAACGTGAACTGTCACAAATGTTACAAATATACTTATTAGAAGCTGCAAACCAGCTTTTTATAGGAGGTACGGGCAAAAAATGTAGTTTGTACCTTGATTGTAATTTTTTGTAACGTGTGACTTAAAACTCGTTCATTGTCACAATTCGTTATAAAATAATGCATTACAAAGTATAGGGTTGCCATCCGTCCGGGTTTCCCCGGATTTGTCCTAGTTTAGAGGGCATCCGGGGAGCGTCCGGGCGGGGCTTCATTTGTAGTCCGGGTTTAACTGATTATTAAAACAATTTGTAACAAACTGTATTAAGATTCTATTTTGATAGGTACATTTAAAATGATGATATTACATTTAATTTTAAGGTCTGAAAGTAAATAAAAAGGTGATTTATGACATTTTCAACTGTTTTTTATTACACTATGTTTAACTCTAAAATCCGGAGTTTTCACGCGTCTTGTCCTGGTTGCCAAATTTTAGAGATGGCAACCCTACAAACTAGGTACATAAACTACTATTACGCGAGTTTTCCATATTAGAGGGTTGTTTTGTACTTTAAACTTTTATGTTAGCTGAAATCGGGTTATCCGTTTTTCATTTTTTTTTTATATTTACAAAGAAATTGTCTTCCTCTCAACGAGTTTTTTAGATGGCCGTTCATTGATTAAATATTCTTTCGGTTGGGCAAAACGCAATATAACCAATTAAATTTCTGTGTCCATAACGATATGATTGTGCATTAAGCTTAATAAGCGATGTCTGGTCTAGCTATATGACGTAAACATGCAGAACACATATTTGTTTGTTTTATTAATCAATGTTATTATACAACAATGTAATATTATTACATTGTGGATGTACATAGTATGTATGTATGTATGTTTTGCATACATGACGGCCTTGACTGATCTTTTGCTACACTTTTAATAAATTATATAAAATCAAGTTTAATGTCAACCATGTATCTATGTAGAGTCTTTTGTTCATATTCACGATTATAATCGAATGATTTTTTCTGATAAAGAAAAAAGAAAATAAATATACCTTCAATAATTAATAGTATTAATTGATGTTTCTCGTACGGCTTTAAAAGTACTTAGCATTGAAATTTACCGTGATTTCTTTAGTAAATCAGTGGTAAATTTACTTTTATCTTTGAAAGTCGGACGAGAAGCCCAGCATTATTAGTAATACCATAACTTAGGTACAAGAAAATATGATTTTATAGATTAGGATTAGAATCAAAATAGTATATAAAATTAATAGTAGGTGAAAAAAGTGGTTTAGGTATAGCTATAATCTTTGTACTGTGATCACAGAATAATAGCCGCTTTATTCTTTTGACCTGATATAGAGAATATATTATACAAACTGAAGAGATTATTTCGCAAAAATAAATATTTTTTTTGTCAACAGGAAACTAAAAGTAAAAAATTATAAATTGATTCTAAATAAGATTAGAAGCTTCCGTAAAAGTTGATTTTCCAGCAAGTTAGTCTGCATTAATTTAATTTAATTAAACTGTCTCCCAAATTTCTAAGATCTCCTATAACTCACTTGTAGAGATAACCTCCTCCATCTCTGACTTCTCCTCGAAACCAATTTCTTGCAGAACCTTCGTATGCTGCTGCGATTGTAACTCTTGTAACTCCTCGGTCGTCAGTTCCTGAGAGTGTTCCTCGACGAGCTCTATCTCAAAAAACTCGTATGTTACCACTGTATTAATAACGTTGGCTGTTAGAGATTACAAAACCGTCTTGCGTTTAGCCCCCCCCCTCTCGTGCTCACGGAATCCGCCACTGAGATACATTTAATAAACCGGATGTATTGTGTCTTTGAGGAAACCATTTTCATCACTAATCGACGCAATGACATAGCAGTATATCCGAAACAATTCCACCCTTGTACATTGCTCTATATATAGATTGCTAACCCAATGGCGGAGATATTAGTTTTACTAGACGTCACAAATATTGTGTAAAAGTTTTATTTTCGTCGTTATATTCAAAAAATCTATTTGACCAATTTGATATTTATTTGCTGTAAAATACAGACAAAGGCTTAAAGAATACCTCAAAATCAATCATATATACAAATAAAAATTTTAAAATCTTCAACGCAAAAAAATCCATAAATACCTCTCTAGTTCGATGAAATATTCAATTCATAAATATGTCGGACTTGGAGACCGCTGAGACATTGGTATTTTTGTCACTTTTCAGCGGTCACTGAAGCATTTATGATTGAAATATTTCTTCTAAACGCAGAAATAGTCAGTGCGTCCAGCCAGATATAGTATTATTTTAATTTTTATTTTTATTCCATACTTTAGCTAATCGAAACTGAATATTCGTACTCAAACGGGAAGTTTCTACAGCTGTAGAAAATGGTGGTCGAAAGTTTACAAAAACTGTGTGGGAGCTGAAGATCTTGGAAATGGCTTGGCTGATTTCCAGACTTGTGAAGTATTTGAGTAAAAGTATTTCAAAATACAAATACAAATACTTTTCTAGTATTTGTATTTGTATTTTAAATACTTTTCAATAAAAGTATTTGTATTTTTTGGTATTTTATTTGATAAATAATTCAAGTCAACAGTATATATTATCCAATTGTGTAGGCTTTCACGGCTGGCGTTGTTGCAAAACTTCTTGGTTTTCGGGCTTGTATGCCGTGGTCTGTTGGTATATATAATTACACACATATTATTCAAACAATTCTTATTATTAAAATAATAATGCAATGTCATTTCCCAATAAGAAATTATCAGTTAAGTATTTGTATTTAAGTACTTAAAATCAAGTATTTTTTACAAGTATATACCTACTTGCTTAAGAATAATTTTTTAATTAGCCAGGCGAGTATTTGTATTTGTATTTAAATACTTAAAAGAAAGTATTTTTACAAGTATATACTTGCCTCAGAATACTTTCTTAATTAGTTGAGCTTTCGCACTCGCTTATATAATAAATAATTATTGCTCAAAAATATTTTCGTAGGCATGACCCAAAAGTATTTCCAAAGTATTTGTATTTGTATTTAAATACTTTTAAAAAGTATTTTTCACAAGTCTGCTGATTTCTATTAAACTGACTAAAAGAACCACATCACAAATACCAGAAATGCATTGAAATCGATTAATCCGTTTTGGAGGTACGATGCCACAGCCATCAAGGCCTTCAAACTTATGTCTTTTTTCAGATGTACTGATTCTAACAAAATATTGATAAAAAGAATCAGGTGAAAAGACCAATTTGTACGTTTTTAACACATTTATTCGTTATACGACGTTTCGTCGGTATTATTCCGACTTCCTCAGGTATCTAGTTTTAACAGACATAAAAAGATATAATAAATTACAATTTATAAATTAAATACAAAAATATAAAAAAAAATACAATGAAAATTATCGAAAATTCTGTTAAAACTAGACATTACATCGCATCCAAAATTAATTCTGTTAAAACATAGTTATACCAATAATTTTTACAATAAATAATGAAGTACAATAATGCATAAGTCCAAAAATTATTAGATTAACCGATATAAAATAGCTCAAAGTGTTAAAATTTATAAAATTGTCAATAATTTAAAGTTTAATGATAACAAATGTAAAAAACCCGGGTCGCAGTGCCAAAACCCTGCCGACAATATAGTGTATTTGATAATACAGGCAGTGTAGCTTTATTATGCGAACTTATGTTGGTTTTTGGGCAAAATAAAAAATTTGACTCCTTAATACACCCCTTAAAATAACAATTATTTTCTTAATTGCAATATTATTATCAATCGAACTTCTATACCAAATTATATACAACTTTCAGTAAATAATTCACTATCTGCAAAGTAGTGTTTTCATAAAATTTGTAAGTCCGGTCCTGTCGGGCCGATTTTATTAAAATTTTAGGGACACTTTTTAATTACTACTGGAGGGTTAAATGTCAATTTTGAAACGATTCTGAGAATTTTTTCGGTATATTGGGGCCCAAAAACGTTTTTCAACCCCTAAAAACTACCCTTAAAATGGCCCGATTACGCCCATTTTAAATAGGCTTCTTGCGGTGATGGATTTCAACACGTGGGCCAAATTTCGTTAAAATCAATTAACTCTTTCGAAAGTTATTGCCCGCACACATATATATATATATATATATATATATACGCTTATATATATATATATATATATATATATATATATATATATATATATATATGTATATATATATATATATAAATATATATATACATATATATATAAACATTTTTAAAAATGGTGGCAAAGTGTTTAGGAGGTTATGAAACGTCGAGAAATTTTGGTCCGACCCCTAGGTCCCGCCATCCGACCGACGCCAATAGTGTATGTTGCCATATGGCAAATACACTAATAAACCAAATTCCACAGTAACATATAATTGCCAACTAAAATGTAACAATCACTCAGGTCTAACATACGCGCCTCTACTGGTCAAAAAACGCACTAAGGAGAGCGCGCCAGAATTTCTTTTTCTTTCTATATTTATTTATTTCAAGACCTGATTTTTCCTAATAAAAATATTGATAGACAGACAGACAGAAACTCGATGCGTTTGATATTTTATTAAATATTCGACAAACATCCCTAACGAGACACTGTTGTTAATGAACACATACATCTGTACAGTCAAAGGTCAACAAACTGGTAGGCTTTAAACTGAGTCGCCATTTTGTAGATAACCAAATGATTGGGTGTTAATTGACTCAATAAACTGCAATATTTAAAATATCCCATTAAAACTTCCAAATGCCAACTAAAAATAACATTTAACTGGTCCTATTAGCAACATTATCCAGCATATTACAGTGTAACTTTAATATAACGAACCTCAATATAACGATTTCCTTTATTTAACGTATTTTTCTAAATCTCCTAGAACTGCCCGTAAGAGTTAATGCAAAATATACCTTTATATTACGAATACTTTTTGTCAAAAACATCGTTATAATGAATTTTAAATCATCGCAGAATATAAATAGAAAAAATAATTTACCTCTATATAACGATTTTTGACAACTTATAACCTTTACATAGCGAATCCTACCAATCAATCACACACAATTCCACACTAACAACAACAATTAATGTCTCGACAGGCTCAGACACGTTAAATTTATCAATCATTGTTGTACATGGACGGTAGTCCGTAGAGGAATGTGTTTTGAAATGGTTAATAAGCAAGTTTTCTTACCTTGTTATAACGAATCTTAGACCAACCTAACCTCTATATAACGAGCTTCAATATAACGAATTCCTTGATATACCGAATATTTTCTAATTCCCTTCAGATTCGTTTTATCGAGATTGTACTGTATATCGATTTTGCCTCTTTCCAGTGCATTTAGTGATCAAATATAAATTGTTATAATAAAATATTATTCAACTACATGTCCAGTTGTCTTTCCTTTCTCTACAAAGACCAGTCCGGCTTCGCCCGGGTGTAAATGTAATATATAAGATATAAAAGATGAGAATCATTATCATTAAATTCTCAACGTGTATTGAATTTGCGCGAATTCAATCGCTTTTATTTGTGAATGTTCAAAAATCGAAGAAAAATCTTATTTCCCAAAAAGAAATTTAAAAAATGCCGTTGACCTGATCGCTACCAAACTTCAGAAAATCACCCGCTGGGCTAATCTAAAGATTGTCTGAAAATTTCGTCAAAAATGGTCTACCCGTTTGGAGTCCATAGATTACATATACATCGTCTTTTATCTATATAGATTATTAAAATGTAAAAAGTGGTTATTGTGACATAACGATAATAGTTGGACATATAGTATCACGAAGTTTTTTGTAGTTATTGATATGTTCTTTAATATTGTAAAACATACTTTTGTTCTATCATCAATAGTTTCCGCAGCGCATGCGACGAAATATGTTTTATGGCATTTTTTTTACACCTTGGGTTACGTTACTAAAGTTTTAGTAAGGATCCCTAATATTTTCTAGCAATAAATATAGCCTATGTTACTCAGGGTGAATGTAGCTTTCTACTGGTGAAAGAACTTTTTAAATCGGCACAGTAGTTTTTGAGTTTATTCATTACAAACATACAAAAATACTAATCTTTCCTCTTTATAATATTAGTATGATAAATAGACAAATTGTTGAAAATTGTTTTTTTTCTCTATATTGTTGCTTGAAACCTTAGCGAAACAGTTTTTTTCTTCACATGGTTTGAAAGATGTTGGAATATTCTAGCAAGGGTAACGGAATTTGAGTTCGCTACGAAATGTATTTGACATTTTTAAGATCTACAATTCTTAGACGATAGACATAAACTATTAGAGACTGTTCTGTAGATCAACAGAAAAGTCACTAATAGCTTATATCTATCTTCTAAGGATTACCCACAATAACCATTTTACCTTTCAAAAATTTGATCAAAAATAATGAGTTATTTGCGAACCTATATTTTGACCGACGCAATTATTCAATTATATCTTAAATCTTAAATAGGCGAAGTCGGGCTGAGCCGCTAGTAATAAATAATTAAAAGTGTTAGAATTAATGGCATACGCGCCAGGAAAAAAAGGATTAAAATAGGTTCGTGAATTTCCTGCCAAAAAGCACGTGTTTTAAAACTCTGGCTCGTGATATTGTTCGTACCACACAGTCACACCCTGTTCTAAAAATGCACCACGTATCGCACATCTGTGTAAATGATTACATTAAGTGTAGACGATACAGATGTATCAATTTAACCTGCAAATATTGCTTCGGAATTTACTCACTTTTACTGTTCAGCAAAACTGCTATTAGTTTGAGAGTTTCGTGAATCGGTTGGATGTCGCGACTGGTGACTGCAACTTCCTAATTGTGTTTTATTTCCTTTCGAAAAATTATTGCCCACAAGGTATAATATTGTTTTTGAAGTGAAATTTCTTTAGCGGGGGTAAATAGAAGTGTTAGTGAGTTCGAGACAGCGTTGCCAGTTTTTTTTTGGAACTTTTTGAGTAAAAAAAGCGGGATTCTTTCGTCGAAAGCGGGAGATAGTAAAAAAACGTATATACTCAGAAGTTTTTAAATATTTATCTTTTTATTTGAGTTCAAATTACGTTTACGTGACAAAAGATAGCAAAAATAGCCATAGAAAATGTATTTTAATAAAAAAGATTTACCCTATCGCTAAATAGTTGAGTCTTATTCGTCTTCTGAATAAAAAAAAACAGAACCAAAAAAGTTTTATTCATTAGAAAAATATGGCGTTTCAAACAATAGTCTGAGAAGTGAGTGTTACAAATTGCAACTTACAATAAGAGAATAATTATTTACGCACGGTCGAGTTATGCCCGAAAAGCGGAACTGAGCCTGTCCCGCGCGGGACATTTAATTTTGATTTAAAAATCGGGACGTCTGGCAACGCTGGTTCGAGATTCAAAATTAAAATTTGAGTATCTACTCAAAGATGCGCCTGAAATTTTAATAAAATCGGCCCCACAAGAGCGGACCTACAAATTTTATGAAAAACGTATACTGAAGGGTGTATTTATTTTAATGCAGATGTTGGATTGTTAACAATATTTCAACTGAGAAAAAAATATTATTTTAAGAGGTGTATTAAGAGGTTAATTTTTTTTTATTTTGTCCAAAAACAAACTTAAGTTCACGTAATAAAACCACAATATCTGTACTAGCAAACGCATTATATTGTCGGCAGGATTTTAGCACTGAGACCCAAGTTTATTTGTTTTCTTGCTATTTATGTCGTGCAATATTGAAACTTTAAGCATACTAGTTGAAAGATTAAATGACGCAAACTATACATTATTAATGTATATACATAACACCTTTGCGCCAAGCTATATATATGTGGTTAAAGTGTAGCAGAGCTGTTCAGATTGGAATGAAAAGCTGAGCTGCCTGGGGTCTATTTTAGAAATATTTTCCTCGACCATAAATATTGCCAACAGCCAATGCGGCCGACGATGAGCTACATAATACGTAGCTTTCAATGTATGTTAATACGCAAGTAATCGTTGCAATACAGGATACAGGAAATCGAGAATAAAATACTTGAGTATTATTTGGGTGATTCTCCAAGATTATTTATTATTATTATTATTCTCCTGATTATTTATATGATCATTTCTTATATCTCGGTGAATCTCACAGTTACCAAACCCGGAATGATTTCGATCTGGTTATTCCATCATGCCATACCACACTGGGATCGTCATCATTTATAGTTGAGGGTCCAAAACAATGGAATAAATTACCAAACAGCATCAGATCCATTAAAAACAAAATACACTTTACTGACAAATGTAAAAAGGCACTGCTACAAAATTATAAATACAATTAAATCTGCATGTTATGTTTTATATTATGTTTTATGTTATGTTTTCCTTTTTATAAATGTGCATAATTTAATGTCCTAGGTATAAATAGTTCGCTATTTTATTCATATTGGTCTTTAGTCTCATGTTAATATGAATTATTGTTTATGCGTATCGCACTTTAAATATTCAATTTTAATTTAGACAGGGCATGTTCAAACGGCTTGGGCTATAGCCCTAAATAAAGCTTTATTATTATTATTATTATTATCAAAGTTATGCTTTGTTGAAATCGATATCGGTAACAGTTTTCGAGTAAACTACCATTTCTGACAAATTATCATTCATAATTTGTAGTGATTTTTCACTCGGCACTTAGTAGAACATGGTAACAGATAAATAAAAACACTTGAAAATCTACAAAATTTTCTTATTAAATTATTTCTCGACGTTCATTTCGGACAATAAGTCCATCCTCACGGAGACATCTTTAACCTATTGGGCGCCCTGGGCATTTTAGGATAATGCGGCCTCTATGACTATAACAGAGGGCAATTTGAAAAAAAAGAATAATTACTAAGCAAATCAATAATTAACTTATACATTATTAAAAAATATATCAATTTATTTGTCGTCCGTATCGGTTATCGGATGCTAATCTGGCATGAACTAGCAGGCCCCGTTGATCGCGGGACTTACCCAGAGTGCTCAGTAAAAAAGAGGGGCATACATTCTCAGGAATATAAAACATATACCTACTGTTATACACATATATGTTTTACATTCCTGAAGATGGACTTATTGTCCCTAGAGACATAATTTAATAAAAAAAATTGTAGAATTTTCAAGTGTTTTTATATAAATCTCTTAAAATTATGATTTGTAGAAGATGGTAAATTTCAAATTTAATTTACTCGAAAACGGTTACCGATATCGAATTCAACAAAGAATAATACGTGAAAATAACTACAAGTTCTATATTAATCGGGAAAAAATTAATAAAAAAAAAAAACCCGGGTCGCAGTGCCAAAACCCTGCCGACAAAATAGTGTATTTGCTAATGCAGGCCTTGTGACTTTATTATGTGAACTTAAGGTGATTGTTGGGCAAAATAAAAAAATTAACTCCTTAATACATCCCATAAAATTACATTTTTTTCTTAATTGCATTATTATTGTCGATCGAACGTCTACACCAAAATTAAAAACACTATTCAGTACATAACTCAATATCTGCAAACTAGTGTTTTCAAAAAATTTGTAAATCCGGTCCTGTCGGGCCGATTTTAATAAAATTTTAGAAGCACTTTTTGATTGCTATTAAAGGGTTAAATTTCAATTTTGAAACGATTCTGATAATTTTTTAGGTATTTTTGGGCCCGAAAACTTTTTTCAACCCCTAAAAACCACCCTTAAAATGACTAGATTGGGCTCATTTTAAATAGGCTTCGTTCGGTGATGGATTCCAACATGTGTGCCAAATTTCGTTAAAATTAATTAGCTCCTTCGAAAGTTATTGCCCGTACACATATATACCTATATATATATAAATATATATATATATATATATATATATATATATATATATATATACATATATATATATATAATTATATATAAACATTTTCAAAAATGGTGCCAAAGTGTTTAGGAGGTTATGAAACGTGGAAAAATTTTGGTCCGACCCCTAGGTCCCGCCATCCGACCGATGCCAATAGTGTATGTTGCCATATGGCAAATACACTAAAAACAAATTTCATCTGATTTCGTAAAGATGCGATTTAGGCGATATGTTTATACCTATGAACTTTTCTTAATGTGCCAAAATACTACACACTGGAGTAAACTGGACGCCTATTTTTAATAAAACTTGTATACATTTTACTTTTTATAAAAAAACATAAATTATCAATAAATATCCTGACATTTTTTTAAATTTAATTGTTGACTTTGCACATCCTGAAAAACATGTACTACCTTAAGTTAATAATTAGTACCTATTTCGGATTTTTATGAAGTTCTATAGAGTTTGAGGATCTTTTATTAGAGCACCTGATCATTTTTTTCTACAACAGAAACTTGTTTTGCATTAGTGTACAATGTCCATATTAGTCACAGATTTAGGTAAAATACCCGTAGTTGAGGTTTGTAAAAACTTGCTGTTCAAAACAAAATCATGAGATTTATAAAATGGATGCATCATAGCACAGTGCGTTGGTAGGTCGGATGATGTATCTGAATTTAAATATAAAGGGTTGAATCACGCAGACCTGCTGTGCTCTCAGTGTTCAGTCCATAGTACTAGTTAACGCTAGGCACCAGAGCGTTCCACGATCAAGGATATGCACCACTGATCTCTGATCTCGGATCGCAGATACACTTTTAGTCTCTACATAATGCCTTCAATCTCTTATGAAGTGACCGACATGAATCTTGGATGACAATTTTAGCGGGAAATTTCAATTAGGTATACAGCTAACGCACGGGACGTTCTGCTATACCTACAGACACTCGCTATGGGTATAAATTCCTTTTGAGAACACAAAATATTTTGAATAATTAGTACTTTTACAGAAGTGTTGATATTACTATTGAACAGTGACCCCAAAAATGATCCGTTTGGAGATCCTCGTATTTTTTTATTGATGTATGGTCTAATTCAAGGGCGTGCAACCTTTTTTATAACGTGGGCCAGAATAAATTTTACGTTTTTTCAGCGGACCGTATAGTAAATTGACACATTCTTAAAACCTGTAAGTTTTTAGTTTGCAATTATAAATAAAAAAAAGAAAATAATTACTACATTTATTTCTATTTTTAGGAATAGTTGTTATAAGGGGACATTTGAAGTGAAAGATGCTTTAATAGATGTTAGTTTTAACTTTAGGACTAAATTATGAACATACATGTTGCAATGGGCGTTTAGTATTTAAACTAGATGAATTATATCGAAAAATTCTTATTTATAATTTCTTCTAAAGACCTCGCGGGCCGGATGTTGCCCGCCGTTGTGATGAGACATCAATTTTCCGCATAGACTTATGTGAACCAATTTTGAGTTTTTAATGGTTGTTGTCTCATCATAGGGTATCAATTAGATCACAAAGAAATAAAAAAATGTGGACATCCCACGGACTAAAATACTGTATCTGATGTTACTCTATAAAGTGTTACAAAAAACTCACAACAAATTCTTTCCACATCACGGCTACATTCGCGATCCATTAATTAGAGATCAATGGTGCACAGTGATCGTTTGCGTTGTGCCGCTGCTTACTACAATCACGTAATTATGTTATGTACTGCGTCTGCAGGATTGTCTTAGGAATTCATAAAAAAAATCTGAACAAGCTTAGAATCAACAAAAAGAACGATTTCGAACGAGTTGATTTGAACACATTTACTAGAAATAATTTTTACATGTACTTTTTTTATTGTTCGTTTGGAAACTATACTCAAAACTCTAGGTGGTTGGTTTTTCTTGGAAAAAGAGGTGACACCGTATAGCCCTCGGTCGTGGTTACTATAGTCCCAACTAAGAGCGCACTAAATAGTACCTTTTATCATAAAAATTTTCAACCTGCATTTGCACTTATCTATAAGAAATAAGAAATTTGATAAACGAAAGACAGAATTTAGCACAAATACGAATCTGATCAAAAAAATTTATAGAAGCTTTTTTTGTAGAGAATTTAGTTAGGTTTAATTTTGTATATAAATATTGTTGGCGTAAAGTTGAAAGACAAAAATCCGGCGAAAACTTTATTTTTGTTTCTTACCCCATCCTCATTTGAGTAGCAAACCTCGTTGGACCGAGAAATCTCGATTTCGTGAGGACATCCTAAGGAACCATTGTGTGAAAAAAAATCAGTCAGATTTTATTTCAATGTTCGTCCTCGTATATTATTCCAACTTGACGTCTAGCTTATATAGAATACATCAGTATGTAATTTAGAATTCGGTGGTACCTTGACATATGAGTGCCCTAACATACGAGTTTTTTTAGATACGAGCTCGTCGAGGAGTAGGTAGGAGTAGGAGTAGGAACTGACGACCGAGGAGTTACAAGAGTTACAGTCGCAGCAGCATACGGAGGTTCTGCAAGAAATTGGTTTCGAGGAGGAGCCAGAGGTGGAGGAGGTTATCTTTACAACTGAGATAAAGGAGATCTTGGGAATTTAAGAGAGAGAGTTTCACAGTTCGTGGAAAAGAAACAGCCCGAAAAAGTTGCAACTGATCGTGCATCAGAACTATTTAATGACACTTGTCTAACTCATTTTCGCAATATTCTAAAAGGGAGAAAGAAACAAACCTCCTTGGACACGTTTTTTTAACGACTTGCAGGTGAAAGTGAGGAAAGCCTGGCGAAAAAGACAAAGACCAGTAAAGAGAAAAACAGTGACGAAAATTAAGCAAAAGTAACACATCCGCGAGCATCTTCCGTAAGCGTTGAAAGGAAGTTTGGATGAGGAACAATCAAAAGAAAAAAGCTTAACCAATATTTCGCTTGTGGTAAACGTTTCGAAATATTTTAGTTCGTCATCAGGACCTTCTTTAGATTGTTCCTCATCTAAACTTCCTTTCAACGATTGCATTATTGAAACAAAACAAATACTAACATCTTTCGTAAACTCAAGTCGGCTGATTTCCAAGGATACACTTTATAAAACCAGTTTATTTCTTTACATTCTCTTTTAATATGTTTTTATACAATACTAGCGGACCCAGCGAACTTTGTTCCGCCTTATTAAGTTCAATTTTTTATTAGGATTTTAATAGTTAGGATTCTTTCATAACTCACTCACTCCGTTCGCTCGCCCGAGTTTATAATTATTTGTTTCAATACTCGCTCACTCACTCTGTTCGTTCGCTCGAATGTCTAATTATTTGTTTCATTACTCACTCACTCAGTCCGTTCGTTCGCTCGAATTTCTAATTATTTGTTTCATTACTCACTCACTCACGCCGTTCGTTCGCTCGAATTTATAATTAGTTGTTTCATTGCTCACTCCGTTCGTTCGCTCGAATTTATAATTATTTGTTTCATTACTTACTCACTCACTTCGTTCGTTCGCTCGAATTTATAATTATTTGTATGATATATACCGGTAAAGTTGTTGTCGGGAGCTCACAACACGTGTTGATTTATATCTGATTTCTTAATCAATTAGAAGTGAAAACTGTCTTTATTAATTATTTATAAAATGTAAATAAATAATAACAGCACTGAGAAATAATGATAAATTCACTATGAGAATGAAATTAACTTGAGAGTTGCACTGAAAAATTAAAACGATACGTAAAACAGTCACTGCTACGATCGAGACACAAATAAAACCAAAAAAAAAATGGACGAAAACTGTATAGTGAGTAAGAGAAAGGAAGCCGGCTTCGTTCTCACCCCTACTCCATGATGTTTGTTGGTTGAAAAGTGACAACGGGAGACACCTGGCGCGGATAACTGATTGGTTGATAGAACTATACATGAAAATTATAGTATACCACAAATTATTATTATATTCGATTGCCATCTTGTGGATCTGCGGATGGAAACAGAATAATATAAAAATCGCGATTAAAAATCAGGGGTTAATCGTATAAGGGTGAAAATTTAGAATTGTATGTATTTTTTAATGCTGAATCATGAAAGAATAAAAACAAATAATTTTGTCCAAAAAATAAAAAAAAAATTTTTGGGGTGGAGCACCCTTAACATTTAGGGGTATGAAAAATAGATATGGACCGATTCTCAGACCTACCCGATAAGTACACAAAATTTTATCAAAATCGGTTCAGCCGTTTCGGAGGAGTTTGGAAACAAACACCGTGACACGAGAATTTTATATATTAGATTTTTCATTTATAAATATATTTTTCTTATTCAGAAACACATAACAAAAACAACTGGGGTAGGATAAATGGCATTTCAATTAATTTAAATGTGGAAATTTGCTTTGAGGTCCGAGAAAATTGACATGGAACGAATAAGACTCGTATTACATTACTCCCTCGCTTCGTTTAGTCAAAATTGGCATTAACGCAGACGAATCGGCAGATACAGGCTAGTACGGGTACTATACAGATCCTGACTTACGGATGCTTTGCGTTCCTACTGAAGATTCCTTTATCTCGGTTAGTACGTCTCTGTATCTGGTAGTAACAACACATGTAAATATGTAATACTAATATCGTAATATGTATGTGTCTAGTTTCACTGGCAGGATATGAGTTATTCTGAACGCATTCACATGGACGAAACGCACGCACACCATCATAATATTATAAGCAGCCAACCCCCTCGTTGTACATTACTACACATTGTACGTATAATAATATACTGAGTGTTCCCGATTCGGTTGCCCCTACATATTTGATCTATCCAAGTGTGTTGACTTTCACGGCCGGTATTGTTGTAAAACTTTTTGGCTTGTACGCTTTGGCCCATTGGTATTTCTATCTGACGTTTCGTCTACAACTGCAGCAGACGTTATCAAATGCGATGTGGTAGCGGGCGAAGTGTCCTTCTAGGCTAAGGTAAGAGCTTTTGGTGAAAGAAAGAGTCTTGCTACACGATAGGAAAAATGAGACCTACATAGAAGCTAAAAAAGAGGTAAAAGAGAGTATCATGAAAGACTGGCAAAGATAGTGGCAGGAAAACGAATCAGTGGGTCAATGGACCAAAAGAATAATTCCCGACGTCGCTATATGACTGAGGTGTAAAAACAGCGAAATGTCGATTACTATATGACCAGAAGCGTAGCGTGCCTTGGCGGGGCCCCGTATAAAAATTTGTTTGGGGGCCCTTTCCCCGTTGAAGTAAATGACTTAAACGGGGAAATCCCGCAGCCCGCGATACCCGATGTAGGGTGTTGCCAACTTTTGAACGCACGCTTTACGCGGGAAAAAAGAAATTGCTTTCTTTGACTTTTGTCATTTCTGAAATAAAAAAAAAATTGGGAAGTTTTTATTAATTTTTGCTTACGCACGTTGGGGGCCCCCGTGGCCCAGGGGCCCCGTATAATTGATACGGCAGATACGGCGGTAGCTACGCCCCTGTATATGACACAAATATTGACGGATGCATGTACTGCGGAGAATCGGACACTGCAGAACATACCCTCTTTCATTACCCAAGGTGGGAGGAGGACAGGCAGGCTGCAAATATGGAAATAGGAATAAGACTTAGGACTGAAAATTTGGCGACAACAATAACGGAAGAAATCAGGCGTGCAAGAAACGAAAGAGTAAATAAAAAATATCATGGGTAGGAAGGAGACGGACGAAAGAGAGATAAGCAGCCATTTTGATGCGATGCTTAATAGAACTTCCGGAATGGCTTGCGAAGAGATGGGGGTTTTTTAGTGGGTGGAAATTAGGGATTGAAATCCAGCGGCATTTTCAATCCAGCTGGATTTATGCTGGATTAAAGCAAATTCAGCTGGATCCAGCGCGAATCCAGCATTAATCGATTTTTCAAATAAATGTAGCATTTTTTTAACTCTAGAAACTTTAAAAACTATTTATCTACATTAACAACAAATACTCGTTTTTTTGGAGTTTTAAGTGCTCTAATAGTAAGTAATAGTTACGAGTATCCGGAGTATAATACAGTCCTAAATCACCGAAATTGATATTCTAGATATCTGAAATAGTTATTCGTTTACCTATTTTACAAAATATGTAGTTTCAGTTTCTCAGTCTCAATAATTTTAGAAATAAAATTGTGTGACCCGCTTATAAAATGTTTAGTTAACTCTTATTAGAAACAAAACATTAATATGAATTATTATATATAATTTAAGACTTGACTTGTCTTTTAAAGAATAAGGCCAATCAATTATGTAGGTAACAGTTTCTTTTTTACTTTTTTTAAAGTAAGATCTCAAAAAAGAAATGTTATTGATGGTGTTATCTCCCACCCTACTTCTTAAAGAACTACAAAGATACCCGAATGCGGAAAGGGCTTTCTCTACTTCTACGCTGGTTGGTCTGAGAGTCATCAAATAATCATAGATTAAAGTTACGTTTTCACCTCTTACTCCCTCACTTTCATAAACTGTCATTTCTTTCTTCAATATCTTATCATAATCCTTCTCAGACCCAGTTAAATACTTGTTTTTGGCTGATTGCGGATCCGCATCGCTGGATCCAGCGCCAGTTGCTGGATCCAGCATGGCCAAAAACGTACTGGATCCAGCTAGATTGCTGGATCCAGCATTGCAATTCCTAGGCAGAATGTTGATTTTACAATCGTTATTTAGAATGAGCGGAACACTGACATACGAAAGCTCTCACGGACAAATCCGAGTATAACAATTAGGTTTTTTATAAAGATGTTATCTATACATATATATAAAACAAAGTCAGGTTAATTACAACGTTTATAGCTGAAGAACGACTGAACCAATTTATCTTTGATTTGTTGGATTTATCTCCGTCCAGAATAGAATAACTAAGCAGAATTAAAACAAGGGAAAAATTTGCGAAAAAAATTTATCAAGAAAATTCATTTTCTCATGCATTTTGCATGGAACGTCTTTTTGTTGATATCTCGATCATGGGTAGACTGATTTCGATGATTTTTTTTGTCCAGCATGGCCAAAAACGTGCTGGATCCAGCTGGATTGCTGGATTGCTAAATCCAGCATTGCAATCCCTAGTGGAAATCCTACACTATCACTCTATCAAAGGGTGATATCTTCAAAAGATTTTTCCCCTATCGGCAAAAAAGGTAAATGTGTCGACTACTGTTACTCCTTCTTCTTTTATGCTTCTCAGAGGTATTGGACTCACTCACCCCCAAATTACAAAAATAGAATCAACCTGTATAACAAACAAATGTGTGTAATGCATATGTATGTTCACATAGTTACATATAATATTATAATGTTGGCGCAGTAAATGCTTATAGAATGCCTGCTTGACCGATTCTCCCCCAAGTCTGCGACCTGTGACTATTTATAATTAATGGGGGAATATTCATAGATTGCATCTACAACATATTATTATTAAGTTTGTCTGTACAACTTGTGCATCGTTATTTTGGTTTATACACTCCTAGGCAAAAGTAAATTAAATAAAATTCAGCAATCTGATTGAATAGTTTTTAATTGATTTTTATTGAGGTGAATGTAATGACTTGTTTTTTATCAAATATTTGTTTTTAACTTGCTTTTGCAAAAAAAAAAATAGATTGTTTACCGTTATCTATTTAAATAAATATAATTTATTTTTTACATCTATAATAAATTAAGAAGAATAGTTATATCGTTTTTCATGTATTTTTGAGTTCATAATTTTATACGTGGTAGCTAGCAAATAATCATTTTTTAAACATTTTTGTAATAACTTTTTTCAGCGATATCAGACGTGGAACGTTTTTAATTAAAAGTAGCTCTCAAACAATTCAGCACCGTATGCTTGATTTTAATAAAAAAATTAATTCGAAATAATGTACATTCCAAAACGGGTATGCAAAAATTGAATAAAGTTAAAATACATCGATCACTTTATATTCAATTGTTTTTACAAAAAAAACATTGAAAATAAGTACGGTTTCGAGTTGGAGCGCGAGTTTTAGATATCCATTCGCTCGCATATACAACGGCCCTAGCTGACACCAGATCAAAAACTTAAGGTTTTTACAGGATTCCTTAGTTTTTTTTTTTTTATTTTTCTGCGACTCTTCCAAATACGAATAGTTTGATGATGAACGAAAATCGAAAATTGCGCTATTTTCTCAAAAATAAATTCAACAATTTTGTTTATGTTCTATAAATCGATGTGACGTCTTAAGGCTGTCGGAACGCTCTGAATTTAAACCAAAAATAGAGCTTCGGCTGTCAACTGCTTGTAGACTAATTCGTCAACATTCTGCAAAAATTCTTTCTCTATAAGGAAGATAAAGGACAAATCTGGGTCTCTAATGGACTATTTTTGTAATTTATGTACCATTTACTAGAAAAAAGTTGGCATTAATTGTGCCACAAAAAGACACGTTTTCAGTGTCATACTACGACCTTATTCGTACTTATTTCACAAAACTGTTCCATTACCAACCTAAAGTGACTTTTCCTTTATCGGAAAAGTTTTTTAAATCTTCAAAATATTTCCCAAACTTAGAGTAATCAATTGACAGCGACACCCTTGCAGCAATATTTTTTAGCCTCGTAGTTGACACCAGCCAAAAATTGAAACGTGCGGATGATTTGAGCGAGACAGAGCTAAAGAAGATCACACCCACAATATGTCTTTTGCCTACCTCGCCCCTTACCGCTGGGTCTCAGCACAAACAAAATTCAGAGCGTTCCGACAGCCTTAATGTATCTTATAATATCACCATTACAGAAATGGTAGTTTATTGATGAACGAAAATTCGTAGTTGCTGCGAGAAAGTGGATGCCATTTAATTTTACATTTATTACGGTGGAAATTATCATAAATATAATTGATTTAGCTTATAGATATAACAACATTTTAAGTCGATAATTGAATAATTATTATTTTTAAATCTAAGTATGGGAAAGTTGTTTTTGTGTCTGTCCTGGCTTGGCTACATCCGTGTAAAGCAATTATCAGCATTACAATAGTTAAATACCTGTTATTATACTTTAGGGGATGTTAAATAAGCGACTGAAAATTACTCATACGTTAAATAACTTATTAAAATATGTGTATTTTTAAAAGGCAAACAAATTTCAAAACGAACAAATTCTTTTATATTTACAGTTACTTTAAAAATATATCACATAATCCGGACGACCAGATATTCCTATCAGAATTTTTCTGTCAAATAAGCTATACAATATACCTACGTTATATAAATTTGAAGACTCATTATTTTTTGATGATCATGTAGCTAAAATTTGATGATTGCGTTGCAGTTTTATTGACAAATGAAGCAAGAGTTTCATGTCTAATTCTATATAAATTTCTTTATAGCTAATACCCAATAAAATTACTGTTTTACATTGTTAATGGTTGATAATAAAAACTGCAATCCATGAAAAAATTAAAAGCTTTTGATGAACCCGGAGCTGAAAAAAAAAAATACTTTTTCAGTTTCTATCGTCTGTATCAGCAGTAATAAATATATCATGAACATTTTTGCTTTAAAAGAATTTAATGTTGAAAACACATTAATCAAGAAACTTAAAAATTCCCTATACCCAGCATATTTTACATTTTATATTTCACGCGTATTTATTGCATTTTTGTTTAATTGATATTTATTAATTAACAAAAATTAAAAAAAAAAACTATTTGGAGTTTAATCAATTGCAATAAAGATTACAAAAAATAATATCTGAACGAAATATAAATTACATGCATTGTAGTATATCAACGTCAGATTCAAACCATTCATCCTTTTGTCTTACTATTTACGAACTAAAATGCAGCACACTATAAACTTCTGTCCTTGTCAGTTTCATGTAATTTAGAAGACAAACTAACTTCCCCTTTATTTGGTAGTTCTACTTCCCCTCGATTTCTTACTTTTTTCAAACAGATACGTCGCCAAAGAAGTTAAATTTCAAAAAGCTGAAAGATATATGTGATTGCTACTATGGAAAGGAGATGTAACTAGCTGTCATTTCTTGTATTATCTCAGGGTACAATTTGTCACTCTCCTGAAATTAGGGTCACATTCACTTTTTACTCAGGAGATGTGACTAAAAAAGGGGCAAAATTAATGTCAGTTCTAATACCAAGGTCAACACAACGCTGCGTTGGAATAACTTTACCTACGTTAGTTTGATAAGGGACAAAAAAACCGTCTGGCCAGGGCGTAAAATCAGCTAAGCACGACGCTATCGTCTACTGATTAATATTTATCACATAAAAATGTGGGTAGATACAATAGTAAAAGTTGGTGGCCACTGAAGTGTGTTAAAATCATGACAACGTTGACTACGACGACGCGACCGAAGAGGATATCTAAAGTCGTATAGCAGGCATATTATAGCGGTTGATTTCTTAACAGTCAAGGAGGAGCACATAACATAAAAGTGTGTACAGTGTGAGAGGGTTCAACGAACCCTATGGAGGCTCGATGCCCTCGTGTCGCCTGGATATGATGTCGCTAGGGATGGCCCGCACGTGTAGCCATTTCGGTCGAGGAGTTTGTCCTATTTTGACTACAAAAGTGATGGGTAATAGGGATGTTGACTATTTTTCGGGAAGTGCTCCGAATTAAAAAAAATTCTCGAACAAAAGATGTTTATTTTTGTCTAAAAGATACGATCTGATAGAGAAAAATAGGTTTTGCCATTTGAAATTTTAGAGCTGACCCCAGCCCCCCTCGAGGGTTGAAATTTTTGCCACCAAAATGAGCGTTCCTTGAAATTGAGAAACTTTTATTCGGAACATTTGTCAAAAAATCACCATTCTTTTCAGATATTTCAGCGTTTCCGGACTTTTTGAACACCAATCCATTCGTGATCGGTAGCTTGAAAAAAAATTCTCGGTCAAAAGATGTTCAATTTTTGTCTGGAAAATACGAACTAATAGAGAAAAATAGGATTTACCATTTAAAATTTTAGAGTCGACCACAGTCCCTGCGGGGGCACCCCCGAGAGTGTAAATTTTCGTCACCAAAGCGTTTCTTAGAATAGGGATGTTGACTATTTTTGGGAAAGTGTTTTAAATCGTGCATAAGTACCTAATATAGCCACAAATATTTATTATTTTTGTTTAAATACGACTCAAGCCTTAAAACTCATGTACCTATTTTAAATTCCGTATCAAATTTCGGTCCAAAACGCCAATACTTGTCACGTGACTGCCGTGACGTTAGACGGTCACAAAGTAGAAGACCGTGCTCATAAACGTTGGTAAACTGAATACTGATGAGGTGATGAAAGTTGTTTCGTAGTTGTTGCTATAGTTACATTTGACGTTTCTTAGAAACAAATAATAATAAATTACACACTAGATATTAACTAAACAATTAAGCCTTTTTACAGCGTCTGATGCTGTTCATGACCCTCTGACGTCATGCACTCTGATTGGTGGTCGTTGTCACGTGACTTGAGAGTGATTTAATTAGGTTTTATTTATTAAATAATAATTAAATTCCTTAAAAATAAGGCAAAATATTGTGTTTTTTAGTATTTCTATCATAGCAACTACCAATTAACGTTAAAATTTTGTTTTTATTTGAATACAGTCAACATGCCTATTCTAAACCGATTTGCTTTCGAAACTCAAAATTTCAAAAAAGATACACAGATAAAAATGTATTTCAATCCAATAAAGCACACAACACTTCTGTATGAAAAACATTTGTAGAAATAAATAATTATACTAGTATGTCAAACAAAGAAAAATTGGTCAATATTTCAAAAAACTGATGTGTTAACTTGTAATTTTTAACTACAGCTCTCCAGTTACTATATTGACAATCCTAACTAATATTATAAATGCGAATGTGATTTTGTTTGTTATTCTTTCACGCCTAAGCCGTTGAACAAATTTCGATAAAATTTGACAAGGAGATATATTGCATCCTAAAGAAGAACATAGGCTACTTTTTGTCTCAAAATAAAAACTTAAAGGGCATGAAATAGGGGGGAATGTCACTGATAGGTCAACAGGATACCTTCCGGAACTATTAGACCTCCAAATTTGAAATTTGGCAGACGTGTTTCTTTTGTTGAGTAGAGATACTAAATAGTCTTCTAGGATGTGGAAAGGGGGAAAGTACAGGGGTGTCAATGATTAACACACTCTAATTTTCAAAATACAGTTTCTATGGACTGAAAATGTAGCTGTTAGGTCTTGATGAAGATTCCACTAATGTTGTTGTTGCCATGTATCGTTATAATCGCGGGCGGAGCCACGGGGAGCGGCTAGTTATTAATAAAATTCAAAATATCTCAGCTTTATAAGATTAAATATTGAAAGCACTTGTGAACTGAATTCATCAAACTATAAAACTCATTATCTTGTCCTTTTATTATTTTTTTTGACTTGTCGATCAAACTGTCATGCTTCTAGATTTTATGTTCAAAATTTGGCCAACCCTAGTTGCCGTATTTATCTGGTGGCTTTCCAAAAGTCTAAACTCACCTATCCACGACAACTGGCAGGTTTCTTATTGTTAATATTTTTCAAGCTAAATAGGAAACTTGTACAGCCATTTTATAATTACCACATGTAGAACTTTATTACACAAAGAGAGGAGAAGGGAATACACCAACTGTCATGAATGAAAAGATTTTCCTAGATAATCTTTTTCAAATTCATACAATTTGATTTTTATCTAGCTATTTAACGTTGATTTACCCAGAGTTTCGCTTGCACTAAATCTGTTTTCACTCGAACGTATATTACAAAATATTCGTATTTTTATATAGACGAAACATCGCGGAATTTTTGACGCTCCAATGGTGGCACAGAGATCCAAGCGATAGTAACAGTGAAAGACTTCAAGTACCAAAAAGTAATATCATAAACAATAATTAGTGTAAATATTTTTACTACAAATTTTAATAAACAGTTTCTGAAAAATAAGGCTTATCTATCATACCATCTCCCCAGACAAAATTACAGACAGAAAATTCGTCAAAATCATTGGCTGGTGTTTACGGATCTTAGAGATCCAACCAAGTATGTCACTATAAGGGGCGCCACCATTGGAGTGTTAATTATACTGATGGTATGTAAAATCCAAAGCTTCAAGAAGTATAAGTCATGTTGTCTTCAGAGTTCAGCTCAATTGTTTATTATCGAATTAACTTATTTTTAAAAAAATCGAAATAATGTCTGCATGTCCTCATCTGATAAAATTATTTTTCTAAATGAAATTCATAAAAACGCTAATTTCATCGATCAATCGTTTTACGATGATTAAAATTGCAGCATTAACACTGACCGTTGGAATACCAGAAGCATGCCTAAAGACTGCACCTACATTCGATCTGTATATTTCTCCCGATCTGATGTCGGCCGCCGAAAGGAAATTGAGCTTCCCTTTTCAATGCGGGCACCTACATTATAATCTTAATACTTGATTTTCTTCCGATGTCAGCCGACATCGGATCGGGAGAACTACGGATCCAATGTAGGTGGTGCAGTCAAGACATGTTTATTTTAAGCCGAGAGTATTATAACATAGACTATTACACAAATACACTGAAAATATGTGTAGGTGGTGTGCCGCTCGTATCAGATAGCACAAATCTTCCTTTATAAAGCTTATATATAATATTGTGGATAAAAACAGAATTGGAATGTCCATGTGCAATTGTTAAATTCGGTATTCCGCATACAATTCCATTTAATTTATTCTATTTTGTTTTGTCGGCATTCAAACTCAGGTCTAGACATAAATATGATGATTTTTTACCACACAGCAGGACATACGAAACCGGTCAGAGCAATATTATAAGAACTATTTACGAAAACTTAGATTTCGTGGTTTATTTTACTGAGTAATTATGTGTAAATTAATATATTATGGAAACGGCAGTAATAACTGATAGAAATTCACGAGCAAAAGTGAACCAGGATGTGTTCAGAAGGAAGTGGCTACGATTTAAAAATAAACACGACTTGTCAGAGACTCGTACGCTACAGAAAACTATTCCGTTTCTATTTAGGCTCAGCATATTATGAATTGCAGCGTTTTCATAATGAGGACGCTTCTTCATCCTCGGCCATTGTGATCAACGGCCTACACAGTAAGTATACATTATACAGTACTATTCGTAAATATTTTTCACTAACGAACTGTTCGTATATTTTGTCTTTTCAAGCAAGAAATCACATTTTAATCACGTTTTAAAAATATTTTATATTAGAGACACTTGTAAATCGTTTTCCACAATCTACGACTAACCTTCGATTTTATATTTTGGATGTGAAATGTTCCTCTTTTATGGCATTTTAATTGAAACTACAAAAACATCTGTCATACACAGCCGCAACATTTATAATTTATTATCAGTACATTGCTCAGAATCTAAACGGTCATACGTTAACCATATAGACAATTCAGTTCTTGATGATCTAGTTATTTGCTGTGATTTAGAAGATATAGGGATGTCGAAAAAATATCCATATAACGATATTTTTTATTTGATATATCGGTATTTTTGGCTGATATTTAATATTTCGATATATATCGGTATAAAATTCCGAGTATCGAAAACCGATATTTTTTTCCAGTCGCAACACTTGTAAGTACTATCGCGACTGACTACGGCCGTTTAATTATTCCGAAAATATCGGAAACTCCACTGAAAATGTTTTTGGAACATACTTTTAAGTGCGTTCCAAAAACAACAACAGTGAATAAAGCACATAAAATACATTTCTTTTTCACTGGATTTTTCGATATTTTCGGAATAATAAACAGTCAAAATAGCTATTCATACAATATTTCATTTCATTTCTACAACGTCTAGAATATTTTTAATTATTTCGATTTACACCTCAATTCATGCTGCACCAACAATTTTCTGTCGAATGTCACCTCTGGCACGCATGCCATAGGTTCGCCATCCCTAGCTTTATTAATTGTTCGATTAACCTCTAAAATTATCTACTCCTAAATGTATTAGACGTTTGATTAATAAACAAAAAAAAATCTTTACGTTCTTTTTATATTTCAGATAATTATTTATTACTTGATTTATTAGAAATAATGTCCGTTATTTGATATTTGAGATTATATTAAGCTAACCAATATTATACTAAATTTCTTCGAATGTCCTCTTTCAAATTACACCGATATATCGATATTTTAAAAAAAATTTATCGGTACCGATATCGATACTTGAAAAAAATATCGATACGATATATATTGATACTTTTTGACACTTCTGACATCCCTACCATATAGATAGACAATTCAGTGCTTGATGATCTAGTTATTTGCTGTGATTTAGAAGATATTATATCTAGTGCGAGATCCGGCATTACAAATATGTATATACCCCTATGTGTTATTTAATTATTTTTTTAAATGAAAGGCTATTTTATTACCTATCCATCGATACTAGGTTACCTAAACAAAAGTGGGTCCATGGGTAGTTTTTACGGGTTGAAAAATGTTTTAGGTCTCCAAAATACCTAAAAACTTCTCCGAATCGTTTCAAAATTAAAATTTAACCCACTGGTATAAATTAAAAAGTGTTCCTAAAATTTTAATAAAATCGGCCTAACAGGATCGGACTTACAAATTTTTTGAAAACACTAATTTGTAGATAATGACTTATTTACTGAAGGGTGTATTTAATTCGGTGTAGACGTTATTATTGATAATAATATTGCAATTAAGAAAAAAAAAAAACATTTTTATGAGGTGTGATCAATGGAGCAGAAAACTTAACATCTAAAATCTAGGCACCATGGATGGGACCCACTTTTGTTTAGGCAACCTAGTACCGTTGATAGGTAATAAAATAACCTTTCATTTTAAAAAAAAAAACCCGGGTCGCAGTACCAATACCCTGCCGACAATATAGTGTATTTGCTATTACAGGCAGTGTGGCTTTATTATGCGAACTTAAGTTGGTTTTTGGGCAAAATAAATAATTTGACTCTTTAATACACCCCTTAAAATAACATTTTTTTCTTAATTGGAATATTATTATCAATCAAACCTCTATACCAAATTATATAAACCTTTCAGTAAATAATTCACTATTTGCAAAATAGTGTTTTCATAAAATTTGTAAGTCCGGTCCTGTCCGGCCGATTTTATTAAAATTTTGAGGTCACTTTTTAATTACTACCAGAGGGTTAAATTTCAATTTTGAAACGATTCGGAGAATTTTTTCGGTATTTTGGGCCCCAAAAACATTTTTCAATCCCTAAAAACTACCCTTAAAATGTGTTTGGTTTACGTGTTGAAATCCATCACCGCACGAAGCCTATTTCAAATGTCAATTAACTTCTTCGAAAGTTATAGCCCGCACACATATATACCTATATATATAAATATATATATATACATTTAAACATTTTTAAAAATGGTGCCAAAGTGTTTAGGAGGTTATGAAACGTCGAGAAATTTTGGTCCGACCTCTAGGTCCCGCCATCCGACCGACGCCAATAGTGTATGTTGCCATATGGCAAATACACTAATAACAGATGGGGATATATATTTGTAATGCCGGATCTTAGACTAATCGTACATGTGTCAGCAAAGTACGCTAATATATAATGACAGAAAGAACGGATTTATATAGCAACGAATACCATAAAAAATTTATATTGTTTTATGGCATTTTTCGCTGACCGCTGCGTTAATCTATTTTGTACAAAAAGTTCAATTCATGGCATTTTATTGACACAATGTTACTTATATCTCGTTTACCACAGCAAGCGGAATGCAACTTCTTTAAACAGTTCTACTCTGCACTGAGTTTTGTACTTATATAGTTGATTTAAGGATATGTACTTATGAAACGCTCTGTATATTAAATAATAACGGGACATAATAATATGTTTCTAATTTCGTTTTCCGTAATGATTTTTTAGTATTTTGTCAGATGAGAATACGAAGTTCCAAAATGTTTCTTCTTCTTTTCATCAGAATCAGTTACAAATGGCTAGACTAGTTTTGATGAAAGATAATATCTAAATTAGTATACGATTTGCTTAAAATAACGTTTCTGTCAAAATCTACATTTTAATATTCGCAGGAGGAATATATTTTATGACCGGAACGCAGAATATAAGAGAGGATGTTTCCATCTAGACACTAATAAGTAATAACCTTAATTTCTAGTCGAGTATCTATAATACACAGTATTTATCTATAAAAAGTGTATGTTTAACTGCAACACATTGAGCTGTATTAATTACAGTTTTATAAGGTGTACTTAAGAAGGTGGAGTGAAAATATAGAAGAGATATAATAATTTACAAATCTGTTCCAAATTCAACTAAAATTCATGAATCCAGTGCCGATTTATCCATTAGGCACTTTAGGCCCGTGTTTAGAGGCGCTGAGGGCAACCCTCAAACAAAAAATAATAATACCGAAATTTATAGGCCCTTTCAGTTTTTATAGTTTTTGTTAACCCGCTTTTTTCAAGGTTTCTTTTTGTTAACTGTTTTTTCTTGTCCTATATTTTTCAATAAAATATACAACAAAATTGGGTGTTTTCTCTGTTTTTTTAAATATATGGAGGTTAGTATGCGAAGATAACCAACAATATAGTGCCCCAAGGGCGCACAAATATAGTCGACTCTCGATAATTTCACACTCAAGCGACCAGAGAAAAATTTCAAATTACCAAGAAATCAACATAACAGGGGTTTATATAAAAATCATTGACAATGTCGATGATAAAATTCCAAACTGTTTAGTGACCTATTTTTTTAATTGTCCATCCTCTACAGCTTGAGTCACACGCTTTTTTCACTTATCGAAACGCATTTGTTCTTTCTTGAATTCATTTTAATAACACAAATCAAACATTAACAGGGCTCACTTTAACATTTGGAAGGAGACCGGAATACGAACTGCAAACTCACTCATATCTCATTTGTCGACAGGTCTGTGCATGATAAACGCTTCAAATTATAGAGAGTAGGGAAGCCCGAACTTCAAATTATTGCATGGTGGCGGGCAAGATACTATTCCTTCAACTTCAAATTACCGAGTGGACTAAATATTAATTTTATTAAAATTATCGAGTATTTTTCAAGGGACCCGGAAAAAAGTTCAATTTATCGAGAGATTCAAATTAACGAGTATCAAATTACCAAGAGTCGACTGTACATAAACCGACATTACCTAAAAGCCAATTCAGACTAGCCGTTCTCGGTTACGATTCACCGGTCCGGTTGGGAGCTCGACCAATCAGGGCGTAGTCGTTCCCGATTGCGGTTCGGTTCGAGCGTTTAGGTTCAGCTCTAATTTCAACCGGGCCAATGTGAACGCTTGCTGGAGTCACGTGACTAGCCATCACATCAGCCACACATCAAACGTCAAATCATATTTCGAAATTGCGCATGCGCACCGAGAATAATCGTAGAACCGAATCGGGATAGTGTGAGCAGCCTAGATTAATCGAAAACCGAACCGGACCGGTAAATCGTAACCGAGAACGGCTAGTCTGAATTGGCTTTTAGAAGATGTATTAGTGGATCGTCTGTACAACGCATATTATCTCTGCTGTTCGATTCGTGTTCTTGTGTGACAAGGAAGAGTAGCGAAATGTGGTGTGTACTCACTACTCACGAGTAGCTTTAACTGAGGATGTGCGACTGATGTGTTTGAGATGTGATTGACTCAAGACTACAACATAATACCGATGGAAACAGTGAGAGATTCTGGTCGAGTGAACCCAGTAATTCTGAGCTGCGAGTTATTATACTACCTATGGTGATACTGACGTCCCTATAGCAAGATGTGAATGTACTTTACCTCCGGTACAAGAACCCTAAATATATAGGGCCTCGCAGAAATTGACTAATGGACAGCAATATTTTCTAACAAATATAAATACAAAACAGTTTCACGAGTAATTGGAATAAAAATAAATCAATTCAAACACTCATTGATTGCAACGTTTCGTCTTTATTCAATCAAGACTTTTTCAAGCTCTGAAAATTTTTTTTTACAAAAATTGGCAATCATATAATAAAAATATTAAACCTTATGGATTAAATAATTTACTAAAAAGAAACAATGATGTGAAATTAAAATAAAACTATGATATAATAAGCGATTTCGCATTACAAAAATCAATTAAAAATTTAAAATTGTAGAAACTGTTTTCTATTAACATATTCTGGAATTTAACTTTAAAGATGAAATATTTAAATACCTTATAAAAATGCGTTATCGAAGACTGGCCAAGAAAATTCATTTCTAATATGATTTCTTTGATTCGATCTGCTTTTTTCAAGTCCGAGAGTTCCAGCGTTGCCAGATTTTTTTTTGCCAAGTCGGGATTTTGGAACTTTTTGAGTGAAAAAAGCGGGATTCTTTCGTCGAAAGCGGGACATAGTAAAAAAACGTATATAATCAGAAATTTTTGAATATTTATCTTTTTATTTGAGTTCAAATTACGTTACGTGACAATAGATAGCAAAAATAGCCATAGAAAATGTATTTTAATAAAAATATGATATTTTGAATCAGATTTACCCTATCGTTAAATAGTTGAGTCTTATTCATCTTCTGAATAAAAAAAAAGAGACTAAAAACAGAAATCAAAATCAAAAAAGTTTTATTCATTAGAAAAATATGACGTTTCAAACAATAGTCTGAGGAGTGAGTGTTACAAATTGCACCTTAATAAAAGAATAATTATTTACCCAAGGTCGAGTTATCCACGAAAAGCGGGACTGAGCCTGTCACGCGCGGGACATTTAATTTTGATTTAAAAATCGGGACGTCTGGCAACGCTGGAGAGTACCCTATTGTTCACACTGTCTACCACAGAATTCTTCTAGTTCCTAAATACAAATGTAAGTTGATGGCCCAAATCCAGACAAGTATTTTTTTAATGAACTTAATAATAAAGGTTTTGACTGAAACCTTTTTTCAATTCATTCATGGTAGGTCTATAATTATTACAACTGAATTTTGTACTTTTGGTGAATTTATACATCGCTGCTGCTCATTTTAACATATGTCACCTCTCATCAGATACCTTCATTCACGAACAAGATACACAAACTATTAATTATTTATTAATTTTATCTAGTAAATTTTAAAGTAGGCTACACTTGTGCACACATTTATAATAACTCATTTATATTTTATTTTTATTTTGTAATTTTCTTGGAAACATTTACAAGCATTGTTCATTTACTGATGCATGTTTATCTAAAACATATCATGTTTGCATTTTGCAATATAAACTTTTAACAGAATAATTATGTTGTATAATACAGCAGGGTTAAAACCATAGAATATATTATATTGACAATAAAATCTGTCTATTATAGGTCGGCTAATACAAAAAAAAAATCATAAATGAAGGATGAAGAAATACACATTTAAAGGTTAAAAATGTATATTTCTGTTATATATTTTAAACACAGAATAGTCAATTAATTAATATAAATATTTTTTAAAAACAAATTTAAGGCTGTAGGAACGCTTTGAATTTAACCAACACTACGAGGTTAAAAAATGCTGTTGCAAGGGTGCCGGTGTCAGTTGTATACTCTAAATTTTGGAAATATTTTGAAGATTTAAAAAACTTTTCTGAAAAAGGATGGAAGAATTTTATGAAATAAGTACGAATAAAGGTCGTAGTGTGACATTGAAAACGTGTGTTTTTTGCCACAAATAATGCCAACTTTTTTCTCATAAATCGTACATAAATTACAAAAGTAGTCCATTAGAGACCTAGATTTGTTCTTTGTCTTCCTTATAGAGAAAGATAAGTCTACAATCAGTTATCAGCCGAAGCCCTAATTTTGGCTTAATTTCAGAGCGTTTCGACAGTCTTAACACTGTAATATACCTTAAGTCTGGCTGTGTAGACGAAATTTGCTTGATGCAAAGTTTCACAAAAGAAAAAATGATTTAGACTTTCGGATGTTCGTAGTATTAATGTGATGATATGGTTATAGGCGCAGAGCAAGCTCATTCGGTTTTGGGTGACATTTTATAGTTTTTATTTTTTAGTATGTATATTGTGTTATTGTTTGTTTATAAACACAGGCGGCCAACAAGGACAATAAATCTATTCGTGCTACATAATATTACCATTATATGAAGTCCGCGGCTCTGCTCATAAGGGCTGACCAAAATTGTTTTTATATGTTGATCGCGGAAACTTTTACCAGCAATTAAAGATATTGCCTTAATTTATATCTTATGCAACGTTGCCGGACGTCCCGATTTTTAGCCCAAAATTAAAAGTCCCGCTTTTCGGGGATTACTCAACTGCCTAACTACAGGGTAAACTAGACAGTTATTGTTATTAATAAAGTAACATTTTTTTCATTAAAATACATTTTCTATGGCTAGTTTGGCTGTCTATTATCATGCAAACTTAATTTGGAGCTCAAATAAAAGGATAAATCTTTAAAAACTACTGATTATATACGTTTTTAGGGTTTCGTAACTCAAAAGGAAAAACGAAACCCTTATAGGATATAGGCACCCTGTCACAGCCATTTTGCTCCGAACTACTGAACCGATTGAGTTGAAATTTGGTACACATATGTAAGTCGGTGACCGAAAGACATGTGACGTAAATAAATAAATTTTGAACATAGGGGTCATTTTTGACGGTCAAATTAGGAAATTAAAAAAAAAAGTTTTGCTAACTGTAGTGTGTGACATATCAAATGAAAGGGCTTGTAGTAAGGGTTTCAAATATATATTTTTATAATTTTAAAATAGATAAACAATTGGCCATCCCCCCCCTCATCTCCGAAACTACTTCAGGGCCTAAAATTTTGAAAAAAATAGGAAATGTCGAGTCTCACCCATAGTTTACAGGAAAACCTAAACAAAAATCTTTAGTCTTAAAGTACTCACGGGAAACGGAATAGTACGAAACTCTCTTCTCGTGAGTTCGACTCGCACTTGACCGGTTTTTTTAGTATGTCCCGCTTTCGACGAAAGAATCTCGCTTTTTTTCCTCAAAAGGTTTCAAAATCCCGCTTTGCCCGTTAAAAAATCTGGCAACGCTGATCACATGTGACGTAGCCGTCCTAAGCCCCAAAGAGCGTATTTCTCACGTTCTCACATTAGAACATGAAAGTTTGAAGGTAGACAAGCCATGAAAACAACGCCGTTTTGGCTATTCGAAATTGTTAATATATCGTGAATTTTAAAATTTTCAAATATCTATATCTAATTTACATAAATCTGTAGCGATAAAAATCTGAGATAAATCTAAATTAAGGTCATTCTTGCAGAGGGAATTGACTAGCAAATATTATTTAGTGACTTTTTGTTAAAAGAAAACTATTATAAAACTGAAGTGGATACACTAAATGTCGTTTAAAGAATCAAAATTATATTGCTGGTGATTAGCAAATTATGCTGCATAATTTATGCAAAATTAATACCGGTTGTTAACGGTGCAGATGACGAATCTACTGATGAGTGGTAATAACGTTGCAGTTCCGAACTGTTTAAATCGGAAATTTACTCAACGGTACACCGCTTTTGGTATTCCAAAAATATTGAAATTATATGCTGCCGTGCTTGTGTTTTATAAAAAATTAATTGATAAAATACATGATAGCTTAATATTTAAAGCTTTGTCATTATTTTGTTATTTCTTAGAAACAGGACAGCAGAACGTACACTGATTCCATTTGATTTGGCTTAAAACGTCCCTGAACATCTGTACATATAAATAAAATCGACTGCATTTCAAACTTTGTGCAATACAGCACTCTTTACAGGAGTAATGATTGATGTGTTTGTATATATAGCCAGTGGATTACTAAGCCCACATACTGCGAGAGTTGCTTTTTTACAAAAGTTAGTTCAATTAATACAAATAAATAAAATCGTAACGTAGTCTGTAATTGTACAATTTTAAAGATTCCTAGAGCGAATTTTCAGTTTTCAGTCAGTTTGTTCTGTCTGTCCGGGCTAATCTTTGAAACGGCTGAGCCGATTGTGATAATATAATGCTACGGCCAGTTATCGTAAAAATGTCTGCTCTAAAGTCTAATGTCTCAATCATGTAAATAATCTAAAACTTTGAAGTTCGCACTGTATTAATCTACCTAATGTCAAATCAGGAACAAATATGAAACAAACTAAATAATTGATGCACATGATTTAAATTTTAAATATTCATCTCAAACATCCTTCAGAACCAAGCATTTGGGTAACAAGAGATTCATCAATCTATTCTGATTCATCACGAATGACTGAGCACTTTCTCACGAGGGCTCAGAACTGCTTGGGATCTAGTTTAGTAGTCGGGCACAGATAATGGGCCCATGCCTCCACTTGTATCCATGTATAGTATAACGACACATTAAAATAATGAATAAAAAAAATATAATAAAATAATGAAACGTTAGCTATTTTAAAATTAAGGATTCAACATCTAACTCAAATATTCGAGGATTTAACTTTTAAGTCAAAATCAGCTTACGACGTAGTTTACGGTTGACGACGTCACTTCAAAAGCATTGTCCATCCCTGTCATAGTCATATAAAAGAGCGATTTAGAGAAAGAAAGAAGTCCAAGATGTCGTTCACTATTTTACGACCGACGTTATCTGAACGCAGTTATTTCGACAATTTAAGAATGTGTGTTGTTATTGTGGGTACTGGGTACAGTCCGGTGCGTAAACAATTAATCCGTACGCACTTGTACTGTACACTGAGTACTTCGCACTTACATCGTTTTTACTGAGAGAGGAATGCGGAGTAAAGGGAGGAGGTATTGTAACTCTATTCACTGGCCGAGTTTTGATCAAGATACAAATAGCTAACATAAATTTCGAAAATTAAGATTTTTAACTTTTCACGAATGCCAATCATGTGTGAATGTTTGAGACGCTTTTGATTTCGTTTGTGTTTTTAGGGTTCCGTACCTCAAAAGGAAAAAACGGAACCCTTATAGGATCACTCGTGTGTCTGTCCGTCCCACTGTCAAAGCCAATTTGCGACGAACTACTGGACCGATTGAGTTGAAATTTGGTACACATATGTAAGTCGGTGACCATAAGACGGACATGTAACGTAAATAAATTAATTTTAAATATGGGGATCATTTTTGGGGGGTAAATTAGAAAATTAAAAAAAAAGTTTGGCTAACTGTACCGTGTGACATATCAAATGAAAGGGCTTGTAGTAAGGGTCTCAAATATATTTTTTTATAATTTTAAAATAAATTGTTTTAAAGTTATTTAAGAAAATATAAGAACAGTTGACCATTCTCCCTCCCTTGTCTCCGAAACTACTGCGCCTAAAATTTTGAAAAAAAATAGGGAATGTCAAGTTTCACCCATAGATTACAGGAAAATTGAAATGAAAATATTAAAACTTAAAGTACTCATGGAAAACGTAATAGTACGGAACCCTCTTGACCGATTTTTTAAAGAAGACTTTGTCTTGAAGGAGAAATTACAGATAAAAAAACTAACTATATTTGTTTAAGCGATGGTTATAAAATTAAAACATCGCCGATTTACTTTGAATTATTCCTTATTGAAATCACAAAACTCAGCTTTGATTTTTACTATACTCCTTAGTGAAAACCAATCATAACTTTGGTCGTTATGTATCTGCTGCCATCTACGTTAGGCTTATCATGTGCCCATGTCCAACGTGTTTCAAATACAGGGTGGGGTTCTTCCAATGCTTTGAACAAGCAGAACGAAGTAAATTTCGTGTCCGTTTGTTGACTGTAGTTTCGCTTTAAGAAACATTTTGTTAAATATCTACTTTTTTCAAGTATGAGAAGTTTTGGCGAAGCTTAATGTTACCTAAAAATCAATATCAATTAATGAGACTTCAGAAATGAGCTAGATCTAATATTTAAAAACACAGAACGAATAGATGTTGGCGTCAAATAAACAACCGTTCTGAGTTGTCCTAACTCCTAATATTGTAATCTATTTACTCGAATAGTCTAATGGAAATTTATAATATTATGTTTAAAAATTGTGATTCAGACATCTGCGAGAAGGTCGTTAAAATCTCGTTAATTATAAAATGACTCTTTGATTGATATATATGACGTGATTTAACCACAAAGTTGTAAATGAAAAAGCAAAATATTACTTGCAATACTTCTGTCGAATGCTGAAGAGTAATTTCACGCACGATTACTATGACAAAAAATATAACACATTTTAAACGTTGAGGAAAGTTTGGCTGAAGAATAATTTAAAAAGAAGCTTTACCGATATTTCGTTTGTGGCCACAAGCGAAACATCGGTAAAACTTCTATTTAAATTGTTCCTCAACCAAAATTTCCTCCCTCGACATTTAATATTTTTTGGAACAAAACTAACAGTGACAAATAAAACAGTTTTTAAATAGAAGGTAAGGGCTTCGGAATCAGCGCTACGTATGAGCTTACGTTTGTTTTATTATTGATTGTTGGAAAATCCGATGTTTTAAAAATTTGGAATCTTCCCAAATTTTGTAAGTTGTTTGAAGATGAACAGAGCACACGTATAATTTACGTATAGATGTATTTGTGTGCGTGTGGTGCTTATTGCTGAGTTACAAGGAAACGGGTCAAGCAAAATTAATAGTCATTTATCTCCTTATTCATTATGACCCGTTGACCCCCTACATGCACCATACTTTATGCGGACATTATGCAGGCGTGTAGGAATATTCACTGTCACTGTTAACTTTAACCATGCGAATGTTTTTCATATCATGCTAAAGACTTGTGTATCTAATAATTAATAATAAGAATAATGCGTTTAACGTCCGTTTCTCGACTTTATGTCATAACAGACGCCATTCGCACCATTACTATTTTCCATCTACCACACTTCCCGTTATTTTTCTACGTTTTTAAAACTTCAAATTATGTAATAGCAATGGGCGAATGAAAGAATTATAGGAAATTAGGATAAGGTACGTAATTTTTGAACTGGGAGTTTGATAGGTAATCGGCCATGGCCTCAAATAAGGAACCATCTCGATATTTATCTGGAATTAATTGAGGGAAACCATGGAAAACCTCAATCAAGATGGCCGGTACAAGAATTACCGTTTCTAGGCGAGAGGCAGTAGGAAAAAGTCCCAGCCACATCTGCCCCCGCCGGGATTCGAACCCGGACCTCCCGAATGCGAGTCTAGTGCTGTCACCACTATACTCTACCCAGCTCGGTCATAGTACAAATAAAGGGAAAAAAGTATTTATGTACGCGCGGCCTAGAAGTTATACTTGGTGTGATTGCTACAATTGATAACATTTTCGTTAAAGATGCACATTAAAAAAAAAATAGAATTTCTAGGGAGATGATAAACATATTATAGTTGGAAAGGCATTTTTAAACACAGGTTGGGTTATGTTTCTGATCTTATAATTTACATATATTTTACCTTTGTTCCATTTTCAAAAGTAACATTTTTAATGCCTGCAGAAAATAACTTTTTAACTATTAAAGGAGTGTCTACTGTTGAATCCATAATTTCAAAAAATAAATTAAAAATACAAGTACCTATTGAGGCTATTTAACTCTCAAAAGTTGTTAACAGCACGATAGCTTTTAGGAAGTTCCGTCCTATGTCGCTAGCATAACCTACTTTGCTGTTTTATGAAATTACTATTTTGTCGTTATCAGAAACAACTTCCGCAACATATTCATTGCATGCTGCGTGCAGAACTTCCGTAACAGAGAAAATTTTACCCTCGAAAATCCAAAAAACATTGATTTTTAAGATCTATGTGAAATTATTACGTGACAATATTAACTTTTATTGAGTTTGTCAACTTCAACAAAATAAATTGTTATGCTAATGAGACTACTGAACCCTCATGTTGCGAGTCTATCTTTTTATGAACTTTATTTTCCGGATAAACAATTTCTGTCCGAATCGTCGTGGTTAAAGATGGCAACAATTTCAGGAACTCAGATCATAATTTTCTATCGATAAAAACTCCTTGGTAAGGTTAAAAGTAAACATGTCAATAAAACTAACATAAATATTTTAAAGTTTTCTTTCAACATAGGGTCAAATCCCTTACACCCATCCCGCTGACCCAACGTCTTGATCAAAAAAAAAAATTAGATAACAATTTTGTAATATGAAAGACTTGACAGTAATTTCGCTGTGTTTAAAAGTTCAATTTTAATTTTTAACACAATAGTGCACGTATCGCGAAACAATTAATTGCAACTTGATATCGTATGCATATGATATGAGTTGTTGGACAACGGTAGTCTAGAATAATGCACCTTATAGTCAGGGCTGCCAACTGACTTAAAGAAAAAAATAGCATTAATTTACAGCTCACGTGAACGTTAAAACTGTTCTTAAAAATGAACAGATTTAATTTTAGATGCACGTGGTGTCATAAATGTCGACGTGCCATTTTGGAATTGAATAAAAATTAAATGAAATCACGTAACTTTCTTAGACTTTTCTCAGTAGGCAATCAGTTTAAAAAATCAGTTTAACAATAACAAAGTGTAAGGTGTACGCTATCCCATAAATAAATGATCAACAAGCATGTTTTACAACTGTCAGACTTGCGCAGAACCAAAATGACAACTAATTAATGTCATATCTAATAATTTATGACATGCTTTATTAAAGTATTGGATAATTAGTGAAAGAACAAGCGTCCCTAAGGTTCACAAGGCCAACTTTCCAGTTTAATGAATTCTAAATATTAGTACCTAAGGCTAATAACAATATTGTGAATTACAGAATTTTAGAAATTTTGAAGTAAATTAATAAAGCAACGTAATGTCAACAAATCAGATTATGGCCACATATTTTGAAGAAATTTGTGAACTGAGATTCTTGACGCGTAATTTTAATTAGATCAAACGTTAGAACCAGGTCAAAGGAGTCAATTAGAAAACAACCTTATAAAAAGAGACTTTTTGACTTCACTAAACTATATAATAATAATAATGATAATAATAATGCGTTTAACGTCCGTTTCTCGACTTGATGTCATAACAGACGCCATTCGCACCATTACTATTTTCCATCTACCACACTTCCCGTTATTTTTCTACATTTTAAAACTTCAACTTATGTAATAGCAATGGGCGAATGAAGGAATCACTAAACTATATATACATATCATTGTTTGTCTCTCACGAATAATAAAATATCTTCTTGAATGGTTTGAGTTAAGTACTATTTCTAATAATTATTTAATAATAAACGTCTATAAAAGTTATTCAAAAACGTAACCATCAACCTATCCTAATGCATATCAATATTTAATTCCAAAGGGGGCATTATTAGTGTATTTGCCATATGGCAACATACACTATTGGCGTCGGTCGGATGGCGGGACCTAGGGGTCGGATCAAAATTTCTCGACGTTTCATAACCTCCTAAACACTTTGGCACCATTTTTAAAAATGTTTATATATATATGTATATATATATATATATATATATATATATATATATGCGTATATATATATATATATATATATATATGTGCGGGCAATAACTTTCGAAAGAGTTAATTGATTTTAACGAAATTTGGCCCACGTGTTGAAATCCATCACCGCAAGAAGCCTATTTAAAATGGGCGTAATCGGGCCATTTTAAGGGTAGTTTTTAGGGGTTGAAAAAAGTTTTTGGGCCCCAAAATACCGTTAAAAATCTTCAGAATCGTTTCAAAATTGACATTTAACCCTCCAGTAGTAATTAAAACCTGTCCCTAAAATTTTAATAAAATCGGCCCGACAGGACAGGACTTACAAATTTTATGAAAACACTACTTTGCAGATAGTGAATTATTTACTGAAAGTTGTATATAATTTGGTATAGAAGTTTGATTGATAATAATACTGCAATTAAGAAAAAAAATGTTATTTTAAGGGGGGCATTAAGGAGTCAAATTTTTTATTTTGCCCAAAAATCAACTTAAGTTCGCATAATAAAGCCACCCTGCCTGTATAAGCAAATACACTATATTGTCGGCAGGATTTTGGCACTGCGACCCGGGTTTTTTTTATTTAGGTCAATCCGTTCGTCCTCGAAAAAAATCGCTGTATTGGCAACCCTGACAGGTTATATTAGTAAATAATAATCATTTCTCAATACACACGCACTAAAATTCTGTACCTGTATTGCGGACATAAATGTGTATTAAATAATTGAATACAGCCCGAGGACACAACGCACTGCACTTGTAACATTGAGTGTACACTGTACATACCTGTATATAATGTTTATAGAAGGTGTAAAGTCAAAATTGTCTTCATTTAAAAACTCCCACACATACTTAGTTCTATTCCAACAAAGCTAAACACGAAAGAATCTGCAGTAGAGGTCCAATCGTGAGTAGTATTTGGTCACGATCACTCACGCTCACGAAAATCATTTTCAACTCCCACCCGTTCACGCACTGCTACTATTTTTTATAATCACACTCACGTTCACGCTCACGGCTAGTTTTCAACACTCACTCACGTTCACGCACGATAATAATTATATTTCGAGACTCACGCCCACTCACGCACGTTCAATCACACTCACGAAACTCATGTAACTTTATATTATATTCATATATTTATATTATTATATTTATATTATATTCATATATTTATATATAATTCATATTATAACATTTCTTAAGCTACCAAAACATGATACAATAATATGGCCTATGGAAATAGGATCAGGTTATGTGTTTTGTCAACTATAAAGTACTAAACAATGAATTTTTGTAATTTTATGTAACATATACGTTATCGTTTACACATCACAAATACAATAAACAAAAAAACCTCTGAATAATAAATACAAGCCCTACTTGTTGGCCAAGAGTAGAGTACAAAATCGAAGCTCAGATAGAGGCTTGGCTCTGCTAGAGATCTCATAACTTTTTAACAGTGAAAGCATTATGAACTTGTGAGTCTTGGCAACCAATTTCACATGAAATGTTTTTGGTGGGATTTCATTTCTTTTTGGCAGGCGCTCTAGATTATTTTTTTTTTGCTCTATTTTTTAAACTTCAGCTATTTGTGAACCATTTTTGTACATTTTGTACATATTTCTTTATGCGCAGTTATGCACCACCTATACGAATGGTTGGAAAGGAAAGTTTCTGATTTCTTAATCTTTCCGTTGTTTATATGCAAATCCTAGCTTACATACAAAATTTCAGCCTTATATACTTTCAGGAAATACCCTAGGAATTTTGATGAGTCAGTCACAAAATCGATGTATTTTAGATGTCAATAAATCTGAAACCATAAAAGCTAGACAATTGATACTGGGTGCGTTTGATAAGTTTACTAAGGACATCTTATTTTGAAAATGTCAGCTTTCTAGCATTATCCGGACCGAAACTATGACGGTTCGAAAATACGGCGAAACGCTTCCCAGAAAAGATAGATAGTGCCTCGCTTCCTTTGACTCGTCTTGACAGGTGCACTACCGTGCCCCCAGATATGCGAAAATAATTTGACCAGCGAACTTTAATTTTCATTTGACACCAAGTAACTAAACTAGAATCACTTTTATAATCTTACACCTTATATTATAACGTGATGTTAGATGTAGGTTGATACTGTACACAAATATCGCGTACTACAATACCTATACAAAACTACGCATTCTTATCAAATGTAAATATGAAAAAAAACCCGGGTCGCAGTGCCAAAACCCTGCCGACAATATAGTGTATTTCCTTGTATAGGGCCGTGTGGTTTTATACTTTTATTATGTGAAATTAAGTTTGTTTTTGGGCAAAATAAAAAATTTAACCCTTTAATACACCCCTTAAAATAACATTTTTTTTCTTAATTGTAATATTATTATCAATCTAATGTCTACACCGAATTAAATACACCCTTCAATAAATAAGTCACTATCTGCAAACTAGTGTTTTCATAAAATTTGTAAATCCGGTCCTGTCGGGCCGATTTTATTAAAATTTTGGGGACACTTTTCAATCACTACCAGAGGGTTAAATTTTAATTTTGAAACGATTCGGAGAATTTTTTCGGTATTTTGGTGCCCAAAAACATTTTTCAACCCCTAAAAACTACCCTTAAAATGGCCCGATTGGGCGCATTTTAAATAGGGTTCTTGCGGTGGTAGATTCCAACATGCGGACAAAATTTCGTTAAAATCAATTAACTCTTTCGAAAGTTATTGCCCGCACATATATATATATATATATATATAAATATATATATAAATATATATATATATATATATAATATATATATATATATATATATATATATATATATATATATATATATATATACATATATATATAAACATTTTTAAAAATGGTGCCAAAGTGTTTAGGAGGTTATGAAACGTCGAGAAATTTTGGTCCGGCCCCTAGGTCCCGCCATCCGACCGACGCCAATAGTGTATGTTGCCATATGGCAAATACACTAAAAAGTTACTTAATTTTATAACTTACGTGCACTTCATGTAAATCTGAGTGTTTTCTGGTTCTGTCCACATTGTTCGGTTGGATTTGCCTGGATTTGTAGATTGCCTATTAAAGATAACATGTTTAATTGGATAAGCATTATTAATATATCGATAAAAATAACTTTGCAAGTCTCGCCAAATAAGTAAACCTTAATTTTGTTGCGAGTAGTTTTTAAATCTGTGATGTCTTTTAAAATATTATTTAAATATGGTGTAAATGTCAATTTTGATGTAAATTAGATGCCTAATATAACTAACATATTTAATTGGATAAAGATTAATAAATTATCTTAACAAATAGTTTCTAGAACAAAAATACTTTCTGAAATCATTATACAATATAATCATAATCTGTAGGTGAGACTTTTGTATAAGGATGAATACACGATGAAATATTTCCTGCCGAAGTGAGTTTTTACCATAAAACCTACAAATATCAGTACCATCTCCTCTGTTCGAGTAACGGAACTTTAAATAATGCGCTTTGTTCAGAGCCGTAATTAGCGTAGCGATCTCTCTTGCTAGATTATAAACAGAAGTTCACATGAAAATGACGATTTTAAAAAGTCTGGTTTAGATCTAAACATGTTTTATTTTTGCAATAAAAAATAAAAAACTCGGATCACTGTGCCAAAACCCTGTCGACAATATACTGCATTTGCTAATACATGTGACTTTATTATATTAACTTAAATTTGTTTTTAGACAAAATAAAAAATGCAATCCCTTAATATACCTGTTAAAATAATAACGTTTTTGTTAATTGCAGTATTATTATCAATCAACATCTGCACCAAATAAAATACACCCTTCGGTATATAAATCTGTATCCGCAAATTAGTTTTTATAAAATTTATAAGTCTGGTCCTGACAGGCCGAATTTATTGAAATTTTGACAACACATTTTAATCTTTACTAAAGGATTAAATTTCAATTTTGAAATGATGCTAAGATATTTTTCGATATTTTTGGGCCAAAAAAACTTTATTCAATCCTTAAAAACCACCCTTAATGTAGTCCGATTGGGATCATTTTAAACAGGCTTTGTGCGGTGATGTATTCCAGTATGTGGACTAAATTTTGTTTAAATCGATTAAATATGTCGAGAGTTATTGTATTGACTCACACACACATACACCTACACACAGTATTGCTGCTGAGACAAAGAGTAAAAACAACTTTAATAATTAAAAAATCAAATAAAAGTAGATACTATTCTCATATAAATAACAACGCCTTAAACAATCTTAGGTATTCTCAAGTTAAATTTTAAAAAAATTGTACAAAAGCTATTAATAAAAGAAAATGACACGACCTTGTTTATTAATTAATTAATCATTAAAAATTGTCATCTAAGTTTTTCGCTAAACATATGTAGTTAATAGAACAATATTTTTTCATATTTTGAAGAATGCGTTTATTTATATTCAATATAGATTATAGGAGATTGTTAAATTGGATCTTCAATTTCTATGCAACTGACCATGAAATATAAAAAAATACCGCCACAATAGAAAACAGATAACTAGTGTTCTTTTTCTTGTTCTTCAACTTAATGTTCCTTATAAAAAAGTGGTAAGTTTGGATTCAAAACGAGTTATACATGTATCAAATAATCAAGATTACTCATTTCATTTTGTTCGCTGGATAAAATGCAGCGAAGCTAGAATCCTTTTATTTCCGAGCATCCATAGGACTGAAGAGAGTTTTTAATAGCGAAAAAATTAAATTAGAGATTTCCACCTATTTTCAAGGTCTCCGCAAACTGCAAAAAATCCTTTTAGCATATGTGTGGAGTGGACAACATGGCTTCCACGTCCTAAAGCGTGCCTCCAGGCCAGGGTCTTTATCGGGCTGTACAGGATTTAAAATAAAAAAATAAATCACAGAAGTAATATATGCATGGCGCTTGCCCGGTTATCGTTTATTGTCGCGTATCGCGTTTTTTTATTGCTTGCGAAGAACTTTAAATCAAAATGTGATTGTTTTTTCTTTTTAAATGTATCAAAACAGACACATATGTCCATCGACATCAGTACGAATATGAATGGCGATAAATCATAAAAACGGGAAAATAAAGTAAAAAATTAATTTTAGTTGGATGGGCAAACCAAATGTCAATATTCTAAAAAGCCTTCAATAGGGATGTTGACTATTTTTGGGAAAGTGTTTTAAATCGTGCATAAGTACCTAATATTGCCACAAATATTTATTATTTTTATTTAAATACAACTCAAGCCTTAAAAATCATGTATTTTAAATCCCGTTTCAAATTTCGGTCCAAAAGGAGGCTCAAAAGTTTAAACGGGAGCTACCATCCTATAGAGCGTATTCTGTGCTCATAAACGTTAGTAAACTGAGGTGATGAAAAGTTGTTTCGTAGTCGTTGCTATAGTTACATGTAATTTGACGTTTCCTATAAACAAATAATAATAAATTAAATATTAACCAAACAATGAAGTTTTTTGACAGCGACTCAACATACGACGTCAAGCGCTCTGATTGGTGTCTGTTGTCACGTGACTTGTTAAATTCCATAAAAATAAGGAAAAATGTAGTGTTTTTTAGTATTTCTATCATAGAAACTACTACTTTTCGTTAAAATTATGTTTTTATTTGAATACAGTCAACATCCCTATTGATCTCACTTAGCTGATTGGGTAACCTCCCTCCTTAATCTCCAGGTTATAGTTCCGCCAGCCATGATGTATCGTTCGCGAGAACGAAATCAAATTTTAAACATTGAGTTTTTGAAGAATTCCTTAGGTTTTTTTTATTTTTCCCCTATTCCTCTTAATAAAAGTAGTTTACTGATGAACAAAAATCGAAAATTTAGATTTTCTCGAAAATTGATATGTCATTAAATGATCTTCCAATATGTCACCATTCATTTTATCTCGGAAAAACCGAGAAAGAGTTTAATGGAGTCAAACTATTGATTTACAAACCATCCAGTAAACCGTGGACGACACCTCTATTATCTTCGAAGAAGGATCAGATAGTAATAGCTCGAGAATAGAATAGGACATACTTTACTGACGCATGAACATTGTGTGAGCTATGTAAAGTCTCTGTTAGCATCAAACATATCTTCTTGGAGTGTTCACAATATGCTGCTGAACGAATCTCCTACGAGTTTCCCAACGACCTCCCTAGCATTTTTGAAGATACTGAAAACGGCATCGTTTCTCCACTCATCAGGATTTAATTTAGTTCTACGCTAAAGACCTTTGATGTAGATGCGTCCATAAATATCTATATAAAAAAGTGTAAATTTGTACAATATTTGTAATATAATATATTTTGGTTGAATACAACACTGTGTTAGTATTTTTGGCATTATGCATTCAGACGGTCATATTTGGTCGACTGTTAAACGGCCAACATTGCTTATAATGAACGGCCAGTGCTAGAAGACACACTAGATCCAAAGTATAGGTATAATCTGCACATAAACAATCTCCTCTTACATTGAACATAATTTATCTGATTTTTTTCCTACGTGCCGAATTTCGGAGGGGCGCAATCTGAACTCTTCACGAGGAAGAGTTCAAAGCCCTTTCTTCTTCGCCAACGGTTACGTTAAATAACCGCAGACTTATAACTAACTTCTTTCTCATCGTTTCTAGCATTGCATGGAACCGCGGATTTAAATGAGTAGGTAATACTACATCATTCGTTGTTATTATTATTATTTTTCATTTTTAGGGTTCCGTACCTCAAAAGGAAAAAACGAAACTCTTATAGGATCACTAACGTGTCTCTCTGTCAGTCCGTCTGTCACAGCCAATTTGCTCCGAAACTACTAAATCAATTGAGTTGAAATTTGATACACATATGTAAATCGGTGACCCAAAGGCGGACATGTAATGTAAATAAATGAATTTTAAACATGGGGGCACTTTTGGGGGGTAAATTAGAAAATTAAATTAAAGTTTAGCAAACTATAACGTGTAACATATCAAATGAAAGGGCTTGTGAGAATCTCAAACATATATTTTTTATAATTTTCAAATAAATAGTTCTAAAGTGACTTAAGAAAATAGATGAAAATTGACCATTCCCCCTTATCATCGAAACTACTGAGCCTAAAATAGAGAATGTCGGGTGTCACCCATAGTTTGGAAAACTTAAACGAAAATCTTAAGTCTTAAAGTACTCACGGAAAACGGAATAGTATGAAACCTTCTTCTCGCGAGTTCGACTTGCACTTTGAACAGTTTTTCTCAAACGGGTGCAGTGAATATAAATTTAGGGTCAGTTGGGATCAAGATAATTGTATAGAAGAATTTTTCGTTTCAACTATTTTATGCTATATTTGGCAACTTTGAATAAGATATCCATCGTTATTATAGAATTAGTAAAGTGGTAAAGTAAGGGGTACACATCACCTAGCCGGCAGGATCTCGGAAAGTGGTGTTCATTTTTTAAAATAAGTACCATAAATAGTTCAGACGCCAGATCAAGGCATCCTAAAAGAAGTGATTACGTCATTAGCAGAACATTAAATTGCATATTTCTGATCAAATTGTTTTTTATGCTAATAAAATAAAATAAGCTTTTATCTAAGGTGAACATCAGATAGATTCTAATAGGTAGGCGCTCTCCTCACACCATTATTAGATCGGATACATCATACATGGAACTAATACATCGTTTCGAAATGTTTACCCATTTCTTAAGAATTGCTCGTAAGTCACGCCGAACGTTTTTAGTTATAATATTCTATACAAATTTCATAAAGTTTCAGCAAGCTCAGAAAAAAGGTAGTAGGTTCAAGGGCGTACCCAGCGAGGGGCAGGGGGGAAGGGCAGCTGCCTCCCCCTGGAAGCAAAAAACAAGTCGTTATTAAATTTTGTCGCTGGAATTTTTACAATTCTTGAAAAATTATTATTATTTTTGTAGTTACATGTCTTATACTAGATAAGACATGTAACTACAATAATTTTTTTTTCAAGCAAATAATTGTAATAACTTAGTTGATAAAGCACTGCTATAATTATACATAATTTTCTTAATATTTTGGTTTCATTCACCTTTTTCGTGATAAAATGTTAGAACCTGAACGACCATGGCATGCCCCCCCCCTAGTTTTGATACTGGGTACGCCCTTGAGTAGGTATACTAAAAAAGGTGATATACTGTTTTTGGTACATTTATAAAAACGTATTATATTTTCTGGTCAACCAAACCGTTCTAGATATGTTTTCGGACTACGACCTTAACCCCGTGGCCTTTTTATCCTTAGGTCCACTTCTGAGCGTATTTAAAATCGTTAATTCTATTTGTAGACTTTGAGTTAATAAATGTCCAATAACAGAAATCGACATAATGTACTTTCAAACCCTTATCTATAAAATATTACTAAATATGGGGGTGTACTGGTGTAAATAAAAATCTAATCATAAATACGTAGCATATACATATGGATGCGTGACTTTAATAGAAATATTTTATTTATTTACCCTTATCAACGACTGATAATTTAGTTTTATTAATTTATTAATAGAAAAATATTTCACATGCTGATATAAACATAGTTACTGTTATTACATATAATAAAGAACAGATTATCGGCATCAATTAGAGTAATTCCACTTTCATATAACAATAATTGTGCCGACTCGAGCTCGTTGATTGATATCATAAAATTTTGCTGCCGAATTGAGGAAATGAAAAAGCAAATAATTTCTATAAGCTCCGGCGAGAATAAGACCGGAGTTGGAAACATTTAAAATATTTTTCAACAATAATTATTATTCATTTATATTTCTTTGCGTAACCTTTAATGCTATTTCTTTTATAAAACTCAAAATATATTCTCACCATATTCCATAGTCTGTAAACGATGGTTGTCCTTTAAAATGGTTCGGATAATCGGTGTTTTACTGTGCTTTCGTTGATAGATACAAGTACATATATTAATATAGATATAGCATGAAATACGAACTGCTAGTATATTTCAAAAGGAATGCATTCAACAGGAATTTTTGATAAATATACTTTGTTTTTAATTTTCTGATTATAATTATCATTTTCTGAAGCCAAAACTGACCTTATTATAGAAGAAAATACAATATGATGTGAAGACTTTAGAAAAAAATTATATCTATATTATGTTTTCCTCAAAATTATTTTTTTTATAATGCTCTTAATAAACATAATAAACATTTTTTAATATAAGTACCTAATCTTCAAGTGCAATTAAAGACGTTAAATAAACAAATCCAAGGGTTTCTATTTCTTTTATATCTGATATGTAGCCGTCTGTTTAAATTTTAAATTTAAAGAATGCAGATACTTACAACTTGCTTATGCTCATATTTTACAAACAAATATTAATTTCTGTGATCGAAAATATATAAACTATACATATCTACACTAATATTATAAAGAGGAAAGATTTGTATTTTTGTGTGTATGTTTGTAATGAATAAACTCAAAAACTACTGTGCCGATTTAAAAAATTCTTTCTCCATTAAAAAGCTACATTCACCCTGAGTAACATAGGCTATATTTATTGCTAGAAAATATTAGGGATCCTTACTAAAACTTTAGTAACGTAACCCAAGGTGTAAAAAAAATGCCATAAAACATCTTTCGTCGCATGCGCTGCGGAAACTATTGATGATAGAACAAAAGTATGTCCTACAATATTAAAGAACATATCAATAACTACAAAAAACTTCGCGATACTATATGTCCAACTATTATCGTTATGTCACAATAACCACATTTTACATTTTAATAATCTATATAGATAAAAGACGATGTATATGACTCCAAACGGGTAGACCATTTTTAATGAAATTTTCAGACAAGCTTTAGATTAGCCCAGCGGGTGATCTGATCAACAGAATTTTTTAAATTTCTTTTTGGGAAATAAGATTTTTCTTCGATTTTTGAACATTCACAAATAAAAGCGATTGAATTCGCGCAAATTCAATACACGTTGAGAATTTAATGATAATGATTCTCATCTTTTATATCCTATATATTACATTTATACCCGGGCGAAGCCGGACTGGGCCGCTAGTAATAAATAAAATTGAAGCGTGTGTCTGCGATTTACGTTCACACTACGTGAATTCCTAAATTCCCATTTTTTTTGTCTGTTTGTTTGTTTGTAGGGGATAATCTTTAATAATCATAGTAAGTTTCTGAATTAAGGTAGTTGTCGTGGTTAAGGTACACCGTCAGAAAATTCTTAATTTTTGTATACTTATTAAGGACATGATAATACAATTACCTTGAAAATTTGAAGTCGATCGACCGTATATAATTCGAGATAAATTCAATTAAAAATTGGATAATTAACATTGATTGTATACGATCTCTGTAGTTCTGAACCAGTTTCTTATTTATAAAAAAAGAACTAACTGTCAGAAACTTTCCAAAAACTGACAGCCTTTCAATGCATTTGTTATGAGTTTAAAAAAAAATAAGAAAAAATTTTTGACCGTCTAATTATTTATAAATAATGGTTTAAAGTTCAACAATTTATACAAAAGTATACATGCATATGAATACTGTATGGGTTACGTTTCCACGGGTACAGTCTTGCGTACAAATTATGGATCAGTTAGCTACAAGCTAGTATACTTTTGTAGCGCGTATAATCTAAAATTTTTTGTCAATATTGTACCACGCCAACTACCTTAATTCGCCTACAGTTGTTGCATTTTTCGACATAAGCATTGTGTATCCTCTTTCTATCAACCCTGCTGGCGTCCATGAGAACAATAATTATGATCAAGATTATTTTCCTGTTTTGCAGGTTAATTAAGTATAGGTTTTCCCACATTTCTGGAATTAAATAATAAAAATTCCACACAAACACTGGAAGACTAAATTGCCAATTATACACAGAATAAACCGAAAAACAGACACATACCATTTTGCTTTGACTATAAAAAAAAGTAAAAAAACAGAAATTTGCTATTGAACTAAAAACAATATTTCAATTAATAATCGATATATTGCAGATAAAACTATAAATGAACGCAACAAACATAGATTTGTCCGCAAGTATAGTCTGCAACAATTGCCGAGTAAACTTTAGTTTAACTTTAACTGCAACGTAACAGATAAAATGTATTATTCAACCAAGCATTAGATAAATATTCTACTATTCCATGTTGAAAATAAACTATTTTTAAAACAAATATATGACCTTTGAGGGTAACTGACGATAAGAATAATTGTATTATAAGGGCTTTGAACTTTTAATATTTTTTTTTAATTTGGAGAACCCCTTCGGATATATTTATGCAGGCGGTAATCACACATGCATTCGAGATGTGAAATTATTTAACTATAGTATCCAGAGTAGGGGTGTATGAAATTGTGTGTATATAATAACTTGTCGAACATTAATTAAAATAAATAATAGTTTAAAAAAAGATAAAAACACGCTTTAATAGCAAACCGAACTAATTTACTACTATATTTTTTTTATACTAATTCTACTTTTACAAATAGCTACCAATTAAATATTTATACCAGTTGATATCAAGCACCCCACGCTTTTTTACAATAAAAAAATGTTTTACTTTTTAGTTCAGTTCAATTTGTTATTAAAGCGTGTTTGTTTAGTTTTTTTAACTATTTATTTATTTATTGATAGTGGGTAATTGGACACAAATAAATGAAAATTTTAAGTTTTCTAAATTTGCTACGTTTCGTAGGTTAGTTTCCTACTTCTTCAGGCAATTTTATAGTTTAGAATCTTTGTTGATATGTTTGCAGTGATATTATCTTGTCATTCATTTGACAAGATGATATCACTGCAAACCCACTATCCATAAGTATATAACAACATGGACGATAACAACTCGAAACTATTTATTTATTTATTTTTTTATTTTTTAGTCTTATTTTTTTTTATCCTGATTTTCCTGGTCAAGACATTAGGACAAAGTTATCAAATTATTGTATTGTAATCGTTCTTTAATACATGTGCAAATTTTTTAATCAATCGGACGTCTCCAAGTCGATGAAAATTACGTTGAAAGATTCTATCATATTCATATAATATGCATACGTACAGTGAAGCTAATAAAATCGTGTTAAAAATTCGGTGCTATTTTTATACAGTATTTTATTAATTAAGTATTATACTTTTATTAAAGTGCGGTATTATTTATTTTTTAAGTAATACGTATACATAATTATTTTAAATAGAATGATACGAGTTTAATATTGATAATTGATATTGATTCTTAGGCCAATATAAGAGGAAAAAACTTGTAAACATAATATTATGTTTAAACACGGAATTCATGAGATTCAGGATGTTGAAATTCCAATTCTTTTTAATTCGTTTGAAATGTTGATGATTGTTGAAGAAGGTTATTTCGAATAAAAAATCCCATAGTTCCGTATCTAGATGACCATGTTCAAATGTGATTTTTTTTCTGCATAACTTTCCCAATTAACGAATTGAATAAAACTTGGCGAACTAATGAACAAAAAAAACTTGGAAATCAACATCTTATGGCTCAGGAATAGTGCGTTTTGAAAATTTTCTATGAACATTATTTTCTGTTCTACCGGACCCCCAATTATTTGAAGAAGATTCAGTTAACCCCTGCATGTCTGCTTCGCCCCTGTTGACCGATATTTCGAGGGAGAAGCAGTGTGCATCCTTGATCTCGAGGGCTTTGAACTCCAACATGCGTTAAGATATACCACCCGCGTGTTCGACTCTACCCTGTTAAAAATATGTATGCACATCTATATAAATATAATATTTCAAACATTCTAACTCAGCCTAGTCAGAAGAGGCCAAGTATACGCGCTATGTTATAGTTCCGACTTCATTGGACTATTTTAAGAGGGAGAAATACGGATTAGTAGCCTGTCATTCAATAATTATAATTCCTTACGACAATTCAAACGCAATTATTTACACAATTATTTAAACAAAAAATGGTAAGGGTACTTATTTTTGATTTGTAATAGTCGATTGTGTAATCTGGTTGTGTTATGAAGTATATATTACTGACGAGTAGTGGCATTCTGTTAAAACGAGCTCTGGAAAGTTTTAACAGTCACACGAGTCATAACATCATTGCAACACGTGATATGTATGGTATTTTTTGTTATATCAATCATAAAATAGCTGGTTTTCACTTCATTTTCGGTATATTTGAATATTCTATACAAATACGATAACGATAAGAATTTTTTTTATTAATTACACGTCTAATAAATTTAGGAGCAGTAATTTTAGAGATTAATCGACCAATTAATAAAACCATGGATGGCGAACCTATGGCATGCGTGCCAGAGGTGACATTTGACACAAAATTTACACCTCAATTCATGCTGAATTCAGGTGTAAATCTAAATAATTAAAAATATTCTAAATGTTGTAGAAATGAAATGAATTAATATTGCATGAATAACTACTTTGACTGTTTATTATTCCGAAAATATCAAAAAATCCAGTGAAAAAGAAATGTGTTTTACATGTGCTTTATTCACTGTTGTTGTTTTTAGAACGCACTTTAGAGTATGTTCCAAAAACATAATATGTAAATACACATGTTTTTTTTTCAGTTGAGTTTTTGGTATTTTCCGAATAATTAAACGGCCATAGTCAGTCGCGGTAGTACATACAAGTGTTGCTACTGGAAAAAATATCGGTTTTCGATATTCATAATTTTATATCGATATATCGAAATATTAAATATCGCCCAAAAATATCGATATATCAAATAAAAAATATCGATATTTTTTCGACATCCCTAGAGTTTTGTACTTATATAGTTGATTTAAAGTAGGGTTGCCATCCGTCCGGAATTCCCCGGATTTGTCCTAGTTTAGAGGGCATCCGGGGAGCGTCCGGGCAGGGCTTCATTTCTAGCCCGAGTTTAAAAATTTAAGAATAAAAAAATGCTAACTGATTATTAAAACAATTTGTAACAAACTGGAATAAGACTCTGTTTTGTTAGATACATTTAAAATGACGATAAAAGATGACTAAATTTAATTTTAAAGTCTGAAAATAAATAAAAAGGTGATTTATGACATTTTCAACTGTTTTTTATTACACTGACTATGTTTAAAAAAACCTGTTGACATGTCCGGGTTCTGAGCTCTAAAATCCGGGGTTTTCACGCGTCTTGTCCTGGTTGCCAAATTTTATAGAGATGGCAACTCTAATTTAAGGATATGTACTTATGAAACGTTCTGTATATTAAATAATAACGAGACATAATAATACGTTTCTAATTTCGTTTTCCGTAATGTTTCTTTAGTATTTTGTCAGATGAGAATACGAAGTTCCAAAATGTGTATTCTTCTTTTCATCAGAATCACTTGCAAATGGCTAGACTAGATAGATATATCAAATAAAAAATATCGATATATCGATATTTTTTCGACATCCCTAACAGGAGGTTGATATTTCCAGACAATTCCGTGTAAATACGGTTATATTCAACAAAAAAGTCGCGACAACATAATGTGACTATCATCAAAATCATTAACCTTTTCGCGCCGTGCTATTTTCCTATTAAGCATGCCCTTAAGACATGCAGTTTTCGAGGTTTGCGGAATCGTATGGTCTTCGTCGTTATAGCATACATTAACCGGAAAAGTACGGTAATCGGCGTCTCTACAGGAATATTGCACTTAGCATCATATCAAATTTATCCACAGCACCCATATTTTGATTATACTTGAGCACTGCAGTAGGTCCTGATTTTCCTAATTCCGGATTCGTTTCTGTTATTTCAGTGGTTCGTGTGCCCACTATGAAATCTACTACTGCCAGATTCATACATGACAAATAAAATAATAGACAAGGTTAAACTTGCCTATAAACACAAATAAACATATCTAACACATAAAACGGAAGCGTCCGCCATTCGTCACGTAAATATAATGAAATCGGATAAATACGGGCTTCGACTATTTGTCACATTTTTTTATCACGGGAATATACGCTCTTCGGCGCGAAAAGGTTAAATGTGTCTACCATTAATTGGCAATCTACAAATCCAGGCGAAGCCGGACCAGGCTGCTAGCAATGTACTTAATAATAAAATGTATTATTTGAAGATAATCTCAGGTATGTTTTGTGGTTAGGTGAGTCAAAGAACAGTGTATCGAAAAGAACACTTAATAAATGAGCGAGAAAATAAAAATCAAGGAATCAAAACTACCGTTAAAAATAACGGGTTTCTTTAGGTACTCGCATATCACTTTGGTGTGACTAAAATAACGTAATATGAATGTATATGCTTTCTACTTGTGAAAGGATTAGCTATTTGTGTTATACGTTGTGAGAAAAATTAATATAGTTTTTTATATTTTCCTGCGAAAAAAAGTGCCTGTAGTTAAAATATTAAGTAATATATAGACATTTAATGCATATACTTTTCTTTAACAAAAACAATACATAATCTGAATGTCGGTCAACCGTTGATAGTTTTGCTTCGTACGGTGGAGTCTCTTCAAACCTAGATAAAGAATAATGTTGGAAAAAAATCTATGTTCAGTTTGAACTCACATTGTAGGTTCTGTGAATTGAACATGTTTTCAACAGAAGGAGAGGATAATTTTCATAAAATAAGTCTTATAGAGTTGTCATAGAATTAAAAAAACGTGGAATTAAAGGCTTAAAGGACTATAATTAGTAAACTAGAGAATCATTTCTTGTGAGGGCTCAAAGCAAAAGGTACATGAACTTGTAAAATGCATTTTTATGGTATTTGTTACAGTATTTTTATACACAGTGTACCATTTTAAATGGCCACCTCAAAAAAAAAAAGCTCTGAATAAGAGTTGCTCGCTATAATGGAAGGTTTCGAAGAAGAACTTTTTGTAGGTGGCACCACTTTCGAGAAACGAACCACAACTCTGGTTTTTTAAATGGGACTATGATGTTTTTATTGCCCTACTAGCAAGACTGAAAAATGCTATCGAAACGTTTTTCGAGGTTTTTTATCGAAGAAAATCATATTTTTTTACTGTCGGCATTAGCATTACCCAAGACATACCACGAAGAGGTTGTATGATTGGATTTATGTCTCGTCTGTGTGTGCGATAAAAAATTTCTATTTTTTGCTATAAAAAAGCCTCGTAAAAAATTTTAACTCAATGTTTTTGACATCATTTTTTCCCTCTTTGTAACGGGGCAATAAAAACATCATGGTCCCATTGAAAAAAACCCGATTTGTTGTTTGTTTCTCAAAAATAGCGCCACCTATAAAAAGTTTCTCATCGAAATTTTATGTCCCCCTTTATGGTGAGCAACGTTATTCAGAGCTTTTTATATTTCTGATATTTTCTGAAATTTTTAAGGTAGCAATTAAAAATGGGACACCGTGTATAATGTTTTATCAAGTAAGCCTTCTTTTTTATTAATTAATTAAGTAGTTATTTTGATTCTGTACATATAAATTAAAGTGTTTCGCGAAATTTAAATCTGTTTCGATAAAACAGATTCCTTTGCTGTGTCACAGAAATGGTCTTCCTGCAACCTAAGGTGGCTAAAACTGTAAATTCACCTCTGGGCATTACATATATGTATTTAATTTAATTTTATATACCTACTAGCGGTTTACCCGCGACTTTGTCCACGTGGTATAGATTCCACACAAAATTCTTTTATACAAAATCTACCCCCACCCCGTTCGGATAGATGTGTTCAAAAGACAGTCGAACATGTATTTCTTTATTTTCTAAGAAGAGTATTTTTTTCGGTTTTTAGTTTAAGCAGTTTCAGAAATACAGGCAGCGTATGTTTTATGAATCTTACCCCCCACCCAGGATGTGAACTTTTTAGTGTATTTGCCATATGGCAACATACACTATTGGCGTCGGTCGGATGGCGGGACCTAGGGGTCGGACCAAAATTTCTCGACGTTTCATAACCTCCTAAACACTTTGGCACCATTTTTGAAAATGTTTATATATATATGTATATATATATATATTTATATATATATATATACGTATATACATATATATATATATACATATATATATATATATATATATATATATATATATATATATATATATATATATATATATATATACATATATATATATATATTAGTCTTGGGCGATTATGAATGATATAATCGAAATATTTCGATTATGGCCAAATAATCGATCATTCGATTATGTTAACCGAGATATCATTCGTTTGAAACGATTATTGTTAGCGAGATATCATTCGCTTCAATCGATTGTGAGATATGAAATGTATGTGAATTAATCCCGACATATATCATATTATATCATTCGGTTTCTGCATTTGCGTGCACTGAAGAGTGGGGGTACTTTCGTTTGTTCTGTGTTGTACTGTTTTGGCATTCCAGTCTCCCAGACTCCAGTAGACCAGTCATTGACTGCATTACTTAAAGTTAGAGCGGCGGCGTATCTTTTGAGATTACGTGTATACGGTACATACATTTCTCATAGTGACCGGTTATTAACTTATTACTTATTATTCACTGTCACTATATTACTACAAAAGCCGTTGCAATCATAAAACAATATTTGTCAATGCCCGATATATCTCGCTCTTCCAATCCCCTTATTTTTTGATCAGAAAACAAAAATTTGTTTCCTGAATTATACGAGCTTCATAAAAAATCTCTCTGTGCGCCAGCTACCTCCGTGCCTTCCGAAAGGATATTTTCAAAAACTGGTGTCATTACTAATGCAAGGAGGAACAGACTCTCACCCAAAAATTTAGATTATATTGTTTTTTTAAATACAAATCTATGAGTTATAATTAATTTATAATAATAAAGAATTCGTTTTATTTTTGTATTGAATCATACCAGCGATTCCATTATTAATGTGTTTTGTATTAACTATTAATCCCGACACAGTACTATGTCGATTGTCGATTATGAATTATCATACATCATTCGATTATGGCAACCGAGATATCATCATATCATTCGATTATGCTTAGCGAGATATCATTCACATGATTCGATTATGCTTAGCGAGATATCATTCGATTATGCTTAGCGAGATATTCACATGATTCGATTATGGTTAGCGAGATATGAAATGTATGTATGTCGATTGTCGATTATGAATGATATATCATTCGGTTCTGCATCTGCACACATTGGGAAGTCTGTTGCACTGGAGGTGAGGGTGCTTTCGTTTGTTTAAACCAGGGGCTCCCAAAGTTTTTCGTAGGCGGGCCAATTTGATATTCCCGATTTTTTTGGCGGGCCAAAAAAAAAAGAACGTAATAAAATCAAAACCAATGCGTAATAACTAGACTAGACATACTACAATAATTTTTTAAATATAAAGTAAACAATATTTTATTCATACAAACGCGTATGGTTAAAGTTCTGTAAGAATTTTTTAAAAATATTAAAATATTTTATTGTATCTTATTTGTAATATGTATTATTTATTTTACTATTTACTTATTTATTTTTTAATAAAAATATAATATATCTTATCGATATCGCGGGCCGAATTCACATGTTTTGCGGGCCGCATTCATAATCGATAATTCAAATCATTCATAATCGATAATTCGAATGATCATTCGATTATAAAAACCGATTATTTCGATTCATTCGATTATTGAAATGTATCGATTATGCCCAACACTAATATATATATATATATATATATATATATATATATATATATATATATATATATATATATATATATACGTATATATATATGTGTGCGGGCAATAACTTTCGAAAGAGTTAATTGATTTTAACGAAATTTGGCCCACGTGTTGAAATCCATCACCGCAAGAAGCCTATTTAAAATGGGCGTAATCGAGCCATTTTAAGGGTAGTTTTTAGGGGTTGAAAAATGTTTCTGGGCCCTAAAATACCGAAAAAATTCTCAGAATCGTTTCAAAATTGACATTTAACACTTTAGTAGTATTTAAAAAGTGTACCTAAAATTTTAATAAAATCGGCTCAACAGGACCGGACTTACAAATTTTTTGAAAACACTAATTTGTAAATAGTGACTTATTTATTGAAGGCTGTATTTAATTCGGTGTAGACGTTAGATGGATAATAATATTGCAGTTAAGAAAAATAAAATGTTATTTTAAGGGGTGTATTAAGGAGTCAAATTTTTTATTTTGCCCAAAAACCAACTTAAGTGTGCATAACAAAGCCACACTGCCTATATTATCAAATACACTATATTGTCGGCAGGGTTTTGGCACTGCGACCCGGGTTTTTATAATTATAATGTTCCAAAGAAATATCATAATAGTGTCAACAAAAAAAATATAACACTTAGGTTATACTAATTCCATATTTATAGTGTTTCGCTAGTATGCTCACGACATTAACGCGTGTCAACAACGTTTGTTGATTTCTCGCCCTTCACAAGTTACATTGACAGCTTGCAAAAAAAAAATAGTTGAAGTTGCATAAGCATCATTGATTTCGTCGCGTATTGTTTTTAGTATGCACTTCGAAGCCAATCTGAGATTTCATTTTATACTAGTAACTTTTTTTGTATTCCATTTTTGTTTTTTTATTCTGTTCTGCACGTTTTCTGCAAGATTATATTAAAACACAATCACTCTTCGCTGGATACTTATAATTTTACTTGACGGCTTCGTTCTTAGACGTTTTTAACAAGTTTTATAAATTTTGCCAATTGCCAATTATGTTGATATACTAACTGCGGTGGCCGTTATATTATGGATTCGTACGAAATTTTGTTCGTACGAACGCATGCGAATTCGTACGAATTGATTTAAGTAAACATATAAATGAATTCGTATGTGAATGGTTACAGTGGTTACGAATAGTTCTTATAAATTCGAACGAATTTATACAACCTTCTGATGCGATCAAATTATTATCAGAGTTCGTACGTATGTGTTGAAAGAAACAGAAAAGATATATTTTTTGATCGTCTTCATTAATTTCCTCAAAGGTTCCTCCAAATTAAACATTCTGGTTTCTCGCTAAGAAATAATCATCAATTCAAATACGTTTTTAGTTTCATCAAATTAAGGTCGATGTTGCGAAAAAGTAAAGCCATTTTGCTGCTGGTGTGTCATTCATTCTTTGTTGTTGACGGTTTCACATATATACCTACTTAACTGAAAACTGAATTGCATAATTATTTTAAAAAACTCATAATTTGTATATCCAGTGTAACCGCCGACTTAATTAAAGTCAGTCCAGTCATTTTCAATACACAAACAGACAAGAAATCTAGGTATATCATACGAAAATCCGAAGGAAAGCGGAATTTTTAACGGATACTCTAAAATTGCACATCCAGCGTCGACTATGGGTACTCTGACAGCGTCCACTGTAAATGTATTGAAAATAGCTGCTAGCGTATTTAAGACAGCGTTTCGCATTTTCAACGGACCGCGTAGTATGTAGGATACTCTAAGATTAGAGAATAATTTATTTTTTTCTTGGTGCTGTGAAGTAAAACATCCAACACAGGGTAAAAGTTACCATAGCTAGAAGTAGAGTTAGGAGAGTTCAAAGCCCTCTCTAATACAAACATGACAGGCACACAAACACATTGATACAGTGGACACAAATACATTGAAAGTAGGTGCTGAACACAAAACTTCCTATAGACTGTTCTAAAATAAAGCGATTAGATTTTTAAAATACCTAGCCTGCCTGCGGTATTTTAAATTAATTTCAAACATTTCAGTTTTAATTGACTTTATTAGTGTATTTGCTATATGGCAACATACACTATTGGCATCGGTCGGATGGCGGGACCTAGGAGTCGGACCAAAATTTCTCGACGTTTCATAACCTCCTAAACACTTTGGCACCATTTTTAAAAATGTTTATATATATATGTATATATATATATATATATTACCGAAAAAATTCTCAGAATCGTTTCAAAATTGAAATTTAACCCTTTAGTACCAATTAAAAACTGCTCCTAAAATTATAAGCAAATCGGCCCGACAGGACCGGACTTACAAATTTTATGAAAACACTAGTTTGCGTATACGAATTTACTTACTGAAGGTCGTATTTAATTTGGTGTAGATGTTGGATTGATAACAATATTTCAACTAATAAAATTATTATTGTAAGGGGTGTATTAAGGGGTTCAATTTTTTTTTATTTTGTCCAAAAACAAACTTAATTTCATTTAATAAAGCCACAATACCTGTATTAGCAAATACACTATATTGTCGACAGGGTTTTGGCACTGCGACCCGGGTTTTTTCTTTTTTGTCCTTGGTAATTAATATAAAAATGAATTTTCGGGAAAAAGGACTTTATTTATAACGAAACGTCGCTGAAAATAAAATATTAAGTGTTTTACTTATAAATAAAGTCCTTTTTCCCGAAAATTCATTTTTATATTTCAGTTTTAAATTTTTCTGTCTACTGCAGCTTTTGATACCGGAAGTTGAATAAATCTTTTGTGTGTCTATTTGTTTATAAACTTTTGATATACAGTAATACCCCGCTTAACGCGGGAGATACGTTCCAATAAGTTACAGCGCTAAACAATGTCATCTTAATATGTATCATGTATGTAATAGGCATGAGTGAAACAGAACGGAGAATATGAAAATTTGTTAGTTTTTTTTTTGTTTAATTTTGTAACATTTATTGTTAAATACTTTTTTATCACATTAATTCCAAATTTATTAATTGCTAATATCGATTTTTGTTCATAAAACATTTATGAAAATCAAATAAAAGTTCGACTGAGAAATGTTTGTAATGAGGAAGGTTCCTCGTTTGACATATTTTGTTTTTTGTGTTTTTTCTGTTTCGATCAGCAAAGCTGTTGTCGATAGCAAGATATTGCATCAATGACACTTCGTCTTGTCTTTGAACTTCTATCAACATTTGAATCATTTTGTAAAAACTGATCCATAATTTGTGTTATAGTGGCTAAACTTTTTTTTAGAAACAGCGTAATACTGAAACAGCGTTAATCGGAACAGCGTTAAGCGAGGTCTTACTGTACTTAGATTTAAGCCTGTGCGAGAATCACTGTTTTTTCTAGCTTTAGATATGCATCTTAGCTGTCCTTCCTTTTGATGCCGTGGAAAAATCTATTTGATTTCAGCATTTTCAACACTAAAAATGACAAAACAAAGTAAATCTGGTAAACTCTAGAAAGTTACACGATTAATTAGAAAAAATATATCAAAATCAGTCAAGTGCAAATCGCTGAAAATACTCAGCCCCAAAAAAAAAAAAGAATTAAACACCTTGTCTTTTGCAGGTAATATAAATTCCTGAGACCCCATAAATTCGATACTATATTGTGAAAATTAGGTATCTTGAATTATGTTCTCGCTTTCATTATATATAACTTTTTTTAAGTGTGTACTCGTATGTTTATAAATAATTTATATATTTATTATTATTATTATTTATATAATTATAAATTATTCAGCTGTAATAATCAGTTTATTACGCTTTTAAGATGATTTCAATTCTTATTTTGTGGATGAAATACGAGAATCACAGCTATGTGAAATATATTTGTATGGCATTCCATTTTGTCGCTATGACGTCATCACGGTTATTAACTAACTTGCATTCTAACTTTCAATTTGTATTTTTCGCATAATTTAACAAGCTGTACCATTTTTTGGCTCGTTAGTGCTAAGCAAAAAAAACCCGGGTCGCAGTGCCCGAACCCTGCCGACAATATAGTGTATTTGCTAATACCTACAGGCAGTCTGGTTTTATTACACCAACTTAAGTTTTTTGGTCAAAATAAAAAAATTAACCCCTTAATACACCCCTTAAATTAACAGTTTTTTTCTTAATTGCAACATTACTATCATCGAACATCTACACCAAATTAAATACACCTTTCAGTAAATAACTCACTATCTGCAAACTAGTGTTTTCATAAAATTTGTAAATCCGGCCCTAGAGGGCCGATTTTTTTCAAATTTCGGGAGCACATTTTAATTGCTACTAAAAGAGTAAATTTCAATTTTGAAACGATTCTGCGAATTTTTTCGGTATTTTTGGGCCCAAAAACTTTTTTCAACCCCTAAAAACCACCCTTAAAATGATCCGATTGGGCCCATTTTAAATAGGCTTCGTGCGGTGATGGATTCCAACATGTGTGCCAAATTTCGTTAAAATCAATTAACTCTTTCGAAAGTTATAGCCCGCACGTATATATATATATATATATATATATATATATATAAATATATATATATATACATATATATATAATTTTTCCAAAAATGGTGCCAAAGTGCTTAGAAGGTTATGAAACGTCGAGAAATTTTGGTCCGACCCCTAGGTCCCGCCATCCGACCGACGCCAATAGTGTATGTTGCCATATGGCAAATACACTAAAAAACTCGGGTTGCAGTGCCAAGCCCTACTGATAATATTATAGTGTATTTGCAATGCAGGAAATGTGACTTTAGTATAATATGTGAACTTAAGTTTGTTTAGTACAAAATAAAAATTTTTACCACTTAATGCGTGCCGTAGAATAATATTTTTGTCTTAATTTTAATATTATTGTCAATTCAACATTTCCACCAAATTAAATGCACCCGTCAATAAATAAGTCCTTATCGGCAAATTAGCGTTCTCAAAATTTTTGTAGTTATACTTTTTTGGCGCACTGGGTAAATTTTTTTCTGTTGCGGAAGTTGCACACGCAGTCAACGAATATGTTGCGGAAGTTGCGTACGCAGCATGCAACGAAATGCTGCGGAAGTTGTTTCTGATAACGTCAAAATAGTTATTTCATAAGGTTATACTAGCGACATCGGGCAGAACTTCTTAAAAGCTATTAGTTTATACTTTTCTGCACTTTAGTCGTTGCGCTTTAGTCGTTTTTCATAGACATGCCCTGAATGGATAACAACTTTTGACAGCAATAACCTCAATACTTGTATTTTGCTATTTTATTTTATCAATGTAAATCTTTAACGAAAATGTGAATATCATATACCGCGATCGCGCCAAAGAAGTATAACTCCTACCGCACGTACATAAGTACACGCACCACTTTTTTTTTAAGTTCAGTCCTGTCGGGCCGATTTTATTAAAATTTTAGCACCATATTTTAATCTTTACTAAAGTATTAAATTTCAATTTTGAAATGATTGTAATTTTTTTTTTATTTGAAATTTTAATATGTTGGTATCTCATACATTCATTTAAATTTTTAAAAAAATTTGCACGTCTAGTTTCAAGTAATTCGCTATTAAAAATGTGATTTTAACACAATCATAAATGAGAAACTCGTCGGAAATACACAAAAAAATTAAAATTAAACCAACTTGGTTCCAGACAAATCTTTGGTAAACTGATTATTCAAAAGTGTATCTTTTTTAGATAACTGAAAAATGATAATGAAAAAACGTTCATGTGTAGTTTTGAAGAGATGTTACTGTTACTTAAAAATTGTCGAAACAACTATATTAAACTACTTGTCACTCATTTTTTAACTACATGTGTCTCTGTCAAACAAATTATTCCCAGTATTCTACTGTAGTCAGATTGTGTCTAATGTTTAATTATTTTCTTATAGATTAAAAAAATTTCATTTTGCATGTTATCCGAACTGATTTAAATTAAGCAAAAAACATTTTTTTTTTAATTATGATCAAACAAACCCCAACACGAATCGAACAACAAAATTTTTCTTCAAATCGGTTAAGCTGTTTGGACTGTACGCGTGATACAAAAAAGTGTGATATACAAATTCATAAATTCACAGTCAAAAAGAGTGGATATATAGATTAAGCTAACCCTATTCGCGCCTAAAAAGGGTTATGTTTAAAAAAAAACTAAAAAGATAACAAACTAATTTTCGAATGAAAAAATGCTTTTGTAAGTGTAATTATTGGTTTATGTTCTACAACAAATCGTTAATTTTTGTTGTAAATAATAAATATAAATACAATATTAACAAAATAAAATTACTTGCAATACTGTTCAATTGGTTTTTATTGATATAAAATACTACGTTTCAACAAAACTTTGTGGTTGAAACGTAGTATTTTATATCAATAAAAACCAATTGAACAGTATTGCAAGCAATTTTATTTTGTTATTATATCTATTACTGTTGGTAGAGTCAATATTATTAATTATAAATAAAATAGTAAATAAAGTATATATTCTAAGGATAACTTAATAAAATATTGTGTTAATTAAATTTCTCTGTATAAATCTATAAAACATCAAGAAATATTAGGTTGGTATCATGAAACTTCGAGCTTATTAATTGTTTCATTTTGTTCTTTTTCGTTCTGCTTTTGTTTACTTAAAACACGATTGAACACCTAAGCAATATTTTTTGCAGATAAATGCAAATTGTTAATAAACTGTATTTAAGTTTTTCGAAAAAACGTTTTCTAACAAACTTTTACAAAAAATCAGAATATTGTCGATTTGTACATAATATATTAAGCACATGGAGTTAATTTGGAATGTATGTATTCGCTCGTAATATTATTTTAGCAGATTTTGCCGTTTTCTTTCTATTCGTCTTGATTTTCAAGTACTTTTTTTATATGATTTTTTGTGTTTTTCCACAAAAATGCCATCGTACCCATATGTTAAATATTTCGAACTTACAAGAAACTTTTTAAAAAATCTTCCATAAGACCTTTAACACTCCAACCATATTATTACAGAAGACTTTTAGTTTAACTTGACGAGAGCTCCTTCTTTTCATGCACTCTCATCACGGCTTGCAGAAATTAGAGCTCATAGTGGTTGAAAACAGTAAAGTGTAAAAAGGAAAGGTGCTGAGATAACTAGCAACGACTTAATTTTTTCTTCTATTATTTAAATAGACATAATCAGACTATTAAAGGTACCTGGTTTCTGTTATTTTTTACATTTAACTACCTACTGTTTACAGAATGAGTTTCTAAGCTGGTGATTTAAAAAAAAAATAATCTAAAAAAGGGCCCTCCATTTCAGCATTATTTTTAAATTTATTTGGACATACTGTAGCTGCGCAGCAGCAATAAATGTACTAAGAATGTATTTGTGATACTTGGTTGGATGCTTCTTTAGAATTTGTTGGTTTCATAGAAAAAACGTTCACACAGTCGCAACTCGCACAATGCTTATGCTTACAGCTACATTTTTATACAGGTGAATCACCTATACAAGGTGTGCAACGTATTTTGTTGCTTTTTAAAAATGAAAACAAAAAAACAAATTACAATTTACAATGCGTAAGTATCCACATTTTGTGACTACCAAAAGATTCTCGCAAACAGTAGAAATTTATATTTCATGAATGTTAACAAATTGGGGGGAAGACCGCTTAGAGCAACCACAAGCTCATTCGTCTTATTAATAATCATCTTTTACCGTTTATCGCTTGATTTGTTTTGAAACCACTTTGTTGTTATTTTTTGTACAGATTTTGAATTTAAATGCTATAATTCTTGTCGTTTCAATATTTTATTTTTCCTGCAAGTGTTGAAATTTTCTCTTTGTTCATTATAATATATTATGTGAAAGGTTTCGGAGAAACGCGAATATTAAAATAGTTCTCAGGGGGGTCCGAATATTGAAAGTATTTGTGTGGGTCGTCGGTGACTAAACATTTTGCGCATCACTGCTGTGGGGTAGCTATAGTCACTCAGTGTTCAAATGGTATTAAAAAAATAAAACTATTCTTGTAACTGACATATAATTTCTAACTGATTAATTTAATTACTAGTGTATTTGCCATATGGTACATACACTATTGACGTCGGTCGGATGGCGGGACCTAACGGTCGGACCAAAATTTCTGGACGTTTCACATCATTCTATGCAACTTGGCATCATAACTTTCGACAGACTTAATCAATTTAAACGAAATTTGTTCCATACATTAGAGTTCATCACCGCATGAAGTCTATTTAAAATGGACTCGATTGGGCGATTTTAAGGGTAGTTTTTAGGGCTCAAAATACCAAAAAAATCATCAGAATCGTTTCAAAACTGAAATTTAACCCTTTAATAAAGATTAAAATGTGTGGCCATAATTTTAATATCGGTCCGACAGAACCGACCTTATAAATTTTATGAAATGTTAGTTTGCGGATATGGATTTACTGACTGAAGGATGTATTTAAATTGATTCAGATGTTGGATTGAAAATAATATTGAAATTAAGGGAAAAAAATACACTATATTTTCGGCAGGATTTGGCATAGCGACCCGAGTATGTTAATCTCATCCATTTTTTTTAGTGGCCGCCAAAATCGATAATTTTTTGTGAATCGCCGAACTCAATTTATTTTTTTACAAATACTTATGTCATTGGTATTTAGACAAAAACGTACATACATAGCTTTTTGCCTATGATTCCCAACCATCTTATGGATTTTTCCTTCAAATAAGGCACAATGCTAGTGAGTCTGAAAGTTCTCAGAATGCTTAAAAATTTGGGTCTTTAAGAGTCGATATGTATATAAAAAAAAATCCGGGGGGACACCACGCGTGCCCCCTTGTTATAACGGCTTCGCCATCCTTCGTGTAGACTGTCGATCTCATCTATTCCGGTTTTATTTTTATAGGTACCCCATCGCCCCTGGCGACACCTTAACTTTTGGTTAAATAAATATTGATCTAAGAACAACCCGTGATAATACAAATACGGTAGTTTAAATTACTATAAATATTATAGATAATTTTCAGATGTTCGTATGGTTAATATAGTCAATACATTAATGAGAACACCCTGAGTTTTTATACCGCAAATGATTTCACTCTGATAAGTGAATTTTTGTTACACACGCTTTTGTCATATTATTACGTTACAATGCTATATTATCATATAACATATTATAGATACTCAAAAAATCATTTACTACGGTGACATCGTATTGAGGTATAAAAATTATCAATAATATACGGACAATAAATAAATCAAATTTAGTCAACAGGCAATGCGGTGAAGCTAATTAAGCCGCTCAGAGCTGGTTCTACCATAGGGCGAATGGAGCGGCCGCTCCAAAGGCCATGCCTCAGGGGGCATATCTCGGTGACACAAAAAAATAAAGGAAAGAAATATTTTTTTCGCTTTTCGATATTTTGACTGTGATATATAGTAGAGGCAGCAAGGGCGGCGCCATATTTGGATCTCGCACCATAATTAAACTTGACTCTGGCCGACACTACCGCGCGCCACTGATAATAGAATATCAATTTCGTGTAGGTAGTTTTTAAACTTCAAATGAATTTTACAAAGACAACAATGCTTAATTTATTTTTTGAAACATATTTTCTTTATATTATTATTGTTTTGTACAAAAAAGTAGGTAATATACCTATATAACGATTTTTCAAAAGTTGAATGTAGACTGAACAAATAGAATTGATTTGAACAATGCAATCTGTGAATTTGTCATTATTTCTAATTATTGATTCATTTCCTCTATAAGCAATGTGATTGATTGCAGCGTGCAATAATCGAACATATCATCATAGTTGTAAACCTGAGATGTCATTGAACTTTTACACTGCTTTATTCTTAGAAATTTATGTTTATTTTTAGAACTTTTCTTGCATTTTAGTTAATATCAGATTTGATGACATAATTAAGTAGCAAACTATTGTTGAGTTTAGAGAAGTTATATATATTTAATTTCATCAAGAGGCTTGTACACTAAAAAATAAAAACCCCTTTGAGGATTGTCTTATTCAAAACACCAGTTTTTCTGAAGTGTATCGCGTGCTGAAATTGTTATCTGAAATTACGAATCGGGATTTCTGAGCAATTTGGCCCTAGCCCATTTTTTTTACAAAATTTGTTGAGTGCCGCGATGCGTACTTGATATTACGATCACGAAGCAGTGATAGTACTAATTGTACTAAAATAATTAATATGCACCCCCTTACATCCGAATTAATCGTCATACGGGTCCACGGTTCGCGATAAAAAAACAAAACACGCTCGACTCCTCCATGTATAAATATAACAATAATATAATATTATGGTGTATTACCATCAGGCTTACGATAAAGTGTTACACGGAGCCGTGGTTATTGTATGTTAAAAAAGCAACTCTCTACAACAATTTAGGGGGGGTCAACACCCCGTAAAGTCAATGCACGTGTTTAGTCGTTGTTGCTAGCCCCATTTCAGTAAAGTGAAACACGCTCATCCATTGCATCAAATACATTCAACGTAAAAAACAAACGCGAGTTATAGCGCGCTGTTCAACTGTTCTAGCCCTCGATGTGAGAGGATGCTACAGTCAGCCAATCCTCCTAGAGTCAACCACACGGAGAGTACGTAATGAAGAAAAGCACTCAGTGATTTGAGGAATTAACTCGACTAACTGTATATCCACAGTACCCCAAGGTCATAATATTGTGTGTGTTGGTTGGTGGTGGTATACGCCACGGCTCAGGCTGAATACAACGTGATAGCGGCGTTAACTATACGATGGTAACTCGGAACCAGGAGTTGGACTTCAGACGTCAGAGGGTGTGCACCTCCTGTGAATCCTTGACGATTTCCATTACCACCACCAATTCAACGTTCATCCCCCGACTGTAGGGGTTGTGATTGTTGGTGACGTCTCGTGTATTGTTGTAGGGGTGAGAACTACCCTTAACACTACACTTGTTCAGCGAATTGCTTATAGTGATTGCGTGGCGTTTTATGTATACGTGTTGCGACAGTGTGCCTTGAATTCAACAAGTGAATCAATTGTTTTTGTGAAATTGACAAGGAATAATATTATCGAAATTGTATTAATATGGCTATATTGCGTGGTTGTGTAGGAAGCTGTGAATTTTATCAAGGACAATTTTTATTTACTTAATTACGTAAGTAACAATTTTAATCTTAACGTCTACACATTATTGAAAGTATTATGTTTCTTTTATTATTGGTTTTTATTTTATTATTACGATTTAATAGTGGTTAACGGTACATTATAAAAAATAAGTATAAAAATAAAAACTAACTGTTAATCATCTTTGTGTACTTTTACCACGTCGAAAACCGTGCAACAATCGACTCCCGCTCAGTACCACACTTTTATAAAATCGCAATTTTTTCGCAGCCCTTTTTTACGAATTGATTACAGAAAAAAAGATAAATATTAGAATGTAGGGGAAAACACTATTTTTGCTTTTTACCGTGAATAACTGTTTGAATATTCGCGTATTACAAATAATAAACATAAGCATTCGATGTGGACATAGACCGTGCCCCATCCCGCGCCACGGGCTTTGATGTTGATTCCCCGTATAAGACGATTGTTGCCGAGCGTTCACGACTGCGCGGACTATTGCTGACATGGCGACTTGAAAAGTGAAGTGTGATATATTTTGTCCTGAAGGGATTCACCCCCCCGCCGATGTAGTGTGTGATAAAATGATGAGGTAATTAAAATTAAACTCGTTAATCAAGTGTGAGTGTTCGTTGTATTTTTTAATTGTGAAAATTTGCAGTGAAAACGTCTATTTTCTTAAATTTGAAACCCATATACGCAGTAGGGTCGTCGACTTCGTTTACCCTAGCTTTGAAATCAATATTAATTCAACAAATGTTTTATTGAACCTTTGACCGTCGATACATAATTGTGTTAATCAGTGATGAGAAATGCATTATATTAAACAAATCAACATTTCGTTGTATTTTATTCGTGTGCATGAATTCCAAACGAGGAAAAGGGTTGCGTAAACCTAGCTTTCATACATGGAAGTAGGTGGGGTGCTCGTGAATGATAAACTAATAAAAATGGCGGAAGGGCTGTGCCCATTTCCAAGTAAAGGGGTTGACTCATGATCGTCACGTTTATTTTAAGAAAGATTTTAAAGTTTTACAACATTTCACCAATTATTATTAAATCCTTTTTAACATCTGATTTTTAGCCTTGTGATGTAATACGATTTAATTTGATATTACAACTCGTTCTGTGATGTAATTTTGATGACCTCATGCACAGCCACCTGTGTGATTCTCATCGATGTAAAAACAGAGAACTTCATTGTTGACCGGGGGGGTTTGAAAAAAATCAGGGGGGCACTTCCATATTTTAATATGAAACAGTTTTTTACTAAATAAATATGTTTATTTAATGTCAGTATTTATGATTAAACTAATAAAAAAATACGCCCAATTGCTGATTTTGTATGGAAAAAAATTAAAATAATTTGTCTTGTCAGCAATTTATTCTTGAAGGAGAAATCGGGGTTAAATTAGAAGATACCAAGCGTTCAAGACATAGTAACTGTTATTTGTGACTTGACATAAACGTTTTTTTTTTTTTAATTTGCAGTACGTATCATTTTCCAGAAAAAATAATTCATAATATTAAGTTAGTGAATTAATTTAATTTTTAAATCATTTCATATAGTTAGTAATTGCATTTAACTTAATAGTCGTATGGTGGCAAAACTGCAGTTATTTCTTTTTTCAGATTATTTTATTTAGGCGGTTATTGTAAATCCTAATAAAATATATTTTCATTAATATAAGTTTCCATGCTAATGAAAAAGGCTTCAGCCAAAACGAAGTTTGAGTTTAAAGTTCTTAATTTTGAAAGTTAATAGCGTAAGAATTATCTAGTTACTAAATTTTCGGTGGGCATACGTTAATGGTCGGCAGGCGCCCTGATGCCTTCGAGCATAGGAACCACTGGCCAGTGATTACTTTCACACCAAAAACTGATGTTTTGAAAGCTGTCACTTGAAGGTTACAGAAGATAATTTGTCGTTAATAAGAATGTTGGGCCTACATTTTTTGACAACAATAGGTATAATCTATTAGGATGTAGGCAAGAAATGGTAGCCGTTTAATACGCAAAAAAAACTGTTTTTCAGAATTCCCCTTTTTAACAATTATCCTGCTCAGTGAAATTTTTTACCAATCGACCTTAGTTGCTTTGTTACCTCTCGGTTTAAATAAGTGAAACAGACAAATAACTATGCAAGTAAAATAAGCCAGTTAGCAGAAAATTTCACTGAGTGGTACCTTTGTTAAAAACGGGAATTTTAAAAAGCATTTTATTACGCCAAAAATGACGACTACCATTTTTGCGCACAGCCTAAAAGATTCTAACGTCATTTTACAAAAAATAGAGCCCCGACATTCTTATTAACGATAAATTGTCATTTGTAGCCGTCAATTAATGACAGCTTCTAAAACTTCGAACAATTTTTGATGCTAAAGTAACCATTGGTAACCTGCCAGATATTCGATACTTTAATTAGGGAAAGTAGAAATGCCATTCTTCAAAATATTTGTATAGTTCTATAAACATTAAATAAAACAATTTTTTAATTTATAAAACTATTTTTATGATAGTCTTGTTTCAAAGCTTTAATCATGGAAAAAATATTCGAAATACTCTTTTTAAACTTGTTTATGAATCAACGTTAATACGCCAATAATTTGTAACAATAAATTAACAACATAACATACCTAACTACTAACTACTTATTGACTAGATGTTTTTATTGTTAAATCCGAAGTTTTTTGAGCTCCGTACATCTGTTGAAAAAATGGAATCCTGTGTCTATTTGTCTGTCAGCTTATTTTCTCCGAATCTACTGAAGGAAAAAAGTTGAAATTTGGTATAGTAATAATAAAAATACTCCATATTGTATGTAACAGCGTTAAGTGACCCTATCACGGACGTGTAGCTTAAATAAAAGTTTTCCGAGTGTGGGGGAGAAATTAAAAAATGTTTTTCAAGTGCATCGTGTGATGCATCAAACGAAAGAGCGCATTATGAAAAATACAATTTTTTTTATAGTTTTAAAATGCTTAGTTTAATATATTAAAGAAAATATACGAAAATCGAGCATTCCCCCTTAAACTACTGAGCCTAAAATTTTGAAAAATAAGGGAATATAGGGCCTCACTCATAATTTACAGGAAAACCTAAACGAAAATCTTAAGTCTTATAGTTCTCACAGAAAACGGAATGGTACGGAACTCTCTCCACGCGAGTTCGATTCGCACTTGACCGATTTTTTTTTTTTTAATGATTACATATTACTTTTTTACTTTGTTTGTTATCAAAAAACGTCATAAAACAATTTATTCCGATCTTCTTTTTGCCACGATGTAAAATTTACAAACTTTTGAACACGTGAAAAATAATTAGTAAAATATTTAAGAAAATTTGTGCGTAAAACAAACAAAATCAATTGCGCACAATCGTTGACAGCAAAAATATTCAACACGTTCCAAATAATTTGCTTGCAATTTTTAAATCATGACAAACAGAACTCCGTGCGAAATTTAAAATCATGTATAATTTTTTCAAAATGTTTTCTTTTATTACAGAAATTTCCCATTATACAATCATCATTGAGTTATTTACAACGATAAAACTAAAGCAATAACACAAAATGGCGGTGGATGCACGTTATCGATTCAATCAATCATATAATGCACAGAGTATGCCCGTACAGCCCCCCGATCCATCGACGCAGCGCTTTTGCTTACGGTGGAATAATTATCACTCGAACCTTTTATGTGTATTCGATCAATTGTTACACAATGAAAGCTTCGTTGACGTTACGTTAACGGCAGAAGGTCGTATGCTGAGAGCACACAAAATGGTGTTATCGGCCTGTAGTCCTTTCTTTCAATCGATATTTGCTAATCATCCAGATAAACACCCTATTGTTATTTTAAACGATATATCATTCAACGACATGAGATGTCTGTTAGACTTCATGTATAGAGGTGAAGTTAGCGTCGATCAAGATAGACTCGATAGGTTTTTACGTTGCGCCGAGAGTTTAAGGATTAAAGGATTATCAGAAATAAACGAAGACAAGGCTGATTTACCGTCGGTTACGTCTTCGCTGTTAAATAATAACAATAGCAACAGTAATAATAATAATAATGTACAAAATGCAATGCAAGGTACGCATCATAATTTGCCTCAAACGGGACCGAAGAGACCTATGCCTCAAATGTCTCAAATGTTTTCACCTCTGTTGGGCGCGTTATCGCAGCCTAAAAGAAAACGGGGCCGACCAAGGAAATTGTCGGGTGGATCGAGTGGGGCACCGAGTTTGGACGCGGACGGGTCGCCGGTAATAACGGGTTCTCCAGAATTACTGGAGGTCAAGATGCCAATGGATGATTTCCAAAACAGTGTTAAAAATGAACTCGATCAAGACGGGGAGGACAGTATTGACATGGCGGATAGGGCAGATCTGCAAGATCAGAAGGACGAACAACCTGTTGCTGGGACTTCGAGGGAACAGGATCGATATCCTAACAATGACTACCATTCAGGTAAGTGTTTAGAATGATATGCAGCTGATAAAAATGTGTATACTAGATAAAAAAAAATCTGTAAATACATTAACTTCTCAAATGGGATATATTTCCCCTGACTAATTCATCAAACTTTTATGTTTGAAATAGTTTTTCATTTTTGTTATTTACTTTTAAGTGCGTTAATCAAGAGAAATTCAGCACTTAAAATAGATTTTTTATTTAATTGGTGTGTTGAATGTAGAAAAATTAAGAGCATATTTTCAAACTACCATTCAAGAAATAAAACATTCCAAATGTACCGATTCTTGTTTAATTGTTTAATGGAGGCTGGACTATTATTTAAAATTTTCTCTTTGTGTTCTAAAATAACAGTATCTAGTAATGCTCTATGAAAATGTATCCTCCTTTTTTTCGTAGTCGAAGTGCTGGATAATATTTTTAGAATATTTACTGAAGAAATTCGAAATTCAATAAAAAAATATAACTCCCACACATTAGCATGTGATTATTCTAGTTTTTTTTTATATATAAATAATAGGTATTGTTTCTCTTTAAATATTACTAGTGTTCTTTTTTTGTTCCCAATTTGAAAAGTTATTCTATTTGCAGTTTGTTATTTGTTTATAAACTGACTGGATAAGTATAAATTATTGTTAATTCATCTGCTAAAATTGTCTTTTTTGCCAGTGAAAAAATCCTTGTTAAAAACGAGTATATTATTGATAATAATAGTTAGGAAAGCAGATGAGTTAAGTGCATTGAAATTTAATCTACAGTGATTAATTATATTCAGGTAAAAATAGGTACCTATATTGTGTTTTTTCGTGTTTATGACGAGTTTTGAAAATTAAATTTAAACGTATGAATTTATTTGATTTGCAAGGGAAAAGCTAAAGGGAATGTGATTTTTTTTGGAAAATTTTAGTGCCTCAACATTTTTTTGAAGAAATTACGTTAAATAAAATATTAAGGTGAGTTTAACATAATAGTTTTACGTAAACATGGGGAAGAGCGTTATAGGGATGAGCCAGTGTTACAACGTTTGTTTTTTGTATGAATTTTGATTTTTGATATTAGATGCGTCTATCGATCATTTGAAATATTTTTAAAGCGTAAGGCTTATTCCCTATAGCTTTTCCCTTTTTAGTGTAAAAATACATCAAGTGGTTCTAAAAAACATTTTATCCTTCTAGTGGGCGCATGAAACTGACCCACGGTCTATTTTTCTCCTTGCATACTTTTGGATATTTTCCTACTAAATGAACGAAAAGTTTGTTTACTTAACTAAACAATCGTGTCGTTTGTGACGCTAGTGTACTAGGAAAGTACTCAAAGGTAAACGAGCAAGGTAGCCATCACGTATTCGAGCAAAAATAGAATACTGGAACACGGTTGTGCGTCCACTGAAAGGCTAATTTTCCAACTTGAAGTATCTGTACGCTGCAATGAAATATTTTGGCGTTACATAACGCTATCGACACATATAATTTTTTTTCTTAAATTTTCAGGTAGTGAGAAAAATTCTTCTCGAAAAAAAATAAGATGCATCGATTTTGATTCGTCGTTTCACAAAGAGTACAACGTTCCGTACGAAGAAAATTTAAAAATGGGAGAAGTACAGCTCGATCCTATATGTAACTCGTTAGAATTAAAGTTTGACCCCAAATCAATTTTAGAAACTTACATGTTAGAGTCAACACCTCCAAAAATAAAAGTAAAAACAAAACATATTAGGAAAGAACAAGACAACAGTCTTGATAATTTTAGTTGTGATATTTTTACACCGGACCTAACCATCGATGAAGTAGCTAATTCAAATAACGATACGGCCGCTATTGCTGGTAAAAAGCCTTCTAAAAGAATCGTCGACGACGGCGACAAGTCGGCTCGTGATTTTTGCATAAGAGAAAACGATAACCTCTTCCGGTGCAAAATTTGTGATAGAATATACACACATATAAGTAATTTCTGTAGACATTATATGACGTCCCACAAAAGCGATATTAAGGTATTTGCATGTCCGGTCTGTTACAAAGAATTCACAAGGAAAGATAACATGATGGCACATTTAAAAATAATTCATAGACAATTTTCCACTTAGCAATTTTTGAATTGTTTTTTTAAAAAGCTATATGTTAAGTGGTGGGTGACAAAATGGAATTAGTGAAGACAGTCCTGCTCCGTGGTTTATTATTTTTTTTTATTCGAGATCAATAAGGGTGCGGAATAATCAATATTTCACGTAATTGGAACACCTTACCTCGAGTGTCAAAAAGTTTGACTGTAAAATTTCGGTATGTTGGATGATCTAGATTTTCTATCAGTTTAATTTGCAGTACGGTAATTAATTAACCTATTGGCATTTTAATATTACTTCAGTGAAGCCGATCCATCAGGCCATTTTTTAAGTAAGTACTTAGGTGGCCAAATGGCCACGTAGTAACCACGATCTGGCCACAAAAGTTATTCAAAAATGTATGTTCAAAAATCGACTGAGATTTATATTTAAAAAAATGTTAAGTTTGATATTGTGATGACCCACGGTAATTTAGCAGTAACAATTCCTTTATAGATTAATTTATGATAAAATAATAATTAAAAATAAAACGAACCGAGAACACTTTCACAATTTCCGGAAGGGGGGGGGGGGTATCTTTCGTTTGGCCACCTAGTGGAAAATCTTTAAAAAATGGCTTGCGATCCATTGATTTAATCCTACACTGAATTATACTGCTGTGCCTTAACAGATATTTTTGTCTACAAATATCGACAGTTGGAATTAACGTGCTAACGCGGACGTATTGGCATACAAAATATAATATATATGGCGTTGATGTTTTACGGTTGTATTTAACCCACCTGTTCCTTATACTTAAATTTGTCTGCAATGTAGTGGCCTTACAAACAAACACTATATATATATATTTGATAAACATATATTAATATATATAATATATTGAAATTTTTATTTTAAACAAACTGATTTTTTGCTGCAATATCGCTGTAATTTTTAGTATAATTTAAAAAAAAAATTATAAGATAAATGAAATATTATAGAGAACTATTTTTCCTTTACAAAGATTGTTATAACAAATTACCTACCAAATCGAATTTATAAAATTCAGTAAGTTCCATAAATGCCTTATAATTAATATGATATATAGATATATTATACATATATATTATAAAAAAAGAATATATTTATTCAGATAGTTTATATAGAACTGTTATTACAAAGTAATATTATAATAAAAAAAATAAGACTGTAGTAAAGTACTCTTTAATTCCTCTTTCAGCATCTAAATTCATGTTAAATTCATTAAAATACTATTTAGGAATAACTAATTAAGGTGAAGAAATACAATATTATTATTTATTTTTCATGAAGATCTCATTCAGGGCTGGTTTGAATTTTGAAAATCGTTCAGGGCTTCAATTAATACAATACGATGTGTATTTTTTTCTATTAAAAAAAATCAGAGTCGATAATGTATAGCGAGAACTTGGATAAGTGATTACAGTGAAGAATGGAGAATTATGTAATGGACGTCAGGTAAATTTACCTGAAATATACTACTAATTGTGTGACGATATAGCATTTTAAAAGATAGCAATTGTTTGTACTTTAGTTGGTAGCAAGAAGAATGTATAGTGTTTCAGTTTTTAATGTAAAATTACATTTTTTTTTGTAGTGTTGAAATTTTTGTCAAGTTGCATTGACTATTTTATCTTCTAATTGGGTTTATAGCTATTTTGAAATTGCTTGGTAAGTGATGAATCGAATATTTTACAAATAACTATATAGAAATTCTATTATTGAATTTGGGTATTTATTTATTGTTGGGGATATTGTATTTAATTTGTTATTTTATAATTTTACCTCTTGAATGTTTTTATTTTGTTTTGTTGATTTTAATATATGTTAATATTTGAGAAATTTGATTTTTAAATCATTTTAAATGGAATTTCTAAAACGGTTTTTTTTCTTTTATTTACACCAATATTTTTCCACGGAGATAAAATTATAAAAAATAATTATTGTTGATGTAGCTCTATTTTTTTCTTTTTTGTTAAGAAATTATTTATTATTTAAATGGATTACATAGGTAAATTATATTTAGTTTACTATATTGCTTTATTATATTTTTGTAATTTTAGTTGTATTATTACAATAAATTACTTTACTATATAATTTTTTGTTTTTGTTTTGTTAAAAACTTTATTTTACAATCTTTAGTTTTTTGTTTGACGTTTTGCTAGAAGTATTTTTTTTAATATAATGTAGAGATGTCCACCTTCTTGCGTTGCCTGCTCAGTGTTCAGTAATTAAAAAAAAAGATTTTTTAGCGACTGTGTAACTTTGCAGTAGACAATTTTAAATTAATTTCTATTATTTCGGCAAACAAAAATTTCGTGAGTTTGAAAATATCTTAGTTTGTAGAGATACCCACAGGCATTTGTGCGTTCAACAATTCTTCTTCTTTGATGGCTATCAGTTTCCAAATTCTGGAAACGTAGCATAGTCTAAAGTTTCTAGATTTGAAAAAGTACTGCAATCGTCCACCGTGTTGAGACTTATGATTCAAGTAAAATATTCGTAAGTTTCCGTAATTTAGGAAAAAATAATAAGTTCAAAAAAAACCCGGGTCGCAGTGCCAAAACCCTGCCGACAATATAGTGTATTTGCTTGTATAGAGCCGTGTGGTTTTATACTTTTATTATGTGAAATTAAGTTTGTTTTTGGGCAAAATAAAAAATTTAACCCCTTAATACACCCCTTAAAATAACATTTTTTTTCTTAATTGTAATATTATTATCAATCTAACGTCTACATTGAATTAAATACACCCTTCAATAAATAAGTCACTATCTGCAAACTAGTGTTTTCATAAAATTTGTAAATCCGGTCCTGTCGGGCCGATTTTATTAAAATTTTGGGGACACTTTTTAATTACTACCAGAGGGTTAAATTTCAATTTTGAAACGATTCGGAGAATTTTTTCGGTATTTTAGGGCCCAAAAACATTTTTCAACCCCTAAAAACTACCCTTAAAATAGCCCGATTAGGCCCATTTTAAATAGGCTTCTTGCGGTGGTGAATTTCAACACGTGGACCAAATTTCGTTGAAATCAATTAACTCTTTCGAAAGTTATTGCCCGCACACATATATATATATATATATATATATATATATATATATATATATAAACATTTTCAAAAATGGTGCCAAAGTGTTTAGGAGGTTATGAAACGTCGAGAAATTTTGGTCCGACCCCTAGGTCCCGCCATCCGACCGATGCCAATAGTGTATGTTGCCATATGGCAAATACACTAATAAATATTGACAACAGATAACCATTTTCATATTCAAAGATTACCCAAATTGTCAAATAAATTGTGTAAATGTTATTGTAATGTTAAGTAATGATTTTTTGAACTGCGACCTGAAGTAAATGTTACCGGGAACATGTAAGACATAAAATCTTTTTATGTGAGTCAGCCATCTTGGGTCGATTTCTTTGTTATCTCTCTTTCTCGCTGTCTATAATAAATTGTGCTATTTGGTAAATCTAGTAATTTTAATAGTATCAATTGGATTTTCAAATTAATATATAAATTGGGGCAAACGTTTGCAATATGTCTCTCCGATGCGATGCTGTTAGTGTCGGTTTGCATTAAAGCCGTGGTCTGTACGCAACTTTACAAGCATTTGAAGATGGACTTCTATAATATACATGTCTGTCCTTTTTCTTTTTTTTTATATATATAATTAAATATGTATATTTTATATATTGAAATTTTTCTGCACTTTATACAATTCATTTTATTTTTGAGCCGCTATAAATTATTGGAATTATGAGGTATGCATTGTTATTTGAATGTAGATTTTATTTATTTTTTTATGTTCTAAATATTACATTTTAACATATTTAGCAAAAACATGACATAAATGTTAATTTTCATTCTTCTCTTATAACTATTAGTAAACAAAATTTCTAAAAATATCACCATTGTGATATGCCAACCATTTTAAATAGTAATGTAAAATCTTTGCCGATACCAATTTTAATTAATAAGTTTCAACGACTATTTTGAGTTAGGTTAGTGTTCCGTTTAGTACTTAGTACTGACCATCGAGGAGCATAGTTTTGTGTAGATTCATTTTTTCAATCCAAGTAAAAAATGCAATTGATTTATAATTTAAGAAAAACGTCACAAAAGCGCTAGAGAATATAATATAACTATAAAAGTAATAAAAAAACCAGTTGCTTTTTTGTTTTGTACAGCAAATGTGACGTAGAATTTCTTTTATTTTAATGTCATGCTAAATGCGTTAAAGTTATTAATTAATTAGTTGTTTTTGGTAATAAAAAAATGCGTGGCAATTTTGTTAATGTTTATTTTTTTATTTAGATTCAATAACACAAAAACTGTTGATGTCAAAATTGGAACCAAATATGTCTCCTCAACATCAGCCACACCAACAACACATACAAAGGATACCTCTTTCTCAACACAACGCCCCTCCGCATGTACAAAGTTCAATTACAAATCAGTCCGGTGTCCCGCCTGTTCATACGTCAGTCTCTGACAATATAAACAACAACAACAACCCGACAGTAAGTACTGCAGCATCGATGGGTCAACCCAATTTACCGGCACCGTCAGGTCGGCAACCCGTGCGTAGGAGGGCGAGACGTAGGGCTACGTCTGCCAGTCAAGATCCTGCAGAACAACTGACCGAAATGTCGGTGCGAGGTTTAAATCTTTTCAGATACGCTTCTGTAACGGACGGTGTCTTCCAGTGTACAGAATGTGCAAAAGTCGATGTACAGAAGACGTTCAAAAACAAATACAGTTTTCAGAGGCATGCATTTTTATATCACGAAGGACATCAGAGAAAAGTGTTTCCATGTCCTGTATGTCAGAAGGAATTTTCACGACCAGACAAAATGAAAAACCATATGAAAACAGTACATGATTGTTTTATGCCGAAAGATTGTGTATTTCCGGTGAATTTCTTTTTACCTCAACCTTGACGCAATAATTTAATTAACTAATTAAAGTGAATGACTTTATGCATGCAAAATTCACCTATAATATTTGTTTGAATTAAAATAAACGTATGTATAATCGAGTTTATGCAATGTATTGGTGCTAGACATAATTATCTTCCATCGCGTATTAGCCAGTACTGCTATTCAAAATTTAGAGACAGAGACCGACTGATTCTAAATAATTTGGATTTTTAGACGACTTTAGAAAAATTTTCATAGAGTGAGTTCATTATGACTTGGCGGGCAAATCCAGTCACTGTTTCAGTCTTTCTTATGTAGGACTTTAATTTTGAACTATTTTGTCCATTTTTAGTATTGTTAACTACAAACAAGTGAACTCTACAAGCTCTTTACATACAGATGCGTCTAAATTGATATCAACAATTCACTTTTAGCTGTATCGTTCAAATATGCTGCTGAACTAGCTTTTGCAGACTTTGTGTCCTAAAATTACCATCAGGAAGGTTTTCTGCGCTATTTTAAATTTGGTAGTTGTGCGTGATGTAAGACTTAATGTGTTTTTCCAAAAATCGTTGTCGACTTTATTTAGAAGAATTCGGTGTTTGATAGAAATATAAAATATATTTTCTGTTTCTTTTATTAAAAAGATTAAAAAATTAAAAGTTTATATAATATTGTGATTAACCACCGGTTTTAAAATGTTGTTATTTTCCTTTTAAAGGATATAAACTCTACTGCTCAGCAGTTTATGTAAAATTTGTTTATCGTTACAAATATGTAATATATTTTTAAAAAAAATAACAGTAAAGTTTAATGTGCTACGCACAGATATATTAGAAACTAATATATATATATAAATATATAAGAATATTCTAATTTACATAAAATTAATATTTTCTCAAAACACGAGTTATAATATTTTTGTCATTGGTGTTGGGATTTTTCTTCAAATTATCTGTTGTGAAATTGTTTTGTAAGCTAAATTGTTTTTTTTTTTTTCGGAGATTATTGCCGGATAAATATTTGCCAATGAAGCGTCTTATATACAAATTCTTATTAGTTCTGGAGTTTTATTTAAGCCTTTAAATAATACATGGGTATTATTTCAATATAATCGTGTGTTCGTTTGAAAATACTTTTTATTTGACGCCGTGTTTTGATGTTCACTTTATTTTTTAAATGTACTTTTTTATTTTATTTTTTTCAGTATTTTTCTTTGATCACTATCGTAGAAAGTACAAAAATTGTATGCTACCGCCGAAAAATATTTGCTTAATTACTAAATTTTCTTCTCCGTTAGCGTGTCCACATTTAGAGGTAAGATTTAAAAACATGTTAACACAGTTCATTTTATAAAAACAAGTTAGAAAAGCAAGTTCAGTTTAGAAAATCAATTATTTATAAATGGGTTGAATCTCTTGTTAATAGAATAATACTATAGCGTTATAGCGCTAGTAATTTAGAAAAACGATGTAAATTATTGTATGTGTAGCGCCAAAAAAATGGCGCTAGTTAAGAGCAATGTGGCGTATTCAAGTGCTACATTAAATTTTGCCTATTACTGAGTTTTTTTTTTTTGTTTTTTTTTAATCCACCTTGGTGCCTTGGTCTAGTCTAAAACCTTTAGATGTTTGTGCGAACTTTTTTTTCCTGTATTTTTCTTTCTTAATAATAGTAGTTCTAATTGTTAGATTCAATTATAACACAAAATGTGAAATTGCAGAAAAGTTATTTTGGTCATATTTGATTAGCCTCAGTTTAACTTAATAAAACAAATGAAAAAAGACAATTTAGCTTGGTAGCAGTGTTTGAAAAATTAATTAACATGTACAATAATTTTTTCTAATATCCACAAAATGTGGCATAAGAATGTATAGTTAAAAGATAATTATATTGCGTAATTTTATTATATTTTATAAATATATAAATATATTTTTCATATTTTAATTTGATCGAATACTGTTAAAAATTAATTGTATTTGAAACGCATATTTTCACTTTTTGTTTTTGAAAGATATATATTCCGTAAAAAATCATTTGTTTTGTTGAATATTACTTTGTTTTATTTTTATTTTTTTAATTATTTGTGATAATACGTTATTTCTTATACAGTTTAACATGTTTATAACAAAATTGCCGTAAGTTTTTTAAAGACAAAAAATATATGTATATTGTTGGATTGAGTGTAATCATTGAATCAAAGTTTAATTAATTATACTTTTGTGTCAACCATTTTTACAGGTTTTTGAAATTGTTCTCTTCTAGCAAATTGAATGTGGAATGACTATTTTTATTTTTTGTTTTTAGAGATATATTTTTCAGTTTCCTTTTTGTTGTAAAATTGCGTGAACAATTTTTAAATAATTAATAGTATTGACTCTACCAACAGTAATAGAATATTAAATAAAACGAAACCACTTGCGATTACTGTTCAAAATATTTTTTTATTTAAAAAACGTTTCTACCAAATTTTGGTCCTTTTCAATTTATTAAAATATAAAATTATTTTATATTTTAATAGATTGAAAAGGACCAAAATTTGGTAGAAACGTTTTTTAAATAAAAAAATATTTTGAACAGTAATCGCAAGTGGTTTCGTTTTATTTAATTTTTAAATAAGTTGATCTTACCTGATAATTATAATACCCCAGTTTAAATACTAATATTTATCACGCCATAGAATTTGATCTGGCACCGCTCCCATAAGCCCGTGTTGGTCTGTGGGAATCTTTAAGGGCAAAGCCAACTAGGCTTAAATAATCATATGTAATACAGTGACATTTTAATAAGAAGTAACGTATTGAAATTTTGACATTGCAAATGTCAATTATTATTTTTTTAGTATATTCTTGAAAAATGCAATAGTAGTATATTAGAATAAAGTTAATACAGTGTGATAATTCATTTTCAAAATGTATAATTTAATTTTGTTTAATTTTGTTATTTTTCTGAAACATTTATTTTAGGCTTAAGGCCAGTTTAAACAATCGTTCTTCCAAAGAGATTGAATTCCGTATTAAAAAATAAAAAGAAATCGGGATTCAGCTCTTTTTGTAGTATAGTAATCATTGTTTTATTCATGTGCAATTTTTAAATAAACAATTAAAAAATATTTACTAACATTGACATCAAAATATTATTGTTTTAAATTTATTAATGATTCGTTATAAAAATTTTCAGTATATATTTTAATTAATGTTAATTTCACATCTTTCATTATCTTCATAATTTGTAGCGAAAAGAAAATTATTTTTCAGCTGCCTTATTTACAGTATTTCATAACCTATAAAATAAATTTTTGTTCTGCGCACATTAACATGTTCTTTGCTATTTACATTGTATTCAGAAAGAGCGAGTACTTCCTTAAAAGTTAAAATTTCAGTTATTTGTTTAGAAATCAAGGATACTAGACATGTTAATATAGAGAAAAAATGCGTACGCATAGCGTTTATGGAAAACGCTTTGACAGGTGATTAGTGGAAAATTTACAGCGAATGTAAATAACAAAATTGTAATAAGCCTCACCCTCATAACATCACATAAGAAGTTTAACCTCTTTAGTTTTTAATATTATTCCCGTTTAATTTTTTTTGTGAAACTAATTAATAATATTTACACATACTTAGCAACACACTGTAAGCTCCTGTCCTTGTCAGTTTCGTATAATTTAGGAGACAAACTAACTTCCCCTTTATTACTTCAATTGATAGCAGTTTTATACGTCAGATTCAAGCCGTTAATCCTTGTCTTACTATTTTGCGAATCAAAATGCAACACTATAAGCTTCTGGCCTTGTCAGTTTCGTGTAATTTAGGAGACAAACTAACTTCCCCTTTATTACTTCAATTGATCGCAGTTTTATACGTCAGATTCAAGCCGTTCATCCTTGTCTTACTATTTTGCGAATCAAAATGCAACAGTAAACTTCTGGCCTTGTCAGTTTCTTGTAATTTAGGAGACAAACTAACTTCCCCTTTATTACTTCAATTAATCGCAGTTTTATACGTCAGATTCAAGCCGTTCATCCTTGTCTTACTATTTTGCGAATCAAAATGCAACACTAAACTTCTGGCCTTATCAGTTTCGTGTAATTTAGGAGACAAACTAACTTCCCCTCGATTTCTTACTTTTTTCAAATAGATACGTCGCTAAAGAAGTTAAACTTCAAAAGTCAAAATTACATATTTTGAAAACCATTGATACTGTGTTGATTTAACAATTATCTTAGATTGTGATCATATATAACTGCAGTGTTACATATTATGCAAAGCACTCTAATGTTGTATTCAAACGCCCTGTCATGTAGAGCATAAGATTGTACTCACAGAAAAACAAATGACTGAATTACATGGAAAAAGATTGCTTTTGAAGCTAAATTTTGATCAAAACACGTAGAAAAATGTTGTTTCAAAGTGGAAATTGTATAAAAAGCTATGTTAAATAGATGTATTCACAGTTTAAAACAGATTGTAGATTATAGACGCTCAACATCTAAGGCTATCAGCAAGTTTAAAACAAATGTCGTTTCATTCGATCAATTATTTTTTGAGCAGACTATATTTAGAATTCTACAATGTTTTTCTTATGAACAATTAATAAGTGTGGTCACAATCTAAGATCATTGTCAAATCACATTTCGTGACAATGTTTTTCTGCAACCCAGCATGAGTGTTGGATCTGGGTTTACTAGATTTTTCTTTTGTTTTGATCTCTACTATTGCCTGTCAAAGCTTAGAACTTTTTTTTATTACCTAGCGTAAATTTTTTATATACTTTTTCATGACATTTTTTTTGTTACGGATACTGGTTGGATATGAGAAATTTTTTATGATAATCATATGATTGGTGACAGATTTTCCGGATTTCCTACTTCGTAGTTTTTGAATCCGTCGAAACGAAGAATCTTTAAGAGGCGAATTCAAAAACATAACTTTTGTCTGTGTTTCCAGTGTAGTGTTGAAAAACGTAGAAATGGGCCAATGGATCATTATTACTGATTCATTAAATGTCACTTTATTGGTTCATTACTGCACTGAAAACTCAAACGTAGCTTACCAATGCAAAATATGCAGCAAGACAACAGATTTGAAAAAAATCTTTATGCTTAACAGTTATGAAGGAAGAGTCTTTTTTTTATTATTTTTGTTTTATTTTATTACAAATAAATCAACTGCGCAAGAAACTATAGGGGTCGTAAAATGAGTGTCTTAAAAATAAATATTATAGTATTTGTAAATTTCTCTGCTACTGAAAATTGTTACATTAAAATAATGTGATTAGTTCTCACGTCACTTGTTTTAAGTGTATAAGGTGTGTGAATTATGACCAACATGATACGTAAAGGAAATTTATTTTTGCTTATAGTAAGTGACCTTGTCCTATAATAGACGTGTGAAATGTTTATATTTTTTCAAATTCTAAATTTCTAAATTTTACAGTGACATTTTTATTAATCTCAATATTGTTCACGTCCATTATAATTAATAAGTTTTTTATTTAATCACGGGAAATTTCCCGTGATTAAATAAAAAACTTATTTTTATTAATTTCAGTAAAAGATAATAATTATTCAGTATCAGTAGGCAGCGCTTTGTTTTTGTTGTTGGCGCAGTAATATAACGTTTGACAACTTGTTGAGTTTTGGAAAATCAATGTAAACAAGCGTTCTTGCGCATCTAATTTTCGAGACCGCTGAATGTTAACTTTCAATCAGTTTAACTAGCATATCGAACATGTTAATATTTTCTTGAGAAACAATAAATTCATGGAGAGGAAAACAAAAGACTGAAATTATTGTATTGCTGGTTTAAAAGCTTTAATATCAATTACAAAGTTCAAACTACACAGTATTTTGTGTGGTTGTTTTATTTCTTTTTTTTGCAGCGTGTTCAGAACAAAAAACAAAAACTTATTTCACAAAACAGTTTATAATATTATATTGTAATTTTCTCTTTTAAAAAAATGTAAAAAATGGGAAGATGTGTATAAATAATAAATGTAGGCTATTATTTAGTATAAATTATATACAAATAAAAATATTTAGTTCATTTTTTGTACCTGTTCAAGGTGTTTTAATTTTGTAAATTAAATCATTCACCAATATACTTATCACAGTTTGTAGAAAATGTCTTATCATATTCATTTCATATTATCATACTAGTTACCAAAAATTTTATATCATTTCTCATAACAGTTGTAATTTGCAAAATTTATACAATTTTTTTTTTAATATTTATAAAAATAATATTGTATTAATTTCACTTTGGGATAGTGGTACTTTAAGAATCACAGTTAATATATTATTATTTAACGAGATGAAGTATTAATAATAATAACATATTTAAAGGTCTTTATCTCACACTTAATTAGCCTTTATACTATAAACATTTCAGTATGCTGCGTGTAAATTTTTTAAATAAACAACAAAAGAGTCTTGTTCTTGAAAAACAAAATTGTAAACGACACATCCAATATTGGCACAATGTATTTTCTTTTATTAATAAAATAAATCTACCTCTAATCATTACAGGTTAGTATTTTTTTTTTTCAAATAAATTTTCGTAACTAGTAGTGTTTTGGTGTATCAACCTCGCCTACGATGTAGGTGCATTAAAATTTTTTGTATGGATTTGTTTTTACAGCAGTTCAAGGTTCATTACTATAAAACTAAACTTATCTTAATTTTTCATAGCAAATGAAAATATTTTTGAACTGAAACATCTTTACGCACGGAAGAGTAAAATAGATTAATGCAGCTGAACATGTAACAAACAGTGGCGTAGCTATATAGCCGACGGCCCCGGTGCAAAAATGAAATTAAAGCCCCATCTAAATTGGTTAAGTTTTATCGACACAGCGCCGACCACACCCCTATTTTCAACATTAAAATATGAAAGTATTAATAATACAGATGAAGTTCCGGAAGTCGACATTTTTTCTGACCTCCTTTCTAGGAATCTTTTTTTTAATTTCATCAGCATTAATAATTTTCGAATTATTTGCAAAAAATTAGACCCGCTCTTTTGGGATTATCTAATTGTTAATAACTTTTACAATTGTTTATGTGCGAGTTTCAAACTTTTGCACATTTTTCTAGAGTTGATTACGAATCCAAGAATTTTATTTTAACTCGCAGTAGTAAAAATTTTAATAAACACATTTTCAACTTGTGACTCGAAAGTCAAAAATTCTTTATTTGATTAGGATATTTCAATAACGTTTTCGAACGTCGCTCAGGAGGCTGAGGGCCCCCTGAGCTTGGGGGTCTCGGTGCATTGCACCGCCTAGCCCTCCGATAGCTACGCCACTGGTAATAAAATGATTTTACTAAAAGACCTGGTCATCACTTCTCTGTACAGTGGTTATGTGTGTATATAGTCGACGCGACGAGATCTTCGCCACATTAGCCTAAAAAACCAAGATTTCACTTCTTTAGTGTATAAACTACGCGATCCGTTTTTTTTATTTATTTACAGTGAATCTCGAATCTCCTGGGCTCAGTTTTATTGTTGCAAACGTTCAATAATTGAATAAAGTAATGGAGTACGATTTGCAGCTGTAGGATTTATGGGAACGTGTTTCAAAAATCTGCGACAGATATTGAAAAATCACAAATTAACAGATATATATGTTTATTAATCCAATCACGCTAACATTATTTAATCTATCAGAACATTTTTTACTAAACGTTATTAATTATCTTTTTCAGAAAACCATCACATCTATCTAGAGAAAAATCAAAATCATTTTAATACTCAACCTTCTGTCACATTTGAATTAATAACAACATCGAATCCACCAGTAAAAGCGTTTCATGAAAATAATACTGAAAGTGTAATAATCTCAACCGAAAGTTTACGGACGGTGCCGGTAATTCAGAATTCGTCATGTGATTCAATAACAGTTGAGAATCAAGCAAATCACGTCGTCGAACAGAACTATGAAAAACAAAACAGTATGGAATCGACGGCGGGAGTACATTTCTTAACAGATGACGAAAACAACATGCTTGCAATGCCAGCAAAAGTTGTCGAGGTTGAAAATTTCGAAGCCGAAAGTGTAAAAACAAAAAGTGAATTGTTGGAATATTTAATCAGAGATGATGGTAGTGTAATATGTAAATTATGTGGGGAAATTTTAGCAAGTCGAACACATTGGTACAGACATAAATACAAATTCCACGTAAATAATCCCGTAACACCGGCGCCATTATTTAAGTGCACTAAATGTAATGTATTCTTTAAAAGTAAAAAAGGTTACATAGGACATGTATCTAGTCGTCACGTCGATGGCGATAGTCAAGAAGATGCTCAATCAGGTATCAGTGTCAAAGAAGAAGTTGTCGAGACTGAAAATGTGCCAAAAGTTAAACGAAAAGTGGATAGTTCTAATATTAAAAGTGCTGATTGGGAACAACAGCGGGAGAAAGAAGAGAAATTAGTTGCCGATATTATCGATAGAGTGAGACGGGAATGCGAAGCTCAAGGTGCAAGCCACACGAGAAGAGGCTACAGTCGGAGAACGACTGTTATGAATTCGTGAAAATAAACTCATTACCTAAAATTACTACTTTTTTGTTAAATAAAGAAAAAAAAAACTTTTAGAAAATTATTATGTTGATTAGATAATCGGTTTTTATCTTTGAAAATTTATACTATTATGGTCAAGTATCTACACTATCAGATCAGAATAAATAAATTAATTTAGAAAGCATTCATTCGCAAGGCCCGCTCTAGCGTTTGCGTCTCCACGGAGAAAAAGACAAATTTCCGCCCCATCATACTTTTAAAAAATGTATTATAAACCATTAAATGAATATACAGAGGGGGTACATCAATGCAAAATGTTGAAAAAAGTCCTTTTTCCTATAATTTTTTTTATTCTATTAATTATTAATCAAGAATTGGGTGAAGGGTGCCCTTATTAAAGACACTTTAGGTCTTGAGGTAGGTAGTTAACAAAATTATAATAGAAATAACAGCTAATAGTTTGTTATCAAATTATAATGTTGATTTATTGTCGAATATTTTTCCTAATATCTTTTTAAATATGCTATCCAATATTATGAAAAAAATATTTTTGTATTCAATTCAATCCTTTTTAAAGTGTTAACTAGGTAAAACTGTTGTAAAATGTGTGGGATAATAAGGTTTTCCTGAGTGAATTGCAATTATTAATCCTCGAAATTAAACAGTCTTTTTGTTCATTTTAAAATTTTGGAAAAATTTAAACAAAGACGTATTTAAATTTGATCTCTGATGTCTAATAATCACATGCCCTAATTAAAATTACCAATAATTGTTAGGTTGATTTTAAAAGTGCATAAAAAATTAAGTCATCCCGAAGAAAATCGGATGACTTGTTATTTTAGATTTTACGTAAACCTTCTCTATGCGTAAACCCCAATACTTTTTAGTGCGCCTATATTTTAGTAGTTTCATAAAAGTCGGTCCCGTCGTTCTTGAATGATGATAGTACCTACAAATATACAAACGAAAATTCTGAAAACAATTTTCCCTTCAAAACTCAATATAATAATATAATACTATAATTTTAATTATTAAACTGACCCCCAAAATGAATTTGTAACTTCCTTACTGGAAGGACATTCTGACCTTTTGTTCAAAAAGTGTAAAGAAGTGTACCGGTTTCTGGGTAAAGACCTGCAAGAATTTGATAAAAAAGCATACTAACCACGGGCAAAAGCCAGTAAAATTATAAAAATCGCTTCAGGTAGAGAGACACATTAGTAATCTTATAAGGGTTCCGTTTTTGTCCTTTTGAGGTATGGAAACCTAAAAAACTGCTACACATACTGATCGAGTTTTCGACAACACCGTTAGTGCAGAATTTTTTTACAGACTGACATAAATTTGTCTTTTTTCAGCCCTTCACAGTTTCAATATTTTGTCAAATTCAGTCAAAATATCACTCTTTAAATTTGACGCCCTGGACAAATGTCCAGTTTGCCGATCCCTGGAGCGGGCCCTGATAATACGTAAAATTGAATTAACATTTTGAGCATTTAATTCCTTTATATTTTGTAATTGTTTTACGATTGTGTTGAACGTTTAATTAAATTGACGTTGGTATTTTGTAACTTCGGAGAAACCGGGATACGGCGCACTCTCGTAAATCTTCCTTATGTTAGGTATATTTGATGGTTTTAACAAATAAGATGGCTGTTCTTTAATAAAATGTAAATCGTTTGATAATCAATTAAACAATTTTATATCTGTGATCAAACGAATAGTGCTCAAAGTGTTAAATAATATAATATTTTCTGATCTATTTTAAATCCAATAATTCAGGTTTAGAATTTTTAATGAAGAAAGGTATGTGTGTAAGAAACATGACTGAAGTGAATACTCAGTGGCGGATTTACCAGCAGGCTGAGTAGGCTGAAGCCTAGGGCGGCAGATTTTAGGGGGCGGCCTTAAATTTTTTGTCTTACAGAAATATAAAAAAAAAAACATTATATACATAGAGAAAACGAGTTTCAAAAATTTAACAAATATTTCAATAGGTATTTTAGAAAAAAAGAGGCTTTCCGAAAATATGTATGTTAAGTCATGTCTTGTCATTCTTGCTGTCAATATAAAAGTGGCAGTTAGGTAACATTTTAACACAGTCGGCAAAGCAAGTTGATACTATATCAAAAACATTTAATGACATAATAAGTTCGTTTTTATAATTTCTTAAAAGTCGATTCAGATCAGTTTGGCTTGGAATAATGGGACAAACGACTACATGGACATATCATCTACGGCAAAACTCTTTTCTTTCTTTGCCAACTGTGTTTAAATGTTACCAAAATGCCATTTTTAAAGAGAAATGTGTTATATTGACAGCAAGGATGACAAGACATTAGATTTCGAACTAGGGAATCGAATTTCAGAGGTCAGTAGGGGCGGCAAAAATTTAATAGCTTACTAGCGGCAAATTTGTAAATCCGCCACTGTGAATACTTCTTATACCAAGCGGTTGGCACTATCTAACACTCGATACTGGTACGGCGGCCATAACTGATTATGTTATAGTATTGCACGTTCGCTATTATCTAACGCTTAGCGCAAAGCGTTAAACGCGTTTGGAGTTATGTAAGAAGTATTTCCTTCAAACAGTAAATACAAACTAAACATTCTGTTAATTCGGGTCTAGACTGACAAAATTGAGTTGAAAAATTGTTGAATAATGCTGTCACAAATAATACATAAAAATGGTTTTTCTCCAAATTAATTTCTAAAATCTACATACTGTTTAATTGAAGCTATTTGCAAATTTATTTTTAACGTTAGATTTCAAACTGAGCGGTTACCTTTTAGAATAAGTAACAAAGATAAATATTTTGATTTTATTGTATTTTTGTTTGCAATTTTGTTTTATTTTAATTGTAATACTAGACGCTAATGATATCAGCGTAGTCAAGCTTCTAATAAAATTTATAGTCAATCAGTCTCTAAATTTTTAAGTTAAGTGCAAAAAAAAATTGGAGTCCTATTATAAATATTCGAATAATAACTGAAACAATCAAATTAAAATTAATTTAACGAGACAAGAAACATGAAAGTCTTAAATTGAATTTTTAATTTTTTACAAAAGATTTGTTAACATGCTGATAAGTAATTTGCATTCAGAAAGACCGTGAAAAATATGAAGTGTTTTTGTTTGATTTTTTTAACTCGTCTAGATCAGAACATTTTCTAAACACTCGCACTAAATCTGAATTTACATTAATTAAAATACTTGTAAATAAGTTACTTATGCTCATCGTGCCAAATTATTTTTTATGATGTACTCATAACGACACTGAAACTCAAAAACTATTCCAAGTATCCCTTATTTTTAAGAAAATGTGGCACCGGAATGTGAGAAATTTGTAAAATAACTAGCTGCTCACTACGGCTTCGCTTGGACGTAAATTTTCTCTTGCTGCTCATCCTCTTTTGCTACTCGTCAAGCAGTAGATTTCCAAACAGTTAAAAAAGATCTCATAATCAATTATGCGCAAACTCACTTTGAAATTTATCCAGGATCGGTCGAATTCCTACGTCACAATCAATGAGAATCTACTTAGGAATCCGTTTAAAAATAGTCCGCAAATCTAAATCATTTCCCAGAATCAGATGGAAGTTCATCAAGATTTTTTTAATAGTATTGTCTTGCACTTTTGTACGAAAGTATTAATGGCACGATAACGTAACCAGAATTAGCTTTTTGGATGAATTTCAAAAAAAAATAAAAAAAACCCGGGTCGCAGTGCCAAAACCCTGCCGACAATATAGTGTATTTGCTATACAGACAGTATGGCTTTATTATGCGAACTTAAGTTGATTTTTGGGCAAAATAAAAAATTTTACTCCTTAATACACCCCTTAAAATAACATTTTTTTTTCTTAATTGCAATATTATTATCAATTGAACCTATATACCAAATTATATACACCTTTCAGTAAAAAATTCCCTATCTGCAAAATAGTGTTTTCATAAAATTTGTCAATCCGGTCCTGTCGGGCCGATTTTATTAAAATTTTAGGGACACATTTTAATTACTACTAGAGGGTTAAATTTCAATTTTGAAACGATTCGGAGAATTTTTTCGGTGTTTTGGGGCCGAAAGACAATTTTCAACCCCTAAAAACTACCCTTAAAATCACCCGATTAGGCCCATTTTAAATAGGCTTCTTGCGGTGATGGATTTCAACGCGTGGGCCAAATTTAGTTGAAATCAATTAACTCTTTCGAAAGTTATTGCCCGCACACATATATATATATATATATACGTATATATATATATATATATATATATATATATATATATATATATATATATATATATATAAATATATATATACATATATATATAAACATTTTTAAAAATGGTGCCAAAGTGTTTAGGAGGTTATGAATCGTCGAGAAATTTTGGTCCGACCCCTAGGTCCCGCCATCCGACCGACGCCAATAGTGTATGTTGCCATATGGCAAATACACTAATAATTGAAATTGACCCTAAGCTCTATTTGAGATATATTGACAAGAAATTGGTCTGTCGGAGATTAAATATTTTTCATCATAGTATTTGCAAAATTCGGTAGGTAATAAAATGTTAGTAGGTTAATCTGTAGACTTTCATACGGTTAGATAAATGATGATAGTACTGAATGAGTTAGGTTTATGAGTTCATCATATTACAAAAATCTAAATACTCCAAACTATAAAATGATACTTATCTATTTTAAAATGTGATTTTACAGTTAAGGTCCACACTCACTGAATCGTTGGACCAGCTCGGCATAGCAGTTTATACGCACACTGGATGCTCCCGAGTCGATCCGAGCCGAGTAGTGCGTGGAAACCAATTTAATTTCCCAAAACTGACGATCATGTCGAGCCGGTCCGATCCGATTCAGTGGATGTGGATATTTAAAATAATTATTCATCTGTCCATTAGTAAATTTAGTATAATATAAAATATAACGAATAAAATTCGATGTATTATAATTATTTCTAGATAGGATATACAATTCAGAATCGTTTAGTTGTAAAAGTTGCAAACTTTTTTTTAAACATGCACCAGGTATTTCAGAGCGCATGATGCTCTTTATGGCCCTGCGTTAATTGCTCATGTAATACGTTTCAAAACAGACATAGTTAAGGCTGTCGGAACGCTCTGAATTTAAGTCAAAAATAGAGCTTCGGCTGTCAACTGATTGTAGACTTATTCGTCAACATTCTGCAAAAATTCTTTCTTTATAAAGAAGATAAAGGACAAATCTAGGTCTCTAATGGACTACTTTTGTAATTTATGTACGATTTACGAGAAAAAAGTTGGCATTAATTGTGCCAAAAAAACACACGTTTTCAATGTCACACTACGACCTTATTCGTACTTATTTCACAAAACTGTTCCATCACAAACCTAAAGTGATTCTTCCTTTTTCGGAAAAGTTTTTTAAATCTTCAAAATATTTCCAAAAATCAGAGTAATCAATTGACAGCAGCACCCTTGCAATAAAATTTTTTAGCCTCGTAGTTGGCACCAGCCAAAAATTGAAACGTGCGGATGATTTGAGCGAGACAGAGCTAAAGAAGGTCACACCCACAATATGTCATTTGCTTACCTCGCCCCTTACCGCTGGGTTAAAGCACAAACAAAATTCAGTGCGTTCCGACAGCCTTAACAAGTTACTGTGCTCTATACGAATTATTTTAAGTCCATCGTACTATGCTACTTTTTGTATCACGATTGTACGATTAAGTAGCTTGCAAATTGTCAGATGCAGCTACCAACAGCGTAAGGCCGCACACTATTCGATGTAATACATAACTGATGTATCACGAACGCGCGATTATTGAACACATTTCGAATGGGAAACAAACGCGTCGATCGCTAGACCAAACTGTTGCCAAATCGCGGGTGTTCGATACAAAAAAGTTGTCTTTTAAGAGCTGCTGCAGAATGACGTCTGGATGCATTTTGACGCTACTATATTCTTACTGTAATCATTGATGAAATTCAGTAACCTTTTCGGCATTCTTTACACACTGTTGAAGTCTCTTACTTTCTGTCATCTTGTAATATTCAATTCTAATTTTCGTCATTTTTTAAAACAAAACTTAAATACTTTGCATAACAAAATTTCCGGTATAAACTGATATAAATTTGCGTTTACAAGATATGATTTAACAAAGCTTTGTTTTCAACAAAATGCTTCAATCAATATAAATAATTAGTTGTAATAACTAAACAAATTACATTTTTTTATAATTTTTGGTTTTCTATAAAAAAGTGTTTGTTAATATCGACCAAGTCAAAAAAATTTCAATTGTAGCTTCTTTATGTATTATTCGAATTTCCATATAACTTTCGTTCATATTTTTTTTCATGATCCCCTGTTAGCTCTATTCTATGTACGATTAAGTAACTACTAAAGCAGTTGTGGTGAATTTGTATTTATTATATTATCGAGTTATGTTTTTTTATTATATTAGACATTCAGTATTACTATGGTTACTAATATAAATAACAATTTAAAAAAAATTCAGAAATCACATTTGAAAACTTTTTTATAATTATCGGTAAACTCAAGAAAAACTATTTTATTATAACTAGCGCAGATAATTAATTATTATTGTTGTTATAATTACACGAGTATTCGTTTTTTATTTGTTAGAAATAACTGTAACTTGTAAGTCTGAAATTGTGGCAAAATTCATTATACCTACTAATGTACTGTAAATAAAAAATAGGTATCTTCCATAATTTGCTTCCTATATAACATTTTAATATTACCGTCGGCTGAAGTGGCATCATTTAAATTCGTAAATAAACGCCAAATACATATGTCAAAAAATACAAGTGTTATTTGTATAAGAGGTGGATATTTTAAATATATGGTATTTTCATGTACCTAAGTGACTCCGGGATGTTTTGTCACATTTAAAAAAATGATAATAAAATTTTACCTAACTAAAGCAGGATAATAAGGGGTCGATAATAATTTCTAGTATTTAAATGATGTCTTAAGGCCCGTAATCGAGAAGTCTATTCCTCAATTTAAGCCAAATTATTGTAGTGAAATGTTTTTAAAAAAGACGTAATATATTTATATAAAAGTATAATATACGTAACTTATGTAAAATCAAATTTTAAATAAATGTAAATATGAAATAATTTATAATTATTATTATTTCTTTTGACAGTTAACCTAAAAAATAAAGAAGTGTGCGTCTTTTTTATAAGCGCGTTGAATTTGAAAAGGATATCTAGGGCGTGATGAAGTATATTGCTGACAGTGTTGCCAGGTTTTTTTTTGCGAAGTCGGGATTTTGGAACTTTTTGAGTGAAAAAAGCGGGATTCTTTCGTCGAAAGCGGGACATAGTAAAAAAACGTATGTAATCAGAAATTTTTAAATATTTATCTTTTTATTTGAGTTCAAATTACATTTACGTGACAATAGATAACAAAAAAGCCATAGAAAATATATTTTAATTAAAATATGATATTTTAAATCAGATTTACCCTATCGTTAAATAGTTGAGTCTTATTCCTCTTCTGAATAAAACAAAAATAAAAAAAAAAAAACAGAAATCAAAATCAAAAAAGTTTTATTCATTAGAAAAATATGGCGTTTCAAACAATAGTCTGCGGAGTGAGTCTTACAAATTGCAACTTAGAATAAAAGAATACTTATTTGCACACGGTCGAGTTATCCCCGAAAAGCGGGACTGAGCTTGTCCCGCGCGGGACATTTTATTTTGATTTAGAAATCGGGACGTCCCGCCAAAATTGAGACGTTTGGCAACTCTGATTGCTGACGAGTATGGTATTTAAACGGGCGCTAATGAGTTTTTATAGTCACACGAGTCAAAATATCATTGCGTTCTAGATATACACTGTATTTTTAATTATATTCTCTATAAAATAGCGAATTTTGTTTTGATTTTTAGTATTTTCAAAATGTTTGACAGTTCACTTGTGTAGCATACTTCTTCTAATAGTAAGGTAGGTACTAGCCAGTAGCACTAAACGTAAATTACTATTGAATTTGACATTTTCCGTGTGTGGAAATATGAAAAAGCTTAAATTGTTACGTTGCCACCAATCGCCTCCCAACACATATAATTTTTTTTATTTTAAATAATATAGGCGCTTGATAACACAAATCATAAAATATGGCATCTTTCAGGTGAAGGGGGAAAATAAATAGTACACTACATTATTTTCATTTATTTCTTAGACACGTGCAACATTGTTACAAAAATTATACATTTGAAGGTTTATTTATTGTTACTTTTTGTAATAAAAACAGTAATAGTCCAAGACTGCGTCGTCAAAAATTTTACGTTTCTTTGTAAAGACTAATATTTTGAGATTAGTTAGTATTCAGGGTGTAACAAAGACGTTAAAATAATATTTATCTGAAGGGTGGAAATAAAATACTAGTCAGCGATCGGGACGCTTTAATAATGAATAAAATCCTGGTTATTTAAAAAATCTGATATCAGACGTTATTTTGATAAAACCGACCTAATCAGCAGCTAATCTCGAAATAATAGCTTTTACAGAAATCTTGCAAATTTTGACCACAACTCTATAGGATCAAAAGTTGCAATAAAAAATGCTCCTATATTAACATTTAACGAATTTGAAAATAATAATACTGTTCCATTTCAATAATAAAAACCAACATCAATGATTCGGGTTTCCGTACGTCTAGACTTTAGATTCTAAAATATTTATGTCACCCGTAATATAATCGTTATCCGCAATTTTGATGTCATTTAGTCGTATCTACGGTCACGACTTAGCAATCGCAAATCTGGAAGTTGTTACTAAAAATCAAAGAGTATTTTATTTTTTTGCATTTGTTGCGGCATTCACGATGGAAGTGAAACTTCTTATGTATGAATGGTATTACAATAAATTAGAACTGGAAGCATTTTTACACAGTGCGAAGTCAGAAGTCGAATGACTCACACGCAAAAAGAGGGAGAATGCATAACAAATAGCACAGACCTCGCGAGACGAGAAGAGAGGTTACATTCCAAACATTCTTCCCCGTTAGACATTTTTCGTATACACATTCTTCGTTTTATCGTGTAACATTTTACCCTTCAAATTGCATAAGAAATTTCACTTCAAAAATGTAATGAAAAAGGAAAAATAAAATACCTTTTCCAAATAAGAGATTGTCGATAACACCTACAGGCGATTCAAAAGCCAATACCCAAACGACAGCAACCATCAATGAAAATACCAAATCTCCCCAAAAGACGTACCACTGAAAACAAAACAAATAGGTATTTAAGTTATAATTAATACTATATACAAAGACGATTCTTTTTATCTAATTTATTTACCTCATCTAAATTCGAAAAATGTCCCGGGGACCTCATAACACCCACTCGCATAAATTGCAATGTCATATGAACTAAATACATGCTGTAAGTTAATCTTCCCAATATTTGGAACATCGGTAACGATAAAATCCAGTTTACGGGACCTGGAAATTGTCATAACAGTGATTTTTGAAAATACATTAACGTCACAAAAATTGATAAAGCTTTTAAAACTAACAAAAATATTTTCACGTGAAAATATCTATCCCTTAAATATTTGTGCTCCTGATATTAGAGGCCCGAAACTATCCTTGGGTGAATGTAAAAAAACAATATACAGTAGGGCCCCGCTTTACGCGAGAGATACGTTCCAATAAGTTTCTGCGCTATACGAAACAGCGCTAAACGAGGCCATCTTAATATGTAAAAAACCCGGGTCGCAGTGCCCAAACCCTGCCGACAATATAGTGTATTTGCTAATACAGGCAGTCTGGTTTTATTACATGAACTTAAGTTGGTTTTAGGGCAAAATAAAAAATCTGACTTCTTAATACACCCCTTAAAACATTTTTTTTTCTTAATTGTAATATTATTATCAATCGAACCTCTATACCAAATTATATACAACTTTCAGTAAATAATTTACTATCGGCAAATCAGTATTTTCATAAAATTTGTAAGTCCGGTCCTGTCGGGCCGATTTAATTGAAATTTTAGGGCCATTTTTTAAATGCTACTAAAGGGTTAAATTTCAATTTTCAAACGATTCTGAGAATTTTTTCGGTATTTTGGGGCCCAAAAACTTTTTTCAACCCCTAAAAACTACCCTCAAAATGGCCCGATTAGGCCCATTTTAAATAGGCTTCTTGCGGTGATGGATTTCAACACGTGGACCAAATTTAGTTGAAATCAATTAACTCTTTCGAAAGTTATTGCCCGCACACATATATATATATATATATATATATATATATATATATATACGTATATATATAAATATATATATATATATATACATATATATATAAACATTTTTAAAAATGGTGCCAAAGTGTTTAGGAGGTTATGAAACGTCGAGAAATTTTGGTCCGACCCCTAGGTCCCGCCATCCGACCGATGCCAATAGTGTATGTTGCCATATGGCAAATACACTAATAACAGGCATAAATGAAACAGAACCGAGAATAAGAAAATTTGTTAGTTTTTTTTGTTTAATTTTCTAACACTGCTAAATACTTTTTTATCACATTAATTATATTTTTATTTATTCCTAATATTGATTTTTATGCATAAAACATTTACGAAAATCAAATAAAAGTTCGAGTAAGAAGTTATGTTTGTAATGAGGAAGGTTCTTCATTAAACATATTTTGTTTTTTCTGAAGAAGTCATGTAATATCATTTGCCTTTTTCTGTTTCGTTCAGCAAGCTGTTGTCGATAGCAAGATATTACATCAATGACACTTCGTCTTGCCTTTGAACTTTTATCAACATTTGAATCATTTTGTATAAATTGATTCATAATTGACGTTATAGTGGCTAAACTTTTTTTTAGAAACCGCGTAATACTGAAACAGCGTTAAGCAAGTTCTTACTGTATTTGTAGAACCGTGTATTTATATTTTAATTTACTAAATAATTTTAGCTCTTCACCTCCATATCCGTGAACACAAGCAAAAACAACCCACGATAATGATATGCACCAAGCAACTCGATGCAAACCAACAAAGATGATGCTAAACCATTGTTGATATTCGTAGTCTTCTTGCATGGATGAATACGCACCGAATATCACATATAAAGCAACGAATGTGGACAATGTCCACAGAACAGTTGACAAAACCTAAAAAAATAAATAAACATTCCTTTTTTTTAAATTATCATACTGTTTTCGTAATGGGTCTTCTTGATAGCTATAATTGAGTATTTGAATTAGAAAAAAACTAATTTTTTTTATTTTTTAAATAATATGTCGTAAATAATATTGAAGAACGAAAAGAAAAAAAAATTTAAGCCATAGGTAATTAATAACAAATTAATTAAAATGTATAAAACTTCATAAGATATAACGTGATTACAAAACGTACCAGGAATGTTTATGACGTCAAAATGATAAAAATTGTACGTATTTGTGTATGGCTTTATAATACATACTATCAAAGTAACCATGGCAACCAGGACCATAAAAACATTTTGACGTCACAGAGGTTTTTGGCGCGTTATCGGATCTTAGCTTAAACATTATTTTTAAAACAAATATAACTCTTTCATTATATGAAATTAAACAAAATAATAAAAGCAGTTTCACTATAAAACTTGTATGTGATCTTTCCATTTATGTAAAAAAAAAATAATTCAAAAACCCAATTTTTCATGTGTTTAAAACTTTGTACTTTTGTGTTAACCGTAGCTGGATGTGTTGCTAGTAGTACTAGAGTTCAAAGCTAGGCAGTAATTAATTACCAAGTAACTGAATCACTAGTTTTAATACTTTTTCTTTATACCCGGTCGAAACTATGTAGTTTTGGCTTGGATTTTAAGGCAGAAAGCCTAACATATATGCTCTGCTGGAATAGGGATGTTGACTGTATTCAAATAAAAACATAATTTTAACGAAAAGTAGTAGTTTCTATGATAGAATTACTAAAAAACACTGTATTATCCCTCATTTTTAAGGAATTTAATTAATATTTAATAAATAAAACCTAATAAAATCACTCTCAAGTCACGTGACAACAGACACCAATCAGAGCGCATGACGTCATATGTTCACCCGCTGTCAAAAAACTTCATTGTTTGGTTAATATTTAGTGTGTAATTTATTATTATTTGTTTATAGGAAACGTCAAATTACATGTAACCATAGCAACGACTACGAAACAACTTTTCATCACCTCAGTTTACTAACGTTTATGAGCACAGAATACGCATCTATAGAATGGTAGCTCCCGTGTAAACTTTTGAGCCTCCTTTGGTATGAACAGGTGACGTCACGCGACTAGTATTGGCGTTTTGGACCGAAATTTGAAACGAGATTTAAAATACATGATTTTTAAGGCTTGAGTTGTATTTAAATAAAAATAATAAATATTTGTGGCAATATTAGGTACTTATGCACGATTTAAAACACTTTCCCGAAAATAGTCAACATCCCTATTACTCGCACGACATCCATATGATTGAAAGCCTGCACTATGCGACATGATGCCCGAGGTAGGCATTTCAACTTTCTGCCCTTGTGGTGTAATATACTATTATAGTAAAAGAACTGTAATTGAAATACTTGTTTTCAAATCAGCAATAAAAGTAATTGTAATTGAATTAATTTTCTAAATCAGTAATAATTGGTAAATCCGTTCAGTAGTTAGACTATGATTGAGCAACAAACATAAAATATCCATTTTTATAATATTTACCAAATTAATGTTTATCTTCTTTCCTCGAGTATAAAATAAAACGTAACCAAGACACAATCCAACTAGCCATGTCGCGGCTCGGGCGTGAGTTTTTAAATATAAAATATCGTCTAAGGCTCTGTAAACAAATTAACTACTAACGTTATCGAGAGACTGAAATTAATTCATGTCGGAGATCATTAGTTTGAAAAATTTTCGTTGACAAAATATTTAGTTTAGCTAAATGTACAGACTTTTTCAACAAACAAAAAATCATTCATCATTGTACAGGTGGACCCGCATCGAACAGCATTTTTTCTTTAATAAATAAACGATCCGGTTTCTTATAAAAAATAAAGAAAACTCCAGCTGATTTCAAGCGTTCCACATTTCAGTAACAAAGCTTCGCTGAGCGCTAGTGTTTCTTTCCTATCAGCATTGCGGGCGCCTTGATCGTTTTTGTTTTATTGAATGTTTCGTTAATATTTTTAAATGTTACTTACGCTTGATTTTCAGTATCAAAACCCAAAGGCGGTAGTTTGTGTACATAGGCTATATACATCGGCACGGCTATGAAAATAATTATGAGTGTACCCAAATATGGCCAAACGATGCGTTTGAAATACCATATTGGCAACAATATTATCGGAGAAATCCAGTAAAGCTGCATATCTATTGCTAAGTACCATCCTTGGCCAATACACTAAAATATTTTTGTTAAATTTTGGTTTATTATTTTATAGTTTTAACAAACGTCTTGCGTATTGTTGTCTGTTATTTTATATTCTAGAATCTAGATAATAATAATAATAATAATAATTTTTATTAGTTCCAGAAAGAGCTCTGTTGAGCAATGAAACATAGTCAGACATACAAAAATATAAAATTTAGTCATTAAAAAACTCCATTATACTATAAAAACACTTCTCAGCGAGATAATTAAAAAGATACATTTTAAATAATTTAAGAGAACTTGCTTCTTTTATGAAATCTGGCATTCCATTGTAGATTTTAGTGGCCATGTAAACAGGGCCACGCTGGTAGGACACCAAAGATGCTTTAGGCAATGTTAAATTACCTTTAGTTCGCGTTTGGTAGCCATGACTAGCTGACTCAAATTTACATGGATTGTTTCTAACATAAGTAGCTATGGTATATATATATATATGGACGGGAGAGTTAATATACGGTGCGCTTTAAAACTATCACGACAAGTGTGATTGTATGGTAATTTAAACATTATTCTAATTGCTTTTTTTTTTGAAGTACAAAAGCACGACCCATATCAGTACAGCAACCCCACAATAGAATGCCATACTTCAAGTGTGGGTTAATAAATGAAAAATATAATGATTTTAAAGTTGATTTATCTACCTCACAGGTCAGTTGCCTAAGAATAAAAATACCCTTTGAAACCTTTTTACAAACAATGCCAATGTGGATACTCCAGTCAATATTTTCATTAACCCATAAACCTAGAAAATTAAAACTGGGAACATTATCAATCACATGATCATCAATAACGATTGTAGGAGATGTATTGATCTTGTTGTGCTTAGTCAAGAAGTGCATTGATTTTGTTTTGTTAATATTTAATTGCAGTGCATTTCTACAACACCATTCAGAAAGTACGTTGGCAGCAATGTACAGTGTAAACTTAATATAACGAACCTCAATATAACAATTTCCTCAATTTAACGAATTTTTCTAAATCCCCTAGAACTGGCCGTAAGAGTTAATACAAAAGAAACCTTTATATTACGAATATTTTTTGTCAAAAACCTCGTTATAACGAATTTTCAATCATTGCAGAATATAAATAGAAAGTATAATTTACCTCTATATAACGATTTTTGTCAACTTATAATCTTTACATAACGAATCCTATCAATCAATCACACACAATTCCACAATGACAACAACAATTCATGTCAATTATTGACGTAAAGTAACATCGTCAGTGTTGTTAGTAAATTTAAAGTTGCAATGGCTGAGAAAGGAAAAAGGTGTTCCTTTAACCGTCGCAAAGAAACGAAAAATCATTAAGTATGTAGACGAGAATCCTAATAAAAAAAATGAAGACCAAGCTACCATAACCACATTGTTGATTTTTTAATGCATTTTAATTTGTTATATAATTTATTCGTTCATGTGACAGAAAACTCTATAAACTGTTTTTAAATAAAAAATACAGTGCTTTCATTAAAATGTGTTTTCATTTATTAGAGGAAATCGTTCGCTATAACAGGGTGAGCAGATGAGTACGTAATGTTGAGGTTAATAAACAAGTTTTCTAGCCTTGATAAAACGAATCTTAGACTAACCTAACTCTATATAACGAACTTCAATATAACGAATTCCTTGATATAACGAATATTTTTTAATTCCCTTCAGATTCGTTATATCGAGGTTGTACTGTATTTACTTGTAAATGGGACAATGAAGGAAATTAAATTTGCTCAAAATAAAAAAATAATTACGGAAATCTGGCATAGAACTTACAAATGGACGATGATAGGAAAACGTTTTGGCGGCAGTATTACCAAATGTATTTTTTGAGACCGCAAAATTGGTATTTAAAATAAAACTATTAAAAAAGTATTATTTTTGCCAGACTTTAGATCTCATTTGTGACAATGCCGGCCCTGTTCATAATTATTTTATAATATTCTTTACTTATTTTATAATTTATCGATAATTATGTAATGGCCGACTGGCATTGTCACAAAATCTTATTAAAAATGTACAAAAATAAATTATTCAGTGTTCAACTACGAAATGGTTAACTTTATAAATTAAATAAATATTTAAAAACGAGCAAGATAATCTAACATCAGAATACACAGTTTATTGGCGTAGAATAATGTTGAAATTAAAATAAAATTGAAAATAAAATAGAAAATTATAATATTATTTTTAAAATCACAATAAAATTTATTATCTTATTAAAATTCTATAAAATAAAACGCTGAATCAATATCTTTTAAACATTTGTAAATTACAATTACATAAACTAAAAATTATAATAATTACATGACTATAAGTCATCATAATTGAAAGAATAAAATTAATTTGTAAATTTTAAAACCAAAGCATTTTCATTTTAAAAATAAATCCATAATTATTTGCAACAACTGAAGTTCCTCGTACGCTCCCACAAAACAAAGAGCTTCAAAAAATCAAAACGTTGCACATTAATTTGATTTCTTGTCCAACTTATTAGCTACATAACGTAAACAACTTTATAAGAAAACTTTCCGTACTTACATCATAAGGTTCATTACCACGCGGTACGTAATTCTGAACATAAAGTAGAACTTTCCACCAATCTGTCTGACAGCCTTCTCTTAGAAATTTTACTTTCGATGGCCAGTTTGGACCAGATCCCATATATTGCATAAGGGGCCGTTCAAGTATTACGTAAGCACCAAGGGGGGGTGGGGGGGTCTCTGTTTTGCTTATTTTGGATGACATGGGGGGTGGGGGGGTCTAGATGATGATTACGTCATCGTTAGTTATTTAAGTTTTTTCGGGGATTCCCGCAAATAATACATATGCGTAGGCACTCGCTTTGAGAACTGATTAGGGGAATTACCGCGCATTAGGGAAATTACCGTGCGCTATTCACTTGTCTAATAATTCACTCTCGTGCCGGCCGGCTGCAAGTGCGCATCTATCAGTATTGTTTTGTTTGGATTCTAAACGTATTGTAAGCATTGAAAGTTATCATTTGTGTTTATGTTGATGCAATTAGCCAAAGTTTAACGTTTTAATTATTTAAATTTAAATATCTTATTAGAATGTCATATCATATAGACAAATCCAAGTTATACCAAAAACTGTTCGAAAGTTTTAAAAAATCTCATACTGGGACGAAAGTGCAAAATGTACAAAAGTTAGTTAACGAAGTTTGGCGAAATTATAAATTACAAGCAAAGTCAGATAAGGAACTAGATATTATTGTATCTAAGAGAATTGAAGAAGAATTACAAGCGGCGACTAAAAATAAATCCAATCTGCTTCATTTTTTTTCCAAGGTGAGTAAATATAAGTACAAAGTTTCTCTTTACGTTCTGTAACAATTAAAACGATTTATGAGTAAAAAATATGATGGCCTATCTCAAAGTAAAAAGGTAAATGATTGATATTTTATTTCTTAAGATCGACTCCGGCAATTGGTCACAAAATACACGGTGTTTTCAATATCTGTATGTGAAGGGTTTCTGTGGGGAAAAGCTTTCAATAATATTTAAACGCTGGTTTTATTAAATACGGTGAATTTATGTAGCTTAATAAGAGAATATCCAGCAGAACTCTTAGAAATTTTTCATTTTTAGGCAACGTCTTCTACCAGTAAACCTGCAGAAAAAACACAAATTATACAGCCATTTTCTAACATTGAAAAACAGAAAGAAGATAAAATTAAAACCGGCAATGAATCACAAGAGCAATGCGAAAATAATAATAATGCAGATAAACAAAGAGCAAAACCTTCTCAAGAAGCTTTGAAAAATAAGATTACTCTACTCGAAAAAAATCTGAACGCTTTGTATTCTGCCAGAGATACTATGCCAAATTGCGCTGAAGTTGATAAACAGATCATTAAGTTGCGCGAGGAACTAAAAACAGCAAAAAATACTTTAAACAGGAAGATTCAAAACGCAGTTGCCCAGAAGAAACACAGGGATGGTATGAAAAGAAAGTTAGAAGATATTTGTCAGGAAAATCCTGAAATAAAAAGAAGACTATCTCTGAGGGATTCAGTAGGACATCCTAAACTTGAAAGCGATCAACCATTACTATTGAAAACAATTGCGGATATAGCTTTATTTGGGAGTGCATGTGATGACAGGAGACGAACGGAATCTATTCGCAGCGTAAAAACTCTTGACGAACTCACACAAGAACTGCGTAAACTAGGATTTGACATTAGTCGCAGTGCGACATATCTTCGTTTGATTCCCAGAAAATCGAATTCTACAGAGGGACGAAGACATGTATCGACAGTCCCTGTTAGGCTCATTCGTGCTCAAACTGATCACCACAAGAGCCACTTAGATAGCAAGTTCGCTGAAACATCAATCCATTATTTAGAGAACATAGCATCCATACTTGGACCAGATCAAGTATTTTTCTTATCTCAAGATGACAAAGCTCGAGTCCCTATTGGCGTCACTGCGGCAAATAAGCAAGCACCTCTTTTAATGCATATGGAATATAGAATCAAATTACCTGACCACGATTGGGTAATCGCTGAGCGTCATAAATTAATACCATCTGTTTATGCTGGTATCAAAGTTACTTCCAATATGCTAGGACAACCGCAAGCCGTCGGATATTCTGGGCCAACATTCATCGCTATTCGAAGTGGAAAGCATAGTTCATCTACTGCTAATACTCATGCTCAGGATTTCGAGACGCTTCTCGAACTTGAAGAGTTTCGACCATTAGCAAAAACTGACCATGGACTAGTAAAACCAGTAGTAATTATGACGGTTGATGGAGGGCCAGATGAAAATCCGCGTTATCAAAAAGTCATAGGGTTTGCTATACAACATTTTAAACGACATGATCTCGATGCATTGTTTATAGCTACCAATGCTCCTGGAAGGAGTGCGTATAACAGAGTAGAGCGAAGAATGGCTCCTCTGAGTCGGGAACTGGCTGGTTTAATACTGCCTCATGACCATTTTGGGTCTCATTTGGATGAACGTGGCATTACAATTGATGAACAATTAGAAAGATATAATTTCGAATTTGCAGGAATTGTATTAGCTGAAGTATGGAGTTCAATGGAAATTGATGGCTATAATGTTACTGCAAAATATGTTGAGGCTGATGAACAAGATGTTCCTGAATTTCCAGACATTAAATGGTACTCAGAACATGTGCGTGAAAGCCAATACTTGCTTCAAATTGTAAAATGTAAAAATACAGAATGCTGTCGTCCAAGAAGTGGCCTATTCAGATTACTAGACAACAGGTTTCTTCCACCACCTGCAAAAGTAAAACAAACAGTTGATGACTTGGTTTTGGATGAAGGAGGACAATTTCTTGATCTTCCAGTCAATTTAGCTCTACGCTTGAGTACTACCCTCAAAGATTTTTTGCAAATGCCCTACGATTATTTTTGTCCGACGGTAAAATTGAGGCTCTCAAGCCGAACATGCAAAACGTGTGGTCTTTATCATGCTTCCGTCAAATCATTAAATCGTCACATCGAGAAGATCCATAAAAAAGTAAACACGCCCACAGAGGGAAAAGTTAGACCTGTAAGAGTCGCTGCTCGTCGTGCTAATGAACTGATGTGCATTATTCAAAATTTAGAGCACCAAGATGTTGAATGGCTCGATGAGAGTGACGTAGACATTCCAAAATCGGATGAAAGTGAGCAGACTCACAACACTGAGCAGCAATCCAATGTCATCGATAACTTAGAATCATGGATTCAGGTTTCATGGACTGAAGACTGTTAATGTGTTCCGAAAATATTCTTTATGTTAGTTATGTTCTTTATTTCTGATTATATTTTTTTGTCATTTACTCTATGTGTATCAGTTAAACCTAATATTTTCATGAATTTTCCTATTTTAAAAATAACAATATAAAAAAACATTTATTACTAAAAATGTTTACGTAAGCATAGGGGGAGGGGGTAAGTGCTTTGCTTACTTTTGATGACAAGGGGGGCGGGGGGGTAAAAAATGGTAAGAAATCTGCTCACGTAATACTTGAACGGCCCCTAATTGTTAAATGGAAAACTATTACCACAGCAAGAGCCGGTGTTAATCTAAGCATAACGAACATATTAAGTAAAATAACAATCAGAGCTGGGCAGTAGTTAACTACAAAAGTAGTTAACTACGTAGTTAACTACTTTTTTTGGAAAAGTAGTTGTACTCTAACTACTTTTCTCCACATAGTAATCGTACTCTATTATTTTGAATATCTATCAAGTAATCACAAAAAGTAGTTAAAAATGTAGTTAACTACTCAGTTCTAACTACTTTAGGTAGTTTAACTACTTTTTTGTAATCTAACTACTTATTTTGAATTTTAACTACTTTTAAAAATATTTTAATATACCGTATTAGGTATATTTAACCGACGTGTTAGAACAAGTTCTTATTCGTTATGCATTTTTCTGGATTCTGGAACACGATCAGACTTTTTTTTAAATTATGAAATATCAGTTACTTGAGTTTAATTTGAAATAGAATCGTTGCATCGTTGCTATTTGCAAAATTTAATAAAAACAAATTTCGGCCATGATATCAGCCCTTTTCAAATGAATATAAATAAAAGAACTTACAAAAAATAATAATCATTTAAGAAAACAAAAATAGCATTAAGGTAAGAAACAATTAACAGCCTGGACTGTCAAAAAGAATGATTAAAATATACAAAACTTGATGGCAATTTACAGTAATATACCTATATATTTTTTTAAATATCGTTTTTGGACATTCTAGGTTGTAAATTGTTTTTTGTAGAATTTTTGAATTATATTCATTTAAAAAAGATTGACATCTTGGCCGAAACGTCGTATTGCTATTAAATATAAGTAAATTTTGTCTGTCAATTTGCTCAGTTTTTATTATTTAAAATAATTTTCATATATTATATTATGTGCAGTTTATACGACATAAATAGAGAGATTTATATTATTATTATTGTTATTATTATAGTAGTCAAAAAAGTAGTTAAAATTTTAACTACTGACTACTAGTAGTTAGTAGTTTAACTACTTTTAAGAACAAGTAGTTTAACTACTAAGTAGTTTAACTACTTTTTTATTTAAGTAGTTAGTAGTTATACTCAACTACTTTTGTCAAGTAGTTTGCCCAGCTCTGATAACAATATTGTATAGTATATTGGAAGTATTCTGTTATCACTGACCGAAGATATCGGTGTAAATAAAACAAAGCTATGTTAAAAGGGATCTTCTTGGACATAGACTTCAGAAATCCGTACATCAAAAGACATCCACTAAGCATAAAAAACGTATCGACTGAAACTGTACTTCCGAGTTGTAGCATACTAAATATGTTTTTCACCCACTGAAAAATTAATTTCATTCGTATAAATCAGTAAACAGACATGAAAATTCCCAGCTTAAGGTCGTCGGAAAACTCATAATTTAAGTCAAAAATAGGGCTTCGTCTAATAGCTGATTGTAGACTTATTCGGCAACATTTTGCAAAAATTCTTTCTCTAGATCTATAATGTTTGAACTTATCGCCACCAGCGGTGCTACACTACTAGGCTAAAAAATGCTGCTGCAAGGGTGCCGCTGTCAGTCGATTACTCTAAATTTTGGAAATATTTTGTAGATTTAAAAAACTTTTCCGAAAAAGGAAGAGTCACTTTAGGTTTGTGATGGAACAATTTTATGAAACGTGTGTTTTTTGGCACAATTAATGCCAACTTTTTTCTATAGTAAATCGTACATAAATTACAAAAGTAGTCCATTAGAGACAGATTTGTCCTTTATCTTCGTTATAGAGAAAGAATTTTTGCAAAATGTTGACGAATAAGTCTACAATTAGCTAAAGCCCTATTTTTGTCTCAAATGCAGAGAGTTCCGACAGCCTTAAAAGCATATGCTCATTGAACGAAATTCATGAATACATAATTAAATTATGTATCAAACCGGGTAGATTAATACGGGGAGCACTGTATAAATTTTAAGCAGTGCTCCCTGTATAAAACGGCTCATTTTAATATTTTGCCTGAAACCTAAATGAGATGACCGTTTAATTTTTTTATTTAGAGGATAATGATCTGTATCCTGCATGTACTTGCCAAAATTAGCTTACTTCAAATACATCAGCACTGTTAACAAGTGGTTCTTCGATGTCGGTAGTGTACCTATGCCCAAGTATAACCCACATCATACTAAACCATCGTAAACCATGTAAGCAAGGCAATTGTTCGGGGCTTTTGTTTATTGCTATTAGACGTTTACCATTCGTCAGTACTGAAAATGCTAACAAAATTGGATGCAATGGGCCTGAAAATGAAATGTAATCTATTAATTTATTTACGTAAATTTTTTAACCCTAAATCATTTCACTTACTGTGTTTGGTTCTTTGTAAACATATATCATACAGAGTACTTGACACGATTAAAATCAAAATAACTATTAAAAACCCTCTGCAAGAAGCAAAACAAAATTGTTAATAAACTTTAAAAAAGATAAATACTTCATCTGGGTCCATAAGGAAGACGTATAAATAAATTGTTTAAACCTAAATTTTCTGCACATAACATTGAATAAAGTGTTTTCATTAAGGTAAATTAGTTTAAAAGTCAACTTAATATATAATGTGAGAATTGGTATATAAAAGTATTAACTGAATTTTTGATTAATTATTAAACTTAATATGTTCGGACAGAAGGGTCAGATAATCCTAGCAAGTGATGACTGATGGCCTAATTTTTATTTAAAGGCATACATTTTAGTTATAACAACTGATTGAAACATACACAAAACTCCAGTCGGCAGGTGTTAATTTAGGTTTTATACTTTCTGCAGTTTGGCAATCCGTTTCCTTAATAATTATTTTGAAGTTACTGTTCTCGCTGAATAAACTTTGAATAAAGTTTTGAATTTGTTTGCCTGAACATGCATCCGGAATACAAATAGACCATTTTAAGTCAATAGAGAAATTGTTCGTATCACGAGCCTGACTATCACCATTTTTCTGCAATATTTATATTATGTTAGGAAAAATCAGGCATTGAAATAAATTAAATAAAAAGAATCATGTGAAAAGACCAATTTTTAGGTATATCGAATAAAAACGTACCTAAAAATTGGTCTTTTCACCTGATCCTTTTTATTTAATTTATATTATGTTTATACCACCAACAAGATAATATGTAGCTATATTTACTCTTATTTTTATTCGATAATGTCAACTCACTTTTCTAGCGAAAACTATTTGTTTTTCTTTACCAAAAATTGTTTCATTGACAGACAAAGTTGTGTAACAATGCTTTCCTTTAATGGTAATATTGTTAACGACATTATCAATACTCAAACACTGATCGAACGCACCAAGCTCATTTATGTTTCCTGACAAAATACCCGATTGCATTTTTGATGATGCATCGAACACTGAAATTTAAAATTGTATATTTACCTCAAGTGGGGAAACATGGTGCAATTAATTGATGTCATCAAAATTCAGAACAATATAATGTTCTATGACACCATTACAGAAAAATTAATTATAGGTATATTTATACCACGGTAGTTGCGTTAATATTTAAGAGTACATATAAACTAATCCCGTTATATAACTTACTTTTATAAGCCCACATTTCCGGTTCCGACGTTAAAGCATGGAAATACTGAACAATTTGTTGTCTACATTCTACATTCTGGATGCTAACTGAACTTTTTTTATAAAAATTTGTAACTTTCCTAAAAAAAATTTCTAATTTCGATGTTTCCTCTATAGTTTCTACACATTTTGCAGTGCAGAAAGAAAGTAAAATAATAAAACAAACTTTTTTTAACACTTTCATTGTTGTTTTTATTTGGTGAAACGTTAATGTACATCGTTTACATTGTTGACAATCACATTTTTAAATGATACAAATTTATCAATCAAAGTTATATTTACATGAAACTATTAAATTATCTATTTCAAATATAGTCCTAATTTATCTTTACAGTGAAACTTAATTAACTACTGAAAATTTATTATTTATTCATGTTAGTTTTTTATATAAATCAATTCCATCAAGACATATAAAAGTCATTGTAAATAAGTCAGGTTCGACCGTGGTAGGAGTTTCAGGCTCCGGAATTTTATATTATTGCAAAGCTATTAAAACAGTGATTGTTTATAGGGTCCAACGTAATTTTTACCGGGATTTAACCGGATCAAAGTGTGCCTTCTTGTGTAAATATTAATACTCTACAGCAGCGTTTAACCAAGTGTGAGGTACGGCTCACGACCCATATAAAGTGCCGTAATCCGTGAAAATTTAGTTAGAGACGCGTAATCGACTTTCAAAATTGCACATCCGCTAGCAAGACTAACGAATGTTCTCTATTTAAATCTAATATAAAAGTCGCTAGATTCAAAATGCTTGAAAATTACCCTCTACTCTACATTGTTATAGCACAATATTGATTTCTAGAAACTACGTTCTTTGGAAAACAAGCGATCTTTAATATTAAAAACCGTGTGATCTAAAACAAACCCAATATTTTAATTAGTAGATATTTTACATACGCTTGTAACTACGTACCAGCTAAATTAATTTAGTATAATAACTTTTGTCTGCTATAATTGTTAAGAAACATTCATTGTTGTAGCACTATATTAGAAAAATAATAAAAGAATAATAAATGTTTCTAATATAGTGCTACAACAATGAATGTTTCTTAACAATTATAGCAGACAAAAGCTATTATACTAAATCAATATTTTAAGTTTGATATTGCATTTTTTGTTGTCAAATGAGTCAAATATTTCTCGTCTGATGCTAGAACAAATAGACAAAAAAAACACAAAAATTTCTTGTAAGTTTTTTTCGTAGACGATTAGTAGCTCTCCTTTTTTTGGGGTTTTGTTAATTACAAAGGAACGTTTTATTAATCAGGTTTCACTATAATATAAATGATATCTATTCTTCTCTATAATTAATACTACAAACGCACAAATAGGTAGATAACAATTCGATATAAATCTAGAAAAAATAATATTAAAAAACCCAGATCGCAGTGCCAAACCCTCCGACAGTATTTCATATACAGTGTAAACTCTATATAGCGACGCTGAAGAGACTGCGCATTTTCTGGCGTTATAGAGAGTTGTCGTTATATATGGAGAGAACAAAAAATCAATAGTGTTTTACTATAACAGTACTCTTTAATAATAATGCATAAAATTTAAAAACAAACATTACTATTAACACAATTAACAACAACGCTAGACAATAAAGCTACAGTTCTTATTAATTTCGACAACTTAGAAAGTACCTATACAAACAGTAGGTGCTTTATAAGTTGCCGAAATTACTTGCTTTATAATGACATAATATGGTCGTTATTTAGAGTGGGTGTGAAGCTACATAGAGTGTATCATTGTATGGACAACAAGACAAACCAACTAAAGTCGAGTAACTTTGACGTTTTAGGGAGTTTGACGTTAAATCGAGTGACGTTACATGGAGTTTACACTGTATTGTATTTGTTAATACATAAATTGTGGTTTTATTATGTAAACTAAACTTTGTTTTTGGCAAACTAAAAAAATTAACTTCTTAATCATCCGTTAAAATAATAATTTATTTTAATTGCAATATTATTATCAACATCTGCACCAAACAAAAAAATTACCTGCAGTAATTAATACATATCCACAAACTAGTGTTTGCTTAAAATTTGTAAGTACGATTCTATCAGGCCGATTGTATAAAAATTTTGGCAGCGTAATATGCTGCTAATATTTTGTTAAACAAATTCAATTTTGAAACGATTCTGAGAATTTTTTCGGTATATTTGGATCTAAAAACATTTTTCAACCTATAAAAACCTGCTAAACTTATTTCCGCACGCACGCGTACATATACGTCCTGTAATGGATTTCAACGTCTGTAACAAATTTACTTAAAATCAATGAAGTCCTTCGAGAGAATCGTGCCCACAGACGGGCACCATTTTTGGAAATGTTTATAAACACTTACAAAAGTGATACCAAGCTGCTAAGAATGATGTGAAACGTCGAGAAATTTCAATCCGATCTCTGGGTCTCGCCATCCGACCGATGCCAATAGTGCAATAGTGTATGTGCACTAATATTTTTTAATACCATATTAACTATACGTCAGTCATAAAGTTAATATATTTATTTAAAAGAAGAAATACATTTGAGAGATAGCGAGATAAGCATTTTCTTTCTAGTTTTATGTTAAGGTGGCATTCAATAATTACAATCAAACTGTATATTCGCATTAATAATATTATGTCTCACAACATTGTGAAATTATTTTCTGAAAATTCATTTTTCTGTAAGTATCACAATAACAATAAGTGGTTTATATTTTTTTATCAGTTAATGTAGGGGCTAAAATTAAGTAGATAGGTATACTTACTTTTAATCTGATAATTTATTTATCTCACAGCTTACAAGTAGTGTGTATAAATAGTAGTAATTGGTTAGAAAATAAAATTTATTTTAAAAATATCGCACTAAGAACTAATTGTGCAAAAAAATTGGTCTGATCATGATTTTAGATTGTGACCACATGTTTATAGTTTTACAGATGCAGGGACAGTTCAATGTCGTTGCCAAACTTTTTGGTGGAGCTCACGTGGAGAGGGTTCCGTGCTATTCCGTTTTCCGTGAGAATTTACAGATTTAGGATTTGCGTTTAGGTTTTCCGGTAAAATATGAGTGAGGCCCTACATTCCTTAGTTTTTCAAAATTTTAGGATCAGTATTTTCGGAGAAAAGAGGGGATGCTCGATAATCAAATATTTTTTTAAAAATCTTTTAAACTGTTTCAAAATTATGAAAAAATATAGCTGTATTTCTTATAATCGGCCCTTTCATTTGATACGTCACATGACGCACTGAGAAGCATTTTTTTTTTAATTCTCTAATTTATTTCCAAAATCGGAATTCGTTTACTTAAGTTGTACGTTCGAGATTGGGTCCTCTAAGTCTATATTATATTGTACTAGCGGCCCAGTCCTGCTTCGCCCGGGTGTAAATGTAATAAAATATAGGATATAAAAGATGAGAATCATTATCATTAAATTCTCAACGTGTATTGAATTTGCGCGAATTCAATCGCTTTTATTTGTGAATGTTCAAAAATCGAAGAAAAATCTTATTTCCCTAAAAGAAATTTAAAAAATTCTGTTGATCCGATCGCTACCAAACTTCAGAAGATCACCCGCTGGGCTAATCTAAAGATTGTCTGAAAATTTCATCAACAATGGTCTACCCGTTTGGAGTCCATAGATTTCATATACATCGTCTTTTATCTATATAGATTATTAAAATGTAAAAAGTGGTTATTGCGACATAACGGTAATAGTTGGATATATAGTATCGCGAAGTTTTTTGTAGTTATTGATATGTTCTTTAACATTGTAGAACATACTTTTGTTCTATCATCAATAGTTTTCCCAGCACATGCCACGAAAGATGTTTTATGGCATTTTTTTTACACCTTGGGCTACGTTACTAAAGTCTTAGTAAGGATCCCTAATATTTTCTAGCAATAAATATAGCCTGTGTTACTCAGGGTGAATGTAGCTTTCTAATGGTGAAAGAATTTTTTAAATCGACACAGTAGTTTTTGAGTTTATTCATTACAAACATACACACAAAAATACAAATCTTTCCTCTTTATAATATTAGTGTAGATATGTATCGAATTTTAATTTATTTCCTCCAGTAGATTCGAAGAAAATAAGCTATGACAGACGAATAAACATACAGACAAACACATCCGAGAGTGATCCTACAAGGGTTCCATTTTTTCTTCGGATGTAACTCTGAAAAATAATTCGTATAACGGAAATCTGCGTATAAAAATTGGTGAGAGAAGCCGTCAGGTTTGTTTGCAAACAGATTCTGATGTCTAGGTGCGCATGATGACGTCAATATCCTTCTCTAAATGTCAGCCTCGGATCTACGATTTTTTCGAACCGGGGCAGAAAGTTGATAGTGGCGTCTCTTCTCTCCAGCATTTGAGATACATTGTTTAAAAAAACTCAAAAATATATAATGGGTGGCATTTTTGATGACCGTGAGGAGAGAATGAGAACCCCTTAATATATTTTTTTAAATAATTTGTTTTCAATTTTCAAACATATTATATATAATTTTAAACTGCCGCCCGGGGCAGGTGTCCCGGTTTGCACCCATAAATCCGGGGCTGCTAAATATAAGCACTGCAGTCGCTAAAATAAAGATACCTAACTTACTGATGAAATTATAATCTCCTGTTGATACAGCTCAACAAGAAAACAGGTGTGGTGGATTATGGATACCATTTATTAAACTATTCACAACACTGCAACAACGTGTCAACCATTGTTTACTGTTGCGGCAACCCATAATTATAGAGCGCATAATTGAATGCTACGTGGTCAGTAAATCGATAATTTCTATATTAAATGATAAAAAATAAATAATCGTAAAGAGAACTCGCGCCCTGGGGCTATTTCTCTAACATTATAAGTTACTATTTGACAATAACTTTGTTGAGGTTGACAATCAGGGACCGACCTTATTTTGGTTTGTTCACCGGTTTTTAAGAAAACACAAATTCGGTTTTCGGTTACGGTTTTTAAGAGGACTCAAATTCGGTTTTCAGTTACGATTTGTCAGATTGTTAACTGGAAACGAAATCTAGTGGGAAAATAATTTCACTAAGGTTACATGAGTTCAAATGCACTGTCAGATGACCTCGATCCGTTGGGTAATAGTGAAGAGATGATGTCATCCAGTGGATTGTGGTTGATAAGAATCGTCTGACAGCTGACGTCATTCACTAGCGAGGTAGCCTGTGTATCTAATGAGCTTGCCTAAATATATACTGTGGTAGAATCATCAAGCTCACTAATTTTACACTTATGTATTTCTGGTTGCTGATCATTGATTTTATTAAGCGTGAACGCAGCAGAATTTCTGTCGATTTTTTGAAATTTACATTTATGGATTTGGTTACAGTTTATTTGAGATTTCATTTTCGGTTAATAATTACGGTAGGATTTCCGGTTTGTGTTGACAATTGACAAATTTTATAAAAAATCAGTTTTTCACTCAGAATTAAAAATTATTTGTACTATAACACCTTTCCTGTCATCATCAGTATCAAAATACGTGGTTTGAAAACTCACATATTTTTATGGCATTTTTTACAGGACCATGAGATTGTAGACTTTACTATTTGATACTAATTTTAAATTGATATATCTTGCCGTTTCTGCCAAAAAGGATTATGAAAAACTGACAGACGGATAACAAACTGATCCTATAAGGAGTGACTAACGTTTTTGAAAAAATTCAAAAGTTTTAAGTAAAGTTTTATTGCGTAGGTATATCTATTATTAATTACAATGGTGATATATATACTGGGTGTCCCATTTTAAAAAGACACTTTGAATATCATTTTTCACCAGATCAAAAAAATGTCCGAATAAAATTTGTTTGGTTAGAAGGGAGTATTCATATTCAATGACGTTAGCGAGGGGCCTATGAAGGCCGCCCTTTTTTAGATATGGCCACCAATTTTAATTTATTAAATAGAAATAACCATTTTTACAGAAAAAAATCGATTAACATAATGGTCACAAAAATTATGACGCTTTTTAAGTCAAGACGTATCACGAGGAGGTTGTGCTATCGGATTTGGTTATGATTATGTCTTCTGCCTTGAATTTGTCATATTTCACAGTAAAAAAATCTATCTAAAATAATGGTCACATTAATTTGCGTAGGTACAGACATAAATTTAAGGCAAAAGACATAATTGAAACTAAATCCGACAGTGCAATCTTCTCGTGGTATGTTTTGGGTAACGCCAATGTCAGCGTTCTTTTTAGAGATGGGAAAAACGGGTCTTTTTAGTGATCTGCATCTTTGCATCTGGATCCCGTATGTGAGCCGGCTCACTGAAGCGGTTCAAAAAGAGCCGAGAATATGTTACTGCAGTCTGCCACTGAGTTACCTAGTTCAGTCAATCATATCACGACCTGCATAGAATCAAGAATGCATGAGCCATTTGAGCTGACAGATGCATCAAAGCAAGAACTGATACGTAAGTGTAAAATGTGCTTCTGTGTGTTAAGTGTTTCACTGAGTTATGCAGATCCGTCGGCTCAAAAAAAAGTGAGTCGGCTCTCACGGATCTTCTGTCAGAGTCGGCTCTTTGAACCGGATCAGATCTGAGTTACCCAACACTAGTTCTTTTTGATTAAAAAACGCCAGGGGGAGGGGTAAATAATTTTCGCAACCATTGTGTTAGACTTTTTTGTGTACTTTGCAATGGTAAATTGAAATATGGGTACTTTTTTTAAAAAAATGAAAGTTGTAGCCATATCTAAAAAAGGGTGGCCTATAGGCCCTTTGCTGTCATCGAATGCTTGTCTCCTAACCAAGCAAATTTTATTCGGGTCATTTTTTCGATGTGTTGAAAAGTGTTCGAGATATTCAAAATGTTCATTAAAAATGGGGCATTGTGTGTGTGTGTATATATATATATATTTTTTCCTAACGTATCTACAATTACTAATTAATTAACATTATTTGTATTTTACTAGCTCAGGTCTTCTTTATTTTTTGGTAGCAGCCTCTTGATCATTCCCAGGTTCTATTTGACCTTTTATGTCTGTATCTTCTATAAAATCTGATTTTTGGGGTGTTGCAAATTTTGGAAGTTTTTCTTGTCCTGGGATATGAACTTGAAAAACTGTGTAGTATTTTAAAATATTATCTGTAAAAAAAACAGTACCCATTTAGGTGCAAGTAAAAAGTATTGTTTATATTTTATAATCGGTGACAAATGTGGTCTTTTTGCAATGAGAATTTTGTTTAGTATGTCATGCGTTTTTGGTGTGTTCATGAGTAATTACCGACACAAGTAACTTTTTTGCAAGTACAACTCGTTCGTCAACATATCATTTTGGAGCTACGAAACGCATTCACACAACGTAAAAAAACGGCAAGCAGACATCGTATTTGCGTTTTTTTGAATGAAAATCACTTTGATTTTTTTTAAAGTTTAATTGCAACTTATCTTTTTACTTTAATCAAATTTTTAAAGTTTATTTTATTTCTTACAGATTTCTCGATGCATGATTTCTGTACGTTAAAGTTAGCTAACTCTGATCTGGTTAAAATCTTATTGAACATTTAACTATTCTTTTTTTTTGTAATAATTAATTAACAAAAAGAAATCTAGTTATAAACAGTACATTCAATAGCTCAGTAAATTGATCGCTTTGCCAACATTCTGTAACACCGATATCGTGTTTTTGCGGACAGGTAGTTTATGTGCAAAATATATTCGTGTCGTAACCCTCATGATATTTGTCGGTGTTGTCAGAGACCCCGTATATGTAGTAAGTTCTAAATAAATTTATAGTGGAGATACGAATAAGTACCAATTTTATTTGAATCTATGTTGTATTCCTTTGCTATTTCTTCCACTGTCCATTTTTTAGGATTTGACTGGTGATCTGAAATAAACTGCAGTGCTTGCCGTAACGTCGCTTTACCTACTGGTATCTTATCAATATCAGGCTCTTTAAATCCAAAATCAAAATCTGGAACTAAACTTCTATTTGATGGCAATTTACTTTCACTAGTTTCAATGGTTGGATTCTAGAATGAATTTTGTATATTAGCTATATGTATGGTTTTCCGAAAGCTCTATTTTTTAGTACTTACATCACCAGATGACCTAACGAAAATATCTTTTAATCGTACGTGAAGTTCTGGATTTTTTTCATGTATTTTAGTTTTGGCATCGGGTTGATCTAAAATAATTTATATAATAGTATTAATGTCTTACCGCAATTATTTCGTAAAAAAATAGGTACTCATTACAAACTTTTTTCTAGTTGTTTTAAATATTGAGCATCAACAGAATATTTTGGAGCAACTGTTGGCTTCGTTTTTGATATAACCTTATGTGCTCTATTTTCTATATTATATGTTTTAACGGGTTTTATCAATTTTGATATAACAGCCCCCATTGTGAAATATTAATTGCAATAAAAATATTTGTAATGCATTTTATATTTATTTTAAACAATAATAAACATAAGAACAACTCAAAGGTTAATTTTAACTTCCAAACGAATTTTAGGTTATAAATTCTTGACGGCTAATGCCAGCCTGCGCTCCCAATCATATGCAACACTGGAAAGTACTTTTGTGTACAGAAGGGTTTTTGTTTTGAAAGTTAGGCACAACATTTTTACGAATTATTATATCTATACTAAAATTATCCATTCATATTTATTATCTGATAAGTCTGTTGCGGATAAAACTTTTTTTATTCTAGAATTAATACTTATATTGGTACCATTTCACCATTTATGGAGCCCCTGGTACTACAACAGTTTTTGAGTTAAAATAAATGATGTAAACGAATTAATGTCTAAAGTTATTATCAAAGACCATTAAATTTTATTTTCTTTAATTACGCATATTCTTTGGAAACATATTTGCAGAGAGAATATTTTAATGATAGTTGATACCAATTTGACTAGTGAGTAGTGTCAGCGGAATGTGGCACTTTAAAATGGCTGCCAGTGGCTTGCCAACTTACGTCCGCTTGTCTTTTGTTTTGTTTCAGTTTTTAGACTATTCTGTTTGTTTGACTTAAGTTAATTCTTGACAAGAAATATTTTTACAGTGGACGTATGTGATTTATGTGCCTTGTGTTTCAAAGAAGTGAATTATACAGCAGAAAATCAAATATAAAATGTGGAATTCCAGTTTCCTAGTGTATATTGCATTCTGTGAAAATACGAATACCAGTTAAGTTAGAAAATCAAGCATAACTTTTTGATTATTATAAATAGTACATGAGTTACAATTGTTCGTGTGTGTTTTTGTTAATAATTAGTGGACAGCATCAACTGCAAGGTAAGGTATGCATTTCATGATTTAAAAAGGTGAATGCCATTGCGTTTTTTTGACATATACCATGTCATATGGCCAAACTTTTCACTCCTATCATGCGTTTGGCAGTTTGAATACTGACTTTTTAATTTAATCATATCGTTTTATTGCTTGAAATTACCGAAAATCATCAGTATTGAAATAAGTATACGTATAAAATTACATTTCTTTCGAATAAAACTTCAGAAAAAGATGTTCACCTATGGAATTTAAATAGTTCTTTCTCTGTTCATTCTTACAAGAATACCACAAATGAGATATGATATTATTATGAATAAATTAACGTTCGTTTATAATATAAAATACAATAATTTTTATTGTTAATGCTGTCATTGAATATCTATTTTAAATATGTGAATATTAACATCTTCATGAGTACGAACAAAGTATTAATTATAAATTTCGGATTGTTAACTTCCAACCATAATTACGATGTATGTATAATGAAATATGTAGGTATGTAAATTTAAATCGAACAGGACTAGCTTTGTTAGCATTGTAAATTGTGGAGCCAAAATTAATATTTGTTATACATTAGTAAAAATATGACATTTTGTATATGACAAGGAGTTTGCTGAAAGTCGGCGCCCGTGACTGGGTAAACATTAAAATATACCAAATTGTTGACAGCGTAGGTACCACATTTCATCAAAATCGGTTCAGTAGTTTTCAACTGATGTCGATAAAGTACAGACGGTCACACAAGAATTTTCGAAACGCGTTGTTCCGTTCAGGTATATAAATATCTGTAATCCTAAACTCGAAAAAAAAAACAAAAAAACGGAATCATTGACAAATGTGTCTTTTGTACTCCTTCTAAATAATAAATTCGAATAAAAATGTACATAAGTATAGTTGTAAACTATATTAAAAATAAAAAATAAAATACGAGAACACAGAATTCCAAAAGCAAGTGCGTTGCCCTTGGAAGTAAATTTTCCTTCATCGATGATTTTGTATATTGCAATGGAGGAATGACTTGAATTTTCAAAATGAGTTAATCACAGAAGGTATAAGGTTGATTAAAACGATTTTTTGAGACCCTACAATAGGGATCGATCGCGAGAGCTGTGGGAGTCGATCGCGGAGAAGCATCTACAATCTGCATTTCCTTGAAAGACTACAAAATAATCACGATTCGTCGGTCCAACGGTTATTTACAATTTATACCTACAGGCCACATCGCCATCTATCTAATAATGGGTGTACTTAATTGTGATTGCTTAGGTAAACAAATGTATCACCAATAAAAGTATATCTCTAATTTTAATGCATATTTTTCTTTCGTAAATATGTCTTAGTCCTAGTCTAGTCGATTGCTTGTCGCTTGAATATTTTGTGGCAGCAATTATAAATCTGAGCATCCCTGCTCTACAACCTTCTACACAGGACGCAATCTGCTGGGTCCAATCTGGGACCCTGTAGATCGAATGATTCTAAGCCAATGGCTCGACTTATTATTTATATTTTGATCTCGGGCAAGTTGATTTGGTCGATCGCACGAGATCTCGAGTCCTCACTCCAACTTTCTGCAAGTTGGATCGTATCTAGGATGACTGAACCAATTTGCCACCATTTGCCTTGATTTTTTTTAATTGGAACAGCTATGATGTTTTCTTGATCGACCCTATAGCTGACTCATCCAGAGAGCACCCGATTTGCCCCCATTGGCTCCACTGCAGATCGGATCCAGCAGATTGTGTCATGTATAGATGTTAATCTGAAGATGAAAAAAACTGGGTTAAATTGCCAGCCGCTAAACTATAAAAGCCTCTTCTCTTGTATAGCGAAAAGTCAGTGCGGGCGAACTTCTGTGATTTTAATCTAAAAAATTAAAACAATAATTAGTTACTTAAGGCTGTCGGAACGCTCTGAATTTTGTTTGTGCTGAGACCCAGCGGTAAGGGGCGAGGTAGGCAAAAGACATATTGTGGGTGTGACCTTCTTTAGCTCTGACTCGCTTAAATCATCCGCACGTTTCAATTTTTGGCTAGTGCCAACTACGAGGCTAAAAAATGTTATTGCAAGGGTGCCGCTGTCAATTGATTACTCTAATTTTTAGAAATATTTTGAAGATTTAAAAAACTTTTCCGAAAAAGGAAGAGTTACTTTAGGTTTGTGATGGAACAGTTTTGTGAAATAAGTACGAATAAGGTCATAGTGTGACATTGAAAAAGTGTGTTTTTTTAGTACAATTAATGCCAACTTTTTTCTAGTAAATCGTACATAAATTACAAAAGTAGCCCATTAGAGACCTAGACTTGTCCTTTATCTTCCTTATAGAGAAAGAATTTTTGCAGAATGTTGACGAATAAGTCTACAATCAATTGACAGCCGAAGCTCTATTTTTGGCTTAAATTCAGACCGTTCCGACAGCCTTAATACTATTATCAAAATAGCGGATTGTGAACACTGATTAAATTCCTCAATACTGATAACAAAATATACAGGTGTTTGCCCTTGTTGTTATGTATTTAATGAATCGATTAAAATTGTGTCGTCTAGCTGTCAGTGCTGTTATAGTTTTGGACTTTCCAGTTTATTCACTGAATTTATTTTATATTCTTTACAAAGAAATAACTAACAAAAAAATTATATCAGTGCTGTTTTGGTAAGCGATCGACTATTGATTATTTCAAAGAAAGTATTTTGTATCCAGTATATCTATAAATAAAATTTTACCATTGCTAGTGGAGAATGGTATCTACTAATTTATGTCAAAATTTATTTTTTAAAATTTTAAAATATTTTTTCGTTTTGAGGTCCCCCCAATCCAAAAAAACATATTTTTGGAAAAAGTCTGTTTATCTGTTTTATTGTGAACGCGATACAGATCACACGAATGAACGGATTGAAACCAAATTTTGGGAGGATGTTTGATAGGCAAATATGAAGGAACCCTATTGTTTTTTAAAAAAATCGGTGCAAGCGCGGAAGAGATGCACTATAATGCTATTTTGATGATTTTCTTTTGTACTTATGGGGCTACCTGGATGATTCTTAGCTATAGTTGGACCCGGTAGGTGGCGCTGTTGTCTAGACCCAGAATATTTTTTTTTAATTTTCCGACCAAATTTTTATTATATATTTTTTTTTTATTTTTCACATAAAAACATATAATTCCAATTTTTGTTTAAAAAAATATAGATATTGTGCTAGCGAGGTCTGTGACAGGACAACGTTTGCCTACAGGGTCCGCTAGTTTATAAATAAATATCAAGTGAAATATGGAATAGATGTGGAAAAAAAGTAATTGATGTCGGCCGGGATCGAACCGGCGACCTTGTCCGTACTAAGCATACCCCTTATCCATTACTCCACAGAGCTCAACTAATATCTAGCTATTTTCTTGTTATAGCACATAACTGGTCTACTATAGTATAGTGTACGTAATTTCCGTCCGATCGTCTTTCATTTGAAAAGATCTGAGTTACCGTCAGGTTGCGGCTAAAGAAGTTTTACTTCAAAATGGGCATGCGCTCACCGCCTCTCTGTGTGAAGCTCAGTGAGACACTAATTATTGAGCTTACGCAATGCGTCACTATAAAGAACAAATAGAGTCTACAATATAGCGTCAAAGATTTTCAGTTGTTTCTGAAAAATTCGTGGTGCTATTTACCCCTTTTAACAGATCCCTAGCTCCCTTTCTGCATTAGAATTGATTAACATAAATCGTTTACTATTTTTTGTGTTAACCGAAATTGGTTGAATGCGTGCTTTCGACGACTTAAGGCTGTCAGAACGCTCTAAATTTAAGCCAAAAATAGGGCTTCGGCTGATAGCTGATTGTAGACTTATTCGTCAACATTTTGCAAAAATTCTTTCTCTATAAGGAAGATAAAGGACAAATCTAAGTCTCTAATGGACTACTTTTGTAATTCATGTACGATTTACTTGAAAAAAGTTGGCATTAAAAAACACACGTTTTTAATGTCACACTACGACCTTATTCGTACATATTTCACAAAATTGTTCCCTCACAAACCTAAAGTGACTCTTCCTTTTTCGAAAAAGTTTTTTAAATCTTAAAAAAATTTCCAAAATTTAGAGTAATCAACTGACAGCGGCACCCTTGCAACGGCATTTTTTAGCCTCGTAGGTGGCTTAAATTCAGAGCGTTCCGACAGCCTTAAAGACATGCATTGCGTACGCACATCGCACGCCGGTATTCAGATGTTTCTGTCGTGTGTCAGTGTTGACTGTCTGCCTGACCCGATCAGTATTGGCTAGCGGCGTCGGCGTCGGTCAGTTTACGCGACGCGTGCAACCCGCTTTCTTATGTTATACGCGAGTTTTTGAAACAAAACAACGTTGCATCCCGTAAATGACAAATGCATGCCGATTTAAAAAATATGGGAAAAGGGGTTGCTTTTGATAAATTAAAAGTCCGGAATGTGTTTTAAAAATTATTTTATAATATTAGAATTTTTAAGTATAACGTGATACAAATTTTTGTTCATTTGAGTGTTTGAAACTGTTCGATATTTTTGACATCTGATATATTTCCAAGTTTGTAAATAATTTTCAAAAATTTTAAATATTCAGTCGAGTTAGTTTTGAAAGTTAATGTCATTTCGAAATTTTATAAATTAGTTTCAAATTCATATGTTTGCAAAGTGAGTATCAGTTGCAATTTTCCAAAGTTTAAATAAAATAAAAAATAAAAATCATTAATAATTTAAGGTCTCATGAGTTTTTATTTTCAACAAAAAGTGATTAAGTTTGAGCGTAAAAAACTCTTTGTTTTTAATCTGTAAGTGGACAGTGTCTTTGAAAAAATGTTTTTGAACATTAACAAAAAAATGAGTTATGCGTCAGTAATTAGATAACCATTAAATAATCGATTTTTTGAAGGACTCTATTGATTAACTATAATAAAACTCAAACGTCAAAATTTTAATATTCGTTTTCGTGTAGGTAATAAATGCACCAGCTTGAGAAAGCTTGCTAGTATAATTTTTCTTAAGGCTATCGGAACGCTCAGAATTTTGTTTGTGCTGAGACACAGCGGTAAGTGGCGAGGTAGGCAAAAGATATATTGTGGGTGTGACCTTCTTTAGCTCTGTCTCGCTTAAATCATCCCCACGTTTCAATTTTTGGCTGGTGCCAACTACGAGGCTAAAAAATGTTATTGCAAGGGTGCCGCTGTCAACTGATTACTCTAATTTTTGGAAATATTTTGAAGATTTAAAAAACTTTTCCGAAAAAGGAAGAGTCACTTTAGGTTTGTGATGGAACTGTTTCGTGAAATAAGTACGAATAAGGTCATAGTGTGACATTGAAAACGTGTGTTTTTTTATCACAATTAATGCCAAATTTTTGCTAGTAAATCGTACATAAATTACAAAAGTAGTCCATTAGAGACCTAGATTTGTCCTTTATCTTCCTTATAGAGAAATAATTTTTGCAGAATGTTGACGAATAAGTCTACAAACAGTTGACAGCCGAAGCTCTATTTTTGGCTTAAATTCAAAGCGTTCCGACAGCCTTAAGGTCCAAACCCACTGAACCGGATTGGATCGGTACGATTGTCAGATTTGGAATTCCCACGCACTAGTTGGCTCGGATCGACTCGTCAACATCTAAAAGTGTGTGTACACTGCCGTTCTGATCCGATCCAGTGTGTGTGGATCTTTAACCTTACAAATATCCCTGAAAAAAATCGACTGACTTTTACTTGCTAGAACGTTGATTTAACCTTCAGATTCGCTTCGCTTTTATAACGTTTCTGACCAGAATCCTATCATAACCTACCTGCAGTAAAGAGTAAAAAAACCCGGGTCGCAGTGCCAAAACCCTGCCGACAATATAGTGTATTTGCTTATACAGGCAGTATGGCTTTATTTTGCGAACTTAGGTTGGTTTTTGGGCAAAATAAAAAAATTTACTCCTTAATACACCCCTTAAAATAACATTTTTTTTCTTAATTGCAATATTATTATCAATCGAACCTATATACCAAATTATATAAACCTTTCAGTAAAAAATTCTCTATCTGCAAAATAGTGTTTTCATAAAATTTGTAAATCCGGTCCTGTCGGGCTGATTTTATTAAAATTCTAGAGACACATTTTAATTACTACCAGAGGGTTAAATTTCAATTTTGAAACGATTCGGAGAATTTTTTCGGTGTTTTGGGGCCCAAAAACAATTTTCAACCCCTAAAAACTACCCTTAAAATGACCCGATTAGGCCCATTTTAAATAGGCTTCTTGCGGTGATGGATATCAACGCGTGGGCCAAATTTAGTTGAAATCAATTAACTCTTTCGAAAGTTATTGCCCACACACATATATATATACGTATATATATATATATATATATATATATATATATATATAAACATTTTTAAAAATGGTGCCAAAGTGTTTAGGAGGTTATGAAACGTCGAGAAATTTTGGTCCGACCCCTAGGTCCCGCCATCCGACCGACGCCAATAGTGTATGTTGCCATATGGCAAATACACTAAAAATATCCTCAGAACTCAAGGGTCTCCTTTTCAAATCTTCGTGGATCCTAGATACATATGAGAAGTCCTTTTTTGGCTTCCAACATTGCATATATCACCTACCCGCGGTTTAATATATCTATTAATTGAAATTTAGAAATGAAACCAGAGTCTCGCAAAGTTTAATTTCACTTTTATAGTTTGTAAGCATTGATATATATTATTTCTTAAAGGTTTTTTTTTTGTCGGTATGAAATATCTCCCTGAATACTGTAGCAAAATTATGTTTGATACGCCATTTTGAAGATTAGTTTTCACTCTAACGACGAAAAATAAGTTAATATCTTAAAATTAACGTTTTCGTTAAAAAATTACGGTTTAAAAATGTTGACAATTTTATTACAGAAAATAACAAACAGAAAAAACAAGTGTCGGCATCTGGTGCCATTATGTTTATTGTAACAATTTTCGGTAATATTAAGTAACGTAGTGGTGCTGCTGAAGTCTCTGAATAGAATAAATAAAATTTATTTCTACCTTATTATATTACATAACAGACCACTAACGGTACGAAGTATTCGCATAGAGGCTTGACTATATGGAAGCGCACTACGAAAATGTTTTGAATTACTATAATCTATAACAACGGTGGGCAACCCCCGGCCCGCAGGCAAATTGCGACCCGCAAAAAGTTTCTATCCAGTCAGTGAGATCTTTAAAAGAAATTATAAATAAATATTTTTCGGTGTATTAAATTGAATATTAAACGCACCTATATAGCAGCATGTGTATTCATAATTCTGTGACTTAGTTCACTAAAGGCTGTAGTCACATATTTAAAATTCTCCAAATCGTTTCAAAATTGAAATTTAACCCTCTGGTAGTAATTAAAAAGTGTCCCTAAAATTTTAATAAAATCGGCCCGACAGAACCGGATTTATAAATTTTATGAAAACATTAGTTTGCAGATAGTGAATTATTTACTGAAAGGTGTATATAATTTGGTATAGAGGTTCGATTAATAATAATATTGCAATTAAGAAAAAAAAATGTTATTTAAGGGGTGTATTAAGAGTCTAATTTTTTATTTTGCCCAGAAACCACCTAAAGTTCGCATAATAAAGCCACACTGCCTGTATAAGCAAATACACTATATTGTCGGCAGGGTTTTGGCACTGCGACCCGGGTTTTTTATTATTTAAAATTACTAAATAAAAATAAATTAGAAAGATATTTGATAATTTAATATGGTAACATAAAATCTTGGACCTTATTGTAACGGCAATAAAAAAAAAATTAAAAAAAAAATTAAATGGACAACAGCCTTCTGCCAACGTACTTTTAATTGATTTTTACTAGACGGGTGTCCATTTTTTATTACAAAATAACCGAAATTTATTCTTAAACTGTGGTGCGGTAGTTCGAGCCCCCCTCTCCAACTTTTCCTCTTACATTATTCTCTGCCGTTAGGCCGGAGCGCGCTAGAGAGCTTTATAATGGAGATCCGTCTTTAGTGAAATAATAGGAGCTGTACTACCGCCCATGTAGAATGTTATATTGTTCGTAAAATTCGTTTCTGGACATGCGCCGTAAGCGCCCTTAATAGCAAATTTTTCACTGATAGATGATCAACAAAAAAGCGATTTTTGACTAAAAATGGACTTCTGCCTTTAGTGAATTCATTCACAGAATTGTACTAATGTTAAACTAGCATTTACTAAAGCATCTTTCACTTCAAATGTCTCCACTCATAACGGCTATTCTTAAAAAGAGAAATAAATGTAGTAATTAACTTCCTTTTTTTTGTTTATTTCATATTTGCAGACTAAAAAATTATAGGTCACCAGAATGTGTCAATTAACTATTACGGCCCACGGAAAAAAAACGTAAAATTTATTCTGGCCCATATTATAAAAAAGGTTGGCCACCCTTGGTCTATAATACGTAAAACCTCGCGTCTTACCTTTTTTCCGATATGTACGGTTACGCCAACGTTGCCAGACGTCCCGATTTTGGCGGGACGTCCCGATTTTTAAATCAAAATTAAATGTCCCGCGCGAACAGGCTCAGTCCCGCTTTTCGGGGATAACTCGACCGAGCGTAAATAATTATTCTCTTATTGTAAGTTGCAATTTGGAACACTCACTCCTCAGATTATTGTTTGAAACGCCATATTTTTCTAATGAATAAAACTTTTTTGGTTTGGATTTCTGTTTTTTTTTTTGATTTTTTTTATTCAGAAGACGAATAAGACTCAACTATTTAACGATAGGGTAAATCTGATTTAAAATATCATATTTTTATTAAAATACATTTTCTATGGCTATTTTTGCTATCTATTGTCATGTAAACGTAATTTGAACTCAAATAAAAAGATAAATATTTAAAAACTTCTGATTATAACGTTTTTTTACTATGTCCCGCTTTCGACGAAAGAATCCCGCTTTTTTCACTCAAAAAGTTCCAAAATCCGGACTTGGCAAAAAAAAATCTGGCAACGCTGGTACGGTTACACCCTGTATAAGTCGATTGAGATCGTTTGTCCCGCGAACTCTCTTTCCAAATGCATCTAACATTATTTCTATGACGTATGGACAGAAACTCCCGGGCATTCTCTTGTTACTATTATATTGTGACCTTGACTGTCTGTGTTTATGGGAACAGAATTTAAACTTTAATTGCCATGATAATAATTTTTCTCGCCGCATAGTTTACGGATTCACCACACATGAATTTGACCTTGAAATCTTGTTTTGAATTATTTATTTTGTTTCATCAGTTGCTTTTCTTGAATAGTATTGAGCACTTATCAAATTTGGAAACCTCAACAAAGGTTAAAATTAAAAGAAAAAAACGGATCACAGTACACAATATAGAGTATTTGCTAATACCAAGCATTGTGGCTTTTAATATGCAAATAATTGACGTCATTATACATTTCGTGTGTTTTTAATAATGAGTTCTTTTTCCGAAGAAAACATAAATATAATTTCTTCGTATAATCACTTAAAAAATATTTAAAGCTACTCTGACTCATATTAATTAAAGAACGTGTTTAAAAACCGTGTCAATATATATTTGGTTTCTATTTCTCTAACGAAAATCAACAGAGTCCTGATGATCATTTGGTAGTGTTATTTTTTTTAAGTTTTCGAGTGAAAGTCAGTTCCCCATTGTAATTTGTAAGCAGTGTCGTAGCTTTCAAAGTGCTAGGCGGTACAGGGACTATCAAACTTAGGGGGGCTCTCGGCCTTCTGAGCGACGTTCGAAAGCGTTATTTAAATATCCTAATCGAATAAAGAATTTTTGACTTTTGACTCTTCGGCCTCTGTAGTCTGGTTCACAAGTTGATAACGTTAATTTTTGGTACTGCGAGTTAAAACACGTGTCATAGCTCACTGAATTCGTAATCACCTCTAAAAAAATGTGCAACAGTTTGAAATCCGCACTTAAACAATTGCAAAAGTTATTAAAGAATCTCAAAAAAGGAGATATATTTTTTTGCAAATAACTCGAATACTATTAACGGGTTAGGTGGGTTTCAGAGGTTCAAAAAAAGGGTATTTTTACTATTTTTTTTAATATGTACAATCATATATTTTATTTAAACAATTCAGCATATCAAAGATACATATTTAAACAGTATTTTGTAAATTTTTTATTTAAAAATTCCGAAAACTCAGCCGTTGGTACCTCATCTCCCTTGACGTCTCAAAAAAAAAAAAATGCTCTTGCCGTGGACAGAATAACTCATTATTGGTTCCTCCAAAATCAAAAAACCAAAAATATTTCGTTAGTACATGGATAAATCTAGTTATTGGACGAAGGAAAAAAAAATTAAAATTTGAATTTTTGACAGATTTTGAACAAAAAAACACATTTTTTGCTCAAATTTTCGCCATGTATTGGCTCGAAAAAATTAGTTGTAATAAAAAAAATAATAAAATCCTTCGTTCAGTGACTAGATAATGTTATTTCAAAGATGTGTGCAAAATTTGAACAAAATCGCTTCATAACTTTTCGATAAATCGTGTCCACCGACTTAAAAAATTGAGTTTTGAGATAAACGCGTTTAACCTGCGAAGCGCACTGACGTGGCCTGATGGGCGGAACTTCCAAAGGGTCTTAGAATTTTACTCGGATCGATTTGAAATTTTAGGAGAATATTTTAAACATATTGTACTATTTAATAAGACAAAAAAAATATTGTTTTTGACATTTTCAAACCCACCTAACCCCTTAATGCTAATGAAATTAAAAATACGATTCATAGAAAGGACGAAATTTTCCGAAAAAAATCATTTAATATTGAAAATAGGGCTCCAATTTCATTTTTGCACCTCGGATCATTGGTTACGTAGCTACGCCACTGTTTGTAAGTGCATTTGATTCAATTTTATTTCGAACGTTTAGAAAAAAAGTGACTGAAGAAACAGCTGACATGACATTTTTATCATAAGTCTCGGCTGAGTGTGCAGCCATTGTTGATAGATCTGATTCATAATCGTATGTTTTATTATGTAAAAGAAATGGAATTCCAACAATGCTTTATGTATTATAAATAAATATGTACACTAAACAGAGCACTGTGCACAATGCTTTTGTTATCTTACGGTCAGCAAAAGGGCGTCTCTTTAATATGGGGGCGCATGACCTCCACGTTAATACGGCGTGAATTAGGTATAATACCCGCCACGATTCTAAAAGGTTCTGAAGTTAGTCACAAACAGCGTCGCAAATGCATCTTTTAGAGCCGTCCTGGTTGTTTTGTGTGAAAGGAAGACTCCCACCACCTCCCAGTTACCGGCACAGAACGTGCGCTCGTCGGAGATTGGTTATCGCTGGTTGTCTTGTCAATTGTCGCTTTCCTGCTATAAAGTACAGTCCGATATGCTATTGTTAAGTTGTTTCTTTGATTGTTAATTGGTCAAGATACCTAATACAGTTTTGCATAGACAAGCACGAAAAATAATTTTTTGGATGATTTTATGCGGGAATTAGACCTTTAGATTAAAGAAAAATAATATATTGCAAGTTTGTAGTTTTTCAACCGAGACTGTACCTGCGCAAGTCTCCATTTGCATCTAACTTCCGAGCCTTTTAGATCCATGGCACATACTATACTTATACGAAAGAATACAATATACATGGTTTGTATATTAGTGGCGTTGTCAGATAATTATTTTACCAAATCGGAGATTTTAGCAGAAAAAAAACAAACATACCTACTTTAAAATTCATAATATTTATATTAAGAAAAGTGTGCTCTTAAATATGTCTGTTCGTCTATTTGCTTTCAGTACAGTTCCGGTCAAACGGATAAAACGATAGAAACCAAATTATGGTACACGTAAATATAGGAAGATTCCTATTGTTTCTGGGAATAATTTGGAGAAGATTTAGTATTTTACTTAAAGTTTTCTAAAAAAACTTTTCTAAGCCTTGTAGTTTGGAAATTACTTTCGAGCAAACATATAGGACTAAGAAATCGTGTCAGCGAAAAACTAATAAGTACCAGCGTTTAACGACAAATGGTTTTGACGAGTGAAATAGACTTTACCATCGTGTGCTGCAGACTTTTAAACGACTTCATAGACTAGGTTAATTATTATTGACAACCAGCTGTTATTCGTGTTTTCTGTTTTTAACCGACTTCAAAAAAAGGAGGTTCTCAATTCGTCAGAACCTTTTTTTTTTATTTTTTATGTATGTTCCCCGATTACTCGAAGACACCTGAACCGATTTAGAAAATTCTTTTTTTGTTTGAAAGGGTCGGTATATATCCCAGGTGGTCCCATGGTCATCAGGTCACGATCTGATGATGGAACCCTGGAGAAATCGAAGGAAATCTTCAAAAATGTGCGAAATCAAATCCACCACTAAAAAGTAAAAAATAAAAAAACTTTTAAAAAAAATATGTTAACCTCCTTCAAAAAAATCACTAAAAACATGAAAATAATGAAATTTTGAGGTCGCGGAGCTAATTTCATTACAAAAACTTAATTACATATCTACTTTTATTAAATAGGCGCCGACCTCAAAATTTCATTATTTTCATCTTTTTAGTGATTTTTTTGAAGGAGGTTAATATATTTTTTCGACAAAATGGAAAAGTGCAATATCGATCCGTAATTCGTTTTTTAAAAAACATGCGAAAAACTAAAACTGAAGTTGGATACTGTCTATGAAGATCCTTCACCATCTATGACCACAGTGAGATATTCGTATAAGAAACGAATTACGTATCGATATTGCACTTTTTCCATTTTGTCGAAAAATAGAAAACACGAATGATACTGCTGGTTGTCAAAAATAACCTAACCTATGAATTTATCTACAACTCTGCACGAGGTCATTTAAAAATCTACAGTACACGATGATAAAGTCAGTTTCACTCGTCAACGCCATATGTCGTCAAACACGAGTACTTATTGATCAACCCTCGTACATCAAATGATTCCTATATAGGTTATCAAAACGTGAAGATCTATAAAAATCACGAAAAAAAATGTTCAGGCTGAATACAAAACTTCTCTAACATAGTCAAAACGGGGAGCAATAAAAATACTATATATTACAACCTTAAAGACTGTGATTAGCCGGATTACTCATTATACTAAAAGTGTTTTGTGCGAAATTACGTAGTTCTTGCGATGTCATTAACTTATAGAAGCGAATTGATAGAATGAATCGATCGTCTTCGCTAGAACCTCAAGGACTGGTATTATAAAACAAGATTAAAATTTAATATTTGATTAAGCTAATATAACTGAAGATTGCAGTGTTATAAAGGTCAGTTAAACTATTCAACAGTTTTTTTCGTCAGTTAAACTAATTGAGCTACCTACCTACATTAAAATTTAATTTATGATTAAAATCTATTTTTTTTTTTCAAAGTAAAAGCTATCTAAATATAATATTTTCAATAAAATTACATTATGTTAAGGTTACTGATGACTAACTGGTCAATATAAAAATAAAATCAAACCAAAATCACTCCAGACAAACATTTCAAAAACTGATTATTCGAAAGTTTGGCTCTTTTAGAGAACGTAAAAATTATAATGGAAGAAAGTTCACGTGAGTATGGAACCGCCATTTTTTTTTTTCATAAACGGGTATGATGAAGGGTGAGAAGGTCGGAGGGTGGAGGCGGAGGGATGGATAGGAAGCGCGGAAGGGGGGTCCTGTATCTCTGCACAGTATCGAGTGGTTTTAAAAAATCAGTTATTTTCACTTAAACATAACTTGAAGAGTAGGGCATGTGATTTCAATTTTGTTGCAAAATACCCGACTGGCGCGCAAAAATCGTGTTGCATGTTTTTTGGCAGGAAGGAATGGGTTGGGGGAATATCTCTTTTTTCAATCAAAAGCATTTTTTTTATCTTTAATTTGAGTCTAAGTATGTGCAAAGTGTTTGTTCCATTGCGGGAGAACGGGGAGGGGGGGGGGTTGAACCGGGCTGAAATTTAAAGTAGAACATTTTTCTTTTTATTTATCGATGATTCAAGATTGTCATGTCTATATAATCATCGCACGCGCGATTTAAAAAAGAAAAATTGATCGAAAAGGAATAAAAATAAGTTATTGATTTATTTAAAGTCGTTGGTTATGTTTAAGGTAGTTGTCGGGGTTAAGGCACACCGTCAGAAAATTCTTAATTTTTGTATACTTATTAAGGACATGACAATACAATTACCCTGAAAATTTGAAGTCGATCGACCGTATATAATCGGAGATAAAATCAATTAAAAATTGGATAATTAACATTGATTGTATACGATCTCTGTAGTTCTGAACCAGTTTCTTAATTATAAAAAAAGAACTAACTGTCAGAAACTTTCCGAAAACTGACATTCTTTCAATGCATTTGTTACGAGTTTAAAAGAAAATAAGAAATTTTTTTTAATCGTCTAATTATTTATAAATAACGGTTTAAAGTTCAACAATTTATAGAAAAGTATACATGCATATGAATACTGTATGGGTTACGTTTCCACGGGTACAGTCTTGCGTACAAATTATGGATCATTTAGCTACAAGCTAGTATACTTTCGTGGCGCGTATAATCTATAACTTTTTGACAATTTGTACCACGACAGCTACCTTCAGAATTCCACTATACATTTGGTTAAACTTAGAGATACAGGCATCATAAAAATGCAACTTGGAATTGAATCCCCCAACCGCCCTATCTATTCATCCCACCTCCGACCTTCCCATCCTTTCATCATGTCCTTTTTATGAAAAAAATTTGGCGACTCCATTATCACCGTTTCCTGACATAACATTCATGTACGTTTTTTTACTTTTTGCAACTTAAAACCGCGATATCTCAAGAATCGTTTGTGCGATTTTCGAAAACTTTGCACGAGTGTATGCGCTTTGCCAAGCTCTGCAACTTTAACCTAAAAAAATTTCTTGTGCAGTAAAAAACAACCGAGTTAAATAGGAAAAACCGGTTTATCATACTTTTTATGCATGGCCCCTCCACGCTGTATCTACCCTGAACTAAAATGTTAGGGGAGACCCACTTTTTCGATCGGAGAAAAAAAACTTTGATAAGCGTGCAGTCACAGTTCAAAAAATCTATCTACTCCACTAATACGGATGCTAGGCGAAAAACTTAAATATATGTTTATTATCGGTCCCAAATGATTTTTTTTTTGCCTACGTATTTGAGCGATAGCAGAAAAGAGAACTTTTTTGTGGCTTAGTTACTCGTAAGATAATCTCTATCTTGTTTTGACAGTTTCCCCTTGGTTCTTTTGTAATGTTATAACAACAATCTGCCGTAGGAAATTGAATGAATTGTATAAATTGTTCTACGTATTATTTATAAATTATAATACATATTTGTGTGTATAAATGTTTATTTAACTTTCCCACGATGAAAATATTTCTTGTATGCTTTAACAAAAACACAGTTTATAAAAATTTACAATAAATTCTCGAACTTTAAAAATAAATCTAAGATATTGTGTTAAGGCGACTGATCTCTTAGATTGTAAAATATTCTTTTGAGAAATTTCGAACTGTGGTCGCAAAACTCATTTCATGACTATTTTTATAAGTTTTTCTGTCTGTCTGTCATGAACAAATCTTGCGATCGATTTTTCAACCACTTCCCGATATCCGATCATGCTGAAATTTTACATACACCGATGGTTTTGAAGACAGTGCAATATATTAAATATTATGATAGATTCAATATGGCCGATCACCTGCACAAAATGACGGATTACCTTCTACTTTACAACCCCTTCCACATGGATATCAAATAAAAGGATATGACAAGTAGAATACAAAGAGCAGTGTGACTTCATTCCAGATCCAAAATGGCGACAGAGACAAAATGGCGTATTATTTATTTCGATATGATAGGTATAATCGGGACCAAAATTATTATAAAAATGATTAGAGCGTAACTTATTGAAATAGCGTAAAGGAAAATGAAGTAAAAAATGCTTACATTTAAACGGTGTAAGAACAATGTCACATGCTGAATCATCTCTCTAAGAGCAATTTCATAGTTTTTCATTTTTAACCCTTGTATTTGAATTCGCAAAGATTCTATGGTACACGAATGTGAGAGCGAAGCAACTAAATCTTCTGTAGGATAACTAGTTACGGCTCTCTCGCACTCATGTGCAGATTAAGATAGCTGCAAATTTTAAATCAAGGCTTAAAAGTGAAAAATCGTGGAATTGTTCTTACACAGGGATTGCTCAACATTCTTAAATTTCTATTTGCTGGATAAACCGCTAGCGTATATCTAATAGTCCAAGAGCCCGTGAGTGCCAGACCTTCGTTATTTTATAAAAGTTGAAAGTTTCTCCAACACAGGAACGATGAACAACTATGAACTTTAGGCCATCGTGACTTTGCAGGTAACAGGTAGCAAAGTTGTATAAAATACCGACTTAATTTCGTCAAATTATAAAGCGTAATTTTCTTGCATTTTTCTTCGAAATAATATTAGAAATCATGTGATCCATTGCCAGACACTTAATATCGTGGCAACCCCTTGCCAGACACCCTTAAACTTCAATAAATTGTAACTGTACTTACGTTATAATATAAAAGCTGAATTTTATACAGGTTACTTGGGGAACTATTACAAGATGTTTCCCCAGTAGCCAGACAATTTCAACAATTCTAACCCCTAGCCAGACAAAACATGTAGGGTAGCTGTAGGTGCGAGCGCATTATAGTATCTCACTCTATAATGCGCTCGCACCTACAGCTACCCTATATGTGTGTCTGGCTAGGGGTTAGAACTGTCGAAACTGTCTGGCTACTGGGGAAACATCTTCAAATAGTTCCCCAAGTAACCTGTATAAAATTCAGCTTTGATACTATAACGTAAGTACAGTTACAATTTATTGAAGTTTAAGGGTGTCTGGTAAGGGGTTGCCACGATATTAAGTGTCTGGCAATAGATGACGTGATTCTAATATTATTCCGAAGAAAAATGTAAGAAAATTACGCTTTATAATTTGACGAAATTAAGTCGGTATTTTATACACCTTTGCTACCTGTTACCTGTTAAAGCCACGATGACCCAAAGTTCATAGTAACCCATCGTTCCTACCTGTGTTGGAAGCAGGCGCTGAGAAATTTTCAATGTTTATAAAATAACTAGCGGACCCGGCGAACTTTGTTCCGCCTTATTAAGTTCAATTTTTATTAGGATTTTAATAGTTAGGATTCTTTCATTACTCACTCACTCCGTACGTTCGCCCGAGTTTATAATTATTTGTTTCAATACTCGCTCACTCACTCCGTTCGTTCGCATGAATTTATAATTATTTGTTTCATTACTCACTCACTCACTCCGTTCGTTCGCTCGAATTTATAATTATTTGTTTCATTACTCACTCACTAACTTCATTCGTTCGCTCGAATTTATAATTATTTGTTTCATTACTTACTCACTCACTCACTCCGTTCGTTCGCTCGAATTTATAATTATTTGTTTGGTTCAGCCGTTTCGGAGGAGTTTGGGAACAAACACCGTGACACGAGAATTTTATATATTAGACGAAGATCTGGCACTCTCAGGCTCTTGGTCTAATAGTTAAGATGATTAGCAAGTGAACCAGTTCGATAGGTTTGAAGGAAGTCGGGAGTACATGGTGAATATTTAAAAGGCTAATTAAAAAACGAACTGTACAAACGTGCACTCTACCTTATGATTAGTGATTATTGATTAGCGATTGCCCATATGAAATTATTATTAAAACCTATCTGTTTCAAGAGTTTATTTTTAAAACCAAACATAGTACTTGAAGTTTTAAAAAAAACTTGTTTTCTTGTCATCGACAATATACATATATAGCTATGGATAAATAAATATATATGCCTCCGAAGCCAGTTGTGCCAATCGCAAGAGTTAGGTTGTTTTAATTTCATATCAGCTGGGGACATTGTTGGTTTGTATATTGATTGATACAAAAATTTCAAGAATACAATGTTTTAATCTAATAAGTCATAATAATGTAGGTAGGCTATTGCAAGAAAATATATAATAAGCCTCACCCTCATAAGCTCACATAAGAAGTTTAACTTCTTTAGTTTTTAATATTATTCCCAAGTTTAATTTTTTTTTATGTTACATTGCTATTTACTAATATTTTCACATATTGAACAAATTCTATTTATTTTCTGTAGAATATGTAAATCCTTAAAAATTTCGAACTACGCAACTTTGATATCTCATTATTGTAATAAGAGATATTAATGTTGGAAATATCACAATTTTGTCTATCAAAAATAATATAATTGCTTTTACTTAGATTGACGATCATAATTACGGCGAAATTATTACACATTTTAAGAGGACACTTTGATGTTTATGTCATGTGAAAATTCTCACATGGACAAATCGTCACATTCATACCATAGTTTTATTTACATACTATAATCTACAGAAAAACATTTTAATATGAATTGTCTGTGTTATATCAACATCATAACCTCGCATTATGTCCGAAAATTGTTCTGATATCTGAAAGTAGAGAATATAATATTTAATATTTTCCTTTCTGAATTTACATGAAATATATATTTTGAGTTCCTACTGTATATGTACAAACCCATGATCTGTGTCATGTTTGTACGTCAAATTACAAAAATTATTTTCTACTTCAATTGTTCGTAATATTAAACGTCATATTCAACTTTATATGTTCATCCTTGTCTTACTATTTTGCGAATCAAAATGCAGCACACTATAAACTTCTATCCTTGTCAGTTTCATGTAATTTAGGAGGCAAACTAACTTCCCCTTTATTTGTCAGTTCTAGTTCCCCTCGATTTCTTACTTTTTTCAAACAAATACGTCGCTAAAGAAGTTAAACTTCAACAAATTGCAACCTATAGTTTGTGACCAAAATTTAAGAAGTGACTCATCATTATAGTACGGTTTGCAATGATACAATGCAACCGCATACCCGTCCCATGCATAAAATCTATGTCGTTGATATTGCATTGTGAAGTATGACTAAATTTTTGTATTTTCAACATGCAGTATAGTGTTGTCCTCTCAACGTAAACTAGTCATTTTCGAGATAAATATTTTCATCGGAGTTACTTTCTCAAGGATGATTTTCTCGCCTCAATAGCGAAATTTTCCACAAAATCGCGTCTCGATAATTTAATATGCCATCTTTGAGTCGCGGATCTTATATTTATGCAATGATTGAAACGTCGCAAGTTTAAAAAACCCGGGTCGCAGTGCCAAAACCCTGCCGACAATATAGTGTATTTGCTTATACAGGCAGTGTGGCTTTATTATGCAAACTTAAGTTGGTTTTTGGGCAAAATAAAAAATTTTACTCCTTAATACACCCCTTAAAATAACATTTTTTTTCTTAATTGCAATATTATTATCAATCGAACCTCTATACACCTTTCAGTAAATAATTCACTATCTGCAAAATAACGTTTTCATAAAATTTGTAAGTCCGGTCCTGTCAGGCCGATTTTATTAAAATTTTAGGGACACATTTTAATTACTATTAGAGGGTTAAATTTCAAATTTGAAACGATTTGAAGAATTTTTTCGGTATTTTAGGGCCCAAAAACATTTTTAAACCCCTAAAAACTACCCTTAAAGTGGCCCGATTAGGCCCATTTTAAATAGGCTTCTTGCGGTGATGGATTTGAACGCGTGTGCCAAATTTAGTTGAAATCAATTAACTCTTTCGAAAGTTATTGCCCGCACACATATATATATATACGTATATATATAAATATATATATATATATATATATATATATATATATATATATATATATATATATATATATACATATATACATATATATATATAAACATTTTTAAAAATGGTGCCAAAGTGTTTAGGAGGTTATGAAACGTCGAGAAATTTTGGTCCGACCCCTAGGTCCCGCCATCCGACCGACGCCAATAGTGTATGTTGCCATATGGCAAATACACTAAAAACACGTATAGACTTCGGAAATTCACATAGATATCGTAGAAAGAAATATCCTGTCTTGACGGCAACGCTATAACAATACAAATTCTGTAAAATATCACTTCAGGAAAACGAAACAACAAAATTGTTACTGTCGTTGTCGATAATGCCTAATAATAAAAATTATCATTATTCAGAAATACGCAAGGAATGTGACAGGTGAAGAAAATATGATCTATTGCTGTCGATAGATTCCCCCATGGAGTGTTTATACTCCCCGGATTCTTCTGTATTAGTACATTGCATTTTGCTCCACTTTATACACTGATAGGTACATCTAGTGTGTGTAGGAAGATATAATTTTGCCATGTGTTGGTCGACTCACGGGAATCAGGACCGTGTTAAAGACCAGCACCACAGGTTTATTGTATTTTTATGGACGAGGGTTGCACTTATCAGCTACCATTAGAAATACAGTCGACTGTCGATAATTTGAGTCAAAGGATCAGAGAAAAATTTCAGATTACTAAGAGTTCAAAATAACAGGAGTTTAAATAACCAAGAGGGGGAGGGATGAAAAAAATCAAGTAAACAAGAGTTTGATCACAATTCGTGATTTATTATTTTAAATATTTGTACAATTATTCATTTTGAAAAGAAGTCCGTAATTTAGAGTGAACGACTTCAGTCTATCATTGTCCAATAAATTTTCAATAGTGGTGATACATGTATGTAAACAAACAACTGGTTTGTGCATGATAAACGCTTCAAACTATAGAGAGTAGGGAAGCCCGGAATCCAAATTAATGCATGTTGACGGGCAAGACTATTCCTTTAACTTCAAATTACCGAGGAGACCAATTAATATAGATTTTATTAGTGTATTTGCCATATGGCAACATACACTATTGGCGTCGGTCGGATGGCGGGACCTAGGTGTCGGACCAAAACTTCTCGACGTTTCATAACCTCCTAAACACTTTGCCACCATTTTTAAAAATGTTTATATATATATGTATATATGTGTGCGGGCTATAACTTTCGAAGAAGTTAATTTGTTTTAACGAAATTTGGCACACATGTTAGAATCCATCACCGCACGAAGCCTATTTAAAATGGGCCCAATCGGGCCATTTTAAGGGTAGTTTTTAGGGGTTGAAAAATGTTTTTGGGGCCCAAAATACCGAAAAAATTCTCCAAATCGTTTCAAAATTGAAATTTAACCCTCCGGTAGTAATTAAAAAGTGTCCTTAAAATTTTAATAAAATCGGCCCGACATGACCGGACTTAGAAATTTTATGAAAATACTAGTTTGCAGATAGTGAATTATTTACTGAAAGTTGCATATAATTTGGTATAGAGGTTCGATTGATAATAATATTGCAATTAAGAAAAAAAATGTTATTTTAAGGGCTGTATTAAGGAGTCTAATTTTTTATTTTGCCCAGAAACCAACTAAAGTACACATAATAAAGCCACACTGCCTGTATAAGCAAATACACTATATTGTCGGCAGGGTTTTGGCACTGCGACCCGGGTTTTTCAATTTATCGAGTATTTTTCAAGAGGCCGTGAAAGCATTTCAAATTATCGAGAGATTCAAATTAACGAGTGCCAAATTATCGAGAGTCGACTGTATATGTAAAATTTTATAATTTTCATAGACAACCTTACAGAAGTGATGTTTGTTTTACAATCGAATTGACAAAAATATACTGAATATATTATATGAAGTAAAAAACTGCTAGTTTTAGGGGTATGTGCAAAGAATCCCTTATAAAGGTGCTGGATTTCGTGCTTGCTCACTTGCTAGGTTCGGTTGCAGGCTGCCATGCATGGTATCCTGCAAGTGAGCAAGCACGAAATCCAGCACCGTGTGAATGGGCCTTAAAATATCTAGTCTGTAATAATATTACGTAACTAAAAATGCAAGCTCCATCACTGTGGTATGAAACTTTAAAGTCTCAGCTTTCTATCCAGCTACTGAAAATCGAGGTAGGATTTTGTTATTCTAAGATATGGCGATTTAAAAAAAAAAGTACCATATGCGAATCACTACAAATTGCTACATCGCTAGATGTTACATTTTTGACAAAAAATAGCAATACCCATTGCTTGCAACTTGGAAACTTTACTGACCCTTCGAAAACAAGTTTGTTTGTGTTTTTAAGCTACACGTGAGATAAACGAAAACAAAACGAGAAAAGGCACACAAAAGCGGGCAGCACTGCACATTGGCCTGAAATGTAATCTTTTCTTAAATCGCTGTATCCTTAGTTGAAAAATCGTAGCTCGACTTTCATAAACTGGATTGAAAGCTGAAACGTCAATCTTTGAACGCCATGGCGATGAAAGTTGCGAAAAAAAAATGTACGCTTGTTGGTGCACTCAAAGTTGACAACTTTATTAGGGGCTAAAAGATAAAGCGGTATTTGAAATTTTTTTATGATATTTTTTCATCAAAGTTTCAATGTACATGAGTTTGAAAATTTATTATCTTTGACTTCGTACAATTTTTGAGAAGTTAATAGATTTTTACCATTCATTGATGATCTTTCTAATTTATTTGTAGATTATAAACATATCATCAACGATTATGTGTCTAGAGTCATATAAAGTACCTATAAGTTTTTTCGTCAAATATTTGAAGTGTTCCTAATTATTGCTAGGAGATAATTGTTTGGTCTGCAAATTTTTGACTCAAAATTTTATTTGACATTTTCAATGTCAATAAACCCATTTTAAAAAGACTTGTTTCTTCTACATGCAGTATTTTTGTAGATCTTTCTCAAATTCGAAACGAATTCCGGAACTCTGTAACTGAGAACCAAATGTCATTAAACTATTTCCGAAGTTAAAGATGATAAGATATTGGAGGCCTTAAATCTTACAACCTCGACCGTGCCTCACGTTTAATTTGGGCATAATTGTTTTGAACACTTCATTTGTTTAATACGAACACCAATTTGTGCAGTTTTGAGTGCAGTGCGGTCCTGTATTCGATCATGTTCTGCGGACTCTCCGTATACTTGAATGAATGTTCGATTCATTACATTTGCATATTAATAGTAGTTGCTACATTCTGCCAGAGTGTGTATTTCGTGTAAGATAACATAACCAAGACTGGTCTCCTGAATGTAAGAATATTATATCGCGCTATTTGCTTATTGTAGTACTGTGTTCCGTCCATATTGAATCACGTTTTCTGGTATGTGCTTGGATCAGCTAGTTGCATTATTCGAATTAGAACAAATCGAATCATTTGAGAACGTCTTGTCTTTAGAGAAAGGCCAAACAAGTCAATCCATCCAAAAGACACAAAACGGCAATTCATCTAAAAGGCCAAACACGCTAGTCTTCACATAACAGAAGAAATACAACAGTATTGCGTTACTTCGATGTTGTATTTGCATTGAATGTAATTCTCTTTTTGGCGGGTGGGACAAGTTTAAAAATAATTTTGGAGTCTATATGAAGTGTTAATGATGCCAATCCATAAGTAAATCTAAAAACTTCCAAATTCCAGTCTACCTAAAAGGCCAGAATCGATAGTTCTCCCAAAAGACCATGTCTCGCAATGTATTCATCGGAAACGTTTAAAATACTACAGGACAGAATAAGTATTTTTAGTGTATTTGCCATAAGGCCACATACACTATTGGCGTTGGTCGGATGGCGGGACCTAGGGGTCGGACTAAAATTTTTCGACGTTTCATAGCCTCCTCAACACTTTGGCACTATTTTTGAAAATGTTTATATATATATGTATATATATATATGTATATATATATATGTATATATATATATATATATTTATATACGTATATATATATATATATATATATATATATATATATATATATGTATATATGTGCGGGCAATAACTTTCGAAAGAGTTAATTGATTTTAACGAAATTTGGTCTACGCGTTGAAATCCATCACCGCAAGAAGCCTATTTAAAATGGGCGTAATCGGGACAATTTAAGGGTAGTTTTTAGGGGTTGAAAAATGTTTTTGGGCCCCAAAAACCCGAAAAAATTCTCAGAATCGTTTCAAAATTGACATTTAACCCTTTAGTAGTAGTTAAAAGGTGTCCCTAAAATTTTAATAAAATCGGCCCGACAGGACCGGACTTACAAATTTTATGAAAACACTAGTTTACAAATAGTGAATTATTTACTGAAAGTTGTATATAATTTGGTATAGAGGTTCGATTTATAATAATATTGCAATTAAGAAAAAAAATGTTATTTTAAGGGGTGTATTAAGGAGTAACATTTTTTATTTTGCCCAAAAACCAACTTAAGCTTGCAAAATAAAGCCACACTGCCTGTATAAGCAAATACACTATATTGTCGGCAGGGTTTTGGCACTGCGACCCGGGTTTTTTTGAAATGTTCTGGCTTTTGTAGCATGTTGAGATTTCTATTAATATCCATGGCAACCCTGCGCTCGGACAGGAAATAAAACCTTCAATCAATTATTTTGTTTTCTTTTTTTTGAACAAGTCGTCTTGACTCTAAATGTTTGGCAAACGATAAGGTAGTCTTAATTGGGATTATTATAGTTTTCTGCATTATTTCAACCATTGCGTGATTAAATGCACTAATATAGAATTATCATCAAAAGTACCCTCCCTTATTATCTATAAGGAAATTAGTGATGATTTTATAAAAATTGAAAAATATGCTACATGCAAGATATCACCGATTAGTCGATTCCAAAAAATAGCGTGTTTAAAATTTTTAATGGCACAAACTTGCGTAATCCCATATTTCATTAAATTAAATTTTTACGTGGACATAATCTTCTGAGATTGGACTTGGATTGCAAGACAATTGTGGATAGCCCCACCTCGTGTGCCATTCCAATTTTTTGAACAAGAAGTTATTCAGCAAGTAGGTAGTAGTTCTTAGAGAGAGACAAGAATTTTTTTGTTTGTCTATAACTTGCAACATTTATCAACTAAATTTTATTCTTCAAGTGGGGAGACACTTTTGACGCGACTGTATATTCTTGTGGCCTCTTGGATGGTCTCTTTAAAAAGACACTGACCTGTTCTTTAGACTTCATGTCTATATGTATTAGTACCCAGAATGTGAAACCTAATAGGAAACGGTTTAAACCTACACGTTTCATTGATAATAATTTATTATATAATTCACCATTAAATGTGTGCAAAATGAAATGCAGTTGTCGTTTAAGCTCCCATTTGCATTATTGCGGCTTGACTCATACAGGTGGTCAACTTCGTGTCGACAGCGAATTGGGTAGCTTCGACGTACCGACAAAGTCTGATTGATTTGATCTGCACTGAACGTGTCATTTATGTCGTATCAACAATTAATTGATTTTGTTATAATGACCACGAGCCGATATTTATTTGATAACATACGTTTATTTTTGACATCGTACGAGGTTTTGCAAAAAAATAATGGGATTTGTTAGAAATATTTAATTGATTCTTACACTAAATAATTCTCTCATGTAAATTACTTTTTGATTTATAATTTACAACTAATTCTAATTTTCAGTGTCCTGAGTTCGAACTCTACGTTAGGCGAATATCTTTATTTAAATAGTATTCTTATTAATTGAAAAAAATAAATGTATTTTTAGGGTTCCGTACCTCAAAAGGAAAAAACGAAACCCTTATAGGATCACTCGTGGGTCTGTCCGTCCCACTGTCACAGCCAATTTGCTCCGAACTACTGGACCGATTAAGTTGAAATTTGGTACACATATGTAACTCGGTGACCATAAGACGGACATGTAACGTAAATAAATGGATTTTGAATACGGGGTTCATTTTTGGGGGGCAAATTAGGAAATAAAAAAAAAGTTTTACAAAATGTACCGTGTGACATATCAAATGAAAGGGCTTATGGTAAGGGTCTCAAATATATATTTTTTATAATTTTAAAATAAATAGTTTTCAAGTTATTTAAGAAAATAGATGAAAATTAACCATTCCCCCCTTATCTATGAAACTATAGAGCCTAAAATTTTGAAAAAAAATAGAGAATGCCGGGTCTCACCCATAGTTTACAGGAAAACCTAAACGAAAATCTTAAGTCTTAAAGTACCCACGGAAAACGGAATAAGTAGTACGGAACCCTCTTCTCGCGAGTTTGACTCGCACTTGACCGGTTTTATTTTTCGTATGAAATTAACATTACTTTTTTATAGATTTTTTAATTTTAAAAATCAATTTTTTGACGTTAGATAAAATAGTAATAACACGTATATTAGATTAGTTTTATTTTCTATTTCGTATTCAAATGTTTGGAAACTGATTTGGAATTGTGACGTTCGAAACTTCAGCATAAAAATTAAACTTCAGAAAGTTTGCTGTGAAGCAATGTTTAGTACCTGCAATTAATATTTGTAATTAAATTATGGTCTTGCATTGGTTGTCCATGATCTTGATATGTCTCAAGTGACTAGCATAACTTTTTAACTCTTCAATTAATGAACTGTCTGCAGATTTTATTCGAGGTTTTAAAACTGCATGTTGCAACATTAAATGTTCAGTTTATATTATTGTAATTAATGCAGAAAAATATTATTAAACGTAAGGTATGGTAATTATTGGCTTTTGAGTTGTTATCTGACCATTTGCAGTTTTATACAGCTCGGGTCTGTTTAATTATTCTGGGCAAAAAATGACAGTATGTTAATTCAAGGCGCAACATATATATCTGCTGGAATTTTTATGTGTAAGCGTCCTTAGGTTACTGTGAATTCGTATAGTATGTTAAGGCCCATTCACACGGTTTCGTGCTTGCTCACTTGCTAGGTTCGGTTGCAGGCTGCCATGCATGGTATCTTGCTTGGTGGTCGGCAGGGAACGCTACTAGTTCACTTCACACGAAGCTTGCTCGTTTGCTCGCTGTCTTGCTAGGTTGACAGTATATGTTGTCTAGTACAGAAAACGCCGATATTGATATTTAACCCGTCAATTCCCAGTGTCACTTGTAGGTGACATAAGTTTAATATTTTTTTTCTACCACACGGAGATTTTATTATTTAATTCCACTACCATTGTTGCAAAGCCAATAAGTAAAACAATTAGTTATTTTTTTCTGACAACACTAGCCAAATGTCATCTGTCAAATATAATCAGATGTTTCGCGCGAAATTCGAGCAGTCTGTGTTTGTGTAATCTCTTGCGATAAAAAGTGAAATAAAAATGCCTAAACCGTAACTATTGTTATTTTTTCTTATTGCGTGTAATAAATAAATAAATAAGCTATTGCACAAATTTTTTTATTGGTAAAAATAACTTTGAATACGTTTTTTACGACGTTGGAAATATGCCGTGTCACCTACGGGTGACACTGGGCATTATAATAACCGTTTACGTCGCAACGGAAGCTCTCAAAAGCAATATTTTTTCCCGTTTTTGCAACATTTTTCATTGATGCTCCGTTCCTACTGGTCGTAGCTTGATATTATGTAGCCTATAGCCTTCCTCGATAAATGGACTATCCAACAAAAAAATAATTTTTCAATTCAAACCAGTATTTCCTGGGATTACCGCGCTCAAACAAACAAACAAACTCTTCAGCTTTATGATATTAGAATAGATAAGTGTTTTGTTTCTTTCAGATAAACTATTTTTATTATAAAGAAACTTATATATCTAAATATAAATAAATATTATAAATTCTAATGTTTTATTCTTACCGTCACAATAAGAAACAATCTGTGAAGGTTTCAAAGTCTTTATTTCACAACGCCCAGTGTCACCTGCAGGTGACACCCCCATAAAAGAAAATTGGGGTAGTTTATTTTTTATTTATATTTTTTCTTGTCATAACCAAATGTATATTTAAGGTATTTTATTTAAAAAGAAACCAGGAATCTTTATTAACTGGGACATGGGAATTGACGGGTTTAATATCAATGAATAGTATTTTTAGGGTTCCGTACCTCAAAAGAAAAAAAACGGAACCCTTATAGGATCACTCGCGTGTCTGTCCGTCCAGCACTGTCAAAGCCAATTTGCTGCAAAACTACTGGATCGATTGAGTTGAAATTTAGTACACATATGTAAGTCGGTGACCCAAAGACGAACGTGTAACGTAAATAAGTGAATTTTAAACATGGGGGCCATTTTTGGGGAGTAAATTAGAAAATTAAAAAAAGAAGTTTTGCAAACTATATCGTGTGGGCATATCAAATGAAAGGGCTTGTTGTGAGAATCTCAAATATATATTTTTTATAATTTTAAAATAAATAGTTTTAAAGTTATTTAAGACAATAAATGAAAATTGACCATCCCCCCCTTATCTCCGAAACTACTGAGCCTAAAATTGTGAAAAAATAGAGAATGTCGGGTCTCACCTATAGTTTACAGGAAAACCTAAACCAAAATCTTAACTCTTAAAGTACTCAATGAAAACGGAATCCTCTTCTCGCGGGTTCGACTCGCACTGGGCCGGTTTTTTAAGGGTTATCACATTTATTGATCTAGGTTCTAGAATAAGCAGACCTTGGTTTAGACTGGCAATTTCGAATAAACATAATTTATTAAAAGTATCGTGTCTGTATGTAATTATTATTTAATTTTTTTCAGGTTTTTTTTCGCAATGGCCAGCAACCCATATGAGACAACGTTAGCTCCAATGCACAGTTTCGTGTCAAGTCTGAAGCATTTCACCAGAGCGTACAGAAAATACATTTAATTACGTAATTATAGATTTATCGTGAAAATTAACGCCATTAACGTTGACGTATTTTATTTATTTATAAAAAAAAGTTGTTCGGTGAATGTTTTCTCTATAAAAAAATTGTGAAACCAAAGTGATAATATTATTGTGACGAATTTGTATTTATTAAAATATTAATTTAAACAAAATGTGATTTAAAAAAATATATATTTGCTCAAATAATGTAAAAATTAGTGCCTCTAATATTTAATATTCAGTATTTTTAAAATAGAAACGGTGCCTATAATTTTTTTTTCTTAACTCTATACAGTGCCTGTAATAAATGTTAAATATATTTTGTGTAACAATATTGATATGACGTAAAAAAAACAATATTTGTAAAAATATAATAATTATTAGTACGACGGACTGAGTAGAGAAAGAAATTATTAATAAAAATAAAGACACAAATCGGTTGCCATAAATTTAATTTCTCAAATGATTTCGGCTCCAACTATAAATCATTGCAGTAATCTGACGGTTCTAAGATTGTCGCGAGGTCGTTCGATGAATCCACATGGCATTGATGTCATTGAATCGTCGTCGCACGCGTCCGATTCGATATCGCAAAACAATAATTATAATAATAAATCAACTGTCAACCAATCACCAATGGTTAATACCATCGTAGTATGGGATATATCACAAGGAAATATCAAAAACAATTACCGCCATCTCCGACAATATTCTCTTGCTTACAAGCGCCGTCAAACGAATTATTATACTGTAGCCGTTGTATTACTATGAACCCGTCACCTAGTGGACCCTCGCTCTCTGGAGGAGGAGGGTCATCGGGTTGTAAGACAAGTGACCGCAGTTCCGGTGCGAGATCGTCGGGATATCATCAGAAGGCGTTGGAAGAGATACACAATTCTCTGTTGCCGTTCGCCAAACAGAGCGGGGGCGGAAGTGATATAGTTGGCAGTAGTGCCGCGAGTACTGTGTCGACCACGTCCGGTGTTAGTTCGGCGTCCGGTTTGAGTTCGGCGTCGGGCGGTACTGCGAGTGTGAATGGCGGAAATGCGTGTATCGCGACGTCGTCGGCATCTTCCGTCGTTTCGGCGGCCGCGTCGTCGGAACGAGATCAGTTCAACGTACTTAGGCAGACATTGAATCAGTTATTGTCGATGGGCTATTCGGAGGTGAGTTTTTTTTTCTACCTTTTTGCAACAGAATAATTAATCGGGCAAGAATGTTGCCTTTATTAAATGTACCTTAACATCGATATGCGGGTTATGTAGCTAGTTCTCTGGTTGACTCAATTTTGAAAATAATAAAATTTGTGCTACTCGTAAAAATCTAGATTAATTAATACGGATATGCCACTCATCGCCGAAGTGATGACGTTTTTTTAATACGCTTTTATTGGCTTCATCTGTATGTTTGTGTATTTTTATGTTTGTAATGGAATATTTGAACGTGAAATTCACCTTCTTCAAAACGTCAGATTAAACTGAAACTGCACACGTATCAAAGACCGACGACAATACAATAATTTAATAAGTTGACCCCATTATCCTGACCGGGACCTTCAGGATAAAAAATATAACAAGCCAGCTAACACGTTGTACAGTGACGTACGTTGAGTTGCCTACCTCATAGTTCAATGCATTTTGTTTTTTAGTCTTATAATTCAAAAAAACTAAAACAACACGCTTTTGTGAACCAAACAGCAAAATTAGCTTTACTGTAAAAAGCGTGGAGTGCTATCTACTTAAATTTTCATGATAGCTGTACTTTTACAATTAGCTAGTAAAGAAAAATTTATTACCGATATTAAGCAGTCCATGCTTTTTACAATAAAGCTAATTTTGTTATCAAATTATTTTGCATTTTTTAGTTCATAAAAGCGTGTTGTTTTAGTTTTTTTTAAACTCTTATTTTTTTATATTCATAACGTCTCAGTCGATAAACGATAGCGCGGAAGTGTAATCCATCCAACGAATTGGTGAATATAACAAAGCGATTTTCGTCGATTTTCATTTTCGTCAAACTCAACTCAGAACTATACATAAATCAAAAGGGCTGAAAAATTATATAACAGAAAATGATTTTTTCAAGGCAAAGTTAAAAACATCTGACTTGAAATATCCAAGATTGGTCACACAAATTGAAATTCCAAATGTAGGTTTCATTTTTTAGCAAGTGTCTAATTTTAGTTGATTTGGGTATGCGATTTAAAGTTTATTTTTACAACATATTGGCACAGTTGCGTTGTTTATTATTTAAACGAAAACTTTTGTTTTCTGCAAAGATGATCGTCAAGAATGTTTGGAATTTGAATGTTTTCATGATGAAATTGTTTTGTAGACCAGTGGCATAATTGTGTTTGAATTCCAGTTTTTTAGTGTATTTGCCATATGGCAACATACACTATTGGCGTCGGTCGGATGGCGGGACCTAGGGGTCGGACCAAAATTTCTCGACGTTTCATAACCTCCTAAACACTTTGGCACCATTTTTAAAAATGTTTATATATATATATATGTATATATATATTTATGTGTGCGGGCAATAACTTTCGAAAGAGTTAATTGATTTCAACTAAATTTGGGCCACGCGTTGATATCCATCACCGCAAGAAGCCTATTTAAAATGGGCCTAATCGGGTCATTTTAAGGGTAGTTTTTAGGGGTTGAAAATTGTTTTTGGGCCCCAAAACACCGAAAAAATTCTCCGAATCGTTTCAAAATTGAAATTTAACCCTCTGGTAGTAATTAAAATGTGTCTCTAGATTTTTAATAAAATCGGCCCGACAGGACCGGATTTACAAATTTTATGAAAACACTATTTTGCAGATAGGGAATTTTTTACTGAAAGGTGTATATAATTTGGTATATAGGTTCGATTGATAATAATATTGCAATTAAGAAAAAAAAATGTTATTTTAAGGGGTGTATTAAGGAGTAAAATTTTTTATTTTGCCCAAAAACCAACTTAAGTTCGCATAATAAAGCCATACTGTCTGTATAGCAAATACACTATATTGTCGGCAGGGTTTTGGCACTGCGACCCGGGTTTTTTTATTTTATTATTATTTAACAATTTTTTATTTGGTTTGACGCACTTTGAGATTATCAACTGGTAAGATTATGTGAAGACTTGTTGAATGCAGATAAAAGAAAGGAGAAACAGAGATGCATACGTCACATTTTTTTTTATTTGATTTGACGCACTGAGATTATCAATTGGCAAGATTAAGGTAGTTGTCGTGGTACAATATTGTAAAAAAGTTATAGATTATACGCACCACAAACGTATACTAGCTGTAACCCATACAGTTATTCATATGCATGTATACTTTTCTATAAATTGTTGAACTTTAAACCGTTATTTATAAATAATTAGACGGTCAAAAATGTTTTCTTATTTTTTTTAAACTCATAACAAATGCATTGAAAGACTGTCAGTTTTTGGAAAGTTTCTGACAGTTAGTTCTTTTTTTATAAATAAGAAACTAGTTCAGAACTACAGAGATCGTATACAATCAATGTTAATTATCCAATTTTTAATTGAATTTATCTCGGATTATATACGGTCGATCGACTTCAAATTTTCAGGGTAATTGTATTATCATGCCCTTAATAAGTATGTACAAAAATTAAGAATTTTCTGACGGTGTGCCTTAACCACGATATCTACCTTAAGTAAAGACTGGTTGAATCTATACTATTAATTTCATGTATGTACTGTATGAACGGATTTAGTTTAAAAACTGTTTGAAGAATGATGATGAAACATTTTTTGAAATGTTTCTTATGATTCCAGAAATGCTAATGCTCTTTTTCATTATTTTATCTCAAATTAATTAGTTTAAATAGCATATACTTCTGTATTAAATCGTAACGAGTTGTCAAGGCAGACCGATATTTTCCCGTGACTATGATTGTGTTACAGATTCATACGAGGGTTGATCAATAAGTACCCGTCTTTGACGACAGATGGCGTTGAAGAGTGAAATTGATTTTACTATCGTGTACTGTAGACTTTTAAACGACTTTGTGCTGAGTTATAGATAAATTAATAGGTTAGGTTATTTTTGACAGCCAGTTGCATCATTCGTGTTTTGTATTTTTCGACACAAAATTCGTTTTTTAAATAACATGCGAAGAAATAAAACTGAAGTATAGAATGCTGTCTATGGGGACCAGTGTTGCCAGATTTCTTTTTGCCAAGTCGGGATTTTGGAACTTTTTGAGTGAAAAAAGCGGGATTCTTTCGTCGAAAGCGGGACATAGTAAAAAAACGTATATAATCAGAAGTTTTTAAATATTTATCTTTTTATTTGAGTTCAAATTACGTTTACGTGACAATAGATAGCAAAAATAGCCATAGAAAATGTATTTTAATAAAAATATGATATTTTAAATCAGATTTACCCTATCGTTAAATAGTTGAGTCTTATTCGTCTTCTGAATAAAAAAAATAAGAAAAACAGAAATCAAAATCTAAAAAGTTCTGTACATTAGAAAAATCTGGCGTTTCAAACAATAGTCTGAGGAGTGAGTGTTACAAATTGCAACTTACAATAAGAGAATAATTATTTACGCACGGTCGAGTTATCCCCGAAAAGCGGGACTGAGCCTGTCTCGCGCGGGACATTTAATTTTGATTTAAAAATCGGAACGTCTGGCAACGCTGATGGGGACCCTTCACCATCTATGACCACGGTGAGATACTCGTATAAAAACGAATTACGGACCGATATTGCTCTTTTTCAAAAAATACAAGACATGAATGATACAACTGGCTGTCAAAAATAACCTAACCTATGAACTTATGGGTACTTAACTCAGCACGGGGTCGTTTACAAGTCTGCAGTACACGATGGTAAAGTCAATTTCACTCGTCAACGCCATCAGTCGGTAAACACGGGTACTTATTGGTCAATTAAATGTGTGAATGCTCTTCTACCAAATTCCCTGATAATTCTCGGTTTTCACACAATCTGAATGCTGCAATGTGTATGATTTAACTGAAACATATTTTTGCTAAGTAGTAATCAAAATTGCTGCTTCCGTGTTAAAGAAGTAAATATATTTAAAATAAGAACAGTAATTTTATTTGTTATTTTTATTATATTGAATTATTGCGATCATAAACTTTTTAGTTATTTTTAGTTTGTACATTTGGCCGGTCGTGTCACATCTGTTATTCTGTCACAAATTTAAACCCTGCGTTGACTGGTTGGGGACAACCGCTTCTTTTAATAATATATTATGTATAACTATATATCTACATAATATGTATATCTTTGCTTATAGATGCTGCTGCATCAGACAGTGAATTATCACAGTAATCAATCTTTTTAAAATACACCTAGGTAAACAAATCTACTGGTATTTACAAATTGTGGCATTCTTTTACATTATTGTCTAACATTTAATTATAAGTGCACAATTAATTTGTTTTGTTCGGTAGACGAATTTTTGAAGTCTCGTTTTGATGTCGACAGATAGGGATCGATTTTATTTAGAGCCATTTTAATTTAACACGTTTTTATTAAATTAGCTTCACCTGTATGTTTGTAACGGACTCTTTGAACGTGAAATTCACCCACTTCAAAAGGTCAAATTAAACTGAAACTTTGCACACTTATCAAGGACTGATGATAATACAATAATTTTATAAGTTTGTCCCATTATCCTGACCAGGATCTTCAGGATAAAATAATAAAACTAAACAATAAAAAATAAATAATAGTTTAAAAAAACTAAAAAAACATGCTTTAATAGCAAACCGAACTAAAAAAAATATTTTAAAGCGTGGGATGCTTATTATTATTTTTATACTAACTCTACTTTTACAAATAGCTACCAATGAAATATACCAGTTGATATCAAGCACTCCACGCTTTTTTAAAATAAAACATTATTTTTTACTTTTTAATTCGGTTTGCTATTAAAGCTTGTTATTTAAACTATTAATTATTTTTTTGACATAAATATATCAAAAACTGGCGTAGCTACTTAGATATTAAATATATTAATACAAATTTAATGACTGGAACCACTGAATTATGCATCGTATAGTTGGCGGATTCAGTAATACAGTCAAAGCCCTCTAAGTGCACGCTCTCTAAATGCACACGCTCTCTTACTGCACACGAACTCGCCCTCTGAGTGCACGTTCCCCAGCCCCCACTTCGAATAATCTGCGACCAATCACGTGCGACCGTAAGCGCGCTATTTTCAAACTTTCCATTTCCATCATATTCATAGAGTTTTAGAGATATTGTTTATAGCATCTGATTGAATAAAGATAGCTATAGGAGTTAGAAGAGTGGGGATGAAAAAGATCGTAGGGGAAGTGTGCACTTAAAGATGGACCTCGGTTCCGAGCTGTGCACTTAGAGGGCTTTGACTGTATATGTTGGTACACGTCCGCTAGTGCAAAATCGCTACGTTTAGAGTGACTATAGTAAGAGTGTGGAGAACAGGTCACGTGACCTGACCGGAACGCTGATTGGCTGCGCCATATTGAGCCATTTTATGCGCAGTGTACAGCTGTCAGCTGCTTCTGTATAGTGTTCACCGCGACGGCGATTGGATACTTTGGCCACTATCTTACTGTAGTCACCTACGTTTGGAGACCAGCGCCTGGCAACGTTAGTGACTGAATTTGGATGAACGAAATTTAGATGGTAGGCAGAGTGCCGGTCACTGGTTTAGATATCGAGGATCAATGAGTCCTTATCAACCTTGAATGTAGGGGAAACTTTGCTGCTTCTGTATAGTGTTCACCGCGACGGCGATTGGATACTTTGGCCACTATCTTACTGTAGTAACTCTAGCTACGTTTGGAGACCAGCCCCTGGCAACGTTAGTAACTAAGACATGAATTTGGATGAACGAAATTTAGATGGTAGGCAGAGTGCCGATCACTTTTTTAGATATCGAGGATCAATGAGTCCTTATCAACCTTGAATGTAGGGGAAACTTTTCCTGTTCCCAATCGTATCTATGTATGAAGTTAGAATTTGTTTTGTAGACCTAGAGACCAGAGAACTGTTTGCAGTTCTGAGTGCAGTGAGGAAAGTTTCTCTGTCTTCTATGTCGTAAATATGGTTTCCGAAAATCGTCAAGCACAATAAATTTACATTTTTTTTGTACTAAAGAGAGATTACTTTTTTAAGTAATAATAATAATAATGCGTTTAACGTCCGTTTCTCGACTTTATGTCTTAACAGACGCCATTCGCACCATTACTATTTTCCATTTACCACACTTCCCGTCATTTTTCTACATTTTTAAAACTTCAACTTATGTAACAGCAATGGGCGAATGAAGGAATTATAGGAAATTCGGATAAGGTACGTAATTTTTGAACTAGGAGTTTGATAGGTAATCGGCCATGGCCTCAAATAAGGAACCATCTCGATATTTATCTGGAATTAACTGAGGGAAACCATGGAAAACCTCAATCAAGATGGCCGGTTCAGGAATTATCGTTTTTCGGCGAGAGGCAGTAGGAAAAAGTCCCAGCCACATCTGCCCCCGCCGGGATTCGAACCCGGGCCTTCCGAATGCTAGTGTAGTGCTGTCACTACTACTCTACCCAGCTCGGATTACTTTTTAAAGTATTTTTTAATGATAACCTATTTTTGGATCAATTGTATGTCACAAAGAGATTGAATGTAATATCTGCCAGAATTTAGCAGTGCCCGCCTTAACATAAATACAAGATTTTTAATTATATATTTTATGATATTTTGTTGATCCAGCCTCCTCTCCGCGCCTGACCATTTATTTGTGTTTACTACTAATTAGATGGGAGATAATACGGTCGACATAAAAAGTGTCACATAATTTTCTTGTTATTTTTACGTTTCTTTATAAAATCTGAGAATTTCTTTTTTAGTGTATTTGCCATATGGCAACATACACTATTGGCATCGGTCGGATGGCGGGACCTAGGGGTCGGACCAAATTTTCTCGACGTTTCATAACCTCCTAAACACTTTGGCACCATTTTTAAAAATGTTTATATATATATGTATATATATATATATATTTATATATATATATGTGTGCGGGCAATAACTTTCGAAAGAGTTAATTGATTTTAACTAAATTTGGCCCGCATGTTGGAATCCACCACCGCACGAACCCTATTTAAAATGGGCCCAATCGGGCCATTTTAAGGGTAGTTTTTAGGGGTTGAAAAATGTTTTTGGGCCCCAAAATACCGAAAAAATTCTCCGAATCGTTTCAAAATTGAAATTTAACCCTCTGGTAATAATTAAAAAGTGTCCCTAAACTTTTAATAAAATCGGCCCGACAGGACCGGACTTACAAATTTTATGAAAACACTAGTTTGCAGATAGTAAATTATTTACTGAAAGTTGTATATAATTTGCTGTAAAGGTTCGATTGATAATAATATTGCAATTAAGAACAAAAAAGTTATTTTAAGGGGTGTATTAAGGAGTCAAATTTTTTATTTTGCCCAAAAACCAACTGAAGTTCGCATAATAAAGCCACACTGCCTGTATAAGCAAATACACTATATTGTCGGCAGGGTTTTGGCACTGCGACCCGGGTTTTTTTTTTTTCGATCTATATGTAAAAGTAAAGTGGTGAACTCCCTATTTAATAAATAATTTATTGGAGTTAAATAATATTTATGTTGGTGTTACACTCATTTAAAAGTTTGTTTTTCGCAATTTTACAAAAGTACACAATTATACTGCAAAAGTATTGTAAGACTCAAACTAAATGGCCACCGAAATCAAACCAAGACCAGATTCAGCCACACATTTTAAGTGAGATGTTTACACATATAAACCTCCGAGTGCTAAACCATCATCACTTTTTTCCACTTATTGTTTAGATTTTAAATAATTTACTACGGTAACATCTTGTTTCATAAACACACTCTACATCTTTCAGTGGAAGACCACTGATTAATTATTTTAGGAGTTGAATACGCTAGAGAGACTTTTTTTTATTTCGGAATAAAACTATTCCAGTGTTTGTGAAAAAATAACTAAACATTTGACATAATTTGACTACAGCAGCATTCTGCGTTCACAATGTGTTTGACAGAATTAAAAAGTGACTAGTTTGACACTTTTTTCAACAACTTTTAAGTATTATTTCCCCCAAGACTACTCGTGAATTTTTTTTATTATAATTTTAAGTTATCTAAAAGCATCAAACTTTTGAATAATCAGTCTTTGAAAATTTTGTTTGGAGTCAATTTTGTTTAATTTTATTTTTATGTGCTATATTGATATTGGTAACAAGAATTTTGTAGTTATAAATAAATTAGGCTTTGTATTAAATTACGCTTGTATTCTTGTAGCGTTGTTCCTGGGATAAAACGTTTATGTTATGTAATAGTAGCTAAGTACATTTTATTTGATGTTTTTAATATCAATCCCAGCCCTAATGACGACACCAGAAATTACTTCTACGTCAGTAGAAAATATGTTATCTCAAATTGGATTAGCGTGAAGATGTTTAAATTCAGTGTCGTACACAGGAGAATAACTAGGATGGAGCAACCGAGGCAATCCCCGGGGATCCCCGAGGTAAAACACTAGGAAAACTATGGAATGTGAAGTTACATAAAATAACTATGTTTCTTTCATTATCGTCGTAATTTCCATGACCTTGTTAAGTATAAAATTGTGCTTCTGAATTTTTCCATTTCAAATGCTTATTTCAATTAAATATTATAATTGCATTAAAAGTTATATCGCTAGATAGTCAAAAATGCAAAACATTTTTTTTTTGTGGATAAATGATAATTTTAATTTACAGTGAATAGATTGCATAAATCAAATATCTTACTGTTTTATAGGGAACAAATTGATGAAGCATGGGAGGGTTGGGTCCAGAAAAATATGTTTTATTATCTACCCAGAGGACTCAATATTTGTCCTTGACGTGGGGTCCTTAAATGCCTAGGAACGCCTCTGATCGTAGAGTGTGTAATTATTCATAGGAATGAAATTACACGCCATTAATGTCTTCTTAAATGTAGCTATAAAGTGATCAGAAAGTATTAGAGTAAAATCTAAGTGTTGGTCAATTTTAGAGCTTTTTAGCTCCTAAACTATAGACAAAAATTCATATTTTTAGCTTGGGATGTATTGTACATACTTACGGAAGATTCATTAATTCACATTTATAAAATACAGTGGAATCCGTTTATAATGACATCGAAGGGAATTGACAAACACGTCATACTAAGCGGACGTCATACAAAGCATTTTTGTGAAAAAAAAACTTTCTTTTTTTAGGTAGCATAGGGCCGCTGACGGGTATTCCTTTGTTTCGCGTGATTTTAAACTACTGAATTAACGCTTGATCAACATTTTCTTGCGCCATTTTCGAAGCCTCTTCGGTTTCAAAACATTTGAATTTAACGATCGCTTAATCCGGTTCTTGTTTTTGAAAATCATTGAGATTGTCGAATGACCCACGCCCAATTCCTCTGCGAGAGATGAGCTTGATTCTCCATTTTCTAATCTGCATATTATTCATCTTTCTCCTCAATCGTAAATGCTTTACGACGTTGAGATGACATTTTTTACATAGGATATCACTAAAAACAATGCGTGACGTTCAACTATCAATTACTCACTGAGATTCAAAACAAAAACAAGCCACGTGCCGAACGTCGTCGGGAATCAACGAACATTGCCGAAGGTGTAAAGAATCATGTCGGTCACTATAGACGGACAAAATTTATTAAAAATGGGTCATAATAAGCGACATGTCACTGTAAGCGAAGTCATTATATCCGACTTTGTTACAAAGAATTTTATATGAAAACCAAACCTCGTTGTGTAATTACGTCATAATAGGCGGTTGGTCAATATAGGCGGAGTCATAATAAACGGATTCTACTGTAGTTAGCGCTTTTCCAGTCTTTGTAACTTAAAAATCTACAACAAAGAAATCGACTATAGGTACAAACACATTCTTTGTAAGTACACCTTGGTCACGCCACTGGAATGTTGTACGACCATGTTTTGTCTGCGCTCAAACCCGGCTATCAACTGATAATCTGTGTTCGATTCGATGCGTCTGCGTGTATGAGAAAAGAAATATAAGGTGAACGTAAATAAATTTGAAAATCCCTTCAAATAGTTGTAGCGATGAATCAATTCATGCTTATTTGAAACCTTTTAATGTAAATACTTCTTTCCAGTTGTCATTTACATACATTACTGTCCATTTATATCAGACGTGAGTAATATGATGGATTTGATAGAATGTTAGTTTTCATTGTGTGATCGTTCCATTTGTGACCAATCTTTATATATAAAAGTCTTCTGTACGTGTGTGTGTGACTGAACTGCTCCTAAACGGCTTGACCGATTTTGATAAAAAAAATTGTGTGTGTCCAAGTGGATTCGAGAATGGTTTAAATTCACAATTGAACCCTGTAGGTGGAACCGAAGGCTCCACTACTGTTGACTCTGCCGAATGGAGCACAGTCCCGCGAGGCAAAATTGTAATACAATGGAGCCGACGGCTCCACTACTGTTGATGCTACCGAGTGGGACGCAGTTCGACGAGGTCAAATAATATAATATACGGTGGAGACGAAGACTCCACTACCTTTGCCCTTGCCGTGTTTTATCTCAGTCGCGTGCGGCTATTAATAATAAATAAAAAGCAACGCCCGGCAAATTCGTTTATTATTCTATAAGAAAGACCACTGCAGCATAATACGCCTTAATCCGAGCGAATCCGAAACGGGCCTCTAGTATATTTATATAGATAGTACCTACCGGTTTGCCCGCGGTTTCGTACGCATGGTATAGTAGATATATTGTACCCGGTTAAATTCTTTTATATAAAATCCACCCCCACCCCGTTCGGCTAGTGTGTTCAAAAGACCCTGGAACGTATGTTTCTTTTTTAGGTTAAGTAATTTCAGAGATACGGTGTAGCCATTATGAAGGTCTCCATCACCCTGTTCACCCCCATTAAAGCCAATTCAGACTAGCCGTTCTCGGTTACGATTCACCGGTCCGGTTCGGTTTTCGATTAATCTAGGTTGTTCACACTATCCCGATTCGGTTCTACGATTATTCTCGGTGCGCATGCGCAATTTCGAAATATGATTTGACGTTTAATGTGTAGTTAAACGTCAACAAAAACAGCTGGCTAGTCACGTGACTCCAGCAAGCGTTCTCATTGCGAACGGTCCGGTTGAAATTAGAGCTGAACCTAAACGCTCGAACCGAACGGCAATCGGGAACGACTACGCCTTGATTGGTCGAGCTCCCAACCGGACCGGTGAATCGTAACCGAGAACGGCTAGTCTGAATTGGCTTTTAGGCTTATGTTTGCGATAAAATGTAGCCTAGATCACTCCTGGCATAAAACTTTACCTGTCTGTGAAGTGCCATCAGAATAGGCTCAGCCGCTTCAAAATATTAGCCCGGACAGACAGAACAAATTGACTGAAAACTGAAAATTCGCTCTAGGAATTTTTAAAACTGTACGATTACAGACTGCGTTACGATTTTACTTATTTGTATTAATTGAACTAATTTCTGTAAAATTCATGAAAAAAGCAACTCTCGCAAAATGTGGACTTTGTAATATATTGTACTTACAAAGTTTTAGAATTGTCGATTTTATTTGTATGTATAGATTACTAGCTCGGCAGTGGCAACAGTACTGTAAATAGAAATAAGGTCATGACGCTTTTGAAGTATTAGAAATAGCTTGGAGAATTTAATTTATCGCTGTTTCAATACTTAAAGATACAAGAAATTAAAAATCGATTATGATTTGTGATTTACAAAAAATAAACAATTAGTGTAAACAGCACACAATACAATGAAACATACAATTCACGCTTTAAAATGGATTAGCTACTGTACAATCTCAAAATCATTGCCTGTTCAGTGTTCATATTTTATTTTAATCGAATTTTTAAGAAAACTAGTATTTTTACGCTCAGCCAGTAGTTAAACCCGTTTTTTCTCGAGTTTTGTATAAATCCCTACTAATATTATAAATGTGAATGTAAGTTTGTTTGTTACGTTCTCACGCTAAAACTACTCAACCGATTGAAAAGTTTTTTTTTGGTTTTTTGGCCAAAAAATCAAAAAAAATTTTTTTTAATAAAAAGTATCCTATGTCCTTTCTGATACCTCTAAGAATATGTGCACAAAGTTTCATGATAATCGGTTCAGTAGTTTTGACGTGAAAGCGTAACAAACAAATTATAAATTCGAGCGAACGAACAAAGATGATGAAAGTGAGATGAAACAACTAATTATAAACTCGGGCGAACGAACGGAGTGAGTGAGTAATGAAAGAATCCTAACTATTAAAATTGCGGGCGGAGTCGCGGGGAGCGGCTAGTAGTATATATATTTTGTATAAATAGTATTTCATATCAGCAATTTTTTGATTAAGTGTGATGTTTCTGTTGAAAATAATGCAGGTTGAAAAATTTTATGAACATTTCTATCAACATAATTATAATTTTTGTAAACGCTTGTTCCAATTTTAGAATGCTGGGAAAAAATGGTTTTATTGAATTTTTACCAAATCAGTTTTGACCAATTTCTATAGGAACTACTTGACGCCAATCAGCCTAGTGGGTTTTATCTTCTGAGACTTATAACTTTTACAACGGGGAGGATTCATAGCGCAGCGTGTAACGTTGATTGGAGCATTTATATTTCTCTTGAGAATAGACATTTCGTGTATAGTTTATACTTAGTAATGCTGCAAATTCCTTGAATTTTCAAAATTCCGTATCTCGAAAAATAAAAGTCATAAGTTCGATTGGTGTAAAAGACATTTTATTTAGATTCTGGAATCTACATAGGTAAAGGTGGAAAATTGGTAGGAGTGCACGAGACATGTTATCAATGAACAAGTAACGCATAAAATGGATGCTGTCCTAAGACAGAATGGAACTCCCCGATTTGTGTCAATATTATAATAGTTCGCATACAATGCAAATTATAGCCCCAACGCAACAGTGCAATATTAAACTGCGGCAGCGATCGGTCTGCTGGTGTTGGTTGCACGGTGCATTGGCCGATTAATCCTGCTGCGGGCCAACGAGAACGAGATGCGCTGCTCTCCGGCACTCTTCTCCTAACTGACTGACTGCGAGCGCGGCCCAGTCATACTCGCAGGAATGTCTTTTATATTATATGGATTATTTATAAATAAAAGCTCTCGCTATTCTCTCTGTTATGCGTTATACAGTGTGTCCATGGTGTGATTAAAATTAATAATATTTATATAGTTGTCGTTTTATTCTTACTTTTGTACCGTTTGAATTTCGCGGGACTAATCCGGATATAGCGCAGCACGAGCCAAAGCCAAATATTAGCATAGGGCCAATGTTTACTGTGTACATGTAAGCTATATAAAAGTCCGGTCTACTTCATCGTTGTTATTATTATATTGTGTATAGAATAGGTAAAAAAATAAACGAAACATATACAATCGAAATTATATTGGAACCCCAAACTTATCGAAAACTGTTGAAATAGGCATGTTGACTATTTTTAGAAATGTGTTTTAAATCGTGCATAAGTACCTAATATATTCACAAATATTTATTATTTTTATTTAAATACGACTCAAGCTTTAAAAATCATGTATTTTAAATTCCGTTTCAAATTTCACTCCAAAACACCAATACTTGTCACGTGACTGCGTGGCATCATAAAGTCATAAACGCTGGTAAACTGATGAGGTGATGAAAGGTTTTTTCGTAGTTGTTGCTCTAGTTATTTGTAATTTGACGTTTCCTGTAAATAACTAATATTTATTAAATATTAATTAAATTCCTTAAAAATAAGGAAAAATATAGTGTTGTTTCGTATTTCTATCATAATTAGAAACTAAATTATGTTTTTATTTGAATAGTCAACATCCCTATTGAAATTCTCCAATTCGTGAATATTTATAAGAAAAGACGCTGATTCCGGTAATCAAAAACAAAACCCTGATATTTTTTCTTGTTCAAGAGTTGTTCTCAGATTTTTTTAAAAAGTCCTCCAAATTTGAATTCGAAAGAAATAAACAAAAGCACTTGTGCTCACGACCTTGTACTTGCTGCAGAAATTTCACTGTAAAGAAATGTTTCTGCTTAATCTTGAATTCAATTTTCGAATTAAGTGTAATATTGACACTGGCAATGTTTGGGAAGCCAAATAAAGACTGAATGTGTCTAGAAGTGACTACCTCAGACTTATTAATCCACTGACCAATTTCCGTTTAAAGCAACATTTCCTTGGACAGCCTGTAGAAGTATCACTTGTATATGTGTGTACTGTAAGTACTTATTCTCTACATAAATCTGTTATATTACCACCAGCTAATTCTTCAACTCCACTGGATATTGCCCAGTTTCCTTTTGATTGCTGCTGCATATAACATACAGGCATTCTCATTTTTATTGTACGTATTTTATACGTGCCCACTAAATCAGTGACTCTTAAACATTCACGTGAATGCTCAATGTTGACTGAAAACATTTTGAAATATTTTTGCTCAAATTCTATATTTGAAGCTCGACCTTAAAAATTTTATAATAACTAATACAGTGTAAACTCCATGTAACGTCATTCGATTTAACGTCAAAATTATTCGACTTTGGTTGGTTTGCCTTGTTGTTTATACAATAATACACTCTATGTAGCATCACACCCACTCTAAATAAAGACCATATGTCATTATAAAGCAAATAATTTGGGCAACTTATAAAGCACCTACTGCCTGTAGGTACTTTCTAAGTTGCCGAAATTGCTAAGAACTGTAGCTTTATTGTCTAGTCCGTATTTACCTCGACATATTTTACGCAATAAATGTTGTTATTTGTTCAAGTTGTTATCGTCCATAATATTAAATATGTTTGTAGATATTGGATAATTGGACTATAAATAAAAGAAAATTCCAAATTTTTCTTTTATTTATAGTCCAATTATCCAATATCTACAAACATAGTTAGTGTATTTGCCATATGGCACCATACACTATTGGCGTCGGTCGGATGGCGGGACCTAGGGGTCGGACCAAAATTTCTCGACGTTTCATAACCTCCTAAACACTTTGGCACCATTTTTAAAAATGTTTATATATATATATATATATATTTATATGTGCGGGCAATAACTTTCAAAGGAGTTAATTCATTTTAACGAAATTTGGCATACATGTTGGAATCCATCACCACACGAAGCCTATTTAAAATGGGCCCAATCGGGTCATTTTAAGGGTAGTTTTTAGGGGTTGAAAAAAGTTTTTGAGCCGAAAAATACCGAAAAAATTCTCAGAATCGTTTCAAAATTGATATTTAACCCTTTAGTAGCAATTAAAAAGTGCTCCTGAAATTATAAGCAAATCGGCCCTACAGGACCGGACTTACAAATTTTATGAAAACACTAGTTTGCGTATACGAATTTACTTACTGAAGGTCGTATTTAAATTGGTGCAGATGTTGGATTGATAACAATATTTCAACTAATAAAATTATTATTGTAAGGGGTGTATTAAGGGGTACAATTTTTTTTTTATTTTGTCCAAAAACAAACATAATTTCATTTAATAAAGCCACAATACCTGTATTAGCAAATACACTATATTGTCGGCAGGGTTTTGGCACTGCGACCCGGGTTTTTGTTATTTGTATTAATAGTAATATTTGTTTGTAAGTTTTATGCGTTATTATTAAATAATACTATAACAGTAACACAATATTGATTTTTCTTTCTCTCCATATAACGACTACTCTCTATAACGCTAGGAAATGCGCAGTCCCTTCAGCGTCGCTATATAGAGTTTATTCTGTAGTTAGAGAGCTAGCGACGATTTTACCTATAGTATTTCGTCAAATTTGAGTTTTTGTGAGTTCATTAAGCGCACTATCCTGAACATGAAAACCGCAGCTTAGCAGCTGAAACCTAGGATAGTGCGTGGGTGAACGCAGTCAAAGATGTCAAACTGAAAGTGTCAGTATGTTTCCTCAAGTTTGAAGTTTTCTGAGCGATAAGTTTAGGTGCCCTTGAGCAAAAATTCAAGTCTGGCATTTCGTACCCGAGACAACTTTCGTCTGGCAAAGGCTTGAATATGTCGAAATGCATAATTTTTATTTTAAACAATTCACTTTTTTGATATAACAACCTTAAACGTTACCATGGTTTTGGTAGACAATTTTGACATTCATCATTACACATTTTTCGTTTCATTACACTTTCGTTGGACTGCTAGACATACTTTTCCGCAAGCACGGGCCGCCAGACTTGAGAAAGAGAGACTGTAGATTATAGACGCTCAACATCTGAGGTCATCGGCGTCTACCGCCAGACTTGAGTTTTTGTCTTTCAGTTTCCATATCAAGTTTTAATCTACACTAATATTATAAAGAGGAAAAATTTGTATTTTTGTGTGTGTGTATGTTTGTAATGAATAAACTCAAAAACTACTGTGCCGATTTAAAAAATTCTTTCACCATTAGAAAGCTACATTCACCCTGAGTAACATAGGCTATATTTATTGCTAGAAAATATTAGGGATCCTTACTAAAACTTTAGTAACGTAACCCAAGGTGTAAAAAAATGCCATAAAACATCTTTCGTCGCATGCGCTGCGGAAACTATTGATGATAGAACAAAAGTATGTTCTACAATATTAAAGAACATATCAATAACTACAAAAAACTTCGTGATACTATATGTTCAACTATTATCGTTGTGTCACAATAACCACTTTTTACATTTTAATAATCTATATAGATAAAAGACGATGTATATGTAATCTATGGACTCCAAACGGGTAGACCATTTTTGATGAAATTTTCAGACAATCTTTAGATTAGTTCAGCGGGTGATTTTCTGAAGTTTGGTAGCGATCGGATCAACAGAATTTTTTTAATTTCTTTAAGATTTTTCTTCGATTTTTGAACATTCACAAATAAAAGCGATTGAATTCGCACAAATTCAATACACATTGAGAATTTAATGATAATGATTCTCATCTTTTATATCCTATATATTACATTTACACCCGGGCGAAGCCGGACTGGGCCGCTATTAGTTATATATCTGTATAAAAAACTATTTGGACGCATTATGTAATACGAAATTTATTTAAAAACTTCTCCTGTTTCGTTTAAAATACGTTTCGGACCGATTTGATTAAAATTGAGCGAATTATAAGCAAAAAATCGCTTTTTTAATTTGCTCCCCTCTGAGACACAAATTTAAAAATTGAAAGCGTGATAGATTCGCAGACAAAGCGAGTATATATATGCTTGTGCTATTCACGCCTAAAAATAATACATTTATATGTGTTACTTTTTTTTTTTTAATTAAAATTAATTATTTGTGGAGGCATATATTCTTTTTTATTTGCATAAGATTGTAGTACGATTGTCAGAAACATTTTGTACAGCTCTGAAAAGCATTCGTAAAGAAAATGTTGACAGCCACTGTTCCATACTTATGTGTGCTTGAATTACGTTGACAGATAATAACCATCGTTAAATTACGTATTATGTATATTAATATTAAGATATAGGTAGTATAAATAAAATACACAAAAGCATTGAAGATGCACTCCTCATACATTGCTATGTGACAGAAGTGTCATTTGATTTTATTTCATTTTTGTCGAATTTGTAATGCTGTTCATTTAAACACTTTTATTATTATTAATTATGCTGAAGTTTATAATACATATTTGTTTGTTTTTCCTATAATTTATATAAAAAATTCTCAATGCTTTGTGATTTCTAGATGAAGATAAAAAATATTTTTAAAATTTAACTCTAGTGCTTGTTTTTGTTATTTTATTTGTCCGCCAACTTGTTTCTGCCGATTGGTAGATGAACTATAAAGATAGAAACTAGGGTGCTTCTTATATGAGTCAAAAAAATCATAAGGCACCATCCCGTCCGGTTTCCTATCTAAAAACGTTACTGTGTTTTTTAAGAAATTTTTATTAATATTTAAGTTGTCGCTACCAATGTTCGAAATTCAAAAAATACATAATTTAACATATTTTCTTTTCACATTTTAGACACATTCTAGAATAGGAATGTTGACTATTTTTGGGAAAGTGTTTTAAATCGTGCATAAGTACCTAATATTGCTACAAATATTAATTATTTTTATTTAAATACAACTCAAACCTTAAAAATCATGTATTTTAAATCCCGTTTCAAATTTCGGTCCGAAACGCCAATACTAGTCGCGTGACGTCACCTGTTCATACCAAAGGAGGCTCAAAAGTTTACACGGGAGCTACCATCCTATAGATGCGTATTCTGTGCTCATAAACGTAAGTAAACTGAGGTGATGAAAAGAGTTGTTTCGTAGTCGTCGCTATAGTTACATGTAATTTGACGTTTCCTATAAACACATAATAATAAATTACACACTAAATATTAACCAAACAATGAAGTTTTTTGACAGCGGCTGAACATATGACGTCATGCGCTCTAATTGATGTCTGTTGTCACGTGACTTGAGAGTGATTTTATTAAGTTTTATTTATTAAATATTAATTAAATTCCTTAAAAATAAGGAAAAATATAGTGTTTTTTAGTATTTCTATCATAGAAACTACTACTTTTTGTTAAAATTATGTTTTTATTTGAATACAGTCAACATCCCTATTATAAACGTCTAGCATACCAAATTAAACGTAAAACTAACAAAAATTACATTTCTAAAAAAACAGGTAAATTTTGGTTTAAAGTCACTTTTTAGAGACAGTGGATGTGAGAGATGGGTTGATCAAGTGGATGAGATGTGAGAGAAGAGAAGGGAAGCTCCGATAATCTAATGTCTAATGCCTATATAAAATAATTCATGATAAATAGTTAAAACGTAAGCACTTATCCTTGTTTAATATAGTGATTAGCATGTATTTTTTTAACAAGCGGGAACGACACCCCTAAAACTCAAATAAAAAAATACTGAAGTCATATTTTCGGTAAGAGAACGAAATAGCTGCGTGCCCAGGTGATTTTTAAAAAATTGTTTATTAAAATAGATCGTAGATTATTATAGACGCTCAACATCTGAGGTCATCATAGTCTATGATTATTGAGATCCACCATGATAGATACCCTATATAAAGTTAAAAGAAAAACAAAATTGTGAAGTCAACGGTTGGTGAGCTTAAAAAATATATGTTACTAATTTTTCAGAGTCAAAACTGAATGTATTATTAATAATTTTCCTGACGTGTGTTTTAAAGAAACAGACGAGGATGTTTTAATGTATTTATCATAGAGAACCGTCTCTGTGACGCATTATTTGCATGTGTTGAGTGGTTTTCTCGTAAATTTATTGCTGCTTTTTTGTGCTGCAGCAGCGAACTTAAGATGAATTTACACGATGAATAGGGCTCGCGCTTATTAAAACTATATAGTAATTATAGTAGTAATCAATAATAACCATCATACATTATACGTTATTATTACAACATGTACTAAGAAATAATACCTCAATTTGAATAGTTGTTATGAGCTTTTGCACT